>OZ020270.1:66098931-67423931 GCA_963971225.1 Melieria omissa
TTCTAGGGCCACGTTTCACCACATTTTCCACCTCCGGAAAATTCACAATTTTTGGAATCTGGTAACTCTAGCTAGATGACGGAATTTTAGGTAGTTCCATCTTTACCCCAACCATCCCTATCAATGATTTTTCTGTGATTTTTTTAAAAGTAAATTTTCATGGGTAAAATTTTACCTATTAGGCAGCAATGGGTTAACAACAAAACGATTATCAAAATTATTGTTTCTGCAAACTTGGTTGAACAATAAATAATTTTTATTTACTCCAACAACTCTTGTTTTATTTTATTAAAGGTCAATTCCACATTTTTCAAAAATAAGCATTAGATAGATAGATAGATAGATAGATAGATAGATAGATAGATAGATAGATAGATAGATAGATAGATAGATAGATAGATAGATAGATAGCAGTCCGCCGACAACGTCGACGCTGGTGATCGAAATGTGCGAATCGAAACATAAATGGGGCGCAGCGTGCAAGTTTGCGACATGCGTTATGTTGAGGCTCCGAAGAAAGAAGAACGGTGGGCCCGCCACGAGCATGTAACGACGACTACTGACTGACAGACTGACAGACGCTTGAGCAGTAATGCTCATAACGACCTCCCTGACGTAATTACCTACCGGTATCCCAGGGGGGATTAACCGTCGGACAGTGAGGGGGTTTTAGTGGGTTAAAGTCTCACACTGACTGGGTGGCTTTCGATGCTTTCCCCCTCAATTAAAAAAAAAAAAAAGATAGATAGATAGATAGATAGGTAGATAGATATATAGATAGATAGATAGATAGATAGATAGATAGATAGATAGATAGATAGATAGACAGATAGATAGATAGATAGATAGATAGATAGATAGATAGATAGATAGATAGATAGATAGATAGATAGATAGATAGATAGATAGATAGATAGATAGATAGATAGATAGATAGATAGATAGATAGATAGATAGATAGATAGATAGATAGATAGATAGATAGATAGATAGATAGATAGATAGATAGATAGATAGATAGATAGATAGATAGATAGATAGATAGATAGATAGATAGATAGATAGATAGATAGATAGATAGATAAATCCTTTATTAGTTATTTCAACACTCTTATAATTACAAAACAATGCAAATGCTTTCTTATAATGTAGTTATGTATATGAACGATATATTATATAAAATAAAGGACATACGACATTGACCCTCAGGTCGTCTGTCGGCAAACTCAGCATACATACATTATTTTTATTTACTTATTCTTAGCTTAGTTTAATTCATTTACAATTAGATTTCTATATTTCAGAGCACTCGTGATAAACCATACTAAACTATTCCATCCACCAGACCCAATACCATTCAATCTGTTATTAACTTCCTCTTGGTCTAAGTAAAATTGTCCAAAGTACCGATATCGGATTTCTTTCAATATTGGGCATCTTCCAAGAAAGTGTGCCAAGTCCTTTAATTCGTTTAAATTACAGAGAGTGCAGTTCAAATTTGTATGGCCTCCAAGGTAAATAAGGTCACATCTGGACTTCAATATCCAAGAAATAAAAATAAGCATTATTAATCGATTATTTTACATTAATTGCAATTAATTGCAATTATTTTTTTTTTTTGTCTTATGATTAATCATATGATTAATTAATTGATTAAAGTTTTTTTTCTGCCATCCCTAGCCACTACAGCGCTTCAAAAATTATACACTGCTACTAGGCTTACCACCTTTTTAGAATAGCTATGGAGGACACATAAGAAATGCTGTGAACAATCATACATTTTTAGTTTTCAGAGCCGAGTACAGAGTGCACATGTACTAAAACTTTTGTATACATGTAAGGTGGCAACCCGGCATACGAGCGCACGACCGGTGCAACCAGTGTGACCGCAGCCTTGTGAAAAAGTTTAGCACAGAAGAGACCTAGAGCCTATTTACACGAAGGCTTTTTCCCCCTGCGTTTTTTGCAACTCTCTTTTGAAGTTGCTGCGTAAATCTTCATGCATTTACATGAAGACTTTTTACTTGCAACTTTGCTTGGCTTGGTTTTTGGACGTTTAAGCGGCCAATTTTCTTTCATTCACATTTTCGCGTCTTTTGTGATATTCTCATTATTAAAAGAAAATGGATTTAAACAAAGAAGAAATTATTGAAAATATTTTAGAAGTCACTGAAATGGCTATTAACTGCTTAAATTTAAATAATAGGGAAGATGTAAATATATTTGTTAGCAAAGCGTCCGGCCGGTTTGAAATTTGAAGAAAAGTGCGAAAAAGAGCAAAGCAAATGTCAAAAAAACCCCTGGAATTCGCTGACCGTGCGTGTTTGCCTACCCCGCTGACTTCTCACCACTTCTCGCCCCCAAACTCGTCACGCATGACTTTTAACGCAGGGGGAAAAGCCCTCGTGTAAATAGGCTCCTAAAATGTATCAATATGTATCACCTTTCTTTTTTTTAAGTATCAAAAAAACACTTTCTAAATTTATTTAATATTTCTTGAAAACTGAAAAGTACACGTATCGAAGACATATTCAGTTTTACTTGGCACTAGTATAAGAATAACAAAAATGTTCGACTCGGTATTAGTATAATAGCTCGGTGAGAATACCCCTATTGTATATTACTTTTTAAGTAATATAAGGGGTGAACCAGAAAAAATTTAGAATTTTTACGCATCCAGCATACGATAATGTCAAGAGTTAGAAGCCTGGTATTTTCGACTTTTTCAGTTTCTTGCTAAATTAGTCAATTACATCTTGGATCTACTTTAGTCAACATGTCTAGCCCACAAGAACGCTGCCGCAAATAAATACTGGACATTTACTTGACTTAAGACGAAGTCTTGACTAAGCATTGAAAGGGAAAGCAAAGCGAGCGTAGCGACGGTTTATAATGTTATTAATAATTACAATGCGGGAAACTCCATCTACAGAACCGAGGGATCAGGCAGAAAAATAGGTCCAGCGAAGTCGACTCGAGATGTTGCACCTGTGGCAGGCACATCGCAATCAACCGTGATGCGATATAAGCGAAGTCAAGGATTAAGAACGTACAAACAGCAGAAAGTGCCTGACCGGTCGGAAGCAAAAGAAAAAATAGCGAAGACGCAGGCTCGAAAACTGTATGACAACTACGTAACGAAGTTCGATTGCGTGATTCTCGATGATGAAACCTACTGTAAGTCGGACTTTAAGCAGTTACCCGGGAATGCCTATTTCACTAAAAAGAATAAGGATGGAACCTCCAGAAAATACTCCGAAGTGAAATTCACCAATTTTCCAAAACGCTTCATGGCTTGGAAAGCTATTTGCACCTGCGGTTTAAGGAGCAAGGTATTCATTACGACAGGAACAATTAACTCTAGAATTTACAAAGAATAATGCATGCAAAAACGCCTTCTACCATTTATTGAACAGCACAACGGAACAGTTTTGTTTTGGCCAGACCTAGCGACAAGCCACTACTCCAGGTCAACTATGGAATGATATGAAGAAAATTGTGTCACGGTGGTCCCAGAAGAGGCAAGAAAAGATATTGGGCTGTAATGAAGCAAACCCTAAGGAAAACAAAAAAAGTTTGCAAAAATAATGTACAGTTCTGAAATCGATGGAAACAAGCCTATGCAATAGCAACCGAATGAACTGTCCAGTCTGTAACTAAAAACGTTGAGAAAAATATAATAGGGGTACCGGTTAATTCATGCGGTTTTTCGGGAAAATTGAAGCTTTATTGTGAAGAAACGGTTACAAATTTAATATTCAAAGTATTGTCCATCACTAGCTATAAATTTTTCTCATTTTTCTGGCAATTCACGAATACCCTTTCTGAAAAATTCGACCGGCTTTTCCGCTATCCACGAATCGATCCAAATTTTGACTTCTTCATAATTGGAGAAGTGCTGATCAGCCAGGCCATTGCATTGATCGGAAGAGATAGTAATCGGATGGCGCAAGGTCTGGCCTATACGCGGGTGGGGTAGGACATTCCATTCGAGCGTTTCAAGGTAGGTTTCGACGACCTGTGCAACATGTGGCCGATCATTGTCATGTTGCAAAATTACCTTGCCGGGCCTTTGTTCATATTCTGGCCGTTTTTCGCGCAGTGCTCGGCTCAAACGCATCAATTGTCGTCGGTAGACTTCCCCTGTGATCATTTTATTCGGTTGCAACAGCTCATAATAGATCACACCCAGCTGGTCCCATCAAATACACAGCATAACCTTCAGGCTATGAATATTCTGAACGGCCGTCGATGATGATGCATGGCCGGGGTATTCATACGTTGCTTGACGTTTTGGATTATCGTAATGGACCCACTTTTCATCGCCAGTGACAGTTCGATGCAAAAAACGTTTTCTTTCGTGCCGTTGAAACAGTTGTTCACACGTGAAAAATCAGCGTTCGACGTCTCTTGGCTTCAATTCATACGGCACCCAATGGCCTACCTTTCGGATCATTCCCATTGCTTTTAGACGATCGGAAATGGTTTGTTGAGCGACGCCAAGTGATTTTGCAAGTTCTTCTTGCGTTTGGGCTCGACGCCTTTCCGCAGATGAATGTTGAAAACTTCCCATCCAGGCACCCTCATAAGGTACGTCAATGCGCTTATCACCGTCTCACGGAATGTGGGCTTCATCATCATCAATGTACTCACACGTCTCTTCGGGTCAAGAATGCCTTCGATAAACGCCTCGATCTCCAGCCTTTCCAAATCTTCCATGCTGAATTCTGAGTAGGACAGTGGTACCAGCCGATCAATATCTGCCGCATACGTCTGCAGTGCCTCCTTGGCTCTTTGTCTACGGCTCTTCAGCTCGCAATAATACAGCATTTAGTTGTGCTCGTCACTGTATCTGGCTGCCAGCGCCCTTATGACGGTCTCGTATTCACCTCTCAAACCTTTCGGAACTGTTTTTATTACCTCAGCCGCAGAACCTCTTAGAGCCAGTATCAGCCTCCGACCTTTCCTAACATCGGTCCACTGACTCTCCAAAGCAGCCATATCGTATTGTAGTTTGAATGTGTCGAACGACGTACTACTATCATAAGAAGGCACTTCTATGGCAAAACTTTCCTCAACTGACTGCACCCTTGCTCGCAGCTGTACCTCTCTAAGCCGTTCGTCGACTTTTCTGTTCACTGAATCCTCCAGCCTGTCGACTCATTTCTTCAATGAATCATCCAGGTCGTCAACTCGTCTGTTTAGGGAATCATCCAGGCCGTCGACTCGTTTATCCAAGTGTTCCACTTGCGCTCCCAGGTGCTCCACCTTCACATTTAGCTTGCTGGATATTTCTTCCACTTACTGCTTCAAGCGCGCAGAATTTTCCTGAAGCTTGTTGGAAAGCTCGCAAATTGCACTTTCGAGTTTCGCTGACATTTCTCGATTTGCCGTTTCGACTTTTGCCGAAATTTCCTGATTCTAAGTTTCAAGTTTCGCTATTTGCGCCAACATGTCACGATTGACATTCTCGATTTTCGCATAAGTTTCTTGAAACATGCCTTTCATTGCAACTATTAGCTGGCTCATGTTCATTGCTTGTGGTGGCGCAGCCGCTACAGCCGTACTTTGCATCGACGCAGCACCCGTAGGCGATTCCTCCACTTTGGCCAACGCCTCTAGCTCCTGCGTTCCGAACTCGTGCGCAGTCCAATCGACGCCTCGTACCTCACACGCTTCTCGCAAGCGCAGCTGCAACTCCTCCTTACCCCAGCAGTAGACAAATTCCTTCAGCAGCTCGAGGTTAACCATGTCTCCGTTTTTATAATTTTATTTATTTATTTTTTTTTGTTTATCTTCAGTAACACAATCCTGACTTCTGACACCAAATGTTACGAAAATTCCAAGGTTCGTTTGGATTGTGTTTGAAAATAAAACAACTTCAATTATTCAGCGCAAAACGCAGTCAGAAACTTACAATCACTTTATTTACAGATTTACACTTCACACTACTATTGCATGTTTCCCCTTTGCTTGCTGAACACAGACTCGACTCTTTCGCTGCACACTGCTGCTGTTATACTAGTTTTCTTATCGCGCCGAAGTTTCTTGCACATTCCACTTTCTATCTCAATCGTTCTGGCACAACCTATTGTCGCCGCGAACCATCCCTGCCATATCGACATTATATGCATCCAAGTATGCTTGGAAAAACATTCATACACAGCACAGAGTGCTTTTTTTCGTAGCATTTGGTGTTAGAAGTGGGATTGTGTTACTGAGGATAAACAAAAAAAATAAAATTATAAAAACGGAGACATGGTTAAACTCGAGCTGCTGAAGGTGGACCAGCTAAAGGAGGAGCTAGCCGCCTGGAATTTGACGACTGCTGGCAGTGAGTTGGAGTTGCTGCTGCGCTTGCAAGAAGCGTGTGAGGCACGAGGCGTCGATTGGACTGCGCACGAGTTCGGAACGCAGGAGCTAGAGGCGTCGGCCAAAGTGGAGGGATCGCCTGCGGGTGCTGCGTCGATGCAAAGTACGGCTGCAGCGACTGCACCACCACAAGCAATGGACATGAGCCAGCTTATGGTTGCAATGAGAGGCATGTCTCAATAAACTTCTGCGAAACGCGAGACTTCAAATTGTGAAAATCGGGAAATGTCAGCGCAAATGGCAGCGAAACTCGAAACTACGAATCAGGAAATTTCGGCAAAAGTCGAAACTGCGGACCGCGAAGTAGCAGAGCGAATGGAAACCAAACTCCAGGAAAATGCGGAAAAATTTGAAAATGCAAATCGTGAAATATCGGCGCAAATGGAAGCGTGCAACCGAGAAATGGCGACAAATTCTGCGCGCATAGAGCCGAAGGTGGAGGAAATTTCCGATAGACTGAACGGGAAAGTTGAGCATCTCGAGACGCGAATGGACAATTGCTACAAAGGGGTTGACAGTCTAGAGGAGCGGCTTAAAGAGGAACAGCCGCGTGCATGGTTGCCGCCAGTTTAGGAAAATTTTGCCACCCGAACAGAAGTGCCTACTTATGTTGGGGCAACGCCGTTCGATACATTCAAGCAACAGATCGACCTGGCTGCTCTGGAAAATCAGTGGACCGATATCAGCAAAGGTCGGAGATTGGCCCTGGCGTTAAAAGGTCCTGCGGCTGAGGTAATTAAATCGGTTCCAGAATGTAAGAGAAGTGATTACGAGGCCATCATGAGAGCGTTGGCAGCGAAGTACAGCGACGAGCACAACCATACGCTGTACTACTAAGAACCGCAGGCAAAGAGCCAACGAGGCGCTGCAGACATATGCAGCAGACATTGAGCGGTTCGTACAGTTGTTCTACCCGGACGTAAGCGCTGATGATCTCGAGAGGATGAAGATTGAGTCGTTTATTGAAGGTCTTCATGATCCGGAAACACGTCGCAGTGCGTTGATGATGGGCAAGTCGACATTTAAGGAGACGGTGACCAGCGCGATGACATAAAAGGCGACATGCAATGGAGGCACTCGGTATGCACTTTCAAAGATACACCAAATCCAGCCGGACAGCGACATTTCGATCCAGGCCATAAGCTCTGAGACACCGGGCAGGCCACGGGTTGTCTCCTCTAAAGTTATTTCTTGGACATGTGCCAAGCAGGGTCACATAGCACGAGACTGCCGCCAACGAAAGAGGCGTTCCCGTTCTCGATCGCAATCGCCTGAAGCGAGGAATACTGACAGTCGAGGCTCAGCCAACAAGCGCAGGGCTGAGGACGACGAGTCGTTAAACTAAAACGGGTAAGCCCAAAGGGGTGTGAGCTGATCCCCACAACCTGCTGGCCCACCGTCCTTGTCTCGCAGTTGAAACGACAACCTAGCAGTTTGACGATTGAAGGAAAGATAGATGGAAAGTTGTTTGTGTTGACACTGGATACTGGCGCGTCATATTCGATCATTAGAAGGAAGCTTCTGAGAAATTGGGAACCACTGCATGGAATACAGCTGAGGACTGCGACTGGCGAGCGTGCGCCGGTAAGAGGAAAAGTAACAAAAACAATTGCTATCGGCACCAGCAACCTGGAACATGAGTTCATCGTCGCGGATTTAATGGACGACGTGATTATCGACGTAGATTTCATGATTAGGCACGGTTTTGCGCTGGACCTGAAATAAAATGTGCTGAGGTATGCCAACGTTGAATTTCCCGTGCACATTGGCTATGAGAAAAGCGAGACAGTAAGGAAAGTTGTCTCGTGTCAACACCAGAAGATATCAGCAAATTCCGAGGCGATTGTGTGAGAAAAGGTGGACGAGGACGATGGGCTGGGGCTTGTAGAAGCGCCAAAACAAGAATACGACAACATAATTATCGGACGTAGGACGGAGGAAGTAAGAAAAGCGGTTCTAACATGGACGCTATACCGCAGACCCAGTGTAGCAGCGAATTGACAGCCGAGCAGAAACAGAAGGCACGGTCACTCCTGCAGCACTATGGGTCAATATTTGCAACAGATGCGGGCGGAAGAACAGCCATAGTGAAACACAACATCGACTCCGGAAGTGCGAAACCAATCCGCCAACCGCCAAGACGAGTTCCTCTGGCCAAGAGGGAAGAGGTCACAAATTTGATTGAAAAGATGCATTAAGAAAAGGTCATATAGCCTTCGTCAGGCCCTTGGTGTTCAAAGGTCGTGCTAGTCAAGAAAAATGATGGCAGTACCCGATTTTGTGTGGACTATCGAAAGCTCAATGACGTGACCAAGAAGGACAGCTATCCACCTCGGATCGATGCCACCCTGGACACACTGTCAGGCACACAGTAGTTTTCCACACTCGACTTACGCAGCGGCTACTGGCAGATGGAGCTTGCAGACAAGGACAAGCAGAAAAAGGCTTTTAGTGTTGGCAACGGTTTGTGGCAGTTCACCGTCATGCCGTTTGGACTCTGCAACGCACCAGCGACATTCGAGCGGCTAATGGAACGTGTGCTATAAGGGCTGCATTGGCTGGTATACCTAGACGACATAATCGTGATGGGTAAAAGCTTCAACGACCACCTGGAAAAGCTGAAGGAGGTATTTGAACTCCGCAGTTTCCTGGGCCTGTGCACATACTACCGAAGATTCGTTCCTGGATTTGCGAACATAGCTGGCAGCTTGCACAAACTGACGAAAAAGAATCAAGCCTTCGCGTGGGGCGAAGAGCAGGAGCAGGCTTTTGCACAACTGAAGGAAAAACTGTCCACTGCTCCAAAACTGTCCACTGGCCTTCCCCGTGCCTGGAGCGATGTTTGTGCTGGATACAGATGCAAGTGGGCATAGTATTGGCGGTGTGCTATCACAGATAATAGATGGCCAAGAACAAGTTATAGCATACTACAGCAAAATTTTGTCAAAGCCTGACTACCAACAGCCAACTACTGTGTGACACGAAGGGAGTTGCTCGCAGTATTGGAATGAGTGAAACACTTCTACAAATACCTCTATGGGCAAAAGTTTCGCCTGCGCACAGATCATGCGGCATTGAGATGGCTCCTGAACTTTAAAGATCCGGAAGGCCCGTTGGCGCGGTTCTTAAAAAAATCATTGAAGGCAAGGAGTAGGGCGCACGTCCAGACTGGCAAGGGATGGCCGGTGAAAGCCCGACCGTGAAGGCTTACTGGGCACAGTGCCAAAGTCTGCGGCTTTCTGATGGCTGCCTATACCGCGAGTGGGAGAGTGAGGATGGCCGGACCAGCCATTCCCTAATTGTAGTCCCGAAATGCAGGATCAACGAGGTGATCGAGACATACGATAACGACTCCAGCGGAGGGACCTAGGTATCACAAAAACTGTCGCCAAAATAAAAAGACGGTTCTACTGGGTAGGATGCCAGGAGTCTGTAGCCGATTGGATTAAGAGCTGTGATAGATGTTCGGCTGCGAAAGGGCCGACAAGAAGATCTCGGGGCCGCATGCAGCAGTACAACGTGGGAGCGCCCTTCGACCGAATTGCCATGGACGTCGCCAGGCCATTCCCACTTAGCACTCAAGGCAACAAATATGTGCTAGTGGTAATGGATTATTTCAGCAAATTGCCCGAAGTGTATCCTATTCCTAACCAAGAGGCGCCACGGTCGCGGAAATGCTGGTAAACAACTGGGTGGCCAGATTTGGAGTTCCACTGGAGTTGCACTCCGATCAAGACCGGAATTTCGAGTCTCTTGTATTAAAGGAAGTGTGTGAGCTACTAGGAATAAGGAAAACTCGCACCTGTCCTTTGCATCCCTAGTCCGACGGCATGGTGGAACGAATCAAAAGGATTGGGAAACGTATATTCCGCTGTTCTTGATGGCGTATAGGTCAGCCCCGCACGATACGACATCACTCACTCCAGCCCGAGCAGTATTCGGCACGGAGCTGAGGTTGCCTGCTGACTTGAAGTTCGGAGTGGTCAGCACGACGGAAGGCGCTAAGACGGATTACGCAGTTAATAAGCGATCGGAGCTCGAAGAAATGCACCAGTTTATAAGGGACCGTATCCAACTGGTCAGCGATAAGATGAAAGCCAGATATGATCTACGGGCTAACACAGCAGGGTTCCAAGAAGGCGATCTGGTAATGCTTTACAACCCGCAGCGTAGAAAAGGTTTGTCTCCAAAACTTCAAACGTCATGGGAAGGACCGTACAAGGTCGTGAACAGGATTAATGACGTAATTACTCTGTGCTGTGCATGAATGCTTTTCCAAGTATACTGAAACGAGGAGGCACTCTGTGCTGTGCATGAATGCTTTTCCAAGCATACTTTTAGGCATGCACTTTGAAGTATGGCAAATTTGGTATAATTCGCTTGGGTAGTCCGATATGGCAAGGATGGTTCGCGAAAGGTAATGAACTTTGCTAGAACAATCGAGATAGAAAGTACAACTGGAATGTGCAAGAAAGTTCGGCGCGATAAAAAAACTAGTATTTTTTTTTTCAGTAGGTTTTCAGTTCATCGAAAGCCAAACGAGTGCGAGACTTGAACACGCTAAAACCCCTGTATACACAGTCCGTGTACCTTCATCGTGGCACCACCGCGTGGTATTACTTCACGATGAAGGCGGATATGTTAGCGTTCAGCTACGTCCAGGCATGAGTCATAAGATGCTCTGCCGAAAAGTGTCGTGTTCGGACGGACGAATAGTCAGTCATTGGCAATTGTCACCGAACAGTCCCGTATGTCTCGTCTCTGTAAGAGCATTATGCGGGCAATACTCCTGCACGCTCGGTCCCATGATTCTGGCGACGCAAGCATGTAAGTCACCAGTGAGGACGGTGTTAAGGCACAGCCGATTGCCTCTTCGAGATTAGCTCTATCATCGGCGTATTTGGCGCATTCAAAAAACGTATGGTGGACCGTTTCAGCCACCCCGATACACTGATTGCAGTGAGGGCTCTCTGCGTGCTTGAATTTGTGCAGGTATGCACGAAAGCATCCATGGCCAGAGAGGAACTGCGTGGGGAAAAAATTCAGCTCGCCATGTATCCGCTTTAACCACGGTGCCAGCACCGGGATGAGCGTTCGCGTCCAGTTACCTTTCGAGGACGAACTCCATCTACGTTGCCATGCCACTATGGTGTCCTCGGCCGACACCTGTGCACCTCGTTTATGCCAGTACGTATTTGCCTGTTGCAGAATCACTAACTGGATAGGGGGTCTTCCAGCGATCACGTCGGCCGCCTCGTCCGAGACCGTTCTGAATGCGCGGCAGACTCGTAGTGAATTTAGCCGGTACGCCGTTTTTAGCTGCCTGCTGTATGAGGCCACCATCGCCGCCTTGTGCCACACCGGACAGTCATAGGTTGAGACAGCTGTGTTAACGACTGCAAGCAGTGTTCTTGCTTGGGTAGAGGGACCACCAACATTCGGCATCAACGGCGAGAGCCGGGCTGTTACTTTTAGGGCCTTCTCACCGGCATGCGACAGGTGGCCTTGTAATTCAGACGGCAGTCCAGCAATATGCCGAGATACTTTATTTCGGGGTGCGACTGTATGAGATGCCCTCCGACATTTACGGTCACGCTTTCCACGCATTTTCTGCTGCTTATCAGATCGGCTTCGGTTTTTTCACCTGCAAGTTGCAGGCCTGCTTCTGTCAGCCAGGCTATACGCCGAGAGATTGACTCGTTTGCCTTGGCTTCGATCTCGTGCAGGTGTTTGGCAACTACGACTAGCGCTACGTCGTCAGCGTATCCAACGGTAGTTACACCGCTAGGCACCTCGGTTCGCAACAGGCCGTCGTACATTACGTTCCAGAGCAAAGGTCCAAGGACAGAACCTTGTGGAACGCCACACGTGATGGTATGTTTGCGGACACCCTCGCTAGTATCATAGGTGAGCTGCCCATTACTAAGGTAGCTGTCGATAACACGAAGTAGGTAAGCTGGGGTTCCTAGATTTCAAAGAGTTTACCCATGGTATCAAGCATACAGAGTGGTCTGTAGGCAGATGCATCGCCGGGAGATTTCCCTGCTTTGGGCAGGAGTACTAGGCGCTGACTTTTCCAGCAGCATGGGAAAATGCCGGCTTGTAGGCAATATGAGAAAACGTCAGAGAAAACTTGCGGTTTTGCGACGATTGCTGCCTTGAGTAAGGCGTTGAGTATGCCGTCGGGGCCTGGCGCTTTGTTGGCTTTAAGCCTATGCGCCGCAGCAAGGACCTCATCTATCGAGAAGTCTTCAAAGCTGTCGCCGCGGCAGGTCCGGGGAAAGAGGCTTTGACGACGCGGGGGAGATTGGGGAAATAGTGTGAAAACTATTCATATCAGCATCGCAGGGCATGACGGCGGCTGGGGTTTCTGCTGTCCCAGTTTTTTTACTACAATCTTGTAAGCATTTCCCCATGGGTTATCTTCAACCTGCTCAACGAGTTGACTGAGAGTTTTCTTTTTGCTGGCCTTAATTGCCTTTTTTGCGTTTCAGCTCCGTGCTGTACATGTCCGACCTATCACGCCTGACAGCGCGCTGTTGTAGCCGCCTCAGCCGGAGGCAGTCGGCGCGGAGGGCTGCTATGTCGTGATTTCACCAGTATACTGGCTTCTTGTGGACCCCAGCACCCTTGCTCGGCATGGTAGCATCACACACGTCTTTGAGTTGTTGAATGAAGCTGCCTATGCTTCATCCACCTGCCATTTGGAGTCTCGGGCGAGCCGATAACTGGCAAAGCTGAGGTCGATGACAGAAGATGCGCTGCCCTTCACCAAAGTTGGTGTATTGCCAACATTGAGGAGCGCCACGTTAAGCGCTGAGAACGCCATGACCAGAGCGGAGCCACGCTTGTTTGTGCGCGCGCTGCCCCAGGTCGTTGACCACGCGTTGAAATCTCCTGCAATCACGGTCGGCACATTGTCACCTACGTCGTTTACAAGAACGTCAAGCGCATGTTCAAAAGATGTTTTTTTTTACTTGTCGTAATATAGATACTCTAGCCAGATAGAAAATCAACTTTTTAAGTCCCTTCATCCCATGACCTGGACTTTACAGCCTTTCAAAGTTGAACGTTTTATTAAATTATTTTCACTTCTAGCAAAATATCGTTAACAGGGCTGTCTTCAAATGCCCGTACAATCTACATTTTTTAATGAAATTCCATAATTTTTCACATGTGGGGTACCGATATCTAAGCAATTAATATGAAAAAAATTGTATTTAAAAAATGATTATTTTGGCAAAAAAAATATATCTAACCTTTGCCTCATTTTTTGATAAAAATGAGAAAAATCGGGATTTTCTCTGGACTGTAACTTTTGAGATTCAACAGCATTCAACGAAATACGTATACACTGATTAGGTGGAACATTCAGCTAACTGATGGTACCAAACTCATCTGCGACGTTCTGCAACAAAATGAATGCGAGCAATTTTCGCATGCCAACCCAAGCACTTTTTGTACTCAGTTGTGGTGAGCAACGATATATTTTTAATTACTGAGCAAAACTATAACGTATGAAAAACAGCAAGGCTGGTGTTGAAAGGAATAAATATGTATTTAAATGTTTAGAATTGAGATATGTATATATATATCGCATTGATTTATCTATGTCCGTCTGTTAATATGTCTTCCAATTCGTCTGTCTGATGGAAGGTATTCACAATTGCTTTCGAAAAAGTTGAGACACGAAACTGAAATTTCGTACAAACACTTTGGAAATCACGAGAACAACATATTGCCTAAAATGGGCGTGGTTTGCCCATTCTTAACAGGGTTGCTATATAATGATATTTTTCAAAATATGAACTTTTAAATATTTACCGTCCGTTTAGGGATATGTTTGTCTGGAAATAGGTGTGACATGCCTCTTTAACCCCTTGAGATACATAATATATATTATACTTGTCAGTTAACTTTTTCCGTGCTTTATAAAAGTAAATGAATAGTTTAGATTTTTTTAAGAAAGAGTTTGCCTACTTTTATAAAAGTGGGCTAAGTGTCTCTAAAGAACATTTTAATGCATGACAGCAAAATTTTAGCTTATTTTAATATTGTGAAAAATAAAGTCTGTATGGAGAGTAGGCGTGGCCGTGGGCGAATTTTTTTAATTTTTGGAATAAATCATCTTCTACTTATGGGAAACAGTTATGCGAAAATTCAATCCTTTATCTTTTTTATTTCCGAAGTTATTGAATCTTTTGTTATACACTCGGAAAACATAAACCGTGCTGCACAAAAGTGCTCAAATTAAAAAACCCTAAAACACGTTTAACTTTATTTTTGATCTTCTACTGGAATCAGTTATCAAAATATTGAATTATTTTTTTTGCTTCTGATTATGCATATTTCTAAAACTCTTAACTTCCGACTGTAGGGTACCAGCTCCTGGTAAAGGAAATGAAAAAAAACACCCTACACCCTACAATTCTAAGAGGAATTCTAAAGATAGTAGCGAAATTTCAGTTCTCTAGTGCGAAAACTATAGATTCTAGATTTCAAAACAGGCGATGCGAGCGTTTTTGCCTGTTTTTTCCCAATGTGCGTCGTGTGCCAAGCTAGGGGGAAAATAGCAGCTGAAGAAGCGTATGCCGCAAATAACGGCCTGGGCATAAAAACTTCTTGCTTGGGGGGCCGATTTGACAGCATGACTACCACAGACCCAAATGGCTGCCTTTTTCGTTGCATCCGCAATCCAGTTTGAGTTTTGAGTATGAACGCGGTACGGCTCGCTCAACAGCGCAATGTCAATGTTTTCCTCCTCAACTGTTCGCTGCAGCAGATCTTGTGCAGCCTCACAGTGATTGAGATTCAGCTGCAGGACCTTCATGGGCGCGCTGGTCCTTTTTGCGCAGCTGGGCAGTTAAAACTCCCGATGCGGTGAGTGTGAGCTGCGCCTGCAGCCTTGCACAGTGGGCAGCTCGGTGTATTGCTACAGTCCTTAGCAAAATGCCCTTTTGTTCCGCATTTTATGCAGCATTCGGACCTGTCATCGCCTTGACACATTCTGGCGGTGTGGCCAAGGGCGAGACACCGATAGCATCGTGTATGTGCCACTTTTTCGCGTATGCGGGCAATTGTAAGGCCAATTCGAACTTTTCCGGCCTTTAGTAGCGTATTCGCCACCGAGGCTGGCACGTTAATGCAAGCGGTCAGGGTACCGCCGTGCGCAGCTCGCATGCTTTTAATCGACTCCGCACTAAGGGGAGGTAGCGAGGGGAACGTTTGGGCTAGGTCTTCAGCCACCTCTTCTCTTGTTGTGAACTCAGCTATGTCACGGAGTTCAACCTGACACTCTTGGGTTTTGGCCTTGATTTTTGCCCGCTCGCCAACTACTTGCGCAATTTTACCGCTTAGCAAGGTCGTGTCTTCCTTGCGGTTTTTTGCTAGCTGAAAGAGCCTTTCGCGGTTCTGCGGATTTTCACAATATTTTCCGAAACCTTTTTTGAGGCTCGGATCGATTTTTACCACCTTCAGGATGTCGCTGTACGACGTTTCTCCTTTCGCCTGAAGAATTATGGCATCAGGCCGGCTTCGTATAGCTGCGCGGGCTTTTTGCGCTGGCTTTGCAAGAGGGTCGGCGCTTCTCCCTGTCGCCGTTTTCTCTTTGCTGGTTTGGTCACCGTTAGGAATGGGGCCTCAGTGCTCGTATCCCCTAGGCTTGCTGAACGCGTTCTCTTATTGAGCTGCTCTACCGGCTTGGGTTCGGCAGAGATGCTAGCGTTTTGCAAGTGCCGATGGGGGGAGTAACTCAGCGTGCGGTCCTTGCTTCCGGTTTTAACAACCTCATCGATCACCGTGGCCATTTGAGCCTGTATGAGGCCGAACATTTCCCTATGAGCTCTAGTGACGGTTCTGCGATCCAGATCTAGGAAAAGTTCGGCACCTAGCTCCTTGAGCAGCCTCTCTAATTTTGCCACATGCTCTTTTAACCCGCAGAGTTCGGGGGCGGCACGCTTCGGCGAGGAGTTGGGGATAACCGCGTTGCGCATCGGGCTTGTGCCCCCATCATTTTTCACCGGCGGAGTTCTAAGAATTTTAGCCGATTTGGCAAAAACCGTGGCCGAAGGTGAGCAGTCCATATTCGCTTCATCTTCCACATTGCTGCTGCGTGTCAGCCGAAGCGGCGGTGGCTCGCCTGCCGAAGGCTTCGGCATGATGCACTAGATCTGCCGGCGCAGCAGTTGGCAACTCTGCTCCTTAAGTCGGTAAAGCAGTGTCGATAACGCAGTGCGTAGTATGGCAGAAGACTAAACACGGCTTGATCAGCTGATATTTGTTTATCCGTTGATAAGTGATTTGCTCTGTTTGCTGTGCACGAGCGCAAAGAAAATAAGCAGAAAAGCAGGAAAAAAGTAATTCTACTCACTGCACCAGCTAACATTAACTTCGGGAAAAAGTCCAAGAATCTGTCAACTGATCCACGGGAACCCACTTCAGCGGCTGTCATGAATGCGCCGCGATTTCTACCACCTTTCGGTGCATTAATCACTGAAAACTTAAGGGTTAAAACCACGAAAATTGAAAAACTTTACAGAGCCAAAAGAAAACGCAGCTCTAGTAAACAAAGTGTTTTCACTGTCTCAAAGAATGAGTCACACACACATGCTGTGTGTTTTTTTTTTTCGCGGAGGAGGTGGAAAATCTTCGAAAGATACAGCCGAACCCGTGCTCAACTGTATGCTGGATTCTTACCGACTAAAAACCACCCCCTTTCTCCAACCCGTGATCCCGGCGGAACTGCCGGTGAGCATTGCGTCGCCGGACGGGTTTCCAGCCTTAAGAATTCGGCTCGTAGATGCTACTGGGGCCCTCTGCCCTACGCTCTTGCTCCAGTCGTCGTTGCTCTGTCATGATTTGTGATGCGAATACACACACCGCGTTCCA
Source organism: Melieria omissa (assembly GCA_963971225.1). Taxonomy (NCBI): domain Eukaryota; kingdom Metazoa; phylum Arthropoda; class Insecta; order Diptera; family Ulidiidae; genus Melieria; species Melieria omissa. Next base: position 66,116,191 of record OZ020270.1, read on the forward strand.
CTTCTCCGTCGTTTCAAGCTTTTGCTGAACCATGTTCCGCACGTTAATAGGGCTGCCTATGAGTGATCGCAGCGCCTGTCGCTGTGTCTCGTACCGAGGACATTTTAGTGCTACGTGCTCCGCATCCTCCACCTCGCCGACGCACGTGGTGCAGTATGGGTCGGTTTCGTGGCCGAAGCGATGTAGATACGCCTTGAAGCAGCCGTGACCTGTTAATACCTGTGTCAAATAATGCGTGACTTCGCCGTGCTTGCGGTCCAGCCAATTATTGAGCACTGGTATCAGGCGGTGCGTCCACCTCCCCTTGGACGAGCTATTCCAGCGGCTCTGCCAGTCGTCCAGACTTCGCTGCCTGCCGTTGCTTCGCCCATTGCTGTCATTGCGCGCCTTGTAGTACGCCTCCAAAGCTAGGATGTTGACCGGTATCATGCCGGCGTCCACGCAAGCTGCTTCGTACGACGTTGTACGGAATGCGCGGCATACCCTTAATGCGCATAGGCGGTATGTTGCCTCGATTATTCGCCGGTACGAGCGAACCGTCGTCGCAGGGGCCCAAATTTGCGCTCCATATAGCAAGGTCGAGGTTGCCACTCTCGACAAGAGCATCCTCGTTGCTTGCTTTGGTCCGCCAAGGTTTGGCATTGTGTGTGTGTGTGTGTTTGTGTGCGTGCGTGCAGTGGCAGCTATTGTCGCCTTTGCCTTCGCCTCAATGAATGCTTACTAATAGTTTATCATTCGAATCACAACTTTTAATTAGTTTTGATTGGTGTCTAATTTATGAGAAAACTAGTATAAAAGCAGCAGTGTGCAGCGCAAGGGGTCGAGTCTGTGTTGAGCAAGCAAAGTGGTAACAAGTGAAGATACAAGCGAAGTGTAAATCTGTAAATAAAGTGATTGTTAGTTTTGACTGCGTTTGCGCTGCATAATTGAAGTTGTTTTAGTTTCAAACACAATCCAAAACGGACTTGGGTTTTCGTAACAATATACTAAAACATGTGGCAACTATTGCATTAAGTACCAAAGCACCCCAATCTTAATTCGACAGCAAGATATTTAAGTGATTTAAACACACGTGTGCCTTTTCAAAGTCTCCGCGAGTTTTCAAACACGACTGATTTATTTTCTCCGCTATCGAGCTTTTTTAGAGTATTCCCCTCTTATTTCCCCTCTTTATATGTAGGTCTTTCGACGTCACATTTCAAAAGCAGTTGATATAAAGAGTAAATACAATAGGCGAATCGATTTGAACAAATTAACTGAGCGCGATTAGTTCGTAATCACTTGTAACGATAATAAAGGCCAATGCTTCTGTAGTGGTACCACATGGTATCCGTCTGATCGTGCAATTGCATATTCCGTTGTGCGCTGGTGTCAGGTTGCCACTCGCGCCACACTTGTAAACAAAGCAAGCCAGCACTTGTGGCGGCGGCCGAGCGAGTTCAACGCTACCTACCGCAGCGCACTGTTCCTAACGGAAATGTGCAAGATCAGCTATTTTGATCCTTGACCACGGATTGGTAAGCGAAACTGTGCTCTGGAATAATGGGCGGAGCATTGGAAATGCTCAGCTGTATAACAGTTATGTTTTTAGTATATAAGACACCAGATTCGGAAAATAAAATCAGCTTGATGACAAAAGGCAAACTGCTCGTTTCCTTCTCGAAATTTAGCTCAGAACACGTCGGCTCTTTAGCCATCTGATAATTGGCGCGACCCGCCGTTTCAAATAGGTCAACTTCGAACTAACTGACGACTGACCAAATTCACCTGCTACACAATACTCCTGAACAACCACGACTTATTCACCACATGGCCATCCTGCCGATTTCGGACCATAGCACGTAGTTTTGTCGCAGTCATTCAGGAAATAATTTGATGCAAATTACATACATATCCCCTACAACCATACACACACTAAACATCTCCCGATTCCCTGATGACAACACACGAGGAGATTGACGGGATCTTTGAAAAGTGGGTCCGTCTAGCGGCTGAGGAATACGTTCCCGAAGCCATAACACCACAACAAACATACCCGGTATACTCGCCAACAAACAACAGCAGGCCCGCAACCACTGTCCCTGGAAAAGTACAGAGCCAGACAGAGACAACGACGCCCCAACACACCACAACCACAAACCAACCAACCACAAACCAACAACACCAGAAGACCAAGAGCAGGCCTGAAGGTAAAGGAAAGACAAGAACGAGCAAACCTCTACAAACCTAAGCAAGGAAGAGGTGATTGTTGCCACCACCAACGCAGCAAATAAAGGGTGTGCACACCAAAATCGGGACACTTTTTTTCTGATATAAAAATTAAATGAAGTAATATAGAATTTTTGTTACAATTTATTTCTACTCTTCGGTCTTTAAGGTAGGTACTATATAGTCCAGATTTATTTTTATTTTTTTCCTTCGTATGCCACCAACCACACTTTTCGTCGGAGTCCTGCCATAAATTTTTGCACGAAAAATTCGTTCACTTTTTTGGACCCCCACAACCACTTCCTCCGGAACTCTTCTTGATATTTGATATTTATTTTTGATTTTTTTTGATATTTATTTAAAGGTAGCTGGTTGTACATGTAAGACTGATTGTCTTTTAAGCACATCATGAAAGAATACATTAACTGATAGTAACATTTCAATTTTCTTATGTACAAAACTTGATATGCTAAACTTAATATACTAAACTAATCTAAACTGATAACATGATCTCAAACTTAGTCAGATATTAAGATAATAATTGGAGCAAGGAAATACAGAAAACAGAGAAAAAGAAGAGAAAAGAAAGTTAAAAATTAAAATTTACTGAAATAGGTTGAATACTGCCAACTTAAAGCGCCTTAGATTTTGCTCGGATTTAATAACATTTGGTAGGGAATTCCATAGTTTTACAGCATTGACAAAGAACGTTCTAGAGGACGTGAGGTAATTACTACGTGGCACAATGAGGTTATGGGTTCTAACAGACTGCGAAAAACGCAACTTTTTAAAAAGATATTCCGGTCGCTTTGTATAAATTAACTTATGCAAGAAGACTAGATTGCGAACATTTAAAAACGCACTGAGACTACAGTTGAGTATCCTGCAGGAAAATTGGGAAATATGGTCAAACTTGCGCTTTGAATATATATATCTGGCGCAGTTATTTAAAGCCAGTTGCAACTTCCGCAATGATGCATTATCAAGGTGCCCATAGAGGAGCTCACTATACAATATGAGTGGCACAATAAGAGTTCTAACCAATTTCAGTTTAACCTCCTGAGGAACAAAGTCTGTTGTGCACCATAACTTTCTCAATGCAAAGTAGATTTTACTTATAGTATGGTTGATGTGATCAGAACATCCCAAGCTGGAATTCAATTTATAACCAAGACTGGTAACAGTCGACTCAAATTTTATAGAAGTATCTTCCAAGATTAGATTAGGTAGATATTTTTCAACCTGCAGGCACGGTGCAATGCATATAGCTTTGGTTTTCGATGCATTTAAAGCTAAGTTGTTTTGCTTTGCCCATAATGAAATCGAACGAAGATCTTCATTAATTCTACATATTAGGTCCTCAGAGAGACCAACTGGACGCGAAAGATAGATCTGAGCATCATCAGCATACAAATGGATTGATACGTTATTACAACAGTATGTTATATCATTGACAAATATGCTAAAGAGAATGGGACCAAGTATGGACCCCTGTGGCACCCCTGAGTAGAGTCTCCTCAGCTCAGAACTTGTATTTCCGATAACCACCTTTTGCCAACGATGGCCAAGGTAGCTCTCAAGCAACTTAATCGAGCTGTCAGAGAATCCGAAATATTTCCTGAGTTTCTGCAAGAGAATACTATGGTCCACTGTGTCAAAGGCCTTAGAGAAGTCCAAAAGTGATAAAATGGTTACTTCGTCTCTATCAAATGCTGGTCGTATATCCTCCATGACCTTGAGCATTGCAGTAGCACAGCTATGGCCGGCTCTAAAGCCAGACTGATTCTCGGTAAGAAGCCTATTTTTGTCAAGATATGTAATTATTTGTCTCGCCATTAATTTCTCAAAGACCTTAGACAGTGTAGGCAGTATGCTAATTGGACGAAAATCCGATGGTAGGCTGGCTGAGAGTTTTTTCGCAATGGGAGTAACCTTAGCTATTTTCCAGTTATTAGGAAATACTGACGATGTAAAGGAGAAATTAAAGATGTGAGTTAGCGTTGAGAGAATATTTGGAAGAATTATTTTTAAAAAGCGTAAACTTATGCCATCCTCTCCAACAGCATTTGATTTTATGGAAAATAGGCTCTTAATTACATCATCTTCAGTCACTGTTGTGAATTCAAACTCGCATTCCCGTTTAAATAGTAGCTTGTGGTCAATTTTAAAATTTGTATTACTTTGCATATTATTCGACTGCAGGAAGAAGTCATTCACAACATTCGCGTCCAAGTTGCATTCCGAAAAATGTTTGCCTCCAATGCCTACAGACTTCAGATTATTCCAAAGAGTTTTAGTTGGTAAGCTTGTACTTAACTTTGACTGATAATATAGCCTTTTTGAGAATCTTGTTATATTCGTGGCACGGTTTCTGGAGATACGATAAGATTCCCAGTTATCACTAGTTTGATTGCGTTTCCAGCGACTGTACAATTTATTACGAAACATAATAGCTTGCAGAACCTCCTTGGTGAACCATGGCTGTTTTTTGTTTTGAATTGTTGCAATTTTTAGGGGTACATACTTATCATATAGATAATTTATTAAAGAAACAAAATGGTTCAGTTTTTGGTTAATATCAGGAAAAAACCATACTTTATTCCACTGAAGTATGCTGGCTTCATGCACTAACCCATAAGTATCTACCGCTTTAAAATTTCTGTAATAAAAATTTGAGTCAGTGTTGTTATTAAAATTAATATTATAGGACATAAACAGCATATCGTGATCGGATACTCCGGCCAGGGACAGTTGCTCATAGTGCAACACATTAGAATCATTTGACACACAAAGTAAGTCCAATAAACTCGATTTACAATTCGGCGCAAAGCGTGTAGGATATTTATTTACCACAACTAACCCAACAGAGTGTAGTTTGTCAAGCAGATTATTGGATCTTGTATCATTGGCTAAAAGATCTATATTAAAGTCACCACAAAGTAAAATATGTTCGTATTTTAGTTCCAGCTCAGTTAGTTTAGTGAACACAGCATCAACCACAAACAGTTTACTGGGATTATAAACACATGCTATTAGGCACTTACTAGTACCATCTCCAACCTCCATAACAAGATACTCAACCGGGTCATCACTGCCGGATTTAAAGATTACCTTCTGTTGTAAGACTGTTTTACAATAAATTGCAATACCACCACCCCTTGCACCAGTCTTCCTATCATTTCTTGTCAATGAATAATTACCCAAAGCGCAGAAGTCGTCCCCCATATCCTCTCTGAACCAAGTTTCAGTTACACACACAACATCCACGCTAGCACCTTGAAGAAGGTAGTTCATGTAATCCATCTTTGAAATATTGAAGCTTCTGGCATTAATATGACATAACTGAAAACCTGAGTGAGTGTTACTGACAAGATTTAGACAAAATTTAAGGCATTCTTTGTCACTGTATGAACTTGCACTAGTGTTAACCATATTCAACATGTAGGTCGGCGCTGCTAAATTGGCAGTTAACAGAAGCAGAAATAAATAGAGCAGGAAAATTGAGCAGACATAACAGAGTGTTTCGAGTACTATAAGACAGAGATAAATGCGAGATCAAGTTTACATAAGTTAAAGCAGTGATAACATTCATAACATAAAATATAAACTTAGTACAAAATAATTGGGTAGAAACTATGATATTCATGCCGCTGTTGTTCCAGTTGTTGTTGTTTTTAGGCGCTGTTGTGCAAGTCCGCTGACAAGTGCATCCACGCTCTCTTTGCTATTAACTAGCTTCGCTTCTGAGTTATATTTCACTCTTACATATACTCTGCCGCGCATGCTAAAAGCAGACGACAACAAATTTTGGCGCTTAAGTTGCATTGCATGATGTATTATTTCTCGATTGGACTTGGTAAGGCTCTCATGAACATAAATTTTCCCATCGCCGCTTACACCAATATCAGAAAGCATAATCGATCTCTTATTAGATTTACAGAAAACAGCAATTGATTTTAGGAGCGTATTTCTGTCATGTGGAGAGTGTAATTTTATTAGGATGGGGGCCACGCTGGTCTTGTTTTTGCCACTGTGCATGCGAAAAGACTCTCGCACGCAAGGTGCGTTAAAATGTATTGCTTGACAGAGTTTTGCGAAGAGCTGGCTGATATCTTCATTACCCGATTGAGGAATTCCATTTACAATAACGTCAGTGGAAACCGCAGCGTTTTCAAATTTTTCAATTTGCGCTCGCATTGTGCACACCTCTGCTTTGAGTGATTGAAACTCAGCGTTTATACTCTCAACCGCTGTAACTCTTTCTTCGATTTCCCTCACTCTTGTTTTCACGTTAGACAACTCACCGAGTAATTCGCTCATTCTTTGCATAACCCGTTCTTCCAAATTTTTCATAGACTCACTGAGGTGCTTCACGATGTTTTCCTCGTGCTTTCTAAGTCTCTCTTCCCACAGCTCCATCCATTGTGTAGGCGAGATGTTCTCGCTTTGTGCCTTTTGGTCTGCACTTCGGGTTTGAGTCAAAGCCGAGGTATTCGGCGACGCCGCTCCACTTCGCGCCAACAGCTGCTGTTGTTGTTGTTGTTTCGCTCTTGTTGACATTATCGTACGTAAAAACACTTTAGTTTAAGTATAATTATACAATTTAATTATGCAATTCGGATCGACAGCACTTCGCAATATTCAACTCCGGTCCAAACAATTATTCGTGGAGACAACATCCAATGTGGTACATGCAGGTATAAGTAAGAAAATCCGCGATTCTTGCCAGCACGAACAAACACGTCTACTCTCTTCGCATGTTCTGTATTAATTTTTTCTTCTGTCGATACTCTCGCATCACTCTTCTTTAAAATACTGTAACGAAGACAGTCTGTCGCTGTGCAAAGCAACCCTGCCGCTACGCGCCGTGCTATAATTCAATCTGGCAACGACGGCCGCGATAATAACTTTTAGTCCAATCTGGCAACGATGGTCGCGATCATCATGGACAGTGTTGCCAGATCAGGAGATTTCCTCCTAGATTTAGGAGATTCTTGACCATTTAGGAGAATTTTTAGGAGGAAAAATTGTTTAGGAGAAAGTTTGGGAGATTTATATTTTATATTAGGGGATTTTTCGGATTCTTAGTGGATTTTTGGGAGATTTTTGGATAACGAATTATGATGTATTGGGAACACTGGCAACAGAACGTATTTTGGCAACTATTTTAATAGTGAAAGTATCCTATTGTGTTAAACATGTTTAAGCTTACAAAATGTTGGCTCGTTCTATCTAGTTCTCACGTGTTGCTTTCACAATGAAATCCCGTCAAAAATGACACTTTTTTTTGTTTATTTATTTTATTTGTTATATGTTTTGTTTTTGTTAAGTTTTTGTTGTTAAGCTGAAGTTGAATAAAAAAAGTTGCAATAAAAAAATTTTATTTAAATATTTTTATTTTTTACGAGAAGATTAATTCCTTTAAACAATATGATAAAAATTTTAGGAGATTTTAAATTAAGTGTAAAGACAGTGAAGTGTAAATTGTGGAATAAAGTGATTGTTGGTGTATTCTATTGACTGCGTTTGAGAAACTGAGTGTGTTTTATTTTCAACTTACGCAATCCAGAGATACGTAACAGCCCACTAGAGCTAGTATTCGTAACAATACTTATAACTATCGCCCACTAGTTTTCGATAGGGCGGAGTTCCGGGCTGTTAGGCGGATCACACTCGCGCTGTACATATTCCTTCCCATATGGAGAATATTCTCTTCATACCACTACAGAGTTTCCCTGGAGTAGTGGCAAGTAGCCAAGTCAGGTCAAAACAACAGTTTTGATTTGTGGCGACGAATGAGAGGCAGCAGTCTCTTTTCGAAGAATTCTTCCTGGTAAATATTGCCATTCATTGTACCGACTGTTACAAAAGGATTTGTTTTAACACCGCACGAACATATGGCTTGCCAAACCATGGTCTTCTTTGCCAATTTTGCCCTTGATTTCACCTCGTATTCTTTAGCAATATCTCGGCGATTCGTGGCTGTGTAGAAATCTTGCCCAGCTAAAAATGTAAAGTTGTTGAAGCAGTATGTTTTATCATCCATGATCACACTTCTGAATTTCGTTAGCAAATTTTTGAACAAGTTACGACAACGGTGCTACATGGTGAGATTTCGTTTCGCGTCCCGATCTGGTACTACTTGAGCCTTGTAATTCTTTAAGCTTGCTCGCCTCTTGGCTTTCTAGACGAACGATAACGATTTCTCCACGAGTTAAGCCACCGAACGCCTTGACATTCGCGGATTTTTTTTAAATGCGGCAATCACTTTCTTCGTGCATGTAACATTCGTCTGGTCATGATCACCACCACTACCCGCCTCACGATCAACCCCCAGCCTTTCATTACAATTTTTCAACACTTTACCGCATGCCGATGGTGCAAAATTTAGCTTTTTTTGTAATTCCTCGTATACACCCATACCTCACTTTGCGTCGTGGTTACGTTCCCAGAAAACACGACGCAAAGTGAATTATGATTTCCTACAGCAAACCATGTAAAGATCGAAGATAGGTTCCAGGGTTACGAAAATAATACTTTTTAAAAAGAAAATTGAACAAAGTAAACATTTAAAAAACAAAAATAACATAAAATTTTATTACATACATACAAAAAACAAATTCAATTAAAACAAAATAAAATATTCAATTAATTTATGATATAAAAACAAAATAAAAATTAATCACTGTCTGATGAGTCCATAGTGGCTGTTGTCGTAAGTCGGCTTTCTTTCACAAAAGTTAGAAAGGGAATCCCCGAGTTTTGATGGCATGGCGTAATTAGAAACAAAAGACGTGCTATCTTTTAGAAAAAAAAGATAATTAAAAAAAAAAAAATGCAAGACTCGAACCCAAAATAACGCAACTTCGAAAATCTAACGACGCACAGTGAAAATTAGTACTAATTCAGCAGCGACGCAACTTCGAAACAACGCAAAACGAAACGACGCAAAGCGAGGTATTGGTGTACTGAAATTGGGATTCGTGGTGTGTTCGTGCAAGATGGGTTTTCTACGTTCGTATTCGTTTGCCATTTTCTTACTAATAAAACAAGTTTTGCAAATTTTTTTTAATAGAATATTGAAAACCAAGTCATGGAGTACTTACGTATAAAATTTCAAAGAGTTTTATTTTAAAAGATACCGGGGTTTTAATGTGCCCCGATTTTGGTGTGCACACCCTTTAGCAGCAGCAACAGCAACAGCGCCATCATCCAGGAGCGGGATAAAAACCTCCTGTACTTCATAAGTTTTATTGTTATAATAGCGATATTAGAATTAAGTAACTACTATCAGCGATATGTTAAGAAGCAACTTTTGAAAAAAATAATAACCACTGTCTAACAAAAAAAAAAAACAGTAATGAATAAACATCAACAAACAAAATTTTTATGCCAGTCGAAATGCAAAACAAGTACAATAGACAGGATTCAAGACAAAAGTAAATGGACAGACTTCTAGAGCAACTAACGAACATAGTATGTTAAAGGCTTGATTACACGTAACGAGTAGAACGACGAGACATCAACTTTAACGAGTACTCGTTTCGTCTAAACGGTAAGGCGAGTTCTTGATTGAGTCAGTGACCGATGAAAGTGGGGGGAGAGTCACTAGAATCATTATTTGTTTGCAAGGCCGAGCGACCACTACTTTACTGTTATATTTTTCTCCTTTTCGCAGCGGTTCGCGGAATCGCTTGTCACATGCGGAATCACTCGTAACATGCGGAATGCGTCACACAGCACTTTTCGCTCGGTTGAGCTTAATTGCGCGAGTTGCTTAGTTCATTTTATGCATTGTAAAACCGAACTGACTCGCCACGTGTCAAAATACGTTTGAACAACTCATCGCTTTTGCTCGCTATCCCAATTCTTTCGGCCTAGTACCATTTTGATGTCGTGTAACTCGACTCGTTACGTGTAATCAAGCCTTAAGTTACCCGTTGCCTACGGCTAATTGTTTTAAGATTTATTTTGTATCAATAAAACTTAAAACACATTTGTTGGGTTGACAAAATTGCTCTTCTATACGAACAACAACACATACTTAGTGACACTTTCTTACTCCGCCGCCGACAACTCATTGTCCTACGACCGTTAAGGCTTGATTACACGTAACGAGTAGAGTTGCGAGACATCAAAATGGTACTAGGCCGAGAGAATTGAGATGGCGAGCAAAAGCGTGGGTTTGACACGTGGCGAGTCAAATCGGTTTTACAATGCACAAAATGAACTAAGCAACTCGCGCAATTAAACTCAACCGTGCGAAAAGTGGTGTGTGACGCATTCCGCATGTGACGAGCGATTCCGCGAATCGCTGCGAAAAGAAGAAAAATATAACGGTAAAGTTGTACTCGGCTTAGTAAATAAAATCTGATTTTAGTGACTCTCTCGCCACTCTACTCGGTCACTGACTAAATCAAACCTAAGCATCAAACCTAACATGACTAAAACGGCAGTCCCGCCTGCAGGCGATTTTACTTTAGGGGGTGATTGTAGGTCTCCCCAGTAGTGGATTAAGGGGGGTGGAGGGGCGGACCCCCGGTCAGGGGGGCCCCCGAGAGAAGCTTGTATATAAAAATTGTTTTATATAAAAATCAATACGCGATGGAGCGCACATTACGCTTCTGTAATAGTTGTAATTTGGAGAAAATTATTTCTTACTTAGAAGAAATGTGCAATCCAGAAAAGGAAAACTTGGACACTAGGTCAAACGCTTATTTTCTTTTGTCTCCTATATGTGATTACCTACACGTTTATGAGCTTTAACAAATGTGGAGCTGTGTTATGAATGAAGTAATTTTAGTACAAATATATTTACAAAAACATACCATTAGTATTCACATCGTTTTGGTTTAACCAAAGAATATACAATATAAAGAATACGCATCTTCACAAATTTGTCAAGCGTGTTTCTTGACGCGGGCGGGAAGAGATGAGCGGAGGCATAGGTTGCGGAAAATTTGCTCGCACTCAACAGTTTGTCATCTTGTTCGTAGAAGCGCAAGCGGAGAGTAAACAACGAGCCAAAGCATCGCCATCGTCGTTTCAACGAAGATGATTCGGGATTCGCTAATGTTTTTGGTGTTGTCGTTTGTTGTGTGTATGCTTTTTTGTGTTGCCGATTGGTTCTGCTGCACAGATTGCTGTCAGCTCACCATCAATCGAATCTTTGTGGTGTATGGCTTTTTGCTGGCCAATGCTTTGATTTAAAAATTTGGTGGTTGATCCCAATTTAAAATGTTTACAAATATTTTTACGTGGCGAGTTCGAAGTAAAATTATTTGTTTATATTTTCGCATGGTTGATTACAATTTTGAGAATATGCGAAAACTTTTTTGAAAATCGAAATCTAACGGAGAAACCAAGGGTTAAACGATTGCATAGAAAAACATAATTTTATAGGTCTATTGACTTTCAATAGGACGAAAGAAATAAATGATAAGACAAGTATTTTGTCATAAGAAAAATGTAAAAAATATTCTACATCTGAATGGTTCCATGGCAAATGATGTGACCATAAATTTACAATATTAGATTTTCTTATTTTAGTTCTTTTAAACAAGCATTACATATTTTTATTTAATTGTCTTTGTCGCCATGACAGCCATATTTTATTTTCTTTTCTATGCTTTTGCGCACACTACAGTCGGCAGTGAGTTCAGGAGCAATATGCGACGCCGTGCAGGCTTATAGAAGAGGAACAAAAGCCAGCCAGAAAATATAAATCGTTTTACAATTTCAGCTTTTCGCCAGCGCAACAACAAGAACAACAACACATCGTCTTCCTCCTCTTCGCACAATTGAGCGAGAATGAACGAGTGAGCACAGACGCGGCATTCGTGTTTCTATGATTTGCGCTCAGAGCATTGTGCTGTCGTTTGAAGTGTTTCCTCTCGTTGTCTACCCCCCGAATCCAGAAGACGGGTGGCGATATCAGCACCCGCATTCAAATGTTTGCTTGTACGTGATGCACACTCTTTATGTTTCATACTTTTTGGTTAAACTCAATACTTGTAAAAATGTTCTTACTTCAACAACGTTTTGAAGTCGCTCAAAATTTATTGGATTTTGCAAAACGCACGTGTAACGAATTGGGTGTGGATATTTTTCGACGCCGAACTAAAAGATTACTGCCGGGCGAGCAAAACCCAGACGTAGCTATCACATTGGAAGAAGAAATAAACAGAGCAATGTTAGAGCGTCTAGACCGGTTTAGTTCCGAAATGGCAGATCGTTTTTAAAAAATGAAAATCGTTGTAAATACTTTTCAAATGGTCAATTTAAATTTTATTTTGACTTCTACACACACCGACATCAATGAAGCCATAGCAAGCTTATTGTAACATACAATGATTTTAAGAAGGTAGAAATATTTGAAGAAGTGTTGCGACTTAAGCGTCACTTATCGACTAGCAATATGAAGACAGCAGAAATTTCTCTGTGGTCTGACTAAATTTATTAGAATTTATTGTAAAATGGGACTTCATTGAAACCCTTCCAAGTTTAGGTTTAATCGTGCAATCGTGCATAACACCGCCGAACACTGTTGAGTTCACACGCGAATTTCTGAGCTCCCGTCATCAGTTAATTTAACACCGTTCAATTAGTTAAAATGCCGTGTATTTGCTCAGAAAGTGTGGAACGTCATCTGGACGAAGACAAAAAAATCAAATGTGTGTTCTGCAACGAATTTTTTCACTGCAGTTGCGTCAATTTAAAAAAATATGATATTGAATTTGTGCACAAGAATCAGCAATCATACAAGTGCAAGGCCTGCCTCTCAGCTCGACGCGCATCTCTTCGCTCTCCGCCGCTTGCAGCCGCAACTGCACCGGTGCCGTTAGCAACATCTTCCACCGCCGACGAAGTACTCACTCCACCAGCGTCGATCATTCAACGGGAGAAACGTGCAGGAGGACAGCTTAATTCTCACTCGACTCATTCTCCGTCGCTCGCTGCTGTACCGTTGTCGCTAGCAATCAACACCGCTGCTAATAAAGCGCACACTCCGCCAGCCTCTACCACCCAACAGCGTTCAAGTGTGCATCCCAAAAGTCACTCGAACTTCTTGCCTCTCGAGTTTTTAACTGACAAATTTGCCAAGCTAACTGAGATGATGGATGAACGCTAAGCAAGTTGAGCTAATTAATGAAAAGCTAATCAACGCCATACAAGTGAGTGAAAACAGAATACTCGGTCAGCTTCGTCAGCATATTACTGTCACTGCAAGTGAGCTCAAAGTAGTCACAGAGAGAGTGTCTGTTCTTGAGAAAAGTGCTATCTTGGGTCATTGAAAGCTGAGATCAGATGATTCATCATGATTGATCATCATGATTGGTTGCCTGTGACCTGCGGATCAATGGGATTCCCTTTCTCGCTGAGGAAAATTTACACGAAATTTTTAACAATTTATGCCAGTCTCTAAATATTGCAGCACCAAGTGTAAAATCTAAGCTAAGCTTGAAACATCCTACGAACGTAATCGTGTGCTGAGATCATTAGCTCTATTTCGTCGAGAAAAGAAAACCTCTCTACGCCTGCATCATGCTGGTTTCGAATCACAACAGCCTATCTACGTGAACGAGTGCTTAACAAAATCAAATCATACAGTCTTGCTTGCTGCATTACATTACAAGCGGAAAAAAATTGTTGCATCTGTGTTTACTCTTCGTGGCTTAGTTCACATTAGGCTCAACGAGGTGATACTGCAGAATGCGTTGAAAAACTGCATGCTCTCGTCGCCTCTTCCTCATGTGTTGTCCCACGCAACAGTAAGCACCCCAGTCACACCTGCGACGGGCAAGCTAGCCATTCTAACGCTGATAACAGCACCGCCGACGTCTCAACTGCTCTTCTTTTTCGTGAGGCTCATAACTGATGATGTATAGGGTGTTTTTTTTAGAGGTTTGTTTTTCGAATAGAGATAAAACTGGCATTTTGTGGTCAAATCTGGCAACTCTAATGTCATTTATGTTCAGTTTGGTTTGCCATTTCATCATGAACAGGTTGACAAAAGAACAACGCTTGCAAATTTATTTCGAAAATAATGGTTCAGTTCGCGAAGTTTACCGCAAGCTCCGTCCATTTTATGGTCGACATAATCGTCCATCAGAGCAAAATCGGTCCATCCATCGGTTAACCATGGGTCGTTTTCGCACTACGTTTACTCTATGTGATAATACGCATCCGCAGAGACGTCGAACAGTGCGCACCGAAGAAACAATTGCCGCTGTAGAGCAAAATGTTGAAGAGGACCCGAATGAATCGATTCGCCACCGTGCACAGCAATTGGAGTGGTTGAAAATTGGACCTGTAGAATTGGCTTTATTCGAGCCAGCCGCGGCGGCCACATGCCCGAAATCATATTTAAACATTAATGGCATAAAATTATCCTTCCAATAAAGCCAAATTGATGGACATTAAAACGATTTTCTTGTTTTATTTCAATTCAAGTTCTATACCTCTAAAAAAACACCCTATATATCGCGATCTTGCAATGTACTCTTACTGCTATACTATACTTTCCCTTTCACTTAATTGCAGCTGTATCTCAACTCAACTCAAACTAACTTTATTTATAGTATATATGCATTTTTCACACTTCGACCACCTTTTTTTCTTATGAAAAAGTATATCTTAATTTCATTGCAACTCCTATTCTCAGAATTCGCACACGTTACCATTACGCATTTTTTTACATATTTAAATCGCTTTGAGCAATAAAACCTCCAGTTCCAAAGACAGTATATCTCACCTTGTTCGTATTCTTTCTAAACAACATAATGGACTTCGCCTATGTCACATTAATGCACAAAGCCTGATGGATGAATTTAGATACATCTTCGAGGGCTCTGATGTTGATGTAATTTGTGTATCTGAGACGTGGTTCAATATTGAATTACCAAATACATTATTTAGAATGAACGGTTATAAAATCGTTCGTGCAGACCGAAACAGCCACGCAGGCGGTGCTGCTATTTATGTAAAATCAAACATCTCTTGCAAATTATTGCGCAAATCTCCTGTGAACAGTGCAATTGACTATGTTTTTGTTGTCATCTGTAGCGACAATCATAAAATTCTTGTTGGCAGTGTTTATCGTCCAAACCGTAATGTAGATACCTCGTTACTCTTAAGTTGTTTAGAATACATATCGTTAAACTTCACACAAGTTATTATTGCGGGTGATTTCAACAGCAATCTTCTGTCTGAAAATCATCTTAACCTTCACTCCGTGCTTGGGGTATACAGTTCCCCACGACGACATAAAACATTAAATTGTGAAAGTTTTTAATTCTAAACGATATATTTATACTTAAATCATTGGAAAGGTATTGAGGAGAGGAATCTAAAAGCATAAACAGATATCTCATTTAAAGTATGATTAGGCAGATATAGCCAAAAAAAGCACACAAACTGTTTGTTGTGCTATGGGGAATAAATGACCCCGTTATTTATACCAATACCCCGTTATTTATACCAATACATTTTGTATACAAAACTTATCCAAGTTCTGAACCACTCAAGTTCTAAATCTCAAGCACACTCACCGGTGGAATAACAGATACAAAGACGGTAAACAAATAAATGAAATAAAAATACTAATACAAAACAACAAACAACAACAACATTAATAAGATTTCATACTATAATGATAATATAATTATTTAGCAAAAAATTATTATTTTACTCATTCCCATACAAACTATACTGGTTCAAACATGGGGAACTCAGTTCCCTATTTGATTGGCAACAAATTTTTCATATGACTTCTGTTGACGATCAGGTGAACTTCTTTCAGAATAATATTAACAGCTTATTTAACAAATTTGTCCCTCTAGTAACTAAGGACTGAAAATCTCAGCATAAGCCCTGGTTTAGTAGCACCATAAGATCTTTGGTAAATGATCGTAACGCAGCGTCGGTGGAAAAGATTTAAAATACCCGAACTGTACACGGAATTTAAACGGCTAAAGAAAGTTGTAGCCACTGCAATAAAAACCGCCAAAGCTAGTTTTTACTGCGAAAAATTTAAATACGCTGTTGGTGGTAAAAAGTTATGGAATACTATTCGTGAAATCGGCGCAGGCAAAGTTCCCACTAGCTGTGGCGACGTAGTGGAGACTGATAATCTTAATAAGAAGTTTATAGACATCAACATGCCAGATGTCGTTAACAATGTGTACAAAAATGTTTCTGGTGACCTTGATAAGAATATAAGGTTTTCGTTTCGCTGTGTTGACCAAGGTGAAGTGCTGCAAAGCTCTCTGTCCATTAAATCAAATGCCACTGGCCTTGACGAAATTCACCCTGTATTTTTTAAAGCACTGCTTCCTGCGCTCTTGCCATATGCCACTCACATTTTGAACACTATTCTAACCACATCCACGTTTCCCAGCTGCTGGAAGAAAGTAAAAATGATTCAGATTCCTAAATCCAGTAACGACTTCCGACCAATTGCAATTTTACCATTCCTCTCTAAAGTCTTGGTACATCTTTTATATCAGCAAATTAGCAACTTCATATCTTCCCATCACCTACTCACCGATAGGCAGTCAGGATTCAAAAGACAACGTAGTTGTGTTACAGCACTTGTTGACGTAGCCATAGATATACGCTCCGGCTTGGACGATAACAGGGTGAGTTTTTTAGTCCTCCTGGATCACTCCAATCAGGGGCGTAGCCAGAATTTGGTCATGGGAGGGGTTTTAAAATTCCAAATAGGGCATTTTGTGGTGACATTTGACTTAAGGCAGGTTCTCACCTTGTGGGAAAAAAAAACGATTTTTTTTTTGCCTTGTCGTGTAGATATATGTTTCAAAAATGTGCTCCAGAAATTTCAGATCAAAATCTGAAAAATTACAAAAGTTACAGGCCGTTACATAGAGCAGTGTAGAGCACCGGCCAAGCGCGCTTTAAACTTTAAAAGCGTTTTTCTCAGAACCACATTTTCGGACCTTACGGAAGTGATTGAAGGCGCTGGAATGAACCAATCGTCACCAAATTTTTTTTTAAATGTTCCTTAGGGTTTTTTCTAATAAACAAACCACGATCAGTCACAAAAATATTGAAAATTGTTTATTTAAAAAAATAATTAGTGACAAAAAAAATGCGAAAATCTTAATTTTTTTTTCAAAACCTCATAACTTTTGTAATTTTGACTTTATTTTTCATGATCTTGGTTCATTCAATAGATAATACGGTACACATTAAGAATGTGTTCGATGTTTGTGTTTCCGATCACGGGTTTTGACGGAATCACTTCCGGTAGCGGGACACCTCCTCGCCGACATGCCGCCAATGATGGACGCCCCCTCCCCCCCTTTTTTGATTCATTCAATTTGTATTCTCTAAATAAATGTGTGTTCATATCCAGAAAAAATTTGCAGCTTTGTATCTTTAACCGTTTTCTCAAAAAAAAATCCTAAAAAAAGTGCACTTTTTCGGATCCACAAGGTGAGAACCTGCCTTAATGCATTGGAAATAAAATTTTTCCCGATTTTTAGTAAAAATTTCATGAAATTTGGTGCACTGGAAGCGAAGTTATGCAGCCACCGTGGCTCAATTGGTTAGTGCGCGGTCCAGCTAGTCGCATGCAGAGCGACGCAAGTTCGAATTCTGCATGTAGTAACACCTAAAAAAAATAACGGGAAACTCGTTTTCTCTTTCGGTGGCTGTCCTCTCAGCTGGAAATGGCAAACCTCTGAGAGTAAAAATTGCCTATGAAAAAGCTCCCAACCTGCCGTTCGGAACCGGCATAAAACTGTAGGTCCCTTCCACCCGCGTACAAAATTCACACGCACAACACGGGTGGTTGCGGGAAGCTAGGCCTTAGTCTCGCGTAAGCGGGCTGTCGTGCCAATCAATTAATTAATTAATTAAGCGAAGTTATGGCATCTGAAGTGATAAATCAAGTTTCTGGTAATGATTATTTATACTGTGGTGGAGTTAATAAATGACAAACGCTAAAATCGATTGTCGGGACATTAAAGATGGCCAACGTGTTAGCCAACTGACATCCGCGATCACCGTAGATTCCATCAAAACTGGGTGGTAATTCACAAAAGATTAGCCAAAATCTTCATAAATTCTTGAAATTGGACTTAACTTTCGCTTTACTTATACCCACCAGGGTGATCTTTTTAATATTCATGTTTAATATCTGCCGGAGTATTTAGCCTTGATTTCGAATAACTGCACAAATTTGAAGGCAATTTTCAATAACATGAACAAATATTTTTTTTGCGTTCCTCATTACGCGTTCAATAAAACCTCTGGAAAGAAAATTGCTAATAGTTTCCATAGTTGCAAAATAAATCATTAAAGTTAGGCCTTGTTTCGGAAAACGAACTATCGCCAGAGGAAGATACTAAATACTGAGGTATGAAAAAAATACTATCTTTATTGTTTTTGAGTTTTACTCAAAATAGCGGCGGAAGCGCCTGGAGTCATAAAGGTGAACGAGATTGATAAACGACGTATACAAAAATCTTTGGTAAGGCGAAGGTTACGCATCTCAATAGCATAAATTTATCGCATTTTAACTGAACATTTGGCTATCGATGAATGCCATCTCATCGACTGTTGTTTTGACTGTTTTTGTTTACTATAAGTCGAATTTTAACCATCAACCACTCCTCGTCTTCACCTGATGCGGCATCGTGCGACTTTCACCTTTTCAAAAAAAGCATTTGCCAATGAAAGAAGCGTTTTGAGAACGTAGAAACTATCCGAAAGGCTTGTATCAAAGAAAATAAACATACAGAATGCGCATGTCATACAAGCAAAAATTTTGTATGGCGGGTTCTAACATTGGAACCCGCGCTCTGCTCTCATAGATCACATATGTAGTGAGAGCGTGGATTTACAAGCGAGAATGTAGTTTTATGTGTTGCGCTCTTTGGTTGCGCTCACTGCAGCAAGTGTGCGTTGTGGCGTGAAATGATTGCAAGGTGAAGACGAACGCTGTTGTTGTTGTTGTTGCGCTGGCGAAAAGCTGAAATTGTAAAACGATTTCTGTTTTCTGGCTGGCTTTTGTTCTTCTTCTACAAGCCTACACGGCGTCGCATATTGCTCATGAACTTATTGCAGACTGTAGTGTGCGCAAAATCATAGAAAAGAAAATAAAATATGGTTGGCATGACGACTTATATGGTCGCTACAAACAAAGTTCCTAAAGAACTTATCAAAAAAGTAGACCTAATATTTGATTGCATGAATAGGGCAATCGGATAATTGCTTTAGATCGGCTTTACAATTGAATAATGAGTCGTACAAATTTAAAAAGATTTTTTTAATTATTTGAAAGATGTTAAATGTATGGATGATTACAGTTTTATTTTTAAAACTAAAATCCGTTTTTCTGATAAGATTAAGCAATAACCCACATAAATGTTTTATAACAAAAACGTTTTTTAACCAAGATAAACTAGAAAATACTTTTGCAATTTTGGGACAAAATTCAAGTAGTACTCGGTCAAGTGTAATAACTAATTTCGAAGATACACAGGATTCTATGAATCAAATCCTACTACATGCTGAGACAGACTGTATTTTTTATTATTGTATTTCAGCAGTAATTACAACAATCATTACAACAAATTATTTTGTAGATAAAAACTTCGACGATCGAGTAAAAATTAACATGGATAATAATTGTGGCATATGTTTCCAAAAACTAAGAAATGATGACCTTTTCACTGCGCTAAGTGAAACATTTTCCATAAAAATTATCAATCGGTTACAGACTTTTGCTACCTATTTGCTCCTTCAGATTTCCTGATGAATGCTGTGACAGTAAATTAAAAAAAGGAAGTTCCAAACAATGCAAAACATAAACAATAAAAAAACGACAAAAGAAGAGCTTGTTTAAATTCTAGGAGAAGGGCCGCGCAAATATTTTCCAAATTAAAAATATCGTAAATGTTTTGAGTGAATGTCTTAATGTCGATTGTCGTCTACGGCTTGTTGCTGATCGGGGATGAATGCTGCGCGGGGGTTGCGCTTCGTCTGCGATGTGCCCAAACGGTCTATATTCAGACACGGGGATAAGGGCTGTTTCCTTAACCGTCGTGCTAAGGGACTGCACAGGACGGTTTTTCCGTCTTCGCGATGTGACGGAAGATGACTCATCTCGAGAACTCCGGGATTTTCTCGACACGGATGAGATGTTTGATGGACTCCGAGGCTGAGTCGTGAAAATTGGTGAGATGGTGTCTCTTCGCCGATTTGGGGTGATGTCAGAAGCGAAGTGGAGCATAGAATGATGCTGCTTCTGACATTGCAAGCAAGTGTGTTTACTTGTGCAGTCCCGCTTCAAGTGAGTATGGGACAGACAGTTTGTGCACAAGTTGTGGGCTCGTACTGCCTTTACTCGATCATAAACAGATAACCTTTTGAACTTCGAGCATAGTTTGAGCGCATGAACTGGACAGAGGAAAGTCCATCTGCTCTCAGCTAAGTTTTGAGCTCTGTTATGATCCCGGTTGTGAGAAAACACGGACTTGGTCGGCCTCAAAAGGTTAAGTCTTTCCACGACCTCATACCTGCTGGTCAAAAATGTGTTCATTTGTTCCCAGGTTGGAAGATCTCTCCGGGAACTAAGGGACTGTTCCCACTGGGATAAAGTTTCTTCCGGGAGTTTCGTTGAACAAATGTAGACCAGGATCGGGTCCCAACCCTCTGTCGAGACGTCTTGAGAAGATAAGACGGACAGAGAATTGTTTATTGCGTTTTGAAGGCTTTGCAGCGCTTCACTGTCTTCAACAGCTACTTGAGGGAGGTTCAAGAGCGTATTGACCTGTTTATCCACCAGAATGCGCCGATTTTCAAATCGGGACTTCAGCGCATTCCATGCCAATTCGAAGTTAGAATCACTCAATGGATACTGCCTAACGATGGCGCCAGCCTTTCCGGTTGTTTTATATCGGAGGTGATATAACTTTTGGGCAGAGGTGAGTTTCGGGTGGTTAATATAAACCGCCGAAAACATGTCGCGGAAGGACGGCCACTCTTCATACCCGCCGGAGAAGATTTCGGTGTCGCAAGGAGGGACATTCAGGCAAATAGAATCACTTGCCTGCTCTGTTGCAGAAGGGAAGGGGATTTCTGCTGGACGAATGGTTTCAGCGAGAGGAGGTTGCTGAGCGTCCATGAGGTCCGAAATCTGGGCCATGGTCTCATAGACTCGTTCTCGGCACAGTTCCATTTTGGAGCGAGCGATCAGCTTGAAAGTTTTAGGCAGGTCGTCATCGGGGGTGATGCCGACTTTCGAAAAAGCTCCCTTTAAATCCGCATAATAGCCATTGAGATCGGCTAAATACGATTTGAGGATTGCGGGCGTTAACTCTTCGATAGGAACAGAAGAGAATTCGGAACAGAAGTGGACCAAATTGTCCGCATCGAAATTAAAAATGCTCATGGAGAGATCATGAGCTTGTTCGAATGATTGTTGCATTGGCATGTCGGAATTGAAGGTGATTTAACAGTAAAATCAATAAATAAATCGATGGTTGGTAGATACAGGAGTCGAGAATTTAGAATAAAAAACACAAAAAAAATCGAAAGATATTCGAATTTACAACAAAGGTTGCATAAAACCGACTAGAAATGTCGCAAACTGGAGCACATTCACGAAAGGTGCAAGAAATTTGTCGAAGTGTTTCACCTCAATAGGGGTTTGAGTGAGCACACGAAAGAATTTTATGATGAAAAGAAGAAAATGTAAGGATTTTTGGGGGAAAAAATCTATTTTCAATTTTGCGCAGAGAAACGAACAAATTTGCCCAAAGGAATTGGCATGCAAAAGCTAAAGGCTAATTTTCTTAAAGACGTTAAGAAATTATAATGTTTTAGCAAAATTATTCCACAACGTATTTTTTACTCATCAGTGCACTACATAAAGAGATTCATGTAGTGCCACTGTAAGTATGTGGAACTGCACTGAGAGGTCAGCGACACAATTTACATATGTACATATGGGAAAATGTACACATGCAAGGTATGCTCCGACTGCAAGTGCAACTATAATCAAGCAGGTTGGTTGTGTATATAGGAAATATACACAATGGGACACCAACCGCTCGGTATAATAAATCAAATAAGTCAACTTACAGTCAGTATTGTCAAGGGGACAGACAATACTTAGCGTCGGGTGCTCCCACGTAGCGCTCGCTGCTGCCGGGTATGCCGCTACTCCCACGCTGCTAACCGTTGGTCTGCTGTTCTCCTTGTGGTTGTTGTTGTTCGAGATTTCGTTTGGTGCTCCGTATGTGGTTGTTGTTGGTGATCGTGCGACTATTTGTGCGTGTGTTTATAATTGTTATTTTTCGTTTGCGCGTTTTATGTAGATTTTGTCTAGGACAATTGTTATTGTTTTACTTACTATGTGCTTTTAATTGTTTTCTATGTCATTAATATTTTTGGTTTTTTGGACTTGCACTTGATCGTTTTTTGTATTGCACTATTCCGCACTGTTCTTGTGCTGTCACTTTACACTTTGTTTGTTTGGTCGTGTTTTGTGTTTTCATTTATTTTGTTCACTTTTAGTTTTTGTATAAATGCCAGTTTCAAATCGAATTTGGCGTCGAAGGACCATGTTTAAATTCTAGGAGAAGGGCCGCGCAAATATTTTCCAAATTAAAAATATCGTAAATGTTTTGAGTAAATGTCTTAAGATTTATTGAATGTTGTATGTATTGAATGTATTGGTTGTTTAATTGTTTAATTTAGTAGTTAAGGTGTAACACGGGTCACGGAATCGAATCGAGGTTGACGCGCCGGAGTTCGTTGATCGAGTGTCCGCCGGTCGCGCAAGCTCCCTTCGGGATGGCCAGGGTTGCCATCCGTACATATAAACACATAAAGGGACGCGCACAATACAATATTATTGACAATATTAATTTCTGAGAGCTGCGCGGCCAGCAGTGTTTAGCGATCTAAACAGAGCTGTTTACATTTTTCTCGAGCTATGTAGCAAAAGCAATCGTCAATACAAAAAAAGCATACACACAAAAACTACAACAACAAAAAACAATAGCGTAGTTGAAACGACGATCATTGCGCTGGCTGGTGTCGCTGTAAGAAATTTGCACAAAAAATTATTGAGTGACCAAAACAACCAACAACGCCTCAAAGTACACAGGAGAAGCGGTTCTTTCACTTCATGTGTTTTTGTTGTAGCGCGTGCTTCAGTTCACACAGTCAATAAGCGTAAACTGAAGCGCTTGCTCTCCTGCTGGCACCACTCTTTCCCTTTTGTGGCTTCCCCCGCTCTATTAAGCTCGCAAACAAAAATTTGAATTTTTGAGCTCAGATGCGCCTTCTATACACTTCATATTCTTTGCTTGTATCGACATTCTGAAGAGCTTTCCGGTCGACGAATTAAACTACTCTTTATACAAGTTTTTAGATCATGCATATCGCTGTATTGAGCCTAAACGGGACTATTAAAAAAATCAAATTAGGTTTGGCCAAGCAATTTTTTGAAGTGAAACTTCTTTACGCACGCTTGGCATGGGGAGTAAGCTGGCAAACGCGTGACGTAAGCGTTACGAAAAGTGTGATCGGGCGAGGCGAACGGAAGTTGAGTGGTTTACGCACGCTTGACTTGGGGAGTAAGCTGGCGAATGCGTTACGAAAAGTGTGATCGGGCGAGGCGAACGGGAGTTGAGTGGTTTACGCACGCTTGACTTGGGGAGTAAGCTGGCGAACGCGTTACGAAAAGTGTGATCGGGCGAGGCGAACGGGAGTTGAGTGGTTTACGCACGCTTGACTTGGGGAGTAAGCTGGCGAACGCGTGACGTAAGCGTTACGAAAAGTGTGATCGGGCGAGGCGAACGGGAGTAGAGTGGTTTACGCACGCTTGACTTGGGGAGTAAGCTGGCGAACGCGTTACGAAAAGTGTGATCGGGCGAGGCGAACGGGAGTTGAGTGGTTTACGCACGCTTGACTTGGGGAGTAAGCTGGCGAACGCGTTACGAAAAGTGTGATCGGGCGAGGCGAACGGGAGTTGGGTGGTTTACGCACGCTTGACTTGGGGAGTAAGCTGGCGAACGCGTGACGTAAGAGTTACTAAAAGTGTGATCGGGCTATAAGCAAGAGACAGCAGTGCGCGCGCACATTATCTTTCTCTCTTCCTCTCATAGCACACTGCAGGCCTATTGTCTGTATCACAGTGTAGGAGCAAGAGAGAGCAGTGCGCGCGCACACTTTCTTTTCTTTACGAAAATAAAAGATCTATGCAAAAATATTAATTTACCAATGAGAACATAAAATAAGTTTAAATATTTGTAGAAAATTAATATATGTATATGTACATACATGTATATATTGTACACACACATATATATATATACATACAGATGGAGCGAAAGAAGTTTCACTTCAGTCGTGTGGTCACAAGCACACTCGTTTTTTTTTTATTATTTTTTAAATGTTTGAAGGTAAAAAGACCTTTTTGCTAATGTTTTTATTTTTTTTTTGTTACGTCGGAAGTTGGAAATCTTCGTTCAAGATACTCTGGGACCCGTATTCCAGAGTTATGCCGGATTTCTACCGGCTAAAACCAACTCCCGTAGTCTTCACTCTCCTTTGATTCCCCGCGGTACCGCCGGTGAGGGCATTCCTTCACGGGGAGGATTGACCTTGCGTCAGGCACATGTGGTTTTGTCTTGTCGCTTATGGTTCTTGTCTCGTTGCTTGTTCATCGCGTCGTAGTCGCTGCATTATCGTCGTCAGTGCCGCATTGCACTTATTCCATGCCTCCTGTGAAGTCAGCATGTGTTCTATTAGCCCGCGTGGGGTAATGCGTTTTTCCATTTCTCGCTCCAGGTGTGACCTTTCGTCCGTGAATCGACTGCACTCCACCAGTATATGTCCTGCGTCTTCAATTCTTCCTTCACAGAAAAGGCAATAGGGGTCGTCCACATGCTTGTATTTATGAAGGTATGACCGGAAGCATCCGTGTCCTGATAAGATTTGCGTCAAGTAATAGTTCGTTGCTCCGTGGGTCCTATTTATCCATTTCGTTATGTCTGGAATTAGGCTCCAGGTCCATCGTCCTTTCGAGCTAGAGTCCCATCTCGTCTGCCATTCCGTTATAGAGTCTCGTTTTATTTTGTCTGTAGCTTCTCTGTCTTGTCTGCCCGTCTTCCATATTGTTGTCATCTGTTTAGCTAGTATGTCAATCGGCAGTCTGCTAGCTATCACATTTGCTGCGTCGTTAGATACGGTGCGAAAAGCGCAGCAGATTCGCAGAGATGCTAGTCTATAGGTGGATACTAGGCCTTTCGCATATGCTTTTACTTCCATGGCTGACACCCATATTGGGGCCCCATAGGTCATGATTGACGTGCTTACTATGCCTAGTAAGTTTCTGGCCGGTTGTCGGGGTCCACCAATGTTAGGCATCAGTCTGCTCATAGCAGCATTCACCTTTCTGGCCTTGTCACTCGCATATGTAAGGTGTTGTCTGAAATTTAGTCTGTGGTCTATTAGCATTCCTAAGTATTTTATATACGGACTCGACTTTATATCGTGGTCACCGACTCTAATCACGACATTTTCAACTATCTTTCGACTGGACAGTAATACCACTTCAGTTTTGTGGTCAGCTAGTTCTAGTCCGGCCGCCAGTAGCCATGATTTTACTTCACGTATAGTTGCGTTACAAGCGTCAGTTACTTCGTCCAGTTTTTTCGCTACCGCAATGATTGCTATATCGTCTGCGTATCCAACTATGGACACCCCTTTTGGTCTATTAACATTTAGTATGCCATCGTACATTATGTTCCACAGAGTTGGTCCAAGGACTGATCCCTGTGGGACTCCTCCAGTCACGTTAAGTTTTTTTGGGCCTTCGTTTGTGTCGTACCAGAGGACGCGGTCTTTAAAATAGTCCTTGATTATTCTGATCAGGTAGTCAGGTATGTGCAGTTCGTCAAGTGATTTCAGGATTTTGGTCCAGTTAGCGGAGTTGAAAGCATTCTTCACGTCCAGTGTAACAATTGCGCAGTATTCCTTTGTCCCTCCTAACCACCTTTTCCCCGCTAGTGCCTTACGGGCAGTGTTGCACACCATGTCAATTGCATCTATAGTCGATCTTTTTTTCCTGAAACCGTACTGCCTGTTACACAGCCCATCGGGTCCTTCTAGATATGGTTCCAGGCGTAAACATATGATTTGTTCCAGAATCTTGCCTGCTGTGTCTAGCATGCACAGTGGTCGATACGATGACGGCTCATCCGGCGGTTTGTCCCCTTTAGGTAGTAGGACCAGTCGTTGCCTCTTCCACCTTTTGGGGAAAATACCGTCTTTCAGGCATTGAGTATATAATTGGCTAAACACGCTTGGTTTTCGAGTTATAGCCGCTTTGATGACTCTATTTGGTATGCCGTCAAGGCCTGGCGATTTATCGGGTTTAATTTTCCCTGCAGCTTTGAGCACTTCGTCGATCGATACCGGTGGGAAGTCGTCAATCGTCAGGTTTTTACTAAAACTAATTTCGTCATGTTGTGGAAATAGACCAGTCACAATTGTCAATGCCATGCTTGGTCGGAAGTTCGGTTTCTTGGCCGTTTTAACTTTCTTTAGGACAATCTTATAAGCCATTCCCCAAGGGTCATTGTCTACGTCATCCCTCAAATCGTTAAAAGCGTCCTTTTTGCTCGTCCGTATAGCGTTACGTAGTTGTCTCCGCTTTATTTTAAATTCCTTTTGGAGTCGTTCGTATTCTACCCGTCCCCTAGCTCTTTGGTACTTTCGCTATGGTGTCGTTCCACCAATACACTGGCGTTTTGTCGTTTCGGGTTCTTTGACGTGGCATGGCTGCATCGCACGCATTCGTTATGCCGTGCATTACCGTCTTCGTACAGCGTTCTGCGTCGCAGTCGCCCGCTTCGAGTTGGTCTAGCATATATTCAAGCATTTCATTGTCAATATGTTTCGTTTTCCACCCTCGTCTTTGCACGTCTGGTATTTCTTTTGCGGTCTGTTTCCGGGTGTGGGGAGTTATATCTACAATAATCGCCGAATGGTCACTATGGGTGTATATGTCGGAGACCATCCACCTGGTCCTGCGAGACAGCATTCTGCTCGCGAACGTCAAGTCTATTGTTGAGCTAGCTCTTCCTCTATTGAAGGTTTTGGTCACGCCGTCGTTGAGCAGCACCAGGTCTAGGCTGGCAAACGTTTCGAGCAGGGCCGCCCCGCGTTTGTTGGTTCGCGTACTGCCCCATTCTACTGCCCACGCGTTAAAGTCACCTCCGATGATCAGTGGTGATTTTCCCACTGCGTCTGCCGGCAGTTGGTCCAAAAGGTTTTGAAATTCGTCATGTCGGAGGCTTGGTGGGGCATAGCAGCTATAAAAATGCACGCCACTGATTCGAGCATGAACAAATCCGCAGTGCTTCCTGGGCGACTTATGCTCAAAGGGAAGTGCCCCTGTGAGCAATATAGCTGCCTTTTTGGTGCTGTCCTCAACCCAATGTGCACCCGATGATGGCGATTTGTATGGCTCGCTTACGAGCGCAATGTCTGTTTTTAGCTCGAGTTGAGTTTGCTGCAGCAGGTCTTGCGCAGCTTCACAATGATTTAGGTTAATTTGAATACATCTAATCATTGGCCTGCCAGAATTGACGCCATTGCTTTTTTTTTACGTACATACGATGCTTAGTGATTGAAAATGTTGACAAATTATAGGCAATGGGGGGGGCGGTTCTGACACCCAAAACCCCTCCCTTGGCTACGCCCCTGACTCCAAGGCATTTGACACTGTCGATCATACAATTCTAATCACTAAACTACTAAATTTGTTTAATTTTTCTACATCAGCGGCTAGTATGATGCTTTCGTATTGTGGCGGCACATACTGTACCGCTCGACATATCAGCAACGGTGCCAGCGTGGCACATGTCACATCGGTGCCAGCGTGGCGGATGGCATGCAACGGCGTAACGGACCGCAGCTGTGCCACGACGACAGCATAGCGGTTCACGGCAGCGACAGCATAGCGGACCGCAGCTGTGCCACGATGACAGCATAGCGGTCTACGGCAGTGACGACATAGCGGGCCGCAGCTGTGCCACGACGACAGCAACGGCATAGCGGACCGGCAGAACGGACCACGGCCGGCTCGCTGCTATAAAAGAAGCGCTCCTGACACCAGCAATCATCGGTCAATCGATCAGTCAGTCAGAGTCAGGACGCGACACCGGCAACAGTAAATAGTGTCTGTTAAATTGTGAAATAAAAAGTTGTTATTGTTTGAAGTGCAGTGTTTTACTAAAAAGTGCTGTTGGACACTAAATCCACCAAAGTATTTATCAAATAGAACGCAAGCAGTTTGCGCGAATAAGCAAATATCAGCGTTTCTGCCTATAAAACGAGAAGTCCCTCAGGGCTCTATTCTTGGGCCACTTCTTTTTTCTTTCTATGTCAACGACTTGCCTAAAATTTTAAAGTATTGTAATATACATATGTATGCAGATGATGTACAGCTATATGCAAATTGCCACCGTCTTTCAGTATCTAATTGTGTTTCGAAGTTCAACAATGATCTTGCTAGTGTAGCTAAATGGGCAAGCGAAAATGGTTTATGTCTTAACCCTTTAAAATCAAAATGTTTAGTCATATCGAAAAAAGTTATGGACACCTCGCACTTCCCTAAAATTATACTCAATCATTGCGCCATCGACCAAGTGGACTCTGCCAAGAACCTTGGCATAATTTTTGACCGCACCTTATCTTGGAGGCCTCATATCAGGAGTATTGCTGGTAAAGTGTACGGAATGTTGCTGATATTTGCTAACTGTGACGCCGCTTCCAAAGCAAAACTCAATGTTGATTTCAACAATATTGCTAGATACGTCTTTGGTCTTAAACGCAATGACCATGTTTCTTTATATGCTACGCGAATATGTAACATGACATTTGATAATGTGCTCAACTTCCGGACTTTGCTGCTGCTGCAGAAGGTTTTACACCTTGGCGAGCCAGCCTATTTACGCAGTAGATTGACTTTCTCGCGGTCGAATCGTACTGCTAACCTGACACAATTGAAACATCTTAGCCTTACCTCGGAAAGGCAGTTCTACGTCTACGCCATACGTCTTTGGAACTCGTTACCTCCCCTGATAAAAAGCTGCAGAAACGTTGTGCAATTCAAATCAATGTTATTTAAATATCTATGCTCGTTGCAATGATATTAATCTTCAATGGTCTTTTTTCGGCGAGTGTAAAATGCATATGGTAGTATGTTTCCTATTTCTTTTTTTTTTTTCTTTACTGTATAAGATCACCATTGTAAGCTTTTTTTGAAATCCTAGTTGCTAATACTTTAATTATAAGACTCGAAAGAATCTTGTTGTATTAGTATATAAATTTCTTAATAAATAAATATTTCGTAATAATTTGTGTATCGGTGTGAAGTTGCGAAAGAAGTTTTTCAAAACTGAAACTTGTTGTCACTTTTATCAATTGAAAAAGACACAGCATCGACAATTGACTTTGAAAATGCAATATATAAATTCAGTTCAATAAAAGCAAGAAAACATCATTTCTAAATAACACTTGTTTACAAATTTTCAAATAATGTTCCCTCGAAGATCGCAATATTGAATTTTCAACTTAAAATTTTATGCAAAATATGCAAATACAAAATTCTAAGTTAAAAACTAAATATCACAATCTCCGAGATTTTGCTTGTAAACTAGTGTAAAATGCACAAAAATTACTTAACCTCATTAACACTAGAGTGTTCGGCTCAACGACTAAATATATTCTGCTCGGCGTAGGTACAAGTGTACCTCCATGGGATTTCTACTTAAAGTTGTAAACAAAATGGAAAAACGGCGGGTGCATGTTTGTTTGTGCAAAAATAACTTTTGTTTTTATAGATTATAATTATCCTCACCATGTAGGCGACGCATTTATCGCATTCACGGACTGCGAAGAATGGACGGCACATACTGGCTCTCCACAAATTAGCGTGTTTTGCGTTTAAATTTTTCGCGAGAGTAACAAAACGTACAGGTGCCAATAACTTTCTTGCTCACACGACCTTGTGTATTTGAGGCAGCAACGGTACGTCTTGCTTCGATCGGTTTACCGCCTCCTATAACGTTCTCTATAGCTGAGTTGCAGTGCAAAAGTCCAGCGCCCTTTGCTGGATTGTTCCCATTTGCGCTGCCAGTCCCTGATGGTGGCACTTCTTTCTGTGCCTTTCATGGCGCTTGTCGGCTTTGTGGCTGCGTTATAAAGGCGTTGCATTTCGACCGCCTGTAGTTCAATCGGCGGCATGCTTGCGATAACTCCAACTGCATCGTCGGACACTGTGCGGAAGGCGCTTACTACCCGCAGTGCGCTTAGTCGATACGTCGACCTGATGCCTTTAGTGTACTCTCGGATGTTTACTGCGTCCGCCCATACTGGAGCTACGTAGAGTATGATTGAGGCTGTCACCCTGGCTAGCAGTTTTCGCCGACTGGCGCGAGGGCCGCCTACGTTCGGCATCATCCGCGTAAGTGCGCCGTTTACGCGTGATGCCTTTTCGCACACGGTTCTTAGATGCTCTTTGAAGGTCATCTTCGCATCAATGATCACCCCGAGGTATCGGAGAAAAGGCTGGGACATGATTTCATGTTCTCCGACAGTTATCGTCAGTGTCTCGCTCACCTTTCTGGTACTCAGTAGCACCACCTCGGTCTTGTGCGCCGCTAGCTCCAGCTTCGTGTCCGTCAACCATTGATTAACGCGGCATATCGCATCGTTGCACCTCTGCCGTAGCGTATCCGTGTGCTTCGCTACTGCCACCATTGCAATGTCATCCGCGTAGCCGATAATGTTGACGCCTTCTGGCAGGTCCAGGCGGAGGATGCCGTCGTACATGACCTTCCACAATGTTGGGCCAAGCACCGAGCCCTGTGGAACGCCACCAGAGACCTCGTAACCTCGATTCTTTCTAGCACTTTGCCCATTGTGTCCAGCATGCAAAGCGGCCGGTATGAGGATGGATGGTCTGGCTGTTTGCCTGGCTTCAGCAATAGCACTAGCCTCTGCTGCTTCCATTTATCGGGAAAGACCCCTTCTTTCAGGCATGCATCATACATTTTGGCGAACACGTCTGGCGTGATTCGCATCGCGGCTTTCAGTGCTATATTTGGGATGCCATCCAACCCCGGCGCTTTATTATCTTTTATTTTGCCTACGGTTTGTAGCACCTCATTTGCTGTCACGCTGGGTATATTGCTGATAGCTATGTGCTCATCAAAAGCGCCCACTTGATCCTCCTGTGAGGGGAAAAGCGTTGCAACTACGGTGCTCATAAGGTCTATATCGCTCGGTTGAGGTGACCGAGGCCCTCTGAAGCTACCCATTACCACTTTGTAGGCTTTGCCCCAGGGATCCAAATCGGCTTCATCGCACAGTGCTTTAAAGCACGCCTTTTTGCTGTTGCGAATGGCCACCTTTAGCGCTGTTTTGCACGCCTTGTAGTTAAAGAGAAGTTCTGCTCGGGTCGGCAGATTTCTGCCCCTCTGCAGCCTTCTGCGTGCCTTGTGGCTTTTTTTCTAGCATCCGCTATCTCTTCGTTCCACCAATACACGGGTTTTCCAAACAAGGGGGGCATTGTTTATTCTTCTGGGCATAGCTGCGTCGCAAGCTCTCGTGAGCCTGTTCGCCACGTTTTCCACAACTTTTACGGCCGTATCCGCCTCTATCTGTTTATCGCTCCAGATCAGGCCGAACATATCTGCATCAAAAGCTTGTTTTCGCCAGCCTTTATTTTGCGCCTTCTGCGCTGGGCATACGTTTCGAGTGTGCAGCGACAGCGTCATATCTATTGCCAAGTGATCGCTGTTTGTGTAGATGTTGCTGAACTCCCACTGAGCACTCTGTCCTATAGTTGCGTGTGCAAAGGTCAAGTCAATTATCGATCTGCGTCTACCGGTGTCAAACGTGTGATGTTCGCCATCGTTTAGCAGTTCGAACTCCAGCGGTGCCAGACATTCTAGCAGTATTCTGCCGCGCTGGTTTGTGCGTGCGCTGCCCCATGTCGTTGACCAGGCGTTAAAGTCGCCAGCTATCACTACCCGCGCTTTCCCTTGCGCTTCTAACACCAGTGCTGTCAGCATGTGCTCGAATTCTGACACGCTTCAGCTGGGTGGAGCATAGCATGAAAAAAAGTATATGCCGCCGAACTTCACCCATGTAAAGCCGCGTTCCTGTGTCAACATTTTTGACTGGAAGTTTCCCTTATTGGGCGCCCAGATTGCTGCCTTGCTGCCCGCATCCGCTGTCCACTCATGACCATCGATATCTTCATACTGCTCACATAGCAGTAAAAGGTCAAATTTGTGCTCGAACACCGTTTGGTGCAGCACAGTGATTTGTGCGGCGGCGCAGGATCTGCTTTTTTGATTGTCAAGTTTAGATGCAATATCTTCATGGGCAAGCTCCTCTCAGCGCCTTTTGGTATATTGTGCACTTGTAACTGCCGGCTGCATGGTCACCCTGACATAGAGCACACTTTGCTATGTTTTCGCAATTGGCAGCAATATGGCCCGCTTCGCCGCACTTTCTACAGAGCGCCGATCGGTCAACCTTCTCTTTACATTGCTGCGCCAAGTGCCCGTACTCCCAGCATTTGTAGCAGCATTTGATAGTCGCCGTTTCTCGCACCCGACATGCCACCCATCCGATGCGCACACGTGCAATTTTCAACACCCGCTTGGCGTCGTCTGCCGGTAGACAAACGTAAGCCGTCTGAGTGCCATTTTGGCACTTTCGCATACTTCGCACAGCAGTGCCAGCAGGCCGCCTGATACCACATTGGGCATGTAAGGCATCACAAATCTCTTCCGTTGTTGTTATTTGATCAAGATCTCTACACTGGATCGTGATCGTATGCGTTTTCGTTGCCACTTGCGCCTCCTCTTTGAGCACGTCTTCTATCGCCGATTGGTAGCTCGCCGCTTTGCTTTCCGTCGCGTGTTTCAGCTCCAGCAGGAGTTCGCCTTTTGCCGTCCTGCGGATAGCTTTGACCTCATTGCCAAGCTCTTGCAGCGACGCGCTCGCTCTGACTTTGCGCAGAATGTCTGCATACGATAAATTGCCTTTGGAGGTGTAATTGCGACTGCTTATTTTAAAATAACGTCTACTCACGCCGCTGTCTGTTCTTGTAATGTCTCTTTATTCTCTTTTTCTGAAGCTCTGGATCATCCACGCTCAGCTGAATGGCTGAATGACACAGTAATAGCTTATGTCTATGTACAATTGTGAACTTAGGTAGGTAGGTAGGTAGTGGTGGCAGCTCTCATATGAGAGCTCACTTAGGCCAAGCTAGGCCCATTGTGGTACCACAGGATCTCTAACCCCTTTTTGTTGTTAAGATGTCTCGAACCAGCCCGAACCGGTGATGAAGCGTATTAGGCCCTTGGCGTCAACCTCCGATAAGTCCGCGAGGTTGGCTGTATGGTAAAACCCTAGATGTTTTTTCCGTTTCCTGCAAAGAGCGGGACAAGTACAAAGAAGGTGGAGAATTGTTTCTTCCTCCTCTATGTCTCTGCAGCTTCTGCAGAAGTCGTTGGCCAGGTGGCCCAGTCCTAATCTGGTAGCGTGGCTGCCAAGGATGCAGTGACCAGTGATGACACCGACAACAACCCTGAGCGTGCCCCTATTGAGGCTTAGCAGACTTTTGGTGCGCTTCCAGTCCAGCTTTGGCCAGATCTGTTGCGCTGTCTTGCCTGTCTCCGAGGTTGCCCATGCGTTGTTAGCGGTTTTTGTCATCGCTTCCTCTATCACCAGCTTGTAGGTACTCAAAGGAATACCTAAGCCGGCGAGTTCTGAGGATAGCTCCTTGGTCGTTCCTTGTCTAGCCAGTTCGTCTGCCCTGCAGTTCCCCGGGATATCTCTGTGACCAGGCACCCATATGAGGTGGATTTTAAGCTGCTCTGCCATCTCATCAAGAGATTTGCGGCAGCTGATCACTGTTTTTGATGTCAGAACATGAGACCCTAGGGCCCTGATAGCCGCTTGGCTGTAAGAGAGAATGCTAATATCTCGCCTAGAGACACTGCCCTCTTTGATCCAATTCAGGGCAGCTTCAATGGCTGAAACCTCTGCTTGGAACACGCTACAGTGGTCCGGCAGTCTAAAGGAGTAATTTATACTAAGTGAGTCTGAGAAGACGCCTCCGCCCACAGCTCCGTTTAACTTGGAGCCGTCGGTGTAGATCTGGTATGAGTTCCCTATTAGGGATGCTGAGCTTTCCTCCCAGTTGTTCCTATCTGGAATGGTGCTAGTGAACTTTTTGTTAAAAAAGGAATTGGGGTGGTGAAGAATCCAGTTCCTCGAACTCCTTTAAGAGAGTAAGTATCCTGGCATGTCCCTTGTTAGACTCCGACCATTGGCCGGTAGCCCGTAGTCTATGGCTTGTTATAGCCGCTGATTTCCTGCAGTGTAGGTCTAGCGGAATAAGGTGAAGCAGGGCTTCTAAAGCTGAAGTTGGCGTTGTTCTAAGAGCGCCCGTGATGATGACGCAGGCTGCCCTTTGAACTTTCCGAAGGTGTTGGAGGAGCAGTGTTTTTTCCAAAGCGTTCCACCATATCAGGCATCCATAGGTTAAGATGGGACGTACGACAGCTGTGTAAACCCAGTGCGTCATGTTTGGCTTCAAACCCCAGGTTTTCCCCAGTGCCTTTTTGCAGGTGTATAAGGCAATCGTTGCCTTTTTGACCCTATTGAGGATGTTCGGTTTCCAGCTCAATCTCTTGTCAAAAATGATTCCAAGGAATTGTGCCTCATTCTTGAAAGGGATCTCCGTGTTGTTTAATGATAGAGGAGGTATGGGTGGGGGTTTGTACTTCCTCGTGAAGAGGACAACCTCTGTCTTTCCAGGGTTGATTCCTAATCCTCGACTAGTAACCCAGCCGTTGACCTTGTTTAGCAATACCTGCATTAGATCTCTGATCGAGTTGAGAAACTTGCCCGAGACAGTGAGAACTATATCGTCTGCATACGCCATCACTTTGCCGCAACCCCCTCCCAGGGACTGGAGCAGTTCGTTAACTACCAGGTTCCAAAGGAGGGGGGAGAGGACTCCGCCCTGGGGAGTGCCCCTGCTCACCCCTCTCGAGGTAGAAGAGTCGCCCAGTTCAGCGCAGATAATTCTGCTCTGCAGAAGATTATCCACCCAGTTCACCAGGCTACTCTCCACACCAAGCCTGGCGAGCGCGCCCGTGACGGCTGTAAGCTCGACGTTATTGAAAGCCCCCTCTATGTCCAGGAAAGTTGCTAAGGTGTATTCTTTGTGTTCGAGTGATTTCTCGATCGTGTGGGTCAATGAATGTAGAGCTGTATCTACAGACTTACCCTTAATGTAGGCATGCTGACTATTTGAAATCAGATCCTGCCTA
Organism: Melieria omissa; assembly: GCA_963971225.1. Classification (NCBI taxonomy): domain Eukaryota; kingdom Metazoa; phylum Arthropoda; class Insecta; order Diptera; family Ulidiidae; genus Melieria; species Melieria omissa. Next base: position 66,151,809 of record OZ020270.1, read on the forward strand.
TTCGTTTGTCGTAAGTGCAGATCCAGCAGTCTTTCTAATGTTTTTAAAAGAAATGAAGAAAGGCTTATGGGTCTGTAATCCTTAGGGCTAGTGTGAGAACTTTTGCCCGCTTTGGGGATGAAAACCACCCGTACTTTGCGCCAGTGCTCTGGTATGTAGTTTAAGCTAATACTGGCTGAGAATATTCAATTGAGGAGTGTTAGGATTAACGGTCCGGCATGTTGGAGTTGTGCTGGGAATATGCCATCTGGTCCTGGTGATTTAAACGGGTGGAAACCGGCAATTGCCCATTTAATTTTTTCAATCGATACAATACTGTTTATAGAGGCAACACAGTTAGTGCTGGCCTGAGTTCCTAGCAGCCTGTCATGTTGGCTGATCGGAAAGTGGGTATTCGTAAGAAGTGCAAGTGCTTCACCTTCTGATGATGTCCAAGAACCATCGGGGTTTTGTAAGGCACTTGGAATAAAGGAGGAAGAGGCAAGTAGTTTCCTGAGTCTAGCAGTCTCGGAGACACTTTCAATATTACCGCAGAAATCGCTCCAAGAGCTTCTCTTGGCCTCTCTGAGGCTTTTCTTATAGGACCTGAGGGATTCTTTATAAAAATCCCAGTCTTCTTCTGTTTTTGTCCTCCTTGCTCTATTAAAAAGAGTCCTAGAGTGTTTCCTAAGCTCACTAAGATCATGGTTCCACCAAGGGGGTTTGTATTTCCCTCTGGGCATGTACTTAGGGCAGGCGAGGTCCTGAGCCTTAGAAAATGCTAGAGTTAGTTGATTAACAGCCGATTCTAGCATCGTTTGGGTGTCTATTTCAGAGATTTGAATCGTTTTGATGTGCCTATCCACTGTGCGGGTAAATAACTCCCAATTTGTTTTCCTGGGGTTGTTTACTGGTTTGACCCTCCGGGGGTCGCTGTCAAGAGTGAACTCTATATACCTATGGTCGGAAAAAGAGTGTTCGTTGGAGACCCTCCAGTTCCTAACCCTATCGGCTATATTCACAGAGGCAAGGGTGAGGTCTAGAACTTCTTCCCTATTCCTGGTTATAAAAGTGGGAGTGCGCCCTATATTGCACACAAGAAGGTTTGTGGTAGAAATGTAATCAAAAAGTGACTCACCTCTTTCGTTGATATCTGTGCTCCCCCAGATACAGTGGTGAGCGTTCGCGTCGCATCCAATCACGAGAACGGTGTTGGACTTTGCGGCTTCAGTGACCAGATTCCTGACCGGATCCGGTGGTGGAGGCTCTGGATGGTCATGAGCCATGTAGCTGGACGCGATCCAGTGGCATCTCCCCTTAATTGTTAGGGAGATGGAGACCAAATCGTCGTTGCTGAAATTAGGGAGCAGATACGCATTTAGTGATTTCTTCACAAGGATACAGGATCTTGTGTAGAGGTAAAAGGTGTTGGTGTTAATGTGAGTGTTATGTGTACTTTGGTCTATTGGCGGACCTCGCCTCAAAAGTATGGCTAAGTGTGAGCCTCAGTGGAACTTCGTCTGCAAGAAATCAAAACACTTGGTTTACGATAGTCGCAAGTACAGAAGACAACTTTATTCCGTAAAAACTGTGGCTTATAAAGAGAAACATAACTGTTATACTCGCATAGCATTTCCAATACTCCGCCCATTATTCCAGAGCACAGTTTAAACTGACCAATCCGTAGGCAAGGACCAAAATAGCTGATCTTGCACATTTCCGTTAGGAACAGTGCGCTGCGGTAGGTAGCGTTGAACTCGCTTGGTCGCCGTCACAAGTGCTGACTTGCTTTGTTTACAACTGCGGCGACGATTGCGGCGCGCGTAACCTGACACCAGTGCATAACGGAATGCGTAATTGCACGATCAGACGGATAGTGTCGGTGTGGGTGACCATGTGGTACCACTACACCATTGCCCTTAAGCGAAAAATTATTACCCGGAATAATTTTTAAGATAGTGTTGGTTGGGGGGGGGGGGGGGGGTTTGGAAATGCTTTACATTAATTTAAATATGTGTATAGATAATAATATAGGTGATAGTAATTATATAATTGGTAGTTTTCTTATAGTAGTTTCTTGTATAAGTTGTATTTGTATGATTAATTAGTATTTATATAATAGTCTTCTAATGATAGTTCTTAAGTTGTAGGAGTAATTGCTATGATTACACGTTTAGTTGTTATGCTTAGCGATTATCATTCTTACATTGTAATTGACGTATGTCTAGGTTATAGTACCTTACTTTTATATTTGGTTTAATTGTCTAGGTATTTATGGTGTACGGTTTTAGTGAGTCGTTGTGGACTTCTTTTTCTTTTCCGTTGTAATCGATTACGGAGTTTACTCCCTTTCGTTCTAAAATTCTGTATGGTCCGCTGTATGGACGTATGTTCTTTTTTCTGTTTTCCACTTTCAATAATACCAAGTCATTGACTTCCAAGCGCAAAGGGTTGTTGTATTGCTGGTCTTGTTTATGTTTACGTTTAGTCTTTGTTTGAATTGTGCTTGTCTTAGCTTTTTGTATTGCGTCATGTAATCTGATCTTGAGTTCGTTTGCATAATTGTCGTAATCGTAAATCGGTTGTGTGTGCTTAAGTGTGTCAGTGGGTAACGACGGTAATTTGCCGAAAATGAGTTCGAATGGTGTGTATTCTGTGTCGATGTTAGGTGTAGTGTTATATGCAAATGTGTAGTACGGTATCCATTTATCCCATTCATCATCATTGGCATAATTTAGTAAGAATTCATTGAGTACCCTATGGTTTCTTTCTAGTGTACCTATTGTTTGATGGTGATAAGGTGTTGAAAATACTTGTTCTATTTGTAAGAGGGAGCATATGTTGCTCATTAACTCATTTGTGAACTCTGTTCCTCTGTCTGATTTAAGAATTTTAAACTGTCCGTATTTCAAAATCAATTGTTCTACTAATGTTTTTGCTGTGGTGGTCGCGTCTTTGGTGCTCATTGGGTGCGCTATGACGTATTTAGTTAGTTCGCATTGCATCGTCAGAATGTATCGATAGCTGTTGGACATGCGGAGTGGTCCGACAGTGTCAATGGATACAATTTGGAAACTGTCACTTGGTGTGGTCGTTATTGTAATTTGTTCTTTCGTGTGTTTTGTTTGTTTGTTTTTGGCACATTTATGGCAGTTATTTATGTATGTTTTTACCATTTTGTTCATGTTTTTCCATGTATATCGCTGTTTGAGTTTCAAAACTGTTTTCCTTACGCCAAGGTGTCCTCCATGTGAGGAATTGTGAAATTCTTGTATCAGTTTGAATTTTATGATGTCCTCTTTTATTCTCTGGGGTGGGGTGTATATTAATATGTTCAAATTTGGCCTTATGCATTTCTTGAATGCTTTTTCATAAATATCCTTCAATTCATTTGTGCGCGTCTTTTTAAATATTTCATCACTTGTCGACAGTGCTAATTCTTTAATATTGTATTTTCTCATGGTACACATGAGCTTCTCCATAGTCGAAACTAGTTTCGTAGGGTTATCGCTGCATCGTACTGTTACATTTTCATCAACTATTTCGACCATTGCCTGGGCTAATGGCTTAGTTGGAATTAAATTGGCCTCAAAATTAAAGTGTAATTTCTTAATATTTTTGATATCCGCTATGGACGTGCATTGCCACATATGAAGTTGATCAGGCTTCTGTGTTGTGCAGTCCTCCTTAGGTGTATCTTCTAGTCCTTTTTCGGACATGCCCCGTGTAATTGCTAGTGTTCGTTTAACAGATTTATCTTCTGTAAGAGGAATCATTGATTTTAGATAGTCTGAGTCGATTTTGATTCTTGATAATGCGTCAGCGTTGGTGTTCATTTTGCCTTGTTTGTATATTATGTCAAAGTCATAATCCGATAGATCGAGTCTTATTCGTGTCATTTTGGATGACGGGTTTTTGTGTGTGAATAAGGATACTAAAGGTCTATGGTCTGTTATTACTGTGAATCTTCGTCCGTACAGGTATGGTTTAAAGAAGTTAATCGCCCAATGTATGGCCAATAGTTCTTTTTCAATTACAGGTTTGTTTAGGTCATGCTTTTGTAAAGATTTGCTGGCGTATGCAATTGGTAGATCTTCGCCTACTTCGCCTTGCGAGAGTACGGCTCCTAATGCGAAATCTGATGCATCCGTTGTTACTAGGAATGGTTTCTCAAAATTTGGGTATTGTAGAATTGGAGGGTTTATCAATAGTTGTTTTAGTTTTGTGAAAGCGTCTTCGCATTCTTTACTCCATTCGAATTTAGCGTTTTTCTTTTGTAGTGAATTGAAACATTTCGTAATTTTCGCGAAATCTGGAATAAATCTTCTGTAGTAATTGCAGAATGCAGTGAATCTTCTGACGTCGTTGGCGTTCGTTGGTGTCGGGTAGTTCTTAATGGTTTCGAATTTGGCTGGGTCTGGTTTGATGCCATGTCGTGTAATTAGGTGTCCTAGGTATACAACTTCTGGTCGTAGGAAACAACATTTATTCGCGTTGAGTTTCAGGTTGTATCTTTTTAGTCTGTTTAGTACTTTAATTAAATTATCAGTGTGGTGTTGTATACTACATCCAAAAACAATTATGTCGTCTACGTAAAGGAATGCTTCTGAATCTAATCCTGATAGTGCTATGGTTAGCATTCTTTGGAAACTGTTTGATGAGATTTTTAGTCCAAATGGTAGTCGTTTGAATTGATAGTGTCCGTTTGAAGTGGAAAATGCTGTTAATGGTCTTGAATTTTTGTCGAGTGGGATCTGATGGAATGAGCTGGTCATGTCTAATGTGGAGAACCATTTCGCCCTGCCTAGTTTGTCTAGTACGTCTTCTAGTCGTGTAAGTGAAAATTTATCATTCACTATCCTGTTATTTAGTTTTCGGAAGTCGACGACTAAACGCCATTTTGTTTCGTTTGGGTTTCCCTTTTTTGGTACCAGTAACAGTGGTGCATTATACGGACTGACTGAATGTTCGATAATGTCGTCTTTTAGTAGTTGTTGCACTTGCTTTTCAATTTCTCCTGTTTGTGTGTGGGGTAGTCTGTAGTTCTTTATATATACTGGTGTGTTGTCCGAGGTTGAAATCTTTTGGGTATAGAAATTGTTTGTTGTAAGTGTTTCGTTTTCGAGATGAAAAACGTCTTGGTATGTTTTGAGAATTTCTATCAGCTCGTCTTTTGTTTTGGTGTCTGTGCACTGAATATTGAGAGATTTTATTAGTTTGTCTAGTCTGTCTTGGCTGTGGGGTTGTTTGTTGTTAATTGCTAGGATTTCATAATTTCTTAAAGGTTCAAATTTTAAATCGATGTCTTTTAGTTCTACTTCATGGTCGTTGGTGTTTAGAATTTTGATGTGTGTGGTGCCTTTTGCTGGTGCAATTGAGTTGCTTATGAAGACTCCTTCTTTAATTTCTTGGTTAAAAATTACGCTGTCTTCTTTTAACTTCAAATTTACCGGGGTAATGGATTGTGTTCTAGGGGGTACCTTTATTGTGAGTATGTGTAATGGTTTGGTTTCTATCGGGATGATGATTTCGTTTTCGTTGACTAATAGGCTTATAGTGTACGTTTCGTAGTCGATTTTGCTGGAAAATTTGGCTAGAAAGTCTCTGCCTAGTATGCCGTCAAAAACTATTGGGAAATCAGGATTTACTACGTGAAATGGGTGTGAGATTTTCTCGTCATTGAAAAGTAATTGTAGTTGTATGGTTCCCAGTGAATGAATAACTCCTTTGGATATTCCGGTTAGTTTGCAGCTATCCTCTGTCTTGTAGGATATCTTGAGGGATTTTTTTTTTTTTGTTCTTAATGTACAATGTAATGTCATAACAAGTTGCGAATGTTTTCGGGTGTGTTTGTTGGGTTTTATGTTATAAGTGTTGTTATACTATTGTTGTTACGTATTCTTGTGTACATGTTTTTTTTTGTATTGTAAAATTATGAAAGTAATTGTAAATGTATAGGAAAATGTTGATGATTTAGGTGTAATTTTCTTGGATCTGGCGCGTCAACCGTCCATCATTCGGTAAAACGTTCTTCAAGTCTTGTGTGATTTCCTGCACTCGGCGCTGTGGTTGTAGCTTGCAAGTGAGCAGCTAGTTGGTTTACTGTGGTGACAAATTTTACACAGAATCCTTGCGTCTGGGCGGTTGCGATGGGGTTTCATCAGGTGCGTTACTTTGGTAGTTAGCTGTTTGCGTAGCGTTTTGCTGTCTGTCAATCTATGGGAAAACTGTTTGGGACGGGCCATTGTGGTGGTCCATAAGAAGGTGAGCGGTGCCATTGTCATTGGTGCTTGCGTTTTCATCATTGCGAGGTCGGATGTGTGTTGTCAGTTCGTGGTTTTGTTTGTGTTAGTGTGTCTTTTTCCGCAGGATGTGGTGTTCAAACATAAAAGTCTACAGGATCGTCCAGCCGTTAGTGGAGTTGGGTGGTGCGTCGTGTTGAGTTGCGGTCGGTGTGGGTTGGTACTCCTCTTCTTTGTCTTCTCGGGGGTCGTACAAATGTTGTTGAGTGATGCTGACCAATTTGTCGAAAATGGAGTTGAACTCCTCGTGATCGGACATCTGGTCCGGGTGGAAAAATTGTGATCGGGTGGAAAAATCTTGATGGATTTTGATTTGATTTTGAAGTCAGATTTTGGGTTTTTAGAAAATCTAGTCTGCGTTTTGCAGGATCGTAGTCTGCAGGATCGCCATGTAGAGGTAAAAGGTGTTGGTGTTAATGTGAGTGTTATGTGTACTTTGGTCTATTGGCGGACCTCGCCTCAAAAGTATGGCTAAGTGTGAGCCTCAGTGGAACTTCGTCTGCAAGAAATCAAAACACTTGGTTTACGATAGTCGCAAGTACAGAAGACAACTTTATTCCGTAAAAACTGTGGCTTATAAAGAGAAACATAACTGTTATACTCGCATAGCATTTCCAATACTCCGCCCATTATTCCAGAGCACAGTTTAAACTGACCAATCCGTAGGCAAGGACCAAAATAGCTGATCTTGCACATTTCCGTTAGGAACAGTGCGCTGCGGTAGGTAGCGTTGAACTCGCTTGGTCGCCGTCACAAGTGCTGACTTGCTTTGTTTACAACTGCGGCGACGATTGCGGCGCGCGTAACCTGACACCAGTGCATAACGGAATGCGTAATTGCACGATCAGACGGATAGTGTCGGTGTGGGTGACCATGTGGTACCACTACACTTGGTCTACCTGTGCTATTAGCATGGACCAGCCTGTAGTTTGTCGCTCCCAATCCACAAACCTTGTTGGCTACTAGCCATGGTTCTTGGATGAGAGCGATGTCGTCCCCGCCTTTAGAAAGGCGGAGGAGTAGTGCAGCCGAAGCTGCTTTAGAGTGGTGGAGATTTATCTGAACTACTCGGACCATTGTCTGTTTCGCTCATTTCCACCTCCACCACAGTAGCGTCGAGGTCCTCGTCGGTTTCGGCGAGAAGCTCGGATTCCCTCCAGAAATTCCCGAAAGCCGTGGCCATCTCCGATCCCGAGGAGATTGATTCCGCCCGGGATAGGCGACGTAACGGCTTCGAGGAAGACGGCTGGTTATCTTTCGCCTCGTCTGCCAGGGTAGTCGTCTCGGCTGGCAGCCCCTGCGGGCCACTTTCACCGGGGTCTGTTGTGGCTGGCTGCCCTTGTTGGCCGCCTTCGCCTGAGTCCGTCAAGGCTGGCAGTCCCTGAGGGCCACCTTCGCCGGTTTCGGTCTGTTCGTCCTTTCTGTACACCCTCAGTTTGATATGTCCAAAACCGAAGGCCACGACACCATTGGACCTTGATAGGTGCTAAGGGACTCCTTGTTCACAATAATAGTGGCACAACGAGACCCCTTGAGCTCCTCCAATTTGGCAATTTTCCAATTGTGCGTGGGTATCTTCGGGTTCGACAATTGGAGTGTCTCGAGGACCCTTGCCGGATCCGTGGGTTTTAGTGGGATCCAGGCTCTGGTCCTTGGTCTGCTGGGGATCGATTCCCTGGGTACTACCTCAAGTTTAGCACCCGGCCAGATCTCACCCGTCCTGGCTAAGGCCATGCAGAAGATATCCAGGGCCCTCTTGTCTGCACACGCAACCAGCTTAACGTGGCCTTGATGCCAGCCGCACATCTGGTATTGTGGCACCGGGCCCGGATTCTCCCTTATGACGTCCAGGAAGATGTCGGCGAGGAAATCTTCCACCAGCTTCCAGTTTGCGGGAGTTATACTTCCGTCAGGGTCGGAGCGGTCAACGACCGCCATCACGAGACTGTGCTTTAACACGTCGCTGTAGGTGGTAGCCGTTCTATGCGAGCTGCGCACCTTTTTGGCAGTCGGGGCCTCTTCCTCTGTAGAACGCTGCCTTTTGGCGGCGGTCTCAGTGGTCGGTGCCCCGTCGAGTTCCGCTAACCTAGCGGTAGCCCAGGTAAAGGACTCTTTCTCTTTCTGAGTCCTGCGGTTCTCTGGGATACATTGTATCCGTTCGAGTACTCGCTTGGCACTCTGGCGCTCTCTGTAGCGGACTTTTGAGTCCTTTATGTGTCGAGTGCTTGCTACTACCAGAGCTTCGCCATGTTTGTTGCTGTTGCTGGACGGAGGTCCGGCTTTGGCAACCACAACGTTGCTGAGGTTAGCTGCAGCACCTATGTTTGCATTTTTTACAGCGGAGGCAGAGCCTTGGCCTGAGATCTTCTGATCAACCAAGGATGCTCCTTTTTTGGCGGTGGGCGCTGGCTTGTCTGCTTCACCCATCCCCGGCTTTTTAAGAGGGCCGGCCTCTGGTCTAGTCAGAGTTTGTGCGTTTGTTTTTGTTTTTGTATTTTTTGTTGTATTGTCCATAATTGTGTCCCACGAGTGGCGGAGAAGGGGTGGTCCACCTGTGCAGAGATCCGCAGTGCACAGGTAAGGCTAATAATCCGGAGGGCGCCAGGTATCCGGATACTCCGTTCGAGACTGGGCTATTTGAAAGGGCCCCCAGCCAGGCTGACCATCGGCACGGGTCGTATGACACCTTGGTCCGGCCCTTACCCCGATCCTATGGAAGGAGCATCAACCTAACCTGCCACCGCACTATTGAGGAGTGGGGTCAGTGGACGAAGCTCACTCCCTTAGCTGGCTATCACCAAGGTGAACTGTTTAGCCATTACCGGCCGGCACCCACGTGGAGGGTTTGGAGGAGGATTTTTGCCAGCCAATTGTGAACTTAGCAGTAATAGCTTAAGTCTAACATAGCCATGGTGAATGACATTAAATGGTAACAGATTGATTCAAATAACATAAGTTCTAAATAGTACTACAACTCGGCCGTCCTGACTCATAGAATCTCCTGATTCTACGTTGTTTATCTGTTAATATTTTATTAAGTTAATTTGGTTTATTTTGGTTCATGCTTCTTGTTGTAACGCCAGACGTACATGAACTATTTCTAACTTGCCTTTTGTAATTGTACCAAGGTTTTAAATTTGTAATTGACCAAGTCCCTTTGTATGGTATTTGTGTCCGCTGAAACCCTTCGACATCCTCTACTACATAGCGATCATGTTGTAAAACATTTGTTACCATGTACGGTCCCTTGAATTTTGGAATTAGCTTACTCGACATGCCTGTTTGTGTATTTACATTTGCAATAACTACGTAATCGTCTATGCTAAACTTGCGTGGTTCTTGTCTTTTATTGTTCGCGTACTGTTGATTATAGTCTTGCGACTTTTGTTGTGCTTCTTGCGCTTTTTCTCGTACCTCTTGTACGTTTCTAACTTTTTCCCGTTCTATTAACTCTAAAATGTTTTCTTTCAGTGTATCTACGATTTTCCCTTTTTGCTGGACTCCAAATAACATGATACTCGGGTGTTCTTTTACTGATTTTTGTTTGGTGTTATTCATTGCATACTCAACTGACTCTAATACTTTATCCCAACTTATTTTCGTCTCTGAACACAGCATTTTTCCTATCATTGGTCCTAAACTCTTATTTATAATTTCAACTTGGCCATTTGCCTGTGGAGAATTTGTCGCAACCTTAATGTGCTGCACATTCTTTGTTTCTAAAAATTCTTCGAATTCGTGTGAGGTGAAACAAGTCCCTCTGTCTGATACAATACATTTTGGTCTACTATATGCTCTAAAGTAATCTGTCAGTGCTATGATCGCTTCTTTTGACGCAGTAGTTTTTGCCGGGTACAACCGAACGAACTTTGTGAATGCGTCTATTATAACTAATATATGTCTGTATTTTGTGTCTTTGCTACAAATTGGTCCGTAATGGTCAATGTGTATCATTTCGAAAGGTTTATCTCCTTTCGGAATCATATGCAACAGTCCTTCTTTTTTTCCAGTTTTGGCTGAAAACGCGATACACTTCAAACAGTTCTCTATGTGTGTCGACGTTTTCTTTCTAATATTTGGAAACCAGTAACTTTTTTCTATTGCATCAATTACTTTGTCTGTTCCCATATGTCCCGTTTCGTCATGATATTTGTACAATACATGCTGTTCCATTGCTTCCGGTACGAAAAACAAGAAGTTATCACCCCTTTTTTTGTATACTAACCCGTTTCTCATTTCATATTGGTTGCTTTCTGTCCTTTGTAACTGTTCTTTGATTTTTTCTATCTTTCCATCTCTATTTTGACATATAATCAAATTTTGTTCGAAGGTATTCGTTTCAACTGTTAGAATGTTATTTCCTCTGCTTAGTGCATCTACATTTTTGCATTTTCTTTCCCTCTCTATGTTCAAGTTCGTAGTTGTAGTTTTGCAGCTCTAACGCCCACCTTGCGATTCTTGGGTTAATATCTTTCTTGTTAAGGGTTAGCTTCAACGAATTGCAATCGGTTACTATCTTGAACTTAATACCCTGTATATATATCCTAAATCTTTTCAAAGCGTATATGATTGCTAGTGTCTCCAGCTCGAAACTATGGTACCTAGATTCAACATCCGTCGTACGTTTGGAAAAATAAAATACTGGATGTAGCATTTTGTCTTTTTTCTTTTGAAATAATATTGCTCCGAATCCTAATGCGCTTGCATCACAATGCAATTCTGTAGGATCGTTTGGGTCGTTCGCTAACACTGGGGACTGTATCAGTTTTTGCTTAAGGGGAGGTTCTCCTCTTTTCGGCCGAAAATAAAGCGAAATTCTTTCATTTACTGTCGGATAATGAAACGACTCACGAATAGACGGTTTTGATGATTTATTAAGCCATCTTTCTAAAATACAAGAAAAAAATTTTTTTTTACAAAATCCAATATGGCGGCCCAAAAATGGCGGGTCTTGTCAACCTCTGCAAGCGAGACATTGTTCGGAAACGTCAAGGCTGTAGCCACTTGTAGTGAACTGAAATCAAAAATTTTTTTTTATAGTAAAGAATATTAAATTCCCTATGACTTATACCTATTTTTGAAGAATTTTTATAAAAAATCATCTAATTTATGCATAATCATAGAAAAAGTTCAATTTTTACCATCTTTTTTTCGACTTTTCTTTTGTTAAAAGACTATTATTACACATTTGTTTATATTTGTTTTAGGTATAAGTCATATAAAAAATCATACCCTTTAAGAAATGCTATAGATGAAGTATCTCGGATAAGTAGATCTTGAGTTACGCTTGACGTTAGGATGAAAAAAATGGTTTTGAGATAAACGCGTTTAAAGTCTTTGGCCGCGCAGTAAAATAGCACCAGAGCGTTCCTCCGCGCGCGAAAGTTCGACGCATCAGAGACGCTCCTATGCGATAAATATGCTGCGGATCGAAAAATCCTTTTGCACACATATTCTCGACATTCATACATTTCATTTCATCAAAAAAAAAATTATTGATTTTTTGAAAAAAAGAGGAGAACCTCCCCTGAGCGTTGAAAGTTTCTATCTCGACTTCGCTGAACTGAAATTTTTGGTCTTTTCTTAACAAGTCATACAGTGGTTTCGCTATTGTAGAAAAATCTTTTATAAACCTACGAAAATATGAACATAAACCGATGAAACTGTGAACTTCATGAACTTTAGTTGGTAATGGGAAATTCTCTATTGCTTTCAAACCTTTTTTATCAGCTCTTATGCCTTCGCCTGTAATTACGTACCCTAAATATGAAACTTCAGACTGCAAAAACTCACACTTGTCTAACCGCAACTCTAGCTTATTCTCTACCAATCGTTCAAAAACTTTGTCTAAAATTTCAAAATGCTGGTCCATATTCTCTGTCGCAATCATAACGTCATCTAAGTATATAATAACTTCTCCAGCACGAATCATATCTGCAAAGATTTTATTGACAAACTTCTGAAATGTTGCTGGTGCATTTCTTAGCCCGAACGGCATTCGCGTAAACTCGTATTGTCCCATTGGTGTTGTGAAAGAAGTATATTTAACTGAATCTTCGTTAACAAAAACATGGTAGAACCCATTCCGTAGATCTAGCTTCGAGAATATTTTCTTGTTAACTAATCTGTCTAATAAATCGTCTATTAGAGGCATGGGATAGTTGTCTTTGGCAGTGACTTTGTTTAACTTTCTATAATCAATGCACATTCGTAATTCACCCGTTTTTTTCTTTACCAACACTATTGGTGAAACAAATTCTGATTCACTGGGCTGTATGTAACCTAATGCTAAATATTCATCGATTATTTTCTGCAATTCAATTTTTTCACTATACGACAACCTTCTTGGGGCGCAACTAAACGGTTTCGGATCGACTAATACCAATTTTAATTCCTTACGAATCTTTGGTTGGTCGGGCCTTTGTGGGGAAATGTATTTCTCATAAAATAATTTCTCGAAACGCTTCTTATCAATATGTGAAGCTTTATCATCTATTTTATATTCAACTTCATTTCCGTCATGTACGTCAAGCGCTAAAATTTGATTTATAGCCTGATATATATCCTCACTTTCTTTGAAGTAAGTTTTGCTTTCATCGGCCGAATCGTTTACATTATGAAAAAAATTTGTCCCTTTGACATCGCTTATATTACTTTTAAGAACTTCGTTTTCATCTTCTTCACTAGATATAATGTCTAGGAATTCAATATTATCGATTTGCAGTTTCGCATTACTTGCATTAATAAAATTTCTACCTAGTATCATCGGACAAGAAATTGATAAATTCGGAACTACCATAAGTTCAATTAACACGGTTTTATTCAAGACTTTAACATAAGCATTCACTTTTCCAAGAATGTTTAATTTGGTTTTATTTAATCCATAAAACGAACTTTCGATACTTTCTGTCTTAACACGACCTGGTACCAGTACTTGTTTAATTAAACTTATGGGGCTTCCGGAATCAACTAGGGTTTCTATAAAAATATTTACATTAGGTTTTGCTATAATACTTATCTCAAAGTAACTTACAAAATCGGTTTTGTCTGATGGCTTTTTGTATTTGCCGCACTCTACCGCAACATGTCCTTGTTCTCCACATGCATAGCAGGAACCAGCTTCGCGTCTGGGTTTTCTGCACTCCTTAGCATAATGCCCCGTGCAGTTACAATTATAGCAGCGCAATCTCTCTCCAACACCCGTTTCTACGTTACGCCTTGCAGTTGATTGTCGCGGTAATTCGATGGTTCGAAAGGCTTTTAGCAAATCGTAAGTTGATGAAAAATTTTGAAGCTTAGCCTGTACTTGTAGTTGTTTGTCCGGTATCCCATCGACTACGTACTCTATGAATTCCCCGTCGCTTAAATTCAGCCCGCTGCTTAGCATCAACTTTTCTTTGTGGTAGACTCCAAAATTTTCATTGGGATGCCAGACACGCGCCTCGAATTTGCGACGCGTTTCAAGTTTTCCGACATTTGTTGCGAACACCGTTTTCATCTCGGAAAGCAACTCGTCGGCACTTTTTGGGAACGTTGTTTTTGCGTTGTACCATGTTAGGGCGATATCCCTTAATTTTAGTGGTAAAACTACACATAATGTGGCATCGGGGATGGCTAATACGTTGCGATAGTGTAGCACCTGGGTTTGCCACAGGTCAAAGCCATCACCACCGTCGTAAAAAGGGATAACTTCTTTAATCGAGTCGAATGGAATCTGATTGCCCTTTGTTGTGGTTTCGTTGACTTTTCCCGCTAACATTGACTTTTCCTTTTCGAGTAAACGTTTTTCCAGCTTTAATATTTCTACTTGTTTCTGTAGTAAGTCGGCTTCAAGGCGTCTGACTTCGACGCTTTGTGCTATCATATCGTTGCCGTCGCTTTGTTGCTTGTTTGTTCCGCTCCTTTGTATACCCATTACGTCGTTGTCTTTACGTTGCTTTTCCTGATCGCTACTTTGTGCTGCACCGTCGTCGCTCCGTTGTTCATTACTTTGTGTCCCTACTATACTGTTGTCGCTGCATTGCTCAATTGTTCCGTTATTTTGTGCGGTTGCTGCGCCGTTGTCGCTACTTTGCTCTGCTGCCTCGCCGTTGTCGCTGCGTTGACCGCTACTTTGCGTTGTTGTCTCGCCGCCGCCGCTGCGCTGCTCGCCGCTTCGTTCGGGTGCTCCGACGCCGTCCACACCTTTTTGGAGCTCCTCGCCGCTTCCAGGAACCGCTTCATCACTACTGGAGGAGGACCTCTCCAAATTGGGGCACAGACCCCGCACCTCCTCGGAAAGGGCGCCAAGCCTCAGCGCCAGTGCAGCTTTCGCGCCGCTTGTGCTTACTCCTGCAGCCGTGCACCATTGCTTTAGCTGCATGAGGGTGTATTTGTCAACGTCTATGCTGCTCATGGTCCAGCGCGTTAAGGTTCAAAAAAGACCACTTCTGATGTAATTGCGACTGCTTATTTTAAAATAACGTCTACTCACGCCGCTGTCTGTTCTTGTAATGTCTCTTTATTCTCTTTTTCTGAAGCTCTGGATCATCCACGCTCAGCTGAATGGCTGAATGACACAGTAATAGCTTATGTCTATGTACAATTGTGAACTTAGCAGTAATAGCTTAAGTCTAACATAGCCATGGTGAATGACATTTTTTTTTTTTTTTTTTTAAACAGGAACAAACGCGCAGGGGATGACCCCTATTAATGCGAAGCATTGCGTTGGTTCAGGAAGGATATAAAGGTTAGGAGATAGGGTTATGAGTGAAGTGTTTATGGACTCTTGCCTTGAACCCATCGAGATCATAAGTGCTGGGGAAAATATCCGCAGGGAGACCATTCCACAGCCGTGCTGTACGGGCCAGAAACGAACTTTCCCTGTAGTGCGTAGTGCGTTGGAACATCGTTTCGACGTGGAATGCATGGGCGCCAGTGTTCAAACGGGTTGTCCGGGGGAATACCCGAAGTGATGGTATCAAGCTGCTCATCTCCACTGAGCAGTTACCAAAAAAGTATCGGTAAAATAACACCACACAAGCCACGTTTCGACGATGTTCCAAGGAGTCAATAGAGCTGGATGCCCCACTGTCCCCTATAAGTTTAATCGCACGGTTTTGCACCCGATCGAGGAGCTCCAAATGGGTTTTTGAAGCCCCCGCCCAGAGGTGCGAGTTAAACTCCATTTTAGGTCGGATATAGGTGGTGTAAATAATGCGGAGATCAGACGGAGTGAAATATTTTTTGCACCGCTTTAGGAAGCCGAGGCACTTGGCTGCTTCTTTCGACACGCCAAAAATATGATCGTTCCAACGAAGATCGTTCTTAATGGACATGCCCAGAACATCAAGAGCTGCCGATTCCGCAATACCCACACCACCCATAACCAGGGATGTGTTGGGATGTGGGGAGACTCGTTTGTGGGATAACAGGCAACATTGGGTCTTGCGGGGATTAAAATCGACCCTGTTCGCTTGACCCCACTTGGAGATTGTTTGTAGGTCGCTATTAAGTGTGTCATTCATACGGCGCCGTTCTCTCTCAATCTCCACAGAGCTGGGACGCTTTGTGAAAGAGTATGAATGACAAATGGTGCTGTCATCCGCAAACGAGTAGATGGGATTCTTCGTCGACGACAACAGGTCGTTGATGAAGATCAGGAAGAGGGTTGGAGAAAGGACCGAACCCTGCGGCACTCCCGCGCTAAGGGAATGTTTTTCCGAGGCTATGCCGTCTACTACAACACGAATAGAGCGATCATAGAGGAAGCTCGTAATCCAACGAGAGAAGATACTACCGACACCATAGGCAATCAATTTTGACACGAGTGCTTTATGCCACACCCGGTCAAAGGCCTTGGAAATATCCAATGCAACAACCTTGCTTTCACCGAGGTTTAGAATGCTATGGTTCCATTTCTCGGTGAGGACCGCCATAAGGTCTCCCGTTGATCGTTGTCTTCGGAAGCCGTATTGGCGGTCACTTGACAGTCTATTGTGCTCCAGATACTTCACAAGGTTGAAGTTTACAATGCTTTCCATTACTTTGGAAAGCACCGAACAGATTGCTATAGGTCGGTAGTTCGCAGGGTCAGTAGTCTTGCCTTTTTTAGGAACTGGTTGAACATTTGCTACCTTCCAACATGTCGGAAATACTCCTGTGGTGTATGACATGTTGCAAAGTTTGCGTAATGGACAAGACAGCGAAGTAGCGCACTTTTGCAAAACAAGGGCTGGAATGCCGTCCGGCCCTGAAGCCTTATTTACATCGAGATTTGCAAGCACTCTTTTAACTACCCGTGTCCGAAAATGAATGACATTAAATGGTAACAGATTGATTCAAATAACATAAGTTCTAAATAGTACTACAGAGGCAATAATCAACGCATCTGGCCTGGGCCTAATCTCTCGGCGCTTCTCGAGGGCGGTTGCTTCCTTCTTTTTACCCACCACCGTCCATTCGCCTCTTGGCAGAGCTTGCACTTGGCCGTTTGCGTGTTGATGCTGCTGTTGAGCCTTTTTTTGCTGATCTGCTACTGCGTTGCGGCTTGCTCTCGCCCCATTAACGTCTTGTTGTTGTTGCTGCTGCTGCTGTTGCCCTTTGCTTGTAGCCGCCTTCTGGTTCGGCGACATCACCCTCGAGCGCTTTTGTTTTGGCAGCGGTGAAAATTCGGGTGTATCTTCCACCTCATCGTTGTTTGTTGCCCTTAGCCTTTTGCCTTGCCTATCCCCGGGCTGCGCTGCCGCTGGTTTGGCTGTCTGCGTGTATTGCTCTGCTGTTGTTGTTGCCTTAGTGGCGCTAGCTTTGCCAACCGCTTGCTTTTGAAGTATTCAAAACGCCCAGCGTTCATGCAAAATTGCCGTTTTCCCATTGCTTGAAGGAGGAGTGCAGCTTATCTCAGGCTGTAGGCCAAGTGGCAAAGAGTTTGACCTCTCCTCACGACGGATTGGCGATCGCGCCAGTTTCGCATATGTTTTGAACGGATTTGCAGCCGACATGTCGTTTGCCGCCATCCTATTGGTCCGTTCAGTTGTGCGCGCATTTTTCGGCAATGAAGAACCGCTACCTAGTTTAGCACCAATGATCGGAGTTTAAATTCCGCCATTGTCCGTGCTTCGCCCCGATTGGGGCGAACGATTAACGCTCATTTACCCCAGATAAAAACCTGCGAATCGCAATCGCCTCCTGATTGGCTGTTATTCGGTTGCGACATAAAAACAAAGAAAAACAATAAGTAAGGCAATATAAAATTCGTCGCCTTAAAGTAGGGAACAGACTGTGCTTGCCGAAAGCGGTTTGTTGCCCCACTACCACAAGTGCACCGAAGGCTTTATGTTGGTGTGAGCCCTTGCTAACCGTGTACCCGGCACTAAGCTTTTTGTGTCTTTGCCTTTCCTATGTTCTTCCTTATGATCTATTACTTGCGTGATTCCGTTTCACTCTAGCTACCGATCTGTCAGTGGTGTTTTGCTGTTTTCCTCCCGCTCTTTTTTGTGTACGGCAAAAATCGCGAAAAGGCGAATACGTCGACCAAACAAAGTTTTGCACCAAGGAAAATAATTATCCACTTTCTGCACCAATCACCGCAGCTTGTCACGCCAATGTGTAGGGATATTGAGCGCACTGCTTTCATCTGTTGGTTCACCGATACTTTATCTCACTTGCACTTTTTAATCGCTTGTTTTGGAAATGTTTTGTAGAGCCACTGCGAAACACGTCTGCTTCTCTCGATTTCGAGTTCTCTCATATACACAAATACACAGGGGTTTTTTTTTTTTTTTTGTTTTCTGACGGAGGTGGAAAATCTTCGGAAGATGCCTGAACTCCAGTTCGTCGGCATGCCGGATTCCTACCGACTAAAAACCACCCCCCACTATCTCCCCCTGCGGAACCGCCTTCCAGCATCTCTTCACAGGGGAGGACATAGCCTTATCCTGGCTCTTCCACAACAAGACGTTCATAGGCACGTCTGCCCCTCTCGATCTCGCGTTGCCTTGTCATGATTTCCGCCGCATATCGCGCTACTGCATCCCAGCAGAACCTGGACTCCACCATTTTTCCGACTAGTGACTGCACTGTGGGCATACCACCGATTTTATTCGCTAGGCGGCGACGTTCACTAGTGTACCTTGCACAGCTAAAAACAATGTGCTCAGCGTCCTCGATTGACCCGCTACAGTAGTCACAGAAGGGGTTCTGCTCATACCCCCACCTATGTAGGTATGCCTTAAAGCAGCCATGGCCTGTCATTATCTGCGTGAGATAGTGATCCACCACCCCATGCGCACGGTCCATCCACATGTGGAGGTCGCTTATTAGGGCGAACGTCCACCTTCCCTTGCTGGACTCGTTCCATCGCTGTTGCCACTTCTGCAGGGTCAGCTCCCGATACGTCTTCCTGTGCTGCGGAGCATCTTCCTCCTCGTATTTAGCGCGTGCCTCTTCCGCTAAGATGTGTCCCTAAGATGCGGGCCATTCCCGCCACCACGCAGGCGGCATCATACGACGTCGTTCGGAATGCGCAGCTCACCCTGATTGCGCTGATGCGGTACACCGATTCTATGTGGCTCCGGTACGACTTGACCCTCATCGCCGGAGCCCATATTTGTGACGCATACAGCATCGTGGCGGCTGCTACTTTCATAAGCAATAGCCGTCTCGGCTGTTTCGGGCCGCCAATATTTGGCATAAGCCGCGATAATGCGGCCACTGTCTTCGATGCCTTGTTGCCAACGTACTTCAAGTGGTGTTTGAAGCTAAGCCTTGCATCTAGCATGACTCCTAGGTACCTGATCGCCGGTTTGGAGTGCACGGTAACGCCGCCAACCTGGATATGGGCTGTCTCTACTGACTTCCTACTGGATATCAGGAGTGCCTCCGTCTTCTGTTCCGCAAGCTGCAGTCCAACCGAGGACAGCCAGTCCTGTACCAGTTTGACGGTGCTGTTGCCGGTCGCCTCCACGTCGCTAAGGAATTTTCCAGTGATTACCACTGCGATGTCATCCGCAAAGCCCACAATTTGGGCGTTTCTTGGTACCGCCAGCCGCAGCACTCCGTCGTACATCACGTTCCACAGCGTCGGACCTAGTACCGACCCCTGTGGAACACACAGGGGTAAATTTTTACCTATGCCAAGCAGAATGACACTATTTTTTTTGGCGACTCCCACCCACCACCACACAAACATTTTTTTCTTTTTTCCTCCAAAATCCATGTTTATTTCTCCGTGGAGGTACATCTGTACCTATCCGAACACTTTAGTGTTAAACTTTGTCGGAGTCAGTCAAATTTACAGTTATTATTATTATTATTTTTTTTACCCTTACAAAACGATCCGTTGAAATAACATGTGAATAACATTTCACCAAAAAATTTCGTATTTAAAAAAAAATGTAGAAAGTGAATGTTCCTTTAATTTTGTTAACTGTTAGTAACTTGCTGATATGTTGAAATCGTAGACATTTTTTTCTTCTTAGAATTTGAATTTTTATGTTAATATGTGTTTTAACCCTTTCAGTCGTGAAAATCAGCCGTTCGAGATAAAAATCTGAGTACTTTAATATAAACTAATATCACTCTACTGAACACGAATCTGCAAAAAAAAAATATATATAGTGTGTCATTTGACTAGTTCGTAGGTAATGTCCAATATATTGGACAATGTGACTCGGAGGATACACATTTTAGCATATGCATTGTATTATTTCTAAGTGAATGAAAGCAGCTTTTATATAATACTTCACTTTTTATTTCAGATAAGATATATAAACTGAGGTTTATATTGAAAAATTAAGTAGGTGTTATTTAAGTTTCGTGATATTCGGCGAAACAGTTCTTATTTCGCTTCGCACATAAATACACATTGCATTTTTGGCACATAATGAATGATTTTGTAGTACATCCCGTCATTTTACAACGCCCAGAATTCTTTTCTTGTACAAAAACAGGAATGTGTAAAATCGAGTCCTTGCGCACCTCCTCAGGTGGGCCTTTTGCAGTGATCGCTTACGTTTTACCGGTGGAGATGGCAAACAGATAACCTCTTCACTAGAATGATTATAGTCCTCAAATACTTGTGAAGTTGTCGGGGCTTCAGAGTCTGGATTGGATCGTCGTAGCGCGGCTTTAGTTCGTATTGGTCTTCCTCGACGTCGAGAAGTTCCCATATCTGGCTGTGTGTTTATCTTTTGAACTTGGATTAGGCTATTCGCCACTTCAGCGCGAAAATACAAGGAATCTACAATTTGTTTTTTCAGTATTGCATTTTATTTATTTTTTTATTTTTTATTATTTATTTATTTAGCCAATGAACATTTTGTTCTTACTGACTACAGGAACAATAAAGGAACACAAGTAAAGAGGTTCGACTTAATTTAAACAATATTAAATTTAACAATGTCTCTTTGGGAAACGAAATGTCAAAGTCGGTTACACTATTTAGTTCCGCAAGGGCTCTACTCAGAGGCGCATTCCTCGCATAGTTCGACCTGTAAAAGCTGAGGTAGAAAGCCCCTATGTGCCGTGGGTTACGTGTAGGGACATTGAAAGCCACTTTACTCAAAAGGGGCGGGCAATTAATAGACCCCTTTAATAACCCAACAATGAAAGAACACGCAAGATAGGTTCGCCTAGCGTTTAGACTTAATAAGTTTATAAGGCGACAGCGGGAAAGATATGAAGGCAACGGTTCGGTAAAGTTCAGCGACCTTAGGGCGAACCGCATAAAAACCTTCTGGATGCGCTCAATGCGATTAATGTGAGTCATTTGATATGGCCTCCATATAAATGAAGCATATTCCAGCCTTGATCTGACGAAAGCCGTGAACAACAGTTTGAACGTATATGGGTCAGAGAATGACGTACTATTCCGACGAACGAACCCCAACATGGCATATGCTTTGGAAATAATGAAATCGATATGGCTAGAGAAACAAAGTTTTGTGTCGAAAAACACACCTAAATATTTGATTTCTTGGACTGACTGCAACAGTGAGCCCGACAGGAAGTAAGACAAGTGCAGAGGGCTGTGTTTCCTAGAAAGAGATACATGAAAACACTTACTTATATTTAAGAAAAGGTGATTTCTCGTACACCACGATTGAACTCTATCTAGGTCAGCCTGGAGTGCCAGGGAGTCAGCCGTAGTATTAATCGCAGCATAAATCTTCAGATCATCCGCATATAGAAGAAAGTTTGCAAACGAAAAACAGGAGCCAATGTCATTAATAAATAAAACAAACAACAGAGGACCAAGTATGCTACCTTGAGGAACGCCGGAACTAGCAACAAACGGCTGAGAAAGGTGATTATCAACAGTCACAACACACTGTCTATTGGAAAGGTATGATTTCACCCAATCAAGAAATTATGAGTGAAAGCCCATGCAATTTAGTTTAGAAATCAGAATTGCATGACAAACTCTGTCAAAGGCTTTAGCAAAATCCGTGTAGATAGTATCTTCTTGACTTCCTTCCTGAAAAGCAGACAGACAATCTTCGACAAAAATCGCGAGATTGGAGACAGTTGATCTGCCCCTAACAAAACCGTGCTGGTTTTGACAAATTGCACTGTTGACGCAAAACTTTAGTTTTTCATTGACTATGCATTCAAAAAGTTTAGACACCGACGTGAGTTTCGAGATGGGTCTATAATTTGCGATATCATTTTTGTTGCCACTCTTGAATATTGGAGTTATTCTTGCTTTTTTCCACTCATCTATAAAAATACCAGAATAAAGGGATTTGTTAAAGATCAGTAGTAGCGGCTCAACAAGAGAGCTACAATTCTTTAAGAGCACAGAGGAAAGCCCATCTGTATCCGTACGCATTGAAAATTTAAGATTGTTGATGCCCCATTTGACATCGTCGGCGGTTAAAGTCATCGAGCCAAAGGAAAAAAAGGAGTCGGGATAGAAGGTGTCAGCCAAAACAGCGTTTGTATCCGTCACAAAATTTGAGCTGAAAAACTGTGCGAATAAGTTAGCGGCATCATCCGCGGTTTCGGCGACTTTGTCCTTGAAAAATACCGAGGACGGAATATCGGAAACCAATTTTTTTGACTTAACAAAATTCCAAAAGAGTTTTGGATTACTTTTGATGCCAAGTTCATAGTTACGAATGTAACTGTTGTACAGCGACTTAGCCAACTTGTTGTAACTTTTAAGATGTGATTTATAGTAACTGAAGTAGATGGGACACTTAGTTGCCTTGAACTTTTTATAATATTTATTTCTTAAATTTTTCAGTTTCTTAAGTTCCTTTGTAACCCACGGCAGTTTATGAACTTTCCCAGGGAAGATAGGGATCGACTTCAGGCAAAGGTCAAAATCTAGAGGTTTAAAGGTAGAAAAACAAGTAGCAATGTCGCCATTGGACAGTATTTCCTCCCAATGCACGTCAAGGAACAAATTGTTCAATGCATCGAAATCACAGAGCTTGTAATTAAAAGAAATAGGCCTTGAACTTGAAGGGGCATTACCGAACTCATAGAATTCAAGATTGATAACAAGCGATGTGTGATGCAAACATGCCTGCGAAATAGGCAAACTGCATTCGACAATATTTGAGTTAAGGTTACTCGTGATAAAAACCAAATCCAAAAAACGATTAAGTTTATTAGGATGGGCATTGATCTGGAGCAACCCAAAGCTAAGAAAACTATCAATTAAGCAAATTTCGTGCACGCAGTGAACATTTGAGGGAGTCAGAGCAACAGAGTAACCCATATGGGACCATGTAATACTACCAAGATTGAAATCACCTAAAACGCACAGCTGGGTTTCACCAATCCGAGCTTGCAATGCCGAAACATTGTCGACATGTAATTTGTATAAAGTATCACTACTATTCGGAGGAATATACGATACGCAAATGAAGAGCAGGCCGGTCGCTCCCCTGACTTGAACACAAAGTTGATCCAACAGGGAATCATTGTTCACAAGTGGCAGCAATGCTGATAGCAATCAAAAACCACCACCCCCATTAAGGCCCGTTTTGAGAGAGTCTCTATCCCTCCTGAACACATTGCGGGTGCGGGTCAAAAAATTCCGAATAAAAAAATGTAGAATTAAGCCAAGACTCAGTGATTACAAAGACATCGTAGTCCAGTGAAGAGCTCATCAATCGCACTTGATCAGCCTTTGTTCTCATACCGGATACATTTTGATAATAGATATTTAAATGATTACTTAAACTACCAGGCTTATCAAATAACTGTGAGCTACCATTGACTGGGTTAGCAATTACAGGAAAATTGTACCTTAACGTTAGCTGGCCAAACTGCGGGATTGAGAAGCTTAGTCTAAAAAGATGAAGTAACGCCTAATTTAAAATTTATGCGTTTAAGCGAGTCTGAAGGCACACCATTCTTAACTAATTTATAGCAAGAGAGATGCTGCCTGTCAATACAGGTCTGACAAGTCACATAATCAATTAGGTTCTTTTCTGTGACTGATGGTAAAAATGATGACAAATGCAGCCACTTCTTCCTCACGGCAACCTCAAGGCCTGATTTCTCATTGGATCCAACAACAACCACCATTTGTTTATTCCGCTTTTTGTCGCGCACAGTGACCCAAGCATTAGCGTCATTGGGCGGCTCAGCAACCGAAGCGAGCGACGAACGAGCATGTAAAGGTGGACCGTCAGTAATAAGAGAGGCAGCAGATGATGGTTGAGGCGGCGAGTTAGCGGCTGAAGAATGGGCAACAGCGTTGGAAAAGAGAGAAGCAGCATTAGTACAGAAAATAGAGACAAATAAATCACATTTACTAAAAAAAAATACTTAATGGCTGAAATTTTGAGGGTGTGTTCGGGGGCATGTCCTGAGTCTAAAACTGAGTTTTCGTATTCGAGGGGGTGGGGGAAGATACTACCCCCTGCTTATTTAGGGGTGAGTTCGTTTTAATTCCTTATCTCCGGTGCTATTGCTCGTACCGACAAGTCCGAGGGATCAAATTTGTGGGGAATAAAATTATCTATCTAATGATAATAAAATCGAGGTCATAGGTCGATTAGGTGAATCACAATGGCCGGTCAAAGGTCAAAAGTGAGGGATAGTTTTCGTTTTTCGTGAATACCGTGAAACCGGTAGGTTTTTTCGCATACTGCTTCGATACCATTTTAAAGTACTTGAAATTACCTACAAAATGAGTGCTCGAACACTCATCTACTATAAATAGTTTGCCGTCAATCCAACGACCAAGTTGACCGCGCGCGCTGTACGTGCGAACACGTAGAGAGTGCAATGTATGCGCAATGAGTACTTCTCGCGCCGTGCGTGGCTCAACATCGGCGCGCGCGGTCAACTTGGTCGTTGGATTGACGGCAAACTATTTATAGTAGATGAGTGTTCGAGCACTCATTTTGTAGGTAATTTCAAGTACTTTAAAATGGTATTGAAATAGTATGCGAAAAAACCTACCGGTTTCACGGTATTCACGAAAAACAAAAACTATCCCTCACTTTTGACCTTTGACCGGCCATTGTGATTCACCTAATCGACCTATGACCTCGGTTTTATTATCATCAGAAAGATAATTGTATTCCCCACAAATTTGATCCCTCGGACTTGTCGGTACGAGCAATAGCACCGGAGATATGGAATTAAAACGAACTCACCCCTAAATAAGCAGGCAGTAGTATCTCCCCCACCCCCTCGAATACGAAAACTCAGTTTTAGACTCAGGACATGCCCCCGAACATACCCTCAAAATTTCAGCCATTAAGTATTTTTTTTTAGGCAAATATACCTATTTACGGTACTACATCAGGAACCACACATACTACTGGGGATGCGGGTGCAACTGCACTTATAGCAGCGCTAGCAATAGCGTCAGCAGCAGTGGCTTCTTTAGCAAGCACAGCAGCGCTCGTAGCAGCGATCATATTACCAGCAGCGTTCTTGTTAGCAGGAGCGTTCACATCAGCGTTAACATCAGCAGGCGCAGCATAAGCAGATGCAGTAGAAGTCGTAGCAGTGATAACAGAGACTGCAGCGTTTACATTGGCGGCGGCGTTCTTGACGGCAGGAGCGTTAACATTAGCAGCAGTGGCGTTTACAGTGGCGGTACCAACTTTGACAGCAGCGGCTGCGCTAGTAGTAGCAGAATTAGCAGCGAGAGTAGTGTTAGGTGAAGGCGGCAAAGTTCTCCCAGTTTTCTTGTTAGAAGTTCTCAGCAAAGGCGAGCGCGCGACATCAACAGTCAAGTTTGATGCCGCGATGCGAGCGTCCGCAGCTTTAGAGCGAGCGAGGCGAGAGAAGGCTGGTGTCGGCTTGATCGCAGTCGTTGACTTGGTACTCAAGTTGTCGGCACAAATCTTTCCCGATTGGGGTACCGCTAGCGAGTCAATGAGAGCACGAACTCCACTCAGCTTCTCCAGCAGCAACGGCACAACGGATGGGCAGGCAGATCTTGATTTACCGAAGCACAACTCACAGCAGAAAATTATATGGTGATTTATGTTGATAATCTCTGCAGCCTCCCTACTGACGTTTGCACATTTAAGGTGCCACTCAGAGCAACAGGTGCCACACGACACCAAGTCAATAGCACTGCAATGCAGCTTGCACTTAGAGCAAAATGTCATAGCGGAGCACAAAAGAAAACGTCCGTTCCGGACGACAGTTGACTGATTTGACATACAGTCATTCCGGTATTCCATCCAAGTTGCATTTAATGCTAAGTCAGCAAAGTGCATGATAATACGCACGGTCCACTTATTAGTGCGAATATTGATACGATAATATTGAATCATTTGATCTAAAAGATCTACCCCAACCATGCTTTCGTTATAAAGGCGTACAACTTCTGGTCAAGAAACTTCAATGTACTCCTTCAAGTGTAGGCGACTTTTTATTTTTGAAATTATAAGTCTCACCTTGTAGAGTCGATCTGTGCATCCGCTTGGTCGAGCCATATTGTCAGTAATATGCAAATGTTGCCTCAAAGAAAATAAGCGATTGAGTGTCATATTATTAAAAAAAAAATGGCATACCCCAACGCCTATTAAAGTACATACGAACTCTTGGTAACTTATAGCAACACATCATAATATCGAGCCCTTCCCGCGTTTTTATCGTATGAGCCAAAAACCAAATTTTACAGGAGACGTTTTTTTTTGGTTTTCTCTGCATTGGCGCAACAAAGCTGCATGATTTTTGGCATACACACTTTATTTAGGATTACACACTTGGAATAGGTTATTTTAATAACTTCAGCAAAGCGCAACGGTGTTATTTTAGACATACGATAATTTGTGCGGGCACTATTATGAGCGATTCAAATATTGCAGTGGCACATACGATAAACTCGTTTCTAAGTAAAAAATAATGTTTTCCTTGGTATAATCTATTTTCATTTATTGAATACAAAGAATTGTTACTTTCAGATTGACGTAGTGTAATTCATAGTGATATAGTGTAGTTTTATATAAAAAATAAAAAAATTTCAGAAAAAATTAAATACAGTGGACGTCCAATATAAAGAATCTTATCGAAATTTAGAATCGATCGAAATTTTTTTTGTTTTAAACCACCCTTCTTAAAGAAATAAATCTCACATATTCAGTTTTTAACCTTCTGCCTGTCCCTTGGGGTCTATTTGACCCCAGGCGGAATTAAAAATACGGTTGAGCGGCTTTGTGTACTTGTGTCATTAAGTGTTAATCGCGCTTACAACCCAATAAAAAATCAAGAAAAACAATATTCGAGGCCTTTCTCTTTTCTTTTGTGATTTATGTGTACGATTTCTTCATGTTATGTCAGTAAATTATATAACGGTTTGATTGGGGTCATCCTGACCCCAAAGGACAGCGAAAGCAATTTTGAGCAAAGGACAGACGGAAGGTTAAAAAATATCATGTTTTATTCCAGCATTTTCAAAATACAAAATGGCTATGTGTGTACAGTGAAAAGTCTTCGATGCGGATTGCTTCTTTACCGCAAGTAATATTTTCTGTCTCGACATTTTTCTTGATTGGTTATTGAAATTTTAATTTTTAAAAGAAAAACGC
Source organism: Melieria omissa (assembly GCA_963971225.1). Classification (NCBI taxonomy): domain Eukaryota; kingdom Metazoa; phylum Arthropoda; class Insecta; order Diptera; family Ulidiidae; genus Melieria; species Melieria omissa. Next base: position 66,179,083 of record OZ020270.1, read on the forward strand.
CGACCGAACGCAAAACAAATCCTGTGAAAATGATCAGCAATGCATACAAACTTTGCATACATACTTTTTTGGATAGTTTGATTTTAGGGAGCGTACGCTAGCTTACTCTCCTGATATTTTTTACTGGATAATTTTTACTGGAAATCTGGCCAAACGGACCTATTGTAAAGAATGTGAATGCTCAAACAAAAACAATTGGAAGGGTGAAAAACAGCATAAATATTCGTTATATCGAATAGCAAATTTCACTTTTGTTCTTAATAGTATATGTAGAACCAGCAATGGAGAAAATTGTGCCGTACGTTAAATCCATAATTCGTTAAATGAAAAGTTCGCTATACTGGACGTCCACTGTACTGTATTCGTCATATGTTTTTACTAGCACATCTTTTATCATTCCATCAAATTTTAAATCTAAATATTCGTGAGCCAACTCCGCTGTTCGCCTGATTTTCAACTCTTTTTGGCAAATTCTTATTTCTCCTTCCCCGCTTTCCTACACAAATTTCTTCTTTACTTTTTTTATTATCAAAGCATTAACTTAATTATTATTTTTTAATTTATCATCAAATTACTGCACCTCAATTTACTCAATACGTAACTACGAACAACTGCACACCTATTGTTTATAACACGCACGTCACACTGCAAAGAATAAACCCTTTCCTTCCCGAATTATGAAATAGCCATAGAAACAAATTGGAAGTTGGTTATTTGAAACGAAGGAAACTATTTAAAAGTATTTTGCATCATATTTAAAATGGTTTCGACTTTCCAGTGGGAGGTGCGAGGGGGAGGTAGCCATACTACACTAGACTACACTGGGCTTTTATGAAGCAAAATTAAAACATATTTTATATGAAAACAAAATGTCCCTTATTTACAAGTTTTTAGAGTTATTTGTTAGAATTTTAGAGTAATTTGGTGTCCTTTGTTAAACATAGAGCAATATTACATTTTTGTCATTTAATTCTGCTGCCCTGTCGAGCGGGAACCGTTGCACAAATGTTAACCATTTTCAATGTTCCCATAAAAACAAACTACATATTTTGCTGAAAAAGCTCAGAACAATGTTTCTTTTAAGCGACACAATTCATAGAACGGGGAAAAATCGAAAATTATACATCGAAATTCCAAATTTGAATTTGGTAGCCATATGGCTACCATGGGAAGGAAAGGGTTAAGAAAAAAACCTTTTCCTGCAAATAGGCCATAGGCATAGGCAATTATGTAATATTCACTTTTCACTATTAAAATATTTTCAATTTCACACTTTTGCAATAAAGTTAAAAATTTACTTTTTGTAACTAGAGGGAAGGAAGGGAGCGGACATATAAGGTAAAGTCTCTGATTGCGTTCAACCTGGCGAACGCCAGAACGATCCTTGTCCCTGTCCAATCCAAGCTGATGCACAGCCTCCGCGCGGCCCTTCTGGATAGCTATTTGGCATCCGCTGAATAGTGAACTAATGTGTGCAGCGAGTCCTATCCCCAGGACTTAAAATTTGGGTTGTGCGCAGGGTTTGGTGCCCGCCACGGAAAACCAAATACCAATGAAAGCCAAAAAGCAAGCCTCGGAAGGAACCCACAATGTTGACGACCACAGCAAACGATTCAAGGACCATTGGAGCTCGACGGCGAAGAGGGAGGCAGTGTCTCCGGTGGAAGGACCAAGTGGAAGAGGCCCTGGTATCTCTTGGTGTGACCAACTGGAGAAGGCGCGCGCGAAGCAGAGGCGCCTGGAGAGAAGTTTTGCGGCAGGCCGTAACCCGATAACGGGTTGTTATGGCCAGTTAAGTAAGTAAGTAACTAGAGCAATTTTATCGTATCGCATAGCTAGTCTCGGGCACAAAAAATGAAGGAAAAATGTGAAGTGGACATACGATAAAATTGTTTTTTCTCTAACTTCATAACGGTTCATCGTAGAGAAGTGAGCTTTTAGGAACTGATGGTTAGTTTATAGTGCTATCGCTTTCGGTAAAAAAAAAAATTTCGGTAAAAATGGCTCATACGATAAAATCGCGGGAAGGGCTCGATATGTTGAGCAAAGAAGACGCGAATTTCATCCACTGTACATGATTTAAAAATTGTATGTCCTAAACAAATAAAAGGAAAACAAATGTTAGAAACTACAATAAAATAGATTAACCGTAGATCGAGCTTTGTATCAAAAATGATACATTTGGTTTTTTGTTTTATTATAACGTCTTTCAGGATATAATTATTTGAACCACTCTTTGTGACTTTGTTTGTGTTGGGATTATGCTTGTTTAGAACCATCTTTCACACTTTTTTAAGAAAAAGGGCGTGAGAAAATTTAAAAGTTTATAATTCTATCCTTTGTATCACTTTTGATACATATGGAATTTCGAACATTTCTATGCCATGGTGAATGTTATTGGCGTTCTGTTTCTTCATATGGCATGTGAAATTATTTGCTGATAGACGTGTAAAAACAATTCTGGTTTATGTATATTGGAATATATCGATTTATGTGTAATTTTGTGGATTGTTGAAATAATGTTGCGTCCACGATTTTTGACGTTGGAAGAACTAGTAAACGAGATCTTGGATAAGAGTTCAGAGGATGAAAAATGAAAACATTTCCAATATGGACATCGAAATAGACAGTGAAAGTGATTCATCTGAGCCTGATGGGAAAATTGGCACTAACTCTGGTGTTGACTCGAAAGACGAGACTATTTGGAGCGACAAACCATACACTAGTGGTGGGTTGAAGAAGAAAAATGTCACAAATTTGCGCCGATTCGTAATCTTTGGGATGAATGGGTTGAGCTACTTTCAATATTCTACAATCCGCACGATTCAGTGATCTTTGATGAAAAATTACTGGTATTTCATGGCCGCTGCAAATTCCGGCAGTACGCTCTCTCTGAACCTGAAATATATGGCTTATTGTTGATTCAAATACGTGCTATGTATGGAAAATACAGCACGATGCCTCACGGGCCTAATATTGTCAACAATTCAAAGATATTGCCGGAAATTATTTATTTTCATAACACAACGAAAAGAGGTGTTAATACAGTTGACAAAATTTTGGACTGCTACAGATGTAAATGGCTGTGTTTTTTAATATAATCGATATTGCGGCGCCAAATGCTTACAGTGTTTACAATGAAATCAATCCTAAATGAAAACAGACCAAAAAGAATCAGAAACTAAGCGATTCTTGCATGAGCTTGCAATTTCGTTGGCTTCACCCTATATCTAGAACAGAAAGCAACTTCCAAGGAACGACGCATCTAAGGAGTTGCTTTCGAAACTTTTACATTGCAATTTTTCAAACTCTGAAAATAATGAGACTGGCTTCTATAACAATTAACAACTGATAAATCATCCAAGAAGAACCGAGCAAGGTGTCCTAAATGCTACTATTCTGGAATGGGCAAACATAAATAGACCTCCTTATTCCACTACCTATCTGAAAAACCATATTGTAAAGACAAAAATATTTGCACTGATTGCACTAATAAATGCTTACTTTAAAAAGAAACCCCATTTGTAACACAATTTCCTACATTTTTTCATTTTTCCATATGAATTTCAGTATGTATCAAAAATGATACAAAGAATAATATTCCTAATTTTTTTTTTAAGCTCGATCTACGGTTAAAGAGAAACTAGACCTTTTTGTACAGCGTAAACGTTTGTGAAATATAAAGCTTTAATAAAAAAATCGTCGTCCAAATACTTCATGAAGTATGAATATGGTGTCCTAACCAAAACATCTTCTTGCATAGTTTCCCGCTAAAGTCTTGCTGTCCACTTTATGTCTTTTTTTTTTTGAAGAGCAAAGTGGGAATTTCTGAATTTTCGACGGATACCTCTTCCAATTCTAGCTCCTCAATATCAACAGCGTTGGTCTCATTCTCCTCATCTCCTGGCTCTCTTTGAATAATACACGATTCAGCACATCGTACACCTTCCACTGCAATGTCTATCGCATCGTCATCGTCGTAGTCATTTTAAATTTCTGAATCTCTTTCTAGAGCTTTCAGCATTCGCTCTTCTTCAATTACAGCACTTTGCGAATACATTTCTTTATGAAAACATATAATAAGTACTAAAGCAAGTTATGTGAAAACAACAACCTCTGAAAACTTTTGTCCATTATAATGGACAAGTTTCTTTTTTAGGGAGTGGCTGAGCCAAAATATTATTTTCACTTTTTTTTCTTGAAAGTAATTATATGATTGCTAACAAGATACATACCAATTTTTATAAGACCGTATTTGAATTTAAAATAAGACACTTTTTTTAAAAGATAAGATAAGTACGAAAGGTATTTTTCATACCTTTCTTTTGATGTGCAACATTAGATACGTAAGTAAGTAAGATGTACTAATAAAAAGTTTTACGCGAAAAAACATTTTTTTATAAAAACTTTTTTCTCGAAAAAATCCATTACTAAGGTACAATAAGTACTTTTACAATGAAATATAAAAATGTATACTTTTGTTTTTTCTGAATATATTTTTAAAATTTTTTTCTAACTTGACTCTGGGTCCAAAGCCATTTCATATTCACCTTCACAATCAATTTAATGTTAAAAAATATTGTTACGAAACTCCACAGTTCGTTATCGACGGTTCGTTTTGATTGTATTTGAAAATAAAACAACTTCAATTACTCAGCAAAAATCAACAATCACTTTATTTACAGATTTACACTTCGCTCGTATCTACACTTGTTACCACTTTGCTTGCTCAACACAGACTCGACCCATTGCGCTGCACACTGCTGCTTTTATACCAGTTTTCTTATTGCGCCGAAGTTTCTTGCAACTTCCAATTGGAAAGCGCTCGACCATTCTCGCACAGCCTATGTATTTCTTCGAGAACCATTCTTGGCATATTGGACTATACCAAGCTGGCTAAATGAGTGCTGTCTCAAGTGATCTGTCGATCCCACCTCTAATCCCTTCCTTTCCTTGTCCCTTTGTACTCATGTTTCCCCCTATTTTCTGCTCCCCGGCTTCGGCCGTTTGTGTCGTTTAATGTTTATTGTAATTCACTTGTCATTCGAACGTCGACAAATATACACCCCATAAACCGAAACCAACCGCATTTTATTTCCACCGCTCCGCCGCGCTCGATTTTACACAAGCGAATTATACCAAATTTGTCGTACTTCAAAGTGCATGCCTAAAAGTATGCTTGGAAAACATTCGTGCGGAGAAAAGCATTCCTGTACAGTGCGGCACGGAATTTCTCATCGTATCACTGCCCATCACTTAGACTTGTTCGTCCCGAACAAGTACAGAGGCTCCGCCGGAGTAAGACGCCAGGCGCTCCAAATGGACTACCTTCAGCCTGGCGTTTCCGCTGCAGCAGCGTTGAACCCTGTACACCACGTCATTAATCCTGGTCACGACCTTGTACGGTCCTTCCCATGACGGTTGAAGCTTTGGAGACAAACCTTTCCTGCGCTGCGGGTTGTAAAGCATTACCAGATCGCCTTCTTGGAACCCCGCTGTGTTAGCTCGTAGATCATATCTGGCTTTCATCTTATCGCTGACCAGTTGGATACGGTCCCTTATAAACTGGTGGATTCCTTCCAGATCCGATCGCTTATTAACTGCGTAATCAGTCTTAGTGCCTTCCTTCGTGCTGACCACTCCGAACTTCAAGTCAGCAGGCAATCTCAGTTCTGTGCCGAACACTGCTCGGGCTCTAGTGAGTGATGTTATATCGTGCGGGGCTGACCTATACGCCATCAAGAACAGCGGAATATGCGTGTCCCAATCCTTTTGATTCCTGCGTACTACTTTCCGCAGATATTCCTCCAGTGTTCGATTGAATCGTTCGTGGGGATGCAAAGGACAGGTGCGAGTTTTCCTTATTCCTACACTAAGAGAAAAATCGCAATCTACAAAAATCTTGTTTTAAGATGGTGAAATCTAATCGAGTTAAATTTAATTTTAAGATTACACAGACTTAAAATAAAATCGGCGTGCTTAATTTAAGATTGACAAGTTAAAGTCAAGATTTTAAATTTTAAATTGAAGTTGAATGTTGTCAATCTGAGATTTACATTCTTGAACAAAAATCAGCTCAATCTTAAAACAAGAATTCAATTTTATATCAAACCCAAACAATTTTAAAATCAGACCAACATCGTATACGCTTTGACTTTTGTAACGGTTTGGTTTATTTTGGCATTTCATTGCAATTTTGGCTTCGAGTTGCGCGCACACGTTTTGAGTGAAGTGAAGTAAAGTGAAGTGATAAATATTTGTTAAAAAAATGGATAATGAAAATTTCAACAATTGGGTTTTTTTAACAAATGAGTCAGTTAATCCAGAGTTGCAATTAATTTCAAGTGGGACAAGTTCGACTCAACCTATAGCGGAACCAGTGGACGAGGATGAACAAAAACTTATAAAACTGCTGAAGGAATTCAATTTGGAATGCATCTTTAAATACTTGAAGGGTAAGTGTAATTTCTTAAAAAGATGTTATTACGATAACTTAAGTCTTATATTAGCTGCACATGTTTCGTTCAAATGTTTGCAATACATGCAAAAGGAGGATCTCAAGGAAGCAGTTCCTCCATTAGGGCTCCGCATTGAGTTTCGCGAAAAACTATTTGCATGGAAAAAGAGAGAGGTATAATCGGAACATGGTAAAGTTGTTAATTTCAGAAAATATTATTAACAAAACGTGTTTAAAGTTCGGTATTGACGATGATACAATTTCGATGCAATCAAAAGTCGGAGACTGGTTAAGGAACGTTGAAACTCCAATAAGCTCGTCCTCCGAATCATCGCCAAAAAGCTTTTCATATTGCGGAAGATTTCTAAAAGAGGTACCTACATATTTCAATATTATAATTAAGTATTTTATTATCGCAGACTTTCGACATTTAAAAGGGCTTAAATGGTTTATTTTTAGAAACTACAAAAGGAAAAGCAATTTTGGACTTTTACAAACAAAATCAAAGCTTGACAAGTGCTTTAAGGGATGACATAATTAACATTATTGTAGAAGCAATCATTTTTAATAATGTAGCTCTTAAAGAGCAGGACTTTCCAGCTTTAGTTAATGACATTTGTTCAATTTTTTCAAGAGAAGTTGGTGCTCAGGTAATTTCGAAAAGTCTTTGCTATATTTTGATTTCAAAATTTGCCCAAGATTTATATTTTACATTTGTATTTTTTTACTTTCTTCTCATAGGATTACTATTTCATACCAAGGAAAGGGAGAAACAATCCAAGCGGAAAGTTGTACTCAAAATACAAAAACAAGAAAACCCAGAAACGCAAACTAGAGTCTTCAATCCACAACATTAGCACCTTGGGAGGAGAAATCTCTGCTACACAAAAAAATAAAATACAAAAAACTGACATTCCGCTCTCTACTCAGCAAACACAAACCTCAGAAATTGACGAGTCGGTTGCTGCGGCATTAAAAACAGCTCTAAACAGAGACTGTGCCGGTTGGAATGAAGTTTGCGATCGATGGAGAAAAACGTTTAACATGCGGAAAAGAGATTTAAAAGAACTAGGAAGTACCGAATTTCTTCAATCTTGGTCAAAATTAGCAGATGCACGAGGTCCAGACTTGGTAAAACTGAATAACAGCATCCTATCCGAATAGTACCAAATGTGAATAGTGAATATTTTTTAAAGTTTGCTTAAACATTTTTAGATCAAAATCGGCTTTGATATAATGTACCCCGCGAAGCAACATTTGCTACTATCAAAATGGGAAACATCCAAAAAGAAAATACAGATGTATTACGAAATAAATACTCATAACGATTATTGCAGACAATTGTTGTCCGGAGCTAAATCGTCAACAAATAAAGGTAAAATGAAAAATTTAGAGATTATAGTCAAATAATTTTAAACTAATTTTTTACGCTTTATTTTCGTTCTTTAGATGCACAAGATTATATATACAGCGTACTACTGAATGCAGTAATACCTTCCTCGGCAAGATTTTGCAACACGAACGGCAAGCGCAGCAAAAAGGCAACTATAGTTGACGCACAGGAAAGCTTCATTTTACATTTGGCATCCATCAACGATTGCAAAAAGCAAATTGACAGTATTGTTACCAAATATTATTCTGCTGGATTAACAATACTGTTTAGACCAGATCTCTTTCAATGTCTCCGCTAAAGCTGCACATATTATAACACCTCTGAGCCTTTTTGTAAGCCGTTAGCAACAAGAGCTTTCGTTCTCTTGTTGCGCGGCAATCCAGGCCTCGGCCTTTTTTCTTTTCTCTTGCTTCGACACTTGATCTTCCGACGTCAGCGAGGCAGCAGCATAAGTCAAACCCTACAATAAAGAGCATCGTTATCCGAAGACATTGTGTTCTTTTTTTTCTTCATCCTCTTGCCCGAGGTAACTTCCGACCTGTGTACGTGAGTATCGAGCCATAATATCGGTTGGCTATTTATTGCAATCTTTCTAATTATATTTCGTTTTCATTTTTCTTTAACATCGTGCTGACAACTCCCAACATTTTGGTCCTTCGAGCCGGATCTTCGTACCTGCACTCCGGATCTTCGTCCACGCACTTGGGATTTTGTCCATACACTGCTGTTCCGCCTTTACCATACACTGCTGTCTGCACTCCTGCGTTCATCCTCAACATCTTCTGCTATCACAGGTGCGTTGAACCGATTTCTTTATAGTTGATTTATTGAGCATATTGTGTATACTAGTGTATTTTGTTTTACCGGCTGTAAAGTTCGCGTGTTGATTTAATTTTTCTAAAAAACAAAAAAAAACCGAAAATCGCGAGTGTAAAAAAAAAAAGGCTTTTCTTATGTGTCGAAAATACATAAGAAAATAGCAACAACGTTTTTGACTAAATTTGGTGCAGAATTAATTATATACTTTTAGTTCTCTCAGGTTCCGTTAACGAACCAGCTAGTTATATATATATATATATATACGGTTATATATCTATACATATATACATACATTTACATATCGGTTAACGGAGTCAAACCACCTTTTATATAAAATACCATTTAGCACCGCGCATATCACGCGACGTGCGTTTTCGCGACTTTGCTTTTTTTTTCTATTTTCTATTGTACGTGCACATCCGTAGTGCAACAACAACCACTAGTGCATACGTACATAGCTGCCAAGCACTAAAAATTGCTGGTACGTACATACAAAAGTAAATGCACAAGTAGGCCTTGCGGAAATAAATTTTTTTTGCATTTCGGCATTCGTTTCTGCATTGTGCACCTTCTACTGAGGTACGAGGTGACACATAAAACTATAAATTTTTGAATTCAATTCTTTGCGTATCCGAAATTATTTGTGCTACCTATTAACTGCATTTACATTTTTGAAGTGCATAAGCGGAATATTGTAACGATACATAATAAAGCAAGCGTTGAGTTAATTTTCTATTGTTTTCTTTTTTTTATATCTCGTGTCGCACATTTTTGACTGTTCTCTTTCACATCTCACCTTTGTTGCGCTAAGGTGAAAAAGTTTGGGCTTCTTCGATTTTACTTTTTTGATTTTGTTTCCTCCTATTCAAATCGAAATGTCGAAACTTGATGATTTCACCCGTGCTTCTGATCGCGTTTTCAAATTTGATATTGCCTTTACGGAAACTCCCTCTAATAGCCATACTAAATTTTCTTTGGAAATTCAAAGCTCCGAGCTAAAGGAGTTGTGGGCTACCGTAAAAGCCCAGTATGAAAAGTGTCAAATTCAATTCGAATCACAAACTAAACGAAGTGCTGCAGATGATATCGCTGTCGTTGATACGAAATACACCAGCACTTATCGGACTTATGTTTCATGCTTAGCGAAGATTAATGAGAGAATTCATGACTTCGACCTCGCTTCCTCCGGTCTTCGCCATACTTCTACTCTTGATGGTTCTGCCTTTTCAGAGCCTACTTCATCCCATAATATCTCACTTCCGCCTTGTGATATTGAAGTTTTTAAAGGTGACTACACGTCTTGGCCAACTTTCCGCGATTTATTTACAGCCATATATATAAGAAACAGTCGGTTGAGTAATGTCGAAAAATTGTATCACCTCATTCAGAAAACGAGCGGAGAAGCGAGAGAAATAGTTCGAAAGTCCCCTCTTACCAATGAAGGTTTCGAGCTCGCTTGGAATACTTTAAACGAAGTCTTTAATAATAAACGGATTTTGGTTAATGCTCAAATTAAACTTCTTTTTGACTTACCAGCTCTTTCTTCTGAAACTGGTTCTGGGCTTAAGAATTTGCAACGCGGCATTAATAATTGTTTGAATTCGCTAAAATTATACGAGGTTAGTACTTCCGATTGGGATCCAATCATTGTTTATATGTGTATGCAGCGTTTACCTCAACGCACTATTGCCTTTTGGGAGCAAGGTGTTAAAGACAAATCTGCTCTACCAAAGTGGTGCGAACTTGATGAGTTTCTTACTACGCGATACCGAACTCTCGAATGCGTCGATGAGTTAAAGACTTCTACTTCCAACAAATCAAATTCGAATAAGCCGGCATCTAGCGAGATTAGCGGCTCTAAACGATTTACTCATACTTTTCACGCGAATATGGTTGATTCAAGCTGTGTGCTTTGCAAGCAACCACACATCTTGCGCAATTGCAAACGTTTTCTTAACATGCAAGTTGGCGAGCGGTTTTCCAGCGTTAAGCGTTTTCAATGTTGTTTAAATTGCCTATCGAAAGGCCATCAGTTAAAGGATTGTAAGAGTGCCTACAATTGTTCCGTGTGTCATCAACGCCATCACACGTTGTTACATCGCGAATTACCGTCTTCTACGAAGACTCAGTCGGGATTACGTCCCACTAACACCACTTCTACTTCTTCTAGAGTGCCTGCGTCGTCCGAGTTACGCTCCACCGCGCCAGGATTTCAACCTTCGGGTGCTTCTTCGGGGCTTCGCTCCAATCAGCCTTCTACTTCTTCCGTAGCTCAAACGAGTGAGCATCATAGCTTCCATCAAAAAATACAGTCCACTACTAATACTTCTTCGAATAGTGATTCTCCGAATCTTGCGTTTCCTCGAAACCAACGTGTACTTTTAGGCACAGCTCAAATCTATATTTGCCATTTGAATACCAATTATTCTGCTAGGGCTTTAATTGATCCAGGATCAGAAGCATCTTTCATTTCGGATCGCCTTCGTAAATTGATTAATTTGCCTACGTTTGCTACACAAGCCAGCATATCTGGGGTTAATCAATCGTTTTCTGCAAGCGCTAATCGACTTAGCTCATTTGTTCTCGGATCACCTACGGATCCAAACGTGAAAATCGAAGCCTTCGCTTTCGTACTTCCGCAAATCACCGGAAATTTGCCATCCTGTACAGTCGATTCAGGACTACGTCATAAACTACCGAACCTTAATTGGGCAGACGGAGACTTTTGGAGGACTTCCGCCATAGACGTACTTATCGGCGCCGACTTGTACCCACAGGTGGTGCTTCATGGACTTCATCGCAAACTACTTGGAAGTCTGACAGCTCAGCAAACCGTTTTCGGATGGACCCTTACTGGCCCCATTCCGGATTCCGAAGTCAGGTGTTTTACAACGAAGGTGGACATCTCAACGGATTCTAGGTTGGACACACTTCTTTCTCGCTTTTGGGAAATTGAGGAACCCCCTAGGAAAAGGATTCTATCGGATGCTGATCAATGGTGTGAGGACAATTACATGGCTACTACTCGGCGGAATGAAGATGGGAGATACATTGTCTCTCTTCCTTTTAAAGTTCATTATCCTAACGAATTTTGCTTAGGAGATTCTCGAAATAGTGCTTTACGGCAGTTCCTTCGGAACGAAGCTTCGCTTCTTAAAAAACCTGAATTCAAAGTTATATATGACCAGGTCGTTGACGAATACTTGCAGTTATCGCATATGAAGTTAGTCGGTCCTCCTTCAAATCAGAGTTTGGGCACATATTGTTATCTTCCGCATCATGCTGTCATTAAACCAGAAAGTCTTACAACAAAACTTCGTGTTGTTTTTAACGCTTCAAATAAAACTTCCAATGGTAATAGTTTGAATGATGTATTGTACGTCGGTCCGGTGCTACAGTCTGACTTAGTTTTACTTCTCCTAAGATGGAGACTTGTTCGATTTGTTTTCAATAGTGATATTCAAAAAATGTATCGACAAATTCTTGTCGACCCAAGGCATCGTCCTTTTCAACGCATTCTACATCGCTCTTCTACCGATGTGGAAGTTTCGGATTACGAATTACAAACGGTAACCTTTGGTGTCAACTGCGCACCATATCTTGCGATTCGCACTCTCCTTCAACTTGCAGCCGATTCTCAAGACACTTATCCCCTTGCCGCACATATACTCCGACGATCCATGTATGTTGACGATGTTCTCGCCGGTGCGCATGATTTGCCTTCCGCTATAAAGGCCCGGAATGAACTCATCGACACTTTACATGGTGCTGGATTTTCCTTAAGAAAATGGACTTCAAATCGCAAAGAAATTCTAGTGGACCTTCCGAAAGAGCACCTATTAAAGGAAGACTTCTTAAGCTTTGAAGATTCCAGTTCTACAAAGGCTTTAGGGGTACGTTGGAACGCTTGTACTGACAATTTCTATTTCAAGGTTCCTGCTATTGAGCGAAAGGATTCGCACACCAAAAGAGAACTTCTCTCCATGATTGCCAAATTGTTTGACCCTGTAGGATGGCTTGCACCTGTAGTTATTGTTGCTAAAAATTTAATGCAACTGGTCTGGCTTGAGAATATAGGTTGGGACGATTGTATTTCTAAACCCATTGAACAGAAATGGCAACAGTTTTTAGATGGATATATGGATATAAACCTGATTAAGTTACCGAGATGGGTGAACTATTCTTTACAAGATGAAGTTCAAATTCATGCTTTCTCCGATGCTTCCGAGGAAGCATACGGGGCGGCGATTTTCATACGTATCCGTAAATCATCTACTACTTTCTACTCCCACTTACTTACATCGAAAACAAAAGTAGCTCCTGTCAAAACTGTTTCGTTGCCAAGATTAGAACTATGCGGTGCAGTACTCCTATGTGATATTCTCGATTCACTCCTACCCGAACTTGATATTAAAGTCCACGATGTCTTCTGCTGGACTGATTCAACAATTGTTTTGTCATGGCTTCGAAAAACACCATCTACATGGACTACCTTTGTTGCTAATCGTGTTAGCAAAATTCAAGAGAAACCGTACGCTAGAAATTGGTATCACGTCGATTCAGCTAATAACCCTGCTGATTTATGTAGCCGCGGCCTTACTCCCCAGGCCTTAAGTATGAATTCGTTATGGTGGCATGGCCCATCCTGGCTTGTTAAGGATAGGTCCGAGTGGCCTTCTTCTAGCCCTACTCATCTTGAAACTTCAATCGAAGCAAAAAAGGTTGCAGTACACAACTTGCTGGTAAATGTTGAGGAAGACATTCTCTCTAGATTTTCGTCATTTTCGAGAGCTCTTCGAGTGGTCTCATATATGCTTCGGTTCTACTATCGCACTCACCGTCCTGCAGAAAATTCTAAGGGCTATACATCCATAGTGTTGTCTAACGCAGAACTCCATAATACCAGAAAATTCTTGACAATTCTCTCTCAGAAAACGCACTTTCAATCTGAATATAGTTGTCTTCTAAGTCAAAAGCCACTTAATTCTAAGAGCGGCATATTGACTCTAAATCCCTTTTTGGATAAAGAACAAGTTATGCGTATTAATGGTCGCTTAGCTAACGCACCCACTCTTTCCTTTAGTGAACAGCACCCAATTATCCTTCCGTATGGTTCTCAGTTTTCAAAACTTTTAGTTGCTTTTATACATAAAATCACGCTTCACGGTGGCAATTCACTTCTACTTCGATTGCTTCGTCAGGAATATTGGATTCCGAAGGCGAAAAATCTTTTTAGCGCTACTATTCATCGATGTAAAACTTGTCTGTTGGATAAGAAACGAAAGGCCTCTCAGATCATGGCCGCTTTACCCCCCGAACGGACTACTCTCGGTCGTGTGTTCTCCATTACTGGTGTCGACTTTGCAGGCCCTTTTGACATAAAGAATTTTACAGGTAGAGCGTGCCTTATAACGAAAGGTTATGTTTGTATTTTTGTATGTTTCTCTACAAAGGCAATCCATTTGGAGGCAGTCAGTGATCTTTCGACACCTGCTTTTCTCGCTGCTTTTATTCGATTCGTTTCTCGTCGTGGTTGCCCAAAAACCATTTTCTCCGATAATGGTACTAACTTTGTCGGTGCGTCTAAAGCTTTCAAAAAGGATTTTGAAGCATTTCTAAAGCAGTTTCGTGACTCATTTTCCAATCACTTTTCCCATCAGCCTGTTGAATGGAATTTTATTCCTGCTGGGTCGCCTCATATGGGTGGCTTATGGGAAGCGGGAGTTAAAAGTTTCAAACTCCATTTTCGTAAAATGGCTCTTCCTCATAAATACACCTTCGAGGAATTATCAACAGTTTTATCTCGTATTGAAGCGTGTTTAAATTCTCGACCTATTAGTCCTATGTCAGAAAACCCTGCGGATGTATCTGCCTTGACTCCGGGTCACTTCCTTATTGGGTCTCCACTTCTGGGTCCCCCAGAGCCAGTTATTTCTGATATAAGCGCGAGAAATAGATGGGAAAAAATGAAAGCTTTGGGTCAACAGATCGCCTTAAGATGGAAAGAAGAGTATCTTAAAGAAATGCATAGGCGATACAAATGGAAATATCCATCGCGCGATCTTGCGGTTGACGATTTAGTTGTTGTTAGTCAAGAAAATCTTCCCCCTACTTCGTGGCGGTTGGGAAGAATTCTTCGAGTATATCCCGGTAGCGATAAACGCGTCCGCGTCGCCGATATTAAAACCGAACGAGGAATAATTACGCGGTCCATTACGAAATTAATCGTCTTATCTGACTAGCCCTTCCACCATTTTTTAACAAATTTGTTATCCTAATCATAGGTCGCCATGAGTGATAACGCTTCATCGACTCCTCTCGATAACAACAAGAAATGCAGATTATGCCAACGCACTCATCCTCTACGCTTCTGTAAAAAGTTCCTTTCGATGAACTTAGAAAGGCGATTACGGGCCATATTGTTACATCGTTATTGCTCTAGATGTTTGGCACATTCACACATCGCGAAATACTGCACTAGCAAGATGGTTTGCAAATATTGTCGGCGTCATCATAATACGCTTCTCCATGCGAATGAACGTCTAATTATTCAACGCGAAGCTCGTCCTTTCGCTACGAGTGCTTCCGTTCAACGCGTCACCGTCCTTTTTCCGACGGCCTCCGTCTTCATACGCGTCCGTGCCGCCAGCTGTCCTGCTCGAATCCTTATAGATTCTTGCAACCACACAAGTCGCATCTCGTCGTCAATGGTACGTCAGCTACATCTTCCAGTTTCCAAGGTTGATCTTCATCACTTTTGCCGAGTCACCTTGGTCTCGCGTCATGATTCATCTCAGCGCATCGACGTGCATGCCAAGATCGAACAAACGCTCGCCTTTAAAACTCCTCTGGAAGACATTGACGGACGAGTAGCGGAACGTTTTTCGAATTTTCGCCTTGCGGATCCTTACTTTTATCGATCCACCGCCGTCTCGCTCATCCTTGGCTCAGAGATCTACCACAAGATCATCCGATCTGGATTAATTTGTAACCCTGGCCAACCTCTGGCACAGGATTCTATTTTTGGATGGGTCCTTTCAGGCCCATGTTAACACACCTTTTATATGGATCCTTTTTGATCCTGATTTTAGAAAATTACTTACAATCAAACATTTATAATTTGAAATGCTCAATGAATTAACTCTTATATCGGTTATCAACGCCTAGTTATTAAGTTAATATGTATGAATTTGAAATTGAACTGAAATGTATTCCATCAACGAATTATTATTTCTTGTTTTTCGTAATTTTGCAGCGCGAGACACTGCAAGAGTGGCGGCAATGTTTAGACCAGATCTCTTTCAATGTCTCCGCTAAAGCTGCACATATTATAACACCTCTGAGCCTTTTTGTAAGCCGTTAGCAACAAGAGCTTTCGTTCTCTTGTTGCGCGGCAATCCAGGCCTCGGCCTTTTTTCTTTTCTCTTGCTTCGACACTTGATCTTCCGACGTCAGCGAGGCAGCAGCATAAGTCAAACCCTACAATAAAGAGCATCGTTATCCGAAGACATTGTGTTCTTTTTTTTCTTCATCCTCTTGCCCGTGGTAACTTCCGACCTGTGTACGTGAGTATCGAGCCATAATATCGGTTGGCTATTTATTGCAATCTTTCTAATTATATTTCGTTTTCATTTTTCTTTAACATCGTGCTGACAACTCCCAACAAATACAACCATTCATTATAGTGAGGGTATATCCGACACGGACATAAAGGGTTTTTACATTTTTTTTGATAATACTTTATATAAGTTCAACTCGTTTCTTGAGAGTTTAGACACGTGCTTTAAAATTGTTCAAGTTCTTTCTTTAAAATATCCACAAGCTTGTCAATTGTCTTGGGTTTTCATTCAGCAATTGTTTTTTGAAATCAATACCTGTTTTGATGCTAAATCGGCAAATATTACCAAACTGATTGATTACATAAAAAGCAATTAGTTGATCGCAAAATGTATATATGTTTTAAGTGCCTTCAATCATTTTCAGAAGTTAATCTTTTAATATGTCACTTCAAAGTTGTCCATTTACTTTCAACAAAACTTCTTAAACTACGTTGTGTACAAGACAAATGTAACCTTACATTTTCAAATTTCACGTCTTTTCGAAAACACTTAGAAAATCAACACAAAATTAATAAATGTACAAACGAAACAAATGTATTTAATAACTCTTCATCTAAATTATCTTTGCCAGAAACTTATGACAACTTAGCAACTCCTAACGAATCTACTTTCAATGTTACATTCGATAAAAGCGACAATACCTTGCAAATAGTAAATAAATTGAAAAGAAAAGCATTAAAACTGACTTTAAGTTTACATCAACACAATTTTATGCCTAGAAAACAAGTTCTCGAAATTCAAAGTATTATTTCCTCCTTACTTACACCTATATGTTCAGCTATAGAAGGCCTGTTTAATGCCGATGAAATTAGAGAAGATTTGAAGTGCTTATTGAGTTTCTGTAAAGATCCGTTTCAGGAAATAAAGTCAGAGTATAGGCTATTTAAAATACTAAAAGATTTGAAGTTGTATGAATATCCTAAGTCGATTAATATTACCAATTTAATATCTGAGATTACTTCTAATCGTAATCCTACTTTAGGTCCAAAGTCAGATGATATTTATATCATGCCATTGCAATTTACTTTCAAAGCAATTTTTAAAATTCCAAAATTGTTAGATCACACTTTGAAAAATACAGAAAAATATTTTAAAGATTTTAAAGAAATTTTGCAAGTGGAGAAATATTTAAAATAAAAAAGCAAAATTTTCAATCTGATTTTGTTGTTCCATATATCCTTTACTTTGATGATTTGATGACACACTTATTCCATTTGTGGATGCTATTTAAGCTTTCCTACAATGCCGCAGCATTTGCTTTCGAAATTAGAATATATTTTCCACGCGGCTTTCATATCAAGTGCGGATTTAAAAACCAGTGGAAATGAAAAATCATTTTATCATTTAGTAGAAGAGCTAAAAAAGTTAGAAGAAGGTTTGGAAATTGTGACGGAAAACCAAACACGTAAAATCCATTTTGTTTTGGGTTTAATAGTAGGAGATAATTTAGCTGTAAATAGTGTGTTAGGCTTTGTTCAGTCATTTAACTCAAAAAAATATTGCCGTGCTTGCACAAGAACAAAGGCGCAAATGCAATGTGATGCTTTGGAAAATAAAGAATTTTTAAGGAATGAGAATAACTATAAAAAAGACTTACTAGAAAATAACTTTCAGGAAACTGGAATAAAAAGCAGTTGTATTTTCGATAATTTAAGCAGTTTCAACGTTATGGACAACTTTTGCTTTGACTTTATGCACGATATATATGAGGGAGTCTGTTATCGGTCGGCTATCAATCATACTATTATTAGTTTGGTTGAAGTTACCAATCACACATACATTTTCATGATTTTCATGAAAGCGAGATCAGCTTTCAGCCGCCGTAGCTCAGCTGGCTAGTGCGTCGGGCCGCGAGTCAAGACTCCGCGAGTTCAATACTCCGTTGCGTTAACACAGAAAAAAAAGAAAAACAACACTTTTTTCGGCGGCTGTCCTCTCAGCAGGAAACGGCAAACCTCTGAGAGTAAAAATTGCCTATGAAAAAGCTCCCAACTCGCCGTTCGGAATTGGCATAAAAGTGTAGGTGCCTTCCAACCTTGTAAAAACATTCGCACGCACAACACGGTTGGTTGCGGGTAGCTAGGCCTTAGTCTCGTAATCGGGCTGTCGTGCCAGTCAAGAAAAAGAAGAACAGAATTAGATACCGAACCTAAGGCCTCTGGCAGTGACGCATTCGCGTGACGCGTGATTTCAGTTTTGGGGGGATTTGCGTACAACTTTTGAGCCAAATATTATTTGCAACCATATTTTTCATCAGCAGTTTTTAAGTTTTAGGGGGTTTGAACCCCCTAATCCTTTCCCCTTTGTGCGCCACTCTCCTCTGGTCTGAAAAGCAATCGCCTTACCCAGTGGGCTTATATTAACGATGATTCACCGCGCTGTCTCCTGACAGGGGTACCCAAGTTAGTTAGGCCGGTTGAGGGGAACAACTAAGTTTGCGTCTGTTCCCCAGGTTAGGGGCGGCATACAACGACGGCTGTTGTAAATCGCCGAAACATGCCTCACGCATGCAGCCCTGGGCTACGCGTGTTGCACATGCAGCCCTGCAGAGACGAACCGCGGCCAACTTACTTGACGACCGACAGCGTACTGGAGCGCACCAATTTTCAAACAGAGTCAGGGCAACAGAGCCAAGTCGCAAGAAGCGAATTAAACCAAGTCAAATTTAAAAGTGTTCTAATTCTATTAGTTAAGAGTTTATGTTGAACTATTGCAGTGTACAATATTAATCATTAAAGAATCAAAATTTATATGTGTTCGTAAGTTTATTCGCCTAAACGACAAATTGCGGCGACAAGTTTTGAAAATTGGCTCGTACGCTGTACGCAACGCCAGTCATCGTCGAAGCGTTCGTGGATTGAAACCCTAGCGCTCCGGTGAACATTACCGCCATATTGCCGTCACGCAATCACGAGGACGTCCATTGCCGTCACGCAATCACGAGGACGTCCATTCCCGCCAGTGCCGAGTCACGCCACCACATTGCCGCCACGCACCACAGTGCCGAGTCACGCCGCTACATTGCTGCCACGCATAACCAGTGCCGAGTCACGCCGCTACATTGCTGCCACGCATAACCAGTGCCGAGTCACACCGCTACATTGTTGCCACGTATAACCAGTGCCTCAACTGCGCCGCCGCGCGAGTTACGTCACAGGTAATGTCCAGCGATAAGATTCGATCCTCGACATTGCCAGCTCCTAAACAAACAGATAACGTGGCAATAAATTGGGCAACATAAAGAAATGTAACCCGAGCAGTCCAGATGTTCTAAACCATCTAAGCAATCCTAAACCAAATGATAAGAATTGTTTGGATGAGTCGTAAAAGAAGGGACCGCATCAAATAGAGATAAGAAAAATATTTTAAGATAAACAAAAATTTAAACTAGTATTTAAGAGGATATTTTTGAAAAATAAATGAGAACATATTTAGACTCCGAAGAGTTCAGTTGTTTTCCATTTAAAAACGTAATTCGCGCTTCATTTATAAACACATTTTCTTGAACGAGGCCGCAGTATGGAAGCACAAGGTGCTGCCGCCGCATCACAGCCAGTAGATAGGACGGATGCAATCCTGGCTAATTTTGCGTCCATCCAGCAGGCAATTCAGGAGTTCAGAGAGGAGTCGGCGCGCAGTCGCACCGAGTTGCAGGAGCTGCGCGGCCGACTCGAACTCGTCACTACAACCGTGTCCAATCAGGCGTCACATAACGGGCCGCCACACGAACCGCCATTTTCGACGCCGCAGTCAGTGTCTCAACTGCCGCCGAGACCGTTACCGGCGCCGGCGCCGTACGTAGAAGACGCCGCCGTACGACTGTACCCGTTGCCGCAGTTCAACGGCAAGCCGGAAGACTGGCCGTTATTTATCGCAAACTATCGCGATTCGACGAACGAGTGCGGCTACAACAACAAGCAGAATTTAATACGCCTACATAAAGCATTGCAGGGAGAATTTAATTTTAATTTAATTTTAATTTAATTTAATTTTTTAGTTCAATTTTTCCAGATGATATTCCGAAGGCCATCGATGAACTGTATTTTAACTTCGGAAGGCCGGAATCGTTGGTGCGCTCGCAGCTGGAAAAGATTTGGTCATTCCAAATGATTTACGGGAGCCGGCTGGAGTAGGTGTTGACCTTTGCGAACCATTTAAGAAACATCGTGGCGCTATTTAAGTCAGCGGGCTGCCAACATCAGCTAGTCAATTTTAGCCTCCTCGAGCAGCTAGTCGTGAAGTTGCCGCCATCGAAACAATACGACTGGTCGAAGTATGCGGCTAGCATTCTACCATACCCGACGGTGGAACATCTGGCGGACTGGGTTGGTGAACTCGCCAGAGTGGTTGGCCTGATGCCGCGTGCCAGCCAAACACGTTCCAGCAATAACATAAGCCGACAGCCAGTCCCAACGACATCCGGGCGCAGAGTGTTACATGCCCAGGAGAATCAGTCAGCCAGCCCTTCATGTGAGTATTGTCAGAGTGACCAATGGCTCGCCCGCCGGTTTCCTGCTGCCAGCAGCAAGGAGAAGTGGGACACAATCAAGCGTCATCGTCTTTGCTTTGCGTGTTTGAGGAAGGGACACAATTTAGCGAAGTGTAGGAAGCGACAGGCATGTGGGGTAAACAATTGCCAACGTTTGCATCAGCCCGTTCTCCATGACGATACAAGCGCACACAAGCAGCTGCCTCCTGTTGAGGAGCCAGCGCACGTGCTTAGCTGTCGTCAGCACAGGCAACCAAGGTACCTGTTCAAAATCTTGCCAGTGGTGTTGTCCGGTCCTGCTGGAAGACTTGAAGTCTACGCCATGGTAGATGAGGGGTCATCCGTTTCGCTATTGCAAGAGGAGGTCGCCAACAAGTTGGGCCTGAAGGGACGCACCATGCCATTGACACTACAGTGGTATGGGCAGGAAAAAACGACGGAAAATTCACGAAAGGTCGCCCTAACACTAAAGGGTCTTGAGGCAGAATTCGCGTTAAAAAATTTACGCACTGTGCGTCATCTTAATTTGCCTGTTCAGTCGCTGCGCACGGAACTATTCCGTCATTTGAAGTCACTACCAATTACTGAGTATACAGAAGCCAAACCAGTCCTGTTACTAGGGCTGGACCACAGCTACTTGAGCGTAGGAAACAACATAGTTCAGAACGGGCCCGACCAGCCAATCGCCGCCGAAACGAAACTGGGTTGGGTGGTCTATGCACCCCTCAGCCATAAAGGTCACACGGAACCAAGGCTTCTTCATGTGACTGAAGCTCATACGTTGAAACGGCTCAACAAAATAGTTGATGATTTTTTGTCGATCGAAAATTTCGGAGTACACAGCACGAGTGTCATCATGGAGTCCGATAAGGACAAACGTGCACGCCACATTCTGGCAAGCACCACAAAGGATGTTGGGCGGCGGTTTGAAGTGGAACTATTGTGGCGCTAGGACAAGGTTGAGCTGCCCGATAGTTATGCCATGGCCCATCAACGTCTTCATGGTATTGAGGGAAAGATGAGGAAAGACGCTAAATTTGGTGCGGCCTATCAAGCCGAAATGGCCAAATACATCAACGAAGGCTACGCACGGCTACTCTCTCCGGAAGAGGCAGATAAACGGAAACATCCGATATGATATCTTCCGCACTTCGGGGTTGTCAACCCGCATAAACCACAAAAACTGCGCATTGTGTTTGACGGGGCTGCAAAGGCATCGGATATGTCGCAAAATTCGGCGCTACTTAAAGGGCCAGAACACGCTCAGCCACTGTTGGCTATAATGCACAAATTTCGACAAGGTCAAATCGCCGTGCGGATATTAAGGAAATGTTTTCGCAGGTCAAAATAAGACCCGCCGACCAAAATGCTCAGCGTTTTCTGTGGAGAGACGGGAATTCAGAGAAGCCGGTTCGAGTGTACGTTATGACGTCTATGATATTTGGGGCAGCCTGCTCCCCGTGTTGTGGCGAGTACATCAAAAATTGGAACGCGTCGCAGCTGGCTTCACTAATGCCGGCAGGGGCGAAGGCCGTTATCGAAAAAACGTACGTTGACGACTTGGTCATCAGTTTCGACAGCGCAGCAGAGGCTGAAACTGTCTCAACTAAAGCCGTAAAAATCAACGCAGCGGCGGGGTTCACTCTGCGAAGATTTGTGTCTAATTGCAAAGAATTGCAGCTGAAATTAAATGGAGATAGTCAGGTGCAGGCAGACGTCATCAGTATGGAGTATCAGAACTCTACAGATAAGGTATTGGGGTTGTACTGGAACTCCAACAGCGACACATTTGGATTTCTGTTCAAATTCCACAAGATTCCCCAGGACGTTCTGGTGGGAAAGCGATCGCCGACCAAAAGAGAGATGCTGGGCATCGTTATGTATATCTACGACCCATTTGGATTCCTCGCAAATGTGACACTATTCACGAAGTTACTGGTGCAAGTGACCTGGAAACGGCAGAAGCAATGGTTCATCTGGTGGAATGAGTTTCAACGTGTCAACATGTTACCGTGTCCCGATGCTATTCGAAAAATTTCCCGATTGCTAACGAAATTCAACTACACGTATTTGTAGACGCTAGTTCCAAGGCATACGCAGATGCAGCGTATTTGCGCATAACGGCGAACGATCAAGTTGACGTCGCATTTGTCGCCGCTAAAACAATATGCGCCCCCATTAAAGGCATGACCATTCCAAGGCTTGAGTTGCAGGCTGCAGTATTGGGGAGCCGATTGAGTGCATCAATTAGAAAATGTCACGAGTTCCGCATCGATAAAGTCACCTATTGGAGCGATTCCCAGACAGTGTTGCTTTGGGTCCGCTCCAAAACACGCCAGTACAAACAATTTGTTGCCTGCAGAATTGCCGAGCTGCTAGCAGCTGCAGAACCAGCAGAGTGGCGTTGGATACCAAACGCTTAATGCTGCGGATGAGGCTACGAGGGCGAAACTACCCCTAGACGTTGATTCGGTTTCCTGTTGGTTAATGGGCCCTACATTCTTGCATCTTGGAGAGGAGCAATGGCCCCAAGAACCTACACAGCTACAGTCAGAACATTGCGGTGACGAGGAGACGCAATTCGTTCTAATAGCAACGAAGGGTGCGTTTTGTATTGAATTTACGAAATTGTCTTCTTATTTGAAGGTGCTAAGAGTTGTGGCCGGGTGCGGAGGTTCATCAATAACACAAGGTCTACACTACACGTTCCCTACAAAAGAGAGTTGACATCAGCTGAAATTGGTGCCGCTGAAAAGCTGATATGCCGCCGATGTCAAGAGGAAGCATGGTAGTGGCAGCTCTCATATGACAGCTCACTTAGGCCAAGCTAGGCCCATTGTGATAAGAGGAAGCATACGCGGGTGAGATCCGTTCCATTCAGTCCAATGGGCGGGTGTCGAAATCGAGCAGTTTGTACCCGCTTTCACCATTCCTCGACGATGATGGTTTGCTGAAGCTCCGGGGAAGGATTGACGCTGCGTATTGTTTGCCAATCACAGCCCGACAACCGATCATCTTACCGCAACATCATCGAGTTTCTGGGATGATAATGGAGCATTATCATCAAAAACGTCATCACCAGAACGATTGTCTTATCATTAATGAAATGCGCCAAAAATTCTGGGTCCCTCGGGCTCGCTGAACGATGTCAAGGAAAGGTGTCCTGTTTGTATTATGGCCAGGGCTCGACCTTCCACGCTGTTGATGGGCCAGTTGCCATCGGATCGTTTGACGCCATTCGTCCGTCCGTTCACATATGCTGGTGTGGATTACTGTGCTCCTTTCTCGGTGGCTGTCGGACGCCGGCGGGAAAAGCGCTGGATAGCACTCTTCACGTGCTTAACAACGCGAGCCGTTCATTTGGAAATTGCCGATGAACTCTCAACAAGTGCGTTTCTACTTTGCTTTCGAAACTTCATGAACCGGCGTGGTACGCCGGCACGTATACGTAGCGACAACGGCACGAATTTTGTTGGTGCACAAAAAGAGCTAACTAAGGAAAACC
This sequence comes from Melieria omissa, assembly GCA_963971225.1. Lineage (NCBI taxonomy): Eukaryota > Metazoa > Arthropoda > Insecta > Diptera > Ulidiidae > Melieria > Melieria omissa. The sequence goes on from OZ020270.1 coordinate 66,203,365, forward strand.
GTGGGGATCAGGGTTTGGATCCACAAGGCAAAGCACCTGACTGCACGGATGTAGACGTGGTCCACATCTTCGGCTGCGATCCTTGTGGGTACCAGGCCAAGTGGACTCAACGCCTTCACGAAGGTTGCTTCTGGTGACCGGGCGGTCCCCGGGCGGCTGTTGAAGCTTGTCTTCTCAGCTGGCGAAGTTTGAGATGCGGAAATCCAGGAGCGTCTGACCCACAGTGGGCGGCTCCCTGGTCAGCGTCTGATCTCCATGTTAGGAGCGGCTGTTTTCTTATCATCTTTTGGTGGCGTGATAGATGTCAAAGAAACGCCACAGGGGAAGGCGACCCCCTTCATCAAAACCATTCTGGAGGGCTGCAATAAGGACTCTTTTACGGTGCAGGGAGTCGGATCCCCAGTACCGGCGGTAGACAGTGGGCGAGCGGGCTGTCTGGCGTCGTTATCCAATGACCGCTTAGGCTGCGCAGCGGGACCCCGGGCTGCGCGGTCTACTAACGCTACTGGGAAGCAGGAGGCGCCCAAACCTGCCTTATGCAGGCAAGGAGCGCAGGACACCACCGCTCAGGCCAGTCCCTCAATTTCCGGGGTGGTGCCTCAGTTTCAGGGTCTTCGGCTCGACGTTGCTATAGAAGAGGGATCGACGATTCTCTCGCAAAATAGCGGCGTCGAGTCTGCTGACTCTGACATGGAGGCGGCACTCCTAGAGGAGACGGACGAACCTGCGGCCACCGGTTCCACTCCTGGAACGTCCTTGGCGGGGGAAAGTAAGGCGAGCAGTGCTGTGAAAAAAGCCAGAAATGGCTACCGGCGCTCACTTGCTTTCCTTCGCAAAGTGAACAAAGGTTCAGTACCCTTGTGGACCGGAGCGATCCCGATGGGAAAATTCGTCCGGAAAACTGGCTCTCTGTTGAGGCGCGCATTCTGCGAGCGATGCTCGGGGCGGCGGACGACGAGATCGACTTCGACGGCGCTGGCTGGCAGAGGGGCGTAAAGATCGTCGGTTGTGGCAACAGGCAGTCACTTGACTTCCTGGTGCGCACGATCGGCGGTCTTGAGCCTCTCTGGCAGGGGGCAAAACTCGAGGTTTTACCTCGCGACCGATTGCCTCTCCGACCTATCGTAACACTGTGGGTCCCCCCTTCAGTCATGGAGGATGCCGACACGTTGAAGCTGATAGGTCGGCAGAACAGCGGCCTTAACACTGGAGAGTGGAGAGTAATTTCCTCCACTACTAGCAAAAACGAGACGGGTAAGGACCTCGTGGTCGCTGTTGACCAACCGTCCTTTAGTCATCTACGAGACTCCTCTGGTATTGTCAAGTTCGGTTTGGGTTCCTTGAAAGCTATAATCAACGCACTTAGAAAGTTCGAAGTTCATGAGAAGGTGGTAAAGTGGACCAGTGACATGCTCAGTAGCAGAAGGGTCCACTCTAACCTATGCCTGTGCTCAGTGAGGAAACTTACTACAAGGGGCACACCACAAGGGGGTGTTCTTTCGCCTCTGCTGTGGCTCCTTGTAGTAAATAGCATCCTCGACATCTTCGAAACCAGGAGGCTACGAGTAGTAGCATATGCAGACGACGTCACTATCCTGATGCCTGGAAGATTCCTGTCCACAATCAGTGATCTCATGGAGTCTGCTCTAAAGGAACTTTCCAGGTGGGCAGAGCTTAACGGTCTAGGGGTTAATCCCTCTAAGACTGTTTTGGTACTGTTCACCCGGAAATACAAAATACCGAAGTTTGAGCTGCCTAAACTTGGCGGCACTACTCTCACCCTATCACCCGAGGCTAAATACCTTGGCACCATACTTGACTCCAAGCTCTCTTGGGGGCGCAATGTGGAAGAGCGGGTGAAAAAGAGCCTGAATGCTTTTTACATTTGTAAAAGGACTTTCGGAAAAAAGTGGGGATTGCAGCCGACTATCGTTCATTGGATGTACACTGCGATTATACGGCCGATCCTAAGTTACGGAGCCATTGCCTGTAGCCGGCCACCAAGACCCTGGTAACGAAACTGACGAAGGTGCAGAGACAAGCGGCTATGGGAATAGCAGGCACTGTCAAAAGCACCCCCCAGGCCGGGCTGGAGGTGATCTTGCACCTCCACCCGATTGAGCAGTTCATTAAGTGTTGCGCTGCTAAAGGCGCTCTTAGATTGAGGGAAGCCAACTTGTGGAGGCAACACGCTTATGGGCACACTGGAATTCTAAAGTCTTTCGCGAAGCCGGATATCGGTTATCAGGTGGATTCCTGCACGGACTATCTGATCCCATAACTGGATTTCGACACGCGAGCACTAGCCTCATGTCCCACAAGGGAGGAATGGGAGGTGACAGGTGCGATGAGAGACGCTTCTATCACCGTTTTCACCGACGGCTCCAAAATGGAGGAAGGTACTGGAGCTGGTCTCTACTCCGATGTACTGCAGACACGCATGTCATTCAGACTGCCGGACCTCTGCAGTATTTTCCAAGCAGAGATCTATGCAATTTGGAAGGCTGCCGAACTTATCCGTGACAGTGGGTTACCACCCACAGATGTCACAATTTTCGTGGAGAGTCAGGCGGCGCTTAGGGCGCTGGAATCAGTTATTGTGAAATCAAAGGTAGTGCAGAGGTGTCGTACCGCACTTCAAGGCATTGGGCACCACCAGGTCACTCTCTGTTGGGTTCCGGGCCACTCAGGAGTGGCAGGGAACGAAGCAGCGGACGAGATGGCAAGAAAAGGGGTGGCTTTGTCTGCCACCGAAGTGGATACCTTTGTGTTTCCTCCGATATCTGCCCTGTACATGTATATTGACAGGTTGACCAAAAAGGAAATTGAGTCGTCATGGCGTACCAGGACCGACTGCGCACCTGCCGGGCACTGTGGCCCTCCCTCTCTTTGACGAAAACACGATTCGTACTGTCCCTGAGTCGTACCTCTATTCGACAGCTCGTTGGAGTCATCACCGGACACTGCGCTATTGGATCTATGCTTACCAAATGGCGCCTCTCGTCCGGTGATGTCTGCCGTAGCTGTGGAGATGAAGAAGAAGTAGAAACGATACAACACTTCCTGTGCCACTGCCCGGCTCTGCAGGAACGCCGCCTCCGCACCTTGGGGTCAAGGTTCCTGAGAGACCTGGCTTGCGCAGCGAAAGTCGAAATCTCGAATCTGCTCTCCTTCATTAAGAGGTCGAACTGGTTTCCCCTTGACTGAGACTATTGGTTGGCTCCAGAACACCATAAGAAGGGATTCACAATGGGCCATTATGGCCTCCGAGTGGAAGGCGGTCCTGCCGCACACACCCTTCCCTACCTAACCTAACCTAACCTAACCTAAGGAAACCCGTTTATTTGACGTCGAGGAGCTGTCGCGTTACATGGCAAAGGAGAGGATTGAGTGGGTCTTTAACTGTCCCGCCAGTCCAAGTAGTGGAGGTTGCTGGGAGCGTTTGGTACAATGCGTTAAGCGTGTGCTGAACAGAGTCCTGAAAGTAGAAGCACCAAAGCTGGAGACTTTCCGGAGCGTAGTGATCGAGGCGGAAAATATTATAAACAGCCCGGATCTGCCGATGACGCTCGAAGACGAGGAGCCATTAACACCCAATAATTTCCTGTTGGGGTCCTTAAATTCAACGCGAACGCCGGCGCTACCTGAAAATGAAATATGCTTGCGCAAACAGTGGCGAATCGCGCAGAACTTAAAAGATAGATTTTGGAAAAGATGGACTGTGAAATACTTGCCACAACTGTTAAGGCGTACGAAGTGGAGGCATGAGGTCAGACCGTTACAGCTTGGACAGTTGGTGGTTATTTGCGATCCGAGCCTTCCGAGAAGCCGCTGGGAGAAGGGAAGGATTGTGGAAGTATTCACAGCCAAAAACGGGAAAGTCCGTAGCGCAAATGTTCTCACCAAGCATGGTCGCATAAGGCGCCCTGCCAGCAAGCTAGCCGCTTTATGTTTTGCGGATCCCAAGGATCCACCAGGGGAGAGAGTGTAAATCGCCGAAACATGCCTCACGCATGCAGCCCTGGGCTACGCGTGTTGCACATGCAGCCCTGCAGAGACGAACCGCGGCCAACTTACTTGACGACCGACAGCGTACCGGAGCGCACCAATTTTCAAACAGAGTCAGGGCAACAGAGCCAAGTCGCAAGAAGCGAATTAAACCAAGTCAAATTTAAAAGTGTTCAAATTCTATTAGTTAAGAGTTTATGTTGAACTATTGCAGTGTACAATATAAACCCTCCTGGCTAAATGAGTGCTGTGATTGTTCAATGATCTGTCGATCCCACCTCTAATCCCTTCCTTTCCTTTTCCTTTTGTGCTCATATTTCCCCCTATTTTCTGCTCCCGGCTTCGGCCGTTTGTCTCGTTCAATGTTTCATGTATTCTTTTGTACATTCGTGTTTTTACCTTGCGAATAAACACCACGCACACTCGTAACACCCGCGTTTTCTTTCACCGCTCCGCCGAAGCGATATTTTCATGGTCCTTCGAGCTAACCGCGAACTCGCGCCGCGGAAACACAAACTTTAACAAAAAATTTAAATAATAAAACTTTTAAAAACAAAAATGTACAAAACAAAGACAGTGCAGTGAAGTGTTGTGCACAAATCCACACAGTGTTACATATAAACACGTAACAACACCAAACATTAAGAGTGACAACTCAACAAACAGTGAAACAAACACGAAGGTGAAACACACAACAAAACTAAACAGTGCACAAATTCCAAAAATTAAAAACAAAAAAATAAAAACAGTGCTAAACTTTGAACAGTATAGTGACAAATAAAAGAAGGGCAGCAGACTACATAAGCACATACCAACAACAAACCCACTACAGAAGAACTCATAACAACAACAAACACACCCACAACAGACGCAAAGGAGACGAAAAGGGCAGCAACAACCGCCAACAACATAAAAGCGCACAGTGCCGCACAGGAGCGGACACACTTGACTACAGAGGAGATCCCCATTTACGGGCACTGCGCCCACGAAGATAAGCCCACAATTTTTATTAAAAATTAACAAATATCTACAATCACATACACTAACAAAAACATATATTGTTTTTAAAATAATATTCCCATTCCCAAAAATCCAGTAAAAAAAATTATTTACTGGTTCCCCGCCACTTTCGTGCACATTTCTCTGTGCACATACAAAATCGCGCAGTGCAGTAAGCATTCCCGCTACTGCACAAAATTTTGCGCTTCTTGCACATTTCCTCTTGTGCGATCACCGCTGGCAAAGCAGCAAAACTCCCGCTGCAGCCAGCATCCAACAGCACGCACTTGCCCTCTTCTTTCGGCTGCATTGCACTTTCCCGCTTGCGTACATTTTCGCGTTTCGCTTTGTGCGATATACGCTAGCACCAGCAGCACGCTCTCCCGCTGCTGCCTCCCAGTGCACTCAAATTTTCATATTTCTGCCTAAGCAATTCCCCTCCTTCGCTAGCAGAAGTAAAAAAAACTCAAGCACAGTGGGACGAGTCGCATTTTTTCTGCAGCACATTGAACAATTTTCTAGGACTTAGAAAATTCTCAATAGTGCTGCATATACTCATACACTGCACATCTGCTGCCACCCCAAGTGCATACAGTGGGACAAATTACCCCTTTTGCACACAAAAATTGTTTGCACACAAAATTATTCTCACACTTTTTTACGTTCACTGACAATAATACAAAGAATCACATACACATATACATATATATATACAAATATATATATATACACACCCAATTTTATCCACATACATACGTGTATATTCACACAAATTCACATTCACATTCCCATACAAAATAAAATTCACTTTTTCACGAATAAAAACACATTTAATACACAATTGACTACACATTTAATTTATATTTATATTATAATAATTTTACATACATTCTCAATTCCCATATTCACATTTATATTTATTACCCATACATATATATTTCCCTACACATTTACACACACAAGTGTACAACTTTTTATTTATTTATTTATTTGTTGCTCGACAAGTGTTCAAATTCGTTTGAACGAGTTTTCACATTCCCAACTCTTCCCATTTTCAAATATCGTTCGCGCGGACGCGGTTAGACTTCACGTCTATTTTACAATACCCTACATATATTTATTTAAACTTTTACCCCTGTCGAGCTTTTTTAAACAAAATGCCTGTTGAGCGATCCCCTAAACGCCAACTTGTCACAATGGAGACTCCTTCCTCCAGATACACAAAGTCACCCAGTGCACGTTTGACAGTTCCTGTCACTCGGGAGCCACCCAACACACGCTCCAAACTTACTACCCCCAAAGCAACCGATCCCAGTGTTGCAAAATTCATTTTCGAGTCCGATAGACTCGTGCAATTATGCACAAAATTTTCATCAGTTCCCGTTGAGGATTTGACCAAATCCCTGGTCCAAATTAAGCAAAAAAATTTGCAAACCCAATGGGAGAGGCTTATGTGCGCACATGAGGCAGTCTTCATTGCTGAAGACAACAGCCAGCCCGACGGTTTCAAAGAGTCGGCTAGGCAAAAAATCCACGCCTGCACAGACCAGTATGAGTTGTGCATGGCTCAGATGTCGGACATCATTGAGATGCTCCAAATTCAGTCCCCCCAGCCCGCTGCGCATATGGAACCGGTTCGACCCCTAGAACCAGCAAATACCCCTTACATTTGTTTACAAGTTCCACCTTGCGATACCGAAACATTTTTCGGGGGCTATGAGCAGTGGCCGTCCTTTCGGGACATGTTTACGGCGGTTTACATCAACCACCCCCAGCTCACTCCAGCCCAAAAGTTGTATCACCTCCGATACAAGACGCAAGGTAAAGCCGGTGCTATTGTAAAGCAATATGCATTAACCGATGAGAATTTCGGACTCGCGTGGGAAGCCCTAAGATCCCGCTTTGAAAATAAACGCATACTCATTGATTCACAAATTAGATCCCTCCTAAATATCGCTCCTGCCCACACTGAAGATAGTGAGGCACTTCAGCGGATCCAAAACACAATAAACAATTGTCTGTCTGTTCTCAATACTCAGGCCGTAGACACTGACAATTGGGATCCGCTATTGGTTTACATATGTTGTACCAAATTGCCCCAAGAGACACTCGCTCTATGGGAGCAATCACTGACATCCCGGAAGGATCTGCCACCCTGGTCGCAAATGGATGAGTTCCTGACCGGCAGATATGAGGTACTTGAACGGCTTCAAAGTATTCGCCCTCCTAAGCCGAAACCGTCTCAACCTTCGACTTCCAATGTCCTCCCAAATCGGCCACACAAATCCCTTAACTATCACACTCAAGTGAAAAGGGACTTCGCGTGCAAACTCTGCAACGCAAATCATCCCATACGGACTTGCCAGAACTTCAAAGGACTCACCCCCCAGAGTCGATTAAAATACGTTCAGAAGCACAATCTCTGCGTAAATTGTCTTGCTACCTCGCATCTCACTAAAGATTGTACAAGCAATTTTACGTGCGTATATTGCCAAAAGAAGCACCATTCTATGCTTCATTTCCCTAAAGGCAATGCGCAACCCTCTCATACTCCTAACTGGTCACATTCGACCACTCCACAGGTCGCAACAGCTCCAAAACGATCGCATAACAATTCCGTTACTCATTCCCCCCTTTCGGATGCCCAACCCCGCACATCTTCCAGGCAAAGTACGCCCAAAGTACAAGCCCTACACTCTAATAATGGCACCCAATCCCTTCTGCCTACGGCACTGGTGTCTATCGAGCACGCAGGAATGTTGTTTAAAGTTCGAGCGTTGATCGACCAAGCCTCTCAGCGTACCTTCATTTCCTCGAAGGTCCAGAAACGCCTCAAATTGCCAATCGAGAAAACTCCCTTCCAAATCTCGGGCATGGGCGGTCAGATTGTGCAAAATGCCAATCATACATGCTTCTTTACATTGGCAGTCCCCCAATCGAGCACGAAACTCCCCGTGCAAGCAATCGTGCTCCAAGAGCTTACGAATTCGCTCCCATCTTCCCACATAAACGCTCCCAATATGAAACATTTCGCCATGCTAGAACTCGCTGATCCAAATCCCTTCGAGACAGCGCAGATTGATATAGTGATTGGCAGTGATCTCATCCCGCAGATCATGCTCGAAGGTATCCACCGGAATGTATGTGGCAGCTTACTTGCTCAGCATACAGTATTCGGTTGGGTATTAAGCGGTCCAGTACCCCCTTCTTCGCATTTGACATGTGCCCTAAAGGAAGCTCTTTCACAAGTGATTGCCGCCCTCAATCCCGCAGGGTTTTCACCTCAGGAAATAATGGAAAATCACTTCGAGCCCACCACTCCTGCCAACTCATACTCAAACCGGCAAATTTCCCCCTTCGTTGCCAAACGTTTCGGCCCCGCAGGATGGCTTTCGCCTCGAATGAGGTCCCCCAAAAGGGTTCGACAACAACGGCCCACATTCACAGCAACTGACGGAAATTGCATTCCCTGGCAGTTCCTCATTGCACCAACTCCAACCCGGGTCCAAAAAGAGGACAGTCGCCACTCCAGTGCGAGATGCTCCAAGAGCTGCAAATCCCGCAGACGTCGGACTGATCGGGTATAGACTCCAAGATCTATAAGATCTCATTCTCTGGTGGAAAGGCTCCAGTAATTCTCATGCTCAAAAAGTTCCAATTCCGGATCAAAGAGCTGTTGACAGCCACCACCCTCTCGAAGAGCAAACCGACATTCTCGTTCGGTTCTCCTGCTTCTCTCGAGCCCTATGTGCAGCCGAGCGGAATTGGCTTATTTTCTAAACAGCCTTTAAGCCCTTTGGCAATGCAGCCAATTCAAATGTATTTTCTCATATTCCCTCAGCTATAGCTTTCGCAAACCCTGCAGCTTAGCCACTATTTCCCATTCACACGATGTCCACAGCATAATTTCAAGCCTCTGACATCTCACCTTCTTTGCAGATCAGCCGACTACCGCAGCAGGTACCCCTTGGACTGCCCCGCACGGCCGGATGGATCACCCCCCGCAAGAGAGGTCATCGGCGCACCCCTAAGCGCACCCACAGCCAGCCAGCCGTGAGCCGCACCGCCACCAGCCAGACCTCAGCCGCGTCTCGGCAACCATCCACCCGGACACTTTCCTAATTGCACTCTGCAATGGCGGCCGCGATGGCTAAATGAGTGCTGTGATTGTTCAATGATCTGTCGATCCCACCTCTAATCCCTTCCTTTCCTTTTCCTTTTGTGCTCATATTTCCCCCTATTTTCTGCTCCCCGGCTTCGGCCGTTTGTCTCGTTCAATGTTTCATGTATTCTTTTGTACATTCGTGTTTTTACCTTGCGAATAAACACCACGCACACTCGTAACACCCGCGTTTTCTTTCACCGCTCCGCCGAAGCGATATTTTCACCTCCGATTAGTGAGTCGCCCGTTGGCCTTAGCGTCGTGAAAAGGTCCCTAGGGACCTATAATGCATTGTATAGCATTCTGCTTCATAGGGTGTTTTTTTTTAATTTGATTTACGTAGGAAGGTTGGAATCTTCGAAAGAAACTGCCTTGTCCGTACAAGATAGCCTGCACGATTCACTGGCAGTGAAAAGCTACCAGCGCCTACGTACTAAACCAACCTCCCTGGTATCCTCCTCCTGTGAGACCCTGCGGCACCACCTGATCAGGTATTCCTTCGCAGGGCAGGCTTTGGTCAGTTACCGCATCATGTTGGCATTAAGCCGTTCGTCTGATCTGACTCGTTTCATCATCGTCGTTATTACGTCCATACAAGCGTTCCACGCGTCCTCGGTTGTCATCATGAGTTGAACTATCAACTTTGCCGTCAGAGGTTCAGATTCTATCCGCATTCGTCGTCTTAAGTTATTTCTCGCGTCGGTAAATCTACTGCAGTTCGTCATTACGTGGTCCGCGCATTCCTCCTCTCCGTTGTAGTATAGGCAGAAAGGATGGTCAACGTGTTTGTATTTGTACAAATATCGTCTAAAGCACCCATGGTCAGTTAAAACTTGCGTCAGGTAGTAATTTAATTCTCCGTGTTTGCGGGAGGTCCAAGTCTCTATGTCAGGAATGAGCTGGTGTGTCCATCGTCCTTTTGTCGAGTTATTCCAGCGAGTTTGCTAATCTATCATGCTTTGCGTCCTTAATGCCACTTTGTCTGCTCTGTTTTGCCTAAGTTTTGCAGATTCTTTGGCCTGAATGTCGACCGGAATTTGTCCACTAATTACGCAGGCCGCGTCAGCAGAGACAGTGCGAAAGGCACTGCAAACTCTTAGTGCCATTAGTCGGTGGGCAGAGTTTATGGCCCGCATATAGGACTTGATGGCCGTAGCGTGGGCCCATATTGGAGCTGCATATAGGACAGTAGAGCCGAAGACTGTGGCTAGTAGTTGTCTGCTTCGTTGTCTTGGGCCGCCAATGTTTGGCAGTAGTCGCGTCATAGCTGCGCTCACCCGTGCCGCCTTGTCTGATGCATGGACAAGGTGGCTTTTGAAATTCAATCGGTGGTCCAAGAGCAGGCCTAGGTATTTAAGAGAAGGTGCAGATGGAACCAGGTGCTGCCCTACTCGTACCTTGATCCGCTCCACTTTCTTCCGACTGGACATCAGGACAACTTCTGTTTTGTGATCAACTAAGTCTAGGCCCGCATTCTTAAGCCACGTCGTAATCTTAAATATTGTTTCGTCACATTTGGTCGTCAATTCTGTCAATTGCTTTGCTACCACAACTAAAGCGTTGTCATCCGCATATCCAATTATATGTGCGCCTTCAGGTTTTTGTATCCTTATGGCTCCGTCATACATAGTATTCAACAGGACTGGCCTTAGAACCGAACCCTGTGGGACTCCGGCTGTGACTACGTACTCTTGTGGGCCGTCGTCAGTATCATACCAGAGTCTTCTGTCCTTAAAGTAATTAGCCACAATTCTAATAATGTAGTCAGGTGCGCGCATGTCGAAAAGCGAGTCCAACACCCGCTGCCAATTTGCGCTGTTAAATGCATTTTTTACGTCCAAAGTGACCACCGCACAGTATTGTTTTTTGCCATCACGCCATCTTGTACCAGCTAGGGCTTCCTTGGCTATTTTATAAACCGCGTCAATTGCGTCCAGTGTTGATCGGTTTTTCCTAAAACCGTATTGGTGTTTAGAGAGTCCAGTCGGGCCTTCTGTAAAAGCGGTGAGCCTACGGCATATGACCTTCTCCAGTATTTTCCCTACCGTGTCAAGCATACATAGAGGCCTGTAGGAGGACGGGAGGCCTGGCGGCTTATCGCCTTTTGGGAGTAGGACCAACCGTTGGCGCTTCCATATTTTTGGAAATATACCCTCACGCAGGCATGAGTTGAAAATATTTTTAAAGACATCGGGCTTCCTTCATCGCCATCTTAACCTTCACACTGTCACTATTAACATATGTTAATATTTTTCTTTTCATCCGTTTTATAAAGACAGTTTTCATTTTTTGAGCTAAGTTGGTAAGCAAAAACGTAAAATGGACTGTGCTTAAGAGATTTTAGGTTCAAATGTTGAAGGGGAAAAAGGGATGAATGGGGTTTCAGCCCCAACAATGTGGGCGAATTTGTTGCTTTTTTTAAAGAAATGCCAGAAGAAGTGTATTTTCAAAGATATTCTCACAAAATTTTGTATTTAACATTGTTAGGTAATTCCACATCACATATCCAAATTTGAACATTGAATTTTGAATATGTTAATTGTAACCAAAATAGGGGTAGAAATTTTCATTTGTAAAAAAAAAGATGGAAAAAATAAAATTTTTAGTTTTCTGATTACATATTTAGAAAGAGCTTGATAAAATGGCCACTGAGCCGAAGCCGCATGAGAATCGGACTTAAAACTAAAAAGTTATAGAAAAATCAAAATTTGAAATATTAACATATGTTAATGATGACAGTGTGAAGGTTAATGACGCTATTAGGAATACCATCGATTCCTGGCGCTTTTTTCTTTTTAATCTGCGCCGCGTCGTCTAGAACTTCGTCCACACTAACCAACGGAATTGTGTCGTTATCGTCATTTGGAGCACATGCTATTGAGCCCATGTCATTGCAGAATGGAAAGAGCACTTCCACAATTTTAGTCATTAGTTTCGGACAGCTCGGCGCTTTAGAGGGGCTTGTCTTTAGTTTATTGAATGCGATTTTGTACGCTCTACCCCAGGGGCGCCTATGAAACCGGTAATTATTTTTGAAAAAACACGTTTATTGTGAGGAAATGATTACAATTTTAGTCTTCAAAGTAATGGCCATCGCTAGCTACACATTTTTCCCATCTCTCAGGCAATTTATGGATGCCTCGCCAAAAAAATGTTTCGTCTTTTGCCTGAAACCAATCATCGATCCATTTTTTGACTTCTGCGTGAGAATTGAAGCGCCGTTCCGTTAATGCGTGGCCCATCGATGCGAACATGTGATAATCCGAAGGCGCCAAGTCTGGTGAGTAAGCCGCATGAGCAAGAGCTTGTACGATGCAACCAATTCTTTGGTGGCTCTAGTGCGGTGTGGTGGTGCGTTGTCATCGAGAAAAATCACTTTGTGTTGCCTGGCTTCATATTCTGGGCGTTTTTGGCGTATAGCACGGTTCAAATCGGCCAATTGTTGTTGGTAACGTTCACCGTTAACCGTTTCACCAGGTTTTAGAAGGTCATACCATATGACACCACGCTGGTCCCAGAAAACACATAGCATGGCCTTCTTTCCGAAGCGATCTGGGGGGCTACTCTCTAATGCGATGCGAACATAAAATGTATCGCATTCGCACACTTAGTACTCTGAAATCCGACAATCGCATAGAAATTTTCTACTTTCGCATTTCGATTTTCCCCTTTCGCATTTGTAGCACTCCGTATTTCGATTTTAAGTTTCAAAAATATGCGATTGTTTACTTTTTTTTTAATTTTGTTTGAATTTTATGACACTCGACGCTAGTAATGCCAACATACTCTCGACACAAAATAAGGGCCGTTTTTCAATGATGCGAAAGCGATACAGAGTACCGATTGACTTTCGCATCGCAACTCACTTTCGCATCGCTTTCGCTTTCGCATCGCATTACAGAGTAGCCCCCCTGGCCTTGCGGTCGATTGCGCACTTTCGCCGCGGTTAACATACGATCTTTTTCGTTTGGGATTCTTGAAATAGACCCACTTTTCATCACCAGTTACGATTCGATGCAAAAACGACTTTCTTTTGTACCGGGCGAGCAGCATTTCACAAGTGGTTTTTCGGTTTTCTTGCTGCCTTTCAGTCAGTTCATGTGGCACCCATCTACCGACCTTTAAAATTTTTCCCATTGCTTTTAAACGTTTTCCGACGGTCCGACGGTCAACACCCAATTGTTCTGCGAGCTGTTCTTGCGTTTGGCCATCATCTTCATCGAGCAATGCTTGCAATTCGGCGTCTTCAAACTTTTTTGGTGGCCGGCCACGCTCATCGTTTCTCACATCAAAATCACCACTTTTAAATTTATTGAACCACTCGTTACACTGTGTGCGACCAAGAGCATGCTCGCCGTAAGCTTCCACAAACATTCGATGCGATTCAGAAGCGTTTTTTTTCAAATGGTAACACAAAATTAACTGTGTCCGCAAATCGTAATTTGTAGGCACGTAATCCGACATTTTCCGGAGCGTCAAACAATGCGTTGTTGGATGAAGCTTGACAAATTGTGAACTGAATATTGTTGACATATGACAGAAGAAGTAAACATGACATTTGGTACGGTTCCGAAGTTTATAAATATTCGGCTATTTACCGCTAGATGTCGTTACCGGTTTCATAGGCACATACCTGGTAGATCATCTCTGATTTCGTCAAAAGCGGCGGCTTTGCTTGTCTTAATTGCTTTATGGAATTCTTTACGTTTCTTTTTAAATTCTTCCTGCAGTGATATATATTGAGGTCGCCCCCTCGCTCTCTGGTGTTTTCTTCTGAGCTTATGACATTCAGTGCGCAGCTTTGCAATTTCGTCATTCCACCAAAAAACAGGCATTTTACCAGCCTTGTGTCCTTTTCTTGTCATTGATGCGGCACATGCTGCAGTTAGCTTTCGGGTTAGGGTTTCGGCCTGGGTATCTGGGTCACTGTTCTGGGTCTTTATGTCGTCAATCATGTACGCAAGCATGTCTATGTCCATTGAGTCTTCCCGCCATTTGATTTGTTGCACCTTACTTCGCCGACTTCCTCCGCAGGAGGAGCGTTTCGCTAACACGTCAAAAATGATAGCGTTGTGGTCACTGTGTGTGTAGATGTCCGTCACTTTCCAGTTTGCGCCTCTTACTAACGAGCAACTTACAAACGTCAAGTCGATTTTAGAGACACGTCCGCCTTTATTGTAAGTATGTTTTACTCCGTCATTCAATAGCACTAGGCTGGTCTTGGAAAACGCTTCGGTCAAAGCTACGCCTCTCTGATTAGTTCTACGGCAGCCCCATTCTCCTGACCACGCATTAAAGTCACCAGCAACTACGACTGGGGATTTTCCTATCACGTCATTTGTCAGTAAGTCCAGCATTTCGTTGAAGTCATCCATGTGAGCGCTGGGAGGGGCGTAACAGCTGTAAAAATTGATGCCAAGAACCTCTTGGTATAATGGGCACTTCCAGCTATTTAGGGCATGGTTCGTTTCGGCCAGAGACCGTCTCTTGCACAGAACACAGCAAGCGTCATTTTCCAAACAAACCTTTGCTAAGTGTCCAGGTTTTCCACATTTCATGCAGCATTTGCTTAGATCGTCGTTGCTTTTGCAATGTTTGGAAATATGCCCATAATCCATGCATTTATAGCACCGTTTTATCAATTTCCGCTCGCGCACTCTGCAGTTCACCCAGCCAATTTTCACTTTTCCTAGTGTGAGAAGTCTGCTTGCTATACGTGCAGGCAGGTTGAGCAGCGCTACTTGTGTGCCTGCATACGCTGTCCTCAAAGTTTTAAGCGCCCCCAATTCGACGCGCTCACCGTCTTGAAGCTGCAAGTTTATTGCTTCAACTACGTCTTCTTTCGTTGTTATTTTGTCCAGATCCTTTACTTCAACTTGCGTTACGTCCATCATAGCTTTCACTTCTACGTCTGGTCCCAGCACTCTGCAGATCTCATTCCTGACAGATTCTGCACACTTATTTTCACCCCTGGTAAGTTGTATTAATAATTCACCTTTTGCCGTCTTTCTAATTTTCGTCACTTTTTCTCCTAGGTATTTTAACTCGTCGGATTGCTTAACAGACTTCAGGATGTCACTATAAGACTTTTCCCCTTTTTTGGCAATTATAATTGCTTCAGGTCTCGACATAGGTTTCCTGACTTATTTCTTGCTAGCTACTTTCGTCCAGCCTTCTGAGCTCTGCAGTCCATTTGCATCACTAATTTGCGGGCGGTTTGTCACAGCTTGGTTAGTTGCGTTGCCGGGTTCGAGGTTGCTGTCTACATTTTTTGCCTTTTTGGGTGGTGATAGGCGTCCAGACGACTTTTCGTCTCTTAGCCGCTTGGGAATTTCCGGTCGTGGCTTGAGCATTGGCGAAGTTTGTACGCTTTTATTCCACCTGCTGGTTCTGCCTGGCGGCTGCTGCCTTTGCTGAGCCGCTTGCTCATGGAGGTCACTAATCACTGCGATCAAGTTCCGCATCGGAGCATGTACGGTGCGTCTGCCACCGCTAAGCATCTTAATCAGTTCCTTAATTTTGTGTCCTAGCCTTGCAAAGGCATCCTCAGGCATAGCGCTTTGGTCGTCAACTTGAAGGAGAGGGGGAGATGAGCTCGCTCTGATAGCTCTATCTGGTGAGCGGGTGATTTTTGAGCACCTGCGAAAAGGATCTGTGGGCTCAAGGATGCTCATCGCCCTGTTCAGAAAAGCGTCAGTCCCATTAGGTTTGGCAGGCACAGTTTGGCCGCCCAAAGGTGATTGTAAGTCACCAGCTGTTGCAGCGACTGGCCCCCCTATAGGCGGCTTGTGGAGGCTCATGATCCGCCCCCGTTCGATGTACGCTGCCTTATCGACGGCTACTGGAAATTTTCCCTTCCAGCAGGCGTCGGTAACGTAGGGTCGGTAATGCAGTTCAGCCTTGGCACTAAACACGGCCTTGAAACAGCTGATTTTGGTTTATCCGCTGATAAGCTTATAGCCTCTCGCGGGATGATAAACAGAAAATAAGAATAAAGGAGACAACTCACTGATCTGCCTCTATGGGATTTGGGAAGAAAGCACCAGAAATTTATCGTGTCCAAGGAAGCACTCGCACGCTTTCGGTAAACCGCGAGTCGCCACTCTATCGCACACACTTCTGTCGCACTTAGCACAAATTTTAGGTAATTAAACCACTTGAAAAAAGATTTTTCGCGGAGCCGAAATAAAACACAGTCTATCTCTGTTAAAGATTCAACTCTCATCATGCTTCATAGGGTGTGTTTTGATGGTTTTGGCTGTTAATTTTAGGTTATATATAGTAGTAATACCCCTAGCAGCATTAGGAAATCTGACGGCTCGTGGACAGAATCGAGGGAGGAGCTTCTAGAGACTCTCATGAACACCCACTTTCCCGGTTGCACGAGTGTTGTTGAGACGACCACGCCTCATAGACAGCACTCGTCACGACCGGATGCTTTAGTTCAGGGGGTTATCGATGAGGTCAAAGTGGCATGGGCGGTAGACACCTTCAACCCGTACAAATCTCCGGGTCCCGATGGTGTCATCCCGGCTATGCTGCAATGGTCTAAGGAGGCAGTGGTCAAAGTCTTGGTGCGAATCTTTCGGGAATCTCTCCAACAGGGTTATGTACCACGCGCCTGGAAAGAGGTTAAGCTGGTGTTCATCCCCAAGGCGGGGAAGTCAAACCACATCACTGCAAAAGACTACAGACCGATCAGCCTGTCATCGTTCTTTCTTAAGACTTTGGAGAGGCTGGTGGATGTCTATGTCAGAGGAGTGGCACAGTCTAGGGGACTAGGACTAGGACGCAACATGCGTATTGCAGGGGAAAATCTGTAGACAGCGCCTTGCATGAGGTCGTTCAGACGATCGAAAAATCGCTGAGCGTCAAGGAGTATACGTTAGCCGCTTTCCTCGATATTGAGGGGGCCTTTAATAACGTCACTCTAGAGGCAATAACCAGTGCACTTAGAAAATTCGAAGTGGACGAGAAAGTGGTGAGGTGGACCAGCGATATGCTTAGTAGCAGAAGGGTTCACTCCAGCCTAGGCTCGTGCTCGGTGAGGAGGTAAACCACAAGGGGCACACCTCAGGGGGGCATCCTTTCGCCTCTGCTGTGGCTGCTTGTGATAAACAACATCCTCGAGATCTTCGAATCCAGGAGGCTGCGAGTAGTAGCATATGAGGATGACGTCACTATCCTGATCCCTGGAAAATTTCTTTCCACCATCAGTGATCTCATGGAGTCTGCTTTAGGAGAACTCTCTAGGTGGGCAGAGCATAACGGTCTAGGAGTTAACCCCTCAAAGATACAAAATACCGGAGTTTAGGCTGCCGAAACTCAGCGGCATCACTAGCACCTTCTCACCCGAGGTGAAATACCTTAGCACCACACTCGACTCCAAGCTTTCTTGGAGACGCAACGTGGAAGAGCGGGTGAAGAAGAGCCTGAATGCCTTCTACGTCTGTCAGAAGGCCTTTGGGAAAAAGTGGGGATTGCGGCCGAGCATTGTCCACAGGATGTATACAGCGATCATTCGGCCGATCTTATGTTACGGAGCCATTGTCTGGTGGCCAGCCACGGACACCAGGTCCTTGGCGACGCAACTGATGAAGGTGCAGAGACTGGCGGCTATGGGAATAGCAGGAACCGTCAAAAGCACCCCCCAGGCAGGCCTAGAGATGATTCTACATCTCCACCCAATACACCAGTTCATTAAGTGCTGTGCCGCTAAAGGCGCTTTCAGGCTGAGAGAGGCCAACTTTTGGAAAGAGCACGCTTATGGACACTCTGGGATTCTAAGGTCATTTACGAGGCCAGGTACGGAACATCAATTAGATTCCTGCACGGACTATTTGATTCCATACCTAGATTTTGATTCGCGTGCACTTACCTCCTTTCCCTCAAGGGAAGAATGGGGACTTACAAGTGTGACAAGAGACGCCTCTATCACCATCTTCACAGATGGTTCTAAGATGGAGGAAGGTACAGGAGCTGGTCTCCACTCAGATGTACTAGGGGCTCAACGGTCTTTCAGACTCCCGGACCTCTGTAGCATCTTTCAGGCGGAGATTTATGCAATCTGGAAAGCTGCTGAATTAATCCGCGACAGCGGATTATCACCCACGGATATCACAATCTGTGTGGATAGTCAGGCAGCCCTTAAAGCGCTGGAATCAGCGACTGTGAAATCAAAGGTAGTGCAGAGTTGTCGCACTGCACTTCGCGGCATCGGACATCACCGAGTCACTCTCTGCTGGGTTCCGGGCCACTCTGGAGTGGCAGGAAACGAGGCAGCGGATGAGATGGCAAGAAAGGGGGTCGCCCTGCCTCTCACGGAAGTGGATAACTCTGTGCTCCCTCCGATATCTGCCCTGTATTTGCGTATTGACAGGTTGAGCAAAACTTACATCGAGTCCTCATGGCGGAGCAGAACTGATTGCAGTACCTGCCGGGCAATATGGCCTTCCCTTTCCGTGAGGAAAACACGATATGTACTGTCCCTGAGTCGAACCTCTATTAGGCAGCTTGTTGGAGTCATTACTGGACACTGCGCCATTGGATCTATGCTGGTCAAATGGTGCCTCTCGTTCAGTGATGTCTGCAGAAGCTGTGGAGATGAGGAAGAAGTGGAAACGATCCAACACTACCTGTGCCACTGCCCGGCTCTGCAGGAACGCCGACTCCGTACCTTGGGGTCAAGGTTCCTGGTAGACTTGGCCTGCGCTGCAGTAGTTGAAATATCGGATCTACTCTCCTTCATCAAGAGGTCGAATTGGTTTGCCCCGAACTGAGAGCCACTGGTTAGCTCCAGAATCTTCCATGAAGGGATTCACAATGGGCCATTTTGGCCTCCGAGTGGAAGTGCTGCCCTTGGGACGCACACACCCTTCCCTACCTAACCTAACCTAACCTTTTACTACTAAAGGGCACAATAATGATTGATTGATAATTAAATTTTTGTTAAATATCAGGTGTACAACTTTGCTTCCGCCGCTTTTTTCCAAAATTAAAAGCTTTGTTGCGAAAAAGTGCTTACAGATGTATTATTCAAAGTATTGTCCGTCGCTAGCGACAACTTTCTCCCATCTTTCCGGCAATTTTCGGATCCCGGCTCGAAAAAAGGAGTCCTCTTTTGACGCTATCCATGAAGCAATCCATTTTTCCAATTCTTCGAAGGATTGAAAATGTTGATCTGCCAGGCCGTGTGCCATCGAACGGAATAGGTGGAAGTCAGAAGGGGCGACATCTGGGGAATACGGCGGGTGGGGCAAGACTTCCCATTTCAGCGTTTCCAGGTACTTTTTGACCACTTTTGCGACGTGAGGCCGAGCATTGTCGTGTTGGAGGATGACTTTGTCATGTCGCTCTTCCATTTTTAAAACGTTGAAACCACTCCCGACACGTTCTTTCACTCAGAGCAGCATCACCGTAAGTTTCTGAGAGCATTCGATGCGCTTCAGCTGCATTTTTTTTCGAATTGTAACAGAAAAGTAAAACTTCCCGCAAATGGCGAGAATTGGGCACATAAACCGACATTTTCGAGCGTGAATAATACGAAAACAAGAACAACTGTCACTGAAACGGCGATGACAATTCGTTAGGCACTGTGCACACTCACTTTAAAGGCATTACCATCTATGTATTTCAACCAGCCTCAGCCGGTACAGCCACCTATCGGAAAACGGTGGAAGCAAAGTTGTACACCTGATATAATTTTTTCTTATGTAGAAGAAAATACAGTGTTTCGAAAAAAAAAATTGCCTAAACTTTTTACCGTGTATGATAATGGTACGAGTCAAACGGTAAATTTTAAAATACATATACATATTTACTGCGCGGTGTCATAAGCATTTTATTTTTGTGCTTGATTTCGAAATAGGAGCACTTTACAAACCGCTATTGACTGACACTCATATCCAAAAATTACTAGTTTGGGAAAAGGAAAACGAATATCTGGAGGAATGCTTGGATTGCTAAAGGCCAAAAATTTGTTCAGCGGGTGTTTGTTAAGCACCCTACAAAAGTCCATGCTTTAAAAAAAAAGGATTTGGGACTTTGACTATCTTTACACAATATCAAAGAATATGAAGTAATATAGAACGCGCATGTGGGCGCAAAAGTGTTTTCGGTTGCTATGATGCGAGCGGGAAGAGCGAAGCGTAGGCATTTGAAAATGTTCATAACATTTTCTGTTAGATTTGCGTCATGGCACAATAAACAAGGTAGTGACAGGAAGGAGCGAAAAAATGCACGTGTATTTTGTTAGTGCTTTTGTTCGGTTCATTGTCAAATCGGACGGACGGTTCTCTTCCCAACAGTATTGCCAGCATCGAATAGACCACTTGGTCTATTCGAAAACGTAAAAATACACCAAATAACAGCAAAAGTACATAGCTTCTTTGTTTTAATTTTTTGTTTTACAATTAAGGGCAAAAGTGCTAAGTCCATAGTTCGCCGATTTTGCGTTAATTCATAAAAGTTAACGAAAATTGGAAAAATAATATTCTTTCGTCATTGCAAAAATGCTTAAAATTTCACAGAAAAAGAGTTGACTGGCAATGCTGTTCGCCGAATGTAAACAAAACAGACAAAATTTTCTGACAACTTACCGAACTCTGACGAGAAAAAAAATAAAATTCGCTCCTTCCTGCCACTACCTTGTTTATTGTGCCATGATTTGCGTAGGACAACAGCAAAAAGCTATGTTATTGTTCTCAACGGCTTCACTCGTGTACATTGAAGTGGTGGTTGTTGCAGCGTAGTGTTCGCTCAATCATTTTTTGCATGCATGTTTCTTGATCTTGTTTGCCGAAGCGCAAGCAAAAAACAAACAACGAACGAAGGCATCGTCATCATCGTTTCAACGAAGATGACTCGGGATTTGCTAATGTTTTTGTTGTTGTCGTTTATTGTGTGTATGCTTTTTTGGTTTTGCTGTAATGTCACTATCAATCGAAGCTTTGTGGTGTATGGCTGTTTGCTCAAATGCTGCGCTTTGATTGATTTTTAAAACCTGCAAATATTTAGACGTGGTTGAATCCAATTTGAAATTTTCACAAATATTTTTACGTGGCGAGTTCCAAGTAAAATCATTTGTTTATATTTTGACGTGGTTGAAACCAATTTTGAACCTTTTGCAGCGGTTTTTTTGACGTGGTTGAATCCAATTTGAAATTTCTAAAAATATTTTTACGTGGCGCATTCCAAGTAAAATAATTTGTTTATATTTTGACGGGGTTGATACCAATTTTGAATTTTTTAAGAAGTATTTTAACGCCATTGTCCAACATTGTAATTCTATTTTGTGTTTCGGCTTGTTACAATATGGCTACAAATATAAAGACAAATAGAAATTCCTCAAAGTCAGGAATTCAATGTTGTGTTCGCAGTTGCAAAAAATCGAGACGACAATGCGAGAATCTTAGATTATTTAGATTCCCCGCTGCTGATTACGTGTTTGGCCAAATTTGGCGCGAAAAATGCAATATATCTTATGACGACTATAACCGAAAACTGTATATTTGTGAAAATCATTTATCCAGTACTTATGTAGGAAAAAGGTTTCCAAAAAAGGATGCGATTCCAACCTTAAACTTAGACGAAGATCATGAGATTTCGGATGAAGAATTTTTAGAACCATATTCTTCATTGAAACGACCACGTTATAATAACCCATTATTACAAAAAGAAATACAGCGACCTATTAAAAAAATGCAAAAAAATTAACGAAAAATTGCGAAAAGAAAAGCGCTTTATTTTAAAATCCAAGAATTGTTGTTCAAAGACTTTAAAAAATTCAAATGATTCTTTAAAACATATCAACTTGGAATCCAAAACATTTTGTAAACTTTTACTTAGCACCCGGCCAAAAGAATATTCTGACGAAGTGAAATATTTAGCGCAAAATATTTTTTATATTTCACAATCAACATATTCTTTCCTAAGAGATAACTCACATATCAGCACCTTAAATCGGTGGGCTCCAATAAAGTTCCTTCAGCCCGGTATCAACAATGTGGCTTTTGAATTCATTAAAAAGATGTGCTTAGAGTTGAAGGAAAAAAATGGTTCTTTCAATGGACGAAATGGCAATACGTAGAGAATTACGATACAATCAAAAACTAGATTTAATTGACGGATTTGAATGCACAGGCTTCGAAAGAACAAAAAAAATTGGTAAGCAAGTATGTGTATTTATGTTGAAGTCCATGTTCTCGAGTTGGTGTTCAATTTTAAACTATTTTGTGTCAGAGAATGGATTAACAGCAGATACCTTGTGCAAAATAATTAAAGAAAATCTTAAAATTTTAAGCAATTTTGGTATAGAATAGAATGGAATAGAATAGAATAGAATAGAATAGAATAGAATAGAATAGAATAGAATAGAATAGAATAGAATAGAATAGAATAGAATAGAATAGAATAGAATAGAATAGAATAGAATAGAATAGAATAGAATAGAATAGAATAGAATAGAATAGAATAGAATAGAATAGAATAGAATAGAATAGAATAGAATAGAATAGAATAGAATAGAATAGAATAGAATAGAATAGAATAGAATAGAGTAGAATAGAATAGAATAGAATAGAATAGAATAGAATAGAATAGAATAGAATAGAATAGAATAGATACGGGAGCCGAGCATCAACTGCCCGAGACACTGCGTCCAAAGAGAATTATTGTGTCGTATCCCTTTTCTCTATTGGAGGAGTTCATCTCCCCCAATACTGTCCAGGAACTCCTTGATTTTTCCCAGATTGGTTCCAGACAGCTCGTTTGTCTGAATTAGTTCCCTTCCCAGTATACGCTTTCTTGCGTGTAATAGAGCGGGACACTCGGTTATGATGTGCACGGATGTTTCATCATCTTCCATGCAGAATGTGCATAGTTCGCTATCTGTCAATCCCAGTCGCGCTTTATGCATATTTAGCAGGCAGTGCCCGCTCAGAATTCCCGTCATGAACTTAAGCTCCTTTCTGCTTAGGTCCAATAGGTATTTAGATTTTCCTTCCGAATAGGCCGGAAAGAATAGCTTGGAACAGCGTTGTCCCACCGTATTGGACCATTTCTGGTTGGCCCGATTTTTGAATTCCTGTTTGACACAATGCCTGAAATGAGCTCTGCTGACACCTATGATTGGCTCAGGTCCATAGGGTCGTTTGCCGCCCCTTCTTTTGCCAATCTGTCCGCTTCCTCATTTCCATCGTGCCCACAGTGCGCAGGAACCCAGTGTATTATCACCCGGTTATCCTTTGAAATGTCTTGGAGAACATTTGCTGTCTCCCAGACTAGTTTGGAGTCAAACGTCGTCAAGCTCAAAGCTTTTATTGCAGCCTGGCTGTCGGACATTATGATTATCCTCTTTCTCCTGACATTGAGAATCAGTATCTTCCTGGCACACTCGTTTATGGCAAAGACCTCAGCCTGGAAGACTGTGGCCGTGTCTCCCAGACTAACTGCTAATTGCGAGCTAGTATTAAATATTCCAGCTCCCGTTCCGCCTTCCATCTTTGAGCCATCAGTGTACCAGACAATGTCATCACACGTGAGACTGATTCTATTAGGAGCCCAGTCTTCCCTATGCGGTATGTACGTAGAGTAGTTCTTCCTGAAGAGGTGTCTCGGTGGCATCAGAGGCATCCAGAAGCCTCCATCTCGCCTCCTATCCTTCAACAGGGATAGGTGACCGATTGCATGTGCATCCCTATGTATGGATCCACTATGCATTAGTCTGTGTGCGCTGATGGTTGCAGCCATTTGCACATTTAGTTCCAGCGGCAGAATCCCCAATATAACATTAGGACTGCCGTTGGTGTAGTACTGAGACATCCTGTTATACAGGTATTCGCTAGTCTTTGAAGTTTTCCCAGCTTAGTCACAGTTGTTATTTCCGTGGTTTTCCTCCACCACACTATCGCCCCGTAGGTGATAGTCGGCAGAACTATAAGGGAGTATAAACTCTGAAGCCACTTCGGTCTCAGTCCCCAATTTTTGCCACAGATTCTTTTGCAACTCCAGAGAGCATTGGCTGCCCTCTTGATGATGCGATCAACATGAGGTTTCCAGTTCAATTTGCTGTCCAGGATTACCCCTAATGATGGGCGTTCGCATCACAGCCCATTACGAGCTCCATGTGGTTGCCCCTAGCATAGGCAATGAGCTGTTCTGCTATTCGGGGTGGACAGTGGTCGTCGTCTCCAGGGAAGTATGCGGAGGCAATAATGATTTCCCTGGAGTTCCAGGTAATCTTACCCGCGCATAGATCCGGCGTAACGAAATCTGTCAACGGGAAGAAAGATATGTTATTAAACACGATGCAGGTCCTGGCTCTGGTTGTGGTTGATTGACAACATAATACCTTACCTGGCTGGGATAGCCCTCTGACTTGACCGTTGGTGCTGGTCCATGGTTCCTGCACCAGGGCTATACTAGGACCCAAGGTGTTCATGGTCCTAGTTAGGACAGCCGAGGCTGCCGACGCTCTATGGAGATTGACTTGTACAATCTCCATAGTTACGCCTTTGGTCCCTTCGTGTGGGTTCCCGCACGCTTACCCCCTCTGCCCCTCGTCTGCACCCGTTCGTTGCTGCTCGGTGTGTGTGCAGACTTATCCAGCAGGCTCAGTCGTCTGGATGGATTCGCCAACCCAGTCAGCCGAGTCTGCCGGACTGGCTTAGATGAGGTAGGCTTAACGGGCCCAACCGATGCCTGTCCTGGCGTCTTGTCACTGGTCCGTTCGGTCCGAGTGACGGCTTGCGTCCGTTCACTTGTAGGTGGACAGTCCCCGCATGCCTTCGCCAGTGCTTGCTTGCTGGTGGAGGGTCTGTCCTCTTCCACCACTGTCTTCGGCGTCCTCGTCTCCGTGCCGCCCCGGCTGGTCACCGAAGACTTCATCCCCTGATCAGTCCGCACCCTGAACTGAACTCTCCCCAACTCGAAGAAGGGAAGGTCCTTCAGCTCAGAGAGCCGACCTACTGAGGTGTCGTCGATGGCCAACGTCAGCGTTGTTCCCTGCGCCGCGACAGATCTATTCAGTACCTTCCAGTTTCCTGTCGGTAGTGAAAGGTTCTGCGTACGAAGCATTCGAAGAATATCTTCGGCCGGGAGGGAGCAGCCAGAAAAGAATGCGGTGGCCACACTGGGTTTGGGAATGTCTTTTCCCTCCACCAGTTTCACCTTCATTCCCGGCAGCTGGGTTTTTGTCATGACCTCCCTTAGCCAGTTCCTCGATGCCTCGTCGGCGCAGTTTACAATAATTCATCCTGGCTTGAACGAGCATCCTTGGAACCTGATCTGAGGCCCATCCACGGGGAGCTTACGCAGCTCCTCTTTGATCAGCCCTTCGATCGTCCTCTGTTCCTCCAAACCCAGATGGACAGCCGGGAATTCGTCCGGTAGAATTCCAACTTTGATGGCCGCAGCAGCCTCAGCAAAGGACGGACTAAACTTCGTCCTTTTTGGTACGGGTTGCTCCGTATCCGCTCTGCTGCTGCCACCAGTGTCGTCCGTCTTTGTCGGCTCTTCCAGCACAGTCTTGACTGCATCATCGTATGATTTACCCGACGCCATTAGCCTCCTCAGCCACTTCTTTTGAGAAGTCGTCAGCCGCTTTCTCTTAAGAGAGATGGCCTCGGTGGCTTCTACCAGCGCGGGTACGCCAAGCGAGGGTGCCTCCACAAATGCGATCGTTGACATGGTTGTCACGCTCGTATGGGAACATTAACTGTTCCCCCTACTTCTTCTTGCCGGTTGGTCTCTCCAACCGCTTACTGTTAGTTCAGCAATGTGCTGATCAGTGGCGTCAGTCTGTCCGACGTCCTTACCATCCGAGGCGCGTGTTTGAGGGCTCATCATCTGGTTTTTTCGGCCACCTACTCCGACGAGGCTTTTCGGTGGTCTTTTCAAGTTGTGGGGAAATAAGGTCGCCCATGACAGAGCCCCATGCCATGGGAAGTCCAAAATACTACCCGAGGTGGACAGGTATCGGGTAGGCTCCGTGATATTACAGCCGGTATACCCCCTGGCTGCAAACCATCCAATGGGCACGGGTCGCATAACACCCTGGATTAGGGGGGGAGGGGATGTGGGGCAGAGAGGATACCAGGTATAGGCAGTTGGATATAGGAAGTGACTAGTTTGCCAGCCACACAGGGTAAGACAAGACCATACCCCGGTGGCTGTTTCCAGCGGCCACCACGAGGAGGTCTAGTCACATTCCGCCAGCCCTTCAACTCCCGCCAGCTGGACATCCTAGCTGGCAGTGGCTGAAGAGTAGGCAGCAGACCACCCTTGGTATAGTAGTGAACGTTTTGGTTTGTGATCAGGGGTCTTCTAATAGAAAGTGTTTCTCCGACTTAGGCGTATGTATACAGAAACCATACTTTCAATTTCAAAATCAAAAAATTTATTGCATGTTCGATTTCCCACATTTAATCAAGTCATTGCGAAATGGTTGGCTTAAATGCGACTTGAAAACGCCTGATGGTTTAGTTAGCTTTAAAGTAGTTCAAGAGCTTTGGGAGAGGGAAATTGTAAAACCAAAATGTGCCCAAAATTGACTAGACAACACATATTTCCAAATTCATTTGAAAAAATGCGTGTTAAATTTGCCACGCAAGTGTTCAGTAAAACAGTTGAAGCTGCTATCAGAACAATTTCAGACATAAGTGGATTTAAAAAAATCTCACAAGAGGTAGCGTTACCCACAGCTGATTTTATAGCAAAAATTGATCAAATATTTGATTGCATGAATAGTGGATCTTTGTATGCAGATAACTGCTACCGATCTACTCTTCAGATTAAGAAAGAATCGCACACATTTACTCAAACATTTTTATATTATCTAGAGGAAGTGAAATTTGTTGATGAAAAAAAACGAGTTTTCTTCCTAGATGGCATGAAACTATCCTTAAAATCGGTCCTTCTACTTGTAGATGAAATATTAAAAGATTATTCGGACAAGTTTTTTATTATGACAAAGGCCTTTAACCAGGACAAGTTGGAGAATACGTTTGCTGTGTTAAGGCAAAAAGGAGGTAATAACTGTAACCCCTCTGTAGCCAAACTTAATAATATCTTAGCCAGGTTATTAGCCTTTAAAATAATAAAGTTTAGCTCCTCTACCAATTGTGAAGAGACGCAAGATTCAATGACTAATTTAATTTCAAGCGCTTCTTTTAATGAGGATGTTTTGCAGGCTAATGGCGATGATAATGACAATGAAATCCTGGAAAATCTTGATCTAAGTAGTGAGATGCACGAGGCGTATTTTGTAGGTGACACCTTTTGTAATCCGAAAGATATTAACTTAGAGCTGGTTTCCATGAGGTATTTTGTTGGATACGTAGCGTACAAAATCATTCCTAAATTAAATTGTGAAAAATGCGGTGACGAATTGATAAAAAGGGATGAAGTTTTGACTGCTCCAAGTGAAATTTTTATTTTTCACAAAAATTATCAGTCAATTTCTGATTTTGGTAATCTTTTTGCTCCTTCCAATTCCCTAATGAATGTATGCATAAAACATATTTTAATTTTTCATAAAATCTTCGAAGCAGAACCTGAAAAAATTGGTATTAAGGCACACGTTTTACAATCTTGTAAAAATGCTACACCTGACTGGTTCCATGGTGAGTGCTGTAACCATAGAGTCAAAATTTTAGATTTTCTTATTTTAGTTCTTTTACGAAAGCACTGCATGTGGGCTGTGCAAAAAGGAAGTTCGAAAGAACGAAAATTGAAAATAATTGTTGGCAAATAAAAAAATTCTTATTAAAAATTATTATTTATGAAAGATAAATTTAAACGAAAGTAAAACAATAAACATAAAACCTTACAATAATATTTTTAATAAATAACTATAAACGCTCTTGCGCAACATGTTTGCACCCATATTTTACTACACCAAGTTCATGCATTTTTTTTGCTAATTGTAATTTGCTTGTGATTATAAAAAAGAAAGCATTATTTCATATTCTTTGACAATATTCAGCCGCCAAATTTATGATTAAACTTTATGAAAAATGTTTGCTTAAGTCTGCTGTAAAACTTTAGGGGCCGGATACAAGTCATTGGATTCTACAAGAAGATAATGATCCAAAACACCGTAGTCACCTATGCACAATTTGGAAAACAAAAGAAGGTATACAACAGCTAGATTGGCCTGCCCAAAGTCCCGATGCAAATCCAATTGAAAATGTATGGACTTTTATGAAGGCTAAGATCAGTGGAAAAAAAATTTCCACAACCAAGCAGCTTTCTGCGACCCTAAACAATTTTGGAGGAATTTGCCTCCAGATTATGCCAACAAATTAAGCGGAAGTTGTGTAAGACGATGTCAAGCAATTCTAGAAAGCTATGGGGAATGGACTGCATATTAACTAAATCGCGCACTAGGTATTTAGGTGTGTAACAGTAAACAAGTAATACAAATTTGAAACACTCTTTCTTTAAAATTCGACAGACGAATCTGTTTTGTGAAACACACTGTATGTTATATGACATAATTTACTTTTACACAAATTTAAAATTTCCGCACTCGATTCACTGTTTAATATCGAAACTTTATATGGTTGGGCTTATGAAACTTTAGAACTTTAACCCTCTATATAAAACGTAACAAATCGAAACAATTTGCAAGCATGTTTATGAATTATTTTTGTAACAAAATCAATTTATTTATGCACATCTTCGTCTTCGCCAGACGAAAAATTGTTGAATATTAAAAAATGGAAAATTAAGTAAAGTTAAGTAAAATTTTCAAAAACTAAGTATGCATAAAACAAGCCTTTATTTTTTGATATACTCATTACATCCTTGGTCAGTTCGTATACTCATAATAATTTAGGCCTGCAAGTACCGCAAAACTGGATTTCGTTGCCAGCAATGTGATGACCACGTTTGCCTTTCACGCAAGTGCTATATCCTTCTTTTTACAGTGTATTTGTAGATAACAATGTATGTATAAATAACATCGTTTCTGTATATATATATACTTATATGCATACCCTAGCCCCATGCTATTTTCGTCTGGCCAGACGAATTATTGCAAATTTGAACTATTTCTGAAAATAGTAGTACAAGGTCCTTTATAGTAGTAAGGTAACAAGGTCCTAGTAGTAGTAGTACTAGGGACCTTTTCACTAATCCACGTACTAAACGTTCTTAAACCTCAATAAAAATTAAACTATTCCTAGAATCACTTCGAAACCAATTTTAATAGCTTTAGCACAATTTTCTCTTGGAATACATGTCCGGCTCGAATGTTCCACTCTACAAAAATAAAAAGTTGTGAGAGTTTGAAAATCGAAAAGGTCCCCAGGGACTTTCTCACGAACAGAAGGGTTAATCATTAAAGAAACAACATTTATTTGTGTTCGTAAGTTTATTCGCCGAAACGACAAGTTGCGGCGACAGCTGTTTTCCCCAGGTTAGGGGCGGTCACATCCGAGTCTTTTTGTGCGTGGGATGGCAGACTCAAAAGAAATCCCACAGGGAAGAGGTGTCTTTCGTCCGCCTACGGTGGCTGAGAAAGATATGACTTTTACGGTGCAGGGAGTCGGATCCCCAGTACCGGCGGTAGGTGGTGAGTGAGAAGACCACCTGGCGTCGAGATCAAGCAACTTCTCAGATTGTGAGGTCTGCGTACCGGCGCTGCCACCGACGATGAGGCTACCACCCTATCACAGGGTGGCAGCATCGATACACTGGACCCTGATCTCGAAGCCACCTTGCTGGGTAACCCTCCGAAGGAGACGAATGCTGCGGGGAGAACCGCTAAGCAGAAAGCCCGCAAGGCTTACAAATGTTCAGCTCAATATCTCCGCAAAATGACTTTGGTGGAACCGTCGTCCTTGACCAACAGGGACAAGGTTCTCATCAAGAAACACCGAAAGATTGTTGCAAAGTTCGAGAGGAAAACGGCAAGAGTTGGACCGGCGGAGCCAGGGAAACCTGAGGCCCCAACTAGCTCTAAGGCAACTCCCGCCGCGGGGGGGAATGCGACGGCAGTCCACGCTGCAGCCAACAAGCCACCTGGTGGCAAGGCCGCTAAGGACCCAGCTGGAGCAGTTCTCGCCGTTGACGGCAATACAGCAGCAGCCACTGGAAATACTGCGGCTGCTGCCGTTCAAGCTGCCAAAAGGGCAAAGAAGCCGACCATCACCGGGGACGGTACCTCAGAAGCAGCCACGTCTACCTCTAAGGCTGACAAAGCTGCCAAGAGGGCCACATCTGGCGAAGAGACTCAGAAAAAGGCGAAAAAACCAAAGACTTACCAGTCTACCAGTTTTCCGTCCCTAATGAGTTGCAAGCAGCCGTTATTGACCGGAACGATCCCGATGAGAAAATGTCGGCCGCCAACTGGCTGCTTGTCGAAGATTCTAGATGCCATAGTTCGGGCTGATGGAGAAGAGACCATCTTCGACGGAGTGGGCTGGCAGAGAGGCGTCAAGGTCATCGGCTGCGGTAACACGAAATCTCCGGATTTCATCCGTTCCGCAATCGGTGGCCTGGGCAAACTTTGGCCGGGCGCCAAGTTAGAGGTCGTCTCCCGATCACTCCTCTCTTTGAGGTTTATAGTCTCAGTGGGTTCCGCCCCCGTCGCCGGAGGCTGAATCCATCCTGAAGGTTATAGGCGTGCAAAACAAGGAACTGGCGGTCCAGAGTTTGAGAGTGTTGACGAATGCGAACAGCAAAAATGGCGTGGGAAATAATTTGACGATCGCTATTGATCGTCTATCATACACTCACCTCATTCAACGCTCGGGCGTCATCAAGTTCGGATTAGGTTCCATCAAAGCGCGTTTTCCGGGTTACCGTGAGCAAGCCACAGAAGGAACAACTACGAGTGGTGCAAATTAACTTGCATTACTCCAAATCAGCAACCCACGACTTGATAAGGTTCATGGAGGAGGAGGATATCGATGTGGCCCTGATTTAGGAACCGTGGATTGTAAGATTCAAAATTTCGGGATGGGGTCAAGTCGATATAAATCATATCAACCCTCAACCGAAGATAGGTTACGAGCCTGTATAGTAGTTAAGAATAATATTAATTTATTTCTTCTCTCCTAATACAGCAATGGAGACTTATCGGCGGGTATAATTGAACGAAGAGGAGTGCATAGCCTGATTCTGGCGTCAGCGTGCCTGCCGTACGAGGAGCTGGCCCCACCATCCCAGACGGTCCGAGACCTGGTCGGCTTCGCCAGCACGAAACGGCACGCGTTGGTGTTGGGCTGCGACGTCAACGGCCATACATGCGAGGGGTGAGATTTTTCAATTTATTCTTTCCACTTCTTTATCTATCTGTAATGAGCGCAACACGCCCTCCTTTCACAATAGGGTCAGGGAGGAAGTTACTGATTTAACCTTGCTTTCTGAGCCAAACGGCGTTAGGGTTGACAACTGGAAAGTATTGGACGGCTGTCAATTTTGACGTGGTTTGCAAACTACCACCTCTGAACCCAAGGAGGGCACACTGGAAGAAATTCGTGACTATCGTTCGTTCAAGACTGTGGCCGAAACGTTTCGCCCCAGTCACAGGCAAGCGCGCGATTGAGAACTCGGTTGCACTCCTAACGGGCACTCTGAACGCTGCCTTTAAGTCTTCCTGTACGGTAAGTCGAGTCAAGAGGAAGCGGAGCGGCAGCTGGTGGAATCCTGAGCTTCGACTACTACTTCAGGAGACAAGGCGACTGTTCAATAGGGCAAAATTAAGTGGGGAGGAAAGGGACTGCAATGGAACTGGGCGTACCGATCCAGTTTCAACGCCTTCTATTTGCAAAGCCAAAAGAGAATCGTGGAGAGCCTTCTGCGAATCCATAGACTGTGTCAATGAGGCGTCCAGGCTAAGGAAAGTTCTGTCTAAGCAGCATTGCGCTCTTAGCTGCATCCCCAAGCCGGACGGATCATGGACGGAGTCCAGTGAAGATTCGATCGTGACTCTAATGGAGGCATACTTTCTCCAGTGTCATGTTCCTACTGACTCGGATAATCTTTCAGAGCAACTTGGAACAACTACACCACCGGAAGCTGTAGCCACAATAGTTGACAAAGATAAGGTCGAATGGGCCATAAGGTCGTTTGACCCCTTCAAGTCCGCAGGGCCTGACGGTATCATTCCAGCAATGCTACAACAGGGCGGAGATTGTATTCTGCAACCCCTAGTAAACATCTTTAAGGGATGCTTATTAGGGAATGTAGTGCCAAAGTGGAGAGAGGTCAAAGTAGTGTACCAAAGGCAGGAAAACCCAGCCACACCACGGCTAAAGACTAGAGACCTATCAGCCTCTCCTCATTCTTATTGAAAACGCTGGTGAGGCTGCTGGATAGATATATAAGAGACAACCGGGGACTGGCTTCTGAGCTCTGCAATGCACAACATGCCTATCTCCAGGGGAGGTCAGTAGACAGTGCACTGCACAGGGTAGTTGCCCCCATAGAAAATTCGTTGGCCTTAAAGAAATACACAATGGCTGCTTTCCTCGATATAGAGGGAGCTTTTAACAATGTCACCATTGAGGCCATAACAGGAGCACTTCGTGCACCCAGTGTGGAAAGTTTCGTTGTCGATTGGGTTGTAACTATGCTGCAAGACAGGATAATCAACTCAACGATAGGACCGGCTTCCATCAGAAGGAGAGCCACAAGATGTACACCCCAAGGTGGAGTGCTATCCCCTCTTTTGTGGCTACTGGTAGTAGATGAGATTCTAAAAGTCTTTCAGAGGAGACGCATTAGAATAGTGGCCTATGCGGACGACATCATGATACAAGGCAAATTTTGGCCAACTATCAGTGAGCTGATTGAATCCTCATTGGCTGGCTTGTCAGCGTGGGCGAGAGACAACGGCCTCGGGATAAATCCCAAAAAGACCGAACTAGTCCTGTTCAACAAGAAAACGAAGATACAGTAATTTGCTCTTCCCTGTGTGGATGGGCATACCCTGAAGCTACCAAAAGAGGCCAAATATCTTGGCATTATTCTGGACTCAAAACTTTCGTGAAAGCGAAGCATTGAACAAAGAATTAAGAAAGAGATCAATGTATGCCTGCAGGGGAACCTTTGGTAAGAAATGGGAATTAAAACCGTATATCATCCATTGGATGTATACTGCAATAATCAGACCCATCATTACCTATAATTCTCATGTATGGTGGCCAGCCATGGACAAAAAGAGCAACCGAAGCAATCTGGAGAAAGTGCAGGGACTTGCCACCTTGGCAATCACAGGGACGGCGAAAAGCGCTCCACGGATGGCTCTGGAAATGTTTCTGCACCCTTCCGCAGTGAACCTGTTCGTAAAGGCCAGCGCAGCAAAGACAATCCTCATGTTGAGGGAGTCTAACCAGCTGAAGTCAGGCAATTAAGGACATTCCAGCATTCTAAATGCTCTAATGACTAACACTTCGTTCAATAATGTGTGTGACTGACACATAGATGGCGGCACTAATACTAAATCAATATTTTTTTCGAAATTGTGAACCTTTTTAGGCTTACTGTCAAAATTATATGTCAATCCGACCATTGGTTTACAAGTTACAGTGCTTTAAGTGACACTACTTTTGAGTTTTCAAAAAAAATGAATTCAAAGCAATTCCGTGTGCTGATTTATCATCGTTTTTTAATGAAAAAAAATACTGTTCAATGCCAGGAATGGCTTGAAAAACATTATTCGGACTCTGCTCCATCAAAAAGAACCATTTGTTATTGGTATGCCGAATTCAAACGTGGTCGTACAGACACCGATGACATTCCATCTACTGGACGGCCAAATGACTCAGTTATTCCGGAAAACGTTGAAAAAACACTGAAAATCATTATGTCCGACCGTAAAGTGAAAGTGGGGGAGATTGCTGACATTCTAAAGATATCAGCAGGCAGTGTACACACCATAATACACGAACATTTGGTTATGAAAAAGGTGTTTTCGAAATGGGTGCCGCGTTTGCTCACACCGGAGCAAAAACAACAACGAATCGATGATTCAAAGAGCTGTTTGGACATGTTTACGCGCAACAAGTCGGAGTTTTCGCGTCGGTACTTCACAATGGATGAAACATGGATCCACCATTTCACTCCAGAGTCAAATCGGCAGTCTGCTGAGTGGCATGCAACCGGTGAAAGCCGCCCAAAGCGTCCAAAGGCACAAACATCGGCTGGCAAGGTTATGGCGTCAGTATTTTGGGATGTGCACGGAATAATATTCATCGACTATCTTGAGAAAGGGAAAACAATCAATAGCGACTATTATATAGCGTTGTTGGAACGTTTAAAAGAAGAAATCGCGATTAAGCGGCCCCATATGAAGAAGAAAAAAGTGTTGTTTCACCAAGACAATGCACCGTGTCACAAGTCGATGAAAACGATGGCAAAAATGCATGAATTGGGCTTCGAATTGCTTCCTCATCCCCCGTATTCTCCAGATCTGGCCCCCAGCGACTACTGGCTCTTCGCAGACCTCAAAAAGATGCTCCGTGGTAAGAGATTTGGCTCAAATGCTGAAGTAATCGCCGAAACTAACGCCTATTTTGAAGGCAAAGAAAAATCGTTCTACAAAGGCGGTATCGAAAGATTGGAAAAGCGTTGGAATGATTGTATCTCCCTAAAAGGGGACTATGTTGATGAATAAAAACGAATTTTGGCAAAAAAATGTGTTTTAATTAGTTAGTCACACACATTATTGAACGAAGTGTTAGCTCTACTGGACAAGGTCTTCTAGATAAGGCCACTGATTTCTTGGAAAAGAGCAGCGCCTTCAAATGGAAGATCCCCATCGATTATCCCTCCAGGGACAACTGGTAACAGCCCGAGGTGGAAGACTCTGTGGGAGTCTACTTTACCGACGGCTCGAAGACAGAGGATGGGACCGGCACGGGTGTCTTACAGACTACCAGACTTTTGCAGCGTCTTCCAGTCGGAGGTTTTTGCCATCATGAAAGCAGCGCAGCACATAAAAAACTCGGCACTTAGTGTGGCCGTAATTTGTGTTGATAGCCAAGCTGCTCTAAATGGAATTGAATTCACCTTAGTGAAATCAAAGGTAGTACTAGACTGTCGGAAAGCACTAGGTGGCATAAGACAGTGCAGGGTCGTCTGTGCTGGGTTCCCGGACATGGCAATATCGAAGGGAACGAGCAGGCGGACAAATAAGCCCGTGCGGGGCCAGCGAGTGAGGTGGTCAACACGGTGCTACCACCGATCTCTGCTAGCTAACGAGCTACAAATAGAGCTTGGACAACTAGGTGCGACTGCAGGACTGCACGTACCCTGTGGCCAGCGCTCAACGCAAGAAAAACTAAGAGCCTTCTGCTCCTCGACAAGCATGCTGTACGCATGGTCACGAGGGTAATCACAGATCACTGCGCCATTGGTGTCATGCTATGCAAATGGCGTTTGGCGATCGACGATTTATGAAGAAGCTGCGGAGACGAGGATGCGGTAGAATCAGTCGAGCATCTGCTATGCCACTGCCCATCACTACAAGGACGACGGCTCCAGACTCTTGGGGCAAGGTTCTTTGACGGGCTCGAGGAAGTAGCAAAAGATCCCGTTTGGATCTACAGGGATCCAAACAGATAAGGGAAGGACATCGGTTTCCGAAAAGTGAAGGGATTCACAATGGACCCAACAGGGTCTCCGAGTGGAAGTGCCTGACGCACACACCCCTTCCGTAACCTAACCTAACCTACCCGGTGGGCTATCGAGACCGCCCTTATCGATTCAAACTAATATCTAGTACGCAACAAATTATAAACACAAAGTCTTAGCCAACTTTTGGTATCGCCGTGTAGTGTGCCGTTAGGTATTGTTGCCAAAAATAACCTCTAATAAAATACATGTCGCACACTTTCCTATTGGACGAGCAGTTCCATGTGAGCACGCACACACACACAACAGTCACCGGCACTCTGCCAAACGAAATCACCGACCGTTCGGAATGCTGCTGGCCAGGCGACCAAGGCGCGCAGCCAATCCCTGTCAACCACTGGGAGAGTGCTAGGCGAGCGCTGATTGGTCAAGCGCGCTGCTGAGGGAGGAGATCGCGCAGACTTGCGCTGGTTGGCTGCCGCAGTGCGAACCAGCGCGCACTGCTGCCGAATGTACACTGGTACACTGCGAAGAGTGCGCAGCTAATACGAAAAATGAAAATGATAGCATTAAAGTAAGCGACCACATTGCAACCCAGCGAAATACAACGTCGCACACAGCCAGCATATACTTATATTTTTAAAGATTAATTAGAAAACATTATAGGTATAATAGTAGAAAGCACTTCCTAGTACCGGGTTAAAATTGTTCGAATTAGTTTTTTTGCAGGGACCAAAAATAACTGTTATTTTACAATTTTCAAATCAAAAAGGCATAACGAAAAAAATTGTCGGTGGACTTTTTCAAATATACCATTATGATCGTAATGGTCTCAGCTTCACGAATATTAAACGCCTTTTAAATTTTAGACTTTTACTATAAAAGTTAAAATTAACTGTTATTTTGTGCCTTTTATTATTTCAGGCAAAAATAACTGTTATTTTTTACTTTTATTTTATCGGTCAAAAATAACAGTTATTTTGTGACTTTTATTTTTTCGGTCAAATATATCAGGCAATTTGAATTTTTTCAAAGGCCGTTTGACCGACTAAAAAACTATTGATACCATTTTTTTTGTTGCACAAGTATTATAGCTCAGAATGTGCGGTCTGTTGAGACGAAAAAAATTGTATCAATAGTTTTTTAGTCGGTCAAACGGCCTTTGAAAAAATTCAAATTGCCTGATATATTTGATCGAAAAAATAAAAGTCACAAAATAACTGTTATTTTTGACCGATAAAATAAAAGTAAAAAATAACAGTTATTTTTGCCTGAACTAATAAAAGGCACAAAATAACTTTTATTTTTGTCGGTAAAAATAAAAGTTAAAAGGTAACAGTTAAAAGCTGACTTTTTTGATAAAAACCATAACCGGTACGGTCCCTGGTTTTGTGTGTGAAAAGCGTAAACGTGATTTTTTACTACGATTAAGACCAAAATTTTTCATAAAAACATGTATTAAGTTGTATAATGCTCGATTTCTAAAAGTATCGGTACTCGATGTTTTTTTTCTATCGTTACCAGCAATTTTTGTGTTTTTTGGGGTGAAGGGGGAGAGACGGGTGTTCTACGCACGCGATTAGGTGCATCTGCGATATGAAGTGATCCTAATTCCGTGGTATCTATAAATCACGATTTTATTGTATTTCATCAACAAAAACCATTTTGTGAAGTTAAAAAATAGAAAAAAAACCATTGTTTATTAAACAGCATATTTGCACTAAACAATAAATGTTTAAAGTCTTAAGAAATCTTTGCTTAGGCCTACATTACATTTTGTTTAGAAAACAATCATAAGTGCTCTATCAACCCCACTTTTCAGATAAATGATTAAAACACTTGTCATGAAGAACTTAACATGAAATTGAGAAAATTTTGACGAATTCTTGGAAAATAAGTTTCTTAATAAGGGCTCACATTACTTTCCGCATTAAACTTCGCCTGCCAGGATAGCACGGAATTGGGGACTAGCACGCAATTAGACGCATTTAATCTTGCCCCTTTTCAATTTTATTTAAATTGTTGTGTAGTGTAATTGCTTCCAAAACTAGTAGATATTCTATTCGACTAAAGAATCGATGCTCGAGTCTTAAATATCAGCACTCAATTTTCAAAAGTAATATTACTCGGTTCTTAAAAACGTCGATACTTCATTTCCAGCCGTATCAACGCCAAATTCTGGTAATTATAATTTATCGATTCTAAAAGTGACGATACTCGATGCCTTTAATACTAGCTTATTAAATCTGTTGATAATCTTTTCTTGGCACGATAACAATAACGGCAACGAGTGAGCCGATGAATTTGGCCGACGCGGTTCCTTTCATGATAAGGATGGGGTGCTGACGGTTCATGTCCCACTGGGTTCAACTAAGAGCGAAGTCTGTAAGGACTGCTTCGCTAGGGTCAACACTGGGTGGTAGAAGATGGAACCCTGCAAACGATTACTTTGGCCAACATACAACAAAATCAGGACCGCGGAGGTCTTAAACAAGGGCCGTTGGGATGTGATAAGACTAACGGGGTCATCACGGGCCCATTGGGTAGCATGTAGCTAAAATGGGTATCATTTTTACTATCAGCTGCCACAGTTGTGAAAACCCGAATGAGAAAACCGTTCAGAAAACTTTTGAGGATAAGTCTCAGACAGATGTCATAGTCCAGAAAACTATACACAAGCGTACCATATAGCACCTAGCGGGAATAATGGTAACACAAAGGCGCCCTCGCACTTATTGGATGTAGGAACATCACCACTGGAGCCAATCAACCGTTTCTCGAAAGAATCAACATTCGATTCTCAAAAGTACTGTAAAGATGTTTTCGCCCATTGAGAGTACACCATTCGTCATGGTGTGCTGGGTGAAGATAACTTTTCGGTGTATATTCTTTGGCAGTGGTTGCGTTTGTTGGTGGGTGGGGCACGTCGCCCGGCCTGGCTATGCGCTCATTAAGCCGCGCCGACTGGCTGGGCGTGCACCGCGGCACTCGTTTCAGATTGACAGTGGCAACGCCGCCATTAGAGTGACCTTATTTCGGTTGTGTAGCTTGCTTGCAGACAGTTAACGGCGCCACTTTTGATTATTTCGAGCGTTGCATGGCTATTTTTGTATTTCGGCTATACATCGCGTAGATTGACGCAAAGGCGAGTGCGTGCGGCTAAGGTGTTTAAGTGCGACGACTCGGTACGAGACGTAATGCAGCGAAATGCGACGACTACGACTGAAGTTTCGTTAAATTGAAATCAAGTGAAAATAAATGGGAACTGATGAAGTGATAAACACTAGCGAATTTAATTCTATTGTGCGCAAACTGATAATTGAAAATGCCAATTATTCGCTTGAAAGCAAAGGGCGTGAATTTCACAGTCGTAATAGCATTATAAATAGCCACTTTAAGATTTAAAAAATTATTATCATTGTAAAAAAAGAGAAAAAATTGAAAATTACAAGATTCGCAAAATGGAATATTTAATGTGAATAAAAATACGATGAAAGTGATAGCAATTAGTGGCAATTGAAACCTATTTAAGTAGCAATGGATAAATAGGTGAATTACAAAACAAAGAAGAGAAAAGATTAAATACACTAAAAACAGTAACGTGATGTAAATAACACTAGCTACGAGGTGTTCATACAAAGTGAATATATGTATATTTTGTACAGTGGAGCACACATGATTTTATTTCGGGGGGAGGGGTGGTAGGGGGCGGCGGTTTGCGTACAACTTCTCTTCAACTTCAGCCCAATTCCATTTGAAAACCCACATTTTTCACCAGAAGTTTTTTGTGTTGGGCGGGTTTAAAGCCCCCTTGCGCCACTGATAATGGCAAAACACAAGAAGGATGGAATTATAAATAACGAAAACTCGAAAGTCAGCTTAACACATGATAATATAATATAATATAATATAATATAATATAATATAATATAATATAATATAATATAATATAATATAATATAATATAATATAATATAATATAATATAATATAATATAATATAATATAATATAATATAATATAATATAATATAATATAATATAATATAATATAATATAATATAATATAATATAATATAATATAATATAATATAATATAATATAATATAATATAATATAATATAATATAATATAATATAATATAATATAATATAATATAATATAATATAATATAATATAATATAATATAATAAGGTCATTCAATTTTTCACCATGTCCACCAAACGACTGACTGTAGGGTATCGAAACTTTTTTTTTTAAATTGTGTAGCAGGTTAGGTGTAAAGACAACAACAGAAGAATACTTTTGAACAAATTGATCATGTTGTTCAAGAACATCAACAAAAATTTAGGTGTTTTACAATTATAAGGTCAACTATGATTTCATATGTAATTTAACCAGTGGCGTCCCCAGGCTTTCGGGAAGGGGGGGATATGCAAAAAATCCAGTTTAACGCCATTTTTACACATTCATCTTTGCGTATTATTTTTAAAACATGTTGAATAAAATTGTACATACATACATATATCGACACGCACTACAAAAGTGACACAACTCAAAATTTTTGATTTTTCAGAAAGCGCAAACAACTGTTTCTGAGCTAAAAAAACATTTTTTTTAAATAACGTATAGACCGCTCAGTAGAAAATCCCCACAGATTGTGCTTTAGGATAAGTTACAAGATTTTTTTTAATTTTACACTAGAATGCTCTAAAATTTTTAGTTGTGACTGTTTTGATGATATTTTAATTCAATAATTACCGAATTATTTTAAGTTATGTCACTTTTGCTGAGCTTTATAATTATAAATTACAGTTAAAAAGTCGAAAGAATAATTTTGAAAATTCGAAATTAATTTTTTTATTTGAAAATATATTCTAAAATTGTCAGAACTTTGCTTAAAATTAACTTCAACAAAAAATTATTTCGTCAAAAGTGTCACAATTTGAGTTAAGACTATTTTCTATTGAGCTGCAGCGAACAACATCAAATTTCCGACATGAAGAGAGACCTAACTGTATTTTTGCAACAGTTAACAACAACAAAATAACTGAGCCTTTGCTTCTTGGAAGATTGATGCATTGTGCACAGTATTAACACATAAACCCGAAAATTAAAAATTTTGAGTTGTAACTATTGTAGTGCGTGTGCGATATGTATACATATACTAACGTAAACTTCTTAAAAAAAATTCAAGTGACATGTATTTTGAAGTAATAAAATCACAACTAAAGAATTCAAGTTTGTTTTAAGTTATGGCATTTTGAAAAATGCTTGTAATAGAATTACGAAAAACTCAAATGACCTATTTTAAAACGCTCCAGCTATGTAAAAGAAATACAACATTTACAAAATGTATGACGTTCTGAAATTTAATTATGTTAGATGTGACCATGTTTCCATGTTTACACACAATTCACCAAAGATATGTGAGTGAATTTTTTCAAATTTCAACAGCTGATGCAGGGTTGGCATGAAGCCTGCGTTTGATTACTACTTTGGTAAATAGTCGATACTTTTGGGAACACTGAAAATACAACTATTCTGCGAGAACAAATACAATGCTGATTTTTTTATTCATTTATTCTTAACCCTTCTGCGGGCTTCTATTTCTGGCCAGACCATATTGAACTTTGGATTTACTTTAGTCATGTTGTAATTAAGCTATCGAGCTCATATTTCATGATATCCTTAACTGATCCTTTCTAAGCACAAAACCCAAAACCATGGCTTGGCCAGACAATGGTGTATTTTCATACACATTTGCCAGTTATTTTCAGTTTTTTTGTTGTTTTCGACTTAATTATTGTCAGAATTGTTTATAAATATTTTTTTATATTATACATATACTTTCAAGTAGGCTTTTAGGCCGTTAATAGTGACGTAAATTAGCTGGCGCAAAATGTACCTGGTCCAAGTGTTTTTCATTCGCCTTGGCTTTTGTTTTCTTTGGGTTAATAAATTATAATTTTTGTTGGAAAATAATGTTGGAACATATTCAAAATTAATACTTATCCATTGTGTTCATGGTTATGTCCGTGTTTTGGTTTAAATTCAATTACAATCTTTAAGTGAAGAAAGTATTTGTTGTCTTGTCGTGTCTGGTTTTTTATCAATTCGATTGGGTGTTTTCTGTGGCAGAGATGAAAGGAAGGGAATGCTATTTTGAGGATCAGGTGGACATAGTTTTTGAACTTTGACGCTGGAGTTAAATCAGAGAGGAAAATTTCTCTAAAAATATTTGCTTAAAAAAACGAATGCTTTAGAGCAACGAATTTCTGATACTAAATAATTTGCTGCTAGAGGTAATAATAACGGTGCTACCAATTTCACGCTTTCATTTGGACCTGACCAAACCAAGTTTCTGATACTAATAGAAAAAATAATTGTTTAGGTAGTTCAATGTTTTTAGACAGCCGCCGTGGCTCAGTTGGTTAGTGCGCGGTCCAGCGAGTCGCATGCAGAGCGACGCAAGTTCGAATTCTGCATGTAGTAACACCTAAAAAAAATAACGGGAAACTCGTTTTCTCTTTCGGTGGCTGTCCTCTCAGCTGGAAATGGCAAACCTCTGAGAGTAAAAATTGGCTATGAAAAAGCTCCCAACCTGCCGTTCGGAACCGGCATAAAACTGTAGGTCCCTTCTACCCGCGTACGAAATTCACACGCACAACACGGGTAGCTAGGGAAGCTAGGCCTTAGTCTCGCGTAAGCGGGCTGTCGTGCCAATCAATTATTAAGTTCAATGTGAAGATAGCGACGACGAAAGCGACAAGGAAAACCATATCTGACCAGTTCAGCATGAACAATAACATTTAGAGCACGTTTTGCATATTTTTCTTTGGCAAAGCAGTTCAGAATTATTAACAATGCAAGGAATCCAGAAATAGATATATCAAAACCCGATTCGTGTGTGTCGAATGTAAAATCTCGTAGAAATAATTGCACTAGTCAAGCAGTTGAAGTAGATCCATAAGTAACGTATTTTACATTTATACATTTTTTTTATTTTCTTTCTTTACTGCCGTGTTTTTTTTTATTTCAAAATTAACTCATTGAACACCGTTTTACGTAAAAATAATGTAGGCGAGCAAAAGAAATCATCTGGCCAGATCATGGGAGGTTCAATTATTAGGTTTTAGGTGGGATTACACAAGAGATAAAGCAAATAGTATAAATGTTTCACAATTCCATAATTAATTCTTCGCCCAAGGGGGGGATTCATCCCCCTAATCCCCCCTGGGGACGCCACTGAATGTAACAAACGTCAATATTTATTAAAAAAGGATTATTGAATACACTCTCCTCTCTTATTATAAAGATCTTCAATTAGTTTGTCCATACTTGTAATAAGACTATTTATTAGATCTTAGACATTTTTTCCATTCTTCCTTTACAGCGGTTGTGAAAGTTTCAGCTGTCTCAAACTGTCGATTAGCCCCATATACTTGTTGTATTAGAATGCCCCACAGATTTTTTTATGGGTTTCATGTCAGGTGAGCATGCAGGTCACTCCAAAACTGTGATGGATTTCGACGAAAACCACCGTTTTGTCTATCGGCTAACATGGATTCGGGCATTATCTTGTTGGAAACGCCACTCTGTGTCACATGTTTCCTCTAAAAGTGGCACCAGGCTACTCTCAAGAAGTTCTATAAAGTCAGCGCTCTTCATCCGACAAGATGTTATTTGGAGTTCCAAGCAACCCTGAGCGAAAACGCGCCCCACACCATTCCGTTTTGTAAACCGCAATAATTCCTTCCGGACATCACGCCAATAGCCTCGAAAACTACCTGGCCCATCCAGATTCCACTTCTTTTCGTCGGAAAATATAACCTAATATCGTTTGTTTCAATATAAAGGAATTTTGCAAAGCTGATAAAAACAGGACTTACTCTTTCCCAATTGGTATGGAAGTTTTTTAGAGCAAAATCAACTCGAACCTCCTTGTAGCGCTTTGTTAGCTTAGGCATTCGTTGCTGCTACTTAAATTGAATCTTTTGACTCTGCTTTAAGGTCCTCCAAATGGTTGCCTTTGACACATTTGCTTGTACTAACGTCTCAAACCTGTTAATGAAGTGGATGAGTTGCTAGCTTCGCGTATAATGCGAGCCTCGGTGCGCGAATTGAGCTTTCTCTTGGCTCCAGTGCACCGTAAACTTGTGGATTTTGCCAACAACAATTGTGGATTTTGTCAACCATTTTTTGAGATGCCGAAAAATCCACTGACAGATTTCTCTGCGATATTTTTATTATTGACCTTATAATTGTGAAACACGTGCATTTTTGTTACTGTTGTTGTATAAATATACCGTTAGTTCAAAAATGTTTATGAGCTGTTGCCTCTACTTCTTATTAGCTACACCTTTTTTTTGGGAAGTTATATAGGGTGTTTTTTTTAGAG
Source organism: Melieria omissa (assembly GCA_963971225.1). Taxonomy (NCBI): domain Eukaryota; kingdom Metazoa; phylum Arthropoda; class Insecta; order Diptera; family Ulidiidae; genus Melieria; species Melieria omissa. Next base: position 66,247,516 of record OZ020270.1, read on the forward strand.
GTTTGTTTTTCGAATAGAGATAAAACTGGCATTTTGTGGTCAAATCTGGCAACTTTAATGTCATTTATGTTCAGTTTGGTTTGCCATTTCATCATGAACAGGTTGACAAAAGAACAACGCTTGCAAATTTATTTCGAAAATAATGGTTCAGTTCGCGAAGTTTACCGCAAGCTCCGTCCATTTTATGGTCGACATAATCGTCCATCAGAGCAAAATCGGTCCATCCATCGGTTAACCATGGGTCGTTTTCGCACTACGTTTACTCTATGTGATAATACGCATCCGCAGAGACGTCGAACAGTGCTCACCGAAGAAACAATTGCCGCTGTAGAGCAAAATGTTGAAGAGGACCCGAATGAATCGATTCGCCACCGTGCACAGCAATTGGAGCTTTGTCCATCAACTTAAAAAATTGGACCTGTAGAATTGGCTTTATTCGAGCCAGCCGCGGCGGCCACATGCCCGAAATCATATTTACACATTAATGGCATAAAATTATCCTTCCAATAAAGCCAAATTGATGGACATTAAAACGATTTTCTTGTGTTTTATTTCAATTCGAAGTTCTATACCTCTAAAAAAAACACCCTATATAATGCCCTATAGTTAGGCATTTGATGAGTATAATAAAAATTTTAATGACATTATAGTTATGAAACGCACCTTATAATATAATATAATATTATAAACGTTGTCGTTTGAAACTGTTATATGTATAAAAATATGTATACAAAAAAACAAGAATCCAATACGGCTGTTCAATACATCTGCCAAGCATGAAAATCGATCGTTAAGCTCTAAAATGAGCGCTAATTAATCTCTGTTGAGTGGTTTTGCAGATGTCGCCATATCGAGCCATGGTCGCCAAAATATCGTAAGCGCCATTTTTTTGAAAATTTTTTTTTGATTGAAAATAAAAGTTGAACATCAGACGGATCTGTCTGCAAAATTACAAATCTCAGTAATGAATAACTACCAAGAAAACGAGTCGTCAATTTTATCGTTTGAATTGTTTACTTGTTTGTATGGTTGCAAAATTATCGTAAGCGCCACTATGAAAACAAGCAACTTCCAACTGCAACCTTGTCAAGACGAACAGCTCCGCAAGTGATATGGAAATAACTAACTGTAATTTTTTATTTCTCCTTACACATTCAGTTCAAGGCTAATAAGGGGTCGCTAAATTCGAGTCCGCAAATCGTTTTTGAAACTTAGTTTGCGTTTTGGCAAAAAGTGGGCGTGTTTTCTACATTTCATACCGTAACTTTTAAGCCAATAAACCTATTAACATGAGTTTTTATGTTGTTGCAATTACAACATTTCATGGCTTCTTTTCTGATACTACTCATTTTTATGCGTTTTAAAAATCCGTGGTAATAGGGCTTCAGGTCAGAAAATTTGGAATTTCAAGGTGTTTTTTTTAATGGCGAAAATAATACAGATTTTTCGTTAATCAAGTAACGAGGTATATATACTATGTCAAAAGAATACACATTATTCAATACAACCGAGGGAACAGTTGTGGTGCACAACAACAACATTCGCATCGAAATAATACCAAAAATTTGCCAAATTTGTGGGATCTAAAAAGTATATGTGAAAAGGGGATAATAAACGAAAGGTATCATAAAGAATACTTGGATATAAACTGCAATCAGCAAGCCCAAGATACCTTAGCAGAGACTGACATTAAAGACTGAAGGGAAAATAATTAAAAACTTTTTAAAAAGACTATTTAATTTATTATTATTATTGACGGGGAATAGTGCACTGCGACCTGGAAGATCTATTATGCCCCCTTCACAGTTCGTCCGCAAGTCCAGCATCCGAGAGAAATTTTAGTATATTACCCAGTCCGTACCTGGTATAACACAGTCCCCCAGGTGTTTCTTTAGTTTGTGCATAAGCACAGGGAATTCTCCTAGTATATGTGTTACGGTTTCATTTTCCTGCAAGCAGAACCTGCAGTATTCGTTTTCGAGAATTCCTAGTTTAGTTATTTTAATCTACAATGCCCTGTAATCCTTACAGGTATAAACCTTAGATTATTATTTGAAAAGCTCATTCATTCCTCGAATCATTTCCTATAAGAAGTTCCGATAATCGCCTTGGAATGTTCTAGTCCTGGTTGGTTGTCCCAGTATTGATTCCTATTGATTATCTTGTGTTTCCTGGTTAGGACGGATAGAGCTCCACAGCAATGGGGATAGTACCACCCCCTTCCCCGCCCCTGTGGGCAACCCCAGGGTACTTTTTTATTAACTTTGGATTATTTAATTTTAAGTTGAAATTTTATTTGGCGTTATTATTACTTTCAATACTTCTTTTTTGGGTTAGAATTGCCCACTCTTTTCTACTGTTTTTTAGTGCTTTTACAATATTTCACAATTTGTAATAACTTTTGCGACTATACTATTATGAACAAGACAAGAAAACAAATTTAAAGGCAAGCCAACTTCAAACATTTCTATCGTAAGCGCCACAGCTTGTGCATGCTTCAGAATATTCGTGGGAGCGAAGTTATCGTAAGCGCCATTAAATACGCTCATGTTTTGCGAATCCAATCTTTGTTTATAGGTATTCTAAAAATAACTTTAAACCAATAATGCATGCACAAAATGGAAGCATTTAATAATAAAATATAAAAGGAAAACACAAAAAACCTTCTCCTGTAAAATTACGAATTTGGCGCTTACGATAATTTGACGACTATGGCTCGATATGAAAAACATCTTGTGCTAATAAATATAGCCACAAAATTACAAATCATTTTCTTGCGCATGTGACACGATTTTTTATAAATAACACTGTGCGACAGCTTTTTCTAACCCGGAACCGACCAAGACTAATCGATAGTGCTCTTATAGAGTAACAAAACCCTAGCTGGGTTTTGCAAAGTTAGTTGCCTTTTACAAGTTACAGCCGTGTAAAGTTTGTGTGTATTCGGATTTGTTCAACCAGTTTTTTTTTTTATAAGTCTTAAGATATTAAAAATTTTGTATTGCTGTCTTCAGCAAACTTGCTGCTAATTCTTAGATGAACAAATTCTTTGAACACTGTGTAACAAAATTATTACACCTTATCGAAATTTTGGGGGGTCAATGTTAAAAAAAGCGACTTTTTTTATTGTAATAAAAAAAGTGTTTTTTATTCTATTAATATTAATGCAAAAACGCATTTGTATTGCCAAAAATAAAAAAAAGCTAAACCCTCTAATGTCACAAAGACATGTTTTTTTGCAAAATAAAGTGAAAAAATGTTCAAATCTAAATTTGAAATTTTATTGTACACATATTTCAGTCTGTTTGAAAAGTTTTGTGGTAAGTGTCTTTTATACCTGGACTTATTAATGGTCCAGATATACGGAAATGAATCAAAACAGAGACATTTGATCTGGTGTTAGTTGTTGATGAATTGAAAACATGGGAATAGATTAAAGAAGTTATTACTGGATTTTTGGGGAAATATCGGTCTGAAAACTATAAGAGTTCAGTACAGCGTAACATATGAAGAGATTGAGAGAGTACGGCGCCGTATGAATCACACACTTAATAGCGACCTACAAACAATCTCCAAGTGAGGTCAAGCGAACTGGGTCGATTTTAATCCTCGCAAGACCCAATGCTGTCTGTTATCCCACAAACGAGTCTCCCCAGATCCTAATACATCCCTGGTTATGGGTGGTGTGAGTATTGCGGAATCGGCAGCTCTTGATGTTCTGGGCATGTCCATTAAGAACGATCTTCGTTGGAACGATCATATTTTTGGCGTGTCGAAAAAAGCAGCCAAGTACCTCGGCTTCCTAAAGTGGTGCAAAAAATATTTCACACCATCTTATCTCCGCATTATTTACACCAAAACCACTTCTCTCAAAATCCTATTTCCTAACCTTTATATCTTTTCTGAACCAACCCAATGCTTTGCATAGTGGTCATCCCCTGCGCGTTTGTTCGAGTCAAAAAAAAAATTATGGATGCATTTGAAAATATAGCCGTTCACATGTTGCTAATGATCCATTACTTGCATCATCATCTGCTTTACTTCAGCCAGCAATTACCAACAGAATTTGACGAACAAGGCGAGCGATATCATCAGACCGCGCTTCCGTTTGAATTAATTTGCTCAGATACAAAGGAAAGAAATCTCCTGAAGCCACTGGCGGAAATTTATTGGTGTAGTCAGCAAACGTAACGGAGGATTTTTAGGAGAAAACGACGCTTAAACTGGATGCACAAAACTTTTCAAACAGACTGAAATATGTGAACAATAAAATTTCAAATTAAGATTTGAACATTTTTTCACTTTATTTTGCAAAAACACATGTCTTTGTGACATTAGAGGGTTTAGCATATTTTTCTTATTTTTGGCAACACAAAAGGCGTTTTTGCATTAATACTAATAGAATAAAAAACAGGTTTTTTTTATTACAATAAAAAAACGTCGATTTTTTTAACATTGACCCCCCAAAATTTCGATAAGGTGTAATAATTTTGTTACACAGTGTTCAGAAAAATTGGTCATCTAAGAATTAGCAGCAAGTTTGCTGAAGACAGCAATACAAAATTATGAATATTGTTACGAATACTAGTTCTAGTGAGCTGTTACGTATCACTGGATTGTGCAATTTGAAAATGAAACAACTTTGTTTATTCGAACGCAGCCAATTAAAAACCAACAGTCACTTTATTATTCACAGTTTACACTTTACTGTTCGTACACTTAAGTATTTGCTTAATTACTCCGTGTGGCAACTTCACTTGTCAAAACCAGACTGACTCGCTGCGCCGCATCCGGCTGCCTTTTATACCTGCCAGGCCATCGCGCAGATCGTTCCCGCACATTCCGGAGTGGACTAAAAGTTTCCATCATTGCCAGGTTGGACTAAAAATTAATTTTCGCGGCCGTCGTTGCCAGATTGGACTAAAAGTTACCATCGCGGCCGTCATTGCCAGATTGGATTATAGCACGGCACGTAGCGGCAGGGTTGCTTTGCACAGCGACAGACTGTCTTATCGTTGCACTGCCCACCACTTAGACTTGTTTGTCCCGAACAAGTGCCGAGGCTCCGCTGTGATGAGGCGCCAGGCGCTCCAAATGGACTACCTTCAGCTTAGCGCATCTATTGCTGCAACGTTGAATCCGGTATACCACATCGTTAATCCTAGTCACGACTTCGTATGGTCCTTCCCATGACGCTTGAAGTTTCGGAGAAAAACCTTTCCTCCGCTGCGGGTCGTAGAGCATTACCAAATCGCCTTCTTGGAACCCTGCTGAGTTGGCCAGTAGATCGTATCTGGCTTTCGCCTTATCGCTGACCAGTTTGGTGCGGCCCCTTATAAATTGGTGAATTTCCTCCAGTTCCGCCCGCTTATTGGCCACGTAGTCCGTCTTAGCGCCTCCCGTCGTGCTGACTACCCCGAACTTCAATTCAGCGGGTAACCGCAACTCTGTGCCGAACACTGCTCGGGCTGGAGTGAGTGATGTCGTGTCGTGCGGGGCTGACCTATACGCCATCAGGAACAGGGGGATATGCGTGTCCCAATCCTTTTGATTCCTGCCTACCACTTTCCGCAGGTATTCCTCCAGTGTCCGGTTAAAGCGTTCCACCATGCCGTCGGACTGTGGGTGCAACGGCGTGGTACGAGTTTTCTTTATCCCCAGTAGCTCACACACTTCCTTGAATACCGCAGACTCGAAATTCCGGCCTTGATCTGAGTGCAATTCCAACGGAACTCCGAACCCGGTTGTTTACCAGCTTTTCCGAGATCGTAGTGGCCTCCTGGTTAGGAATAGGGTACACTTCGGGCCATTTGCTGAAGTAATCCATTACAACCAGCACATATTTGTTGCCTTGACTGCTAGTTGGGAATGGGCCGGCGACGTCCATAGCAATTCGCTCGAAGGGCGCTCCCACGTTGTACTGCTACATGCGGCCCCGAGATTTTCTTGTCGGCCCTTTCGCGGCTGAACATCGGTCGCAGCTCTTAATCCACTCGGCAACAGACTCCTGACATCCTACCCAGTAGAATCGTCTTTTTATTTTGGCGACTGTTTTGGTGATGCTTAGGTGCCCTCCACTGGAGTCGTTACGGTATGCCTCGATGACCTCGTTGATTCTGCATTTAGGCACTACCATTAGGGAGTTACTGGTCCGACCATCCGCGCTCTCCCACTCGCGGTACAGGCATCCTTCTTTCAGCCGCAAACTTTTCCACTGTGCCCAGTAAGCCCTAGCGATCGGGCTTTCACCTGCCATCTCCTGCCAGTCTGGACGTGCGCCTAGCTCCTTGCCTTCGACGATTTTTGCAAGATCCGCATCCTCACGCTGGTCCTTTTGTAGCCTCTCCGCAGACCACTCTTCCTCTGGCATAACGCTTACCAACCGGACGTCCACTATCTGCTCTTTGCTCTCGGCTCGTGAGCACTGCCTGCATTCGACTTTGCACGGACGGCGTGACAAAGCATCGGCATTTCCATGGCTACTGCCCTTGCGATGTTCTATCGTGTAGTCGTAGCTCTGCAGTCGCTTGATCCACCGCGCCAACTGCCTTTCAGGATCTTTAAAGTTCAGGAGCCATCTCAATGCCGCATGATCTGTGCGCAGGCGAAACCTTTGTCCATACAGATATTTGTGGAAGTGTTTTACGCAGTCCAATACCGCCAGCAGTTCTCTCCGTGTCACACGGTAGTTGCGTTCTGATTTCGATAGAATCCTACTGTAGTACGCTATCACTTGTTCCTGGCCGTCTATTATCTGTGATAGCACACGGCCAATACTACTCCCGCTTGCATCTGTATCCAGCACAAACATCTCCCCAGGCACGGGGAAGGCCAGAATTGGGGCACTGCACAGTTTTTCCTTCAGACGTGCAAAAGCCTGTTCCTGCTCCTCGTTCCACTCGAAAGCTTGGCCCTTTTTCGTCAGTTTGTGCAAGCTGCTGGCCATGTTCGCGAATCCCGGAACAAATCGGCGGTAGTATGTGCACAGGCCCAGGAAACTGCGGAGTTCGTGTAGATTGCGTGGCCGGGGCCACTCCTTCACCGCCGTGATTTTGCCTTCATCCGTATGTACTCCGCGGGCGGAAACCGTATGACCCAGATACTTGACCTCCTTTTGGAACAGCGAACACTTCTTTGGGTTGAGTTTAAGCCCGGCTTCTCGTATCCGCTCGAATACCTCCTTCAGCTTTCCTAGGTGGTCGTCGAAGTTTTTACCCATCACGATTATGTCGTCGAGGTACACCAGACACGTCCGCCAATGCAGCCCTTTTAGCACGCGTTCCATTATCCGCTCGAATGTTGCTGGTGCGTTGCAGAGTCCAAACGGCATGACGGTGAACTGCCACAAACCATCGCCAACACTAAAAGCCGTTTTCTCCTTGTCCTTGTCTGCAAGCTCCACCTGCCAATAGCCGCTGCGTAAGTCGAGTGTGGAGAACCACTGCGTGCCTGACAGTGTGTCCAGGGTGTCATCGATCCGAGGTAGTGGATAACTGTCCTTCTTGGTCACATCATTGAGCTTCCGATAGTCCACACAAAAGCGGGTACTGCCATCTTTTTTCTTGACTAGCACGACCGGCGAGCACCAGGGGCCCGAAGAACGCTCTATGACCTTGTCTTTCCGCATGTTCTCGATCAAATTTGTGACCTCCTCCCTTTTGGCCAGAGGAACTCGTCTTGGCGGTTGGCGAATCGGTTTTGCACTTCCGGTGTCGATGTTGTGCTTCACTATGGCTGTTCTTCCGCCTGCTTCTGCCGCAAATATTGACCCATAGTGCTGCAGGAGTGACCTCGCCTTCTGCTTCTGCTTGGCCGTCAACTCGCTTATCCACTGGTTCTCCTGCGGTATGGCGTCCATGTTAAAACCGCTCTTCTTATTAACTCCAGGCGGGCTACTCTCGCAATTGACCACTGCTACAGCTTCCTTACACTCGCCAATTACCTCATCTTTGCCGACATATCTGGGTGCATTCAGGGGGTTCAGTATTCTGACTGGTATTCTGCCATGTTTCGGTTCCACTAATGTACGTCCGATGATGATGTTGTCGTGTCCTTGTTTCGGTGCTTCTACTACCCACAGCCGACTCGTCCCATCGTCCTCGTCCACCTTTGCCCACACAATCGCCTCAGAATTCGCTGGTATCCTCTTGTGTTGACACGATACAACCTTCCTTACCGCCACGCTTCGCTCATAGCCGGTGTGCAGCGGGAATTCAACGTTGGCATACGTTTTCCTTCAGGTCCAGCGTAAAACCGTGCCTAATCATGAAATCCACGCCGATAATCACGTCGTCCATTATATCCGCGACGATGAACTCATGTTCCAGGCTGCTGGTGCCGATAGCAATCGTTTTTGTAACTTTCCCTCTCACCGGCGCGCGCTCGCCAGTCGCAGTCCGCAGCTGTATGCCATGCAGCGGTTCCCAGTTCTTCAGCAGCTTCCTTTTTATGATCGAATATGACGCTCCAGTATCCAGTGTCAACACGAACCACTTTCCATCTATCCTTCCTTCAATTGCCAAGCTGCTGGGCTGTCGTTTCAGCTGTGAGACAAGGACGGTGGGGCGGCAGATTGTGGGGATCAGCTCACGCCCCTTTGGGCTGACCCGTTTCAGTTTAACGGCTCCTCGTCCTCAGCCCTACGCTTGTTGGCTGAGGCTCGATTGTCAGTACTCCTCGCTTCAGGCGATTGCGATCGAGAACGGGAACGCCTCTTTCGTTGGCGGCAGTCTCGTGATATGTGGCCCTGCTTGCCACATACCCAGCAAACAATTTTAGAGGAGACCACCCGTGGCCTGTCCGGTGGCTCAGAGCTTATGGCCTGGATCGTAATGTCGTTGTCCAGCTGGATCTGGCGTATCCTTGCAGGTGCATACCGAGTGCTCCCAATCCATGTCGCCTCATATGTCATCGCGCTGGTCACCGTCTCCTTAAATGTCGGCTTGCCCATCATCAACGCACTGCGACGTGCCTCCGGGTCATGAAGACCTTCAATAAACGCCTCTATCTTCATCCTTTCGAGATCATCAGCGCCGAAGGACGGGTAGCACAGCTGCACGAGCCGCTCAATGTCTGCTGCATATGTCTGCAGCGCCTCGTTGAATCTTTGCCTGCGGTTCTTCAGCTCACAGTAGTACAGCGTTCTGTTGTACTCGTCGCTGTATTTTGCTGCCAGCGCCTTTATGACGGTCTCGTACTCACTTCATAGACATTCTGGAACTGATTTTATTACCTTAGCCGCAGCACCTTTAAGAGCCAGCGCCAATCTCCGACCTTTCCTTACATCGGTCCACTGATTTTCCAGAGCAGCCAGGTCGAATTGCAGCTTGAATGTATCGAACGGCGTAGTCCCATCATAAGTAGGCACTTCCGCTCTGGTGGCAACACTTTCCGGAACCGGCGGCAACCATTCTCGCGGCTGTACCTCCCTAAGCCGCTCGTCCATTTTTCTGTTTATCGAGTCTTCCAGACTATCAACTCGTTTGTTCAGGGAATCATCAAGACCGTCAACACCTTTGTTCAGGGAATCATCCAGGTCGCCAACTCGTTTGTTCAGGGCATCATCCAGGTCGTCGACTCGTTTATCCAAGTGCTCTACCCGCGTCACCAGGTGCTCGACTTTCCCATTAATCCTGTCTGAGATTTCATCCACTTTCTGCTCCAAACGCGCAGAATTTTCCTGAAGCTTGACTTCCCTTCGCTCTGCCACTTGCGCCGATATTTCCTGGGTCGCCGTTTCCATTTTCGCTGACATCTGCGCCGACATTTCACGATTTGCAGTCTCGACTTTTGCCGAAATTTCGAGATTCGTAGTTTCCAGCTTCGCTGCCATTTCTCGATTCGTAGTTTCCAGCTTCGCTGCCATTTCTCGATTCGTAGTTTCCATCTTCGCTGCCATTTCTCGATTCGCTGTTTCCATTTGCGCCGACATGCCTTTGAGTGCAGCCATTAGTTGGCTCATGTCCAACGCTTGTATTGGTGCAGCCGCTGCAGCTGTACTCTGTAGCGAAGCAGCACCAGCAGGCGACTCCTCCACCTTGGCCGACGCCTCCAGTTCTTGCGTTCCGAACTCGTGCACAGTCCAATCGACGCCTCGTGCCTCACATGCTTCTCGCAAGCGCAACTGCAACTCCACCAGCCAGCAGTCGGCAAATTGCAGGCAGCCAGTTCCTTCTTCAGCTGGCTTCACCTTCAGCAGCTCGAGTTTAACCATGTCCGCACTTTTATAATTTTATTTATTTAGTTATTTTCAATTTTCCACAATCCCATTTCTGACACCAAATGTTACGAATACTAGTTCTAGTGGGCTGTTACGTATCACTGGATTGTGCAATTGGAAAATGAAACAACTTTCTTTATTCGAACGCAGCCAATTAAAAACCAACAGTCACTTAATTATTCACAGTTTACACTTTACTGTTCGTACACTTAAGTATTTGCTTAATTACTCCGTGTGGCAACTTCACTTGTCAAAACTAGACTGACTCGCTACGCCGCATCCGGCTGCCTTTTAGCTGCCAGGCCATCGCGCAGATCGTTCCCGCACATTCCGGAGTGGACTAAAAGTTTCCATCATTGCCAGGTTGGACTAAAAGTTATTATCGCGGCCGTCGTTGCCAGATTGGACTAAAAGTTACCATCGCGGCCGTCATTGCCAGATTGGATATAGCACGGCACGTAGCGGCAGGGTTGCTTTGCACAGCGACAGACTGTCTTATCGTTACAATATCTTAAGACTTATAAAGAAAAAACTGGTTGAAAAAACCCGAATACACACAAACTTTACACGGCTGTAACTTGTAAAAGGCAACTAACTTTGCAAAACCCAGGGTTTTGTTACTCTATAAGAGTACTATCGATTAGTCTTGGTCGGTTCCGGGTTAGATTCCATGACCCCAAAATTGTCGCACAGTGTAATTGACCGCAAAGACTAGAAGTAAAAAAAAGTATTGTTAAAAAATGATTTGTATTGTGCAACTAGTTCGGTGGCAAACGGCAATTTTATTAAGTGTTATATTAAACAGTCCGTTTTGAAGGAATGAACTACCGACCAGCTTGCTCATGAGAGGTTTTACAAATTTTTTTTCAAAATAAGTATTACGTGTGTTCTAAAGTAAAATCGGCTTAAGAAATAGGACATTTTGTGGCCATTTTTATGCGACCTACCACGTTGGAAATGTAAATTTTTCCTGATTTTCAGTGAAAATTTCATGATATTTAAAGTAGCCGTGAAAGTATGTTTATGTCATCGGCTTATGGTGATGATTGCTTATTCCGTGGCAGAGTTCATGGGTTGTGAGAATATCATTTATGGCCAGTTGTCTAACTGAAATCCGTGATCACCGCAGATTCCATCAAAATTGTGCGTGAGCAAAATCTTTATTGAAATTTTTGAAATTGAATTTAAGCATCCCAACAACACAAATTTATCGAATTTTAACTCAATATTTGGCGATCGAAAAGTGTGTTTGTTCTACACAAGTAGACTGACACCATCCCATCGATAGGAATTTGTGTTCGTCTAATTTGGCAGCGTACGACATTCACTTTTCAGCAAAATTGCATTTGCCGATGAAAGGGAAGCGTTTTGATTACGTTTGAGCCATCCAAACGGCTTGTACTGACATCCTGAAAGGCATCCCGGCTAACGATCTAAAACACTCATCAGACATGCTTTTAGACCGTTTTTGTATTGAATCCGAAGGGGCCTATTTTGACCAGAACCAGATCGGTTCTGCCTAAAAAAGGTGTTTTTATTTTTTTAAATTGTTTAAAGGTGAAACCCCCTTATTGCTAGTCTGGCAATGTGTATAGCCTGCACAGTGATTAAAATTGTTGACTAATGACAGGCTATGTACCAGGGCATTTTTTAAGTAATACGAACGTGGCCAAATGGCCACGTAGTAGGTTAGGTTAGGTTGCGGTGGCTGCCTCTATAAGAGTAACACTCGGAGCCCTGAAAGGCCCATTGTGATACCACATATTTCACCCGTTTTTGAACTGTGTATGCAACACTGTTTTGCCACAGCACACATTTCAAGCGGATGGGAAAGGGGGGGGGAGGGGACCTACAGTTTAACGCCGAATCCGAACGGCGAATGGTAGTTTTTCGTTCACACTTAGAGGTTTTGCCATTGCCTGCAAAGAGCGCACTTGTTCAATTCTTGTAATTCTCATTCCCTTCATGTGGATAGCGATAGAAGTGGACGAGTTGTTCACCAGCCCGAGCCAGGAATCGGACCTGGAGCCTTTGGTATGAGAAGCTAGCGCGCTACCCGCTTGACTATCGAGGCCAGCAAAACGTAGTAGTCTGCCGTGGCAACGTAGTAATTATAATCTGGCCACAACCAATTTTTGATTTGCGTGAACAACACCCAACTGAAATAATGTCAGAAATTTTCTGAACATATATGATTTCCCCAAAATGTAAAAAAATATATATGTAACTTGCTGATTCGAATGAAGTTTTTTGGTGCAAATCAGTTCAGTTCATCAAATATACTGTCATTGAGGAATTTATATGGAAAACAAGGCGAATTCATACAGGTGATAGCGTAAGGGCAGCAACAAAATTTCAATGTATTTTGTTTTTGTTTTCTGGGTTTAGATTGTCAAAATCAGCCAATCAGAACAAAGCTTGCTTTTTCACTTTTAAACTGTCACAGTTGTACACAGGCATTTTGACAATTTAGACCTTTTCCACCACAAAAAAAATCAAATTAGCTTATTCAACGTTATTACCTGGCAAGAATTCGCCTTGTATGGAAAAAAACGTACGCACGACTTATAGTATTGATACGATGAGAAATTTTGTGCCGCACTGTACAGGAATGTTTTTCTCCGCACGAATATTTTCCAATCATACTTTTAGGCATGCACTGTGAAGTACAGCAAAACTGTTATAAATTCGCTTGGTATAGTCCGATATGGCAATGATGGTTCTCGAAGAAATGGGCTGTGCGAGAATGGTCGAGCGCTTTCCAATTAGAAGTTGCAAGAAACTTCGGCGCCATAAAAAAGCTGGTATAAGAAAACTGGTATAAAAGCAGCAGTGTGCAGCGCAATGAGTCGAGTCTGTGTTGAGCAAGCAAAGTGGTAACAAGTGTAGATACAAGCGAAGTGTAAATCTGTAAATAAAGTGATTGTTTATTTTTGCTGAGTAATTGAAGTTGTTTTATTTTCAAAACCAATCCAAACGAACCTGTGAAGTAATTTTCGTAACATTTGGTGTCAGAAGTTCGGATTGGGTTACTGAAGATAAACAAAATAAAATTATAAAAATGCAGACATGGTTAAACTCGAGCTGCTGAAGGTGGACCAGCTGAAGAAGGAGCTGGCTGCCTGAAATTTGCCGACTGCGGCGGGAAGGTGGAGTTGCAGCTGCGCTTGCGAGAGGCGTGTGAATCACGAGGCATCGATTGGGCTGCACACGAGTTCGGAACGCAGGAACAAGAGGCGGGCGTCGGCCAAAGTGGAGGAATCACCTGCGGGTGCTGCGTCAGTACAAAGTACGGCTGCAGCGGCTGCGCCACCACAAGCAATCGACATGAAATCCAGGTTTGTCGATTCCTCGTCGTTCTTTGGAATAGGGCATTCCAAAAACGTCATTACACCGTATTTTGCATAAAGACTTTGGTCTTAAGGATTATAAAGTTCAGTTAACATAAGAACTCAAGTCGACCGATCATCAACAACGTCGTGTCTTTGCTGATTTGGTCCTTGAAATGCATGAAAATGATCCGGCATTCCATCGAAAAATCATCTTGACTGATGAGGCCCATTTCCACCTCGGTGGTTACGTCAACAAGCAAAATTGTCGCATTTGGGGCTCGGAAAACCCAAGAGTTATTGTTGAGAAGCGTTTCCATCCTAAACGTGTGACTGTTTGGTGCGGTTTATGGTCCGGCGGGGTCATTGGACCTTACTTTTTCGAAAATGAGGTTGGATCAGCAGTTACGGTGAATGGATTGCGCTATCGAAAGATGATGAATGATTTTTTATGGACGGAGTTGGATGGTATTGATCTAGACAACGTTTACTTTCAACAAGACGGCGCTACGTGCCACACAAGCAACGAAACCATTGCTCCTTTACGGGAAAAGTTTCCGGACCGTGTTATCTCTGGAAGAGGTGATCACAATTGGCCACCGAGATCTTGTGATTTAACACCTTGCGACTTCTTCCTTTGGGGCCACGTGAAAGATAAGGTGTATGCCAACAGCCCAGCGTCGATTCAAGACCTCAAATATAGAATTCGTGAGGCTATCGAGGACATAGGGCAGCCACTTTGCGATTTGGTTAAGGAAAATTTCATGAAAAGGATATTGTCCTGTAAGCGTGGTCGTGGTAGCCATTTGGCTGATGTTGTTTTTCATTGTTAACGGCATACCTTCCTCTTTATTATGAAATACACATCCGATCATTTATCTCAAGAAATGGCATTTTTCTTTGAATACCAAAATAACACCTCCACCACCTTGTACACCTGTACAAGGTAAAATCCGGTGCTCGGTAACGCGAAGGAACTCTGCTAAAGCTGGCCTAGGGTCATATACAGCTTTATCTACTCCATTCAGTGCCACAAACATTCTCGAGTTTATGGTCTGATCTGAAGTTGACAGTCGGTGGTTCGATTTAATTGGATTATAATGAGAAATCACTTTTTTAACGGTCATGGAGTGAGGTGACGTGATCAGTAATGAACACAACAGTTTTTGCAAGATTCCACATGTCACTGGTATCAGCCGAAGCAGTTTATGAGTCATTTTTGCACCTTCGTCTGGAGTGTCGAGATCTCTGATTTCTTGGATTGCTGGTCAACAATCGCATATATGCGACGAAAACTCAGAAACTTTTTCTTCTTGCGACGATATATTTCATGTCTTTGTTCTGACGATCAACACGTCCATCAATTTGTAAAGACACGCTATGATTTGAGAGTTTCCCCAATTTTGTTCATTTCTAACTGTCCCACGATGTGAAGCATTTCAGCATAAACCACTGGATCTCTATAATGAAGACTTGACGCGGTAGATTGAAAATCGTCAAGTTGAACATCCCAGTTATTTGCATCATTTAGTTGTGTTTGTATTGATTTTGCGCGTATTGTTGCAAGCGAACGAGCAGGCCACGATCGAGCTGTGGGTGTTTCCAACAAAGAATCATTGTAGACATCCAGGCATAATGAAATTAGATCATTCACAACAGCCGCACGATGTTTTTTCAGAGTATTGACCCATTGATGTTTTTCGGACTTATGCTTCTATAATTCAGTCGACTTTTAAACTTCTGCTGCAATGGAGTAAACACTAAACTCAATGTGATCGACAATTCTCTTCAATTTTGTTCCCCGTCAACTCGAATTCCTTCAGCAAGAGAGACTGTTTCTATGATAATTAAAAAAAAATTGAAACAAATGGAATCGCCACGGTGCAAACGAATTTTTTTTTTTGTAAATTTAGCTTAAGATTTATAGTACTTAATATTATACTTGACAGCCGCCGTGGCTCAGTTGGTTAGTGCATTGGACCGCGAGTCAAAGGCAGCAAACCGCAGGTTCAAATACTGCCCGTAATAACACCTAAAAAAAATAACGGGAAAACTCGTTTTCTCTTTCGGCGGCTGTCCTCTCAGCAGGAAATGGCAAACCTCTGAGAGTAAAATTGCCTATGATAAAGCTCCCAACCTGCCGTTCGGAACCGGCATAAAACTGTAGGTCCCTTCTACCCGCGTACAAATTCACATGCACAACACGGGTGGTTGCGGGAAGCTAGGCCTTAGTCTCGCGTAAGCGGGCTGTCGTGCCATTCAATTATTATTACAGTAGCGACTCGGTAAAAGCAACCGATTAATGACAGGGGCAGTAGCAACTACCGAGTTTATTGCAATTATCGAGTCTAAATTTTTGTATGAAAATTTGCAAATTTCACAAAGTTTTATAAGGGTGTCATTAGAATTCATTATTATTTTATTCATATTTTGTTGTATTACAAAAAAAAAAGAACTTAAACTAATCACATTCATTGTGTTTAAGAAAAATCAAACAGAAACAAGAACTCCAAACATTTCTTAAAAGTTTACTGATTTAAACAAACTAGAGAGAGATACGGGACATCAACTGACACTCTACTCCACAAAAAGAAAATAAGACGAAGAAAAAGTTGCGATTATTGAGGTTTTTTCGGCAGCAGTTGCTTTTACTGAGTCTATAATGTATAAAATTCGGTGGTTGCGATAATCGAGGAGTTGCGCAAATCGAGGGTTGCTTTTACCGAGTCGCTACTGTATTATTAGGGTAAAAGGTTCGGTTGTGGGCATAGTTCATTTGTGGGTACCCCTTCGTATCTCTTGATAGAAAGCAGGCTGGGTTTTTTTGACTAAGGCCATTTGTTCATTATGGAACCACGATCTTTTTGTGCCAAATACTGAGTCGAAGACACGCCTGCTTTGTGCTGGGACCATATATATCTTTCTGTGCTTAAAAAATAAGACACACATTTTTTTACACATTTTAAATGGTGTAATAAATCGAAGTGAATCCATCGAGAAGGCAAGTAAATTGCATTTTTATTTAGTTAATTTATTTTACTTTGTGATCCAATATTGATTACAACCAATATGTTTACCCCGAACAAATTTTTCACTACTTCTCAAAATGGCTGCCAAATTCGGTTGTGGGCACCGCAATTAGTTCGGTTGTGGGCACCCGTCTTTTAGTGATTTTGTAAGTTTTGGTAAGTTATTTCATCAAAAATGGTCTTTTAACGCATTTTTTTGTTGTTTTAGCTATATCTTCCGAGGGTAAATAACAAAAATCCTCCGATATTTTTTTAATGTGTTGGATGTAATTTAACATTGTTCTGTAGATAAGCTAACCACAAAATCGACTGCCGCAGCGTATGCGATTTCCCAAACAAATCTCCAACGCTACAAAAAGAAGGTGGAAGAAAATTTCGGAGACATCAAAGCTGTCGACGGTGGTGTTTTCTTCTTTTTCTTCTTTTCGTGGATGTTATCGAATCAGGTTGACTGGTGTTTTCCACCTTCTTCACGTCACAGCGCTTGAAGAGTGTTGATTAATTAGGTTGAATTTCATTTTACTTTAGGTCTTCTTGACAGCCCAGGAGAATGACTTGGTCACTTACATTTTGAAATGCCCGTCCATCTAAAATGTGCCCACATGCGTACCAGCTACTTCACATGCGTGCATTGTGCTTCAAATAATTAAAACTTAATATTTTTCTATATTCGTGTTGGTTTTTCTTAATATTTCCCCGTTTCCAGCAGATTTTCCAAGGGTGCCCACAACCGAACCAAAAAAAAATTTTTGTTAAAAATGACTACTTTACAAAATAAAAAAAAAATTTTCTATTTGACGGAATCGATTTACTTTTGTCATTACTTGTTAGCTAAGGTTTCTAGCTTTCCATAGATGTCCATATGTCCGATTAAGAAGTACTTGGTAAAAAGTTATGAGCCAAAAACAAAAAGGTGCCCACAACCGGACCCATTCCCCTATTAATATTATATTTGAAACAAACACTTTTAACCCTGGAAGTGCATCGAATCGACAAACATATGGCATACTCTTTGAATAGGGCCAAAAATAACGATGCACTTCCAGGGTTAAAAAAATGTCTGGTCATTTTTTTTGCTCAACATATTTGTCCAGATTTCATTCACCATACGTTAAGTGCTCCAATTTGCTCAAAACTAATGTTCCGCGTTCACGCGTATAAATGTCTTACATCTCTTATTAACATATCGCACACGCACTACAAAAGTGACACAACTTTTCATTTACGGGTTTAGGTGTTAATATTATGCACAATGCATACATCAACCAATCAGCAAAAGCTCAGTATATTTTGTTGTTGTTAACTGTTACTGCACATTATGAAAGTCGAAACTCTTAGCCTAGGCGTATACGCACACGCAGGCCGCACACGCAGCACAGCTCAGCGTAGTTCAATTTTTTGTAAATAATGCAGTACCATATGACAGCATATACAGCGACATAGTCGCGTGCGGCGGAGAGACTTGCCTGCGCACAACTGCGCACAGTGTTGCGAGTAGTGACAAAAATGTCAAAATGCAACTGCATAAGCGCAAAAATCTGCGAGGTTTTGTTGGAAATACTTCAGTTAAGAGAAATCCGAAGTACGCTCTTCCACCGTTGAAAAAAAATTGTGTACAAACAGCAAATTTTTGCTTTGACTTTGAGGTTGAATATTTTAAAATAAATTATGAGCAGGTCTCTAAAAGTTACTATTGTCGTAAGTTTTATATAATCTAAGTCTGACAATACCAACATTTTGCTGATTACTCTCACCTATGAGCAGTACCGTTATGATGAAAATTAAGTAAAGAAAGCAAGGGAATAAAAAGTGAGTTCAAATTTTAAAAGTGATTTAAAAAAAACGTTAAATATCACTTTTGAAATTTTTGGATATTTTGTTTTAGAAAGTATGTAAATTATGCTGTACAATTTTTAGCTGCGCATATTTGCACGAATGGAAGTTATTGGCATTTTTCGGTAAAGACTTGAGTGCAAATTCGCGATATTTTCACAGTTTGGTTGAAAGCCAGTAGCAATCGGTCAATTAATGCTCTGCTGGTGATGGAAAAATTTGTTGAAGATAGCTTCGGAAAATCAATTACGATTACCATTATATTCGAAATAGAGGGGTTAATAGAGTTTCGACAGTACACTTAGATTTTTTCGTACAGAACCAAAAGTTTACAACCTTACAGTCAAACCTAAATTGGAGCGTTGAGCGTTGCGTTTTCTGACGCAACGCTCTCGCTCAGTGCGGCATACCGAAATTGAAGCGTTGCGTTGGGATTGTCAAAATCATGAAATGAAAACAAATGACAAAAAAATATCTGCTTAGTTGCCAAAAAACAACAATTTATTATTATTTTGCAAAACTTATCCCTCATTTGAATAAATTCTTCAAAATTGAAATCAAATCAAATATAAATTACAGGCGTTTTTGTTATACGCAGCCAACTTCCACCGCTAACGCCTTGTCAAAATTAGAAATTCGAATAGCGCAGCGTCAGAGCGTTTCAACTGCGGTTTGCCCCATACAATTTGTATGGGCATGAAGCAATTTTGACAGTTGCTTGCCGCTGACGCTCCAATTTAGGTTTGGCTGTTACTACTTCAATTGTATGGGAGGCGCCCTCTGGGGGTGAATTTTTGAACTTTAATTAATTTTGTATTTTTGGCATTGAGGAATGTTGACGATTCTGTAATAAATCATTCAAATCGGTTAAGTACTTTGCCAGATACGATGTTTCTTCGCTTACTTTACTACATTTACAAGTGTGGAGCCAGTTCCATTGAAAATTACTAGTTTTGTATGGCAGCCACCTTAAGAGTTGGATGTAGCGGTTAGGTGTGTATAGAAAAAATATTCGAAAGGGAAAATAAATTGGGGTCAGTCTTACATATGGTACGTCTGGGAACAACCTGAGAGCAGCGGGAGCCCACTTTTTAAAAACGATGGTTTTATATGGGAGCCTCATTAAGGGTTGGAGATAGGTGGTAGGAATGTTCGAAAAAAAGATTCAGGAGGAAAAATTAGTGGGGTCAGTCTAAGATTTTAACCCTCTAAAAGCAATTTCTGAGCAGCCGTGGAGCACTTTATCGCGATTTTATTTTCAATCACTTTTGAAAAAAGCGCATTTTATCTATATACATATTTATAAATAAATTTATATTGTTACGAAAATCCAAGGTTGTTTTCCAAGGTTGGTTTTGATTGTGGTTGAAAATAAAACAACTTCAATTACTTAACAAAAATCAACAATCACTTTATTTACAGATTTACACTTCGCTTGTATCTACACTTGTTACCACTTTGCTTGCTCAACACAAACTCGACCCATTGCGCTGCACACTGCTGCTTTTATACCAGTTTTCTTATCGCGCCGAAGTTTCTTGCAACTTCCAATTGGAAAGCGCTCGACAATTCTCGTACAGCCCATTTCTTCGAGAACCATCCTTGCCATATCGGATTATACCAAGCAAATTATACAAAATTTGCCGTACTTCAAAGTGCATGCCTAAAAGTATGCTTGGAAAACATTCGTGTAGAGAAAAGCATTCCTGTACAGTACGACACAGAGTTTCTCATCGTATCACTGCCCATCACTTAGACTTGTTCGTCCCGAACAAGTGCCGAAGCTCTGCCGGAGTAAGACGCGAGGCGCTCCAAAGGGACTACTTTCAACCTGGCGTTTCTGTTGCCGCAGCGTTGAACCCTGTACACCACGTCATTAATCCTGGTCACGACCTTGTACGGTCCTTCCCATGATGTTTGAAGTTTTGGAGACAAACCTTTCCTGCGCTGCGGGTTGTAAAGCATTACCAGATCGCCTTCTTGGAACCCCGCTGTGTTAGCTCGTAGATCATATCTGGCTTTCATCTTATCGCTGACCAGTTGGATACGGTCCCTTATAAACTGGTGCATTTCTTCCAGCTCCGATCGCTTATTAACTGCGTAATCCGTCTTAGCGCCTTCCGTCGTGCTGACCACTCCGAACTTCAAGTCAGCAGGCAACCTCAGCTCCGTGCCGAATACTGCTCGGGCTGGAGTGAGTGATGTCGTATCGTGCGGGGCTGACCTATACGCCATCAAGAACAGCGGAATATGCGTGTCCCAATCCTTTTGATTCGTTCCACCATGCCGTCGGACTAGGGATGCAAAGGACAGGTGCGAGTTTTCCTTATTCCTAGTAGCTCACACACTTCCTTTAATACCAGAGACTCGAAATTCCAGTCCAAAAAATTCCAGTGGAACTCCAAATCTGGCCACCCAGTTGTTTACCAGCATTTCCGCGACTGTGGCGCCTCTTGGTTAGGAATAGGATACACTTCGGGCAATTTGCTGAAATACTCCATTACCACCAGCACATATTTGTTGCCTTGCGTGCTAAGTGGGAATGGCCAGGCGACATCCATGACAATTCGCTCAAAGGGCGCTCCCATGTTGTACTGCTGCATGCGGCCCCGAGATCTTCTTGTTGGCCCTTTCGCAGCCGAACATCGATCACAGCTTTTAATCCAATCGGCGACAGACTCCTGGCATCCTACCCAGTAGAATCGCCTTTTTATTTTGGCGACAGTTTTTGTGATGCCTAAGTGCCCTCCGCTGGAGTCGTTATGGTATGCCTCGATCACCTCGTTGATCCTGCATTTCGGGACTACAATTAGGGAATGGCTGGTCCGGCCATCCTCACTCTCCCACTCGCGTTATTTGCATCATTTAGTTGTGTTTGTATTGATTTTGCGCGTATTGTTGCAAGCGAACGAGCAGGCCACGATCGAGCTGTGGGTGTTTCCAACAAAGAATCATTGTAGACATCCAGGCATAATGAAATTAGATCATTCACAACAGCCGCACGATGTTTTTTCAGAGTATTGACCCATTGATGTTTTTCGGACTTATGCTTCTATAATTCAGTCGACTTTTAAACTTCTGCTGCAATGGAGTAAACACTAAACTCAATGTGATCGACAATTCTCTTCAATTTTGTTCCCCGTCAACTCGAATTCCTTCAGCAAGAGAGACTGTTTCTATCAGGTGTACAACTTTGCTTCCGCCGTTTTCCGATAGGTGGCTGTACCGGCTGAGGCTGGTTGAAATACATAGATGGTAATGCCTTTAAAGTGAGTGTGGACAGTGCCTAACGAATTGTCATCGCCGTTTCAGTGACAGTTGTTCTTGTTTTCGTATTATTCACGCTCGAAAATGTCCGTTTATGTGCCCAATTCTCGCCATTTGCGGGAAGTTTTACTTATCTGTTACAATTCGAAAAAAAAATGCAGCTGAAGCGCATCGAATGCTCTCAGAAACTTACGGTGATGCTGCTCTGAGTGAAAGAACGTGTCGGGAGTGGTTTCAACGTTTTAAAAATGGTGATTTCGACATGACAAAGTCATCCTCCAACACGACAATGCTCGGCCTCACGTCGCAAAAGTGGTCAAAAAGTACATGGAAACGCTGAAATGGGAAGTCTTGCCCCACCCGCCGTATTCCCCAGATGTCGCCCCTTCTGACTTCCACCTATTCCGTTCGATGGCACACGGCCTGGCAGATCAGCATTTTCAATCCTTCGAAGAATTGGAAAAATGGATTGCTTCATCGATAGCGTCAAAAGAGGACTCCTTTTTACGAGCCGGGATCCGAAAATTGCCGGAAAGATGGGAGAAAGTTGTCGCTAGCGACGGACAATACTTTGAATAATACATCTGTAAGCACTTTTTCGCAATAAAGCTTTTAATTTTGGAAAAAAAACGGCGGAAGCAAAGTTGTACACCTGATAATTAAAAAAAAATTGAAACAAATGGAATCGCCACGGTGCAAACGAATTTTTTTTTTTGTAAATTTAGCTTAAGATTTATAGTACTTAATATTATACTTGACAGCCGCCGTGGCTCAGTTGGTTAGTGCATTGGACCGCGAGTCAAAGGCAGCAAACCGCAGGTTCAAATACTGCCCGTAATAACACCTAAAAAAAATAACGGGAAAACTCGTTTTCTCTTTCGGCGGCTGTCCTCTCAGCAGGAAATGGCAAACCTCTGAGAGTAAAATTGCCTATGATAAAGCTCCCAACCTGCCGTTCGGAACCGGCATAAAACTGTAGGTCCCTTCTACCCGCGTACAAATTCACATGCACAACACGGGTGGTTGCGGGAAGCTAGGCCTTAGTCTCGCGTAAGCGGGCTGTCGTGCCATTCAATTATTATTACAGTAGCGACTCGGTAAAAGCAACCGATTAATGACAGGGGCAGTAGCAACTACCGAGTTTATTGCAATTATCGAGTCTAAATTTTTGTATGAAAATTTGCAAATTTCACAAAGTTTTATAAGGGTGTCATTAGAATTCATTATTATTTTATTCATATTTTGTTGTATTACAAAAAAAAAAGAACTTAAACTAATCACATTCATTGTGTTTAAGAAAAATCAAACAGAAACAAGAACTCCAAACATTTCTTAAAAGTTTACTGATTTAAACAAACTAGAGAGAGATACGGGACATCAACTGACACTCTACTCCACAAAAAGAAAATAAGACGAAGAAAAAGTTGCGATTATTGAGGTTTTTTCGGCAGCAGTTGCTTTTACTGAGTCTATAATGTATAAAATTCGGTGGTTGCGATAATCGAGGAGTTGCGCAAATCGAGGGTTGCTTTTACCGAGTCGCTACTGTATTATTAGGGTAAAAGGTTCGGTTGTGGGCATAGTTCATTTGTGGGTACCCCTTCGTATCTCTTGATAGAAAGCAGGCTGGGTTTTTTTGACTAAGGCCATTTGTTCATTATGGAACCACGATCTTTTTGTGCCAAATACTGAGTCGAAGACACGCCTGCTTTGTGCTGGGACCATATATATCTTTCTGTGCTTAAAAAATAAGACACACATTTTTTTACACATTTTAAATGGTGTAATAAATCGAAGTGAATCCATCGAGAAGGCAAGTAAATTGCATTTTTATTTAGTTAATTTATTTTACTTTGTGATCCAATATTGATTACAACCAATATGTTTACCCCGAACAAATTTTTCACTACTTCTCAAAATGGCTGCCAAATTCGGTTGTGGGCACCGCAATTAGTTCGGTTGTGGGCACCCGTCTTTTAGTGATTTTGTAAGTTTTGGTAAGTTATTTCATCAAAAATGGTCTTTTAACGCATTTTTTTGTTGTTTTAGCTATATCTTCCGAGGGTAAATAACAAAAATCCTCCGATATTTTTTTAATGTGTTGGATGTAATTTAACATTGTTCTGTAGATAAGCTAACCACAAAATCGACTGCCGCAGCGTATGCGATTTCCCAAACAAATCTCCAACGCTACAAAAAGAAGGTGGAAGAAAATTTCGGAGACATCAAAGCTGTCGACGGTGGTGTTTTCTTCTTTTTCTTCTTTTCGTGGATGTTATCGAATCAGGTTGACTGGTGTTTTCCACCTTCTTCACGTCACAGCACTTGAAGAGTGTTGATTAATTAGGTTGAATTTCATTTTACTTTAGGTCTTCTTGACAGCCCAGGAGAATGACTTGGTCACTTACATTTTGAAATGCCCGTCCATCTAAAATGTGCCCACATGCGTACCAGCTACTTCACATGCGTGCATTGTGCTTCAAATAATTAAAACTTAATATTTTTCTATATTCGTGTTGGTTTTTCTTAATATTTCCCCGTTTCCAGCAGATTTTCCAAGGGTGCCCACAACCGAACCAAAAAAAAATTTTTGTTAAAAATGACTACTTTACAAAATAAAAAAAAAATTTTCTATTTGACGGAATCGATTTACTTTTGTCATTACTTGTTAGCTAAGGTTTCTAGCTTTCCATAGATGTCCATATGTCCGATTAAGAAGTACTTGGTAAAAAGTTATGAGCCAAAAACAAAAAGGTGCCCACAACCGGACCCATTCCCCTATTAATATTATATTTGAAACAAACACTTTTAACCCTGGAAGTGCATCGAATCGACAAACATATGGCATACTCTTTGAATAGGGCCAAAAATAACGATGCACTTCCAGGGTTAAAAAAATGTCTGGTCATTTTTTTTGCTCAACATATTTGTCCAGATTTCATTCACCATACGTTAAGTGCTCCAATTTGCTCAAAACTAATGTTCCGCGTTCACGCGTATAAATGTCTTACATCTCTTATTAACATATCGCACACGCACTACAAAAGTGACACAACTTTTCATTTACGGGTTTAGGTGTTAATATTATGCACAATGCATACATCAACCAATCAGCAAAAGCTCAGTATATTTTGTTGTTGTTAACTGTTACTGCACATTATGAAAGTCGAAACTCTTAGCCTAGGCGTATACGCACACGCAGGCCGCACACGCAGCACAGCTCAGCGTAGTTCAATTTTTTGTAAATAATGCAGTACCATATGACAGCATATACAGCGACATAGTCGCGTGCGGCGGAGAGACTTGCCTGCGCACAACTGCGCACAGTGTTGCGAGTAGTGACAAAAATGTCAAAATGCAACTGCATAAGCGCAAAAATCTGCGAGGTTTTGTTGGAAATACTTCAGTTAAGAGAAATCCGAAGTACGCTCTTCCACCGTAAAAAAAAAATTGTGTACAAACAGCAAATTTTTGCTTTGACTTTGAGGTTGAATATTTTAAAATAAATTATGAGCAGGTCTCTAAAAGTTACTATTGTCGTAAGTTTTATATAATCTAAGTCTGACAATACCAACATTTTGCTGATTACTCTCACCTATGAGCAGTACCGTTATGATGAAAATTAAGTAAAGAAAGCAAGGGAATAAAAAGTGAGTTCAAATTTTAAAAGTGATTTAAAAAAAACGTTAAATATCACTTTTGAAATTTTTGGATATTTTGTTTTAGAAAGTATGTAAATTATGCTGTACAATTTTTAGCTGCGCATATTTGCACGAATGGAAGTTATTGGCATTTTTCGGTAAAGACTTGAGTGCAAATTCGCGATATTTTCACAGTTTGGTTGAAAGCCAGTAGCAATCGGTCAATTAATGCTCTGCTGGTGATGGAAAAATTTGTTGAAGATAGCTTCGGAAAATCAATTACGATTACCATTATATTCGAAATAGAGGGGTTAATAGAGTTTCGACAGTACACTTAGATTTTTTCGTACAGAACCAAAAGTTTACAACCTTACAGTCAAACCTAAATTGGAGCGTTGAGCGTTGCGTTTTCTGACGCAACGCTCTCGCTCAGTGCGGCATACCGAAATTGAAGCGTTGCGTTGGGATTGTCAAAATCATGAAATGAAAACAAATGACAAAAAAATATCTGCTTAGTTGCCAAAAAACAACAATTTATTATTATTTTGCAAAACTTATCCCTCATTTGAATAAATTCTTCAAAATTGAAATCAAATCAAATATAAATTACAGGCGTTTTTGTTATACGCAGCCAACTTCCACCGCTAACGCCTTGTCAAAATTAGAAATTCGAATAGCGCAGCGTCAGAGCGTTTCAACTGCGGTTTGCCCCATACACTTTGTATGGGCATGAAGCAATTTTGACAGTTGCTTGCCGCTGACGCTCCAATTTAGGTTTGGCTGTTACTACTTCAATTGTATGGGAGGCGCCCTCTGGGGGTGAATTTTTGAACTTTAATTAATTTTGTATTTTTGGCATTGAGGAATGTTGACGATTCTGTAATAAATCATTCAAATCGGTTAAGTACTTTGCCAGATACGATGTTTCTTCGCTTACTTTACTACATTTACAAGTGTGGAGCCAGTTCCATTGAAAATTACTAGTTTTGTATGGCAGCCACCTTAAGAGTTGGATGTAGCGGTTAGGTGTGTATAGAAAAAATATTCGAAAGGGAAAATAAATTGGGGTCAGTCTTACATATGGTACGTCTGGGAACAACCTGAGAGCAGCGGGAGCCCACTTTTTAAAAACGATGGTTTTATATGGGAGCCTCATTAAGGGTTGGAGATAGGTGGTAGGAATGTTCGAAAAAAAGATTCAGGAGGAAAAATTAGTGGGGTCAGTCTAAGATTTTAACCCTCTAAAAGCAATTTCTGAGCAGCCGTGGAGCACTTTATCGCGATTTTATTTTCAATCACTTTTGAAAAAAGCGCATTTTATCTATATACATATTTATAAATAAATTTATATTGTTACGAAAATCCAAGGTTGTTTTCCAAGGTTGGTTTTGATTGTGGTTGAAAATAAAACAACTTCAATTACTTAACAAAAATCAACAATCACTTTATTTACAGATTTACACTTCGCTTGTATCTACACTTGTTACCACTTTGCTTGCTCAACACAAACTCGACCCATTGCGCTGCACACTGCTGCTTTTATACCAGTTTTCTTATCGCGCCGAAGTTTCTTGCAACTTCCAATTGGAAAGCGCTCGACAATTCTCGTACAGCCCATTTCTTCGAGAACCATCCTTGCCATATCGGATTATACCAAGCAAATTATACAAAATTTGCCGTACTTCAAAGTGCATGCCTAAAAGTATGCTTGGAAAACATTCGTGTAGAGAAAAGCATTCCTGTACAGTACGACACAGAGTTTCTCATCGTATCACTGCCCATCACTTAGACTTGTTCGTCCCGAACAAGTGCCGAAGCTCTGCCGGAGTAAGACGCCAGGCGCTCCAAAGGGACTACTTTCAACCTGGCGTTTCTGTTGCCGCAGCGTTGAACCCTGTACACCACGTCATTAATCCTGGTCACGACCTTGTACGGTCCTTCCCATGATGTTTGAAGTTTTGGAGACAAACCTTTCCTGCGCTGCGGGTTGTAAAGCATTACCAGATCGCCTTCTTGGAACCCCGCTGTGTTAGCTCGTAGATCATATCTGGCTTTCATCTTATCGCTGACCAGTTGGATACGGTCCCTTATAAACTGGTGCATTTCTTCCAGCTCCGATCGCTTATTAACTGCGTAATCCGTCTTAGCGCCTTCCGTCGTGCTGACCACTCCGAACTTCAAGTCAGCAGGCAACCTCAGCTCCGTGCCGAATACTGCTCGGGCTGGAGTGAGTGATGTCGTATCGTGCGGGGCTGACCTATACGCCATCAAGAACAGCGGAATATGCGTGTCCCAATCCTTTTGATTCGTTCCACCATGCCGTCGGACTAGGGATGCAAAGGACAGGTGCGAGTTTTCCTTATTCCTAGTAGCTCACACACTTCCTTTAATACCAGAGACTCGAAATTCCAGTCCAAAAAATTCCAGTGGAACTCCAAATCTGGCCACCCAGTTGTTTACCAGCATTTCCGCGACCGTGGCGCCTCTTGGTTAGGAATAGGATACACTTCGGGCAATTTGCTGAAATACTCCATTACCACCAGCACATATTTGTTGCCTTGCGTGCTAAGTGGGAATGGCCAGGCGACATCCATGACAATTCGCTCAAAGGGCGCTCCCATGTTGTACTGCTGCATGCGGCCCCGAGATCTTCTTGTTGGCCCTTTCGCAGCCGAACATCGATCACAGCTTTTAATCCAATCGGCGACAGACTCCTGGCATCCTACCCAGTAGAATCGCCTTTTTATTTTGGCGACAGTTTTTGTGATGCCTAAGTGCCCTCCGCTGGAGTCGTTATGGTATGCCTCGATCACCTCGTTGATCCTGCATTTCGGGACTACAATTAGGGAATGGCTGGTCCGGCCATCCTCACTCTCCCACTCGCGGTATAGGCAACCATCAGACAGCCGCAGACTTTGCCACTGCGCCCAGTAAGCCTTCGCGATCGGGCTCTCACCGGCCATCTCCTGCCAGTCTGGACGTGCGCCTTGCTCCTTGCCTTCAATGATTTTTTTAAGATCCGTATCCTCGCGCTGGTCATTTTGTATCCTCTCCGCAGACCACTCTTCCTCTGGCATAATGCTGTCCAATCTTACGTCCACTATCTGCCCGTTGCTTCCGGCTCGCGAACAATGCCTGCATTCGGTTTTGCACGGACGGCGTGACAAGGCATCGGCATTTCCATGGCTGCTACTCTTGCGATGCTCTACCGTGTAGTCGTAGCTCTGCAATCGCTCGATCCACCGCTCCAACTGGCCTCCTTAAAGTTCAGCAGCCATTTCAATGCCGCATCTGTGCACAGGCGAAACTTTTGCCCATACAGGTATTTATGGAAGTGTTTCACGCATTCCAATACTGCGAGCAACTCCCTTCGTGTCACACAGTAGTTGCGTTCAGGCTTTGACAAAATTTTGCTGTAGTACGCTATCACTTGTTCTTGGCCATCTATTATCTGTGACACCACACCACCAATACTATGCCCACTTGCATCTGTATCCAGCACAAACATCGCTCCAGGCACGGGGAAGGCCAGTGGACAGTTTTGGAGCAGTGCACAGTTTTTCCTTCAGTTGTGCAAAAGCCTGCTCCTGCTCTTCGCCTCACGCGAAGGCTTAATTCTTTTTCGTCAGTTTGTGCAGGCTGCCAGCTTTGTTCGCAAATCCAGGAACGAATCTTCGGTAGTATGTGCACAGGCCCAGGAAACTGCGGAGTTCGTGTAGATTGCGTGGTCGGGGCCACTCCTTCACCGCCGTGATTTTGCCTTCATCCGTATGTACTCCGCGGGCGGAAACCGTGTGACCCAGATACTTGACCTCCTTTTAAAACAGCGAGCACTTCCTTAGGTTGAGTTTAAGCCCGGCTTTCTGTATTCGCTCGAATACCTCCTTTAGCTTTCCCAGGTGGTCGTCGAAGCTTTTACCCATCACGATTATGTCGTCCAGGTAGACCAAACATGTCCGCCAATGCAGCCCTTTGAGCACTCGTTCCATTAGCCGCTCGAATGTCGCTGGTGCGTTGCAGAGTCCAAACGGCATGACGGTGAACTGCCACAAACCGTCGCCAACACTAAAAGCTGTTTTCTCCTTGTCCTGGTCTGCAAGCTCCACCTGCCAATAGCCGCTGCGTAAGTCGAGTGTGGAAAACCACTGTGTGCCTGACAGTGTGTCCAGGGTGTCATCGATCCGAGGTAGTGGATAGCTGTCCTTCTTGGTCACGTCATTGAGCTTTCGATAGTCCACACAAAATCGGGTACTGCCATCTTTTTTCTGGACTAGCACGACCGGCGAACACCGGTCGATGTTGTGTTTCACTATGGCTGTTCTTCCGCCCGCTTCTGTTGCAAATATTGAGCCATAGTGCTTAAGGAGTGATCGTGCCTTCTGTTTCTGCTCGGCTGTCAATTCGCTGCTCCAATGGTTCTGCGGTATGGCGTCCATGTTGGAGCCGCTTTTCTTACTTCCTCCGGGTGGACTGCTTTCGCAATTGACAACTGCTTCAGCCTCTCTACACTCGCCAATGACCGCATCTTTTCCGACATATCTGGGTGTGTTCAGTGGGTTGAGTATCCTGACTGGTATTTTGCCATTTTTGGGTTCCACTAATGTACGTCCGATTATAATGTTATCGTATCCTTGTTTTGGTGCTTCTACAACCCACAGCCGACTTGTCCCATCGTCCTCGTCCACCTTTGCCACAATCGCCTCGGAATTCGCTGGTATCTTCTGGTGTTGACACGAGACAACTTTCCTTACCGCCACGCTTCGCTCATAGCCAGTGTGCAGGAGGAATTCAACGTTGGCATACCTCAGCACATTTTCTTTTAGGTCCAGCGTAAAACCGTGCCTAATCATGAAATCCACGCCGATAATCACGTCGTCCATTATATCCGCGACGATGAACTCATGTTCCAGGCTGCTGGTGCCGATAGCAATTGTTTTTGTTACTTTTCGTTTTACTGGCGCACGCTCGCCAGTCGCAGTCCTCAGCTGTATGCCATGCAGTGGTTCCCAGTACTTCAGAAGCTTCCTTTTTATGATCGAATATGACGCTCCAGTATCCAGTGTCAAAACGAACAACTTTCCATCTATCTTTCCTTCAATCGCCAAGCTATTGGGTTGTCGTTTCAACTGCGTGACAAGGACGGTGGGGCAGCAGGTTGTGGGGATCAGCTCTCGCCCCTTTGGGCTGACCCGTTTTAGTTTAACGACTCGTCGTCCTCAGCCCTGCGCTTGTTGGCTGAGCCTCGATTGTCACTATTCCTCGCTTCAGGCGATTGCGATCGAGAACGGGAACGCCCCTTTTGTTGGCGGCAGTCTCGTGCTATGTGACCCTGCTTGCCACATGTCCAGCAAACAACTTTAGAGGAGACAACCCGTGGCCTGCCCGGTGTCTCAGAGCTTATGGCCTGGATCGAAATGTCGCTGTCCGGCTGGATTTGGCGTATCCTTGCAGGTGCATACCGAGTGCCTCCAATCCATGTCGCCTAATATGTCATCGCGCTGGTCACCGTCTCCTTAAATGTCGGCTTGCCCATCATCAACGCACTGCGACGTGTCTCGGGATCATGCAGACCTTCAATGAACGACTCAATCTTCATCCTTTCGAGATCATCAGCGCCGAATTTTGGGTAGCACAACTGTACGAGCCGCTCAATGTCTGCTGCATATGTCTGCAGCGCCTCGTTGGCTCTTTGCCTGTGGTTCTTCAGCTCACAGTAGTACAGCGTATGGTTGTGCTCGTTGCTGTACTTCGCTGCCAACGCTCTCATGATGGCCTCATAATCACTTCTCGAACATTCCGGAACTGATTTCATTACCTCAGTCGCAGGACCTTTCAGCGCCAGTGCCAATCTCCGACCCTTCCTGATATCGGTCCACTGATTTTCCAAAGCAGCTAAGTCGAATTGCAGTTTGAATGTATCGAACGGCGTAGCACCATCATAAGTAGGCACTTCTGTTCGGGTGGCGAAACTTTCCGAAACTGGCGGCAAACATTCTCGTGGCTGTACCTCTCTAAGCCGCTCGTCGATTTTTCTGTTTAACGAATCCTCCAGACTGTCAACTCGTTTGTCTAAATGTTCTACTCGCGTCTCCAGGTGCTCAACTTTCACATTAATCCTGTCTGAAATCTCTTCCACTTTCTGCTCCAAGCGCGCAGAATTTTCCTGAAGCAGTTTTCTTATCGCGCCGAAGTTTCTTGCAACTTCCAATTGGAAAGCGCTCGACCATTCTCACACAGCCCATTTCTTCGAAAACCATCCTTGCCATATCGGATTATACCAAGCAACTTATACCAAATTTGCCGTACTTCAAAGTGCATGCCTAAAAGTATGCTTGGAAAACATTCGTGTAGAGAAAAGCATTCCTGTACAGTACGACACAGAGTTTCTCATCGTATCAATATTAAAATACAAATATTTTGAATGTATCTTTTATGAACTGAGATAATTTTCATTGTTAATATAAAGTTTTTTCAAATCCGTTTGTATGGGAGGTAGTCGAAGTTTTGGTCCGATTTCAATGAAATTTTGTACTGTAAGTGCTTTACTGATACAATAACTGTATACCGAATTTCATTTATATACGACCACTCCTTCTATTTTTATCATTCCGCTATATGAACTCGCAACACTGTGCTGCGTCACGTTGTAGTTGAAATACAGTTTCCTACGCGCAGCCGAACACATTCTCTTGCAAAAATTGAAGAATAAATTGAAGAAGTGCGAAAAAGTGTAATATGGGCTGTCCATGCACTTTTTCAATTTATTCTTAAATTTTTGCAAGAGAACGTGTCGGCTGCGCGTAGGAAACTGTATTTCAACTACAACGCGACGCAGTTGTGCGCAGGCACGTCTCTCCGCCGCACGCGACTATGTCGCTGTATACGCTGTCATATGGTACTGCATTATTTACAAAAAAATTAACTACGCTGAGCTGTGCTGCGTGTGTGGCCTGCGTGCCCGTATACGCCTAGGCTAAGAATTTGGATTTAGGGAGCGCAAAGTCGAGTCCAAGGACACAAAAAGTCCATTGAACTCGATCAATGCTCTGGAAAGAGGAGCATTCTGCGCATTAAAAATGAAGGGAATCACAATGGGCCCAATAGGGCCTCCGAGTGGAACTGCAAAATGCACACTGCCCTTCTTTAACCTAACCTAATAATTCTACACGATATGTATAAGTTAAGATATTTATTATCTAAATATTATTATTATTATTGATAGGGATAGTGCACTGCGACCTAGTAGATCTATTGTGCCCCCTTCTTGGACCTCAAAGACTATCAGTGAGTCCAGTATCCAAGAGAAATTTTAGTATGTTTCCTAAACCTCTGGATACCCAGTCCGCACCCGATATGAGGTGATCCCCCAGGTGCTTCTTTCTCTTATGCATGAGTACAGGGCATTCTCCTAGTATATGTATCGCAGTCTCGTTTTCCTGCAAGCAGAACCTGCAATACCCGTTTTCACGAATTCCTAGTTTAGTTAGATTATAGTTCAATCTACAATGCCCTGTAAGCATTCCCGTGATAATCCTAAGATTATTTTTTGATAAAGTCATACAGTCCTCGAATCGTTTCCTATTATAGGATCCGCTAACCAGCTTCGAATGCTCTAGACCTGGTTGATTTTCCCAGTATTGATTCCTTCTGGTTATCTCGTCCTTTCTCAGTAAGATGGAAGAGGCTCCTTTTCCCAACCCACAAAATGGTTCCGGGCAGACGAAGGGTGTGGAAGCCCCCTTCTTGCCAGCTCGTCAGCCCGTTCGTTCCCTTCAATGCCGGTGTGGCCCGGAACACAAAGTACCCAGACCTTATTGTAACGGCCAAGTTCATTCAGCTTCTCGAGGCACTCCAATACCAGTTTCGAGGACACCTGATAGGATCTAAGAGCCTTGATAGCCGCTTGGCTGTCAGAAAGGATGGCAATTTTCCGGTTCCAGTAGTTCTTCACCAGATTGAAGTGAGCACACCTTTCAATGGCGTATATTTCCGCCTGGAAGATAGTGGTGTGCTTTCCCATCGGCTCCGAGTATCTTATCCTCGGCCCATATACTCCTATCCCGGTGCCTTCCTCCGTTAAGGAGCCATCTGTGTACCAGGATATCATGTGCTTGTCTATCGAATATGTCTCCGATATACCTACCCATCTCTTTTTGTTACTAAGTTCAGTTTTGAACCGTTTGACAAAGCTGAACTTCGGTGAGATTGTGTCCCTCGGTATTGCGATTTCGAGGTGCTGATGCGTGAGAGTATCAATCCTCTTACGACTCAGGAATCCCTCCGCTCCGATATTAACACCAGTCATCCGTAGGAGAGCCCTCTTCGCCTGGGTCTGTATGTGTAAGTGAAGAGGTGTGAGTTCAAGAAGAACCTCCAAGGATGCTGTTGGACACGTTCTCATAGCCCCTGTTATGCAAACGCATGCCAGTCTTTGTAGCTTACTAAGCGCCTTGATAGTGGTCGACTGGCTGGTCTTGCTTGCCCAGACAGCCGAACCATACGTTATCATGGGTCTTACAATCGCCGTGTAGATCCATCTCAGTATAGATCCATCTCAGTGAAAGCCCTAGTGGCCTTCCTTATCGTTGCCTCCTTCTGGAATTCTATCTCTACCCCATCCAGACGTATGGGTCTAAGAGCATCAAGTTTGTATTTTCTTGTGAAGGGTACAACGGTGGTCTTCGCCTGATTTATATTCAGCCCCACCTTTGTGCACCATTTCTTGGTCAACCTTAGTCCCAAGGTTATCCTTTCCCGCAGGGTATCTTCAAATGTTCCCCTGCATAGGATTACTATATCGTCCGCATAACCCTGAACCGTTAGGCCAGCGTTAGTTAGCTCTTGTAAAAGATCATCAACCACGAGGCTCACCAGAAGAGGAGATAGTACCCCCCCTCTGTGAACAGCCTCGGGTTGTGTTTGCTAATACTAGGCCACCCGTACTAGTCTGTATCTCCACCGACCTAGTAGCGAGCATACTATGTATCCAGCCTCTTAGGGTGTTAGTCAAGCCCCTGCTGGTTAACGAATTGTCTATGACTTCATGAGAGGTATTGTCAAAGGCCCCCTCTATATCCAGGAAGGCACATAGTGCCATTTCCTTCTCTTCCAGACTTTCCTGCAACACACTTGTCAGCTGGTACAAAGCAGTCTCGGTGGACCGACCTACCCTATAGGCATGTTGACAAGTATGCAGAGGGTTGTCTAATAGGACTGTCGTCCTTATGTAGTTGTCCACAACTTTCTCTAGAGTTTTCAGTACAAATGAAGTTAGGCAAATTGGCCTGAAGGATTTCGGATGAAGTGGATCCTTCTTCCCGGCCTTCGGTATAAAAACTACCTTTGCCCTTCTCCAGGCTTCTGGTATATAGCCCAGTGCCAGACTGGCTCTAGTTATTTTCAGGAAGTGGTAATTAAAGAGACCCATCCCTTTCTATAGTAGGGCCGGAAAAATGCCGTCGGGCCCAGGTGACTTCAGTGGTTTGAAGGTATTAACCGCCCACTGTACCCTTTCCTCCGTGCATATTTCCTTTGCCACTCTCCCGTCTCTCTTAGAGATCCTGCATAGCGCCCCAGCCTTGCCATAACCTTGAAGAGTCTGGACGCCTCACAGGTTTGTTCTATATTTTCACAGAAATTTCTGAAATTTCTTCGCTTGGATTCCCTGATCTCCTTATTATAGAGTGTCAGAGTGCTCCTATACTCGGACCAGATCCCGGTTCGTTTCGCCCGGTTAAATAACCTGCGAACCTTGCTTCGCAGTATACTGAGGTCCTTATTCCACCAGGGTACGTCCCTGGAGGAAGCAATCTTGCTGACCGGGCAGCTGGCCTCATACGCATCGACGACTACCTTATTAAAGCAGTTCACCATAGTATTTAGTTCCATAGAATTCCTGATATTATCCCCCAACCCAAGGTTGGCGGAGTTAAGACTCAGTGTTTCCTGAAACTTTTCCCAGTCTGTTCTCCTGGGATTTTTCAAAACTTTCCTAACTGAAGCAGAACCTTCAATGTTAAACCGTATTATTCTATGATCCGACATTGAAGGCTCCCCAGAAACCCTCCAGTTTTTAACCAGTTCGGAGCTTAGAGTATTTCCTAGGGTTATGTCTAGGACCTCCTCTCTTGAGCTGGTTACAAACGTTGGTATATTTCTCACGTTATTGCTTCTAATTTATTGCTAATAATAAATTCTAAAAGGTACTCACCCCTTTGATTTGTATCGCTGCTTCCCCAGGCCTCGCTGTGCGCATTCGCATCGCAACCCAGTATAAGTGGCAGCTTCTTCAGCTCACAGTACCTCACCAGTTTAGAGACTGCCTCTGGCGGAGCCAGGGTGTCCTCTCCTGGGAAGTAACCTGTGGCCATCACTATCTCCTGAGCGGTCCCGATTGTTAATACCGGTATCTGTACCGCAACCAGGTCCCTAGAAAGGAAATCTGGAAGACATATAAAGTTCAAACCATTGGTTACTAACATGGAGGCTCTTGGGTTATTACATCTGATATCCCACAGAAGCGGCCTTTGCGTGGTGCAGATTGATCTGCGCAACTGCGGTGCTGGTCATAGCGGCCTTAGCGTTTTCCGGCGCCGCCTTCATGCTCCGTCAGACCGCTCTCCTTATCCAGGTCCGACAGGGAGACTCTATCGGAGTCTTCGTTGTCAGCGGCCATGCTAAGCATCGAGAGGTCGATCGCATCGATCCCCTCGACTTAGTGAGGTAGGAGGCTAATCTCCTCGACGCCCTCACTGCTGGCAGCCTCTTTCTCTACAAGTGTGGCCACCTCCTTTGGAATTACGGCTTCGCCTTCCGCAGGAGTATCTGGTGCCGGCGTATCAGCCACCTCCGGCTGCTCGCGGCGCTTATGCACATGCACTGGTACAGTGCCAAACCTGTACCGCAGGACACACTTGCACTTCTTAATGGCCTCTATCGATCGGTCGTCGACCCCGATCGTCAGGACCTTGCCATTCTTTTCGTCCCTTGAACGGAAGATTCTCCACAGATTAGTGTGCAGCCCCTCGTTTTGTGCGATGAGCAAATCGAAGAGCTGTTTATTGTCCTTCCCTGCAGCCTTCGGGAGGTAAACAGTCAGCAGATGTACGCCGGGTATAAGGTCCCCGTCGCACGTTGCCAGCTTTACCCCCTTCCAGCCAGGTAGAGTGGGGACTAGGCCCTCGAGCCATTCTGCTGTGTCGGCACTTGCACAGTCAACCAGTATGAGTCCTGGTCGAAAGTGTATGCCATCGAACTGGAGTTTAGCCCTCCAGCCCTTACACATTTCTGCCACAAGTGCATCTTCAATCTGACCCTGTTCCTCTCTGGAGAGTATGTTTACAGGGAAAGATGCCGGGTTGGTTGGTTGGTTGGTTAGAGTGGTAATGCCCCAGGCATCCAATTAGCGCAGATGCGCCGTTTTGAAACCACTATCTTGATTCAACCTAGGTAGATGGTTGTTATACTCCCGGTGACTAAAACCGCTATAGCCAATTCGAGAGGTTTAGAAAGGCAAGAAGTGAGCTTACCTTGTAGTCCTTGATTTCGTCAACGTTCGTAAACGTCGGTTTACCTAGAGTTTTTCACCGTCTCCTTGCTAGGGCCGGGCAATCGCAGAGAAAGTGTTGAATCGTTTCCTTTTCCTCGGGATTATTGCAGCTTCTACAGCAGGTATTATGAGGAATGCCCATTTTGGCAGCATGCTCTCCAATGGGCCAGTGACCCGTGATGACAGCGGTGAGCCTGGCTGCATCACGTCGGCCTCTGTTAATTAATTCGGCTGATTTGTTCCTGTCGTACCTTGGCCATAAGGATCTGCTGATTTTACAGGAACGCATCCGAGCCCACCTGGTATCAGCTTTAGCAAGGAAGCCTTTGGAGATTTCACTCTTTATGGAACCAATTGGGATGCGGACCATTTCCGCTACCCGTTCCTCAAGTGCGGAACCCCCCCTGGCTAGCTCATCCGCTCTTTCGTTACCCTCAATGTTCTTGTGCCCCGGCACCCAGATTAGGGTAACTTGGAACCGACGAGCCAGATCCCTTTAGGCCTCCTTACATTTCCACACCAGCTTGGATTTTATAACCGACGAGCCCAACGCGTTGATGGCAGCTAGGCTGTCAGATAGTACGCATATGCTGTTTTTGTAGGTGGTATCGTCCAAAGCCATCCTACAGGCCTCTTTAATAGCGAAAACTTCCGCCTGGAAGACGCTAGCTGTGTTGGGAGGCGAATGGATTTACTGAGCCTCAGCTTCTCTGAGTAGATTCCCGCCCCTACACCTCAGTCCATCTTTGATCCATCAGTGTAGATTTCGGTATCGCTCCCACTTGTGACTCTTCCTTTCTTCCATTCCGAACGGGATGGAATACGTCTGCCATACCTTTTCCCGAAGAATACAGTGGGAATTTTATAGTCTGTCTCCGCAGTGTGTGCATTTTGCACTTGATCTAGTATTGACCCGTGCCCATACGGTTTATTCTTCCAGCATCCTATCTCTCTTAACCTGAGAGCACTTAGAGTGGCGGTGTTAACGATATGAAGATCTATCGGAAGTAAGTGCGTCAATACATTCAGAGCCTCCGTAGGGCAGGATTTAATCGCCCCTGTTGCTATCGCGCATGCTGTTCTTTGTATTCTGCTCAGCTTTGTGGTGTTATAGTCCCTCCTGAGAGCTTTCCACCAAACTAAGGAACCATAAGAAAGGATAGGACGTACAACCGTTTTGTACATCCATAGCATTAGGTCTGGACGGAGCCCCCATTTCCGGCCAATCATCTTTTTACAGGCGTACAGAGCAAAGCCCGCTTTGCTGGCTCTGTGTTCGATGTTTGTTTTCCAGTTTAGCTTTGGATCCAAGATTACCCCCAGGTACTTGGCGCTAGACGAGAGGGATAGTGTCGTTCCGTTCAGCATAGGTAATCTGAATCTAGGTATCTTGGTACGCGTGGTGAAAAGCATCAGTTCGGTCTTACTTGGATTAAGGCATAGCCCACGACCCGTGCACCAAGCTCTCAATCTTTTCAGCGCTGCCTGAAGGATATCACTGATCACTTCGAGACACATCACCACCACGACGTCATCCGCGTATGCCACGACTTTGATACCTCTACCGTTTAATTCAGCTAGTATTCTATCCAGGGCACAAGCCCAAAGTAGAGGTGATAGAACTCCTCCTTGGGGGGTGCCTCTGTTTAGGTATTTGATCAGCGAACTTTTCCCCCAGTTAAGCGCTGATCTCCCTTGAATGGAGCATTGTTGTTATCCAGCCGCAGATGTCTACATTAACTCCAAGGTATTCTAGCGATTCCCGGATCGCATCTATACGGATGTTGTTGAAGGCCCCTCAATATCCATCCAGTGTATACTCTTTGTGTTCTATGGACTTTTCCACCGTCCTCACAACCTCATGGAGTGCCGTTTCCGTGGACTTCCCCTTTAGGTATGCATGTTGGGCATCAGATAACTTGCTTCCTACCACATTCCTGATGTGCAGGTCGAGCAGTCTCTCGAAGGTTTTAAGTACAAAGGATGTTAGACTTATCGGCCGAAAATCCTTTGCTGACTCGTGTCCCCTTTTTCCCACCTTGGGAATAAAGACAACTTTGACCCTTCTCCAACTAGAAGGGACGTATGGAATTGTTATGCATGCTCTGAAAATTGCAACGAGCCAAGGAATTATTCACTCCTGCGTGGCCTGAAGCATCATAGGAAAGATTCCATCCGGTCCAGGTGATTTGTAGGCTGAAAAACTTTTGATTGCCCATGCAACTTTGTCTTCCGTTATAATCATTGTCTTCCGTCCTTACAACCTCATGGAGTGCCGTTTCCGTGGACTTCCCCTTTAGGTATGCATGTTGGGCATCAGATAACTTGCTTCCTACCACATTCCTGATGTGCAGGTCGAGCAGTCTCTCGAAGGTTTTAAGTACAAAGGATGTTAGACTTATCGGCCGAAAATCCTTTGCTGACTCGTGTCCCCTTTTTCCCACCTTGGGAATAAAGACAACTTTGACCCTTCTCCAACTAGAAGGGACGTATGGAATTGTTATGCATGCTCTAAAAATTGCAACGAGCCAAGGAATTATCCACTCCTGCGTGGCCTGAAGCATCATAGGAAAGATTCCATCCGGTCCAGGTGATTTGTAGGCTGAAAAACTTTTGATTGCCCATGCAACTTTGTCTTCCGTTATAATCACGGTACCAATACCCGTGGTAGGTGATCTCTGATGCTCAAAATCCTGCTCTTCATCCGAAGATCCTGGGAAATGAGTTTCTAGAAGTAGATTCAAGGCTTCCTGCGTGCTATCTGTCCATGAACCATCCGCTTTCCTTATAAAAGAAGGGCTGGTATGGTCCTTGGATAAGATCTTACTTAGCCTAGCAGAATCCTTGGTGGTTTCTATTGAACAGAAATCCTTCCAGCCCTTGCTTTTGGAATTTCTGATTGCTTTTTTGTATTTTCTGAGACTGTCCTTGTAACCTTCCCAGTTGCCAAAGGAGTAGCTCTGGTTAAACATCCTACGAGTCTCTGCCCTGAGGCTAGTGAGATCCTGGTTCCACCAGGGAGGAAATGATTTTTTGGAGTATTTCACAGGACAGGATATTCTAAACGCAGAAGCCATCGCGTTTTCTAACCGTCGGATATTGCTATCTACATCTACTGCCGAGGTTATGTCTGAATTGGGTGCCCTGCCCATTTTCTTCTTGGCTATCCTAGCGAACCTAGATCAGTTGGTACGTTTAGGGTTTCTATAGGGTGGAGGGGGTTCGGCCCGAACATATAAGTCGTAGAGTATCCAAGCATGATCCGAGAAGGACTTCTGATTGGATACCCTCCACTTATCGACAGATACTAGTTCGTTTTCAGTTAGTAGTGAAACATCTAGGACCTCCTCCCAGCCACTGAAGCCTTCAGAGCTAGGAAAGGTGAAGGTCGGAGTATTACCTCTGTTACACACTACCAGGTTAGTATTGATAATAAAATCGTAAAGGTACTCACCCCTTTCATTGGTCTCGGTGCTCCCCCATAGTGTGTGTCTGGCGTTGGCATCACACCCTAGGAGCAGTGCACCGGTACAGCCAGCCACCAGTCTACGGACCTCCTCCGGGGGCGCTGGCCGATCGTGCGCCATATATACTGAGGCTAGTGTCATGCTAACCCCGTCAGCAGCCTCCAGCTTGACCACCGTAGCATCGCCTGTGCTGTGAAGAGGTAGAAGATACATGCAAAGATGTTTTTTTGCGACTATACAAGTCCTCGGCTTACCGTCGATCCTTTTATAGAAGATATTGTAGTCGCTTCGTTGGAGCCCTTTCACCATAGTGCTCCGTACACATGGCTCCTGGACGAGAGCGATGTCGATGTCCGCCTCCGATTGGAGGACGGAGAGGTTGTCCGTTGCCAACTTGGAGTGTTGGAGGTTGACTTGGACAACCTTCAATCCCATTTAGACGTCGGTATGGGGGGGATTGGGATCGCTGAGCTTGACGCCGTCCATCAGCTTTTCTGCGTCCCCAATCTCGTCGATGGCCTCCTCATCCCCGCCGGATGAGCGGAACACCTTCACTTTTGCGTGCCGAACGCCAAAGCGAAGCTTATGGTCTGCCTTTTCCAGGGCAGCCAAGCTCTCTTCGGTGATCATGAGGAGGAATGACATGCTGGCCTTCTGCGGAGCCTCCGCTTTGATCACCTGCCAGTCAGTCATGGGTATTGAGGGGTTGTGCGCTTGCATATAAGTCAGCAGTTTGTCGGCATCCAGTGGCATATTTGGCAACCATATGCGAGCTCGTGGTCTCCTAGGGACCTCACTGGCCGGGATAAGCTTAAGCCTTAAGCTTCCCGCTGCCTCCCCTAACTTGGAGATGCAGCTTTCCAGGAAATCCCTAGAAAATTGATCCTCGCATTTGATTACCCGATATCCCCGGATAACCTCCGCAGAGTCGAAGCTGGGAAGAGGTGCCGCCGGGCTCGCAGTCAGGTTGCCCAATACATGGTCCATTACCAATTGGGTCAACCTGGCCTCGATTTCTCCCCACTTTTCCAGTGCTTCTTTACCGCGGTTGGTGGCAGCGTCGACGAGTGCAACCTGCAGATGGTCACGCACAACGTCACTGAAGATCCTCTTCGGTTTCGACGGTTCAGCTGCCCCGGCCACTTTCGGTCTTTTGGTGTCACGGTTCGACTTCTCCTGAGTAGACCGGTTTCGCTTCGTCGCTTCAGTTTTTGGTAAGGTCGCTTGGTACTCCCGGTACTCATCGACTACCTTCTGAAACCGTACCTTGTCCTCCGCATCCTTGGGATGAGCAGTACCAGCGGCTTCGTTTTTGCTAATCCTGCCGAGGATAGCCAAAGCCCTCTGGTACTGCTTATACCTGGACGGTGGTCTAGGATTGGCCGGTTTCAGTTGGCCCCTTGCTGCAGCGGATGTCGAGGGTTTCTCAGAGAGGATTGGCGTGCTGTGACCCACAGTGCCAGGCGTCTCTGAGGAAATGGGTATGATTGTGTCCTGGCTTGATGCCAGGAGTTCGTCTTCGGAGGATGTTCCCGGAACTTCTCTCCTGTCCGTTCGTCTACTGTCCTTGTCCGAAGTCGTGAGTTGTCCGAGGCTGGGTTTTTTAGAAGTCATGTCAACTGACTCGTACGGTCACCTGCCCGACCTGGCGGGCTGTGCTAAAACACCGAAGTGCTAGCACGGTGACCAAAGCAAGATTGGGGAAAGGGAGGGTCCGTCACGGCATAGCCCCTTACCGTGATAAGGCCACCGTTCCTTCCTGAGGCGGCCAGGTATCAGGAAAGCTCCGTTCGAATACAGCCGATATTACTCTCTGGCTGCAAATCAGTCCGATGGGCATGGGTCGCATAACACCCCGGATTATGGAGGTTTTCGCTGTGCTACCTTAGCCGACCACGACCAGAACCAGATCTGGAAGTGGCCGTTTCCAGCCGTCACCACGCGGAGGTGTTAGCACACGCTTCCATCAGCCAACTCAGTTACGGCACGTACACTTTCCAGTGTTACATGTTGATCCCCCTGAGTGACTGACGGCACGACGGCTAAGATGCCGGAAGTATTGCCAGTCTAACACCCTTGGCGGCACCCGCATAGGTGACTCCTGGCCTCCTAACTCCCGCCTTCTGTTTTGGTACAGTCCGAGTTGGCACCTCAGTCTTTGTCTTCTTGGCCGCATTGCCCTCCTGAGGGCTGATCTCGGCCGCGCCCTCTTCTTCGCGTCAAGCGAGGTAGGTTTTGCGCAGTCCAAGACCTATTGTTTGGCCTGGTCTGGCGTTAAGCACTCCTTGAGATAGCGGAAGTACCATTTGGCACCTGAGCCACTCAGCCCAGTCTCTTTCCTGGTCTCTGCAAGCTTGCCCGGCTTGAGAGTTTGTCCGGATATCAGGCCAGTACTCGTCGAGGGTTGCGGTATCGCGTCCTTGGGCGCCGCAGCACCCGCTGCTGAGTTTAAATTCCTCAAATTCGTCTCCATATTTGTTCCCACGAGTGTGGGCGTCTGGAGGTCCGCCGTGCCATAGCCCCCGATAGCACGGTAAGCCCACAGTTACTCTCT
The DNA here is from genome assembly GCA_963971225.1 of Melieria omissa. Classification (NCBI taxonomy): domain Eukaryota; kingdom Metazoa; phylum Arthropoda; class Insecta; order Diptera; family Ulidiidae; genus Melieria; species Melieria omissa. The sequence goes on from OZ020270.1 coordinate 66,290,403, forward strand.
AAGGGGGGCAGGTATCAGAGAGGCTCCGTTAGAATACAGCCGGTAGTCCAATAGGCACGGGTCGCGTGACACCTTGGATTAGGGGGGGGGGAGGATGAGGAAAGGGTAGATTGAAATAAAGAGGTGGGAGAGTGGAATTTAAGGGAATCGACTAGTTAGCCAGCCACTACCGGCAGAGACAGGTCCCTGCCCGCAGTGGCTGTTACCGGTGGCCACCACGAGGAGGTCTAGTCTAGTTGCCGCTCTAGTCCTTCTCGCCCACCAACCGGTATAAGGACCCGGCAGATTGACGACAAGAGCAGGCGGCAGACCACCTTCTAAATATCAACAAAATATATTTTTTGGCGAACAGCGCGTTCGCACTTTATTGAGTCAAGACCAAGATTGAACTGCAATCGAATGTATGCGTGCTCCAATTCCCTGGAATTGGTGCATTGCGGATTGCAAGATCGAAGTGCAATCGAATGCAATTTTGGGGCACATGCCGGAAGGTGGTTGGCCGCCGGTTCGACGTTGCGTTGGCAGAGTTTGCTGACATATTTTATGTGTCAGCAGAATTTGTTGACGCGGTTTGTGCTAACTCTTCCCCTCTTAGGTCGATTGTCCTCAATCGGAGTTCTTAAAAGATGGTCAGGTTGCTTGCATATGGTGGTACTATTTCCAGGAACGGGCCCTTTGGTGTTGTGGTAACATTTTCCGTAGGTGAAATGTACACTCTATGCTTATTTTTAATTACAAAAGCCAATATTATAATGGTAATTATTATAATGAGGATTATCGCTATGTCCATACTTAGGCTAATTACATGTGCGCTTACGTTTCTATTAAGTAGCAATTTGATATTGTCTTCATGTTGAATTTGTTTTATATGAAAAGTTTCTAATTTTAAATCCAGATTTGTTGTATTTGTAGTTTCTTTAATCTTGATAACGGAATTTGGCAACACAAAGGTGTCATATATTTTGACATAAACGTTAGAATAGGTTTTGTTATGAACATTTATTTCACAATTTTCAAATTTTATTAGGAAGTTGCCTTTTAGTTTTATTTCCATTTTGTTACAATTATGGTTTATTTCCGAATATGAGTTTTTAAATACTAGTGTTCCTGGAAAATTTCGACAATTTCTTCATTATTTAATGGTTGCAGGCAATTATCTTTTATTCTTATTAGATTTTTTTCTAGATTGCCCTTAATATTGAAACAAAAAGGCACTCTGTGCTGTGCATGAACGCTTTTGCAAGCATACTTTTAGGCATGCACTGTGAAGTACGGAAAACTGGTATAATTCGCTTGGTATAGTCCCATATGGCAAGGTTCGCGAGAAATGTGCTGTGCGAGAATGGTCGAGCATTTTCCAATTGGAAGTTGCAAGAAACTTCAGCGCGATAAGAAAACTGGTATAAAAGCAGCAGTGTGCAGCGCAGTGAGTCGAGTCGGTGTTGAGCAAGCAATGGGGAAACGTGCAATAGTAGTAGTGTAAAGTAGAACAAGTGTAAATTTGTAAATAAAGTGATTGTTAGTTTTGACTACGGTTGCGCTTACGAGCCCGATCGCGAAGGCTTACTGGGCACAATGGCAAAGTCTGCGTCTGAAGAATGGCAACCTATACCGCGAATGGGAGAGCAGGGATGGCTGGACCAGAAAATCCCTAATAGTGGTCCCGAGAGGCCGAAACGACGATGTCATCGAGGCAAACCATAACGAGTCCAGTGGAGGGCACCTAGGCATCGCAAAAACTGTCACCAAGATAAGAAGGCGGTTCTATTGGGTAGGATGCCAGGAGTCTGTCGCTGAGTGGATCAGAGGTTATTACAACCTCTGGTGTTCGGCTGCGAAAGGGCCGAGGAGGAGATCGCGGAGCCGCATTCAACGAGTCGAAAACAGGTTAACACCGAGCTATGGTCTACGGGCTAACCCAGAAGGGTTCCAAGAAGGCGATCTGGTAATGCTTTACAACCCGCAGCGGAGGAAAGGTTTGTCTCCGAAACTTCAAACGTCATGGGAAGGACCGTACAGGGTCGTGACCAGGATTAATGACGTGGTGTACAGGGTTCAACGCTGCGGCAACAAAAACGCCAGGTTGAAAGTAATCCATTTGGAGCGCCTGGCGTCTTACTCCGGCGGACCCTCGGTACTTGTTCGGGACGAACAAGTCTAAGTGATGGGCAGTGAAACGAAAAGGCACTCTTTGCTGTGCATGAACGCTTTTGCAAGCATACTTTTAGGCATGCACTGTGAAGTACGGCAAACTGGTATAATTCGCTTGGTATAGTCCCATATGGCAAGGTTCGCGAGAAATGGGCTGTGCGAGAATGGTCGAGCATTTTCCAATTGGAAGTTGCAAGAAACTTCGGCGCGATAAGAAAACTGGTATAAAAGCAGCAGTGTGCAGCGCAGTGAGTCGAGTCGGTGTTGAGCAAGCAATGGGGAAACGTGCAATAGTAGTAGTATAAAGTAGAACAAGTGTAAATTTGTAAATAAAGTGATTGTTAGTTTTGACTACGGTTGCGCTTACTAATTCAAGTTGTTTTATTTTCAAACCCAATCCAAACGAACCTTGGGAAACGCGGATTTTCGTAACAATATTTACTTCATATATATTGTAACGATGAGCCAGTCTGTCGCGGTGCAAAGCAACCCTGCCGCTACGTGCCGTGCCATAACCCAATCTGGCAACGACGGCCGCGATAGTCCAACCTGGCAACGATGGTCGCGGTCATCAGGGAAACTTCTAGTCCAATCTGGCAACGTGCGAGAACGATCTGCGCGACGGCCGGACAGAGTATAAAAGGTGGCCAGATGCGGTGCAGCGAGTCAGTCTGGTTTTGACAAGTGAAGTTGCCACACGAAGTGACTAAGCAAATACTTAGGTGTACGAACAGTAAAGTGTAAACTGTGAATAATAAAGTGACTGTTGGTTTATTTTATTGTCTGCGTTTAAGAAACTGTGTTTTATTTTCAAATTACACAATCCAGAGATACGCAACAGCCCACTAGACTTAGTATTCGTAACATTTGGTGTCAGAAGTGGGATTGTGGAAAATTGAAGATAAAAAAAAAAAAACTAAGAAATAAAATTATAAAAGCACGGACATGGTGAAATTCGAGCTGCTGAAGGTGGACCAGCTGAAGAAGGAGCTGGCTGCCTGGAATTTGCCGACTGCTGGCGGAAAGGTGGAGTTGCAGTTGCGCTTGCGAGAAGCATGTGAGGAACGAGGCGTCGATTGGACTGTGCACGAGTTCGGAGTGCAAGAACAAGAGGCGTCGGCCAAAATGGAGGAATCGCCTGCAGGTGCGGCGTCGATGCAAAGTACGACTGCAGCGGCTGCGCCGCCACAAGCAATGGACATGAGCCAGCTAATGGTTGCACTTAAAGGAATGTTCGAGACTTCCAACCGCGAAATGGCAGCGAAAATGGAAACTGCGAATCGAGAAATGTCAGCGAAGCTGGAAACTACGAATCTCGAAATTTCGGCAAAAGTCGAGACAGCAAATCGAGAAATGTCAGCGAAGCTGGAAACTACGAATCTCGAAATTTCGGCAAGAGTCGAGACTGCAAATCGAGAAATGGCGGAAAATTCTGCGCGCATAGAGCAGAAGGTGGAGGAAATTTCCAATAGCCTGAATGTGAAAGTTGAGCATCTCGAGACGCGAATAGACGATTGGGACAAACGAGTTGACGAAATGGGTGAATCCCTGAATAGACGAGTTGACAACCTGGATGAGTCCTTGAACAAACGAGTTGACAGTCTGGAAGATTCGATGCACAGAAAGATAGACGAACGGTTTCGAGAGGTACAGCCACGAGAATGTTTGCCACCGGTTCAGGACGGTTTTGCTGCCAGAACAGAAGTGCCTACTTATGACGGTGCTGCGCCGTTCGACACATTTAAATTGCAATTCGACTTGGCTGCTTTGGAAAATCAGTGGACTGATATCAGGAAAGGTCGGAGGTTGGCACTGGCGCTGAAAGGTCCTGCGGCGGAGGTAATCAAATCAGTTCCAGAATGTTTAAGAAGTGATTACGATGCCATCATGAGAGCATTAGCAGCGAAGTATAGCAACGAGCACAACCATGCGCTATACTACTGTGAGCTGAAGAACCGCAAGCAAAGATTCAACGAGGCGCTGCAGACATATGCAGCAGACATTGAGCGGCTCGTACAGTTGTGCTACCCAAAATTTGGTGCTGATGATCTCGAGAGGATGAAGATTGAGTCGTTTGTTGAAGGTCTTCATGATCCAGAAACACGTCGCAGTGCGTTGATGATGGGCAAGCCAACATTTAAGGAAACGGTGACCAGCGCGATGACATATGAAGCGGCATGGATGGGGAGCACTCGGTATGCACCTGCAAGGATACGCCAGATTCAGGCGGACAACGACATTCCGATCCAGGCCATAAGCTCTGAGATACCGGGCAGGGCACGAGTGGTCTCCTCTAAAGTTGTTTGCTGGGTGTGTGGCAAGCAGGGCCACATATCACGAGACTGCCGCCAACGAAAGAGGCGTTCCCGTTCCCGATCGCAATCGCCTGAAGCGAAGAATACTGACAATCGAGGCTCAGCCAACAAGCGCAGGGCTGAGGACGAGGAGCCGTTAAACTAAAACGGGTCAGCCCAAAGGGGCGTGAGCTGATCCCCACAATCTGCCGCCCCACCATCCTTGTCTCACAGCTGAAACGACAGCCCAGCAGCTTGACAATTGAAGGAAGGATAGATGGAAAGTGGTTCGTGTTGACACTAGATACTGGAGCGTCATATTCGATCATAAAAAGGAAGCTGCTGAAGAACTGGGAACCGCTGCATGGCATACAGCTGCGGACTGCGACTGGCGAGCGCGCGCCGGTGAGAGGGAAAGTTACGAAAACGATTGCTATCGGCACCAGCAGCCTGGAACATGAGTTCATCGTCGCGGATATAATGGACGACGTGATTATCGGCGTGGATTTCATGATTAGGCACGGTTTTACGCTGGACCTGAAGGAAAATGTGCTGAGATATGCCAACGTTGAATTCCCGCTGCACACCGGTTATGAGCGAAGCGTGGCGGTAAGGAAGGTTGTATCGGGTCAACGCAGGAGGATACCAGCGAATTCTGAGGCGATTGTGTGGGCAAAGGTGGACGAGGACGATGGGACGAGTCGGCTGTGGGTAGTAGAAGCACCGAAACAAGGACACGACAACATCATCATCGGACGTACATTAGTGGAACCTAAAAATGGCAGGATACCAGTCAGAATACTGAACCCCCTGAATGCACCCAGATATGTCGGAAAAGATGAGGTAATCGGCGAGTGTAAGGAAGCTGTAGCAGTGGTCAATTGCGAGAGTAGCCCACCTGGAGGTAATAAGAAGAGCGGTTTTAACATGGACGCCATACCGCAGGAGAACCAGTGGAGCAGCGAGTTGACGGCCAAGCAGAAACGGAAGGCGAGGTCACTCCTGCAGCACTATGGGTCAATTTTTGCGGCAGAAGCAGGCGGAAGAACAGCCATAGTGAAGCACAACATCGACACCGGAAGTGCAAAACCGATTCGCCAACCGCCAAGACGAGTTCCTCTGGCCAAGAGGGAGGAGGTCACCAATTTGATCGAGAACATGCGGAAAGACAAGGTCATAGAGCCTTCTTCGGGCCCCTGGTGCTCGCCGGTCGTGCTAGTCAAGAAAAAAGATGGCAGTACCCGGTTTTGTGTGGACTATCGGAAGCTCAATGATGTGACCAAGAAGGACAGTTATCCACTACCTCGGATCGATGACACCCTGGACACACTGTCAGGCACGCAGTGGTTCTCCACGCTCGACTTACGCAGCGGCTATTGGCAGGTAGAGCTTGCAGACAAGGACAAGGAGAAAACGGCTTTCAGTGTTGGCGATGGTTTGTGGCAGTTCACCGTCATGCCGTTTGGACTCTGCAACGCACCAGCAACATTCGAGCGGCTAATGGAACGCGTGCTAAAAGGGCTGCATTGGCGGACGTGTCTGGTGTACCTCGACGACATAATCGTAATGGGTAAAAGCTTCGACGACCACCTGGGAAAGCTGAAGGAGGTATTTGAGCGGATACAACAAGCCGGGCTTAAACTCAACCCAAAGAAGTGCTCGCTGTTCCAAAAGGAGGTCAAGTATCTGGGCCATACGGTTTCCGCCCGCGGAGTGCATACGGATGAAGGCAAAATCACGGCGGTGAAGGAGTGGCCCCGACCACGCAATCTACACGAACTCCGCAGTTTCCTGGGCCTGTGTACATACTACCGCCGATTTGTTCCGGGATTCGCGAACATAGCCAGCAGCTTGCACAAACTGACGAAAAAGAGCCAAGCTTTCGAGTGGAGCGAGGAGCAGGAACAGGCTTTTGCACGTCTGAAGGAAAAACTGTGCAGTGCTCCAATTCTGGCCTTCCCCGTGCCTGGGGAGATGTTTGTGCTGGATACAGATGCAAGCGGGAATAGTATTGGCGGTGTGCTATCACAGATAATAGACGGCCAGGAACAAGTGATAGCGTACTACAGTAGGGTTCTATCGAAACCGGAGCGCAACTACTGTGTGACACGGAGAGAACTGCTGGCGGTATTGGACTGCGTAAAACACTTCCACAAATACCTGTATGGACAAAAGTTTCGCCTGCGCACAGATCATGCGGCATTGAGATGGCTCCTGAACTTTAAAGATCCTGAAGGGCAATTGGCGCGGTGGATCGAGCGACTGCAGAGCTACGACTACACGATAGAGCATCGCAAGGGCAGTAGCCATGGAAATGCCGATGCCTTGTCCCGCCGTCCGTGCAAAGTCGAATGCAGGCAATGCTCGCGAGCCGAAAGCAAAGAACAGATAGTGGACGTCCGGTTGGTCAGCGTCATGCCAGAGGAAGAGTGGTCTGCGGAGAGGCTACAAAAAGACCAGCATGAGGATGCGGATCTTGCAAAAATCGTCGAAGGCAAGGAGCAAGGCGCACGTCCAGACTGGCAGGAGATGGCTGGTGAAAGCCCGATCGCTAAGGCTTACTGGGCACAGTGGAAAAGTTTGCGGCTGAAGGAAGGCTGCCTGTACCGCGAATGGGAGAGCGCGGATGGTCGTACCAGCAACCCCCTAATGGTAGTGCCGAAAAGCAGAATCAACGAGGTCATCGAGGCATACCATAACGACTCCAGTGGAGGGCACCTAGGCATCACCAAAACCGTCGCCAAAATAAAAAGACGATTCTACTGGGTAGGATGTCAGGAGTCTGTAGCCGAGTGGATTAAGAGCTGCGACCGATGTTCAGCCGCGAAAGGGCCGACAAGAAAATCTCGAGGCCGCATGCAGCAGTCAACGTGGGAGCGCCCTTCGAGCGGATTGCTATGGACGTCGCCGGCCCATTCCCAACTAGCACTCAAGGCAACAAATATGTGCTGGTCGTAATGGATTACTTCAGCAAATGGCCCGAAGTGTACCCTATTCCTAACCAGGAGGCCACCACGATCTCGGAAAAGCTGGTAAACAACTGGGTAGCCCGGTTCGGAGTTCCGTTGGAGTTGCACTCAGATCAAGGCCGGAATTTCGAGTCTGCGGTATTCAAGGAAGTGTGTGGGCTGCTGGGGATAAAGAAAACGCGTACCACTCCTTTGCACCCACAGTCCGACGGCATGGTGGAACGCTTTAACCGGACGCTGGAGGAATACCTGCGGAAAGTGGTAGGCAGGAATCAAAAGGATTGGGACACGCATATCCCCCTGTTCCTGATGGCGTATAGGTCAGCCCCGCACGACACGACATCACTCACTCCAGCCCGAGCAGTGTTCGGCACAGAGTTGCGGTTACCCGCTGACTTGAAGTTCGGGGTAGTCAGCACGACGGGAGGCGCTAAGACGGAATACGTGGCCAATAAGCGGGCGGAACTGGAGGAAATTCACCAATTTATAAGGGGCCGCACCAAACTGGTCAGCGATAAGGCGAAAGCCAGATACGATCTACGGGCCAACTCAGCAGGGTTCCAAGAAGGCGATTTGGTAATGCTCTACAACCCGCAGCGGAGGAAAGGTTTGTCTCCAAAACTTCAAGCGTCATGGGAAGGACCTTACGAAGTCGTGACTAGGATTAACGACGTGGTATACCGGATTCAACGTTGCAACAATAGAGGCGCTAAGCTGAAGGTAGTCCAAAACTTCAAGCGTCATGGGAAGGACCTTACGAAGTCGTGACTCGGATTAACGACGTGGTATACCGGATTCAACGTTGCAACAATAGAGGCGCTAAGCTGAAGGTAGTCCATTTGGAGCGCCTGGCGCCTTATCACAGCGGAGCCTCGGCACTTGTTCGGGACGAACAAGTCTAAGTGGTGGGCAGTGTAACGATGAGCCAGTCTGTCGCGGTGCAAAGCAACCCTGCCGCTACGTGCCGTGCCATAACCCAATCTGGCAACGACGGCCGCGATAGTCCAACCTGGCAACGATGGTCGCGGTCATCAGGGAAACTTCTAGTCCAATCTGGCAACGTGCGAGAACGATCTGCGCGACGGCCGGACAGAGTATAAAAGGTGGCCAGATGCGGTGCAGCGAGTCAGTCTGGTTTTGACAAGTGAAGTTGCCACACGAAGTGACTAAGCAAATACTTAGGTGTACGAACAGTAAAGTGTAAACTGTGAATAATAAAGTGACTGTTGGTTTATTTTATTGTCTGCGTTTAAGAAACTGTGTTTTATTTTCAAATTACACAATCCAGAGATACGCAACAGCCCACTAGACTTAGTATTCGTAACAATATTATTGTTGCTGTCAACTAATATTTCATATTCGTTTAAAGCGATTGACTTATTTATGGCGTTCGGGAGGGGTTCAAATTGGATTTTGGATAAGATATTAGTGGAGAATTGGGGTATGAGGAGCGTTATTATTATATTTCCGTTTTGTGAAAGGACTGCGGTTTTCATATAAGTGTAACTGTCGAAGTCTGTGATTAGGTTGAGTTCCGTCTGTGAAAGTAAGTCAGCGGGAATTATACCCAGCTTGCTATAAAACACTATTTTTTCTATGTCGTCTATGTGATTGCGTAAAAGGGATATGTCGCTGTTTACTCTGTAGATGTGTCCAATGAATTCAAACTCATCCTCTAAGGTTTTTATTCTGTTTTGAGTTACCTCTTTAAATCTGTTTATGTATTTGCTGATGGAAAGCTGCTGTCCGTTTATGTGATTCGTGATATTGTTTATTTGTTCAGACACCAGATTGCTAATAATCGTTAAGTTATTCAAATTGTTTGTGGTAGTCCGTTCGTTTTCGAACGGTGAAGCCAATGTTTTGTTGATTTCTTCTTCGTCTTCACTGTCCATGGAGGCTACTATGTACTTTAGGCCTTTGCCCAAAATATTGAAGAGGCCTCGCTTTACCTTGGAATGCGGGTGTGAACTGTTTAGTTTTGCCTGTAGTAGAATAAAGTTTTTATGTATTGTATCTAATAGCCATTCGTCCTCAAAAGTTGTTGTCTTTAGTGTTTCGATGTTATCAGAAATTAAGGAAATTGTCTTCTCGAATACTGTTAAATTGATTATATGGAGAATTTTGTCGTAGTGCTTAATCGTCCTTGTTTCGCCTGTTTTGATTGATATGTAGCCGTTGTTATTTGTCAGGTCTTGTATGTCGATTTGTTGTGCTGTTCCTGAGAGCACCAACATCAGTATCACCGCGTGGATTGCTTCGGTCTTCATTGCGAGTTTAGTTACTTTGTTGCAGCTCCTGGAAGTTATATATATTTCTTTATTCTAGCATTGCTTAATATTATTTTTGTGGACAATCCTGCCTGATTTGGTTTTAACTGTTGTGTTATAGTTTTCGGCTACGATTTCTTTCCTATACCTTGGTGATAGCTTGTCTCCTAATCTTCGGTTTATTTTTACAAAGATTACGTCTCCGTCAGAACATGTGTTAGGTAGCGTTTGATTTTTGTTGTGGTATGAACGGTCAATGTTTTGTTTCTCCAAAAGTCTCCTAGATGTCTCTTGTCTAATAGTTTGTCTTGTCTTCCTGGTTTCATCTTAGTAGTTGAGTGGATTTAGTGGTTGTACTCTTTTACCGATCTGTCTAACAGCTCTTGAAAGTATCGATGCGTTTTCTTGACTTGGAGGCAACGCATCATTTCTTGCAGGGTTGAGTGGAAACGCTCCACCTGTCCGTTTGAGCAACTTGTATATGGAGGTGTCCGGAATATGTTGATACCAAATTCATTTTCGATCATAAAATTAATTGACTCCGAATTGATTGATTTCTCACTATTGTTTCGGGTACGAGTGAAAAAAGGATGTCCCTTAGCGGTTGTCTTATATCTTCTGCTGCCTTGGATTGGAGGGGTTTTGCGATTGCGTACTTTGAAAATTTATCTACGGCGGTTAGGATTAAGCGTTTACCGACTAGGAATATGTCGATATGGACTATCTGGCCTGGGAATTGTGGGATGGGTGTAGCCTGTAATTGAGGTTTTGCTGGGTGGCGGTCATATTTGTTCTCTTTGCACGCTATGCATTGTTTTATAAATTTTTTTATTTTATTTTATTTCATTTTATTTTATTTTATTTTATTTTATTTTATTTTATTTTATTTTATTTTATTTTATTTTATTTGCCATTGAGGGAAAATAGTATCTTTCCAAAATTTGCGCTCTATTTTCTTTACAATTTCTATGTAATAATAATAGAAACGTGTGTTTAATAATAATAGAAACGTGTGTTTCTATTATTATGTCCTCCTGTTCTTGTTCGTTGGTTATGTCTTCAAGTTGCCTTTGGGTAAACCTAACTCGATATTTACTAAAGTGGAGGGGGTATAGATCTTGTATTTTTCCCATTACAGGCTCTTCTGCTTTAATACAATTTATTACCGATGGGTTAATATGGGTTAATCTTCTGAGGACTGAAATTAGGGTTTGCTCGGAAAATTCTGGTTCTGTTACTATATGACTATGATATGTTGGGAATACTATTTTGAATTGGTACGTGGAGGTGCTGTCCGTATTTAAAAATATTTGGTTCTTAAAAACGTTAATTGGGGCTTCAACGCTGTAAATTAAGTTATGTGAGGAGCTATCATCGGAGTTAGTTGCTACTGACAGCGTGTGCACTTGCGTTTGCTGTTGTGATATTCTTGACAAAGCGTCCGCTATGATGTTCATTTTGCCGGGTTTGTAATGTAGTTCATAGCTATATTCCTCCAGGATAGACTTCCACCTCTTCATTTTACTGTTACTATTTTGCTTAACGCATATGCTAACGGTTGGTGATCCGTAAAAATATTTAATTTAGCTGAGCCATACAAGTAGTTCCTAAATGAATTCAATGCCCAGATTATGGCCAACATTTCCTTTTCATTGGCAGCATAATGCTCTTCTGCTCTATTTAGTGTTCTGGATATGAATGCTATCGGCCTCTCACTTTGGGATAACACTGCGCCGATCGCAAAGTTCGAAGCATCCGTTGTTAGCTCAAAGCTTTTACTGAAGTCTTGATAAGCTAGGAGAATATCTTCGGAAAGATGTGAGTTTTTGATTTTCTTGAAGGATTCTATTGCTTCCTCGTTGAGACTAACTTTTATGTTGGCGGATTTATTCTTTGACATTTTCCCTTCTTCCCCTCTTAAAATACGTGTTAGAGGCTTGGTGAGTTTGGCGTAGTCTCTAATAAATCACCTGTAATAACCTGACATGCCGAGAAAGCTACGAAGCTGTTTCAGATTCTGGGGCTGCGGGAAATTCGCAATTGCTTCGACTTTTGCCGGATTGGTTTTTATACCGCTTGGAGTTATAATGTACCCAAGAAATTCGCCCTCTTTTTTAAAAAAATCGCACTTTTCTAGCTGCACTTTCATATTGGCTTCTTCCAACGTCTGGAATATTTTCCTGATGTGTGCAAAGTGCTCTTCCTCTGTTTTACTAAAGATAATGATATCGTCTATGTAGACGTAACAATACTTACTAATACTAGGTGTACAAGCTTAAATCCGCTGTTTTTCGTTAAAAAAAAACACATTTTTTTTCATAGAAAGCCAAAAACGTTCGTAAACGTATGGAAATGGCTTGTTGAGTAACACCTAACTGTTCGGCAAGCATTTTTTGCGATTGGGTGTCATCCTCATCCAACAGAGCCTGCAAATCATGGTCCTCAACTTTTCTGGGTCTATTTTCACGCTTCTTGTCACTCAAGTCAAAATGGCTTTCTTTGAACCGACGAAACCAGTCTCTGCAAGTGGTTTCCGATAGCGCACTGTCACCATAGGCCTCCACAAGCATTCGATGCGATTCAGCAGCAGATTTCTTCAAATTGTAGCAGAAAAGTAGAGCTTCCCGCATATGCTCTTTTTCTGGCACGAAACTAGACATTATTATACGAGGAAAAATGTTTCTTGTTGTATGAAATCACTGATGATGTGCACTAATTGATGTAAACAGGTGTCAAACTCATAAAAAAAAGGATGAAAAGTAGATCATAGCTCAATATGCTAACTAACGTCATCTACGAGCAAACAGCGGATTTAAGCTTGTATGTTACACCTGGTATGATCGCGCAATATATCATCGAGAGCGCGCTGGAAAATGGATGGCGCGTTTTTTAGCCCAAAGGGTAAACGTGTAAACTCGTATTTCCCATTATTAATCGCGAATGCTGTTTTTTCTATGTCAGATTTTTTAGTGGAATCTGGTGAAAACCACTTTTTAGGTCGAGAACCGAGAAGAAATTGCTTTTACCGAGTTGGGAAATTACGTCTGCTATGTCGGGGATAGGATATCTGTCGGCGACAGTGATGGAATTCAGTTTCCTATAATCGATAACCATTCGATATTGCTTGTTTCCGGCCGCGTCCGGTTTTTTTAGCACAATCCAGACTGGGGAATTGTACGGTGACCTGGATGGTCTTATAATGCCATCATTTCGATTTTCGGCTTTCGACTTCGGCGGGATACGAGTAAAATTTCGAATAAACGGGTGAATCGGTTGTGGTTCTGATTGTCCCAACAACTTTGGTTGAATATGTTAGTTTCTCGTCTGGTTCTGAAAATAGGCTTGCGAATGTGTTGACTATGTCGCTCATAGTCAGTTTTTGTTCATGCGACATGTGCTGCTCTTTTATGTTTATGCTGTTTACAGATTTTGACGGCAGCTGTTTGAGTCGGATTTTCCTTCCGTTTTTTAACATCATGAAATTACTGTCGCTATGGATAATTGCTTTTAATTGCTTAAGTGTGTCATTTCCCAAAATGCCATCAAAGGTCCGCAGGGAAGGCATTTAATTAAGAATTTAATTTTTTCTTTTAAATTAAAAAGTTGCGCTTTTGTGTGCTCGTTAATGTTGATTTGCCCTACGAACGATTTTGCGTAAAAGGGTACCCCGTTTGGAATGCGAGTTTTTGCTAATTCGGGTTTGACATAAATTTTGCTAGACTCTGTATCCACTAAAAATTTTAAAATGTTTCCGCCCTTCGCTCTGACTTCAAAGTATGAAAGCGAAGAGTTCATCATGCTAAAAAATTAATGTCAGTTGGCTCTTGATATTCTGCACTATCGAAATTTTCATTTAATTTATAATAATTGACTGGCACGACAGCCCGCTTACGCGAGACTAAGGCCTAGCTTCCCGCAACCACCCGTGTTGTGCGTGTGAATTTGTACGCGGGTGGAAGGGACCTACAGTTTTATGCCGGTTCCGAACGGCAGGTTGGGAGCTCTTTCATAAGCAATTTTTTACTCTCAGAGGTTTGCCATTTCCAGCTGAGAGGACAGCCACCGAAAGAGAAAACGAGTTTCCCGTTATTTTTTTTAGGTGTTATTACAGGCAGTATTTGAACCTGCGGTTGCTGCCTTTGACTCGTTGTCCAACGCACTAACCAACTGAGCCACGGCGGCTGTTGTCGAAATTTTCATTAGGCTCTAGATATCCTTCATTATCGAAATTTTCGTTATAGTTCACTTCGTCTTCTTGCTCTGTTTCCGTGTCTATGTGAAAAGTTCTCTGATTCTTGTTATGCTGTTGGTTACTGACTGATGGTGGTCTCTTTCCCTGATATGGATTCTGGTGTGGTCTATTCATGTAATTAATATGGCGTGAATGCATGATCTGGTCAATGTCCATAGGTTCTGGACGTGGTTGAGGCTTAGGGGGCCTTGGTGGGTTGTTGTTAGGGTAGGTTTGGCCATTATTACCTGTCGGTCGTCTTTGTTGCCAAAGTGTCTGGTTAGGTTGAGGAATATGAGCTAATTGAGGGTAAAATGGTTGTCTGTATTGCTGCGTATGGTTCCTTCTTTGAGGAGGCTATGGAGGTTGGGGTTTCCTTATGTTATACGCATAATTCGTGCGGAAGTTTTGATTTTCAAGCTTTAGACAACGGTGTAAATCTTGCGGTAGATCTGCCGGTTCCCTTATTCCCAATAGTCGGGGCAGATCGTCGTTTAACCCTCTTATGAAAGTATCTAAGGCCTTTCCTCTGTAAGCCTGTGTCATCATCTTAAGGGATTCATCGCCTATCTCGAGGCAGCCTAGCTTATTTAAAATGAGCGATAGGGGGTGTATACCCGTTGATAGAATTCTGGAATAGTTTGGTTGCCTTGAACCAACGTGGTCATCTGGTATTCCAGTGTGGAGAGATCCCGTTTATCGGCATAATGCATTGTTAAGCTTCTCGAGATTGCCGCCCAGTCCAGTGGCGTGTTGTATGATTCTTAAGCTATGTCCGCGTTCCCTGTTATTTTATTTCTTATTACACTAAGTATTCGTAATACTTAGGCGTCCCTTTTAAAGGCTCGTATATTGCCAAGATCCTGTCTACGCTCTTCTTCCAAGAATTGTATTCCCCTTGTTGCCCTGAAAACTCCTTCAAACACTTTACTACGTCTGGTATTTTGTCCAAGTCAGTTAAGTTATTTCTATGTATGTCCTTGTGATGTGTGATACCTTTGTCGGTATCGTCTGAAAAACCCGTGCTAGGATTGAGTGCCGCTTGCACTACCTGTGGTCCCTGTCGTTTCAAAACGTCCGAGGCTATGTTTGCAATAAGTCTAGTCAAGTCGTCGATGCTTAGCTGAACATTTTGCGTAGCTTGAGCGTCCGCCGGTGCCGAGTTAGTAGGGAGGATGGGGGGACGGATCAGATTATTCTGATTTGCCATTTTTTTCTTAAATTTTCTCTTTCTACTCCCCTTGAGTAGAGCTCGTAGTGTGTGTCACACTGTTCAATATATTGCTTTATTGCTTTTTCTGCTATTTTCATATTATAAATATTTAAAGTCCTACTTTATTTTCTCTTAATATAGACATATGAATATTTTTTTTCCTTACAATGAGCCTGTCCGCTGTCCGCTGCTAGTTCTGCTTTTTTTTCCTCGTCGCTGCTACCACCGCCTTACTGCTGTTTGGTGTTGCTGCTTTTTTTTCCGTCGCTGCTGCCACCGCCTTACTGCTGTTTGGTGCTATTGCCGTTTGGTCGTTTCTGTTGCTGGCGCTTTTTGCCTTATAGCCTATTTCCACCGAGCGCTTAAATGCATTTAGGGGCTCTGTTAAGCTTGAGAACTGTCAAGCATTTCCACCAAAACTGAGTTAAATGCAACAGCTGGTTTTTGTTTGCATTTTTAGTTGGTCAAGCCAAATTCTGCATTTATTTCTGGGCAGCCACCACTTACCCATCGCCGCCATCTCCTTGTATACGTATGTATGGTTTCTTGTAGCCCCTCTACTGCAAGAAAACCAATTCGCTTTCCTTCTCAACAGTCTAGGAATGTCTGCGTTTTCATATTTGTGAAAATTTATTTCATTTGTCAATGCTTACTTCATTTATGAAAGTTGTCAGCTGATTGATACCAGAGCTGTATGAATTTTTAATGTCAAGAGGGTTAGTTAGAAGTTTCACGTTTTTGATTTTCTCTTTCAGCATTTATTATTGGCAAATAATAGAAGTTTTGACTTTGATTATGACAGACGATATGTATTTTTGCGAAAAATGCAGTAAAAAGTAATTGTCTTAGCAAAAAATCTTCCACACCGAACGCAATTCGAATCCCCTTTTTTGTTTGTGTTCGTACGGCTCTTGCAGCGCCGAAAAGCATGCTATCAAAATTTGTACATTTGTCAAAATTGCTCCAGCTTTTAACATAACATATTCTGTTAGACGTCTGTAAAAGGCAAAACTGAGTTAACTCAGTTTTTAAAGTGAGTTAACTCACTTTGATACAAAAACAATTGCATGGGAATTAGAGCATTTAAATGCGATGTTAAATGCATTTAAGCGTTAAATGCATTTAAGGCCCGGTGGAAATAGGCTATTAGCTTCAGCTTTTGCTTTTGTTCACTTAGTTTGTTTATTGGTTAGTTCTTTTTTCAGAGCTGGCTAGCACGTAGTGCTTCCTGTTTGCTTTCGCTACTAAGGGGCCTATTTTCTCTGTAATCTTTTCCACTCACGAGTCTTTTTCCACTCTCACAGATCCTTACTTTTTATTTTCAGGATTTTCAGCTTTTCCTCAATTTACACTTTCACACTTGATCCTTACTTTTTATTTTCAGGATTTTCAGTTTTACACTTTTGTTCTTGATCCTTACTTTTTATTTTTCAGGATTTTCAGTTTACACTTTTGTTCTTGTTCTTGTTCCTTACTTTTTAATTTTCAGGATTCTCAGTTTACACTTTTTGTTCTTGATCCTCACTTTTTAATTTTCAGGATTTTCACTTTACATTTTTGCTCGGGCGCCAGTTAAGATATTTATTATCTAAATATCAAATAAATATATTTTTTGGCGAACAGCACGTTCGCACTTTATTGAGCCAAGACCAAGACTAAAACTAAGTTTCACAATTAGCTTAAATGAAAGTTATTCTACCCACGATTGAACTGCAATCGAATGCAGTTTTGGGGCACATGCCGGATGTTGGTTGGCCGCTGGCTGCAGACGTCGGGTATCCAGTGGCGTGCTCAAATTCCCTGGAATTGGTGCATTGCGGGTTGCAAGATCGAAGTGCAATCGAATGCAATTTTGGGGCACATGCCGGAAGGTGGTTAGCCGCCGGCTCGACGTTGCGTTGGCAGAGTTTGCTGACACATTTTATGTGTCAGCAGAATTTGTTGACGCGGTTTGTGCTAACTAATACGGGCTTAAAAGGTATGAGCATAATTCTCCCTGGCAGAATAAAGTACTTGGGTGTAATATGGAAAATTACCTCTATGCCAAAAATTTTATCTTCATCTACCGACTATTAGAATGGAAAACTCCTTTTTATATGTACGAAAAGCTCATACCTTTGAAGTCCCGGAGACATCACAATTTAATTGTCCCAACGTACAATTGTTTAACATCTCCACTTTTTTTCGTCAACGCCGTCAGAGTCAATTAATCAACCTCTACTATTCCTCC
This sequence comes from Melieria omissa, assembly GCA_963971225.1. NCBI lineage: Eukaryota > Metazoa > Arthropoda > Insecta > Diptera > Ulidiidae > Melieria > Melieria omissa. The sequence continues at coordinate 66,307,761 of OZ020270.1, forward strand.
TTTAATGACTTTTCTATATTTTTCCTCCTTTATATCTTAGATTGTATTTTCTATTATTTATAATATTTATATAATATATATTAAGCTTCGTTTTTATTATTTAATTTTGTAATGATTTAATTAATTAATTAATTAATTGACTGGCACGACAGCCCGCTTACGCGAGACTAAGGCCTAGCTTCCCGCAACCACCCGTGTTGTGCGTGTGAATTTTGTACGCGGGTGGAAGGGATCTACAGTTTTATGCCGATTCCGAACGGCAGGTTGGCAGCTTTTTCATAGGCAATTTTTACTCTCAGAGGTTTGCCATTTCCAGCTGAGAGGACAGCCACCGAAAGAGAAAACGAGTTTCCCGTTATTTTTTTAGGTGTTATTACAGGCAGTATTTGAACCTGCGGTTGCTGCCTTTGACTCGTTGTCCAACGCACTAACCAACTGAGCCACGGCGGCTGCTAATGATAGATTTGATTTTAATTCTGATTGAGATGTAATTAGGAAGGTAAGACTTAGTTCTTACTACACTTTATGTATCCTATTCTAAAAATAAATTAATAAAATAAATAAATAAATATGAAGCCCTTTGTTGTTCTTGTTGCAGTTTTTTGTTTCTGACGGAGGTGAAAAATCTTCGAAAGATACCGGAACAGTACGTGGAAAAGGAGTACTTTTTCCTCCATTCAAGTACGGTGGCACGCGCTGCAGCTGTAATTTAGAATGATTTAAAATCTTTGAAAACTTTAAAACGGCCAAACTTCGCGAAAATCAAAAATCGTTTACAATTACAGAATTCAAATATCCACACAGTTCAAATATATATTTGAAAAGTAACTGTTAACATGTAAATATTGAAACGAAAAGGCACTCTTTGCTGTGCATGAACACTTTTGCAAGCATACTTTTAGGCATGTACTTTGAAGTACAGCAAAACTGTTATAAATTCGCTTGGTATAGTCCGATATGGCAAGGATGGTTCTCGAAGAAATGGGCCGTGCGAGAATGGTCGAGCGCTTTCCAATTAGAAGTTGCAAGAAACTTCGGCGCGATAAGAAAACTGGTATAAAAGCAGCAGTGTGCAGCGCAATGGGTCGAGTCTGTGTTGAGCAAGGTAACAAGTGTAGATACAAGCGAAGTGTAAATCTGTAAATAAAGTGAAGTTAGTTTTACTCCGTTTGCGCTGAATAATTGCAGTTGTTTTATTTTCAACACAATCAAAACGAACCTTGGAAGACGAGCTTGGAATTTTCGTAACATTTGGTGTCAGAAGTTCGGATTGTGTTACTGAAGATAAACAAAAAAAATTATAAAAACACAGACATGGTTAAACTGGAGCTGCTAAAGTTGGACCAGCTGAAGAAGAAGCTGGCTGCCTGGAATTTTCCGACTGCTGGCGGAAAGGTAGTTGCAACTGCGCTTGCGAGAGGCGTGTGAATCACGAGGCATCGATTGGGCTGCGCATGAGTTCGGAACGCAAGAGCTAGAGGCGTCGGTCAAGGTGGAGGAATCGCCTGCTGGTGCTGCGTCATTGCAAAGTACGACTGCATTGGCTGCGCCACTACAAGCATTGGACATGAGCCAGTTAATGGTTGCACTTAAAGGCATGTTTGAGACTTCCAACCGTGAAATGGCAGCGAAACTGGAAATTACAAATCAAGAAATAGTGAAAATGGAATCGGCGAACCGAGAAGTAGCGGAGCGAATGGAAACTAGGCTTTAGGAAAATTCCGCGCGCTTGGAGCAGAAAGTGGAAGAAATCTCCAACAAGCTTGATGTGAAGGTGGAGCACCTGGGAGTGCAAGTGGAACACTTAGAAAGACGAGTTGACGACTTGGATGATTCTTTGAACAAACGAGTTGACAGTCTGGAGGAGCGGCTCAGAGAGGTACAGCTGCGAGCAAGGGTGCAGTCGGCTGAGGAAAGTTTTGCCATAGAAGTGCCTACCTATGACGGTACTACGTCGTTTGACACATTCAAACTACAATTCGAGATGGCTGCTTTGGAGAGTCAGTGGACCAATGTTAGGAAAGGTCGGAGACTGATACTGGCTCTAAGAGGTGCTGCGCCTGAGGTAATAAAAACAGTTCCGGAAGGTTTGAGAGGTGATAACGAGACCGTCATGAGGGCATTGGCAGCCAGATACATCGACGAGCACAACAAAATGCTGTATTATTGCGAGCTGAGGAACCGCAGGCAAAGAGCAGACGAGGCGCTGCAGACGTATGCAGCAGACATTGAGCGGCTCGTACAGTTGTGCTACCCGAAATTCGGCGCTGATTATCTCGAGAGGATGAAGATTGAGGCGTTTATTGAAGGTCTTCATGACCCGGAGACACGACGCAGTGCATTGATGATGGGCAAGCCGACATTCCGTGAGACGGTGACAAGCGCATTGACGTATGAGGCGGCCTGGAGGGGAAGTTTTCGACATTCATCGGCGGAGATGCATGGAGTCCAATCTGGACGTGTCACGCAAAGCCAGACAGTGAGCTCGGATGCACCAGCGGGGCTGCGGGCAGTATCATCTCGAGTCAGTTGCTGGCGATGTGGCAAGCAAGGCCACATATCACGAGACTGCCATCTGCGGGAAAAGCGTTCCGGACAAAAGACGTCGCCAAGAAGGGATGACGCTCTGCCACACCATTCGTGCGAGACCGAGCGCAGGCAAAGCGCAGAGATTACGGCCGGCCTGGCAGGAGATGGCTGATGAGAGCCCGATCACGAAGGCTTACTGGGCACAGTGGCAAAGTCTACGTCTGCAGGATGGCTGCCTATACCGCGAGTGGGAGAGCAGGGATGGCGGGACCAGAAAATCCCTAATAGTGGTCCGTAGAGGCCGAATCGACGATGTCATCGAGGAAAACCATAACGACTCCAGTGGAGGGCACCTAGGCATCGCAAAAACTGTCGCCAAGATAAGAAGGCGGTTCTATTGTGTAGGATGCCAGGAGTCTGTCGCTGAGTGGATCAGAGGCTGTAATCGGTGTTCGGCTGCGAAAGGGCCGAGGAGAAGATCGCGGAGCCGCACTCAACTAGTTGAAAGCAGGTTGACAGCGAGCTATGGTCTACGGGCTAACTCAGAGGGGTTCCGAAAAGGCAATCTGGTAATGCTTTACAACCCGCAGCGGAGGAAAGGTTTGTCTTCAAAACTTCAAACGTCATGGGAAGGACCGTACAAGGTCGTGACCAGGATTAATGACGTGGTGTACAGGGTTCAACGCTGCGGCAACAGAAACGCCAGGTTGAAAGTAGTCCATTTGGAGTGCCTGGCGTCTTACTCCGGCGGAGCCTCGGTACTTGTTCGGAACGAACAAGTCTAAGTGATAGGCAGTGAAACGAAAAGGCACTCTTTGCTGTGCATGAACGCTTTTGCAAGCATACTTTTAGGCATGTACTTTGAAGTACAGCAAAACTGTTATAAATTCGCTTGGTATAGTCCGATATGGCAAGGATGGTTCTCGAAGAAATGGGCTGTGCGAGAATGGTCGAGCGCTTTCCAATTAGAAGTTGCAAGAAACTTCGGCGCGATAAGAAAATTGGTATAAAAGCAGCAGTGTGCAGCGCAATGGGTCGAGTTTGTGTTGAGCAAGCAAAGTGGTAACAAGTGTAGATACAAGCGAAGTGTAAATCTGTAAATAAAGTGAAGTTAGTTTTACTCCGTTTGCGCTGAATAATTGCAGTTGTTTTATTTTCAACACAATCAAAACGAACCTTGGAAGACGAGCTTGGAATTTTCGTAACAATATGTACATGTTATACAGGGTAGGCCATTGAAAGTGGAAGCATCTGGTAACCCTATAACTGACAGAGCTGTCAGATCGACTAATGACATAGCGCGTTGGAAGCGTCATTCCAAGACAATTTATACCATGGAACAGTACACTCCAAAAGAACTCCAAAAACTATCGTTTTATTGCGGCCATTGTTCCCCGGCCGAATCATATCGAAAAAAGGCGATTATGAGTGGCCACCGAGATCACCCGATTTGACGCCGCCAGACTTTTTTGTATGGGGCTACTTGAAGTCCAAGGTATACACCAACAAGCCAAGGACACTAGCTCAACTCAGAGCCAACATACGCCGCGAAATAAGAGCCATATCGGCCGATACACTGGCAAAAGTGATGGAAAAGGGCACATTTTGCGGCCAAAGCTAATGGTGGCCATTTACGCGATATCATTTTCAAAAACTAAATAGAAAATTTCTGCTTGGACCAAAATAAATGAATATCGAGATGAAAACAAAAAAAAACATTTCTTTTCCTCTTTTTTTTTCAAAAATAAAAAATGCTTCCACTTTAAATGGCCACGAAGTTGATCACTTTATTTTCTTGCAATAAAGTAATTTTAGTTATTAGACACGCTTTCGTTTTTCAGAGCAAAAATTGTACTTTTGCAAAGAAACAATATCGTTTTTCCAAGGCAGGCAGCATGAACAGTCATAATCAGACTTCAAACTTGTCAACTGTCATCAGGTTTCTTCACCTGGTTTGTTTTATCATGATCGCGGCGTACGTTGCTACCGTTTCGGGCACGACCCTTTTTCAAATAAATAATCTAAGCTAAGGGTTTTGAAAATGAAGCGATTTCCTAAAAGTGAGTGAAAGTAAAATAATGGCTCTTTTGAAGTAAAATATGAACGAAAAATAAATATCTCTAAGGATTTAGATTTGTAACACTGCACAATAGGTCAAATGACCACTTTTTCTGTGCGAAATTAATAACGGCTAAAATATTGTATTATTTGAAGCCAAAATCATAGCAAAGGCAACAGTAGGTAAAATATTAACAAATTAAACAAAAAAATATTAGCTCTTTCACGCCCATTAAATTGTTTGAGGTCAAAAATGAAAAAAAGAATTGAAAAAAATAAATGAGTATGCTTTTATATAGAGAGTTGGTGCCTGAATCTAACAAACTAAAAATTGTGCCTGGGAACCGCCCATAAAAGGCGTGGTTCAAGGTCAAAGTTCAAAGTTTTTATCAAAAAAACTCAGTTAATCTCCAACTGATTTACACGATATGGGTACCAAACGAAAGGTCTTTTTCATACCTTTCTTCTGATTTGCAACATTAGATACGTAAGATGTACTAATAAAAAGTTTTAAGCGAAAACATTTTTTTGTATAATATGTATGTTGGGGCCAACCCCAAGTGTTTACTACTTTTTCCTACTACTCTATGAATATGAATTAATTTAACTTAACAACACTGTATTTCAAACATGCCATGAGGTATGCTGCACATTTGTATCAAATAAAATGACACTTTGTCTTTAGCTGTTGAATCGACGAGTTCTCGTGTATTCGTTTGTCTGTCTTCGGCTGTAGATTTCTTGCAGTGCCACTCAAAACACGCGCTCTAACAATAAAGCAGTCAGTGAAATTTAAGCTTAATTTAAACAACACCAGAAGCCTTTGACTGCCGGTCAAAGAAACCACTTTGATCGTACATTTTGGCGCCCAACGTGGGGCAAGTGTTTTGAAATTCGGAATTGTTTAAGAAATTTTACATTTGCGTACAACTGTGCTATTTGACCTAAAATCACACGTTACGCAAGCATTCAAGTGGTCTACAGAATACATTAACCGGCTGCAATTGCATCGCATAAATCTTCCGCGTCGAATTTCGCGTGTCAGGTGTCTTAGTCGCCGCATGCAAATCGCCGAGTAACCTATACGCTGAACGGGACAATTCTCACGCCATATAACGGTATCGACTTACGCCGCACATCGTCGCCACAGCGGTGCAACAGTTTGACAACTACTACTGTCTAACACTGCCGACACCAAGTCTTTGCCACTCAATCTTCGTTTCATTATCGCCGCTGCGCTGCTCATGCGCCGCAAGCATCAATAACTTCGTCGCTCATTCTTCACAACTTTCATCGTCCCGGCATTGATAGTGTGTTCCCAGCTTAATCATCGCTACAGCGCTGCCTCAACTAACAACAGTTTTACAGCCACTGCTGATTTTCTCCCTTGTTACACCTGACACTTCGTTTTCGCTATCGTCGCACAATGGCGGAGGAATTGAGGCAGCAGCGCTCCAATACAAAAAAAAACATTTCGCGAATCAAAACGATTGTAGAGGCAAACGGCCGAGGCGAAGGAAAGCCTCTAACTGCCACCGAGCTCAAATGCCGCTTGGGCATTTTGGAGTCATATTTCACACAAATACTGAGCTACCAAACAAGCCTCGAAAAAATTGACCCCAGTGATAACTGCCGAGGTGAGATTGAAGATTTATACGTAAATGTCAAAACTGCCATTCATGATCAACTTGGAGAGGAAATGCACAACAATACTTTTAAGGAAAGTTCAGTTTCATTTATGCCTTCGAGTTCTAGGTTGCCAGTCTTGAAATTGCCATCATTTGGAGGAAAATACTCGGAGTACAAGAATTTCATCACGTCGTTCAACCAAATAATTGATAGAGAATTTAGTCTCTCAAACATCGAAAAATTCAATCACCTCCTCAACTGCTTGCATGGGCAAGCCCTTGAGACAGTTAAGGCATTTCAAGTGACTGACGAAAACTACAGCAAGGCGCTTGAAAGACTCAGGGCACGGTATGACAATAGCACACTTATCTTCATGGAAACTATTGCATCACTGTTTGAGCTTCCCGCAACCACAAAACAAAATTGCACACAATTGCGAAGTCTAATTGATAATGTTTCTGCTTTCTATAGCTCACTATCATCGTTAGGCTCCAGCAAGGAGATTTGCGACGCCATGCTTATCTACTTGGTTATGCAAAAGGTCGACGATGGTACTCGAAAGGGTTGGAAGGAAACATTGGACTTCAAGGCGTTGCCGACATGGGAGGATTGTGCGAAAGTGATGGAGCGACGCTGCCAGTTTTTGGAGTCTGTCGATACATCCCAGTTCGGCAACAACAGCAAATCCGAGGGGAAGCGGTCTGATAAACGCTCGTCACCACGTCAGAATTACTCATTTGTCTGCACAAAGCGCACTTGTGCGCTCTGCATGGGCGCTGATCATGCCATCAGCAGCTGTGAGCACTTCAACGCCATAAGTCCTTCCGAACGTTTCGAAATTGTGAAGAAACAGGGACTGTGCATAAACTGTCTCTCAAAAACTCACAAGGCGTCACAGTGCACGTCGTCATTCAGATGTAAGGTATGATCTCGTTCTCATCACACACTACATCATCGCATTCAAAAACTCGACAAATAGTTCATCTCCAATTAGCTCTGCACATCCATCCTCGACGCTGCGCTCTGCAGCTAATGAAACATCTGCCACGGCACATACACACCTGGGCAACTCACGAAATGACCCAGTTCTTCTCGCCACAGCCGTCGTACTTGTTCGTGACGCTGCTGGCTGCTACCAGGTTGGTAGAGCGCTGCTTGATTCATGTTCACAGGTGAGGAGTTTTCACAACGACTGCGTTTGCCACGTGAAAAGCATACAGTTCAAATCTTGAGCATAGGGGAGGCAAACACTAAAGTAAAACATCGGACTTCAACCAATATCAAATCTCGCGTTACTGATTTTGAGATCCCGTTGGACTTCTATGTCACCTCTCATATTTCATACCAACCGAACTCAGAGATTGATATTTCATCATGGAATCTGCCCACAAACACTTCTCTGGCAGACGAATTCTTCTTTAAATGTAAACGAATTGATCTGCTGCTAGGCACCGAAAGCTTTTTCGACGTATTGTCAGTGGGCCAAATTAAACTTGGAAACAATTTACCTACGCTGCAGAAAACGTTGCTAGGTTGGGTAGTGTCTGGCAAATACAATGCACCAGTTCGTGTATCCTCGTCGTCATCTACTTGTTTATTAGTCAGTGAGGAAGACATTAACCATAATTTAGAACAATTGTGGAGGTTGGACGAAATAGTTTCAACACCAACTTTGTCCGATGAGCACGCAGCTTGCGAGGAACTTTTTGTAAATACAGTCACACGCGATAGTAATGGGAGAGTTGCAGTTCGATTGCCTTTTAAGGAAAGTGCAACCAATCTCGGATCATCACGCGACATTGCGCTACGCAGATTCATCTCTTTAGAGCGTCGTTTGGCACGCATGCCCGACATTAAATCCCAATATATAACATTTATGAAGGAATACATGGAATTAGGACACATGAGTGAAGTTAAAGAGTCCACAATAAATTCACTTCATTACTATATTCCACATCACTTCGTGCTCAAGCTCAGCAGCACTACGACGAAGCTGAGAGTCGTTTTCGATGCTTCGGCTCGGACTTCGTCACAGAAGTCACTTAATGACCTTCTAATGGTAGGCGCTACCATTCAGGAAGACCTGTTCACGTTGCTACTTCGTTTCCGCTTATTTCGGTATGCAATCACTGCAGACATAGTAAAAATGTACCGGCAGGTGCTGGTTGATCAACACGATCGCAAATTTCAACTCATTTTGTGGCGCAATTCTGAAAATGAGAAGTTACGCACATATCAGCTCCACACCGTAACTTACGGGACAGCCGCTGCCCCTTATTTGGCAGTCAGAAGTCTGCACTACTTGGCCGATGAACACGCTGCAGCATTCCCACTTGGAGCAGCCAGAATCAAATCATCATTCTATGTAGATGATTTTCTATGTGGTGCTGATACCTTAGAAGAATTGGCACAAATTAAAAATGAAGTTTCAAACCTCTTGCATATGGGCTGCTTTGAACTTGCGAAGTGGCATTCTAACGCTGAGACCTTTGTTGACGACAAAACCATTAAGGAAATCAATATCGCCGACAACTTCGTAACTAGCGCATTGGGCCTTAAGTGGGATCAAAGACGGGATGCGTTCCTATTTTCATTTTCATCAAAATTGTCGCGGAACGCTAAAATCACAAAACGGAGCATCTTATCTCTTGCCTCATCATTATTTGACCCTCTTGGATTTGTCGCGCCTTTACTAGTCACTGCCAAAATCATACTGCAAGAATTATGGCTTCTAAAAATTGACTGGGATGAGTCTGTACCCCAAAACATACACGTGACTTGGGAGAATCTATTGGCCGAACTCTCAACACTTTCATCAGTTGCTGTTCCTCGCTATTGTCTAGCCCCACACGCCTCCATGCATACAGATGCATGGATTTTGCGACGCGTCCATACGCGCCTATGGTTGCTGCGTGTACCTTCGCGCAGAAGACGCCGGTAAGGTGGAAGTGAAACTGTTCACTGCCAAATCTCGTGTCGCACCAACGAAGAAGAAATCGCTTCCGAAGCTTGAGTTATGTGGGGCTCAATTGCTGTCAAAACTAATTGCAAGGGTGCAGCATATGTTAAGCGCTCATCAAGTTGACGTTTTCCTTTGGAGCGACTCACAAATTGTACTTCATTGGTTGAAAATGCACTCATCAACGTTGTCAACATTTGTCGGGAATAGAGTGTCGGAGATACAAGATCTCACTGCAAACTGTCACTGGAGGTATGTTCCGACGAAATGTAATCCAGCCGACATTGTCTCAAGAGGTTGCACAGTACAAGAGCTTGTTTCGTCATGTTGGCTCACTGGTCCTTCATTTTTGCTTCTCCCTCAAAATCAGTGGCCAGAAAATGCCCAACATCATCCCGACATGGATGAAGTAAATAAGGAGAAGCGCAAGTCAACATTCCTTGTAGTGGAAAAATGCAATTACATTATTGATCGCTTAGCACGGTTCAGTTCATACATGTCGGCAGTTCGAGTCGTCAGCTGGATGTTTCGGTTTTATCATCACATCAACAAGTCATCTAGCACTGCTGGCGAAACATCATCACTAACACCGAAGGAATTAGAAACTGCGCTGTGGTGTATCGTTTGGAATATTCAACAACTCTTTTTTGCGAAGGATATCTGTCGAGTTGAGACTGGCAGGCCATCTCATGGTACGTTGAAATACCTCAACCCCGTGTTGGAGGACACCTGTGGCTTTAAATTATTGAAAGTTGGAGGTCGCCTCGAACTGGCATCCATGCCAATTACACAAAGGCATCCTGTACTTCTGCCAAGCAAGTGTCATTTCGTCGAGTGTCTTGTTCGCCACCTACACATATCGAACTATCACGCAGGACCCAAGGCTTTGGTTGCATTTATTCGTTTAAAATTCTGGATTGTAAATGCAAGAGCTCTAGCACGTCGCATTGTACGATCGTGCATCCACTGTGTACGGTACAGACCTAAATTGCTGCAGCAAATGATGGGCAATCTGCCAGTGGAGCGCCTTACGCCTTGCAGACCATTCTCGCGATGTGCTGTTGACTTTTGTGGCCCAGTCCCCACATATCTTCGCATCAGAGGCAAGGTGCCATACAAGACATACATAGCAGTTTTCGTGTGCTTATGGTCGAAGGCTGTGCACATTGAAACTGTGTCAGACTTGTCAACCGAGGCATTCATCGCCACACTGAAACGCTTTATCGGTCGCAGAGGATTACCCACGGAAATATTCAGTGACAATGCCACAAACTTTGTTGGCGCAAACAGGAAGTTGACTGAACTCAAGGAGTTCATGTTTGACTCCAAGGTTCAAGGTTCCATTCAAACATTTTGTACTAATAATTTTCTAAATTTTCGTTTCATCCCTCCCAGAGCACCCCATTTTGGCGGCTTATGGGAGGCCGCTGTCAAATCCGCTAAGGGTCTGCTCAACCGCACATTAGGCAATGCGCGCCTCACCGCTGAGGAGTTGTCAACAGCTCTAATTGAGATCGAGGCCATACTCAACTCGCGCCCACTATCACCGCTCTCAACCGACCCGAACGACGTGGAGCCGCTTACGCCTGCTCACTTCATCATAGGGAGCTCTCTGAAAGCCATTCCTGAGCGCTGCATTCCACATGAGAGAGAGCTAAGCCACCTTGAAAGATGGGCAAAAATTAGTGCCATCAAGCAACGTTTTTGGCGAAGGTGGTCTCACGAATATTTAAGTGAGCTCCATTCTCGATCAAAATGGGCACAAGATCAACCAAATGTTCATGTCGGCGCCCTTGTGCTTGTGCACGATGACAATGCTCCACCACAGCATTGGACAACGGGCAGAATAAAAGCAGTTATTCCTGGCAAAGATGGTAGAGTACGAGTTGTTGATCTGAAAACTCCCAAGGGAATCATTCGCCGCCCTATCCACAAGCTTGCGCTCCTACCTGTTTGAAAATCCTTTCAACGGGGCCGGGATGTTGGGGCCAACCCCAAGTGTTTACTACTTTTTCCTACTACTCTATGAATATGAATTAATTTAACTTAACAACACTGTATTTCAAACATGCCATGAGGTATGCTGCACATTTGTATCAAATAAAATGACACTTTGTCTTTAGCTGTTGAATCGACGAGTTCTCGTGTATTCGTTTGTCTGTCTTCGGCTGTAGATTTCTTGCAGTGCCACTCAAAACACGCGCTCTAACAATAAAGCAGTCAGTGAAATTTAAGCTTAATTTAAACAACACCAGAAGCCTTTGACTGCCGGTCAAAGAAACCACTTTGATCGTACAATGTATGTATCCGTTTTGTAAAAAAACGCCTAAAACTTTTTATTAGTACATCCTATCTAATGTTGCAAATTAATAGAAAGGTATGAAAAATACCTTTCGTTTGATATTAACTGAGTTTTTTGATAAAAACTGTGAACTTTGACACCGAGCCACGCGTTTTATGGACGTTTCCCAGGCAAAATTTTTAGTTTTTTAGATTCACAAAAATAAGCTCTATATGATCCAATTTTCGGGCTTCTTTCACATTTGCATTTGTTCCAAAAATTTTTTAATTGTTTTTTGTTTGAATCGTCAATATCCTCCGTTTGGAGATGAATCAGAATTACAAGGAAATAATTGATAGAGGTTTAGAAGGTTTTGAAGATGTTAAGAGTTCTTTCCAATAGTTATGTTCAGTGTTGCCGGTGTAGCGATTTTATATACAAATTTAGCTTTCATTTGCAGAGTTCTGCTATGAAAATGGTCTAACTATATTCAGCTGTTGTTTTTTTATCAAGTTAGCTATTTTTGTTTAACGAAATTTCCCTTAAAAAGTTAGGACGATTTCAACTTAAGCTTTATTAAGATAAATTCTATCTTGTTTTGTGTTATGAACCATAAGGCAAATCTTGGGATCGGCAATACTTCTCTGTCACAAAAGTCATAGTGCGATAGACCAGTTCAGAAATGTTATTGGTCACTGGGATGATATTTCATCATGATCAGGGTGTGTGCGAGGAGAGATAGTTCCTATACCAAGAATATTGTGAATAGTGTCCTCTTAATGCATTAACTTAACAGTAAAAGTGAACTCTGCCACAATCACTATATGACGTAAAACTGAGAGGGGTCACGGTAGCCAATTCGGTCAAACCAGATCCCGGAGTTGATTTCCGTTCATAAAGAAAATTCACCATGCAGACGCCAAGGCCAAAGGTTGATAGTGCGTTCGATGATTAATTGCAATTTTTTTCATTTTGTAGTGCGTTTATAGCAAATTGATTGCAAAAATACGTTATTGTTGGAAAGTTCCTCAAGTATGTTGAAATTAGTACCTACAGTAAATAGGTATATTTTACTAAAAAAAAATACTTAATGGATGAAATTTTGAGGGTGTGTTCGGGGGCATGTCCTGAGTCTAAAACCACTAAGCAAATAAACACATAGGGGTGTCAAGTCGCACAAAATTGCGTACCAGCGTAGTAGGTTCCATACGCACTTCGGCTATTCGAACATATTCGCGATGACTTCGGCAAACTTCTCAATTCGAAGTCAGCTTTCATAATTTACTTTATGTTGATGTGGTCAGTCGCACATCAACTGTGCGCTGTGATGATGTTACTGCTGCTGTTATGCGCCTTGCTTTCAGCGCAGCAGGTCCCATACGCACTTCGGCTAGCCGAAAACATTCGCAAAATTGTGTGCGTTGCCTTCACACGCAATGAAATAATCAACCACCAAAAAAGCCAACAAAAGCAACAACACAATTTCACTTGTTCGCGCTTATTTTTGTGTGTATACCTTTTTTTCGTTGACGATCGCTTTCGCTTCAACAAATTTGCTGATGATGAAACTTCGACTGATGGACATATTTCTTGGTCGATTATTTGCAGGTTATATGAATTGGATAAAAACAATTCAACCCGCCTCTGTCCCAAATTGACAACAAAGCATATTCATCCGAATTCATTTGAAAAAATGAAGGTTAAATACGCAACTCATATTTAGCAATACTGTATCCGCAGCCATAAAATCTTTCGTTGAAAATGGCTGTTATAATGATTGCAAAGAAAAAGCTTCGTCCACAGCTATATTTATTGAAAAAACAAACAGACTTTTTGATTGTTTGAATAGCCATGTTCTTTTTGATAAAAAACCTTTCCGATCAGCTCTTCGTGAGAATAACAATATCCAAAATTATTTGAAGGAAATGAAAAACTATGTCAAAAGTTGTCAGTATTCTAAAACTGTATACTGTTGAAATGGTATAGTTTTATCAATTACTTCCGTTTTGTCTCTTTCACAAGATATCTGGGCGGAAAAATCCAATTTTCTTTTATTATCAAGACTTAATCAAGACCCGCGTGAAAATCTTTTTTATTTGGTAAGAAAAAGCGGAGTTACAAACAATAATCCTTCACTTTTTGAGTTTGACCATATTCTTGCGATAATGATCTCAATGAAAATAATAGCATTTAAGGCAGGAACCTTCAATTGTGAACCAACTGACGAAGGTTCATTTATAATAATTGACAATAATACCAGTTTGTTTGAACATATGAGTGATGGTTCCCTTCGTTATTCCTCTGGTTTCATATTGATGCAAACTATTGAAAAATTTGACTGTCATAACTGCAAAAAGTTAATAAAAGATGAGCTTTGTGATTTACAAAGAAACGAAATGTTTATATTTTTCAAAAATTTCAACTATTTTAACAGTAGTATTAAAACTAAAAGCTCCAATCGACTAATTTTTTTTGTTTCAAAAATCGTTTACAACACATTTCATACGTTTTTTAAGGAAAACCCTCATTCCTCCAATATAAAAAAGCTTTTGTACAATCAGTCTTCATCTGACTGTCGTGTAGTTCGGACGTTGTCATCATGTCCTCGCTTAACTGCTCGAAGTGTTTTAAGTCTATTCGTGAAGGCTTTGTTGTTGCGTGCAAAGTGTGCAATAACAAATTTCATAAAATTTGTGCGAACATTGAGAGCAAAGAAATCTCCGATCTCCTTGCTAATAATCCGAACATTGTCTTTAACTGCTCCAGCTGTCTGAGTACGTCAGCTAATTTAATTGCTGCTGAGGCATTCATCGCCACACTGAAACGCTTTATCGGTCGCAGAGGATTACCCACGGAAATATTCAGTGACAATGCCACAAACTTTGTTGGTGCAAACAGGAAGTTGACTGAACTCAAGGAGTTCATGTTTGACTCCAAGGTTCAAGGTTCCATTCAAACATTTTGTACTAATAATTTTCTAAATTTTCGTTTCATCCCTCCCAGAGCACCCCATTTTGGCGGCTTATGGGAGGCCGCTGTCAAATCCGCTAAGGGTCTGCTCAACCGCACATTAGGCAATGCGCGCCTCACCGCTGAGGAGTTGTCAACAGCTCTAATTGAGATCGAGGCCATACTCAACTCGCGCCCACTATCACCGCTCTCAACCGACCCGAACGACGTGGAGCCGCTTACGCCTGCTCACTTCATCATAGGGAGCTCTCTGAAAGCCATTCCTGAGCGCTGCATTCCACATGAGAGAGAGCTAAGCCACCTTGAAAGATGGGCAAAAATTAGTGCCATCAAGCAACGTTTTTGGCGAAGGTGGTCTCACGAATATTTAAGTGAGCTCCATTCTCGATCAAAATGGGCACAAGATCAACCAAATGTTCATGTCGGCGCCCTTGTGCTTGTGCACGATGACAATGCTCCACCACAGCATTGGACAACGGGCAGAATAAAAGCAGTTATTCCTGGCAAAGATGGTAGAGTACGAGTTGTTGATCTGAAAACTCCCAAGGGAATCATTCGCCGCCCTATCCACAAGCTTGCGCTCCTACCTGTTTGAAAATCCTTTCAACGGGGCCGGGATGTTGGGGCCAACCCCAAGTGTTTACTACTTTTTCCTACTACTCTATGAATATGAATTAATTTAACTTAACAACACTGTATTTCAAACATGCCATGAGGTATGCTGCACATTTGTATCAAATAAAATGACACTTTGTCTTTAGCTGTTGAATCGACGAGTTCTCGTGTATTCGTTTGTCTGTCTTCGGCTGTAGATTTCTTGCAGTGCCACTCAAAACACGCGCTCTAACAATAAAGCAGTCAGTGAAATTTAAGCTTAATTTAAACAACACCAGAAGCCTTTGACTGCCGGTCAAAGAAACCACTTTGATCGTACAATGTATGTATCCGTTTTGTAAAAAAACGCCTAAAACTTTTTATTAGTACATCCTATCTAATGTTGCAAATTAATAGAAAGGTATGAAAAATACCTTTCGTTTGATATTAACTGAGTTTTTTGATAAAAACTGTGAACTTTGACACCGAGCCACGCGTTTTATGGACGTTTCCCAGGCAAAATTTTTAGTTTTTTAGATTCACAAAAATAAGCTCTATATGATCCAATTTTCGGGCTTCTTTCACATTTGCATTTGTTCCAAAAATTTTTTAATTGTTTTTTGTTTGAATCGTCAATATCCTCCGTTTGGAGATGAATCAGAATTACAAGGAAATAATTGATAGAGGTTTAGAAGGTTTTGAAGATGTTAAGAGTTCTTTCCAATAGTTATGTTCAGTGTTGCCGGTGTAGCGATTTTATATACAAATTTAGCTTTCATTTGCAGAGTTCTGCTATGAAAATGGTCTAACTATATTCAGCTGTTGTTTTTTTATCAAGTTAGCTATTTTTGTTTAACGAAATTTCCCTTAAAAAGTTAGGACGATTTCAACTTAAGCTTTATTAAGATAAATTCTATCTTGTTTTGTGTTATGAACCATAAGGCAAATCTTGGGATCGGCAATACTTCTCTGTCACAAAAGTCATAGTGCGATAGACCAGTTCAGAAATGTTATTGGTCACTGGGATGATATTTCATCATGATCAGGGTGTGTGCGAGGAGAGATAGTTCCTATACCAAGAATATTGTGAATAGTGTCCTCTTAATGCATTAACTTAACAGTAAAAGTGAACTCTGCCACAATCACTATATGACGTAAAACTGAGAGGGGTCACGGTAGCCAATTCGGTCAAACCAGATCCCGGAGTTGATTTCCGTTCATAAAGAAAATTCACCATGCAGACGCCAAGGCCAAAGGTTGATAGTGCGTTCGATGATTAATTGCAATTTTTTTCATTTTGTAGTGCGTTTATAGCAAATTGATTGCAAAAATACGTTATTGTTGGAAAGTTCCTCAAGTATGTTGAAATTAGTACCTACAGTAAATAGGTATATTTTACTAAAAAAAAATACTTAATGGATGAAATTTTGAGGGTGTGTTCGGGGGCATGTCCTGAGTCTAAAACCACTAAGCAAATAAACACATAGGGGTGTCAAGTCGCACAAAATTGCGTACCAGCGTAGTAGGTTCCATACGCACTTCGGCTATTCGAACATATTCGCGATGACTTCGGCAAACTTCTCAATTCGAAGTCAGCTTTCATAATTTACTTTATGTTGATGTGGTCAGTCGCACATCAACTGTGCGCTGTGATGATGTTACTGCTGCTGTTATGCGCCTTGCTTTCAGCGCAGCAGGTCCCATACGCACTTCGGCTAGCCGAAAACATTCGCAAAATTGTGTGCGTTGCCTTCACACGCAATGAAATAATCAACCACCAAAAAAGCCAACAAAAGCAACAACACAATTTCACTTGTTCGCGCTTATTTTTGTGTGTATACCTTTTTTTCGTTGACGATCGCTTTCGCTTCAACAAATTTGCTGATGATGAAACTTCGACTGATGGACATATTTCTTGGTCGATTATTTGCAGGTTATATGAATTGGATAAAAACAATTCAACCCGCCTCTGTCCCAAATTGACAACAAAGCATATTCATCCGAATTCATTTGAAAAAATGAAGGTTAAATACGCAACTCATATTTAGCAATACTGTATCTGCAGCCATAAAATCTTTCGTTGAAAATGGCTGTTATAATGATTGCAAAGAAAAAGCTTCGTCCACAGCTATATTTATTGAAAAAACAAACAGACTTTTTGATTGTTTGAATAGCCATGTTCTTTTTGATAAAAAACCTTTCCGATCAGCTCTTCGTGAGAATAACAATATCCAAAATTATTTGAAGGAAATGAAAAACTATGTCAAAAGTTGTCAGTATTCTAAAACTGTATACTGTTGAAATGGTATAGTTTTATCAATTACTTCCGTTTTGTCTCTTTCACAAGATATCTGGGCGGAAAAATCCAATTTTCTTTTATTATCAAGACTTAATCAAGACCCGCGTGAAAATCTTTTTTATTTGGTAAGAAAAAGCGGAGTTACAAACAATAATCCTTCACTTTTTGAGTTTGACCATATTCTTGCGATAATGATCTCAATGAAAATAATAGCATTTAAGGCAGGAACCTTCAATTGTGAACCAACTGACGAAGGTTCATTTATAATAATTGACAATAATACCAGTTTGTTTGAACATATGAGTGATGGTTCCCTTCGTTATTCCTCTGGTTTCATATTGATGCAAACTATTGAAAAATTTGACTGTCATAACTGCAAAAAGTTAATAAAAGATGAGCTTTGTGATTTACAAAGAAACGAAATGTTTATATTTTTCAAAAATTTCAACTATTTTAACAGTAGTATTAAAACTAAAAGCTCCAATCGACTAATTTTTTTTGTTTCAAAAATCGTTTACAACACATTTCATACGTTTTTTAAGGAAAACCCTCATTCCTCCAATATAAAAAAGCTTTTGTACAATCAGTCTTCATCTGACTGTCGTGTAGTTCGGACGTTGTCATCATGTCCTCGCTTAACTGCTCGAAGTGTTTTAAGTCTATTCGTGAAGGCTTTGTTGTTGCGTGCAAAGTGTGCAATAACAAATTTCATAAAATTTGTGCGAACATTGAGAGCAAAGAAATCTCCGATCTCCTTGCTTATAATCCGAACATTGTCTTTAACTGCTCCAGCTGTCTGAGTACGTCAGCTAATTTAATTGCTGCTGAGGCATTCATCGCCACACTGAAACGCTTTATCGGTCGCAGAGGATTACCCACGGAAATATTCAGTGACAATGCCACAAACTTTGTTGGCGCAAACAGGAAGTTGACTGAACTCAAGGAGTTCATGTTTGACTCCAAGGTTCAAGGTTCCATTCAAACATTTTGTACTAATAATTTTCTAAATTTTCGTTTCATCCCTCCCAGAGCACCCCATTTTGGCGGCTTATGGGAGGCCGCTGTCAAATCCGCTAAGGGTCTGCTCAACCGCACATTAGGCAATGCGCGCCTCACCGCTGAGGAGTTGTCAACAGCTCTAATTGAGATCGAGGCCATACTCAACTCGCGCCCACTATCACCGCTCTCAACCGACCCGAACGACGTGGAGCCGCTTACGCCTGCTCACTTCATCATAGGGAGCTCTCTGAAAGCCATTCCTGAGCGCTGCATTCCACATGAGAGAGAGCTAAGCCACCTTGAAAGATGGGCAAAAATTAGTGCCATCAAGCAACGTTTTTGGCGAAGGTGGTCTCACGAATATTTAAGTGAGCTCCATTCTCGATCAAAATGGGCACAAGATCAACCAAATGTTCATGTCGGCGCCCTTGTGCTTGTGCACGATGACAATGCTCCACCACAGCATTGGACAACGGGCAGAATAAAAGCAGTTATTCCTGGCAAAGATGGTAGAGTACGAGTTGTTGATCTGAAAACTCCCAAGGGAATCATTCGCCGCCCTATCCACAAGCTTGCGCTCCTACCTGTTTGAAAATCCTTTCAACGGGGCCGGGATGTTGGGGCCAACCCCAAGTGTTTACTACTTTTTCCTACTACTCTATGAATATGAATTAATTTAACTTAACAACACTGTATTTCAAACATGCCATGAGGTATGCTGCACATTTGTATCAAATAAAATGACACTTTGTCTTTAGCTGTTGAATCGACGAGTTCTCGTGTATTCGTTTGTCTGTCTTCGGCTGTAGATTTCTTGCAGTGCCACTCAAAACACGCGCTCTAACAATAAAGCAGTCAGTGAAATTTAAGCTTAATTTAAACAACACCAGAAGCCTTTGACTGCCGGTCAAAGAAACCACTTTGATCGTACAATGTATGTATCCGTTTTGTAAAAAAACGCCTAAAACTTTTTATTAGTACATCCTATCTAATGTTGCAAATTAATAGAAAGGTATGAAAAATACCTTTCGTTTGATATTAACTGAGTTTTTTGATAAAAACTGTGAACTTTGACACCGAGCCACGCGTTTTATGGACGTTTCCCAGGCAAAATTTTTAGTTTTTTAGATTCACAAAAATAAGCTCTATATGATCCAATTTTCGGGCTTCTTTCACATTTGCATTTGTTCCAAAAATTTTTTAATTGTTTTTTGTTTGAATCGTCAATATCCTCCGTTTGGAGATGAATCAGAATTACAAGGAAATAATTGATAGAGGTTTAGAAGGTTTTGAAGATGTTAAGAGTTCTTTCCAATAGTTATGTTCAGTGTTGCCGGTGTAGCGATTTTATATACAAATTTAGCTTTCATTTGCAGAGTTCTGCTATGAAAATGGTCTAACTATATTCAGCTGTTGTTTTTTTATCAAGTTAGCTATTTTTGTTTAACGAAATTTCCCTTAAAAAGTTAGGACGATTTCAACTTAAGCTTTATTAAGATAAATTCTATCTTGTTTTGTGTTATGAACCATAAGGCAAATCTTGGGATCGGCAATACTTCTCTGTCACAAAAGTCATAGTGCGATAGACCAGTTCAGAAATGTTATTGGTCACTGGGATGATATTTCATCATGATCAGGGTGTGTGCGAGGAGAGATAGTTCCTATACCAAGAATATTGTGAATAGTGTCCTCTTAAGGGGCCCGAACACTGTAAACTGCGATTTTTCATATGTTTTTTATTTTATTTATTAACATGACATTACATGAAACTTTACACATATGTTAATAAATGTTTAGATTACCTTTTTTACTACCTTTTTTAATTCGATTTGCCCCTTTCAAAACTTAAAACGCGATTATCTCGAAACCATGTTTTTTGACCGCGTTGACAGCATAACTGAAAAAGTTTTTATCCGATCGACCTGATTCAAATTGCATTCTATTCGGGAATAGTGTCGCTTCTGCTCGACGTAGCCGTTTTTCGATATATGCCAAACTTTTTTTTTTATAAATAATTTAGTGCAAAATTTTACGCGAAAAAAAAAACTTTTTCTTCAAACAGCCGCCATTTTTTTTCTAATCAATATTTTTAAAATCCCCTACGTCAAACAGTAGCCAGTAATGTATATTTCAAGAATCTTTTTTGTTTTTTGCTCTAGGAGGCTCCGTTATGCTGATTTGCTGTCAACGCGACAAGGGTCATTTTAAAAAGACGACATTTTGGATCAGCTACAGAATACAAACATGGCCGCCAAAAAAAAAAAAAAAATTGTTTTCGATAATCTAAACATTTATTAACATATGTGTAAAGTTTCATGTAAATCGGAATGTCCGTTTTTTTTTAATAAATAAAATAAAAAGCATATGAAAAATCGCAGTTTACAGTGTTCGGGCCCCTTAATGCATTAACTTAACAGTAAAAGTGAACTCTGCCACAATCACTATATGACGTAAAACTGAGAGGGGTCACGGTAGCCAATTCGGTCAAACCAGATCCCGGAGTTGATTTCCGTTCATAAAGAAAATTCACCATGCAGACGCCAAGGCCAAAGGTTGATAGTGCGTTCGATGATTAATTGCAATTTTTTTCATTTTGTAGTGCGTTTATAGCAAATTGATTGCAAAAATACGTTATTGTTGGAAAGTTCCTCAAGTATGTTGAAATTAGTACCTACAGTAAATAGGTATATTTTACTAAAAAAAAATACTTAATGGATGAAATTTTGAGGGTGTGTTCGGGGGCATGTCCTGAGTCTAAAACCACTAAGCAAATAAACACATAGGGGTGTCAAGTCGCACAAAATTGCGTACCAGCGTAGTAGGTTCCATACGCACTTCGGCTATTCGAACATATTCGCGATGACTTCGGCAAACTTCTCAATTCGAAGTCAGCTTTCATAATTTACTTTATGTTGATGTGGTCAGTCGCACATCAACTGTGCGCTGTGATGATGTTACTGCTGCTGTTATGCGCCTTGCTTTCAGCGCAGCAGGTCCCATACGCACTTCGGCTAGCCGAAAACATTCGCAAAATTGTGTGCGTTGCCTTCACACGCAATGAAATAATCAACCACCAAAAAAGCCAACAAAAGCAACAACACAATTTCACTTGTTCGCGCTTATTTTTGTGTGTATACCTTTTTTTCGTTGACGATCGCTTTCGCTTCAACAAATTTGCTGATGATGAAACTTCGACTGATGGACATATTTCTTGGTCGATTATTTGCAGGTTATATGAATTGGATAAAAACAATTCAACCCGCCTCTGTCCCAAATTGACAACAAAGCATATTCATCCGAATTCATTTGAAAAAATGAAGGTTAAATACGCAACTCATATTTAGCAATACTGTATCCGCAGCCATAAAATCTTTCGTTGAAAATGGCTGTTATAATGATTGCAAAGAAAAAGCTTCGTCCACAGCTATATTTATTGAAAAAACAAACAGACTTTTTGATTGTTTGAATAGCCATGTTCTTTTTGATAAAAAACCTTTCCGATCAGCTCTTCGTGAGAATAACAATATCCAAAATTATTTGAAGGAAATGAAAAACTATGTCAAAAGTTGTCAGTATTCTAAAACTGTATACTGTTGAAATGGTATAGTTTTATCAATTACTTCCGTTTTGTCTCTTTCACAAGATATCTGGGCGGAAAAATCCAATTTTCTTTTATTATCAAGACTTAATCAAGACCCGCGTGAAAATCTTTTTTATTTGGTAAGAAAAAGCGGAGTTACAAACAATAATCCTTCACTTTTTGAGTTTGACCATATTCTTGCGATAATGATCTCAATGAAAATAATAGCATTTAAGGCAGGAACCTTCAATTGTGAACCAACTGACGAAGGTTCATTTATAATAATTGACAATAATACCAGTTTGTTTGAACATATGAGTGATGGTTCCCTTCGTTATTCCTCTGGTTTCATATTGATGCAAACTATTGAAAAATTTGACTGTCATAACTGCAAAAAGTTAATAAAAGATGAGCTTTGTGATTTACAAAGAAACGAAATGTTTATATTTTTCAAAAATTTCAACTATTTTAACAGTAGTATTAAAACTAAAAGCTCCAATCGACTAATTTTTTTTGTTTCAAAAATCGTTTACAACACATTTCATACGTTTTTTAAGGAAAACCCTCATTCCTCCAATATAAAAAAGCTTTTGTACAATCAGTCTTCATCTGACTGTCGTGTAGTTCGGACGTTGTCATCATGTCCTCGCTTAACTGCTCGAAGTGTTTTAAGTCTATTCGTGAAGGCTTTGTTGTTGCGTGCAAAGTGTGCAATAACAAATTTCATAAAATTTGTGCGAACATTGAGAGCAAAGAAATCTCCGATCTCCTTGCTAATAATCCGAACATTGTCTTTAACTGCTCCAGCTGTCTGAGTACGTCAGCTAATTTAATTGCTGCTGAGGCATTCATCGCCACACTGAAACGCTTTATCGGTCGCAGAGGATTACCCACGGAAATATTCAGTGACAATGCCACAAACTTTGTTGGCGCAAACAGGAAGTTGACTGAACTCAAGGAGTTCATGTTTGACTCCAAGGTTCAAGGTTCCATTCAAACATTTTGTACTAATAATTTTCTAAATTTTCGTTTCATCCCTCCCAGAGCACCCCATTTTGGCGGCTTATGGGAGGCCGCTGTCAAATCCGCTAAGGGTCTGCTCAACCGCACATTAGGCAATGCGCGCCTCACCGCTGAGGAGTTGTCAACAGCTCTAATTGAGATCGAGGCCATACTCAACTCGCGCCCACTATCACCGCTCTCAACCGACCCGAACGACGTGGAGCCGCTTACGCCTGCTCACTTCATCATAGGGAGCTCTCTGAAAGCCATTCCTGAGCGCTGCATTCCACATGAGAGAGAGCTAAGCCACCTTGAAAGATGGGCAAAAATTAGTGCCATCAAGCAACGTTTTTGGCGAAGGTGGTCTCACGAATATTTAAGTGAGCTCCATTCTCGATCAAAATGGGCACAAGATCAACCAAATGTTCATGTCGGCGCCCTTGTGCTTGTGCACGATGACAATGCTCCACCACAGCATTGGACAACGGGCAGAATAAAAGCAGTTATTCCTGGCAAAGATGGTAGAGTACGAGTTGTTGATCTGAAAACTCCCAAGGGAATCATTCGCCGCCCTATCCACAAGCTTGCGCTCCTACCTGTTTGAAAATCCTTTCAACGGGGCCGGGATGTTGGGGCCAACCCCAAGTGTTTACTACTTTTTCCTACTACTCTATGAATATGAATTAATTTAACTTAACAACACTGTATTTCAAACATGCCATGAGGTATGCTGCACATTTGTATCAAATAAAATGACACTTTGTCTTTAGCTGTTGAATCGACGAGTTCTCGTGTATTCGTTTGTCTGTCTTCGGCTGTAGATTTCTTGCAGTGCCACTCAAAACACGCGCTCTAACAATAAAGCAGTCAGTGAAATTTAAGCTTAATTTAAACAACACCAGAAGCCTTTGACTGCCGGTCAAAGAAACCACTTTGATCGTACAATGTATGTATCCGTTTTGTAAAAAAACGCCTAAAACTTTTTATTAGTACATCCTATCTAATGTTGCAAATTAATAGAAAGGTATGAAAAATACCTTTCGTTTGATATTAACTGAGTTTTTTGATAAAAACTGTGAACTTTGACACCGAGCCACGCGTTTTATGGACGTTTCCCAGGCAAAATTTTTAGTTTTTTAGATTCACAAAAATAAGCTCTATATGATCCAATTTTCGGGCTTCTTTCACATTTGCATTTGTTCCAAAAATTTTTTAATTGTTTTTTGTTTGAATCGTCAATATCCTCCGTTTGGAGATGAATCAGAATTACAAGGAAATAATTGATAGAGGTTTAGAAGGTTTTGAAGATGTTAAGAGTTCTTTCCAATAGTTATGTTCAGTGTTGCCGGTGTAGCGATTTTATATACAAATTTAGCTTTCATTTGCAGAGTTCTGCTATGAAAATGGTCTAACTATATTCAGCTGTTGTTTTTTTATCAAGTTAGCTATTTTTGTTTAACGAAATTTCCCTTAAAAAGTTAGGACGATTTCAACTTAAGCTTTATTAAGATAAATTCTATCTTGTTTTGTGTTATGAACCATAAGGCAAATCTTGGGATCGGCAATACTTCTCTGTCACAAAAGTCATAGTGCGATAGACCAGTTCAGAAATGTTATTGGTCACTGGGATGATATTTCATCATGATCAGGGTGTGTGCGAGGAGAGATAGTTCCTATACCAAGAATATTGTGAATAGTGTCCTCTTAAGGGGCCCGAACACTGTAAACTGCGATTTTTCATATGTTTTTTATTTTATTTATTAACATGACATTACATGAAACTTTACACATATGTTAATAAATGTTTAGATTACCTTTTTTACTACCTTTTTTAATTCGATTTGCCCCTTTCAAAACTTAAAACGCGATTATCTCGAAACCATGTTTTTTGACCGCGTTGACAGCATAACTGAAAAAGTTTTTATCCGATCGACCTGATTCAAATTGCATTCTATTCGGGAATAGTGTCGCTTCTGCTCGACGTAGCCGTTTTTCGATATATGCCAAACTTTTTTTTTTATAAATAATTTAGTGCAAAATTTTACGCGAAAAAAAAAACTTTTTCTTCAAACAGCCGCCATTTTTTTTCTAATCAATATTTTTAAAATCCCCTACGTCAAACAGTAGCCAGTAATGTATATTTCAAGAATCTTTTTTGTTTTTTGCTCTAGGAGGCTCCGTTATGCTGATTTGCTGTCAACGCGACAAGGGTCATTTTAAAAAGACGACATTTTGGATCAGCTACAGAATACAAACATGGCCGCCAAAAAAAAAAAAAAAATTGTTTTCGATAATCTAAACATTTATTAACATATGTGTAAAGTTTCATGTAAATCGGAATGTCCGTTTTTTTTTAATAAATAAAATAAAAAGCATATGAAAAATCGCAGTTTACAGTGTTCGGGCCCCTTAATGCATTAACTTAACAGTAAAAGTGAACTCTGCCACAATCACTATATGACGTAAAACTGAGAGGGGTCACGGTAGCCAATTCGGTCAAACCAGATCCCGGAGTTGATTTCCGTTCATAAAGAAAATTCACCATGCAGACGCCAAGGCCAAAGGTTGATAGTGCGTTCGATGATTAATTGCAATTTTTTTCATTTTGTAGTGCGTTTATAGCAAATTGATTGCAAAAATACGTTATTGTTGGAAAGTTCCTCAAGTATGTTGAAATTAGTACCTACAGTAAATAGGTATATTTTACTAAAAAAAAATACTTAATGGATGAAATTTTGAGGGTGTGTTCGGGGGCATGTCCTGAGTCTAAAACCACTAAGCAAATAAACACATAGGGGTGTCAAGTCGCACAAAATTGCGTACCAGCGTAGTAGGTTCCATACGCACTTCGGCTATTCGAACATATTCGCGATGACTTCGGCAAACTTCTCAATTCGAAGTCAGCTTTCATAATTTACTTTATGTTGATGTGGTCAGTCGCACATCAACTGTGCGCTGTGATGATGTTACTGCTGCTGTTATGCGCCTTGCTTTCAGCGCAGCAGGTCCCATACGCACTTCGGCTAGCCGAAAACATTCGCAAAATTGTGTGCGTTGCCTTCACACGCAATGAAATAATCAACCACCAAAAAAGCCAACAAAAGCAACAACACAATTTCACTTGTTCGCGCTTATTTTTGTGTGTATACCTTTTTTTCGTTGACGATCGCTTTCGCTTCAACAAATTTGCTGATGATGAAACTTCGACTGATGGACATATTTCTTGGTCGATTATTTGCAGGTTATATGAATTGGATAAAAACAATTCAACCCGCCTCTGTCCCAAATTGACAACAAAGCATATTCATCCGAATTCATTTGAAAAAATGAAGGTTAAATACGCAACTCATATTTAGCAATACTGTATCCGCAGCCATAAAATCTTTCGTTGAAAATGGCTGTTATAATGATTGCAAAGAAAAAGCTTCGTCCACAGCTATATTTATTGAAAAAACAAACAGACTTTTTGATTGTTTGAATAGCCATGTTCTTTTTGATAAAAAACCTTTCCGATCAGCTCTTCGTGAGAATAACAATATCCAAAATTATTTGAAGGAAATGAAAAACTATGTCAAAAGTTGTCAGTATTCTAAAACTGTATACTGTTGAAATGGTATAGTTTTATCAATTACTTCCGTTTTGTCTCTTTCACAAGATATCTGGGCGGAAAAATCCAATTTTCTTTTATTATCAAGACTTAATCAAGACCCGCGTGAAAATCTTTTTTATTTGGTAAGAAAAAGCGGAGTTACAAACAATAATCCTTCACTTTTTGAGTTTGACCATATTCTTGCGATAATGATCTCAATGAAAATAATAGCATTTAAGGCAGGAACCTTCAATTGTGAACCAACTGACGAAGGTTCATTTATAATAATTGACAATAATACCAGTTTGTTTGAACATATGAGTGATGGTTCCCTTCGTTATTCCTCTGGTTTCATATTGATGCAAACTATTGAAAAATTTGACTGTCATAACTGCAAAAAGTTAATAAAAGATGAGCTTTGTGATTTACAAAGAAACGAAATGTTTATATTTTTCAAAAATTTCAACTATTTTAACAGTAGTATTAAAACTAAAAGCTCCAATCGACTAATTTTTTTTGTTTCAAAAATCGTTTACAACACATTTCATACGTTTTTTAAGGAAAACCCTCATTCCTCCAATATAAAAAAGCTTTTGTACAATCAGTCTTCATCTGACTGTCGTGTAGTTCGGACGTTGTCATCATGTCCTCGCTTAACTGCTCGAAGTGTTTTAAGTCTATTCGTGAAGGCTTTGTTGTTGCGTGCAAAGTGTGCAATAACAAATTTCATAAAATTTGTGCGAACATTGAGAGCAAAGAAATCTCCGATCTCCTTGCTAATAATCCGAACATTGTCTTTAACTGCTCCAGCTGTCTGAGTACGTCAGCTAATTTAATTGCTGCTGAGGCATTCATCGCCACACTGAAACGCTTTATCGGTCGCAGAGGATTACCCACGGAAATATTCAGTGACAATGCCACAAACTTTGTTGGCGCAAACAGGAAGTTGACTGAACTCAAGGAGTTCATGTTTGACTCCAAGGTTCAAGGTTCCATTCAAACATTTTGTACTAATAATTTTCTAAATTTTCGTTTCATCCCTCCCAGAGCACCCCATTTTGGCGGCTTATGGGAGGCCGCTTTCAAATCCGCTAAGGGTCTGCTCAACCGCACATTAGGCAATGCGCGCCTCACCGCTGAGGAGTTGTCAACAGCTCTAATTGAGATCGAGGCCATACTCAACTCGCGCCCACTATCACCGCTCTCAACCGACCCGAACGACGTGGAGCCGCTTACGCCTGCTCACTTCATCATAGGGAGCTCTCTGAAAGCCATTCCTGAGCGCTGCATTCCACATGAGAGAGAGCTAAGCCACCTTGAAAGATGGGCAAAAATTAGTGCCATCAAGCAACGTTTTTGGCGAAGGTGGTCTCACGAATATTTAAGTGAGCTCCATTCTCGATCAAAATGGGCACAAGATCAACCAAATGTTCATGTCGGCGCCCTTGTGCTTGTGCACGATGACAATGCTCCACCACAGCATTGGACAACGGGCAGAATAAAAGCAGTTATTCCTGGCAAAGATGGTAGAGTACGAGTTGTTGATCTGAAAACTCCCAAGGGAATCATTCGCCGCCCTATCCACAAGCTTGCGCTCCTACCTGTTTGAAAATCCTTTCAACGGGGCCGGGATGTTGGGGCCAACCCCAAGTGTTTACTACTTTTTCCTACTACTCTATGAATATGAATTAATTTAACTTAACAACACTGTATTTCAAACATGCCATGAGGTATGCTGCACATTTGTATCAAATAAAATGACACTTTGTCTTTAGCTGTTGAATCGACGAGTTCTCGTGTATTCGTTTGTCTGTCTTCGGCTGTAGATTTCTTGCAGTGCCACTCAAAACACGCGCTCTAACAATAAAGCAGTCAGTGAAATTTAAGCTTAATTTAAACAACACCAGAAGCCTTTGACTGCCGGTCAAAGAAACCACTTTGATCGTACAATGTATGTATCCGTTTTGTAAAAAAACGCCTAAAACTTTTTATTAGTACATCCTATCTAATGTTGCAAATTAATAGAAAGGTATGAAAAATACCTTTCGTTTGATATTAACTGAGTTTTTTGATAAAAACTGTGAACTTTGACACCGAGCCACGCGTTTTATGGACGTTTCCCAGGCAAAATTTTTAGTTTTTTAGATTCACAAAAATAAGCTCTATATGATCCAATTTTCGGGCTTCTTTCACATTTGCATTTGTTCCAAAAATTTTTTAATTGTTTTTTGTTTGAATCGTCAATATCCTCCGTTTGGAGATGAATCAGAATTACAAGGAAATAATTGATAGAGGTTTAGAAGGTTTTGAAGATGTTAAGAGTTCTTTCCAATAGTTATGTTCAGTGTTGCCGGTGTAGCGATTTTATATACAAATTTAGCTTTCATTTGCAGAGTTCTGCTATGAAAATGGTCTAACTATATTCAGCTGTTGTTTTTTTATCAAGTTAGCTATTTTTGTTTAACGAAATTTCCCTTAAAAAGTTAGGACGATTTCAACTTAAGCTTTATTAAGATAAATTCTATCTTGTTTTGTGTTATGAACCATAAGGCAAATCTTGGGATCGGCAATACTTCTCTGTCACAAAAGTCATAGTGCGATAGACCAGTTCAGAAATGTTATTGGTCACTGGGATGATATTTCATCATGATCAGGGTGTGTGCGAGGAGAGATAGTTCCTATACCAAGAATATTGTGAATAGTGTCCTCTTAATGCATTAACTTAACAGTAAAAGTGAACTCTGCCACAATCACTATATGACGTAAAACTGAGAGGGGTCACGGTAGCCAATTCGGTCAAACCAGATCCCGGAGTTGATTTCCGTTCATAAAGAAAATTCACCATGCAGACGCCAAGGCCAAAGGTTGATAGTGCGTTCGATGATTAATTGCAATTTTTTTCATTTTGTAGTGCGTTTATAGCAAATTGATTGCAAAAATACGTTATTGTTGGAAAGTTCCTCAAGTATGTTGAAATTAGTACCTACAGTAAATAGGTATATTTTACTAAAAAAAAATACTTAATGGATGAAATTTTGAGGGTGTGTTCGGGGGCATGTCCTGAGTCTAAAACCACTAAGCAAATAAACACATAGGGGTGTCAAGTCGCACAAAATTGCGTACCAGCGTAGTAGGTTCCATACGCACTTCGGCTATTCGAACATATTCGCGATGACTTCGGCAAACTTCTCAATTCGAAGTCAGCTTTCATAATTTACTTTATGTTGATGTGGTCAGTCGCACATCAACTGTGCGCTGTGATGATGTTACTGCTGCTGTTATGCGCCTTGCTTTCAGCGCAGCAGGTCCCATACGCACTTCGGCTAGCCGAAAACATTCGCAAAATTGTGTGCGTTGCCTTCACACGCAATGAAATAATCAACCACCAAAAAAGCCAACAAAAGCAACAACACAATTTCACTTGTTCGCGCTTATTTTTGTGTGTATACCTTTTTTTCGTTGACGATCGCTTTCGCTTCAACAAATTTGCTGATGATGAAACTTCGACTGATGGACATATTTCTTGGTCGATTATTTGCAGGTTATATGAATTGGATAAAAACAATTCAACCCGCCTCTGTCCCAAATTGACAACAAAGCATATTCATCCGAATTCATTTGAAAAAATGAAGGTTAAATACGCAACTCATATTTAGCAATACTGTATCCGCAGCCATAAAATCTTTCGTTGAAAATGGCTGTTATAATGATTGCAAAGAAAAAGCTTCGTCCACAGCTATATTTATTGAAAAAACAAACAGACTTTTTGATTGTTTGAATAGCCATGTTCTTTTTGATAAAAAACCTTTCCGATCAGCTCTTCGTGAGAATAACAATATCCAAAATTATTTGAAGGAAATGAAAAACTATGTCAAAAGTTGTCAGTATTCTAAAACTGTATACTGTTGAAATGGTATAGTTTTATCAATTACTTCCGTTTTGTCTCTTTCACAAGATATCTGGGCGGAAAAATCCAATTTTCTTTTATTATCAAGACTTAATCAAGACCCGCGTGAAAATCTTTTTTATTTGGTAAGAAAAAGCGGAGTTACAAACAATAATCCTTCACTTTTTGAGTTTGACCATATTCTTGCGATAATGATCTCAATGAAAATAATAGCATTTAAGGCAGGAACCTTCAATTGTGAACCAACTGACGAAGGTTCATTTATAATAATTGACAATAATACCAGTTTGTTTGAACATATGAGTGATGGTTCCCTTCGTTATTCCTCTGGTTTCATATTGATGCAAACTATTGAAAAATTTGACTGTCATAACTGCAAAAAGTTAATAAAAGATGAGCTTTGTGATTTACAAAGAAACGAAATGTTTATATTTTTCAAAAATTTCAACTATTTTAACAGTAGTATTAAAACTAAAAGCTCCAATCGACTAATTTTTTTTGTTTCAAAAATCGTTTACAACACATTTCATACGTTTTTTAAGGAAAACCCTCATTCCTCCAATATAAAAAAGCTTTTGTACAATCAGTCTTCATCTGACTGTCGTGTAGTTCGGACGTTGTCATCATGTCCTCGCTTAACTGCTCGAAGTGTTTTAAGTCTATTCGTGAAGGCTTTGTTGTTGCGTGCAAAGTGTGCAATAACAAATTTCATAAAATTTGTGCGAACATTGAGAGCAAAGAAATCTCCGATCTCCTTGCTAATAATCCGAACATTGTCTTTAACTGCTCCAGCTGTCTGAGTACGTCAGCTAATTTAATTGCTGCTGAGGCATTCATCGCCACACTGAAACGCTTTATCGGTCGCAGAGGATTACCCACGGAAATATTCAGTGACAATGCCACAAACTTTGTTGGCGCAAACAGGAAGTTGACTGAACTCAAGGAGTTCATGTTTGACTCCAAGGTTCAAGGTTCCATTCAAACATTTTGTACTAATAATTTTCTAAATTTTCGTTTCATCCCTCCCAGAGCACCCCATTTTGGCGGCTTATGGGAGGCCGCTGTCAAATCCGCTAAGGGTCTGCTCAACCGCACATTAGGCAATGCGCGCCTCACCGCTGAGGAGTTGTCAACAGCTCTAATTGAGATCGAGGCCATACTCAACTCGCGCCCACTATCACCGCTCTCAACCGACCCGAACGACGTGGAGCCGCTTACGCCTGCTCACTTCATCATAGGGAGCTCTCTGAAAGCCATTCCTGAGCGCTGCATTCCACATGAGAGAGAGCTAAGCCACCTTGAAAGATGGGCAAAAATTAGTGCCATCAAGCAACGTTTTTGGCGAAGGTGGTCTCACGAATATTTAAGTGAGCTCCATTCTCGATCAAAATGGGCACAAGATCAACCAAATGTTCATGTCGGCGCCCTTGTGCTTGTGCACGATGACAATGCTCCACCACAGCATTGGACAACGGGCAGAATAAAAGCAGTTATTCCTGGCAAAGATGGTAGAGTACGAGTTGTTGATCTGAAAACTCCCAAGGGAATCATTCGCCGCCCTATCCACAAGCTTGCGCTCCTACCTGTTTGAAAATCCTTTCAACGGGGCCGGGATGTTGGGGCCAACCCCAAGTGTTTACTACTTTTTCCTACTACTCTATGAATATGAATTAATTTAACTTAACAACACTGTATTTCAAACATGCCATGAGGTATGCTGCACATTTGTATCAAATAAAATGACACTTTGTCTTTAGCTGTTGAATCGACGAGTTCTCGTGTATTCGTTTGTCTGTCTTCGGCTGTAGATTTCTTGCAGTGCCACTCAAAACACGCGCTCTAACAATAAAGCAGTCAGTGAAATTTAAGCTTAATTTAAACAACACCAGAAGCCTTTGACTGCCGGTCAAAGAAACCACTTTGATCGTACAATGTATGTATCCGTTTTGTAAAAAAACGCCTAAAACTTTTTATTAGTACATCCTATCTAATGTTGCAAATTAATAGAAAGGTATGAAAAATACCTTTCGTTTGATATTAACTGAGTTTTTTGATAAAAACTGTGAACTTTGACACCGAGCCACGCGTTTTATGGACGTTTCCCAGGCAAAATTTTTAGTTTTTTAGATTCACAAAAATAAGCTCTATATGATCCAATTTTCGGGCTTCTTTCACATTTGCATTTGTTCCAAAAATTTTTTAATTGTTTTTTGTTTGAATCGTCAATATCCTCCGTTTGGAGATGAATCAGAATTACAAGGAAATAATTGATAGAGGTTTAGAAGGTTTTGAAGATGTTAAGAGTTCTTTCCAATAGTTATGTTCAGTGTTGCCGGTGTAGCGATTTTATATACAAATTTAGCTTTCATTTGCAGAGTTCTGCTATGAAAATGGTCTAACTATATTCAGCTGTTGTTTTTTTATCAAGTTAGCTATTTTTGTTTAACGAAATTTCCCTTAAAAAGTTAGGACGATTTCAACTTAAGCTTTATTAAGATAAATTCTATCTTGTTTTGTGTTATGAACCATAAGGCAAATCTTGGGATCGGCAATACTTCTCTGTCACAAAAGTCATAGTGCGATAGACCAGTTCAGAAATGTTATTGGTCACTGGGATGATATTTCATCATGATCAGGGTGTGTGCGAGGAGAGATAGTTCCTATACCAAGAATATTGTGAATAGTGTCCTCTTAATGCATTAACTTAACAGTAAAAGTGAACTCTGCCACAATCACTATATGACGTAAAACTGAGAGGGGTCACGGTAGCCAATTCGGTCAAACCAGATCCCGGAGTTGATTTCCGTTCATAAAGAAAATTCACCATGCAGACGCCAAGGCCAAAGGTTGATAGTGCGTTCGATGATTAATTGCAATTTTTTTCATTTTGTAGTGCGTTTATAGCAAATTGATTGCAAAAATACGTTATTGTTGGAAAGTTCCTCAAGTATGTTGAAATTAGTACCTACAGTAAATAGGTATATTTTACTAAAAAAAAATACTTAATGGATGAAATTTTGAGGGTGTGTTCGGGGGCATGTCCTGAGTCTAAAACCACTAAGCAAATAAACACATAGGGGTGTCAAGTCGCACAAAATTGCGTACCAGCGTAGTAGGTTCCATACGCACTTCGGCTATTCGAACATATTCGCGATGACTTCGGCAAACTTCTCAATTCGAAGTCAGCTTTCATAATTTACTTTATGTTGATGTGGTCAGTCGCACATCAACTGTGCGCTGTGATGATGTTACTGCTGCTGTTATGCGCCTTGCTTTCAGCGCAGCAGGTCCCATACGCACTTCGGCTAGCCGAAAACATTCGCAAAATTGTGTGCGTTGCCTTCACACGCAATGAAATAATCAACCACCAAAAAAGCCAACAAAAGCAACAACACAATTTCACTTGTTCGCGCTTATTTTTGTGTGTATACCTTTTTTTCGTTGACGATCGCTTTCGCTTCAACAAATTTGCTGATGATGAAACTTCGACTGATGGACATATTTCTTGGTCGATTATTTGCAGGTTATATGAATTGGATAAAAACAATTCAACCCGCCTCTGTCCCAAATTGACAACAAAGCATATTCATCCGAATTCATTTGAAAAAATGAAGGTTAAATACGCAACTCATATTTAGCAATACTGTATCCGCAGCCATAAAATCTTTCGTTGAAAATGGCTGTTATAATGATTGCAAAGAAAAAGCTTCGTCCACAGCTATATTTATTGAAAAAACAAACAGACTTTTTGATTGTTTGAATAGCCATGTTCTTTTTGATAAAAAACCTTTCCGATCAGCTCTTCGTGAGAATAACAATATCCAAAATTATTTGAAGGAAATGAAAAACTATGTCAAAAGTTGTCAGTATTCTAAAACTGTATACTGTTGAAATGGTATAGTTTTATCAATTACTTCCGTTTTGTCTCTTTCACAAGATATCTGGGCGGAAAAATCCAATTTTCTTTTATTATCAAGACTTAATCAAGACCCGCGTGAAAATCTTTTTTATTTGGTAAGAAAAAGCGGAGTTACAAACAATAATCCTTCACTTTTTGAGTTTGACCATATTCTTGCGATAATGATCTCAATGAAAATAATAGCATTTAAGGCAGGAACCTTCAATTGTGAACCAACTGACGAAGGTTCATTTATAATAATTGACAATAATACCAGTTTGTTTGAACATATGAGTGATGGTTCCCTTCGTTATTCCTCTGGTTTCATATTGATGCAAACTATTGAAAAATTTGACTGTCATAACTGCAAAAAGTTAAAAGATGAGCTTTGTGATTTACAAAGAAACGAAATGTTTATATTTTTAAAAAATTTCAACTATTTTAACAGTAGTATTAAAACTAAAAGCTCCAATCGACTAATTTTTTTTGTTTCAAAAATCGTTTACAACACATTTCATACGTTTTTTAAGGAAAACCCTCATTCCTCCAATATAAAAAAGCTTTTGTACAATCTGTGTGTTGCAAACGTAACAAAGTAGATGAATACAAAATGGGATTTTCAGAACCGTCTACTTGTTGGGAACATGAGCAATTTATATTAGACTAGCTGACCCGGCGAACTTCGTCCCGCACGTAGAAAAATATTAATGTATGCTTATTGAAAGAAATGGCGAATAGGCGTTTGCTTCTTGCGTTCACAAAGTTACTTTTGAACCGCTTTTTCGTAGATTACGCTTGTATACCAACATATTCATGCTGTTGTCCTCAGCCCATACTACTCCATGTAAAAATTTGGGCGTTCACTATATTGAAGTGTTCACTACATAGGGTGTTCACTATACCCAGACACGTTTATATATAGATTTAAGTTATATAGGTGATGCCACGCCCCCTTGTTCAATACCCGCACCATCCGCTCTGTCGAAAGATTTGAATAAATGGTAGGTTCGTAATTAATTTCATTGCTGTGCGACTTATAGTTCAGCGAAATATTTGGGTCACAAAAAATGTGCCACGCCCCTTGTCCAACGCCCATCAAATCTTACCAGTAGAATGACTCATCTATGGGTCGACACTATACCAAATTTCAATGCTGTGCGCCTTACAATTTCAAAGATATTCCATTATTAAGATTTAGCTTGTATGAGTGGTGCCACGCCCCTCGTCCAATACCCGCCCCATTCCCTCTGTCGCAGGACATGACTAAATAGTAAGTTCGTAGTGAATTTAATTGATGTGTGACTTATGGTTCCAAAGTTATTATCTGAAAATATGCAAAATTCACGGTCAAAGATGGCATGGATTTTCCGAGTTTCCCCAATAGATTTTCTGGAATTTTCTTTTGGCACGAACCTGAACTGACTTAATACGAATCGAACAAAACAAACCCCATGAAAATCGGCCATTCCGTTTGAGCGTGATGCGGTCACACACATACTGCCACTCTCTTTTTATATATATAGATTACTTTTAATAATTTTGCTAAGAAAACATTGCACATGGTTAAGCGAGCAAATTGCAAGTAAAACGAAAAATAAGAATAAAATAAAAATACTAAAGAACACATAAAATTACAAAATAATATAAATTTTAAGGAAATGATAATAATAAATAGTAAGTAATATGTTGCTGTTAATATATGAATTTGAAAAATTTATCGGTATGAATTTTATTAGGCCAGAAGGCAACGTAGCCTACATGAATGCCAACAATGCACAGCAGAAATTCATGGTTTAGTTTTTTTTCAATAGGAACGCACACTCTACTGTACGCCTTTGCGAATTCACATGGTTCATTTTTCATAGCAGAACCGAAAGCCATGGAAATTCAATTTGCTTTTTATCTTGTGCAGTTGCTCGTATTGTTTTCATTCACCTCAGCGCATACACAAGCAACACGCACATTTATTTTCACACGGACACACACCCTTGCATATTCGAATTTGCAAACGATACGCCGCGGCGCGCCGTGTCGTGCTCATCAGCACAGCACAGCTTGCAATTGATGTTCCTTGTCGAACATCCCACAAAGAATGAAGATGAACTTCGAAAATTGAAGTTTGGCGAAGCCAGCGACAAAACTTCGTATAGCCGAAGTACGTGTGGGACCTACTGTGCTAGATTTGCGTGACCGAAAAATTTTGTACTGCGTGGTACCTCTATGTGTTTATTTGCTTAGTGGCATAACCAATGAAATTTAGACATATGATCCAATACAATTAATAATCCAATATGACCTCATTTGCTTCGTGGATAGGGGCCTAGTAAATCGATGTATAATCGTTGAAATGGTCGGTATGAGATAGTTTGATTACCCATTGGCGGTTTTAATGACATATTCGGAGCTTTGGTGATTTTACAAATTTCGCAACTCCGCACATACTTGCGTACCTACATCTCGCACGATACCTGGCCAATAAAAATATCGCCGGATCAATTCTAAGGTTTTAAACATTCCCCCGTGTGCAGAGGTAACACAATCATGTGAGCGGGATATTACTGTTTGACGTAACGCAACTGGAATCCAAAGTTTCCATGCATTTTGCTTACTCAGTTCACTGCCATCCACATGCTGGGTACGTATATACACAAATCTGTCAACAACTTTGATGTCAGGATACTGTTCCTGATGGTTTCGTATTTTTGTTTTTAACATTTCATACTCTTCGTCTTGAAAATGAGGTGAGTCCAAATCTACTCCCGTTTCTGTCTGTTCTACCAGGGTTAGTTCGTCCACGTGCATTCGTGACAATGCGTCAGGCACTATGTTTTCTTTACCTTTTCGATGTCGTAGAGTAAACTGGTAACATTGCAATTTCATTACCCACCGAGCTAATCGACCTACGAGGCTTGCATGAGCAGTAATTACTTCAAACTCTTGCAATTCTAAATAGCATCGAAAGCGTTCAATAGCTGTGACCGCTGCTAGACATTCACGCTCGGTAACACTGTAATTACGCTGATCCGTGTTTAATTTTTTTGACATGAATGCTACAGGTCGTTCTACGCCTTCTTGATCTAACTGAGTGAGAACCGCACCAATGCCGCTGTCGCTTGCGTCACATTGTAATGAGAATTTCTTCGTAAAGTCAGGATTTTGAAGGATAGGGGCTGTAGCTAACACCGTTTTAATTTTTTCGAAGGCAGTATGCGCCTCTTCGGTCCAAGTGAATTTCTTTTTTGTTGACAAGACTTCCGTAATGGAAAAAACGATTTCAGAAAAGTTTTGAATAAACCGTCTATACCATCCTGTTAGCCCTAAAAATCCGCGAACTTGCTTTAAGTTTTTTGGCGTAGGCCATGCTAGAATAGATTCAACTTTGTTAGGATCAGTGGCTATCCCACCATCACCAATGACATATCCCAGATAGTGTACTCTCGTAACACAAAATTGGCTTTTCTTAATGTTTAAGGTGAGATTTGCTTTACGGAATTGTTCCGCGACGCGTACTAATACCGACAGATGATTCTCGAAGTTGTCTGAAACTACACACAAATCATCCAAATAACCAAAAACACAATGTTTTAGATCGGCCGCAATGATTTCATCCATTAGTCTAACATACATATAGTCTGCGGCGCGTTGCATAACCCGAATGGCATGACTGTGAATTGGTATAAAGGTCGACCGGGTATGGTAAACGCGGTGAGCGCTTTCGCTTCCTCGGTTAGTGCAATTTGCCAATACGCATCTTTTAAGTCAATTTTCGATATAAGGTTTGCTTTAGGTAAACGTGCAAAAATTCCTTCTATTGGTGGTAGTGGATACGCATCCTTTTTTGTTACTTCATTTATCTTCCGCGCATCTAAGCAAAGCCGTACTTTACCCGGTTTCATCACAAGTCGCATGGGTGAACTCCAAGCACTGTGAGATGGTTAAATTACCCCTAACTGTAACATTCGATCTAGCTCTTTATATATAATTTTTTCGGAGAGACCGGGTAAAAACGTTGTTTAACCGGTTTCGCATCGCCGACGTCTATTTCATGTTTAATCAGACTAGTTGTACCTAACCCTTGCTTTTCAAAACTAGGAAACAATGATTTTACTACCTCTAACTGTTGTTGTTGGGTTGAGTTTAAGGGATATACGTAATCTTCATGGGCCTCGCATCTAGCTTCTGGTCGCGCGCATACCGACGCAATAATTCCGGGAGCTAACTGAAATTGTCTCCAAAAGTCAATACCTAGTATGACATTTTGTTTGATAGATGGAATAATAAACATACGCATGGGTTTAGTAGAATTTTGGTAAGTTATCTCTACGTCCACATAACCTATTACTTGCTGAGTTTCTCCCGCTGCTGTTTTCACACGCGACTGCAAACTATGGAATTTTTCGTTTTTATAAATCTCTTCTCTGGCTAAATCTGCCCCAATGCAACTTATGTTAGCGCCTGTGTCTAGTAGACCATACACCGTGCGATTCAACAATCGGACTTCCGCATAACATCGCCCGTCCGCCGTATCGTTAACGACCGATGCAATGAGTAGTCTGCGCCGTTCGCGAATAGTTTTCCAAAATTTTCGCTGTCGCAAAGTGGATCGGGTAGGTCGTTTTCTGCGTTTCCCTACCGTATCATTAGGGAACAGTCGGCTTCGTAATTCTTGGTATCGCAGCCAGCGTTCGTGCAGTGGTAGAAGCCGTTTCACTTCCTTGTCGCCATCGTTGCTAGTTGGAGTATCGCTGGTTGTATTTACGTTGGTAGTTGATGAGTGTTGTTTAAGGCGTACTTTCGCTGGGGGCTCTGGAGAGTTTCTCCGCGAATTTTCGCTATTAGGAATTGAATTTAGGAGTTCACCATTCGTTTCTTGCCGAATGGTATCTTCTGCAAGTTTTATTGCCCTCCCCAGGCAACGAGTGCACTGCGGCTTATATATGTTTTAGCTCCGCAGCCGTAGCAAAAGATTGTTCTCTCTTGCTCACACATATCCCAATAGTGTCCTTCCTCATTGCAGTTCCAACAAGTTGGCAGATTTTCTTGAAGTAATACTTCTTCAACGCTCAGTTCCGTAGGTTCTTCAGAATCATTTTGATCGACTAAAGATTCTGCGTCTATTGCGGTCACATGCCGTGGTCTCGAACCATTGGTCGGAACCCCACGATATGGAGTTCGCTTGAAGAAATCGTCTCTAAAGAAATTCTCTCTCATCTGTACAAGTTTGCGTAGATGAGCAACGGACACGATTGGGATATACAACAGTTCATGTCGTATATCGGGTCTCAGATTTCGCGTAATTATCTCGATTAACTCTTCTTCCTCAATACCGGTCTACTCAATGCCGGTCGGTAATTGCCGTGATAGCGTCATAATAACATTCAAAAGTTTCTCCAGCCCTTTGTTTGCGATTTCGTAGCTCTTCACGAATGTCATAATTGGAGCGCAAATCCTTGAATTCATACTTGAGCGCTACACAAAAACTTTGCCATTCAATTCGAGTCACTTGTTTATGATACCGCCAGAACCAATCTTTAGCCTTTCCAGACAACAAAATGTGTAAGTTGCTGCAGACAGCAGTGAAATCTCCATCAAGGCTTTCAGCCGTTAAAGCACGAATACGATAGATGAATTCTTCACACGTAATGCCTGTGGCAGAACCGTCAAAGGTAACTCCCCAGTTGTAAATAATGGAAGGAATCTTTTCGGCTCGTATGCCATGGTTAGAATAGTTACGATGCGGATTATTCGAAATATGATTCAAAGGCAGCGAAGCTGAAGCGCCCTCGGGTCGTACAGTTAAGTTTGCAAGCAGGTGTTGGATACTGGACTCAATCAAATTGGAAACTTGTTCCATAGTCACATTTGGGTTATGATTCTGATCGTCACGATTCAGATGATTAATAGAATGTTGTACATTGGACTGCCGTCTCATGTCATGTCGTTCTGTATGCCATTGGCTAGCAGGTATGTCGGTATTAACCGCTTTGGGTGAATCCGAAACAGTTAATAAAGGTAAAGACAAATTCACTGTCTCATTGGAAGCTACAATGTTCGTACGCTGTGATGCTGGAATTCCCCACTCACGTCGACTGTTACGCGTGTTATGTCGTTTTGGTATCGTCCCGCGCGCGCGACCTCTCGAAATCGCATTAGCAGCATTCGAGGGGTCTTACTTTGTATCGACGGGGGTTTTAAATCGCGGAGATGACATAATTGTCGGCAACACGGACATTCATGCGAATCTGTTAACCAGTTTGAAATACATTGTCTATGGAACGTGTGATTACATAAGGTCGTTAAACATTCCTGGGTGTCTAAAGTGGGAGTTAAACAAATAGTGCATGAGCTTTCAGCTGTGCCGAGCTTTTCAGTACTTCGTACTACCGCCATTTACGTTTCAATTAAAGTGTGAATTATAGAAAGTAAAGGGTGTAACATAAATCCAGTTTACAAAATTTTTCTTATTATGAATACTTAATGGACTACGTCTGTCGACCGCTTACGTAAAGGATTTCTTAATATATAGTTTCAGTTTTTATACAAAGGAAGAGTGTTTTTCGTGTGGAGGTATGACATCAAGGCCAAATAATATAATTAAGTTCGCGTTGTCACGAACAAGGATACAACCGCATAGAATAAGGTTATAGCTTCACAGAAGAAAAGGGATATAACCAAATAGGGTAACAAGATATCGTAAAAAGGATAGAAACAAAAATGTATAATGTACGGATGTACATATATGAGCTAGATTAACGAGAAGCTTTTCGAACATATGAAAAGTCACGAAGAGAAATATAAATGAAAAATCAGCGCTAAGGAAGTTTAAGAAGACATACTATACGGGAAATGAGGTCAGCGACTTGAAACAAAATTATTATCCCAATTGATACCAGGAGCCAAGTGTTGCGGACTCCAGCTGCTTACTGCTAATTGGAGTATGTCCGGGTAACATCACGTTCCCGCTTTACCAATGGTTCCTATGAAGGTATTCCCCCTATTCGCGGAGATATGATACAGGGATTTTTCTGGTAAGTGCAAAGAAACCGTAAGAGCCTTAGGGTTAACATACTCGGACGAATTTAGTCGCTGCCAAGTAGTTACAGTCCACCAAGGATTTAGATTTATTACAAAAATCAGATCACCCATGCATCTCTGTACGCAGGTGTTGTTGCACAAGAAACCTCTGTTTAGCGTTTAAGTGCCGAGTGAGATACCGCCTTTTAAGATAAGGTTATGCTGGGGTGTGGTCATCGCGTTGGTTGCAAGTGTCCCACGCCCTTTAAGGCCCAACGTTGGGCGCCATTTTTACTTGTAATGTACATTTTTCTTTCTATGGTGGGTTAGGTCTGCGGGACCCTTATGTGGCTAGCTAAAGAGTCGGTTGGGGGGGTTCGCGACCTGTTTCAAGAGCTCCCTACACTACCGTTGTTATATAGAGTCCCTTGTTAGTTAAATTCTACACAAAAAC
Source organism: Melieria omissa (assembly GCA_963971225.1). Lineage (NCBI taxonomy): Eukaryota > Metazoa > Arthropoda > Insecta > Diptera > Ulidiidae > Melieria > Melieria omissa. The sequence continues at coordinate 66,349,523 of OZ020270.1, forward strand.
CAGCAAAAAAAAATTTATAAGTGGGGTGGCAAGGTGGAAGAAACCGAAAAAGGTGTCACCGGGCTGAAGTTGGCACTAAACGCGGTCACTAGTCTAAAACGGTTGCATCCTGTTCCTGAAGAGTACTGAGGTCGTTGTCCTACTCAAGCGTCTTTACCCTCCCTACCTTTGGATCTGCTGCGCGCCAGTAAACCAGATCCCCAAAACAATTAGTTGGCCCCTCCTCTCCCTCCTAAAAACAACACTTTTTATCTATTCATTTTCCTTTTAATTCAGTTTTCCAGTAAGTGTTTAACAATTTATCTTCAATGATTATTGATACTAGCCTATCCCTCCCCTATAATTACACATTAACCTCTCCGCCTTGCTTTCTCTGTCAACCTCTGTTGCGCCACCCTCTTTACAAAATTGAATCACCTTTAGAAAGGGCGCAACCTTTAGGTACCCCTACAATTATTGTATTAATTCTTTCGAACCAGTGCCCTGGCTTATATAACCCTTCAAGTGTACATCATTTCAAGAACAAAACATAAGTATCACTCACATGCATCCGATGACTCCTGCGTCGAAGGCCTCCTCCGCGAATCGCCGTGCTGTGAAAAGAATTCAACCAACAATGTAAACTCTCAAGGGGGCAACTTAAATGCTCAAATTATAACATACTTTACCCGGGAGGTTACCGGCGGAAATACCCTCTTCCCCTTAAGTGTAAATCGAGCCACTGCTCTTATTCCCCCCGAAATGTAAATCGAGCCACTGCTCTTATTCCCCCTAATTGTAAGTACGCCTACTCTGCGCTCCCTCCCTCGCAGCTGTCACTCGGCTGCACCGCTGGTCGTCTCGCCTCTGTGCGTCTCGTTGTGATGTTCGTTGCTCGCTGGCTTCTGCATTCGTTACTCGCCCACGAGGTTAATGGCGGCGGCCGCCATGATGGTCATCACACGTCGCGCCACCGGGTCCCGTTACTCAGACGGCCGCGTTTTACGCGGGAATGGAGCCTAGTTGGTGCCGCCAATGCTGAGGGAGTGGTGAATTGCTGGTTGCCGAGACAGTTGTGGATGCGCTGGTCGGTGAGGAGGCGCTCCACTGAAATTGCCGTTGCTGGGCTGACTTACGCTGCTCCCGTGATGGACGATAAGCGAGCGCGCAGAGCTGAGCTGGTGCGATGAGTAGTGTGAACTATCGCCGTGAAGCTCCAGACGCCGTGATGGTGCACGCCAATAGCTTTTTGCGTCTCGATGGTGGACAAACTATGGGACGCCAATCGTATGCCGTCGTCGTGTGGTTTTTCTGCAGCTGAATCGCTCCGGACGCCGTTGCTTCTTGTTCTTCCGCTTGTCGTTGGCCTTGTTTCGTTTTTCTATCTTTCGTTCAATTGTAGTAGATCAGCCAGCGTTGCCAATTCCTGTTGTCTTTTCAGGGTTGCATTCCCTAAGATAAGCCATTCTGTTTTCTGTTATACTCGTAATTCCCGATGCCCGTGATTTGTTCATTACAAAACAGAAAAATATGACCGATTTTATCGTGACATATTTTTATGAAAAAGAACAATCACTGTCTAATGTCTTTGGCGTGGAAGGTGCCTACTAACTTTCCATGCAGGTCTTCTAATATGTAATAATGGTTTCCGATTTTTTCTCGCACTCTCGCTTTAATAAATGACGGACTAAGTTTTGCGTTTACATTTTTTTCAAAGTTACTCTGCACAAAGTTGCGTCTAAACACTTCCTGGCCGATTTTATACGAGACTATTCTGCTTCGCAAATTGTATTGTTGCTCGTTTTGCTTATAAGCAGCCGTGATTTGTTTTCGTATGTCATTGCGTTGTAGTGTGAGTTGGTCGTCACGTTTAAGTCGTACCGTAGGTTCGTCAAGCGCTTTTAGGTCTCGTAAAAGTTGGTATGATGAAGCATGGGTTATCATATCCAAGCCAAACAAGGCATGATAAGGCGTGCAGCCAATCTATTGATGCAAACTATTCCGCAAAGCGCAGCTAATGGCACTGAGGTGAACGTCCCACTCTCGTTGATCGGTTTTCAAGTAGGCTCTGATAGCCGAAATCAGTGAGCGATTTACACGTTCAGATGCGTTTGATTGGGGCGAATATAGAGCTGTAAAAATACGCTCGATACCATATTGGATTAGAAATGCATTGAAATCATGTGCCTTGAATTGGGAGCCGTTGTCACTGACTATCTTTTCCGGCACCCCGTATACATGGAAGATGTTGGTTACTAGAAAATCAATAATATTACCCGTAGTGAATTTTTTTAATGAGCATAACCACTAAGCAAATAAACACATAGAGGTGTCAACTGGCACAAATTTGCGTACCAGCGCAGTAGGTTCCATACGCACTTCGGCTATTCGAACATATTCGAGATGACTTCGGCAAACTTCTCAATTCGAAGTCAGCTTTCATAATTTGCTTTATGTTGATGTGGTCAGTCGCACATCAACTGTGCGCTGTGATGATGTTACTGCTGCTGTTATGCGCCTTGCTTTCAGCGCAGCAGGTCCCACACGCACTTCGGCTAGCCGAAAATATTCGCAAAATTGTGTGCGTTGCCTTCACACGCAATGAAATAATCAACCACCAAAAAAGCCAACAAAAGCAACAACACAATTTCACTTGTTCGCGCTTATTTTTGTGTGTATACCTTTTTTTCGTTGACGATCGCTTTCGCTTCAACAAATTTGCTGATGATGAAACTTCGACTGATGGACATATTTCTTGGTCGATTATTTGCAGGTTATATGAATTGGATAAAAACAATTCAACCCGCCTCTGTCCCAAATTGACAACAAAGCATATTCATCCTAATTCATTTGAAAAAATGAAGGTTAAATACGCAACTCATATTTAGCAATACTGTATCCGCAGCCATAAAATCTTTCGTTGAAAATGGCTGTTATAATGATTGCAAAGAAAAAGCTTCGTCCACAGCTATATTTATTGAAAAAACAAACAGACTTTTTGATTGTTTGAATAGCCATGTTCTTTTTGATAAAAAACCTTTCCGATCAGCTCTTCGTGAGAATAACAATATCCAAAATTATTTGAAGGAAATGAAAAACTATGTCAAAAGTTGTCAGTATTCTAAAACTGTATACTGTTGAAATGGTATAGTTTTATCAATTACTTCCGTTTTGTCTCTTTCACAAGATATCTGGGCGGAAAAATCCAATTTTCTTTTATTATCAAGACTTAATCAAGACCCGCGTGAAAATCTTTTTTATTTGGTAAGAAAAAGCGGAGTTACAAACAATAATCCTTCACTTTTTGAGTTTGACCATATCCTTGCGATAATGATCTCAATGAAAATAATAGCACTTAAGGCAGGAACCTTCAATTGTGAACCAACTGACGAAGGTTCATTTATAATAATTGACAATAATACCAGTTTGTTTGAACATATGAGTGATGGTTCCCTTCGTTATTCCTCTGGTTTCATATTGATGCAAACTATTGAAAAATTTGACTGTCATAACTGCAAAAAGTTAATAAAAGATGAGCTTTGTGATTTACAAAGAAACGAAATGTTTATATTTTTCAAAAATTTCAACTATTTTAACAGTAGTATTAAAACTAAAAGCTCCAATCGACTAATTTTTTTTGTTTCAAAAATCGTTTACAACACATTTCATACGTTTTTTAAGGAAAACCCTCATTCCTCCAATATAAAAAAGCTTTTGTACAATCTGTGTGTTGCAAACGTAACAAAGTAGATGAATACAAAATGGGATTTTCAGAACCGTCTACTTGTTGGGAACATGAGCAATTTATATTAGACTAGCTGACCCGGCGAACTTCGTCCCGCACGTAGAAAAATATTAATGTATGCTTATTGAAAGAAATGGCGAATAGGCGTTTGCTTCTTGCGTTCACAAAGTTACTTTTGAACCGCTTTTTCGTAGATTACGCTTGTATACCAACATATTCATGCTGTTGTCCTCAGCCCATACTACTCCATGTAAAAATTTGGGCGTTCACTATATTGAAGTGTTCACTACATAGGGTGTTCACTATACCCAGACACGTTTATATATAGATTTAAGTTATATAGGTGATGCCACGCCCCCTTGTTCAATACCCGCACCATCCCCTCTGTCGAAAGATTTGAATAAATGGTAGGTTCGTAATTAATTTCATTGCTGTGCGACTTATAGTTCAGCGAAATATTTGGGTCACAAAAAATGTGCCACGCCCCTTGTCCAACGCCCATCAAATCTTACCAGTAGAATGACTCATCTATGGGTCGACACTATACCAAATTTCAATGCTGTGCGCCTTACAATTTCAAAGATATTCCATTATTAAGATTTAGCTTGTATGAGTGGTGCCACGCCCCTCGTCCAATACCCGCCCCATTCCCTCTGTCGCAGGACATGACTAAATAGTAAGTTCGTAGTGAATTTAATTGATGTGTGACTTATGGTTCCAAAGTTATTATCTGAAAATATGCAAAATTCACGGTCAAAGATGGCATGGATTTTCCGAGTTTCCCAATAGATTTTCTGGAATTTTCTTTTGGCACGAACCTGAACTGACTTAATACGAATCGAACAAAACAAACCCCATGAAAATCGGCCATTCCGTTTGAGCGTGATGCGGTCACACACATACTGCCACTCTCTTTTTATATATATAGATTACTTTTAATAATTTTGCTAAGAAAACATTGCACATGGTTAAGCGAGCAAATTGCAAGTAAAACGAAAAATAAGAATAAAATAAAAATACTAAAGAACACATAAAATTACAAAATAATATAAATTTTAAGGAAATGATAATAATAAATAGTAAGTAATATGTTGCTGTTAATATATGAATTTGAAAAATTTATCGGTATGAATTTTATTAGGCCAGAAGGCAACGTAGCCTACATGAATGCCAACAATGCACAGCAGAAATTCATGGTTTAGTTTTTTTTCAATAGGAACGCACACTCTACTGTACGCCTTTGCGAATTCACATGGTTCATTTTTCATAGCAGAACCGAAAGCCATGGAAATTCAATTTGCTTTTTATCTTGTGCAGTTGCTCGTATTGTTTTCATTCACCTCAGCGCATACACAAGCAACACGCACATTTATTTTCACACGGACACACACCCTTGCATATTCGAATTTGCAAACGATACGCCGCGGCGCGCCGTGTCGTGCTCATCAGCACAGCACAGCTTGCAATTGATGTTCCTTGTCGAACATCCCACAAAGAATGAAGATGAACTTCGAAAATTGAAGTTTGGCGAAGCCAGCGACAAAACTTCGTATAGCCGAAGTACGTGTGGGACCTACTGTGCTAGATTTGCGTGACCGAAAAATTTTGTACTGCGTGGTACCTCTATGTGTTTATTTGCTTAGTGGCATAACCAATGAAATTTAGACATATGATCCAATACAATTAATAATCCAATATGACCTCATTTGCTTCGTGGATAGGGGCCTAGTAAATCGATGTATAATCGTTGAAATGGTCGGTATGAGATAGTTTGATTACCCATTGGCGGTTTTAATGACATATTCGGAGCTTTGGTGATTTTACAAATTTCGCAACTCCGCACATACTTGCGTACCTACATCTCGCACGATACCTGGCCAATAAAAATATCGCCGGATCAATTCTAAGGTTTTAAACATTCCCCCGTGTGCAGAGGTAACACAATCATGTGAGCGGGATATTACTGTTTGACGTAACGCAACTGGAATCCAAAGTTTCCATGCATTTTGCTTACTCAGTTCACTGCCATCCACATGCTGGGTACGTATATACACAAATCTGTCAACAACTTTGATGTCAGGATACTGTTCCTGATGGTTTCGTATTTTTGTTTTTAACATTTCATACTCTTCGTCTTGAAAATGAGGTGAGTCCAAATCTACTCCCGTTTCTGTCTGTTCTACCAGGGTTAGTTCGTCCACGTGCATTCGTGACAATGCGTCAGGCACTATGTTTTCTTTACCTTTTCGATGTCGTAGAGTAAACTGGTAACATTGCAATTTCATTACCCACCGAGCTAATCGACCTACGAGGCTTGCATGATCAGTAATTACTTCAAACTCTTGCAATTCTAAATAGCATCGAAAGCGTTCAATAGCTGTGACCGCTGCTAGACATTCACGCTCGGTAACACTGTAATTACGCTGATCCGTGTTTAATTTTTTTGACATGAATGCTACAGGTCGTTCTACGCCTTCTTGATCTAACTGAGTGAGAACCGCACCAATGCCGCTGTCGCTTGCGTCACATTGTAATGAGAATTTCTTCGTAAAGTCAGGATTTTGAAGGATAGGGGCTGTAGTTAACACCGTTTTAATTTTTTCGAAGGCAGTATGCGCCTCTTCGCCTCTTCGGTCCAAGTGAATTTCTTTTTTGTTGACAAGACTTCCGTAATGGAAAAAACGATTTCAGAAAAGTTTTGAATAAACCGTCTATACCATCCTGTTAGCCCTAAAAATCCGCGAACTTGCTTTAAGTTTTTTGGCGTAGGCCATGCTAGAATAGATTCAACTTTGTTAGGATCAGTGGCTATCCCACCATCACCAATGACATATCCCAGATAGTGTACTCTCGTAACACAAAATTGGCTTTTCTTAATGTTTAAGGTGAGATTTGCTTTACGGAATTGTTCCGCGACGCGTACTAATACCGACAGATGATTCTCGAAGTTGTCTGAAACTACACACAAATCATCCAAATAACCAAAAACACAATGTTTTAGATCGGCCGCAATGATTTCATCCATTAGTCTAACATACATATAGTCTGCGGCGCGTTGCATAACCCGAATGGCATGACTGTGAATTGGTATAAAGGTCGACCGGGTATGGTAAACGCGGTGAGCGCTTTCGCTTCCTCGGTTAGTGCAATTTGCCAATACGCATCTTTTAAGTCAATTTTCGATATAAGGTTTGCTTTAGGTAAACGTGCAAAAATTCCTTCTATTGGTGGTAGTGGATACGCATCCTTTTTTGTTACTTCATTTATCTTCCGCGCATCTAAGCAAAGCCGTACTTTACCCGGTTTCATCACAAGTCGCATGGGTGAACTCCAAGCACTGTGAGATGGTTAAATTACCCCTAACTGTAACATTCGATCTAGCTCTTTATATATAATTTTTTCGGAGAGACCGGGTAAAAACGTTGTTTAACCGGTTTTGCATCGCCGACGTCTATTTCATGTTTAATCAGACTAGTTGTACCTAACCCTTGCTTTTCAAAACTAGGAAACAATGATTTTACTACCTCTAACTGTTGTTGTTGGGTTGAGTTTAAGGGATATACGTAATCTTCATGGGCCTCGCATCTAGCTTCTGGTCGCGCGCATACCGACGCAATAATTCCGGGAGCTAACTGAAATTGTCTCCAAAAGTCAATACCTAGTATGACATTTTGTTTGATAGATGGAATAATAAACATACGCATGGGTTTAGTAGAATTTTGGTAAGTTATCTCTACGTCCACATAACCTATTACTTGCTGAGTTTCTCCCGCTGCTGTTTTCACACGCGACTGCAAACTATGGAATTTTTCGTTTTTATAAATCTCTTCTCTGGCTAAATCTGCCCCAATGCAACTTATGTTAGCGCCTGTGTCTAGTAGACCATACACCGTGCGATTCAACAATCGGACTTCCGCATAACATCGCCCGTCCGCCGTATCGTTAACGACCGATGCAATGAGTAGTCTGCGCCGTTCGCGAATAGTTTTCCAAAATTTTCGCTGTCGCAAAGTGGATCGGGTAGGTCGTTTTCTGCGTTTCCCTACCGTATCATTAGGGAACAGTCGGCTTCGTAATTCTTGGTATCGCAGCCAGCGTTCGTGCAGTGGTAGAAGCCGTTTCACTTCCTTGTCGCCATCGTTGCTAGTTGGAGTATCGCTGGTTGTATTTACGTTGGTAGTTGATGAGTGTTGTTTAAGGCGTACTTTCGCTGGGGGCTCTGGAGAGTTTCTCCGCGAATTTTCGCTATTAGGAATTGAATTTAGGAGTTCACCATTCGTTTCTTGCCGAATGGTATCTTCTGCAAGTTTTATTGCCCTCCCCAGGCAACGAGTGCACTGCGGCTTATATATGTTTTAGCTCCGCAGCCGTAGCAAAAGATTGTTCTCTCTTGCTCACACATATCCCAATAGTGTCCTTCCTCATTGCAGTTCCAACAAGTTGGCAGATTTTCTTGAAGTAATACTTCTTCAACGCTCAGTTCCGTAGGTTCTTCAGAATCATTTTGATCGACTAAAGATTCTGCGTCTATTGCGGTCACATGCCGTGGTCTCGAACCATTGGTCGGAACCCCACGATATGGAGTTCGCTTGAAGAAATCGTCTCTAAAGAAATTCTCTCTCATCTGTACAAGTTTGCGTAGATGAGCAACGGACACGATTGGGATATACAACAGTTCATGTCGTATATCGGGTCTCAGATTTCGCGTAATTATCTCGATTAACTCTTCTTCCTCAATAGGATGAGCTAGCCGGTCGGTAATTGCCGTGATAGCGTCATAATAACATTCAAAAGTTTCTCCAGCCCTTTGTTTGCGATTTCGTAGCTCTTCACGAATGTCATAATTGGAGCGCAAATCCTTGAATTCATACTTGAGCGCTACACAAAAACTTTGCCATTCAATTCGAGTCACTTGTTTATGATACCGCCAGAACCAATCTTTAGCCTTTCCAGACAACAAAATGTGTAAGTTGCTGCAGACAGCAGTGAAATCTCCATCAAGGCTTTCAGCCGTTAAAGCACGAATACGATAGATGAATTCTTCACACGTAATGCCTGTGGCAGAACCGTCAAAGGTAACTCCCCAGTTGTAAATAATGGAAGGAATCTTTTCGGCTCGTATGCCATGGTTAGAATAGTTACGATGCGGATTATTCGAAATATGATTCAAAGGCAGCGAAGCTGAAGCGCCCTCGGGTCGTACAGTTAAGTTTGCAAGCAGGTGTTGGATACTGGACTCAATCAAATTGGAAACTTGTTCCATAGTCACATTTGGGTTATGATTCTGATCGTCACGATTCAGATGATTAATAGAATGTTGTACATTGGACTGCCGTCTCATGTCATGTCGTTCTGTATGCCATTGGCTAGCAGGTATGTCGGTATTAACCGCTTTGGGTGAATCCGAAACAGTTAATAAAGGTAAAGACAAATTCACTGTCTCATTGGAAGCTACAATGTTCGTACGCTGTGATGCTGGAATTCCCCACTCACGTCGACTGTTACGCGTGTTATGTCGTTTTGGTATCGTCCCGCGCGCGCGACCTCTCGAAATCGCATTAGCAGCATTCGAGGGGTCTTACTTTGTATCGACGGGGGTTTTAAATCGCGGAGATGACATAATTGTCGGCAACACGGACATTCATGCGAATCTGTTAACCAGTTTGAAATACATTGTCTATGGAACGTGTGATTACATAAGGTCGTTAAACATTCCTGGGTGTCTAAAGTGGGAGTTAAACAAATAGTGCATGAGCTTTCAGCTGTGCCGAGCTTTTCAGTACTTCGTACTACCGCCATTTACGTTTCAATTAAAGTGTGAATTATAGAAAGTAAAGGGTGTAACATAAATCCAGTTTACAAAATTTTTCTTATTATGAATACTTAATGGACTACGTCTGTCGACCGCTTACGTAAAGGATTTCTTAATATATAGTTTCAGTTTTTATACAAAGGAAGAGTGTTTTTCGTGTGGAGGTATGACATCAAGGCCAAATAATATAATTAAGTTCGCGTTGTCACGAACAAGGATACAACCGCATAGAATAAGGTTATAGCTTCACAGAAGAAAAGGGATATAACCAAATAGGGTAACAAGATATCGTAAAAAGGATAGAAACAAAAATGTATAATGTACGGATGTACATATATGAGCTAGATTAACGAGAAGCTTTTCGAACATATGAAAAGTCACGAAGAGAAATATAAATGAAAAATCAGCGCTAAGGAAGTTTAAGAAGACATACTATACGGGAAATGAGGTCAGCGACTTGAAACAAAATTATTATCCCAATTGATACCAGGAGCCAAGTGTTGCGGACTCCAGCTGCTTACTGCTAATTGGAGTATGTCCGGGTAACATCACGTTCCCGCTTTACCAATGGTTCCTATGAAGGTATTCCCCCTATTCGCGGAGATATGATACAGGGATTTTTCTGGTAAGTGCAAAGAAACCGTAAGAGCCTTAGGGTTAACATACTCGGACGAATTTAGTCGCTGCCAAGTAGTTACAGTCCACCAAGGATTTAGATTTATTACAAAAATCAGATCACCCATGCATCTCTGTACGCAGGTGTTGTTGCACAAGAAACCTCTGTTTAGCGTTTAAGTGCCGAGTGAGATACCGCCTTTTAAGATAAGGTTATGCTGGGGTGTGGTCATCGCGTTGGTTGCAAGTGTCCCACGCCCTTTAAGGCCCAACGTTGGGCGCCATTTTTACTTGTAATGTACATTTTTCTTTCTATGGTGGGTTAGGTCTGCGGGACCCTTATGTGGCTAGCTAAAGAGTCGGTTGGGGGGGTTCGCGACCTGTTTCAAGAGCTCCCTACACTACCGTTGTTATATAGAGTCCCTTGTTAGTTAAATTCTACACAAAAACCAGCAAAAAAAAATTTATAAGTGGGGTGGCAAGGTGGAAGAAACCGAAAAAGGTGTCACCGGGCTGAAGTTGGCACTAAACGCGGTCACTAGTCTAAAACGGTTGCATCCTGTTCCTGAAGAGTACTGAGGTCGTTGTCCTACTCAAGCGTCTTTACCCTCCCTACCTTTGGATCTGCTGCGCGCCAGTAAACCAGATCCCCAAAACAATTAGTTGGCCCCTCCTCTCCCTCCTAAAAACAACACTTTTTATCTATTCATTTTCCTTTTAATTCAGTTTTCCAGTAAGTGTTTAACAATTTATCTTCAATGATTATTGATACTAGCCTATCCCTCCCCTATAATTACACATTAACCTCTCCGCCTTGCTTTCTCTGTCAACCTCTGTTGCGCCACCCTCTTTACAAAATTGAATCACCTTTAGAAAGGGCGCAACCTTTAGGTACCCCTACAATTATTGTATTAATTCTTTCGAACCAGTGCCCTGGCTTATATAACCCTTCAAGTGTACATCATTTCAAGAACAAAACATAAGTATCACTCACATGCATCCGATGACTCCTGCGTCGAAGGCCTCCTCCGCGAATCGCCGTGCTGTGAAAAGAATTCAACCAACAATGTAAACTCTCAAGGGGGCAACTTAAATGCTCAAATTATAACATACTTTACCCGGGAGGTTACCGGCGGAAATACCCTCTTCCCCTTAAGTGTAAATCGAGCCACTGCTCTTATTCCCCCCGAAATGTAAATCGAGCCACTGCTCTTATTCCCCCTAATTGTAAGTACGCCTACTCTGCGCTCCCTCCCTCGCAGCTGTCACTCGGCTGCACCGCTGGTCGTCTCGCCTCTGTGCGTCTCGTTGTGATGTTCGTTGCTCGCTGGCTTCTGCATTCGTTACTCGCCCACGAGGTTAATGGCGGCGGCCGCCATGATGGTCATCACACGTCGCGCCACCGGGTCCCGTTACTCAGACGGCCGCGTTTTACGCGGGAATGGAGCCTAGTTGGTGCCGCCAATGCTGAGGGAGTGGTGAATTGCTGGTTGCCGAGACAGTTGTGGATGCGCTGGTCGGTGAGGAGGCGCTCCACTGAAATTGCCGTTGCTGGGCTGACTTACGCTGCTCCCGTGATGGACGATAAGCGAGCGCGCAGAGCTGAGCTGGTGCGATGAGTAGTGTGAACTATCGCCGTGAAGCTCCAGACGCCGTGATGGTGCACGCCAATAGCTTTTTGCGTCTCGATGGTGGACAAACTATGGGACGCCAATCGTATGCCGTCGTCGTGTGGTTTTTCTGCAGCTGAATCGCTCCGGACGCCGTTGCTTCTTGTTCTTCCGCTTGTCGTTGGCCTTGTTTCGTTTTTCTATCTTTCGTTCAATTGTAGTAGATCAGCCAGCGTTGCCAATTCCTGTTGTCTTTTCAGGGTTGCATTCCCTAAGATAAGCCATTCTGTTTTCTGTTATACTCGTAATTCCCGATGCCCGTGATTTGTTCATTACAAAACAGAAAAATATGACCGATTTTATCGTGACATATTTTTATGAAAAAGAACAATCACTGTCTAATGTCTTTGGCGTGGAAGGTGCCTACTAACTTTCCATGCAGGTCTTCTAATATGTAATAATGGTTTCCGATTTTTTCTCGCACTCTCGCTTTAATAAATGACGGACTAAGTTTTGCGTTTACATTTTTTTCAAAGTTACTCTGCACAAAGTTGCGTCTAAACACTTCCTGGCCGATTTTATACGAGACTATTCTGCTTCGCAAATTGTATTGTTGCTCGTTTTGCTTATAAGCAGCCGTGATTTGTTTTCGTATGTCATTGCGTTGTAGTGTGAGTTGGTCGTCACGTTTAAGTCGTACCGTAGGTTCGTCAAGCGCTTTTAGGTCTCGTAAAAGTTGGTATGATGAAGCATGGGTTATCATATCCAAGCCAAACAAGGCATGATAAGGCGTGCAGCCAATCTATTGATGCAAACTATTCCGCAAAGCGCAGCTAATGGCACTGAGGTGAACGTCCCACTCTCGTTGATCGGTTTTCAAGTAGGCTCTGATAGCCGAAATCAGTGAGCGATTTACACGTTCAGATGCGTTTGATTGGGGCGAATATAGAGCTGTAAAAATACGCTCGATACCATATTGGATTAGAAATGCATTGAAATCATGTGCCTTGAATTGGGAGCCGTTGTCACTGACTATCTTTTCCGGCACCCCGTATACATGGAAGATGTTGGTTACTAGAAAATCAATAATATTACCCGTAGTGAATTTTTTTAATGAGCATAACCACTAAGCAAATAAACACATAGAGGTGTCAACTGGCACAAATTTGCGTACCAGCGCAGTAGGTTCCATACGCACTTCGGCTATTCGAACATATTCGAGATGACTTCGGCAAACTTCTCAATTCGAAGTCAGCTTTCATAATTTGCTTTATGTTGATGTGGTCAGTCGCACATCAACTGTGCGCTGTGATGATGTTACTGCTGCTGTTATGCGCCTTGCTTTCAGCGCAGCAGGTCCCACACGCACTTCGGCTAGCCGAAAATATTCGCAAAATTGTGTGCGTTGCCTTCACACGCAATGAAATAATCAACCACCAAAAAAGCCAACAAAAGCAACAACACAATTTCACTTGTTCGCGCTTATTTTTGTGTGTATACCTTTTTTTCGTTGACGATCGCTTTCGCTTCAACAAATTTGCTGATGATGAAACTTCGACTGATGGACATATTTCTTGGTCGATTATTTGCAGGTTATATGAATTGGATAAAAACAATTCAACCCGCCTCTGTCCCAAATTGACAACAAAGCATATTCATCCTAATTCATTTGAAAAAATGAAGGTTAAATACGCAACTCATATTTAGCAATACTGTATCCGCAGCCATAAAATCTTTCGTTGAAAATGGCTGTTATAATGATTGCAAAGAAAAAGCTTCGTCCACAGCTATATTTATTGAAAAAACAAACAGACTTTTTGATTGTTTGAATAGCCATGTTCTTTTTGATAAAAAACCTTTCCGATCAGCTCTTCGTGAGAATAACAATATCCAAAATTATTTGAAGGAAATGAAAAACTATGTCAAAAGTTGTCAGTATTCTAAAACTGTATACTGTTGAAATGGTATAGTTTTATCAATTACTTCCGTTTTGTCTCTTTCACAAGATATCTGGGCGGAAAAATCCAATTTTCTTTTATTATCAAGACTTAATCAAGACCCGCGTGAAAATCTTTTTTATTTGGTAAGAAAAAGCGGAGTTACAAACAATAATCCTTCACTTTTTGAGTTTGACCATATCCTTGCGATAATGATCTCAATGAAAATAATAGCACTTAAGGCAGGAACCTTCAATTGTGAACCAACTGACGAAGGTTCATTTATAATAATTGACAATAATACCAGTTTGTTTGAACATATGAGTGATGGTTCCCTTCGTTATTCCTCTGGTTTCATATTGATGCAAACTATTGAAAAATTTGACTGTCATAACTGCAAAAAGTTAATAAAAGATGAGCTTTGTGATTTACAAAGAAACGAAATGTTTATATTTTTCAAAAATTTCAACTATTTTAACAGTAGTATTAAAACTAAAAGCTCCAATCGACTAATTTTTTTTGTTTCAAAAATCGTTTACAACACATTTCATACGTTTTTTAAGGAAAACCCTCATTCCTCCAATATAAAAAAGCTTTTGTACAATCTGTGTGTTGCAAACGTAACAAAGTAGATGAATACAAAATGGGATTTTCAGAACCGTCTACTTGTTGGGAACATGAGCAATTTATATTAGACTAGCTGACCCGGCGAACTTCGTCCCGCACGTAGAAAAATATTAATGTATGCTTATTGAAAGAAATGGCGAATAGGCGTTTGCTTCTTGCGTTCACAAAGTTACTTTTGAACCGCTTTTTCGTAGATTACGCTTGTATACCAACATATTCATGCTGTTGTCCTCAGCCCATACTACTCCATGTAAAAATTTGGGCGTTCACTATATTGAAGTGTTCACTACATAGGGTGTTCACTATACCCAGACACGTTTATATATAGATTTAAGTTATATAGGTGATGCCACGCCCCCTTGTTCAATACCCGCACCATCCCCTCTGTCGAAAGATTTGAATAAATGGTAGGTTCGTAATTAATTTCATTGCTGTGCGACTTATAGTTCAGCGAAATATTTGGGTCACAAAAAATGTGCCACGCCCCTTGTCCAACGCCCATCAAATCTTACCAGTAGAATGACTCATCTATGGGTCGACACTATACCAAATTTCAATGCTGTGCGCCTTACAATTTCAAAGATATTCCATTATTAAGATTTAGCTTGTATGAGTGGTGCCACGCCCCTCGTCCAATACCCGCCCCATTCCCTCTGTCGCAGGACATGACTAAATAGTAAGTTCGTAGTGAATTTAATTGATGTGTGACTTATGGTTCCAAAGTTATTATCTGAAAATATGCAAAATTCACGGTCAAAGATGGCATGGATTTTCCGAGTTTCCCAATAGATTTTCTGGAATTTTCTTTTGGCACGAACCTGAACTGACTTAATACGAATCGAACAAAACAAACCCCATGAAAATCGGCCATTCCGTTTGAGCGTGATGCGGTCACACACATACTGCCACTCTCTTTTTATATATATAGATTACTTTTAATAATTTTGCTAAGAAAACATTGCACATGGTTAAGCGAGCAAATTGCAAGTAAAACGAAAAATAAGAATAAAATAAAAATACTAAAGAACACATAAAATTACAAAATAATATAAATTTTAAGGAAATGATAATAATAAATAGTAAGTAATATGTTGCTGTTAATATATGAATTTGAAAAATTTATCGGTATGAATTTTATTAGGCCAGAAGGCAACGTAGCCTACATGAATGCCAACAATGCACAGCAGAAATTCATGGTTTAGTTTTTTTTCAATAGGAACGCACACTCTACTGTACGCCTTTGCGAATTCACATGGTTCATTTTTCATAGCAGAACCGAAAGCCATGGAAATTCAATTTGCTTTTTATCTTGTGCAGTTGCTCGTATTGTTTTCATTCACCTCAGCGCATACACAAGCAACACGCACATTTATTTTCACACGGACACACACCCTTGCATATTCGAATTTGCAAACGATACGCCGCGGCGCGCCGTGTCGTGCTCATCAGCACAGCACAGCTTGCAATTGATGTTCCTTGTCGAACATCCCACAAAGAATGAAGATGAACTTCGAAAATTGAAGTTTGGCGAAGCCAGCGACAAAACTTCGTATAGCCGAAGTACGTGTGGGACCTACTGTGCTAGATTTGCGTGACCGAAAAATTTTGTACTGCGTGGTACCTCTATGTGTTTATTTGCTTAGTGGCATAACCAATGAAATTTAGACATATGATCCAATACAATTAATAATCCAATATGACCTCATTTGCTTCGTGGATAGGGGCCTAGTAAATCGATGTATAATCGTTGAAATGGTCGGTATGAGATAGTTTGATTACCCATTGGCGGTTTTAATGACATATTCGGAGCTTTGGTGATTTTACAAATTTCGCAACTCCGCACATACTTGCGTACCTACATCTCGCACGATACCTGGCCAATAAAAATATCGCCGGATCAATTCTAAGGTTTTAAACATTCCCCCGTGTGCAGAGGTAACACAATCATGTGAGCGGGATATTACTGTTTGACGTAACGCAACTGGAATCCAAAGTTTCCATGCATTTTGCTTACTCAGTTCACTGCCATCCACATGCTGGGTACGTATATACACAAATCTGTCAACAACTTTGATGTCAGGATACTGTTCCTGATGGTTTCGTATTTTTGTTTTTAACATTTCATACTCTTCGTCTTGAAAATGAGGTGAGTCCAAATCTACTCCCGTTTCTGTCTGTTCTACCAGGGTTAGTTCGTCCACGTGCATTCGTGACAATGCGTCAGGCACTATGTTTTCTTTACCTTTTCGATGTCGTAGAGTAAACTGGTAACATTGCAATTTCATTACCCACCGAGCTAATCGACCTACGAGGCTTGCATGATCAGTAATTACTTCAAACTCTTGCAATTCTAAATAGCATCGAAAGCGTTCAATAGCTGTGACCGCTGCTAGACATTCACGCTCGGTAACACTGTAATTACGCTGATCCGTGTTTAATTTTTTTGACATGAATGCTACAGGTCGTTCTACGCCTTCTTGATCTAACTGAGTGAGAACCGCACCAATGCCGCTGTCGCTTGCGTCACATTGTAATGAGAATTTCTTCGTAAAGTCAGGATTTTGAAGGATAGGGGCTGTAGTTAACACCGTTTTAATTTTTTCGAAGGCAGTATGCGCCTCTTCGCCTCTTCGGTCCAAGTGAATTTCTTTTTTGTTGACAAGACTTCCGTAATGGAAAAAACGATTTCAGAAAAGTTTTGAATAAACCGTCTATACCATCCTGTTAGCCCTAAAAATCCGCGAACTTGCTTTAAGTTTTTTGGCGTAGGCCATGCTAGAATAGATTCAACTTTGTTAGGATCAGTGGCTATCCCACCATCACCAATGACATATCCCAGATAGTGTACTCTCGTAACACAAAATTGGCTTTTCTTAATGTTTAAGGTGAGATTTGCTTTACGGAATTGTTCCGCGACGCGTACTAATACCGACAGATGATTCTCGAAGTTGTCTGAAACTACACACAAATCATCCAAATAACCAAAAACACAATGTTTTAGATCGGCCGCAATGATTTCATCCATTAGTCTAACATACACATAGTCTGCGGCGCGTTGCATAACCCGAATGGCATGACTGTGAATTGGTATAAAGGTCGACCGGGTATGGTAAACGCGGTGAGCGCTTTCGCTTCCTCGGTTAGTGCAATTTGCCAATACGCATCTTTTAAGTCAATTTTCGATATAAGGTTTGCTTTAGGTAAACGTGCAAAAATTCCTTCTATTGGTGGTAGTGGATACGCATCCTTTTTTGTTACTTCATTTATCTTCCGCGCATCTAAGCAAAGCCGTACTTTACCCGGTTTCATCACAAGTCGCATGGGTGAACTCCAAGCACTGTGAGATGGTTAAATTACCCCTAACTGTAACATTCGATCTAGCTCTTTATATATAATTTTTTCGGAGAGACCGGGTAAAAACGTTGTTTAACCGGTTTTGCATCGCCGACGTCTATTTCATGTTTAATCAGACTAGTTGTACCTAACCCTTGCTTTTCAAAACTAGGAAACAATGATTTTACTACCTCTAACTGTTGTTGTTGGGTTGAGTTTAAGGGATATACGTAATCTTCATGGGCCTCGCATCTAGCTTCTGGTCGCGCGCATACCGACGCAATAATTCCGGGAGCTAACTGAAATTGTCTCCAAAAGTCAATACCTAGTATCACATTTTGTTTGATAGATGGAATAATAAACATACGCATGGGTTTAGTAGAATTTTGGTAAGTTATCTCTACGTCCACATAACCTATTACTTGCTGAGTTTCTCCCGCTGCTGTTTTCACACGCGACTGCAAACTATGGAATTTTTCGTTTTTATAAATCTCTTCTCTGGCTAAATCTGCCCCAATGCAACTTATGTTAGCGCCTGTGTCTAGTAGACCATACACCGTGCGATTCAACAATCGGACTTCCGCATAACATCGCCCGTCCGCCGTATCGTTAACGACCGATGCAATGAGTAGTCTGCGCCGTTCGCGAATAGTTTTCCAAAATTTTCGCTGTCGCAAGGTGGATCGGGTAGGTCGTTTTCTGCGTTTCCCTACCGTATCATTAGGGAACAGTCGGCTTCGTAATTCTTGGTATCGCAGCCAGCGTTCGTGCAGTGGTAGAAGCCGTTTCACTTCCTTGTCGCCATCGTTGCTAGTTGGAGTATCGCTGGTTGTATTTACGTTGGTAGTTGATGAGTGTTGTTTAAGGCGTACTTTCGCTGGGGGCTCTGGAGAGTTTCTCCGCGAATTTTCGCTATTAGGAATTGAATTTAGGAGTTCACCATTCGTTTCTTGCCGAATGGTATCTTCTGCAAGTTTTATTGCCCTCCCCAGGCAACGAGTGCACTGCGGCTTATATATGTTTTAGCTCCGCAGCCGTAGCAAAAGATTGTTCTCTCTTGCTCACACATATCCCAATAGTGTCCTTCCTCATTGCAGTTCCAACAAGTTGGCAGATTTTCTTGAAGTAATACTTCTTCAACGCTCAGTTCCGTAGGTTCTTCAGAATCATTTTGATCGACTAAAGATTCTGCGTCTATTGCGGTCACATGCCGTGGTCTCGAACCATTGGTCGGAACCCCACGATATGGAGTTCGCTTGAAGAAATCGTCTCTAAAGAAATTCTCTCTCATCTGTACAAGTTTGCGTAGATGAGCAACGGACACGATTGGGATATACAACAGTTCATGTCGTATATCGGGTCTCAGATTTCGCGTAATTATCTCGATTAACTCTTCTTCCTCAATAGGATGAGCTAGCCGGTCGGTAATTGCCGTGATAGCGTCATAATAACATTCAAAAGTTTCTCCAGCCCTTTGTTTGCGATTTCGTAGCTCTTCACGAATGTCATAATTGGAGCGCAAATCCTTGAATTCATACTTGAGCGCTACACAAAAACTTTGCCATTCAATTCGAGTCACTTGTTTATGATACCGCCAGAACCAATCTTTAGCCTTTCCAGACAACAAAATGTGTAAGTTGCTGCAGACAGCAGTGAAATCTCCATCAAGGCTTTCAGCCGTTAAAGCACGAATACGATAGATGAATTCTTCACACGTAATGCCTGTGGCAGAACCGTCAAAGGTAACTCCCCAGTTGTAAATAATGGAAGGAATCTTTTCAGCTCGTATGCCATGGTTAGAATAGTTACGATGCGGATTATTCGAAATATGATTCGAAGGCAGCGAAGCTGAAGCGCCCTCGGGTCGTACAGTTAAGTTTGCAAGCAGGTGTTGGATACTGGACTCAATCAAATTGGAAACTTGTTCCATAGTCACATTTGGGTTATGATTCTGATCGTCACGATTCAGATGATTAATAGAATGTTGTACATTGGACTGCCGTCTCATGTCATGTCGTTCTGTATGCCATTGGCTAGCAGGTATGTCGGTATTAACCGCTTTGGGTGAATCCGAAACAGTTAATAAAGGTAAAGACAAATTCACTGTCTCATTGGAAGCTACAATGTTCGTACGCTGTGATGCTGGAATTCCCCACTCACGTCGACTGTTACGCGTGTTATGTCGTTTTGGTATCGTCCCGCGCGCGCGACCTCTCGAAATCGCATTAGCAGCATTCGAGGGGTCTTACTTTGTATCGACGGGGGTTTTAAATCGCGGAGATGACATAATTGTCGGCAACACGGACATTCATGCGAATCTGTTAACCAGTTTGAAATACATTGTCTATGGAACGTGTGATTACATAAGGTCGTTAAACATTCCTGAGTGTCTAAAGTGGGAGTTAAACAAATAGTGCATGAGCTTTCAGCTGTGCCGAGCTTTTCAGTACTTCGTACTACCGCCATTTGCGTTTCAATTAAAGTGTGAATTATAGAAAGTAAAGGGTGTAACATAAATCCAGTTTACAAAATTTTTCTTATTATGAATACTTAATGGACTACGTCTGTCGACCGCTTACGTAAAGGATTTCTTAATATATAGTTTCAGTTTTTATACAAAGGAAGAGTGTTTTTCGTGTGGAGGTATGACATCAAGGCCAAATAATATAATTAAGTTCGCGTTGTCACGAACAAGGATACAACCGCATAGAATAAGGTTATAGCTTCACAGAAGAAAAGGGATATAACCAAATAGGGTAACAAGATATCGTAAAAAGAATAGAAACAAAAATGTATAATGTACGGATGTACATATATGAGCTAGATTAACGAGAAGCTTTTCGAACATATGAAAAGTCACGAAGAGAAATATAAATGAAAAATCAGCGCTAAGGAAGTTTAAGAAGACATACTATACGGGAAATGAGGTCAGCGACTTGAAACAAAATTATTATCCCAATTGATACCAGGAGCCAAGTGTTGCGGACTCCAGCTGCTTACTGCTAATTGGAGTATGTCCGGGTAACATCACGTTCCCGCTTTACCAATGGTTCCTATGAAGGTATTCCCCCTATTCGCGGAGATATGATACAGGGATTTTTCTGGTAAGTGCAAAGAAACCGTAAGAGCCTTAGGGTTAACATACTCGGACGAATTTAGTCGCTGCCAAGTAGTTACAGTCCACCAAGGATTTAGATTTATTACAAAAATCAGATCACCCATGCATCTCTGTACGCAGGTGTTGTTGCACAAGAAACCTCTGTTTAGCGTTTAAGTGCCGAGTGAGATACCGCCTTTTAAGATAAGGTTATGCTGGGGTGTGGTCATCGCGTTGGTTGCGAGTGTCCCACGCCCTTTAAGGCCCAACGTTGGGCACCATTTTTACTTGTAATGTACATTTTTCTTTCTATGGTGGGTTAGGTCTGCGGGACCCTTATGTGGCTAGCTAAAGAGTCGGTTGGGGGGGTTCGCGACCTGTTTCAAGAGCTCCCTACACTACCGTTGTTATATAGAGTCCCTTGTTAGTTAAATTCTACACAAAAACCAGCAAAAAAAATTTATAAGTGGGGTGGCAAGGTGGAAGAAACGGAAAAAGGTGTCACCGGGCTGAAGTTGGCACTAAACGCGGTCACTAGTCTAAAACGGTTGCATCCTGTTCCTGAAGAGTACTGAGGTCGTTGTCCTACTCAAGCGTCTTTACCCTCCCTACCTTTGGATCTGCTGCGCGCCAGTAAACCAGATCCCCAAAACAATTAGTTGGCCCCTCCTCTCCCTCCTAAAAACAACACTTTTTATCTATTCATTTTCCTTTTAATTCAGTTTTCCAGTAAGTGTTTAACAATTTATCTTCAATGATTATTGATACTAGCCTATCCCTCCCCTATAATTACACATTAACCTCTCCGCCTTGCTTTCTCTGTCAACCTCTGTTGCGCCACCCTCTTTACAAAATTGAATCACCTTTAGAAAGGGCGCAACCTTTAGGTACCCCTACAATTATTGTATTAATTCCTTCGAACCAGTGCCCTGGCTTATATAACCCTTCAAGTGTACATCATTTCAAGAACAAAACATAAGTATCACTCACATGCATCCGATGACTCCTGCGTCGAAGGCCTCCTCCGCGAATCGCCGTGCTGTGAAAAGAATTCAACCAACAATGTAAACTCTGAAGGGGGCAACTTAAATGCTCAAATTATAACATACTTTACCCGGGAGGTTACCGGCGGAAATACCCTCTTCCCCTTAAGTGTAAATCGAGCCACTGCTCTTATTCCCCCCGAAATGTAAATCGAGCCACTGCTCTTATTCCCCCTAATTGTAAGTACGCCTACTCTGCGCTCCCTCCCTCGCAGCTGTCACTCGGCTGCACCGCTGGTCGTCTCGCCTCTGTGCGTCTCGTTGCTCGCTGGCTTCTGCATTCGTTACTCGCCCACGAGGTTAATGGCGGCGGCCGCCATGATGGTCATCACACGTCGCGCCACCGGGTCCCGTTACTCAGACGGCCGCGTTTTACGCGGGAATGGAGCCTAGTTGGTGCCGCCAATGCTGAGGGAGTGGTGAATTGCTGGTTGCCGGGACAGTTGTGGATGCGCTGGTCGGTGAGGAGGCGCTCCACTGAAATTGCCGTTGCTGGGCTGACTTACGCTGCTCCCGTGATGGACGATAAGCGAGCGCGCAGAGCTGAGGTGGTGCGATGAGTAGTGTGAACTATCGCCGTGAAGCTCCAGACGCCGTGATGGTGCACGCCAATAGCGTTTTGCGTCTCGATGGTGGACAAACTATGGGACGCCAATCGTATGCCGTCGTCGTGTGGTTTTTCTGCAGCTGAATCGCTCCGGACGCCGTTGCTTCTTGTGCGCCTGCAACTGAGCAGCAGTCGCCGATAGGCGTGGTTGAGTCGGTGCAGGACGTGGGGTCGTGAGCGGCGTTGTTGGTTCGGGCGCCGTGGTGTGGCCAGCAACTGCGCAGTCGTCGAACTTTGTCGTAATTTAGCGGGGCACGTAGCTGGTGTGCGACGCCGCTGCTTTTGCGTCGTAATGGCTGATGTTTGCCGGTTTGCGTATTTAGCCACCCGGCGGGCGCAGTGCCTGCTTCTTGTGGTCACTGTTCCAGCCCCGCTATCCGCCTTCTACGCCCGTCCACGTGTTGGAGCCGTTGTACTCCAACGCCACGCTGCTGCTCGTCCGCTTCTCTGCTGGCAACCACCACGTTTTCCTTCTTTTGCGACCGTCTGGCTTCACTGCTCGTGCGATACTTCTCGATCTTCCGTTTGTCGTTGGCCTTGTTTCGTTTTTCTATCTTTCGTTCAATTGTAGTAGATCAGCCAGCGTTGCCAATTCCTGTTGTCTTTTCAGGGTTGCATTCCCTAAGATAAGCCATTCTGTTTTCTGTTATACTCGTAATTCCCGATGCCCGTGATTTGTTCATTACAAAACAGAAAAATATGACCGATTTTATCGTGACATATTTTTATGAAAAAGAACAATCACTGTCTAATGTCTTTGGCGTGGAAGGTGCCTACTAACTTTCCATGCAGGTCTTCTAATATGTAATAATGGTTTCCGATTTTTTCTCGCACTCTCGCTTTAATAAATGACGGACTAAGTTTTGCGTTTACATTTTTTTCAAAGTTACTCTGCACAAAGTTGCGTCTAAACACTTCCTGGCCGATTTTATACGAGACTATTCTGCTTCGCAAATTGTATTGTTGCTCGTTTTGCTTATAAGCAGCCGTGATTTGTTTTCGTATGTCATTGCGTTGTAGTGTGAGTTGGTCGTCACGTTTAAGTCGTACCGTAGGTTCGTCAAGCGCTTTTAGGTCTCGTAAAAGTTGGTATGATGAAGCATGGGTTATCATATCCAAGCCAAACAAGGCATGATAAGGCGTGCAGCCAATCTATTGATGCAAACTATTCCGCAAAGCGCAGCTAATGGCACTGAGGTGAACGTCCCACTCTCGTTGATCGGTTTTCAAGTAGGCTTTGATAGCCGAAATCAGTGAGCGATTTACACGTTCAGATGCGTTTGATTGGGGCGAATATAGAGCTGTAAAAATACGCTCGATACCATATTGGATTAGAAATGCATTGAAATCATGTGCCTTGAATTGGGAGCCGTTGTCACTGACTATCTTTTCCGGCACCCCGTATACATGGAAGATGTTGGTTACTAGAAAATCAATAATATTACCCGTAGTGAATTTTTTTAATGAGCATAACCACTAAGCAAATAAACACATAGAGGTGTCAACTGGCACAAATTTGCGTACCAGCGCAGTAGGTTCCATACGCACTTCGGCTATTCGAACATATTCGAGATGACTTCGGCAAACTTCTCAATTCGAAGTCAGCTTTCATAATTTGCTTTATGTTGATGTGGTCAGTCGCACATCAACTGTGCGCTGTGATGATGTTACTGCTGCTGTTATGCGCCTTGCTTTCAGCGCAGCAGGTCCCACACGCACTTCGGCTAGCCGAAAATATTCGCAAAATTGTGTGCGTTGCCTTCACACGCAATGAAATAATCAACCACCAAAAAAGCCAACAAAAGCAACAACACAATTTCACTTGTTCACGCTTATTTTTGTGTGTATACCTTTTTTTCGTTGACGATCGCTTGCGCTTCAACAAATTTGCTGATGATGAAACTTCGACTGATGGACATATTTCTTGGTCGATTATTTGCAGGTTATATGAATTGGATAAAAACAATTCAACCCGCCT
Source organism: Melieria omissa (assembly GCA_963971225.1). Lineage (NCBI taxonomy): Eukaryota > Metazoa > Arthropoda > Insecta > Diptera > Ulidiidae > Melieria > Melieria omissa. Next base: position 66,373,906 of record OZ020270.1, read on the forward strand.
CTGTCCCAAATTGACAACAAAGCATATTCATCCTAATTCATTTGAAAAAATGAAGGTTAAATACGCAACTCATATTTAGCAATACTGTATCCGCAGCCATAAAATCTTTCGTTGAAAATGGCTGTTATAATGATTGCAAAGAAAAAGCTTCGTCCACAGCTATATTTATTGAAAAAACAAACAGACTTTTTGATTGTTTGAATAGCCATGTTCTTTTTGATAAAAAACCTTTCCGATCAGCTCTTCGTGAGAATAACAATATCCAAAATTATTTGAAGGAAATGAAAAACTATGTCAAAAGTTGTCAGTATTCTAAAACTGTATACTGTTGAAATGGTATAGTTTTATCAATTACTTCCGTTTTGTCTCTTTCACAAGATATCTGGGCGGAAAAATCCAATTTTCTTTTATTATCAAGACTTAATCAAGACCCGCGTGAAAATCTTTTTTATTTGGTAAGAAAAAGCGGAGTTACAAACAATAATCCTTCACTTTTTGAGTTTGACCATATCCTTGCGATAATGATCTCAATGAAAATAATAGCACTTAAGGCAGGAACCTTCAATTGTGAACCAACTGACGAAGGTTCATTTATAATAATTGACAATAATACCAGTTTGTTTGAACATATGAGTGATGGTTCCCTTCGTTATTCCTCTGGTTTCATATTGATGCAAACTATTGAAAAATTTGACTGTCATAACTGCAAAAAGTTAATAAAAGATGAGCTTTGTGATTTACAAAGAAACGAAATGTTTATATTTTTCAAAAATTTCAACTATTTTAACAGTAGTATTAAAACTAAAAGCTCCAATCGACTAATTTTTTTTGTTTAAAAAATCGTTTACAACACATTTCATACGTTTTTTAAGGAAAACCCTCATTCCTCCAATATAAAAAAGCTTTTGTACAATCTGTGTGTTGCAAACGTAACAAAGTAGATGAATACAAAATGGGATTTTCAGAACCGTCTACTTGTTGGGAACATGAGCAGTTTATATTAGACTAGCTGACCCGGCGAACTTCGTCCCGCACGTAGAAAAATATTAATGTATGCTTATTGAAAGAAATGGCGAATAGGCGTTTGCTTCTTGCGTTCACAAAGTTACTTTTGAACCGCTTTTTCGTAGATTACGCTTGTATACCAACATATTCATGCTGTTGTCCTCAGCCCATACTACTCCATGTAAAAATTTGGGCGTTCACTATATTGAAGTGTTCACTACATAGGGTGTTCACTATACCCAGACACGTTTATATATAGATTTAAGTTATATAGGTGATGCCACGCCCCCTTGTTCAATACCCGCACCATCCCCTCTGTCGAAAGATTTGAATAAATGGTAGGTTCGTAATTAATTTCATTGCTGTGCGACTTATAGTTCAGCGAAATATTTGGGTCACAAAAAATGTGCCACGCCCCTTGTCCAACGCCCATCAAATCTTACCAGTAGAATGACTCATCTATGGGTCGACACTATACCAAATTTCAATGCTGTGCGCCTTACAATTTCAAAGATATTCCATTATTAAGATTTAGCTTGTATGAGTGGTGCCACGCCCCTCGTCCAATACCCGCCCCATTCCCTCTGTCGCAGGACATGACTAAATAGTAAGTTCGTAGTGAATTTAATTGATGTGTGACTTATGGTTCCAAAGTTATTATCTGAAAATATGCAAAATTCACGGTCAAAGATGGCATGGATTTTCCGAGTTTCCCAATAGATTTTCTGGAATTTTCTTTTGGCACGAACCTGAACTGACTTAATACGAATCGAACAAAACAAACCCCATGAAAATCGGCCATTCCGTTTGAGCGTGATGCGGTCACACACATACTGCCACTCTCTTTTTATATATATAGATTACTTTTAATAATTTTGCTAAGAAAACATTGCACATGGTTAAGCGAGCAAATTGCAAGTAAAACGAAAAATAAGAATAAAATAAAAATACTAAAGAACACATAAAATTACAAAATAATATAAATTTTAAGGAAATGATAATAATAAATAGTAAGTAATATGTTGCTGTTAATATATGAATTTGAAAAATTTATCGGTATGAATTTTATTAGGCCAGAAGGCAACGTAGCCTACATGAATGCCAACATTGCACAGCAGAAATTCATGGTTTAGTTTTTTTTCAATAGGAACGCACACTCTACTGTACGCCTTTGCGAATTCACATGGTTCATTTTTCATAGCAGAACCGAAAGCCATGGAAATTCAATTTGCTTTTTATCTTGTGCAGTTGCTCGTATTGTTTTCATTCACCTCAGCGCATACACAAGCAACACGCACATTTATTTTCACACGGACACACACCCTTGCATATTCGAATTTGCAAACGATACGCCGCGGCGCGCCGTGTCGTGCTCATCAGCACAGCACAGCTTGCAATTGATGTTCCTTGTCGAACATCCCACAAAGAATGAAGATGAACTTCGAAAATTGAAGTTTGGCGAAGCCAGCGACAAAACTTCGTATAGCCGAAGTACGTGTGGGACCTACTGTGCTAGATTTGCGTGACCGAAAAATTTTGTACTGCGTGGTACCTCTATGTGTTTATTTGCTTAGTGGCATAACCAATGAAATTTAGACATATGATCCAATACAATTAATAATCCAATATGACCTCATTTGCTTCGTGGATAGGGGCCTAGTAAATCGATGTATAATCGTTGAAATGGTCGGTATGAGATAGTTTGATTACCCATTGGCGGTTTTAATGACATATTCGGAGCTTTGGTGATTTTACAAATTTCGCAACTCCGCACATACTTGCGTACCTACATCTCGCACGATACCTGGCCAATAAAAATATCGCCGGATCAATTCTAAGGTTTTAAACATTCCCCCGTGTGCAGAGGTAACACAATCATGTGAGCGGGATATTACTGTTTGACGTAACGCAACTGGAATCCAAAGTTTCCATGCATTTTGCTTACTCAGTTCACTGCCATCCACATGCTGGGTACGTATATACACAAATCTGTCAACAACTTTGATGTCAGGATACTGTTCCTGATGGTTTCGTATTTTTGTTTTTAACATTTCATACTCTTCGTCTTGAAAATGAGGTGAGCCCAAATCTACTCCCGTTTCTGTCTGTTCTACCAGGGTTAGTTCGTCCACGTGCATTCGTGACAATGCGTCAGGCACTATGTTTTCTTTACCTTTTCGATGTCGTAGAGTAAACTGGTAACATTGCAATTTCATTACCCACCGAGCTAATCGACCTACGAGGCTTGCATGATCAGTAATTACTTCAAACTCTTGCAATTCTAAATAGCATCGAAAGCGTTCAATAGCTGTGACCGCTGCTAGACATTCACGCTCGGTAACACTGTAATTACGCTGATCCGTGTTTAATTTTTTTGACATGAATGCTACAGGTCGTTCTACGCCTTCTTGATCTAACTGAGTGAGAACCGCACCAATGCCGCTGTCGCTTGCGTCACATTGTAATGAGAATTTCTTCGTAAAGTCAGGATTTTGAAGGATAGGGGCTGTAGCTAACACCGTTTTAATTTTTTCGAAGGCAGTATGCGCCTCTTCGGTCCAAGTGAATTTCTTTTTTGTTGACAAGACTTCCGTAATGGAAAAAACGATTTCAGAAAAGTTTTGAATAAACCGTCTATACCATCCTGTTAGCCCTAAAAATCCGCGAACTTGCTTTAAGTTTTTTGGCGTAGGCCATGCTAGAATAGATTCAACTTTGTTAGGATCAGTGGCTATCCCACCATCACCAATGACATATCCCAGATAGTGTACTCTCGTAACACAAAATTGGCTTTTCTTAATGTTTAAGGTGAGATTTGCTTTACGGAATTGTTCCGCGACGCGTACTAATACCGACAGATGATTCTCGAAGTTGTCTGAAACTACACACAAATCATCCAAATAACCAAAAACACAATGTTTTAGATCGGCCGCAATGATTTCATCCATTAGTCTAACATACACATAGTCTGCGGCGCGTTGCATAACCCGAATGGCATGACTGTGAATTGGTATAAAGGTCGACCGGGTATGGTAAACGCGGTGAGCGCTTTCGCTTCCTCGGTTAGTGCAATTTGCCAATACGCATCTTTTAAGTCAATTTTCGATATAAGGTTTGCTTTAGGTAAACGTGCAAAAATTCCTTCTATTGGTGGTAGTGGATACGCATCCTTTTTTGTTACTTCATTTATCTTCCGCGCATCTAAGCAAAGCCGTACTTTACCCGGTTTCATCACAAGTCGCATGGGTGAACTCCAAGCACTGTGAGATGGTTAAATTACCCCTAACTGTAACATTCGATCTAGCTCTTTATATATAATTTTTTCGGAGAGACCGGGTAAAAACGTTGTTTAACCGGTTTTGCATCGCCGACGTCTATTTCATGTTTAATCAGACTAGTTGTACCTAACCCTTGCTTTTCAAAACTAGGAAACAATGATTTTACTACCTCTAACTGTTGTTGTTGGGTTGAGTTTAAGGGATATACGTAATCTTCATGGGCCTCGCATCTAGCTTCTGGTCGCGCGCATACCGACGCAATAATTCCGGGAGCTAACTGAAATTGTCTCCAAAAGTCAATACCTAGTATGACATTTTGTTTGATAGATGGAATAATAAACATACGCATGGGTTTAGTAGAATTTTGGTAAGTTATCTCTACGTCCACATAACCTATTACTTGCTGAGTTTCTCCCGCTGCTGTTTTCACACGCGACTGCAAACTATGGAATTTTTCGTTTTTATAAATCTCTTCTCTGGCTAAATCTGCCCCAATGCAACTTATGTTAGCGCCTGTGTCTAGTAGACCATACACCGTGCGATTCAACAATCGGACTTCCGCATAACATCGCCCGTCCGCCGTATCGTTAACGACCGATGCAATGAGTAGTCTGCGCCGTTCGCGAATAGTTTTCCAAAATTTTCGCTGTCGCAAGGTGGATCGGGTAGGTCGTTTTCTGCGTTTCCCTACCGTATCATTAGGGAACAGTCGGCTTCGTAATTCTTGGTATCGCAGCCAGCGTTCGTGCAGTGGTAGAAGCCGTTTCACTTCCTTGTCGCCATCGTTGCTAGTTGGAGTATCGCTGGTTGTATTTACGTTGGTAGTTGATGAGTGTTGTTTAAGGCGTACTTTCGCTGGGGGCTCTGGAGAGTTTCTCCGCGAATTTTCGCTATTAGGAATTGAATTTAGGAGTTCACCATTCGTTTCTTGCCGAATGGTATCTTCTGCAAGTTTTATTGCCCTCCCCAGGCAACGAGTGCACTGCGGCTTATATATGTTTTAGCTCCGCAGCCGTAGCAAAAGATTGTTCTCTCTTGCTCACACATATCCCAATAGTGTCCTTCCTCATTGCAGTTCCAACAAGTTGGCAGATTTTCTTGATGTAATACTTCTTCAACGCTCAGTTCCGTAGGTTCTTCAGAATCATTTTGATCGACTAAAGATTCTGCGTCTATTGCGGTCACATGCCGTGGTCTCGAACCATTGGTCGGAACCCCACGATATGGAGTTCGCTTGAAGAAATCGTCTCTAAAGAAATTCTCTCTCATCTGTACAAGTTTGCGTAGATGAGCAACGGACACGATTGGGATATACAACAGTTCATGTCGTATATCGGGTCTCAGATTTCGCGTAATTATCTCGATTAACTCTTCTTCCTCAATAGGATGAGCTAGCCGGTCGGTAATTGCCGTGATAGCGTCATAATAACATTCAAAAGTTTCTCCAGCCCTTTGTTTGCGATTTCGTAGCTCTTCACGAATGTCATAATTGGAGCGCAAATCCTTGAATTCATACTTGAGCGCTACACAAAAACTTTGCCATTCAATTCGAGTCACTTGTTTATGATACCGCCAGAACCAATCTTTAGCCTTTCCAGACAACAAAATGTGTAAGTTGCTGCAGACAGCAGTGAAATCTCCATCAAGGCTTTCAGCCGTTAAAGCACGAATACGATAGATGAATTCTTCACACGTAATGCCTGTGGCAGAACCGTCAAAGGTAACTCCCCAGTTGTAAATAATGGAAGGAATCTTTTCGGCTCGTATGCCATGGTTAGAATAGTTACGATGCGGATTATTCGAAATATGATTCAAAGGCAGCGAAGCTGAAGCGCCCTCGGGTCGTACAGTTAAGTTTGCAAGCAGGTGTTGGATACTGGACTCAATCAAATTGGAAACTTGTTCCATAGTCACATTTGGGTTATGATTCTGATCGTCACGATTCAGATGATTAATAGAATGTTGTACATTGGACTGCCGTCTCATGTCATGTCGTTCTGTATGCCATTGGCTAGCAGGTATGTCGGTATTAACCGCTTTGGGTGAATCCGAAACAGTTAATAAAGGTAAAGACAAATTCACTGTCTCATTGGAAGCTACAATGTTCGTACGCTGTGATGCTGGAATTCCCCACTCACGTCGACTGTTACGCGTGTTATGTCGTTTTGGTATCGTCCCGCGCGCGCGACCTCTCGAAATCGCATTAGCAGCATTCGAGGGGTCTTACTTTGTATCGACGGGGGGTTTTAAATCGCGGAGATGACATAATTGTCGGCAACACGGACATTCATGCGAATCTGTTAACCAGTTTGAAATACATTGTCTATGGAACGTGTGATTACATAAGGTCGTTAAACATTCCTGAGTGTCTAAAGTGGGAGTTAAACAAATAGTGCATGAGCTTTCAGCTGTGCCGAGCTTTTCAGTACTTCGTACTACCGCCATTTGCGTTTCAATTAAAGTGTGAATTATAGAAAGTAAAGGGTGTAACATAAATCCAGTTTACAAAATTTTTCTTATTATGAATACTTAATGGACTACGTCTGTCGACCGCTTACGTAAAGGATTTCTTAATATATAGTTTCAGTTTTTATACAAAGGAAGAGTGTTTTTCGTGTGGAGGTATGACATCAAGGCCAAATAATATAATTAAGTTCGCGTTGTCACGAACAAGGATACAACCGCATAGAATAAGGTTATAGCTTCACAGAAGAAAAGGGATATAACCAAATAGGGTAACAAGATATCGTAAAAAGGATAGAAACAAAAATGTATAATGTACGGATGTACATATATGAGCTAGATTAACGAGAAGCTTTTCGAACATATGAAAAGTCACGAAGAGAAATATAAATGAAAAATCAGCGCTAAGGAAGTTTAAGAAGACATACTATACGGGAAATGAGGTCAGCGACTTGAAACAAAATTATTATCCCAATTGATACCAGGAGCCAAGTGTTGCGGACTCCAGCTGCTTACTGCTAATTGGAGTATGTCCGGGTAACATCACGTTCCCGCTTTACCAATGGTTCCTATGAAGGTATTCCCCCTATTCGCGGAGATATGATACAGGGATTTTTCTGGTAAGTGCAAAGAAACCGTAAGAGCCTTAGGGTTAACATACTCGGACGAATTTAGTCGCTGCCAAGTAGTTACAGTCCACCAAGGATTTAGATTTATTACAAAAATCAGATCACCCATGCATCTCTGTACGCAGGTGTTGTTGCACAAGAAACCTCTGTTTAGCGTTTAAGTGCCGAGTGAGATACCGCCTTTTAAGATAAGGTTATGCTGGGGTGTGGTCATCGCGTTGGTTGCGAGTGTCCCACGCCCTTTAAGGCCCAACGTTGGGCACCATTTTTACTTGTAATGTACATTTTTCTTTCTATGGTGGGTTAGGTCTGCGGGACCCTTATGTGGCTAGCTAAAGAGTTGTCACTAAACGCGGTCACTAGTCTAAAACGGTTGCATCCTGTTCCTGAAGAGTACTGAGGTCGTTGTCCTACTCAAGCGTCTTTACCCTCCCTACCTTTGGATCTGCTGCGCGCCAGTAAACCAGATCCCCAAAACAATTAGTTGGCCCCTCCTCTCCCTCCTAAAAACAACACTTTTTATCTATTCATTTTCCTTTTAATTCAGTTTTCCAGTAAGTGTTTAACAATTTATCTTCAATGATTATTGATACTAGCCTATCCCTCCCCTATAATTACACATTAACCTCTCCGCCTTGCTTTCTCTGTCAACCTCTGTTGCGCCACCCTCTTTACAAAATTGAATCACCTTTAGAAAGGGCGCAACCTTTAGGTACCCCTACAATTATTGTATTAATTCTTTCGAACCAGTGCCCTGGCTTATATAACCCTTCAAGTGTACATCATTTCAAGAACAAAACATAAGTATCACTCACATGCATCCGATGACTCCTGCGTCGAAGGCCTCCTCCGCGAATCGCCGTGCTGTGAAAACAATTCAACCAACAATGTAAACTCTGAAGGGGGCAACTTAAATGCTCAAATTATAACATACTTTACCCGGGAGGTTACCGGCGGAAATACCCTCTTCCCCTTAAGTGTAAATCGAGCCACTGCTCTTATTCCCCCCGAAATGTAAATCGAGCCACTGCTCTTATTCCCCCTAATTGTAAGTACGCCTACTCTGCGCTCCCTCCCTCGCAGCTGTCACTCGGCTGCACCGCTGGTCGTCTCGCCTCTGTGCGTCTCGTTGTGATGTTCGTTGCTCGCTGGCTTCTGCATTCGTTACTCGCCCACGAGGTTAATGGCGGCGGCCGCCATGATGGTCATCACACGTCGCGCCACCGGGTCCCGTTACTCAGACGGCCGCGTTTTACGCGGGAATGGAGCCTAGTTGGTGCCGCCAATGCTGAGGGAGTGGTGAATTGCTGGTTGCCGGGACAGTTGTGGATGCGCTGGTCGGTGAGGAGGCGCTCCACTGAAATTGCCGTTGCTGGGCTGACTTACGCTGCTCCCGTGATGGACGATAAGCGAGCGCGCAGAGCTGAGGTGGTGCGATGAGTAGTGTGAACTATCGCCGTGAAGCTCCAGACGCCGTGATGGTGCACGCCAATAGCGTTTTGCGTCTCGATGGTGGACAAACTATGGGACGCCAATCGTATGCCGTCGTCGTGTGGTTTTTCTGCAGCTGAATCGCTCCGGACGCCGTTGCTTCTTGTGCGCCTGCAACTGAGCAGCAGTCGCCGATAGGCGTGGTTGAGTCGGTGCAGGACGTGGGGTCGTGAGCGGCGTTGTTGGTTCGGGCGCCGTGGTGTGGCCAGCAACTGCGCAGTCGTCGAACTTTGTCGTAATTTAGCGGGGCACGTAGCTGGTGTGCGACGCCGCTGCTTTTGCGTCGTAATGGCTGATGTTTGCCGGTTTGCGTATTTAGCCACCCGGCGGGCGCAGTGCCTGCTTCTTGTGGTCACTGTTCCAGCCCCGCTATCCGCCTTCTACGCCCGTCCACGTGTTGGAGCCGTTGTACTCCAACGCCACGCTGCTGCTCGTCCGCTTCTCTGCTGGCAACCACCACGTTTTCCTTCTTTTGCGACCGTCTGGCTTCACTGCTCGTGCGATACTTCTCGATCTTCCGTTTGTCGTTGGCCTTGTTTCGTTTTTCTATCTTTCGTTCAATTGTAGTAGATCAGCCAGCGTTGCCAATTCCTGTTGTCTTTTCAGGGTTGCATTCCCTAAGATAAGCCATTCTGTTTTCTGTTATACTCGTAATTCCCGATGCCCGTGATTTGTTCATTACAAAACAGAAAAATATGACCGATTTTATCGTGACATATTTTTATGAAAAAGAACAATCACTGTCTAATGTCTTTGGCGTGGAAGGTGCCTACTAACTTTCCATGCAGGTCTTCTAATATGTAATAATGGTTTCCGATTTTTTCTCGCACTCTCGCTTTAATAAATGACGGACTAAGTTTTGCGTTTACATTTTTTTCAAAGTTACTCTGCACAAAGTTGCGTCTAAACACTTCCTGGCCGATTTTATACGAGACTATTCTGCTTCGCAAATTGTATTGTTGCTCGTTTTGCTTATAAGCAGCCGTGATTTGTTTTCGTATGTCATTGCGTTGTAGTGTGAGTTGGTCGTCACGTTTAAGTCGTACCGTAGGTTCGTCAAGCGCTTTTAGGTCTCGTAAAAGTTGGTATGATGAAGCATGGGTTATCATGTCCAAGCCAAACAAGGCATGATAAGGCGTGCAGCCAATCTATTGATGCAAACTATTCCGCAAAGCGCAGCTAATGGCACTGAGGTGAACGTCCCACTCTCGTTGATCGGTTTTCAAGTAGGCTCTGATAGCCGAAATCAGTGAGCGATTTACACGTTCAGATGCGTTTGATTGGGGCGAATATAGAGCTGTAAAAATATGCTCGATACCATATTGGGTTAGAAATGCATTGAAATCATGTGCCTTGAATTGGGAGCCGTTGTCACTGACTATCTTTTCCGGCACCCCGTATACATGGAAGATGTTGGTTACTAGAAAATCAATAATATTACCCGTAGTGAATTTTTTTAATGGGCATAACCAATGAAATTTAGACATATGATCCAATACAATTAATAATCCAATATGACCTCATTTGCTTCGTGGATAGGGGCCTAGTAAATCGATGTATAATCGTTGAAATGGTCGGTTTGAGATAGTTTGATTACCCATTGGCGGTTTTAATGACATATTCGGAGCTTTGGTGATTTTACAAATATCGCAACTCCGCACATACTTGCGTACCTACATCTCGCACGATACCTGGCAAATAAAAATATCGCCGGATCAATTCTAAGGTTTTAAACATTCCCCCGTGTGCAGAGGTAACACAATCATGTGAGCGGGATATTACTGTTTGACGTAACGCAACTGGAATCCAAAGTTTCCATGCATTTTGCTTACTCAGTTCACTGCCATCTACATACTGGGTACGTATATACACAAATCTGTCAACAACTTTGATGTCAGGATACTGTTCCTGATGGTTTCGTATTTTTGTTTTTAACATTTCATACTCTTCGTCTTGAAAATGAGGTGAGCCCAAATCTACTCCCCTTTCTGTCTGTTCTACCAGGGTTAGTTCGTCCACGTGCATTCGTGACAATGCGTCAGGCACTATGTTTTCTTTACCTTTTCGATGTCGTAGAGTAAACTGGTAACATTGCAATTTCATTACTCACCGAGCTAATCGAGCTACGAGGCTTGCATGATCAGTAATTACTTCAAACTCTTGCAATTCTAAATAGCATCGAAAGCGTTCAATAGCTGTGACCGCTGCTAGACATTCACGCTCGGTAACACTGTAATTACGCTGATCCGTGTTTAATTTTTTTGACATGAATGCTACAGGTCGTTCTACGCCTTCTTGATCTAACTGAGTGAGAACCGCACCAATGCCGCTGTCGCTTGCGTCACATTGTAATGAGAATTTCTTCGTAAAGTCAGGATTTTGAAGGATAGGGGCTGTAGCTAACACCGTTTTAATTTTTTCGAAGGCAGTATGCGCCTCTTCGGTCCAAGTGAATTTCTTTTTTGTTGACAAGACTTCCGTAATGGAAAAAACGATTTCAGAAAAGTTTTGAATAAACCGTCTATACCATCCTGTTAGCCCTAAAAATCCGCGAACTTGCTTTAAGTTTTTTGGCGTAGGCCATGTTAGAATAGATTCAACTTTGTTAGGATCAGTGGCTATCCCACCATCACCAATGACATATCCCAGATAGTGTACTCTCGTAACACAAAATTGGCTTTTCTTAATGTTTAAGGTGACATTTGCTTTACGGAATTGTTCCGCGACGCGTACTAATACCGACAGATGATTCTCGAAGTTGTCTGAAACTACACACAAATCATCCAAATAACCAAAAACACAATGTTTTAGATCGGCCGCAATGATTTCATCCATTAGTCTAACATACACATAGTCTGCGGCGCGTTGCATAACCCGAATGGCATGACTGTGAATTGGTATAAAGGTCGACCGGGTATGGTAAACGCGGTGAGCGCTTTCGCTTCCTCGGTTAGTGCAATTTGCCAATACGCATCTTTTAAGTCAATTTTCGATATAAGGTTTGCTTTAGGTAAACGTGCAAAAATTCCTTCTATTGGTGGTAGTGGATACGCATCCTTTTTTGTTACTTCATTTATCTTCCGCGCATCTAAGCAAAGCCGTACTTTACCCGGTTTCATCACAAGTCGCATGGGTGAACTCCAAGCACTGTGAGATGGTTAAATTACCCCTAACTGTAACATTCGATCTAGCTCTTTATATATAATTTTTTCGGAGAGACCGGGTAAAAACGTTGTTTAACCGGTTTTGCATCGCCGACGTCTATTTCATGTTTAATCAGACTAGTTGTACCTAACCCTTGCTTTTCAAAACTAGGAAACAATGATTTTACTACCTCTAACTGTTGTTGTTGGGTTGAGTTTAAGGGATATACGTAATCTTCATGGGCCTCGCATCTAGCTTCTGGTCGCGCGCATACCGACGCAATAATTCCGGGAGCTAACTGAAATTGTCTCCAAAAGTCAACACCTAGTATCACATTTTGTTTGATAGATGGAATAATAAACATACGCATGGGTTTAGTAGAATTTTGGTAAGTTATCTCTACGTCCACATAACCTATTACTTGCTGAGTTTCTCCCGCTGCTGTTTTCACACGCGACTGCAAACTATGGAATTTTTCGTTTTTATAAATCTCTTCTCTGGCTAAATCTGCCCCAATGCAACTTATGTTAGCGCCTGTGTCTAGTAGACCATACACCGTGCGATTCAACAATCGGACTTCCGCATAACATCGCCCGTCCGCCGTATCGTTAACGACCGATGCAATGAGTAGTCTGCGCCGTTCGCGAATAGTTTTCCAAAATTTTCGCTGTCGCAAGGTGGATCGGGTAGGTCGTTTTCTGCGTTTCCCTACCGTATTGTAACGATAAGACAGTCTGTCGCTGTACAAAGCAACCCTGCCGCTACGTGCCGTGCTATAATCCAATCTGGCCACGACGGCCGCGATGGTAACTTTTAGTCCGATCTGGCAACGACGGCCGCGATAATAACTTTTAGTCCAACCTGGCAATGATGGAAACTTTTAGTCCACTCCGGAATGTGCGGGAACGATCCGCGCGATGGCCTGGCAGGTATAAAAGGCAGCCGGATGCGGCGCAGCGAGTCAGTCTGATTTGGACAAGTGAAGTTGCCACACGGAGTGATTAAGCTGTGAATAATAAAGTGACTGTTGGTTTATTTTATTGTCTGCGTTTAAGAAACTGACTGTGTTTTATTTTCAAATTACACAATCCAGAGATACGTAACAGCCCACTAGACGTAGTATTCGTAACAGTATCATTAGGGAACAGTCGGCTTCGTAATTCTTGGTATCGCAGCCAGCGTTCGTGCAGTGGTAGAAGCCGTTTCACTTCCTTGTCGCCATCGTTGCTAGTTGGAGTATCGCTGGTTGTATTTACGTTGGTAGTTGATAAGTGTTGTTTAAGGTGTACTTTCGCTGGGGGCTCTGGAGAGTTTCTCCGCGAATTTTCGCTATTAGGAATTGAATTTAGGAGTTCACCATTCGTTTCTTGCCGAATGGTATCTTCTGCAAGTTTTATTGCCCTCCCCAGGCAACGAGTGCACTGCGGCTTATATATGTTTTTAGCTCCGCAGCCGTAGCAAAAGATTGTTCTCTCTTGCTCACACATATCCCAATAGTGTCCTTCCTCATTGCAGTTCCAACAAGTTGGCAGATTTTCTTGATGTAATACTTCTTCAACGCTCAGTTCCGTAGGTTCTTCAGAATCATTTTGATCGACTAAAGATTCTGCGTCTATTGCGGTCACATGCCGTGGTCTCGAACCATTGGTCGGAACCCCACGATATGGAGTTCGCTTGAAGAAATCGTCTCTAAAGAAATTCTCTCTCATCTGTACAAGTTTGCGTAGATGAGCAACGGACACGATTGGGATATACAACAGTTCATGTCGTATATCGGGTCTCAGATTTCGCGTAATTATCTCGATTAACTCTTCTTCCTCAATAGGATGAGCTAGCCGGTCGGTAATTGCCGTGATAGCGTCATAATAACATTCAAAAGTTTCTCCAGCCCTTTGTTTGCGATTTCGTAGCTCTTCACGAATGTCATAATTGGAGCGCAAATCCTTGAATTCATACTTGAGCGCTACACAAAAACTATGCCATTCAATTCAAGTCACTTGTTTATGATACCGCCAGAACCAATCTTTAGCCTTTCCAGACAACAAAATGTGTAAGTTGCTGCAGACAGCAGTGAAATCTCCATCAAGGCTTTCAGCCGTTAAAGCACGAATACGATAGATGAATTCTTCACACGTAATGCCTGTGGCAGAACCGTCAAAGGTAACTCCCCAGTTGTAAATAATGGAAGGAATCTTTTCGGCTCGTATGCCATGGTTAGAATAGTTACGATGCGGATTATTCGAAATATGATTCAAAGGCAGCGAAGCTGAAGCGCCCTCGGGTCGTACAGTTAAGTTTGCAAGCAGGTGTTGGATACTGGACTCAATCAAATTGGAAACTTGTTCCATAGTCACATTTGGGTTATGATTCTGATCGTCACGATTCAGATGATTAATAGAATGTTGTACATTGGACTGCCGTCTCATGTCATGTCGTTCTGTATGCCATTGGCTAGCAGGTATGTCGGTATTAACCGCTTTGGGTGAATCCGAAACAGTTAATAAAGGTAAAGACAAATTCGCTGTCTCATTGGAAGCTACAATGTTCGTACGCTGTGATGCTGGAATTCCCCACTCACGTCGACTGTTACGCGTGTTATGTCGTTTTGGTATCGTCCCGCGCGCGCGACCTCTCGAAATCGCATTAGCAGCATTCGAGGGGTCTTACTTTGTATCGACGGGGGTATTAAATCGCGGAGATGACATAATTGTCGGCAACACGGACATTCATGCGAATCTGTTAACCAGTTTGAAATACATTGTCTATGGAACGTGTGATTACATAAGGTCGTTAAACATTCCTGAGTGTCTAAAGTGGGAGTTAAACAAATAGAGCATGAGCTTGCAGCTGTGCCGGTGGCCAGTGCCGAAATATTTTCAGTACTTCGTACTACCGCCATTTGCGTTTCAATTAAAGTGTGAATTATAGAAAGTAAAGGGTGTAACATAAATCCAGTTTACAAAATTTTTCTTGTTATGAATACTTAATGGACTACGTCTGTCGACCGCTTACGTAAAGGATTTCTTAATATATAGTTTCAGTTTTTATACAAAGGAAGAGTGTTTTTCGTGTGGAGGTATGACATCAAGGCCAAATAATATAATTAAGTTCGCGTTGTCACGAACAAGGATACAACCGCATAGAATAAGGTTATAGCTTCACAGAAGAAAAGGGATATAACCAAATAGGGTAACAAGATATCGTAAAAAGGATAGAAACAAAAATGTATAATGTACGGATGTACATATATGAGCTAGATTAACGAGAAGCTTTTCGAACATATGAAAAGTCACGAAGAGAAATATAAATGAAAAATCAGCGCTAAGGAAGTTTAAGAAGACATACTATACGGGAAATGAGGTCAGCGACTTGAAACAAAATTATTATCCCAATTGATACCAGGAGCCAAGTGTTGCGGACTCCAGCTGCTTACTGCTAATTGGAGTATGTCCGGGCAACATCACGTTCCCGCTTTACGCCCTTTAAGGCCCAACGTTGGGCGCCATTTTTACTTGTAATGTACATTTTTCTTTCTATGGTGGGTTAGGTCTGCGGGACCCTTATGTGGCTAGCTAAAGAGTCGGTTGGGGGGGTTCGCGACCTGTTTCAAGAGCTCCCTACACTACCGTTGTTATATAGAGTCCCTTGTTAGTTAAATTCTACACAAAAACCAGCAAAAAAAAATTATAAGTGGGGTGGCAAGGTGGAAGAAACCGAAAAAGGTGTCACCGGGCTGAAGTTGGCACTAAACGCGGTCACTAGTCTAAAACGGTTGCATCCTGTTCCTGAAGAGTACTGAGGTCGTTGTCCTACTCAGGCGTCTTTACCCTCCCTACCTTTGGATCTGCTGCGCGCCAGTAAACCAGATCCCCAAAACAATTAGTTGGCCCCTCCTCTCCCTCCTAAAAACAACACTTTTTATCTATTCATTTTCCTTTTAATTCAGTTTTCCAGTAAGTGTTTAACAATTTATCTTCAATGATTATTGATACTAGCCTATCCCTCCCCTATAATTACACATTAACCTCTCCGCCTTGCTTTCTCTGTCAACTTCTGTTGCGCCACCCTCTTTACAAAATTGAATCACCTTTAGAAAGGGCGCAACCTTTAGGTACCCCTACAATTATTGTATTAATTCCTTCGAACCAGTGCCCTGGCTTATATAACCCTTCAAGTGTACATCATTTCAAGAACAAAACATAAGTATCACTCACATGCATCCGATGACTCCTGCGTCGAAGGCCTCCTCCGCGAATCGCCGTGCTGTGAAAAGAATTCAACCAACAATGTAAACTCTGAAGGGGGCAACTTAAATGCTCAAATTATAACATACTTTACCCGGGAGGTTACCGGCGGAAATACCCTCTTCCCCTTAAGTGTAAATCGAGCCACTGCTCTTATTCCCCCCGAAATGTAAATCGAGCCACTGCTCTTATTCCCCCTAATTGTAAGTACGCCTACTCTGCGCTCCCTCCCTCGCAGCTGTCACTCGGCTGCACCGCTGGTCGTCTCGCCTCTTTGCGTCTCGTTGTGATGTTCGTTGCTCGCTGGCTTCTGCATTCGTTACTCGCCCACGAGGTTAATGGCGGCGGCCGCCATGATGGTCATCACACGTCGCGCCACCGGGTCCCGTTACTCAGACGGCCGCGTTTTACGCGGGAATGGAGCCTAGTTGGTGCCGCCAATGCTGAGGGAGTGGTGAATTGCTGGTTGCCGAGACAGTTGTGGATGCGCTGGTCGGTGAGGAGGCGCTCCACTGAAATTGCCGTTGCTGGGCTGACTTACGCTGCTCCCGTGATGGACGATAAGCGAGCGCGCAGAGCTGAGGTGGTGCGATGAGTAGTGTGAACTATCGCCGTGAAGCTCCAGACGCCGTGATGGTGCACGCCAATAGCGTTTTGCGTCTCGATGGTGGACAAACTATGGGACGCCAATCGTATGCCGTCGTCGTGTGGTTTTTCTGCAGCTGAATCGCTCCGGACGCCGTTGCTTCTTGTGCGCCTGCAACTGAGCAGCAGTCGCCGATAGGCGTGGTTGAGTCGGTGCAGGACGTGGGGTCGTGAGCGGCGTTGTTGGTTCGGGCGCCGTGGTGTGGCCAGCAACTGCGCAGTCGTCGAACTTTGTCGTAATTTAGCGGGGCACGTAGCTGGTGTGCGACGCCGCTGCTTTTGCGTCGTAATGGCTGATGTTTGCCGGTTTGCGTATTTAGCCACCCGGCGGGCGCAGTGCCTGCTTCTTGTGGTCACTGTTCCAGCCCCGCTATCCGCCTTCTACGCCCGTCCACGTGTTGGAGCCGTTGTACTCCAACGCCACGCTGCTGCTCGTCCGCTTCTCTGCTGGCAACCACCACGTTTTCCTTCTTTTGCGACCGTCTGGCTTCACTGCTCGTGCGATACTTCTCGATCTTCCGTTTGTCGTTGGCCTTGTTTCGTTTTTCTATCTTTCGTTCAATTGTAGTAGATCAGCCAGCGTTGCCAATTCCTGCTGTCTTTTCAGGGTTGCATTCCCTAAGATAAGCCATTCTGTTATCTGTTATATTCGTAATTCCCGATGCCCGTGATTTGTTCATTACAGTCAGCAGAACGGCAGTGGAGGAACGCGGCACTGTAGCTTTAAGTTTAAATTAAGAATAATGTTACGTTCAGTTTGAAGACTTTCAGTAAAGCGTTCGGATCGCCAGCCAACGCTGCGATCAGAAATAAAAAAACAAAATTGTTTAATTGGCGCCCAACGTGGGGCTCGCGGAACTGTGTAATCGGTGCAACATTACAAGTCAAAAAGTGAAAGTAACGCGAGTACGACTAGCAGCGGAGCAGCGAAGCAGCAGACGCAAGGACAGAAACGCGAGTACGACTAGCAGCGGAAAAAGCGGATCGACGGAAAAAAGGGAAACAAGGAAATCAAAAGGAGCAGGGCATAACAATGGAAATGTAAGTGAAATGCTGGTGCGCCATTAAAAATTAAATATTAAATAAAATTACCATCCCACGGCGAATAAGTGATAATAAATAAAACTGCCATCCCACTACGCATGAGTGAAATATTGGAAGATTTATTTAAGAATTTGAAACTAGAAAGTACTGACATCATGAACACAGAGCAGGTAACTGAACTAGTGAAGGCGGAAGTAGGCCGTGCATTGGCGCTGCAAAATTAGAATTTGATAAGAAAATTTCATCGATGCAGAATCAGATGAAGCCAAAAATAGAGAAATTCCTGAAGGTAGCGATTAACCCGTTGATAACGTGCGAGGTATCTCTGGACTCGATCAAGTCGCTACCAGAGTTTGTCGGTCAGCCCGGTACGTACGTATCGTGGCGCGAGGCTGCGCACAATGCGTATGAATTGTTTAAACGTTACGATGGTAGCGAACGTCACTACCAGGCGGTGGTTATTCTTAGGAACAGGATACGAGGTGCAGCCGACGCAGTACTCTCATCCTTCAACACGGTACTTAATTTTAACGCGATAATTTCTCGACTCGACTTCACCTACTCGGACAAGCGGCCGATATATCTCATCGAGCAAGAGCTGTCCACTCTGAGGCAGGGTTCCATGGCGTGTCTGGAATTTTATGATGAGGTGGAAAAAAATTAAACCTATTGGCCAATAAAACCATTATGTCGTACGAAGCTGAGGTAGCGGACACGATAAATGAAAAATACAGGGCCGATGCTCTGAGGGTATTCATATCGGGGTTAAGGAAACCCCTATGCGATATCCTTTTCGCTTCAAGGCCAGCTGACCTCCCGTCTGCCCTGGCCCTAGCGCAGGAGGTAGACGCTAATCACGAGCGCTACACTTTTGCAGCCAATTTCGCGGCCAGGTCATATGAAACTAATAATAAGGGCAATCAGAAACCGAAGCCAAATAATCAGGGGACTGGCAACCCCGAATTCTCCCCGGGACAGAAGAACCCACATTACTCGAACAATAGGCAGCATTTTTTTAATAATCAGGGACAAAATAACAGGTTTAGTACTAATAAAAAACAGGGGACGGAAGTTGAACCCATGGAAGTAGATCCTTCCTTGTCAAAATTCAAGCACAAAAAAGGGTAATTATAACCCAGGTGGGAATTATGTGCCGCATCAGGGCAATCAACAGAAGCGCACGGCGAATTCCGGGCGCTATACTGGACCGAAGTTGCAGCGAATGAATCATTTAAATAATAAGATTGATTTGCCTAGTGAATCGGTGTACGGCGAGGAGGCGGATCAGGCGATAAACGACATGGAAAACGATCAACCTAATTTTTTAGAGGAAGGTCCCTCCTACCATGGATTTCAAAATCAATAGGAGGGAAAGAAGTAAAACTCCTCGTCGACACAGGGGCATCGAGGAGTTACATAAAACCCTTAGCAGCTCTTAAGGGGATACACCCTGTTTAGAATAAGTTTTCAGTTAAATCTATCCATGGGGTCACACCCATCGAACAGAAGTGCAAAATGGGACTCTTTGGGGTAGTAACAGACTTTTTCATACTATCAGATCTGACGTCATTCGATGGCGTAATTGGGCTAGACCTGTTGAACAAGGTGCACGCCAATATAGACCTAAAGACAAACACAATAACCCATGACTCAGGAAAGGAAATTGTTCTCTTCATTAACAGCAGGGTCAAAGTTTCTCAAGTGGGCCACTTTAAAATCGATGGTCTCAGTTTTCGTTGATCAATACGGTTTTCGATCGGCTTGGAGGTAAAAATAACACCCCTAAAATAATTTTGAAAAAAAATGTTTTTTTCATTAGTTATTTACCGTTAAAGTTGTTGGTCATGTTTTTTTGAAAAATTCATAACTCACGAACGGTTTATCGGAACTCAACGTTTTCTACATCAAAATTTTTGTCAATTAATATACTTTGCCATGAAAAAATCTTTCTTCACAAAAAAATTATTATTTAGCTGAAAAATCCTATTTGTTGTAAATAATTGAAAATTAATGAAACTTCTCCGCCTGCGAGAAAATTCTAACATATTTTATTCAATTCTACAATCCTTTACAAAAATTTTGGTGAAAAAAAAAGTCATTATTTTGCATTAAGTCAAAAGTTATACATGTTTTTGTGGCCGCGCTCCTACCTCTAGCGCTGGAAAAGCATATATTGATATTAGTCATCGTGTCACACGATGACGATTCGGTCACACGATAACTAAGCGCGCGCGCGTCAATATATGCTTTTCCAGCGCTAGAGGTAGGAGCGCGGCCACAAAAACATGTATAACTTTTGACTTAATGCAAAATAATGACTTTTTTTTTCATGTAGAAAACGTTGAGTTCCGATAAACCGTTCGTGAGTTATGAATTTTTCAAAAAAACATGACCAAAAACTTTAACGGTAAATAACTAATGAAAAAAACATTTTTTTTCAAAATTATTTTAGGGGTGTTATTTTTACCTCCAAGCCGATCGAAAACCGTATTGATCAACGAAAACTGAGACCATCGATTTTAAAGTGGCCCACTTGAGAAAATTTGACCCAGCAGAGATATCAGTTATTTGCGACAACAGGCCAGGTTTGTCCCGAAGGATTGTGAGGAGTCTTTCGCCAGAATGATTGGTAGCGTGAATGGAGTTTTTGCGGATCCCAATGAGGCTTTACCGTTTAACACGAAGGTGGGGGCGACTATTCGCACCCAGGATGAGAGCCCGGTGTACTCCAGATTGTACCCTTACCCGTTAGGTGTGTCGGATTTCGTAAACGCGGAAATCCAGGATTTACTGACAAACGGTATCATCCGAACATCCAGATCACCCTACAATAATCCCATATGGGTAGTTAGCAAAAAAGGGGTGGATGAAATGGGTCAGGCAAAACAACAAAAAACCATCGATGATCGATACCCTATCCCCGACATCACAGGGATATTATCAAATCTGGGTGGGAGTAAGTTCTTTACGACTCTCGATCTAAAATCCGGATTCCACCAGATTAAGCTGGCAGGATAGGGAGAAGACGGCGTTCTCCGTTAAGAACGGAAAATATGAGTTTTGTCGACTTCCCTTTGGCCTCAAAAATGCGCCCAGCATTTTTCAGAGGGCAATCGACGATGTCTTGAGGGATCACATCGGCAAAACCTGTTTCGTCTACATGGACGACGTTATAATATTTTCAAAAAACGAACAACAGCACCTGAAGGATGTGGAGGCAATTCTAAGAAGTTTATTTGAGGCCAACATGAGGGTCTCAGCGGAGAAATCCAAATTTTTTAGAACCGAAGTGGAATACTTAGGATTCCGAATTTCACAAGGGGGAATAAAAACGTGCCCAGACAAAGTCGACACAATACGGAACTTCCCTAAACCAACCACTCTAAGAGGAGTGAGGTCATTCTTAGGCCTGGCAGGCTATTACAGGTGCTTCGTAAGAGACTTCGCGAAACTGGCGAAGCCATTATCAAGTATTCTGAGGGGAGAATATGGTCGAGTTACTGCTTCACAGTCTAAGAAAATCAAAATCGACTTGACGGAGGAACAGAAAAACGCCTTTACCATATTAAAGCAAATATTAGCCTCGGAGGAGGTGACCCTAACGTATCCGGACTTCAACAAGTCATTCGATCTTACCACCGACGCATCTTCGCATGCAATCAGTGCCGTTCTCTCCCAGGAGGGCAAGCCCATAACAATGATATCTCGTACCTCGTCCAGTAGCGAGGAACATTTTGCCACCAATGAAAGGGAGTTGCTGGCGATAGTTTGGGCATTGAAGACGCTTAGGAATTACTTGTATGGTGTAACTAACCTAACACTCTACTAACACTCTACTTTCGTGGAGTGGAAGCGAAGTGAAGCGGACGTGTTTTTTCGTGCTCTCTGTGAACAGTGATTTTAAAAGGCGTTAGACCTTTATATCGAGACAGTGACTCTTATATTAGTTCGGAATGGTATTCACCTTCGTATCGAGACAGTGACTCCTTTAATATATAGCTATATCTATACATCTGATATTATCTAATATCACTACGATGCCTTGTGCGTGCGGCCAAAGAGTTGATCGTGCTCAACCTAAGATCCAGTGTGCTAAGTGTAATGAGCTGTTCCATCTAGAATGTGTTGGTCTCTTACCAGCTGATCATGAGTTTTTACTCAAAACAAACAAACAATTCCACTGCAAGAAGTGCGCGGCAGCTCGCCGTAACTCTATTCGCTCACCTCCTCCATCCGTTAATCCAGTAGATATTGCTCGGAGTAATATTAACTCAGACTCACCAATTGCTCAACCTTCTCAACAAGTGAAGTGCGCTAAACCGAGTTTGCCTTTAAACAAACAGCAACAAAATCAGCCTAAAACTGTTCTTCCCCAGCAACAAAATGAAAGAACAAAAGAAAGTGAAAACAAGCAACAAATAACATTGGCTACTGTCTATAACGAAGTTGTCGCTCTTCGTTCTGAGAACACTCGTGCGACTGCTTTAATTAGCTCTTTGCTAGACGATAAAAAGCACTTAATTAAACAATCTGAACTCTTTCAAACTGAGCTACACTCACTACAGTGCAAATTATCCAGTACTGATGCTGCTATCGCGTCCCTGACAGCTGAGGTCAAAGAACTACGGGATGCTGTTTCGAACTCGCTGCGCAAGAATACTAAAGCATCGGAAGAAAAGCAAATTAAATCCATGCATAACAACCAAATGTCTGCACCTGTGCCATCTGCTAAGTCTGACTTGCGCCCTACGGATACTGATCATGCTGTTGCATCCATCGCTTCTATCTCGCCTGCTATTACTTCTGGTAGCAATTCCGCTGTTGTTGAAGCTGCTGTTGCATCTACTGCTGCGGTAGCTGCTGTTCCACCTGCTGATGCTGTTACTGATGGCTTGTCTGTTACTGTTACTGCCAAACCGACATTCTCAGAAATTGTTGGTCTTTCGCCTATAAACGCTCTTCCTTCTCGAGCACCTATTGCTGGTGACAACTCAAGCTCAAACGTCGCTAATGCTGTTGCTGTCGCTGCTGCTAATATGAAGAAAGTCAATCGAACACGTGCTATTGTTGTTGGGTCGAACTCAAATGGAGAACTTGATGTCGCGGTTCGATTGAAATGGGTACACTTATCGTCTTTCAAACCATCTGTTACCGCTGAGAATATCATTAGCTACGTGGCTAAGCACACTAACATTGACGCTCAACTGATATCGTGCTACAAGCTGATTAAAAAAGATACACCTATAGATTTGCTTAAAAGGGTAAATTTCAAACTAGGCGTCTCTCCCTCCTTGTATAATAGTCTCCTAAAGCCGGAGTTGTGGCCAGCCGATGTGAAAGTACGCCCCTTTCGTTTTTTTCAACGAACAACATCTCAAGAGCCATTAGAATGACACAAAATATCTTCAGATCGCCGGTTGAACAGTCAGCTAAGGAAGCTTATTCCATTTACTACCAAAATGCTAGCGGCATCCGAACCAAATCAGCTGACTTTTTGTTAGCAATGTCATTACATGAATACGATATTGTTGCTATTACAGAAACATGGCTCAATAGTGGTATTTCCAGCGCTGAATTTTTCGATAACTTTTACAGAGTATATCGTCAGGATAGGTGTCCAGTCGCTACTGGTAGAGATCGTGGTGGTGGCGTGCTCTTAGCAGTGAGGGCTGACCTTCATAGCAAAATTGTAACTTTGCCAATGATGGATAAAATCATCGAAATGTTATGCGTAAAAATTGATTTTGCTCATAACAAGTCTGTGTTCATAATTAACTTATACATTTCTCCAAATGCTAGCTTTGATCTTTATGATAAATATATTAACAATATTACGTTTATATCGGATAACCTTAATAATCATCAATTAATTGTAATGGGAGATTTTAACCCGGTAATTTAACTTGGACGTTAAGTCGGATATTGAGAATCTTGTAACAAGCTTTGTTATATCCAATAACTTCACGCAACTGAACAACTATAAAAATGATGTCAGTAGAATTTTGGATTTGATATTTGTTAGTAATAATCTCAAAGCTTCTTGTGACCTGAATCTATCTCCAGTTTCTATTAATACGTTACATCATAAGGCTCTTGTTATAAAATTTTAATTTTATGCTTACCAAAGAATAGACTACTCTCCAAGCAAAACTTTGAATTTTAAGAAGGCCAATTTTTGCGAAATCAATGCTTCCGTAGATTCTTTTGATTGGAACAACTTGAAAACGATATCTAATCCAGATACTATATACAGAAATATATGTGCCACACTATCTCCCATCATTTCAAAATTCGTTCCATTAGAACTTCCTTTTTCAAAAAATAAACCACCTTGGTTCAATTCGAAGCTGTCTAACGCAAAAAATCTGAAAAATAAAGCACTTAAAAAATTTAAAAAATCAAAACGCACCGATGATCGTCTCGCTTTCGAGCGCCTACGCAAGAAATTTAATTCCCTACATAACTTTTTATATAAGCAGTACACTTTTAAAATTGAATCGGACTTGAAATCAAACCCCTCCGGATTTTGGCATTATATAAATTCTAAGCGCAACACAAATGGTCTCCCGTCTAGCATGGAGTATGGCACTGAGACTTCTAATAGCACATTGCAAACTTGTAATCTATTTGCAAAATTTTTTCAACAAGTCTGAAAATTATCAGGATTCACCTAATCTTAGCTTCCAAGCACCTAAACTACAAAGTATTAATACTTTTGACATCAGCGAAGACGATGTTTCTTCTGCTATTTCGTGCTTAAAACCAAGCTCAAAATCTGGGCCAAATGAATTCCCAGCAATATTCTTTATTCGTTGCAATAATAAACTAGCTAAACCAATTGCCATTCTTTTTAATGCTTGCATGAAAAACGGAAAATTCTTGGATTGTTGGAAACTATGCTCTGTAGAACCTGTATTCAAATCAGGTGATAGAAGTGTTGTTACTAACTATCGAGCTATAGTGAAACAACAAACTTTTCCCAAATTATTTGATCATATCATAAAAAACAAATTACTCAGTCATATCTCATCAGTATTGTGTGATTGTCAGCATGGCTTTCTCCCGGGCAAGTCAACTGTTACTAACTTGGCTCTTATTTCTAATAATATTATTTCCGCCATGGATCAACGCAGTCAACTTGACGTAATCTATACAGACTTTTCGAAGGCATTCGATAAAGTAGATCTTAATATTTTGCTATTTAAATTAATTAAATTTGCTATTAATGGAAATTTACTAAAATTTTTTCAAAATTTCCTGACAAACCGCAAACTAATAGTGAGGGTCGGATTAGTCAGTTCCGAAATAATAATTAATGCTTCCTCGGGTATTCCCCAAGGAACTCACTGTGGACCTCTTTTATTTTTGCTATTTATAAATGATTTGCCACAGCATCTCAAACATTCGAAATGTCTTTTATTTGCTGATGATGTCAAGTTATACCTTAATATCGAAAATCTGAATAACTGTCATCTACTCCAGAGTGATATTGATAATTTCTTTTACTGGTGTAAATTCAATAATTTGCGCCTTAATATCGAGAAATGCTCGGTGGTCTCTTATTCTCGAAGCAGGTCACCTTTGGTTTTTGATTATTCACTCAATGGTATTGCTCGAGCTAGAAAATATGAAGTCAAAGACTTAGGTGTAATATTTGATGCCAAACTATGCTTTGCAAGTCATATAGATTACATTACGTCGAAAGCTTATTCCATGCTGGGATTTATTAAAAGGAATTCACAAGGCTTTAGGGATCCCTTGACTCTTAAATCGCTTTATACAGCTCTTGTTCGGAGTCTCCTGGATTACGCTTCAGTAATCTGGAGCCCTTACTACGAAATTCATTCGAATCGCGTTGAAATGATTCAAAAGATGTTTACAAGATTTGCGATCCGGAAATTGTATTGGCCTAATGGTCTCCCTTCATATACAGGCAGACACAAATTACTCGGTTTGCAATCCCTCAGTGAGCGGAGAACGTTCCTCTGTCTCATGTTCGCATATAATATATTGCGTGGTAAGATCAGGTGTCCTGATTTGTTAAATTTTTTCAGTGCTTTGGAGATCAATCGGTCTTTGAGACATAATCGTTTATTCTCTGTCACAGTACATCGAACAAATTATTCGTCCAATGAACCAATAGCTAGATGTATACGCCTTTGCAATATGTACAGCCCACATCTAGATTTTAGTGCTAATGAATATAGTTTTAGATTAGCCTTATTTAGTCTTTTTTATTAATTATTTAAGAATTAATTGTTTCCCATAGTCTGTAAGTAATTCAACTGTAGACTGAATATATCAATATATCACGGTTGATGATCGTGTTCACCGATCATCAACCTCTGACTTTTGCAGTTTCGGATAGACATCCGAATTCAAAAATTAAAAGGTGGAAAGCCTTCATTGACGAATGCAATGCAAAGCTCATCTACAAACCAGGGAAAGAAAATGTGGTGACGTATGCGTTGTCTAGACAGCACATACAATTCCGAGACAATTCACAGTGAGGAATCGTTAACCAATACCATAGAAAGAACCGATAAACCGGTGAATTGTTTCCGAAACCAGATACTGGTAGAAGAGGATGTAGAACCCCATAAGAGGAGCTTTATCATGTTCGGGAAGAAAATGAGACACTTAATTTCGTTCAAAACCAAGGAACCTCCTGCAAGAGGCAGTAAATGTGGATGCGGTAAACGCGGTACACTGCGACTTGCCGACATTGGCGAAGTTTCAACACGAATTAACTGAATTATTTCCAACAGTAAAATTTAGGCATACAGAAAAATTTGTTACAGACATACCAGACCCGGGCGAACAACAGGAAATTATAGCGGCCGAAAATAATCGAGCACATCGAGCAGCCCAAGAAAACGTAAAACAGATACTAGAAGACTACTTTTTTCCGAAAATGGAGAAAAAGACCAAGCAATTCGTGGCGAACTGTCGTGTTTGTGCTCAGGCGAAGTATGACCGCCATCCAAAAAAACAACGTATAGCCGAGACACCCATACCAATACATTGCGGGGAGATCCTTCACGTAGATATATTCTCCACCGGCTCGAGGCAATTTCTGACTTGCATCGACAAATTTTCAAAATTTGCGATCGTACAGTCTTTAAGATCCAGAACAATAGTGGATGTGAAGCCGCAGTTGTTGCAATTGCTTAACATGTTTAGTGGCACAAAAACCATTTATTGTGACAACGAAAAGTCACTCAATTCACACAGTATCAAAGCAATGTTAAAAAACCAGTTTGACATTGACATTGTGAATGCTCCACCCCTTCACAGTACGTAGAATGGTCAAGTAGAGCGATTCCACAGCACACTGATGGAGATATCACGATGCCTTAAGCTCGACAAGGATCTGGACGATATCGACGAGTTAATTCTCCTGGCCACAATCGAATACAATAGGTCCATCCATACAGTAACCGGGACCAAACCCATAGCCACATTTCATTCAGCAGAATTGTAACGAACAAATAGCATCGCGCTTGCAAACTGCACAAGAAAAAGAGCTGACAAGTCATAACAGGAACAGGCAGAGTAGAGAATTCTCGGTGGGAGAAAAGGTAATGGTAAAAACCAACCGGCGACTAGGGAACAAGCTGACGCCTCGCTACGTCGAAGGAGTAGTGGAGCAAGATTTAGGCACGACTGTGCTTATTAGGAGATCCATAAAGACAACCTTCGCTAAGTTAGCCCACTTAAGGGGGTCCTCTACTCTCGCGGTTTCGAAAAATCGATTTTTTTCGCATAATTTCAATCTATATGTATCTGAGAATACGCTACAGAAAGGATTCCGTGAAAATCACATTTCTTTGCATGTTGCTGGGCACCGAAAGGTACCCGTCCCCTGCAAGTTATACAACGTAATTTATCTTTAAACGCGTTTTCCCGAAAGTAGTGTTTTTTGGCTGCCGAGTAAGACTTTTTATAAAAGTATTAGTCCGATTTCGATAATTTTTTTTTAAATTGTTCAGAAAACATACCGCTTTGTTTTCCGCTATGTAATTACCTCTATCACTTTCGCTAAAATTGGGATTTTAAACCCTGTCATCGTGGATGGCAGTGGAATAAATTTGATCATAAGAAACGAGCATTTCACAAACCTGACAGTAGCCGATATCATGTCCGTAGCTAAGATTAAGACTTTACAATTGAACAATGTAATATATTTCTTGATAAGCTATCCTATCCCGAAACTTAGGTGTAAGAAAATAAATATTTTACCAGTAGCTCGCGGGAATCGAATCCTGCACCTTCAGGAAGCCATCTTAGCCGTGTGCCACAACAGTACGGTGGCTGTGAAGAACTGCAGTAACACAACACCGACATTCCATAGCCATAGCCATTAACAATCAGCTGGTCACCATAGAAGAAAAGGGCGAAGCTCCCGTTAAAATCAACGGTACCTACCTGGTGCTCTTCAAGGACTACGTCAAAATTAATGGAACGATCTTCTACAATGAGAATGCAACGGCACCCCTAAAGCCCGAAACACCTTGGGTATCCGCCGTCAACTTAACACAACATACGGAAATATTAAGCGCGCCCTACCTCCACCATGTGAACCAACAAAACCTCCAACACATCAACACACTGAGCGTTGAAAGGGGGCACATTACAAGCTGGTCTACTGTAGGCGTGCTGCTGAGCGTGGGACTTATAGCCTACGTATTTCGGAGAATGAGAGTGGCCAAGAAGAAGATCGCCATAAACAAATCGGTCGAGGTGGCAATAAAAACCGCCTCTGCAGGGACCGTGGACGTTCCTCACTTAGAGAGGGAAGAGTTTTCGGAAACAAGTCCCGCTAAATGCTGACGGCGCGTAACTTTTCATTCATTGTTGAATGCTGACGGTGCATCTGGTCGACACAAGACACTCGGGCCGTTGACCACCCAAAAGCACGGAGCGCTCGGGCTATTGACCGCACCAGTGCGTACGCTAGCGCTAGTGAAACCCTATACGGCACGCGAGGCGCGGAGTCAGCGAAAGTTGCGAGAACGGCAGTGGTGAGTGTAACGACGTCAGCAGAACGGCAGTGGAGGAACGCGACGCTGTAGCTTTAAGTTTAGATTAACAATAATGTTACGTTCAGTTTGAAGACTTTCAGTAAACCGTTCGGATCGCCAGCCAACGCTGCGATCAGAAATAAGAAACAAAATTTTTTAATTTGTCTTGCCCCTTTAATTTGTTGCTGGGTACGCCCAGGCACTTGCTTTTCGCAAACAAGAAGAAGAAGACCGGCACAATTTGCCAAAATGAATTGAATTGTTCAGCGGTCACTACATTGTCGCAATACAGTTATGCCGACGCAAAGGATAGACCTGCTGGCGCCGCACAGTGTCGCGAGTCCATAGTAACGAGGGACAAAAATAGAAGGAATAGTCGTACGACAATAAAATTGTGTACATATGATTTTGTTATAAAGATAAGTTAATACGCCAAAAATTACTTCAATCACGGACACGCCTACCTCCCATACAAACCAAATACTATGTTGACAGTATCTCGGAAACTATAGAAGATAATATCTATATATAATATATTATATTGATGAAATTTTGTACAGCAACTCATATCATCAATATAAAGGTATATATCAAAAATGGTATCGATCAACTTACAACTACGCTTGTCATAAAAAAAGGAAATATTGAAAAAACTACTAATATCTGTGCATACTAGGGATCGCAATTTTTTGCCATTTTGCGATCCCGGGATTTTCGGGATTGAAAAGTCAAATCCCGGGATCCCGGGATTTAATCCCGGGATTCAAATAACAAATTTTTTAAATAAAACAATTTTACCAAATTGCAAAAATACTTGTTTATAATATATTTACCATAAAAATGGACACAGTTTAATCACATTTGGGGTAGTTTTAAGATTTTTATCTTGAATTTAATCACATTGTAAGGCGGAAAGGGAGTCAGTCGGTGTTGAGTCGTCGAAGTGGTTGGTTGTGCGCGGCACATCACCAAAATCCAGTTTTCATTTACAATCAGTTGTCAATTACATTCAAAATTGTCAGTTTAAATTTAAATCAAATAAATAAACATAGTCATCCTTGACAACATTTTGTTTAACTTAAAAGTTTTTCATTTGACATTTAACTTCAGTTTGATAACATTTTGTTTTATCCAAAAATGACACTTAAACATAACTTATTGCTTTGCATCAAATGTATCATAAAGTACATATATACGCATATTTGATAAAAAAAATAAAATAGTTAATTTGTTAGTACTTTTAGTTTTACTTCGATTATTTCGATAAAAAAGTTAAGCGTTGTGATTAACTAAAAACTGAGATCTTAAAAATACTAAGGCATTAAATGTTTTGCCCTCTAATCTAGAGCGAAATTTATTGCAAATAAACCCTGCTGAGAGAAAACATCTTTCAGATTCAACACTTGCTGGTTGAATGCTTAGTAAATAATTATAAGCCTTTTGCAAAAGACGCCCTCTATCCCCTCCCTCCTCCTTCAGATAAGGAATTGGGTTTTTGTGCTTTTAAATTTATTTCATTTGAACTTTGAAGCATCTTTTGCAATCCCGAAAATCCCGGGATTCAAATCTTTGAATCCCGGGATTTTCGGGACTGGAAAAAGGCCGGGATCCCGGGATTGCGATGCCTAGTGCATACGTATGCGCACCTAAGTAATTTCAAACCCAAATAATAATACCTTTTATTATATTCAGTAAAGCATATAAGGACTGTATCGAAAATTATAAATACACCAAAACATGCTTCATACTAGTGCATAACAAAATTTAGAATTAATTTTTTTTTATAAATGACATTTCATATTGTATTATTTTGTAAATAGCAACAACAAAAATTATTTAGTGGGAGGCTGACCCAAATTGTTAATCTTTTTCTGGAGGTCTTTTTTTAAATTCTGGACACAGCCAGAATCTAATTTTTGCTAGCACTATTCCAATTTTTTTAAATTTTTGAACGGAGTTAGCCGGTTTAGGTCTTTTTTAAGATCCCTCTTCGTCAACGCCCAGAATTTTTCGATAGGGCGTATCTCTAGACAATTAGGAGGATTCATGTTTTTCTTAACAAATTTTATGTTCTTCTCTTCATACCACGTTAGTATTGGCTTAGCATAATGGCAAGAAGCTAAGTCGGCCCAAAACCAAGTCTTGCCAGTGTGTTTTTTCACCAACGGCAGCAATCTCTTCTTGAGGCATTCAATTAGGTACATTTAAGCGTTCAGGGGCTTGTCCGTGAAGAATGAAGTCGATATTTTTCCACACTTGCATATTGTTTGCCAAACAAGAATCTTTTTGGCAAATTTTTCGCATAAAATTGATTGGTCAGCTTTTGAAATATCACTGTCTTTCGGAACTGTGTAGAATTGGGGTCCTGGCAGCGTTTCGTAGTCCAATTTCACGTATGTTTCGTCGTCCTTTATGATGCAATCAAATCTTTGCCTACAAATGTAGTGGTACAATTTTCGGGATCTGGTTCTCACCTGCGCGCCTTTCTGATTGCTTCGTTTTGGCTGCTTTTGCTTTTTATATGTTCCCAACTGGTTTCTCTTCTTGGCACGTTGGACCATTGCTACACTCGTTCCGGCTTTTTTTGCACAATCGTGTACGGATATCTCCTTATTTTTTTAAATAAGGCACATATCTTAGTATCCAGCGATGGTTGGGACGCACCCTTTTTACAACCCCGTCCTGGTCAATCCTCAAGTGTGCAATGTGTAGTATACCGGCGAATGGTGTTTTGCACAGCGAACAGGCTAACATTTGCTTCTTTTGCAAGTTTTCTATACGACATTCCTTTGGTTGATGCCCATTTGGACAAAATTTCTGACGAACTTTTTCGGAAAGTCCTCTCATTTTTAAGCGTCTCGAAATACTACACAAAATTGTTCGCGAAAATATCAATTTGAACCTCTGGAATCTAAAAAACGATATTTATAAGCAACCAGCATTGCATAGCCCACTTTATATGATTTTTAAAGTGTATTTATAATTTTCGATACAATCCTAATTTCATTAAAAATTAAAATTTGTTAATCTGTACTGCTAGGACAATCGGTTTCCGATGATGAAGTTTTCAAATTAAACCCTCCATCTATTTTTGACAAAATTTTAAATTAAATTTTTGTATCAGAGTTTCGGTTTTCATGTTTACTATTAATTTTTCTATTAGCTGATATAATTGGTTCTGCAGGCATTAATAAGTATTGCTTCTTTTCGAAAGTTGCCTTAAGGGGAGGTTCTCCTCTTTTTTTTTCAAAAAATCAATTTTTTTTTTTGATGAAATGAAAGGTATGAATGTCGAGAATATGTGTGCAAAAGGATTTTTCGATCCGCAGCATATTTATCGCATAGGAGCGTCTCTGATGCGTCGAACTTTCGCGCGCGGAGGAACGCTCTGGTGCTATTTTACTGCGCGGCCAAAGATGTTTACGCGTTTATCTCAAAACCATTTTTTTCATCCTAACGTCAAGCGTAACTCATGATCTACTTATCCGAGTTACTTCATCTATAGCATTTCTTAAAGGGTATGATTTTTTATATGACTTATACCTAAAACAAATATAAACAAATGTGTAATAATAGTCTTTTAACAAAAGAAAAGTCGAAAAAAAGATGGTAAAAATTGAACTTTTTCTATGATTATGCATAAATTAGATGATTTTTTATAAAAATTATTCAAAAATAGGTATAAGTCATAGGGAATTTAATATTCTTTACTATAAAAAAAAAATTTTTGATTTCAGTTCACTACAAGTGGCTACAGCCTTGACGTTTCCGAACAATGTCTCGCTTGCAGAGGTTGACAAGACCCGCCATTTTTGGGCCGCCATATTGGATTTTGTAAAAAAAAATTTTTTTCTTGTATTTTAGAAAGATGGCTTAATAAATCATCAAAACCGTCTATTCGTGAGTCGTTTCATTATCCGACAGTAAATGAAAGAATTTCGCTTTATTTTCGGCCGAAAAGAGGAGAACCTCCCCTTAATTCGATGGCAAGCCACCCAGTATTAGCGAAGCCTTGTAATTTTTCTAAATCAAGTGGTGTTTGCATATTATTACAAAATTAATAGTTGAAGCGAAGCCATTCAGTTTGTATGCATCTGGTGCACAAGCAAATGAAATTTTTTAAAAAATATTAATGTATTTACAAAAATATTAAGAATTTGATTCATTTTTGTATATTTAACAATTTGTGGTAATTCTTTTATCTTCCAATTCATGCAGAGCAGAGTGGAAAAATTTCCCTGAGCGAAACCATCAGCTGATTGCGTTTTCCGTAAATGTAAATTTAGAAACCAAAAAGAAACAGATTTCTAAGTTTGCGGTTAAGTTCTAGTTAATTTTACAATCTACGTATTGAGTGAGCTGACACGTCAAACTAAGTTACGTCTCGGGTAACTGGCCCATAAGCGTATTCGGAGGCTTAATGCCCCGAACACATAGACGACGGCATGCCGGCAGCGAAATGACTGCGTCTGTCAAAATATATAGCAAGAACAATCGTATGGGAACGACTATTTTGACGACGCAATCACTGCTTAGATTAGCAGTATCGTTTGCTTATTTGCATACTTTGCTCAGCTGCTTCATGAGCCAAATGCGTAATATTAGTTTTTTTTTTTAATTGCGTTAGCAAAACTAAAGAACGATTTTTAATATTCATTGTTCAACGTCAAAACTTGCAAACCGCCATTATTGTAATCACGTTGCCAACTTTACCGCGACCATTGAAGTCGACACCATCTTGCGGTCGCATGGCCTTATCGCTGCCGTCGTCTATGTGCTCAGGGCATACAGACTGTAATGCTTGAGTTGTAGCTCTGCGTTCGGAAATGGCTCAGCTTGCCATCACGTTACAATAAACAAGGTAAACAAAGTACTGAAAGGCTTCTCCGAAATTCTTTTTTTACGTACGTCAATTGCCTGCCATTTTGAATGATAGCAAGAATTTGCTTCTCCCAAAGAGCATGGTTGCATTTTGCAACCTTTTCGTTAGCATTCAAAACAAAAAAAAACAAATATTGCGAATGTTTTATCTAAAATAAAACTGTCACAACTGAATTTCTCGTACGCCGATTTTCGTGGCTCTCCGTACTTACAGGGATAAGGTCTGGTCACTGTAAATCGGCAGTGAATAGAAAATGAAATTACTCGGGTAAACATTGTCGCAGAATAATATGCTTTTTATTGAAATGTTGGTAATTAATTGTAGTTTATATACATAAAGAAACTAATTTTCAACAACACCATTGCGCCGAATTAAATCCAACCGCGACTTTGTACTTGCTCCTAAGCCTTGTACAACGTTTGCATCGATTTTAGTCAAGCAAAACTTTATCCGGTTAATTAATTGAGCAATTTTTTCGGCTTTCCAGTTCTTTTCATAAACTTTTGATTTTAAAACGCCCCAAGAATTTTCAATTGGTCGCGCTTCTGGCACATTTGCAGGGTTATCTTCGTTCTCCGAAAAAACTATGTTTTCATCGCGTAAGAACTCTAACATTTTTTTTAATAGTGGGCGCTGGCAAGGTCGGGCCAAAACACATAATTACCTTGCGGATAAGTTTTTTTTAATAAAAGGGAACAATCGCAATCATATAACACTTCGTTCAATAATGTGTGTGACTGACACATAGATGGCGGCACTAATACTAAATCAATATTTTTTTCGAAATTGTGAACCTTTTTAGGCTTACTGTCAAAATTATATGTCAATCCGACCATTAGTTTACAAGTTACAGTGCTTTAAGTGACACTACTTTTGAGTTTTCAAAAAAAATGAATTCAAAGCAATTCCGTGTGCTGATTTATCATTGTTTTTTAATGAAAAAAAATACTGTTCAATGCCAGGAATGGCTTGAAAAACATTATTCGGACTCTGCTCCATCAAAAAGAACCATTTGTTATTGGTATGCCGAATTCAAACGTGGTCGTACAGACACCGATGACATTCCATCTACTGGACGGTTATTCCGGAAAACGTTGAAAAAACACTGAAAATCATTATGTCCGACCGTAAAGTGAAAGTGGGGGAGATTGCTGACATTCTAAAGATATCAGCAGGCAGTGTACACACCATAATACACGAACATTTGGTTATGAAAAAGGTGTTTTCGAAATGGGTGCCGCGTTTGCTCACACCGGAGCAAAAACAACAACGAATCGATGATTCAAAGAGCTGTTTGGACATGTTTACGCACAACAAGTCGGAGTTTTTGCGTCGGTACATCACAATGGATGAAACATGGATCCACCATTTCACTCCAGAGTCAAATCGGCAGTCTGCTGAGTGGCATGCAACCGGTGAGAGCCGCCCAAAACGTCCAAAGGCACAAACATGGGCTGGCAAGGTTATGGCGTCAGTATTTTGGGATGTGCACGGAATAATATTCATCGACTATCTTGAGAAAGGGAAAACAATCAATAGCGACTATTATATAGCGTTGTTGGAACGTTTGAAAGAAGAAATCGCGATTAACCGGCCCCATATGAAGAAGAAAAAAGTGTTGTTTCACCAAGACAATGCACCGTGTCACAAGTCGATGAAAACGATGGCAAAAATGCATGAATTGGGCTTCGAATTGCTTCCTCATCCCCCGTATTCTCCAGATCTGACCCCCAGCGACTACTGGCTCTTCGCAGACCTCAAAAAGATGCTCCGTGGTAAGAGAGTTGGCTCAAATGATGAAGTAATCGCCGAAACTAACGCCTATTTTGAAGGCAAAGAAAAATCGTTCTACAAAGGCGGTATCGAAAGATTGGAAAAGCGTTGGAATGATTGTATCTCCCTAAAAGGGGACTATGTTGATGAATAAAAACGAATTTTGGGAAAAAAATGTGTTTTAATTAGTTAGTCACACACATTATTGAACGAAGTTACAGTCGTCAAGGTAAGTTTTTCTCTTTACGGCGTACCCAGACCGACGTATCAAGACTCGTGACAATCCTTTGCTGCTCATAGCTATCCATACCAGTACCTTCTTTTCAAATTTGGTTTTTGTTTGAAACTTCACATCTGTCGCAGCCAAGGATATGTTAGATGAGTAAAGTCCGTCATTTCCATTTACTTTCGAGTTCGTTAAAGTAAAATAAGACTCATCGTCCAATATGAAGTCGTGATGGTTGAATTTTCAGTAAAGTCGACCACACTTTACTTTTGCTGCAGTAATTTGCTGGAAAGTACGCATCGGATGCTCAAAGTAAAATTTGTATACACGCTTTCTTAACCCATTAAAACCTGACCCCAGAAGGGCTTGTGCGATTTCCATAAAATTTTGCACAATCTTAGTAATTGACCTAATCAAGAAAAAAAATCAAGAAAATAATTCATACCCCCACCCCCTGAACCAGGAGGGTACGTTGCGCAAACGCAATTTGGGCCTTAGTCACATACAAAACATAAAATTAAAAAAAAAAAAAATTTTTTTAAACTTATTTTTAAATAGTTTAGCATTACAAAATGCAGCCCACAAAGGGATTTTGATAGGTTTGAAGAATAAGTATTTTTA
The DNA here is from genome assembly GCA_963971225.1 of Melieria omissa. Lineage (NCBI taxonomy): Eukaryota > Metazoa > Arthropoda > Insecta > Diptera > Ulidiidae > Melieria > Melieria omissa. The sequence goes on from OZ020270.1 coordinate 66,410,375, forward strand.
ATTGAATTTCAAAAATTCCCCAAAAAAAACCTTTGACTTTGGATCGAAAAAAAGATATGAATATTTAAAAAATTTTGAAATTTCGGTATGGCAGAATCTAAAACGATCAATTCTAATCCAATTCTACCCATTTTCAAGTCTTATATCTTTATGAATTACTTAATGTAGCGAAATTCCCAAACGTTGCGCAAACGCAACGCTCAGGGCTTAATGGGTTAAGTTCACTTCGTTATTTGTCTTGTTGTCAGACAAAAAATGATTGCGAACTGTTTATTTTGGAACATGTGTAGACAATACAAGCACAAATCGAAGGGTACATTTTCTATGCATATACGATCAAAAGTTGAGAAAATATTGATATTAGAACTCAGTGCCGATTTAGAGTGGACACACCTTATTCTGGCAAATATAGTTGAAAGACTTTCAAAAGATTATTAAAAGATAGTTTGAGAGACTGAATGAAAGATTTTAGTGATCGGCGAGAATGCGGGTGTTCCTAGCGAAGTTCAGCAGCGACTTGATGTCATGCTTGGGGACCTCCTCTAACCCAGAATTGAGCGGGGCCCCTAAGTAAGTGAGTCGTAGTCTTGAGACAGCCGGACAGGAGCAAATAATGTACTCCTAGGTTAGACAGTGCCCCGTTAGTATGCCTGTAATGGCTTTGCAGTCCTTTCTTGGGAGCGAGAGAACGAGTGCGCTTCATTAAATTGGTTTAACATTTTTCTAGCGATTGTGCAGGCAGATCAATCCTCGGAAAATTGCGCAGCCGACATTTTTACCCTGTCGTCTGCTTTTCACAAGTAGTCGACCGTAGACATCCATTTTTAACTTCTTATTAGTGGTCATAAAAACAAACATTGCTAAATAATTTATTACAAAAAAAATCAGTGCTGGCAAAATTTCGAAAATAAATTCTCATTTGGAACTCCCCATTGCTAGTTTTTGTAGAGTTGGCTTTGGATTCGTAGAAGCATGTTCTAAACTGACTATGGTAACTGCAAACTATTTAAAGTCGACTTTATTTTAAACTCTCTCTTTATCAAACTCTAAACTAGTTTAGTTAGACAAATTAGAAACTTTTTTCTGCAGTTTCAGTTACTCATTTCCTGAAGGGTATTAACATACAAACTCGTACACACATATATACAGTGTACCAATAAAGTCTTCGTACAACACCTGGTTCAAAACCAATTATTAAAAAAAACTAAATATTTTTAGGAATTTTGAAAAAGTGTCGATGCAGATCTATTTATTAAGCATTTATTTTTAATACAACAACAAAAATAATATGTTTCATTAAAAAGTTTTAAATCAAAAACAAAAAAGTTGCTTATTTACTTCCAATAAAGTCTTCGTACACTTAAGTTATATCTGTCGTTTTTCCCATAATAATAATTTATTGACAACTATTTTTTGAAAAAACAATCAAACGAGGCATCTGTCATTCATTCGTAAAACGAAATTCAGATTTGAAGCAATTTATTTTAAAATATTATAAAAAATGCCTGGAAAATACTTATCAGTTGAAGAGCGTAAGCTTATATTGAATTTGCACGTGAAGCAGCAAAAATCCTACGCGGAAATTGCTCAACTCAAGTCCCGCAGCCGTTCTACTGTGCAATCGTTCATTGGGCGTTTTAAATACGAAGGCCGCGTAGAGAATAAGCCCAAATCAGGACGGCCTCCAATTCTCACACGAGGAGATCGCCTGCAAATTAAACGTATGATTGCAGCGGATCCGTTTATAAGTGCACCGAAAATAAGCTCAGAGTTCCTTCAATCGAAGCAAAAAAAGTGCACCCGGAAACTGTGCGAAAAGCCGTGATTGATTCCGGTGTTAAGTCTCGCACTCCTCGCCGAAAGCCATTGGTAAATTTAATCAATCGCAAAAAGCGTTTGGACTTTGCTCGTGAGTACCAAAATGCATCTCCTGAGTTCTGGCACAACGTTATATTCTCCGATAAGTCCAAATACAATATCTTTGGCTCTGATGGGGCTCAGGGTGGAGAAAGGAGGAGAAAGGCAGGAGAAACTTACAATCCAAAGAATACCATCAAGACTGTAAAGCACGGCGGCGGCGGAGTGATAGTATGAGGTTGCATGGCTATCAGCGGCGTTGGAAACTTAGAAATAATTGAAGGAGTCATGGACCATCGCGCATACATTGACATTCTCAAGAGAAATTTGAAGCCAAGTGCGGAAAATTTGGGTGTATCTGAGAAATTTTACTTGCAGCAAGATAACGACCGTAAACATATGGTACTGACACCAGGCTGTACTTGCTGTACAATGCTCCACATCTACTAAAAACACCACTGCAGAGTCCAGACCTCAATCCTATTGAGTACATGTGGAATATGCTTAAAAAAAGATAAGGACTCATCATATTTGGTCAAAACCTCAGCTACAACAGGTTCTTCAGGAGGAATGGGCGAAAATCTACGCAAACTTTACACAAAAACTTGTAAAGTCGATGCCAGATCGCCTTAAGGCCGCCATTAAAAACAAGGGGTATCCAACCAAATATTAATAAAACATTTTTTTGGTTTTCATAATTCGTAGTTGATTAATTTCGTAAGTGTACGAAGACAAACGCACAGACATAGCTTAATTGTACGAAGACTTTATTGGCAGTAAATAACCGACTTTTTTTGTTTTTGGCTTAAAACTTTTAAACTATGTTACGGTTCGCTCAAGTTTAATATTCAATATTCATGCAATCCAACTCTCACTCTATTCAATTCAAATTCAACCATTCCATTCCATTCTATCATTGCACCAGTAGCTGTGCACCCTAGTACCAAACCTTACTTTGTCAGTGATGTGCAAGGGGTTTCAACTGTTCCTACTAAGCGAGCGCGCACAACACTGGTACACACACATCCCAGCACACACCACACATCGCTGCAGTTGAGCTCAGCATGCACCGTGGTGTTGGTGAGCGCATTCCTCTTGCAGTATTGCTGGCAAATTGTTGGTACATTGCAGAAGCACTTTTGCGTAAACAAGGCAATAAACCAAATTTTTTTTGCTAATAAAGAATGATTTGCCCGTTATGCAAAAATGAGCTATTTAAGCATCCAAAATCACACGGCTCGCTCAACCCATAAGTGAAGATCAAAGGTGCTGGTTCAAAATTTACTAAAAGTACAAATCAAGTGCGTGCGAAGGAAAAGTGTTTGCATTTTGTGTGTGTGACATTGAGCCAGTTGGTAAGTTCCTTACCACTAAAATTCCCCGCCTTAACCGGAGTACTAATTGGTGTACCCCCCAGGCACTCAAACACGGGAGAAGCCCAACATTTTCCACGAGGCACTTCATACTGCCCATAAAAGCGCCAATCTGAAATTTTTCCGGAGGAGCAAGCATAGCATAGTGGAGCGATAGAGGAGTATCTCCTGCGCTACGGCGCCTGGAAAAGATCTAACCCCTTCTGCCACGGTTTCTTCGAAATGATTTTATAAGAAAAAGAAAAAATTTTGAATTACCAATCTAATTAAGGGTATAGCAACTGTCAGAGGACGTGAGAATGTACCAATGTAACCAACTTAAATAAGTGGTTAGTTTTCTAACACCAAACCTGAAAGTTAAAATGACCTTTGGTTATTTCGATAAAATAGCAGTAAAAATGTAAGTGCAGTAAAATTTGAAGTGCGCTAAAAGAAGACGTAAAATTTCCTAATATTGTTGCTTAAAAACCTGCGAAAAAGGAAAAAAAACTAAAAGAGAATTTAAAATGTAAAAATTTGGCTCAAATATTAAAATGTAAAATGAAGGAAAATGTTGCTAAAATTTAAAAATGTAAAAATCTTACGACTAGAAATTTAAATTACAACAAAATATACTAAATATCTTCTTAAATTCTAAATCTTAAATTATAGGCATGCAAATGTAAAAAAAAAAAACAAAAAAACCAACAAAAATTAAAATTTTCCATAAAATTGTAAGAATTCATTTCCTAATTACGTTAAAATAATTGACTAGAAATGTAAGCCTTTAAAATTTTGCTAATTTCCTAAATCTAGCTTAAGTCCAGTCATCATCATCTCGCATGGCCATACGAACAGCGATGGAGAAGTACGAGTAAGTGAGTGAACATAATTATTATATTTGGAATTTACATATTATAAATTAGCATAATTTTGAGGCATTTGTTTTCCACTTAAAGTTAACTTAAGATTTCATAAAATGTTTTGTTTTTGTAAAATCTAAATATTGAAAAATGAAGTTTGTTGTTTGTTCCATATTTCGAAAAATGCGGGGAATGTCGACATGCAAATTGTGTAGGATGGCATAAGCGTAGCTAACGATTTAGCAAAGGGGCTAACTAAAAATTTCGAGTGCTTAAGTAGCCATAGGCGTATACCAATGGGAGGGAGAAGTGCACTCCAGGGTATAACACCGACCCTACTCCAGGTGTGACACCATTTCTTGCCTGTTTCGCGCTGTTTGGGTTTATTTTTCTTTCTTTTTCACCCGGTCATAGTAAAGACGGCTTATGAATATTTTGGCATGATTATTATTTTTCTATTGTTGCGTGTTGCTTGGTGTGTGGTTACAAGAACCTCGACCCAGCCGACATGACTAGCCGAAGACCAACCCAGCATGCCACCCCGTATCCACCACGAGCTAACATATATGTATATATTTGTTTTTGTGAACACGCGCGCAACAACTACTTAATTAAATATATTATTATTAATATTTATTTATGAATATACTTCAGTCTACAGGATTTACTTACAGACTAAGGCATTAATTGAAAATTTCAAATAAACAAAGTTTGAATCTATTTACATCTAAATTAAAATTTAAGACATTGGCATATTTATTGATTGACCGAATGCATCTTGTAATAGGCTCATTGTATGCATAATTAGTCTTGTGAGAGTAATCTTCAAAAAGGCGAATTTGCCTTAGATCATGACGCGAAGAATGAGAATTGAAGAATGTTGCGATTTCTGGGCAGCTTATCTTACTGTTTAGAGCACTATAAGCGAACATAATCGATAGATAAATTCTTCTATCTGACAGCGACTGCAAACCTAGCAATTTCCTTCTGCTAACATAGCATGGGAGGTTTGGCCAGTTCAGTCTCTTCAAAGCGAATTTGGTAAACACTCTCTGAACTCTTTCAATTTTGTCAGAATGAATTTGATAAAAAGGATTCCATATTAAGCAACAATAGTCTAAATGACTCCTCACTAAAGATATATAAAGCGATTTAAGCGTTAGCGGATCTGAGAAATTTTCTGTATTCCGACGTATAAAACCTAACATTCCAAATGCCTTAGAAATGATGTAATCAATATGTTTAGTGAACGTGAGCTTGGAATCAAATAAAACACCTAATTCTTTGATTTCATCCTTTCGTTCCAAACTACGGCTATTGAGAGTATAATCGTGAACAAGGAAATTGTTTCTTTTTGTATATGATACCACGAAACATTTATTAACAATCAGATGTAAGTGGTTCAATGAACACCACTCATGGTAGTTTTCTATCTAATAGGAAATTATTTGTAAATATAGGGAACAACAAATACACCACACTAGTTCATGCCTGGTCCGGCATTCCGCAGGGTACACATTGTGGCCCACTTTTGTTTTTAATTTTCATTAACGACCTTCCGAGTCATTTCAAGTTCGTTAAGTGCTTGATGTTTGCCGATGATGTCAAATTGTTTCGTAAAGTTAATAATGCCACGGATTGTTTTAATATTCAGGAAGATCTCAAAGCTTTTGAATCGTTTTTGTTGTTATATTAAAAATAAATGCTTAATAAATAGATCTGCATCGACCTTTTGACTAAATTCGTACAATTATTTAGTGTTTTTTACGAAGACTTTATTGGTACACTGTATTACCCTCGTGCCCATTAAACAAAATTAATTATCCGCACTCGCTACATTCATTTATTAATAAAGCGCTTCCTTTTGTCGCGCCGATCCTGGGCGTATTTAACCGGCCTGCAATTTCGACCAATTAAAAATGTATGTCACCCCGCCCCCGCTTTTCCACTAACTGCCGCATCATGGATTAATGGCAAATTGAATAAGTAAACAGACAACACGGCGTACGCGCCGACAGGCACGCGCCCGTTGCGCAGTGGCGCTTTTTACACCCTGCTCTGACGTGTCCGGCTACATTCGTTTCGTCATATCGAATGTCTGTAAAAAAAGAAGCAATTAGTTAATCAAACCAGTTTGATTGTGCACACAGGTAGCTTGTTAATTATATTCTTTAATTAATTTTTAATTAATTATTATTCATATACTAATATAATTAATGAGTTACATAATTTTAAGATTTAGAAAACTTATTTCATGATCTCTGTTCGCTTAGCAGGCTCGAACCCCTAAAAACCGAGATATGTGGTAACTTTGATGTGGTAACTTTGTGGTAAATTTTGATTAGAAAAGATGAAAAACACTTGTCGAATTTTTTTGTGTTAGAGTATTTTTAGCACGATTAAGGTCAATTGGCCCATTAAATCATGTTTCTGTATATAAAACTTGAACTCAGTGGCGCACACAGGGAGGGGTTTTGGGAATTCAAACCCCTCTCTCCCAAATACGAAAATTGCAGGTTCAAAATGTGGTTTCAATTGGTATTAGGCTCAAAAGTTGTGCAAAAGCCAGTCAGTAAGTCAAGACAAACAATTATATGTATCAGGTAATTTTTTAAGAGCCTTCGGATTTGATTAGAAAAACACATAAAATTTAGAGATATGTATGAAATATTTATTTGAGTCGATAGAACGATCTATATAATTCAATGTTTAAAGATGATTTTATGTAAATGTTGATCGCGGCTGTGCCTCAAATGGTTCTTACGCTGGGTCTAATTTTGGCATGTTCTCTCCAACATACCGGCCGGTATCTTACGAAAAAAGTCTTCAATATTGGCTTCTAGTGCGTTAACCGTTGCGGGCTTAACCGTTGAGCCTCAACATAGTCCCACAAAAAATAGTATAAAGGCGTTAAATCGCAAAAATTTTCCACGTAGTGGAGTAATAGAGGAACAATTGCTGCGAACGGCTCCGAATCGCTAGTTAATCGTTAGGTCATCAACAACACTGCCGGATAAAGCTGCGATATTTTATTCTGTCTGCACTCTACGTATGCGTGTTGGTGGTTTAATGTCCAATAATGTAAATTTGCTGCGAAATTTAGTCACAAAATTCCGAATAGCCGCTTTAGAAGGTCGCCCAAACTGACTATAAATGAAGGAAGTGCACGATGCACTTTCTTAACCGATCATGAATTTTGATAATAAAAATCAATAATCTGCAAGCGTTGTTCGTTTGTAAGTCGATTCATGGTTAAATTATAGACCAAACTGAACATGTTTGTCATTACATGATACACGAAAATAGCTGAACTGCCAAAACAGTGTTGGAAAAAGAAAGCTGCTAAAAAATCAACCTTTACATAATATATACCCCGTTTATACGACAGCTCAAGTCACTTTCAGTCAATACGCATAGAGTCAATACAGTAGTATAAACACGATTTCAAACCGCTTTGAACGTTTTAAGCGTATCGAGTCAAAGCCCTTTTCAAATGAGTTTTTAAATTTTCAAGTCGCTTCGAAAATGCGTATAAACGGTTTAACATTTTCAAAGTGCCTTGAAAATCAGCTGATGGTCTGGTCCACTCAATTTTTTGATCATTTTCAAGTAACAAACAAGGACCCCCAACAGCTAACATTTATAAGACGTCAAAAAAATAGGAAAAACGAAAAAATAAACGGATACTTTTCAAACCGTTTGCAGTCAATTCGCTTCTGAAATCAATGTATAAACACCTGGCTCGAAAGCGTATCGAGTCAATGCGAATCGACTGGGACCGACGTATAAACATGTTAATAGACACCAAAGGCATTAACTTCTGCGTTTTACCAGCAACACCTTCTCACTAACGGCACCCACCCTGGCAGAACTTCAATCGATTAATGTAACCAACACAAATCACTAATCAAAGGGGAAAAAAATATAGATGGATGGACGTTGCGGTTTGTTTTATTTCATATAATTTCTGTAAAAACAATTTGCTGGTAATTTTTTGGCCAAAAATCTATTAATTTGTTTCAAAAGTGCACAATTTCTACAAAATTTGATTGAAAGGTGTATCTATACGCACTTCCATAGGTATTAATGGAAGTTCACATATAGATTACGTATATAATTTTCTGGTTGTTGTTCCACGTCTTATAATAATTTAATAATTTAATAATTGATTGGCACGACAGCCCGCTTACGCGAGACTAAGGCCTAGCTTCCCGCAACCACCCGTGTTGTGCGTGTGAATTTTGTACGCGGGTGGAAGGGACCTACAGTTTTATGCCGGTTCTGAACGGCAGGTTGGGAGCTTTTTCATAGGCAATTTTTACTCTCAGAGGTTTGCCATTTCCAGCTGAGAGGACAGCCACCGAAAGAGAAAACGAGTTTCCCGTTACTTTTTTTTTTTAGGTGTTACTACATGCAGTATTCGATCTTGCGTCGCTCTGCATGCGACTCGTTGGACCGCGCACTAACCAACTGAGCCACGGCGGCTTATACGTCTTATACTTCACGAAAAAAGGCGGTTTCAAAATTGTGCTTTAAAAAAAAATGAGTGTGCTTATGACTACACGACTGAAGTGAAACTTCTTTCGCTCCATCTGTATGTATATATGTATATATACAGTTGCGGTCAAAATAATAGTAGTACGCGTACAACGAAAAGAAAATTAAGAAAAAATAATCTGCTTTTCTTTACAAATATTTATTTTGTATTTTTTTTAACAAGTTATATGTGTTAACAATGCAATCATAAAAGAAAACTTAAGAATTAAACTCAGTTTGGTTTGATTTAAATTAAATGCGTCAAAAGCTCCAAAATATGGACGGTCAAAAAAATAGTAGTTCGCTTTACTTTCATAAAAATGAAGCAAAAATTGTGTTTCATTTTAAAAGATTTAGTGGTTAAATAGTAATAACGTAATTTTTCTTCAAATTAATATTTAGTTGCGTGACTGTTGTTTGGCTATTACTGCAGCACAGAGCCGATGCATTGAAATAACCAAATTTTCATATCTTTCTCTAGGGGCGTGGTCTACTGCTTCTCAAAGTTGATTATTATTTAAAAGATTATTGTGAGCAACTGCTCTCTTCACGTCACACCACAAATTTTTAATTATATTGAAGTCTGGTGATTGTGCGAGCCATTCCATAACCCTAATCCTGCTTTTGCGAAGCTCCTTCCGTGCGACCTTTCTTGTATGCTTTAGGTTATAATCCTGTTGGAAGACCCAAAGCATTGGCGTTTTTTCACGGACATACGGTAGCACGATTTCCCGCAAGATTCGTACACATACACATCGATCCATCGTTTTCTTGATCAAATAAATAGCGCCACCTCCATAAAACGTAAGACATGCTGAATAAATAAATGCATGTCCTACGTTTTATGGAGTTCATTTTAGGCTATTTTTCAGAATTTTCTTCTAATATAAATTAACTTGTTTTTTATGTTCAAATAAAACACGTTGTTTATTTTAGCCTTAGTTTTTAGCCCTTTAGCCTTTAGTTGTCTTATCCTTTAACTTTCAAGTTCAAATAAAACACGTTGTTTATTTTAGCCTTTGATTTTTTATTTCCCTCCTATGGAGGTTACGATCTGTGTTTGATGAGGTGCGGTAGCCAACTAACTTAATTTTAACATGAAGAAGCCTACAACTCCACTTGTCGCTTTGCAGCTTGTCGTTTCAGATTTGCTGACTTAGCGCAAACGCTCCCATGGGAATACGTTGGGACTTCGCGATAATTTTGACATTGAAATTAAGTGTTGGGTTACAAATGGAATTCGTGCTGAAGTTATTGAAGTTGCTGAGGTTTAGCCTTGAAGTTAGTGTCACGTTGTGACGACGTGTCCAAAATTGTCACGCTCTGACAACGTGCCTTAACTACTCCCCCGCTGATTACGTTTTCGATCTTGATTTTATTTTGTCTTTTGACAAGAAGGAATACGGCACCGAGAATTATTATAAATGCAAGAAAGGAGGCAGAGGTGTAGAATGTTCCTCTGACCTTAGAATGTAACTGTGAAATGTTATCTCGATTCTTTATATTTAACTCGTGTAGGTATGGGAGGGAGAGGAGAGAGATATGGTCAGTGACGTTGACGGAATGTGCGATGGGAATTTCGGGACTCCTAAAGGCGATTTTGCGTAAATTCCGGAATCTTGTCGTATTGACTACGAGTTCGCTTTCGAACGTAATTATATAGGTGCCTTTTTTCAATGTTTTGGTTTCGCTATTTATTGAGATGTTAGCGGGGTGATCGTTGATGATGACGATACCATCGTCAATTTCGTCCATGGGTGGTAGGCTGTGTGTTGGAATTGTGTTACATGTTGCAGTGTAATTATTTAATAGGCTATCCAAACATGAGTAGGCTGTTTTTTTCAAAGGCAGACAGAATGGAGTTGTAGCTTTCTTTTTACATTGATCTAGTAGGGAATAAGTGTTGTTACATTTGGCTGTGTTATTTGTTTCAAATTTTAAAATTTTATCGTTACGTACAACAGGAAGTATTATTTTCTTTTCACATAGATTTTTTACAATTGGGAATTTTATTAAGAAGGTAATTACATTTTTGCTTTGGAGTATCTTTAATTTTGAGTTTGCTAAAATTTCATTCGTACTTAGGTCTGTGCATTTCTCCGACTTTAAGATAAAATTTATTTCTTTAGCATCTAGTAGTATGGGGTTGATTACTTGGATTTTTCCTAGGGCTATCGAGAGCGCTATGTTATCTAGCTCTCTCAGGATTTCTCTGTTTCTATTAGTGAGTATGTCGTAGAGGTGGCCTGTGTCGATGTCTCTTGTTTTCGTTCTGTTGAGTAAGGTGTTGAGGGTTCGTGTTAGGTTGTTGATTCGGTTTTGTATTTCTGTATTTATTAGAATTTGTTGGTTGTTAGACGTCACTAGTTTATTTTGTATGTCTTGGATCTGAGTAAGATCGTCGTGGTCGGGTGTACCCGCTATGTATTTTAAGGCTGTTCCGATGAAGTCGATGCTGCGTGTGAGTCTGTGGTGGACACGTAATGCATCCACTGTCTTTACTATTTGGTCCAAGTCGGCTTGTAGTAACTTTTTCATGTGAGACTGTGGGAGAAGTTCTGCAAGCTTACTCGTTTCTTCTGCTATTGCGGTGAAATCCGTCAAGTTTGTTATGTGGGCGAGGGTTCCGTAGTTTTCGAAAATAGCGACGTTACCGTCCGCAACTGGTATAAAGTAGGACGAGGTGAAGTCGAAGGTAGTGGCCAGGCCGGTGGTTAGGACGTTAAGGAGTGTCAATGTTCTGTAATTGAAGACTTTACATTATCTTTATGTACTATTTTGTTGTCAATTTTGAGAGTGGTTCCTAAATCTTGTTGTACTATTTTTTCAATATAAGCCTTACTGAATTTGTTACCTAAACGTTTGTTTACTTTAATATAAACTTTGTCCCCTGGGCTATAGGTTTTTTCTGTTTTTGCTTTATTGTGGTAGGTCAGGTCGGCTTTCTGTTTTAATAAGATTTTTGTTCGGATTTTTTCTTTTAGTGTGTCAGGTATTGCCTGGATGATATCAATAGGCCTGTGTTCTGTAGTGGAGTGTATTGATCTATTATATTTTATGGTTGCTAAGAGGGTTAACTCGACTGTATCTTGTGATATGTTTTCTAGTTTAAGGCATCTGGCTATTTCCGTTAGGGTTCCGTGGAACCGTTCTACCTGGCCGTTGGAAGAGCTGTGCAACGGTGGGGTCGTATGGATGTCTGTGCCGAAATAATTTTTTACTAGGGACTTTATTGTTTGTGAATTAAGGGATTTTTCATTGTCACATATTATGGTTTTGGGATCCTTGAAAATGTTCAAGGTTTCCATTATTGCTGGTTTGACGTCGATAATCGCCCTTGATGCTATGGGTGTTACTATGGCAAACTTAGAAAATGTATCTACACACGTTAAGAAAAATTTCCTATCCGTGTTGTAAATGTCGATGTGTAAAATTTGACCAGGGTATGAGGGTATGGGTGTCTCGCCTATTATTTGTTTTTGGGGATGCCTTTCGTATTTGGCTTCCTGACATACTTTACAGCTTGAAGTAATCTGCTTCAGATTTTTTCTGATGTCCGGGAAGTAATAATCCTGGAGGACTTGTTTGATGTTCTCCTTAATTGACCGATGTGCCCTACTGTGTTCGTTGTTTAAAATTTCTAGCTGATCATTTGGGTTGAAGATATCCGTAGCAAATTTGCTTGTGTGGCGAAATTTTACTGATGGGTAATTGGTTATGAGGAAGTGTTGTATTTGGGCCAGGGTATGTAAGTCGCAGTGAATTGCGTTAACTACTTGTGGGTTGATAGAGTCCTTGATTTTATCAAGAAGATCTCCGATGTCAGTAAACGATATACGGTGACGAATGCGGTTTTTAAATAGGATTGTTGTTTCTTTTTTGGGTTCTGAACCTTGGGTAAGTATGAGTTGGTTTTTAAATGAATTGATTGGATTCTCCACCGTTGGAATGACCTCGGTGAGTGACAGTTCGCTAGCACAAGCTTGCATAGAAGAGGAGGACTCTGTGTCTGTAGTAATGTTGATAAATTGTCTTGATAAGGCATCAGCTACTATGTTATCTTTACCGGGTTTGTAAAAAAATGTGGGGCGTATTCTTCGATGAAGGCTTTCCATCGTTTTATTTTTGAGTTTGGGTTTTTATCGGAGACTGAAAATGTGAGGGGTTGGTGGTCGGTAAATATATTAATTTTGTTTGCTCCATACAGATAATGTTTGAGGGTCTTAAGTGCCCAGACTATCGCCAAGAGTTCTCTTTCATTCGTGGCGTAATTCTCCTCGGTGGAAGTCAAAGTTCTCGAGATCATAGTTATTGGCCGACCCTTTTGTGAAAGGACGGCGCCGATAGCGTGGGATGAGGCATCTGTTGTTAGGTCAAACGGATTTTCAAAATTTGGGTATAAAAGGAGCACATCTTCAGAAGAGAGGAGTTTTTTTAGCTTTTCAAAAGCGGTTAAAGCTTCGTCGTCCAGATATATTTTTACGAGTTTTGATTGTCGTGTGCCTATATGTCCGTTCTCACCTCGCAATAGTTTCGTGAGTGGCTTTGCGATTGCGGCGTAATCCTTGACGAATCGTCTATAATACCCTGCAAGGCCTAAGAAGGATCTGAGGGCCCTTAAGGTTGTGGGAGCTTCATAGTTAACTATTGCTTCTATCTTGCTAGGGCAAGTTGTAATACCGTTAGTGGAAACAATGAATCCTAAATATTCGACTGACGTTCTGAAAAATTTTGATTTTTCTAGGGATACCCTCATATTGGCTTTATATAAATTTTTTAGTATTCGATCGATGTCATCGATATGCTTCCGCTCTGAGTCAGAGAATATGATGATATCGTCGATATAGACGTGGCAGGATTTTCCGATTTCGTCACGGAGTACATCGTCAATGGCTCGTTGAAAAATACTCGGTGCATTTTTCAGGCCAAATGGGAGACGGCAAAATTCGTATTTTCCGTTATTGACACTGAAGGCCGTTTTTTCCCGATCACGTTCGGCCAACCTTATTTGGTGGAATCCACTTTTTAAATCTAGGGTTGTAAAAATTTTAGCTTTTCCAAGATTGGATAAGATAACAGATGGATCCGGTATAGGATACTTATCGCAAATAGTTTTTGAATTTAATTTTGTGTAGTCGAACACGAGTCGCTTGTTGGGTCTGCCATTTTCGTCTGTACCTTTTTTGTCGACGACCCATACAGGACTGTTGTACGGGGAACGGGATGGTCTGATGATACCATCGTTTAGGAGTTTTTCAACCTCTTGGTTGACGAATTCAGTCATAGGGATTGGGTATGACTGGTATTTGGAATATATGGGCTCTTGATCCTTAGTTCTAATGGTGGCTGCAATTTTTGTATTAAAGGGTAAAGCTTCATTTGGGTTTGCGAACACGCCTGAATTTTTTCGTATGACGTCGTCGAATTCTTTTTTAAGGTTCTTGGGAATATTTTCGGTTGCTAGGACGTTAACTGCGTCCAGCTCTAGGTATCTTAATTTTTCTTGACCCCCTTCGAAGAGGAGTGTGTCTTGTTTTGCATCTATGATGCCTTTAATTTTTTTAATAAGGCTGAATCCTATGATTCCGTCAAATAGCGGAAGATTTGGGAGTATGAAAAAAGTTTCGGTTCTACCGAACAGGTTAATTAGGGTCTTATGGTCAATGGTGTTCGTACCATGAATTGATTTTACGAGAAACGATGTAAGTAATTTTTTTACGCCTTTTAAGTTTTCTAAGTTTTTAATGTAGCTTTTAGAGGCTCCGGTGTCTACCAAAAGTTTTATTGTTCTCTCTCCTAGTGTTCGTTCAATATAGGGGAGAACTGATTTTCCCCTAAAAAATTAATTTCGTCCTCAAAATGCGGGTTTTGGGAATTTGGGTTAGCCGTGTCTGGCGGTTGGGGTAGGATGGGTTTTTCTGTTGCGAGGTCCTCCGGCGGAAGTTCTTGTCCGAGGTGATTGATTCTCTGGATCTTTCCGGGAATTTGTCTGTCCGACCCTATACTTCTTTTATATCTTTGCACGTCCTGGAAATTATTGGTTCTGACCGTTCGCATGCTCTGGTCTACGTCCATGGCATGTGGGGGTGATTGGGGGTTGAAATTCTGTTGATTTGTGGCTTGAAAAGGTGCACGAAAATTTGAGCGAGGCTGAAAGTTCTGTGTTGAGAAGCGTTGAGATTGATTAGACGGTTGTTGAGGCCAGAATTGGCTATTTTGTGTGTTGGGAGTTCTTGGCTGCTGTGTAGGATGTGGAGGATTCGGTTGTTGGTTTGCGAAAGCCGGTCCGGGACTTGGTATATTGCGTTGTCTAAAATGTGATTGAGATGGATGGTCAGGAGAAGACCTATTGAGGCCGTTATTATAGATGGCTGCGAAATGGTAACGGTTTTGATTTGTTTCTAATTCTTGAGCCAAAGCAAGGGCTGTTGGCATGTCTGCGGGCTTGCACGAAAAAAGGGTGTCGCATAAGGGTTTTCTCAGCCCTGAAATGAAAACACGTAATGCGTCTTGCCTATACATTTGGTTTAATGAATTTATTAAAGAGCTATCCCCTTCGTTTGACATTATGACTTTGTTAATTATTGCTGTGAGCTTGCGTTCTACCATGTCGTAGAACTGGACTATCGATTTTTGGCCCTGCCTGAGGGTAGAGAGCTCCTGTTCCAACGTATAAATAGACTTCTTGTCTGCATAGGTGAAGTCCAGCCTAGCTAAGATCGCGTTGAAATTCAAGATTGTATTGTATGCGCTAAGTGTGGCGTCCGCATTACCTACTATTTTATTTCTTAAAATGGCCACTGCTTGGTAGTATTTCGAACTACCTTCAAATGGCTCGAAAAGCTTGTGTGCGGTCATGGCCGCTTGCCTCCATGAGACGTATTTTTCCGGTTGCCCATTAAATTCTGGGACTGATTTTATTATGTCGAGAGGCTCATTGCACTCGACGCCTTCCCTGATTTCTATGGGGCGATATTCTATTGCTTGTGCTGGGGTTTCCAATAGTGAAAGCCTTTGTGTGAGGGAATCTATTGTACTTTGAAAATGTTGTCTAGTTCGTTCTACTGCCTGGTTAACTGCAGTGTTAAGAAGGGCTTGCATTTGTTGTGCGTCCATTATGTTGGTTTGTTTGTTCGTTTCGTGAATGCTTAAGTTCTGTAATAACTGCAAGGCTTCGTCTTCGTCTGCGGGGGTACTATTTCTCTTATTCATCAAGTTGGGATAAATTTTATTTTAAAGTCATCGTTTAGCAATAAGTTTTTTTTTAATAATAATCGATAAATGAGTGAATTTTCTTTATTTTAAAAATTTTCCTTTTATTTATTTGGATATTTTTTGCTCTATTTATATTCCATTTATGGGTGTGTTTTAATTTTTCATAGTAATATAAGGGATTTCAACAAACAGTATTGATTAGCAAGTGCATAAATTTATAAATAATAAAAGTATAAAATTGAGAATAATAAGTTTATGGATAATAGAAATATAAAATTAAAATTAAAATAATAGTTGAATTTGCTTTTATTAAAGTATTAATTTTTTTGCATAAAATTCCCTTTTTTTATTTTTGTTTTTATTTTTATTTATTACTTTCCTTATGTTTTTTAAATTTTCAACTATTTTTATCTATAGTTTTGATGTAGCTTACATTAATTCTGCTGCCTGCATGTTGCTCTTAATAATCTTCTGTCCGGGTGGGTTTGGGTTGCTTCGTATTCTCTGCTTCATTCTTTGACGATCCGTTTGCTGCTGTTTATATTTCAATTTTTCTGCTTCGTGACTTCTGCTTCTCCCTTTGACAATCCGCTCGCTTGGTTGTTTTTTTTTTTACGTTTACTTTAGCTTTTCTTTTTTGTGTTCATAAATTTTGTTTTTCGATTTTTTATTGTTCGTTGCTATTTAATTTATTTATTTAATTTATTAGCTTTTCTTTTTTGTGTTCATAAATTTGTTTTTCGATTTTTTATTGTTCGTTGCTATTTAATTAATTTATTTCATTATTTTTCTTGGTTTTTCTTTTTCTAAAAAATATTTTTGGGGTTGAAAGTTGTAACCCCGTGTGATCGGCGATGTGAATTTGCACTTTTTTTTTATAGTTTCACTTGCTCGCTGCTTTTTGCTCTTGTTATGTTGTTGATTGCATTCCAAAAATCGAGTCTGCACGAACGCTTGGTCAGTGGGTTCTTACTGGCAAGTGATCGCTTTCAATGTTGTTGGGCGCCAATTAACTTGTTTTTTATGTTCAAATAAAACACGTTGTTTATTTTAGCCTTAGTTTTTAGCCCTTTAGCCTTTAGTTGTCTTATCCTTTAACTTTCAAGTTCAAATAAAACACGTTGTTTATTTTAGCCTTTGATTTTTTATTTCCCTCCTATGGAGGTTACGATCTGTGTTTGATGAGGTGCGGTAGCCAACTAACTTAATTTTAACATGAAGAAGCCTACAACTCCACTTGTCGCTTTGCAGCTTGTCGTTTCAGATTTGCTGACTTAGCGCAAACGCTCCCATGGGAATACGTTGGGACTTCGCGATAATTTTGACATTGAAATTAAGTGTTGGGTTACAAATGGAATTCGTGCTGAAGTTATTGAAGTTGCTGAGGTTTGGCCTTGAAGTTAGTGTCACGTTGTGACGACGTGTCCAAAATTGTCACGCTCTGACAACGTGCCTTAACTTATATTCAGAATTTTCTTCTTTTTTTTCGATAATTTTTTTTTTTGCAGATTATGAAAGTTCAGATAATTTCCAACAACTTTTATTACGATCAGTTTTTTGTTTTCGAACTGCTTTTTATAGGAAAATCGATCTGAAAAACTCAACATTTTCAAGGTTTCAACAAAAAAACACTATTTTTCTATCTATCTATACTATCTATTTTGAAATTTTGGGGGGCTCCAAATCCGACTTAGAGCTATGGTCTCTTGAGCAAAATTTCTCAGAATCACCTATAGATTACGTTTTCGCTATACGCTTCATCAAAAAAATCGTTCGTACATATATTAATTTTTTACAAATATTTAAATTTATTTTATGTTTTCATATGTAAATTAATATTTTTGCATAGATCTTTTATTCTTATTCATTATGTTCATTATTGGATAAATCAGTAATTATTTGCACAATTTGTTTCTAAATATTATAAAAACAAAAATGGTGTTTACGCTGAGAGAATAGTGCCCAAAGTTATCCGCATGACTTCTGTCAATTGGTAAATTTTAATCCTCGCCATAGTACTGGTCCTGCCATACGCTGTTTTGGCTGTTTATATATCGGTGTGGCGTGAACAGGCGGCAGTTGCCGTAAATCACCAATGAAAATCATGTCTAATCCACCAAAATTCGTTTCAAAATTCCCTGTTATATGTTTTAATCTAGCATCAATTTGAGCTAATATTTCTGCACCAATCATGCTCACTTCATCTATGATCAAGACTTTTACATATCTGAACAGTGTACGATATTGATTTGCCGTCTCTGTTGATAATGGAAGAAGTTTTGATAGCGATATTTTCAACGCAGTGTGTACGGTCGATCCGTCGATAGCAACTGCAGCCTTGCCAGTGGATGCACATGTGATGTAGGTATGCATTGCAATATCCATCATTATTTGAATATCTATTGTAAATTTCCATTACAAGTTTTATGGTAAAAGTTTTTCCACATCCAGCAGGTCCAGTAAAGAATACTTGAGGAGGTCCATAACAAAACGCAATAATTCCACCTTAACAATTTTTTGGATAAACGAACAAATGTAATTAAAGTCAGTAGGATATATATTTTTCTTGTAATAGTTGCTGTGGAATAATAGTTTTCTAGGAACAATACAAATCATAAATAAGTTAATTTATTTGGCTATTTTTGTTTTAGTTATTTAGAAAACAAATTTGGAAATATTGCGTTTTGGTCCGACACATAGTATTTATTTCATTTTGCTATGAACCCTATGGAAATGTTGCGTTTTGATATGAACTTGGTTTGGAATTGTGGCGTTTTGCTGTGAACAACATAGAAATAAAATCTTTTTGATTTGAATTGCATAAATTTTATTATATTACACAAGTACAGGCGCGGATTCAGAAAAATATTTCGGGGGGGGTTTCAAAAAGTAATTCTTTAATATTTGTAAAATGCCTTTTAATTTGTATGTAGTTTTATAGGCGATCCAAATATTTCGGGGGGGTTTCAACCCCCCAAAAACCCCCTGAATCCGCCACTGCACAAGTACATTCAAGTATTACAAAAGTATATAAGTATTCAAGTATTAAAAAAAAATCAACATTGTGTTACATTTCATATTAGTGTCCTCCTCCTAACAGTCACATAAGGTTATATCATTGGTTTAAGGGGGGTAAGGGTTTCAGCGTAAAAAAACACTTTTTTATGAACTTTTTTTGAAAGTATGGATTGATCAAATTTATTTAAACCTTTTGTACATTATTAAGCACACTTTTAACAATATTCTCTCATTTATTCATGCAGAAATATTACAAAACAAACCGGTGACAGAGCTTGCCCCAGAACGTCTTTAAAAAAATACAATTTGCGGTGATCACTGTATCTCGGTCGGAAATTATCTGAAATCAAAAACCATTAAAATTTCGTCAAAGTATTGTCAAATCCTCACCCCAACGTTCTCCGATTATTTTTTTTCAATTAAAAATTTTTGTGGCCAGCTAAAGTGTAAACTGCTATTTTCCACGAAAAATTCCGCCATTTTGTGGGTGGGAAACCCCCTTAATGTAAAAAAAAAATTGTTTACTAAACGTTGGGGTGAGGTATTTTATATGTATTGTAGAAAAAGTGTACCAAGTTTCAAATGAATCGATGTAGTAGTTTTTAAATGACAGTGATCACGGACTTTGGAAAAGTAGTTTTGAGAAAAACGCGATAGAAGAGAATAAGCTGTATACGAGTACCTGCACTAAAGGACAGGGGACTAACTATAGACCATAACGTCAAGAGTTTTGCTCCGATCGACTTAAAATTTTGAGAATATATTCTTGTTCGTCTAAAATTCTAACCCCGAAATGTTTGACCACTGTTGGCCAGGGTTTCCAGGTTTTCCAGATTTTAACAATATCTTTCTTTAATTGCAACACCAAGAAAAATTCCATCCTTTTATGATAGCTGGTTAATTTTTCTTTGCCGTCAATTATGATGACGAAATCGACGATGCAAATCACTTCTACCACGTTCGCCTAGCTACAGTATTGTTGCCAGTGGTGCACAAAGGGGGTACCCAAATTGTTGGTGTGAAATATGGTTTAAAATGGAATTGTGTTCATAAGTTGTACGCAAACCCCCCCAAAATCCTGTTTACGCTATTAATTGTCACCATAAACTTTCACAAAAACACTTTCTCAGGCACAAGGTTCGACAAGGTTCGAAATTCGAGTAAGTAATTACTTAACTGGCCATAACAACCCGTTATCGGGTTACGGCCTGCCGCAAAACTTCTCTCTAGGCGCCACTGCTTCGCGCGCGCCTTCTCCAGTTGGTCACACCAAGAGATACCAGGGCCTCTTCCACTTGGTCCTTCCTCCGGAGACACGGCCCCCCTCTTCGCCGTCGACCTCCAACCATCGCATCGAACACCTTTTTCGCCGGAGCTTCGTCGTCCATACGGCAGACATGGCCGAGCCAGCGTAGCCACTGGATGTTAATTCGCTGCGCTACGTCCATGTCCTTATACAGCTCATACAGCTCGTTATTGGTTCGTATGCGATAGTCGCCACCAGCACGAAGATTTTGCGAAGTACCTTCCTCTCGAACACTCCAAGGGCCGCTATGTCGTTTCGTGTCATTGTTTATGCTTCAGCGCCATAGAGGAGCACGGGCAAGATAAGCGTTTATAGAGTGCAAGTTTTGTCGGTCGAGAGAGGTCTCTACTTCTCAATTGCTTACCGAGACCGTAGTAGCACCTGTTGGCAAGAGTTATCCTTCGCTTTATCTCCAGACTGACATCATTGCTGCTGTTGATGGCGGTGCCAAGGTAGACGAATTCCTTGAAAACTTCAAAGGTATACCTGTCGGCCTCGACGTGAGACCCTAGCCGCTGCGAGTCCCTGCGTGTAGACAGCATATACTTCGTCTTGCCCTCATTTGCCACCAGACCCATTTTGCAGATTCTCTTTCGATAGCCGCAAATGCAGCGGTGACATCTCGCTTGTTACGTCCGATGACATCAATGTCATCAGCGTAGGCAAGGAGCTTGACACTTTTGTTGAAGATTGTGCCATTATGATGTACACCGGCCTTGCGCAGAACACTCTCCATGGTGAAGTTAAAGAGGTCGCAGGACAAAGGATCACCCTGTCTGAATCCTCGAATGGGTCGGAGAGATCACTTCCAACCTTGACGGAGCTGCGCGTATTGCTCAACGTCTCTCTGCAAAGTCTCACGAGCTTTGCAGGGATACCAAGTTCTGACAATGCGGCATATAGGTGATCCCTTATCGGGTTATCGAATGCTGCCTTGTAATCGATGAAAAGATGGTGAGTATCGATTTGATTCTCATGGGTCTTCTCCAGGATTTGGCGTCGAGTGAATATCTGGTCAATGGTGGAGTAACCAGGTCTAAAGCCGCACTGATAAGGTCCAATCAGCGCCTTGGCGAGTGGCTTTAATCTTTCACATATTACGCTCGTCAGGACCTTGTATGTAATGGGAAGTAGGCTGATACCCCTGTAGTCGACGCATATTGTTGGGTTGCCTTTCTTCAGCACAGGGCAAAGGGCACTGAGGTTCCAATCGTTGGGCATTCGTTCCTCCAGCCATGTTTTGCAGATGAGCTGATGCATGCACCCAATCAGCTCACCGCCACCGGCGTTGAACAATTCAGCTGGTAGCCAATCCGGCCCCGCAGCTTTATTGTTTTTGAGTCGCTGGATAGCAACCCAGACCTCGTCATAGCTGGGCGGTGGCACGTCCACACCGTCGTCGTCGATTGGTGCCGTCTAGACATCTTCACCACTGGCGGTATTTTTCCTTCGTCGCCTGCGAGCGCCTGGTGAAGTGCTCCTTCCACAACCTCAGCACACCCTGCGCATCCGTAACCAGATCCCCGTTTTCGTCTCTGCAAGAAGATGCCCCGGGCTTAAATCCTTCCGTGAGACGCTTAATTTTTTGGAAGAATTTTCGAGCGTCATTCCTGCTTCTGCACTCCTCGATTTCCTCACGCTCGCGCCTTTCTTGCTCCTGTTTCTTGCGTCTAAAAAGGCACCTCTCTTTCTTCCTCTCCTCCCGGTATTTTTCTGTCATGGCTCGCGTGGCTGCCGACTGCAGGGTCTTCTTGTAGGCAGCATTCTTCACTGCAGTGGCTGCGCGACACTCTTCATCGTACCATTGGTTTTTTGGTGGTCAGCGTCGAAAACCAAGGACATTTTCTGCGGCGGCGCGCATTGAGTGGGATAATTGAGCTCATAATCCGCCGATATCATCAGGTGGAGAGGGGCAGCAACCGAGCTGGTTGGATAGTTGAGCGGAGTAGGCTTCGGCTACCCCTTGTGATCGCATCTTACTGATGTCCAGCTTTCTTCGCAAACTAGGTTGCGCGGTCTTCGCATGCGTACCTTGGCTGCAATAAGGTAATGGTCCGAGTCGATGTTGGGTCCTCTCAACGTGCGCACATCTAGAATGCTAGAAGCATGCCTTCCATCAATCACAATGTGTTCAATCTGGTTGCGGGTGGATTGATCGGGGGATAACCAAGTGGTCTTGTGGATATCGAGGTGTTTGAATTCGGTGCTACTAACTACCATGTTTCGTGCCGCGGCAAAATCGATCAGCCTCAGACCGTTGTTCGAAGTAGTCCCATGGAGGCTGAACTGCCCGACTGTGGAGCCAAAGATGCCTTCTCGCCCGACCTTTGCATTGAAGTCCCCGGGCACCCGTCGTAGACGTCCTCGAGCTTCGCATAGAAGGCATCCTTGGTCGCATCGTCCTTCTCTTCCGTGCGCGGGCGTGCGCGAAAATTAGGCTGATGCTAAAGTATTTAGCTTTGATGCGGATCGAAGCCAGCCGTTCGTTCACCGGAGTGACGTGGTGTCGAAGTTTCTTGCTGACCACAAATCCGCAGCCAAATTCGCGCTTCTCCGCATGGTAGCTGTAGTAGATGTCGCAGTCTGCTTGCTTGGAGCAACCTTGTCTTGTCCATCGCATTTCCTGGATGGCGGTGATGTCAGCCTTACATTTCGTGAGGGCTTCCGCCAGTTGGATAGAGGCACCTTCCCTATAGAGGGTCCGGACATTCCAGGTGCATATCCTCAAATCGTGGTCCTTGAATCGTTTGCTGTGGTCGTCAACATTGTGGGTTCCTTCCGAGGCTTGCTTTTGGCTTTCATTGGTAGATGATTTTCCGTGGCGGGCACGAAACCCTGCGCACAACCCAAATTTGAAGTCCTGGGGATTGGACTCGCTGCACACATTAGTTCAATATTCAGCGGGTGCCAAACAGCTATCCAAAAGGGCCGCGCGGAGGCTGTACATCAGCTTGGATTGGACAGGGACAAGGATCTTTCTGGCGTTTGCCAGGTTGAACGCAATCACAGACTTTACCTTGTATGTCCGCTCCCTTCCTTCCAAGGTTCAACGTTTTCGGTAAAAATAAGAAAGGAATTTTTGTTGAAAATGTTAACTGTTGCATTATAGTTTCCTGATCTGAAAATTGCCTAAAAGATATTGAACAAAAACTCAAGACTAAAAGGCCATCATTATTTCCATACAGGACTTTTAATATATTAAATAACGACTTTTTAAAAACAATAAGTTTTTTGCAAAACTAATTTTTTTAGTTTCCTTCTGACTCAACACAGCGATTTTCGTGGTTTAAAGAGTGTTAAAACATTTTCGGCCGCTGGTCGATTTTTCGACCAGCCACTTTGAAGGAGAGTAGCTCTGCACTTAGACATTATATCTTTGAACTTTTGATGCATAAAATAGCTTTGGTCTTTTGGTAACCCCTCGAAATAATATTTTTTGTTTTTAAAGCTAATTTTAGAGATGTTGGTGAAGGCACGAAAAAAAGCATTTTTGTAGTCATATTTTGAATATTCTGAAAAATATATACCCTTTTTAAATTATTGATTTATTATTGATTATTTACGAAGCCTAAAGACCAAATTACCATAATCAATTGATATCCATAAGATTATGAAAATATTTTTACCTCTCAGCACCGCGTACTTTTCAGTGGTCGAAAAATCGACCATTGACCAGAAGTCGTCATGTATGTACATATGTAAGCCAACAATTGTTTGTTTTCATTCTTGATTATTATTTGACTAAAACTATGTACAAATATATTTGTTTTTATTTGAAATTGAATTTTTATTAATTTATAAAAAAAATTTTGTAAAAAAAAAACACCAAAAAAATCCAAAAATATTCTTGATTAAGGTCCTAAATGTAAGTCCTTAAAAGGAATTACAAAAATATTGGCTATTTCTGGTAGCGGCCGAAAATGGGTTAAAAGAGATTTATATCATCGGCTGGGATGTTCTTCAGGATGGCGGTACATGCCTTTTGGATGACTTTTACACCAAAAATGCATTTTACCGAAAAGGTAAAAGGTCACACAGTGCCAAATCAGGCTAATATGGGGATTTTGGTTAAAACACGATTTTTAGCCCTTCGAATATTTAATTCCAAATAACTTTTAGTCATCAGTGCGGGACAATCGTTTCAGTAATATTGGTTTTTCATTCGATGCTAATTTTTGTTTCCATGACACAACACAAACGTGTTGAAAATTTTGACTGAAAATTGGGAAAAGTACCTTCTCAACTACTATTTACAATACAGTACAGTAGGGGAATAGGTTCAGTTATGGTCACTTGTTGAAATATTGTACTATAACAAAAACACTTTGTTAAACACTTTGGAAAAACTGAATACGTTCTGTTTTGGATTTCAATAGTAAAATTTGTATTTTAAAATTTTTCATTCTTGAATAAACTCTCTCTCGTAAAACATCAACCGAGAAAAGGTTATGGGCCCAGGCTCGTAGAACGCAAGGAGATAACGTACGGCCTACAACGAGGTAGCAAGAATATAAAAGAAAACGATGTCGTCGCTGTACCAAATAGAAAGGCTTGAGGAACGAAATTATGATGGATGGAAGATCCACATTCGCAGTGTCCTCGTCCACACGGATCTCTGGGAGTACGTGGACGGGACGAATACGATTCCGGCAGAAGAGCCAGAAGCCGCAATATGGAGAAAACAGGACCAGAAGGCGCTTTCGACCATCTTACTCAGCATGAAAATGTCGCAGTTAAGCGTGGTAAAGCATTGCGAAACAGCACGGGAAGCATGGCTGCTTTTAAAGAAGAAATTTGAGCCTCGTGGACTAGCAAGAAAGGTGCTACTGTTTCGGAAACTATTGGGCTTAAAGATGGTTCCAGTGCAGACGATGAATAGTCTCGACAAGATTTCGAGGACATCGTCAACAAGCTGTTTGAAGTCGACATCAGGATTCCGGAAGAGCTATTGTCCATCGTCCTGCTAAACAGTCTGCCTGACGAATTTGAGACGTTTGTGGTAGCAATCGAATCCCGAGATGTGCTGCCTCCATTAAATGCGCTGAAATCGAAGATGCTGGAGGAGTTCGAGCGGCGCAACGGAAAAGAAAACGAAGAACGCAACAATCAACAATTTTTTTAAGCAAGGCAGGGAACGCTCGCGGAGCAGTACCTGAGAAGCTGAAGAACGACAAGCAGAAGAAAGAAGATTTGAAATGCTTCAAATGCGGACGAAAAGGACATTTCGCCCGAGAGTGTATGAAAAGAAGTCCCATTTCAAATGCAATGCTGTACGGTATGCAAGCTGAAGGATTGCAACGAAATACATGGGTGTTCGACAGTGGTTCAACGTGTCACATGTGTTGTGACGAAAAAATGTTTAAACAAATACGAAACTACAAAGAAAGGATTGATTTGGCAGCAGAATACTCCATTTCATCAGCCGGCGTCGGAGATGTGCACCTGCGGACTCCATTCGGTGATGATTTCGTCTTGAGGGATGTACTAACAATATAGAGAATACGCATCTTCACAAATTTATCAAGCGTGTTTCTTGACGCGGGCGGGAAGAGATGAGCGGAGGCATAGGTTGCGGGAAATTTGCTCGCACTCAACAGTTTGCGATCTTGTTCGTCGAAGCGCAAGCGGAGAGTAGACAACGAGCCAAAGCATCGCCATCGTCGTTTCAACGAAGATGATTCGGGATTCGCTAATGTTTTTGGTGTTGTCGTTTGTTGTGTGCTATGCTTTTTATGTTGCCGATTGGTTCTGCTGCACAGATTGCTGTCAGCTCACCATCAATCGAATCTTTGTAGTGTATTGCTTTTTGCTGGCCAATGCTTTGATTGATTTTAAAATTTGGTGGTTGATCCCAATTTAACATGTTTACAAATATTTTTACGTGGCGAGTTCGAAGTAAAATTATTTGTATATATTTTCGCATTTGATTACAATTTTTAAGAATATGGGAAAACTACGAAAAAAATTAACTGATAGGCATATTGACTTCAATATTCGTAAAACACTTGAAATCAAAAATATTTAGATGCGTGTTTTAATTTTGTTTTTTTTTTGAAAATCGAAATCTAACGGACAAACCAAGGGTTAAAAGATTGTATAGAAAAACAAAATTTAATAGGTCTATTGACTTTCAATAGGGCGAAAGCACTACTAAAGCACTAAATAAAGAAATAAATGATAAGACAAGTATTTTGTCATAAGAAAAATGTAAAAAATATTCTACACCTGAATGGTTCCATGGCGAATGATGTGACCATAAATTTACAATATTAGATTTTCTTATTTTAGTTCTTTTAAATAAGCATTATATGTGGGCCGTAAGAAAGGATCCAAAGAACGGGACGGAAAATTATTACGGGCTAATAAATACGTTTTCTTTCCAATTCCATTTTTATTTAACCCATTTTCGGCCGCTGGTCGATTTTTCGACCAGTCACTTTGAAGGAGAGTAGCTCTGCACTTAGACATTATATCTTTGAACTTTTGATGCATAAAATAGCTTTGGTCTTTTGGTAACCCCTCCAAATTATAATTTTTTTTAAAAGATAAATTTAGAGATGTTGGCGAAGGCACGAAAAAAGCATTTTTTAGTCATATTTTGAATATTCTGAAAAATATATAACCTTTTCAAATTATCGATGTATTATTGATTATTTACGAAGCCTAAAGACCAACTTACCACAATCAATTGATATCCATAAGTTTATGAAAATATTTTTAACCCTTCAGCACCGCGTACTTTTCAGTGGTCGAAAAATCGACTATTGGCCAGAAGTCGTCATGTATGTACATATGTAAGCCAACAATTGTTTGTTTTCATGCTTGATTATTATCTGACTAAAACTATGTACATAATATGTACATATGTACACATGTACATATGTAATATGTATAAAACAAATATATATTATATATTTGTTTTTATTTGCAATTCAATTTTTATTTATTAATAAAAAAATTTTGTAGAAAAAAAACAAAAAAAATCCAAAAATATTCTTGATTAAGGTCCTAA
Organism: Melieria omissa; assembly: GCA_963971225.1. Classification (NCBI taxonomy): domain Eukaryota; kingdom Metazoa; phylum Arthropoda; class Insecta; order Diptera; family Ulidiidae; genus Melieria; species Melieria omissa. The sequence goes on from OZ020270.1 coordinate 66,437,534, forward strand.
ATATAAGTCCTTAAAAGGAATTAGAAAAATATTTGCTATTTCTGGTAGCGGCCGAAAATGGGTTAATTGTCTTTGTCGCCATGACAGCCATATTTTATTTTCTTTTCTATGCTTTTGCGCACACTACAGTCAGTTGTGAGTTCAGGAGCAATATGCGACGCCGTGCAGGCTTATAGAAGAAGAACAAAAGCCCGCCAGAAAATAGAAATCGTTTTACAATTTCAGCTTTTCGCCAGAGCAACAACAAGAACAACAGCACATCGTCATAGAGTCCGACCGATACCAAATTGTTTGGCCGATGCCGATGCCGATTAATCGGCATCGGCCAATTCTCAGCCGATGCCGATTAATCGGTCAAAAGGCCGAAAATCGGCCGATGCCGATGCCGATGCCGATGCCGATTCCATAGAAAAAAAAACACGAATGAATTCAATCAAAAACACTGCTTATTTTATAAAACTTTACATATATAGTACATTTCATCACATTCATCACAAATTAACAAACAAAAACGAGAAAATAAACAACTAAAAACTAAATAAAATTACAAGAAAATTCAGAATTTAAATACATTAAACTAAAATTTCCCCCAAATTTATAACACATAAAATAAATATTTCATGAAAATTGCTCATTCTATTTGGCACAAGGAATTAACAAAAGACCCAATAGCCAATATTGCTGAACAAGGTGTTGATGTAGCAAAAATAGATTAAAAATATCTGTAAAATATTGTCCCCTTAAGTGTTTGTCATAAAATCCAAACAAATCTAAGGAGAAACCCCCCTAATCAGGCAACACTGGTTTGTAACGTATAATAAAAATGTAATAAATATACAAAGCGAGATATGAAAAAGAAAGACAGTGCGATTCAGCTGCAAATAAAAACAAACAAGAAATAAAAGCAGGAAAATCTACCAAAAAAAACCGATGTGGCATCGGCCAAAAAAAGCCGATGTGGCATCGGCCAAAAAAGGGCGAAGCCGATGCCGATGCCGATTCTTTTTTTTTTGGCCGATGCCGATACTAGCCGATGCCGATACCAATTTTATTGGCCGATACTAGCCGATGCCGATGCCGATGCCGATTAATCGGTCGGACTCTACATCGTCATCCTCCTCTTCGCACAATTGAGCGAGAATGAACGAGTGAGCACAGACGCGGCATTCGTGTTTCTATGATTTGCGCTCAGAGCATTGTGCTGTCGTTTAAAGTGTTTCCTCTCGTTGTCTACCCCCCGCATCTAGAAGACATCGCCACCCGTCAGCACCCGCATTCAAATTTTTGCTTGTACGTGATGCACACTCTTTATGTTTCATACTTTTTGGTACTATACGTACCAGAACTCAGACGCAATTTTATATCGATTTCCCGATGCGTGGAAATGAAGTTGGAAGCGGTATTCACAGAGAAAATGGTTACAATGCACAACGAACGTGGCAAAATAATTCTTCGTGGACGGAAAGTTGGACAACTTTACATCTGCGATGGCGAAGACGAAAGACGGAAGCAGAATGGCGCATGTTACATGGCGTGCTGCAACGATTTGCAGTTGTGGCATTATCGACTTGGACATTTAAATATGGCAAGTATGATTGAATTATCCAAGAAAGAGATGGTTCATGGACTTAACATTAAAGAAGCTCGAAAAGATATCGTATGCGAGGTGTGCGATAGAGCAAAACTATGCGTGAAGCCATTTCCTAAAGCTGCAACTTACTGTAGCAAGGAAGTGCTGCGGCCCAATGAGGGTGACTTCAGCTGGAGGTGCCCGATATTTTGTATTGTTCATCGACGATTTTTCGAGGATGACGTTTGTGTACTTGCTCAAAAACAAAGGAGAAGTATTCAACGCCTATCAAAGTTTCGTCGCGATGGCAGAGAGGCAAACGTCCAAGAAGTTGAAGGTGTTACGAAGTGACAACGGACGCGAATACTTGAGCAAAGAGTTCTCAATGAGTCTGGAGAAACTTGGAATTCGAAGACAATTTTCTGTTGAATATACACCGCAACAGAATGGTGTCGCGGAGCGGGCGAATCGGACAATTGTAGAGATGGCACGATGTATGCTGATTGCATCAAACTTGCAAGAGTTGTTATGGGGAGAAGCTGTACACACTGCAGTTTATCTCCGCAATCGCAGTCCATCGGTGGCTTTGGATGGGAAGACTCCAGTGGAAAAGTGGAGCGGTATCTAGCCAACAATATCACATCTACGAGTATTTGGTTGCAAAGCATTTGTTCTGGATAAACGACCAGGCAATTCCAAGTTCCAAGCCAGAGGCTTCGAATGTGCTTTGGTGGGATATTGCGAGGCATACCGTTTATTGGACCCAAAAACAAAGAAGCTGTACAAAAGTCGTGATGTTAAGTTTTTGGAAAGTGCGACAGTTGCAGCTCAAAATTCTATTAGAAATCCATTGGAAATCTTGGCAGAACAACGGGATAACGGGAGTGACCAGAAAATAGTTAACAATATAGACTTGGTAAGCATTTTTTCACACAACGAAGTACCACCGTATGTGGATAGGGCTGATAGAGGTGATCAAGTTGATGAAGCAGCACCTAGCGTTGATGGTGACAACACAACAAGTTACAAAACACTGAGGTCCGGTAAAGTAGTTTTTAATAGTTACTTAGAAGCGGATGACGACAACATACCATATTTTACCATGGTAAAATAAGTTCTAAACAGAGATGACCGCGAAAAGTGGATAGAATCCATGCAAAACGAATTCGATTCATTAACGTCGAAGAAAACATGGATTTTGGTAAACAAACCACCTAACGTACCCGTAATAAATAACAAATGGACGTATTGAACGGTATACCTAAATCTAGATTAGTAGCTAAAGGGTGTTCACAGAAATATGGAATTAATTACTCCGAAACTTTTTCCCCTGTAACACGATATTCTACTGTAAGAATTATATTGGCTTTAGCTGCCGAGTTTAAACTTTTGGTACAGCTAGATGTAACCACTGCACATTTGAATGGAGATATCGACGTCGACGTTTATATGCAACAGCCAGAAGGATTTGAGGATAAACGTTATCCAGACAAAGTTTGTAAACTTCAAAAATCCCTCTATGGTTTGAAACAGTCTGGACGGCTATGGAACGAGAAATTAGATGAAATATTACGTAAAATTGGGTTTACTCGTTGCAAAGTAGATCCATGCGCGTACAAGATGATGCGGCAAAAGGAACTTATCATTGTCATTGTATACGTCGATGATATGTTAGTTGTATGTTCGAAGCTAGATACAATGAAGCAAGTTAAAGCAGATATTTCTTCATGGCTAGAAATTACGGACAAAGGTCCAGTTGATTACTTTCTAGGGATGGAGGTGGAGAGAAAAGAATCCACTGGCCCCATTTCGATATCCCAGAAAAATATAATAGAAGAACTTTTGGAGAAGTACAATATGACACAATGTCGCAAATGCAGTACACCTTTGGATGCAGGGATGGAATTTAAAAAGGAATCAAATTGTAACGACGAAGACAAGGTAGACGTCAACGACTATCAATCTTTGATTGGGTCATTAATGTACATAGGGATTTGCACGAGACCAGACATAATCCATTCCGTCAGCAAGTTGGCCCAGTTCAATAAAGAACCAAGAAGCGAAACATATTTTGAGATATTTAAGCCATACATCTAAATATGCTTTAAGATATAGGCCAACGGGCAAATCACTTTTCAGATATTCAGACGCCGATTGGGCTAGTTGTTGCGAGGATAGAAAATCGTACACAGGATTCGTGTTTATACTAGCCGGCGCTGCAGTTTCATATGAATCAAAGAAACAACCAACGGTAGCTTTAAGCAGCACGGAGGCAGAGTATATGGCTATATCTGCAGCAACTAAGGAAGTAATATACCTACGTAATTTACTCGCGGAACTCGGATTTGAAAGGTGTGTAAAAGATGCTACGACCTTGTGCGGAGACAACATAAGTGCACAACAACTGGTTCGGAATCCAGTGTACCACGCAAGAAGCAAACACATCGATATCAGGGTACATCATGTTCGAGAAGTATATCAAAATGGTTTGATAAAACTATTATGTGTACCAACGACTGAAAATATGGCAGACATTTTTACCAAGAACCTACAGAAAGCGAAGCATGAAGTATTGTATCCAAAGTTGGGAATTCAATAAGTGTTTTTTATTAAGGGATGGTGTTGAAATATTGTAGGGGAATGGGTCCGGTTGTGGGCACCTTTTTGTTTTTGGCTCATAACTTTTTACCAAGTTCTTCTTAATCGGACATATGGACATCTATGGAAAGCTAGAAACCTTAGCTAACAAGTAATGACAAAAGTAAATCGATTCCGTCAAATAGAAAATTTTTTTTTTTAATTTTGTAAAGTAGTCATTTTTAACAAAAATTTTTTTTTGGTTCGGTTGTGGGCACCCTTGGAAAATCTGCTGGAAACGGGGAAATATTAAGAAAAACCAACACGAATATAGAAAAATATTAAGTTTTAATTATTTGAAGCACAATGCACGCATGTGAAGTAGCTGGTACGCATGTGGGCACATTTTAGATGGACGGGCATTTCAAAATGTAAGTGGCCAAGTCATTCTCCTGGGCTGTCAAGAAGACCTAAAGTAAAATGAAATTCAACCTAATTAATCAACACTCTTCAAGTGCTGTGACGTGAAGAAGGTGGAAAACACCAGTCAACCTGATTCGATAACATCCACGAAAAGAAGAAAAAGAAGAAAACACCACCGTCGACAGCTTTGATGTCTCCGAAATTTTCTTCCACCTTCTTTTTGTAGCGTTGGAGATTTGTTTGGAAAATCGCATACGCTGCGGCAGTCGATTTTGTGGTCAGCTTATCTGCAGAACAATGTTAAATTACATCCAACACATTAAAAAAATATCGGAGGATTTTTGTTATTTACCCTCGGAAGATATAGCTAAAACAACCAAAAAATGCGTTAAAAGACCATTTTTGATGAAATAACTTACCAAAACTTACAAAATCACTAAAAGACGGGTGCCCACAACCGAACTAATTGCGGTGCCCACAACCGAATTTGGCAGCCATTTTGAGAAGTAGTGAAAAATTTGTTCGGGGTAAACATATTGGTTGTAATCAATATTGGATCACAAAGTATAATAAATTAACTAAATAAAAATGCATTTTACTCGCCTTCTCGATGGATTCACTTCGATTTATGACACCATTTAAAATGTGTAAAAAAATTTGTGTCTTATTTTTTAAGCACAGAAAGATATATATGGTCCCAGCACAAAGCAGGCGTGTCTGTTCGACTCAGTATTTGGCACAAAAAGATCGTGGTTCCATAATGAACATATGGCCTTAGTCAAAAAAACCCAGCCTGCTTTCTATCAAGAGATACGAAGGGGTGCCCACAACCGAACTATGCCCACAACCGAACCTTTTACCCTACTATAACAAAAAACACTTTATGTTAAACACTTTGGAAAAACTGTTTCGGATTTCAATAGTAAAATTTGTATTTTAAAATTTTTCATTCTTCGACAACAGCACCCTTTTGTTTTTGGCTCATAACTTTTCACCAAGTTCATATTAATCGGACATATAAGTAACTATCAAGATTCATTGAATAGAAGATTGCGCCTTGCGGGAGAAAATAATTTTGAAACCGCACCAGTGACGTCATACAAAATTGGTTCCTATTGGCTGAAAATGTTGATTGAATTTTGGAGAGAGAAACACAGTGGGGCAAAATTAAATATTTGTTACTTCATTATTTTTTTCCATTTTCAATTCCCTTCTTAATTCTAGTAAATTTACCCTTACCGATAAATATTGAGTATTTGCCGTTCGAAGTCGTTTTGGGTGAAGTGCAGCGAGCAAACTCTTGCCGTTTGAACATTCAAATAAGTCTCCCGGCCACAGAACTTCACTCAACGCTGTATAAGGCTTGCATCCTTGGGGAACCGGAAGAAGTGCACTGCGCAATCTAAATCATATATATTCATATATATATAGATATTCCATTTGAAAAGCACTTCACCACTCATGCACCTTTTTTTTCATTATTTTGTGTACACAGGCCCACTGCAAACCGCATGATTCTCTTCTGTTTTGCTTTTTTCTTTTTTTGAAATTTTTCCGCGATATTCTCACTACACGCACTTTTACAGCAAGGACTTTTGAAACTCAAAATTATTTAATTATTTTAACAAAAAACAATGAAAACAATCAAGCAAAAGCGGCACGATTTACAAAAAATGAAATATTTGTGAATACAAAATTTTCAACCAATGAAAACAAAGCACGAAATTTGAATTGAATTGCAGGGTTTCCTCCCGAATTTCACTTGGTTTAGTTGTGTTATTTATATGAACGAATTATACGAATTTATATTTAATTTTGTAAAGATATACAAATTTCTATTAAACTATTATGTAAGCATATGTATATATAGGGGCTTAAGTATAAAGAAAGCCATATATTTGCTCAAAAGAGTAAAGCAAAATGTAAGTTCAAAATAAAAGAGTTTAAAAAGTACTAATGGAAACCCTATATATTCTCCGATGACGTCACTGGTGCGGTTTAAAATTGATTTTCTCTCGGAAGGCGCAATCTCTGTATTCAATGAATCTTGAGTAACTATGGAAAGCTAGAGACCTTAGCTAACAAGAAGTGACGATAATAAATCGATTCCGTTAACCTTCACACTGTCACCAATTTTTATATACGGAAACCTATTAAAAAAAAAATATTAACATATGTTAATATTTTTCTTCTCATAGCCCACATTGTAGGGGCTGAAACCCCATTCATCCCTTTTCCCCCTTCCACATGTGAACCTAAAATCTCTTTAGCACAGTCCATTTTATGTTTTTGCTTACCAACTTAGCTTAAAAAATGAAAACTGTCTTTATAAAACGGATGAGAAGAAAAATATTAACATATGCTAATGTGTAACCAAAATAGGGGTAAAAATTTTCATTTGTAAAAAAAAGATGGAAAAAATTAAATTTTTAGTTTTCTGATTACATATATAGAAAGAGGTTGACAAATTGGCTGAGCCGAAGCCGCATGAAAATCGGACTTGAGCCCAAAAAGTTATAGCAAAATCAAAATTGAAATATTAACATATCGAGCCTTAGTCGCCAAAATATCGTAAGCGCCAAATTCGTAATTTTACAGGAAAAGGTTTTTTGTGTTTTTCTTTTATATTATGTTATTAAATGCTTCCATTTTGTGCATGCATTACTGTTCAAAGTTATTTGTGGAATACCGATAAAAAAAATTGGATTCGCATAACAAGAGCGTATTTAATGGCGCTTACGATAATTTTGCTACCACAAATATTGTGAAGCACGCACAAGCTGTGGCGCTTACGATAAAAATGTTTGACGTTGGCTTCCTTTTTAATTTGTTTTCTTGTCATGTTTATAATAATATAGTCGCAAAAGTTATTATGAATTGTAAAATATTGTAAAAGCATTATGAAAACTAGCAGAAAATAGTGGGTTAAAATTAACAATTAAAAACAAATTTGTAGTTTCAACAATATTTATTAAACTACAAAAGAAGTAACAAATGTAATAATAACAAAACAAAACATTTCAACTTCAAATTACATTTCAGCTTAAAAATAAAATTTAACATTTCACAGTAAAAAAAAGGTTATTCAAAAAAGTTATAAATTATTTGCTCTTCAGTCTTCAACGCCAGTCTCTGCTAAGGTATCCTGGACTTGTGCATTACAACTCATATCCAGGTATCAGGTGTACAACTTTGCTTCCGCCGTTTTCCGATAGGTGGCTGTACTGGCTGAGGCTGGTTGAAATACATAGATGGTAATGCCTTTAAAGTGAGTGTGGACAGTGCCTAACGAATTGTCATCGCCGTTTCAGTGACAGTTGTTCTTGTTTTCGTATTATTCACGCTCGAAAATGTCGGTTTATGTGCCCAATTCTCGCCATTTGCGGGAAGTTTTACTTTTCTGTTAAAATTCGAAAAAAAAATGCAGCTGAAGCGCATCGAATGCTTTCAGAAACTTACGGTGATGCTGCTCTGAGTGAAAGAACGTGTCGGGAGTGGTTTCAACGTTTTAAAAATGATGGTTTTCTTGGTGAGTGAAAATGGTGAGTCATCCTCCAACACGACAATGCTCGCCCTCACGTCGCAAAAGTGGTCAAAAAGTACCTGGAAACGCTGAAATGGGAAGTCTTGCCCCACCCGCCGTATTCCCCAGATGTCGCCCCTTCTGACTTCCACCTATTCCGTTCGATGGCACACGGCCTGGCAGATCAACATTTTCAATCCTTCGAAGAATTGGAAAAATGGATTGCTTCATGGATAGCGTCAAAAGAGGACTCCTTTTTTCGAGCCGGGATCCGAAAATTGCCGGAAAGATGGGAGAAAGTTGTCGCTAGCGACGGACAATACTTTGAATAATACATCTGTAAGCACTTTTTCGCAATAAAGCTTTTAATTTTGGAAAAAAACGGCGGAAGCAAAGTTGTACACCTGATATTATGATACCTTTCGGGTATTATCCCCTTTTCACATATACTTTTCAAATCCTTGTACTTAAGTTCAGAGATGTACAAACAATTGTTATAGAGTGGAGTAGGGCCATTTGCGACAACCTTTGAGTTCTGTCTCAATCGAGTGTTTAACTTCATATTAACCACTTCAACTTCGCTATCGTCAAAATATCCGTACTTAATTTTTATATTAGAACTTGTTTTATCAAAGTATGCCGGTCGCAAACTTTTAAATTTTATCTTTCTAGTCGGTGGTAATAATGTTTGCGAAAAGGTTTTCCAATCCATGAAATCTTTGTGAGTCATTACAATGCTTTCATAGCATCTCGGATTTGTTCGAGAATTAGAAATAATTGTTGGCCACTCTGAGGGAGCCCAACCTTTTCTTGCTTTGGTAAAGGATTCAATTGTACTGTGTATGGAATCTACTGGCATCATTGTGTGCCCTGGCAATAAATAAGTTATTGTAATATTTTTAATGAAACCAGAAGTTTTAAGGAAAGAAGCAAGCATAGATAAGAAAGCTCTGTTGCGATTTTGACCTGCACAGCTGTCGCTGTAAAGACTCACTGTACTGTACATTTTTCTTTCATCTACTACTACATGGGCTGAAAAGTCTTTGGCCTGACATAGAGATGGCGCCAAAAATTAAGAATTATTGTGTTGTACATGGAAAACCAGCCGCCAGTGGAAACAAAAGCATGGCTTGATAAATGTTATAATACATCTGTATTTTTGCCCATCAAACAGCAATGTTTTATCAAAACACGAAATTCACTTTTTTCCATTGTTTACAAAAATTCAGAGGTAGCGTCACTTCGAAAGCAATAACTTGAAAACGAGTCAACCAAATGTCATGAAACTTTGACAGAATCTAAGTTAAGGATGGTTTTCCATGTACAACACAATAATTCTTAATTTTTGGCGCCATCTCTATGTCAGGCCAAAGACAGGCCCATGTAGTATTTTTAAATATCTAAACATTACAGAACAAATCTCATTACACCCCCGTCGACCATCAATTTCACCCCACAGAAAACAATAACCAGATCTCGTTCCACTTTCATAAATTCTTACGTTGTAGTAATATATAATAATAGATAAGAGAAGGACATCGGTTTCCGAAAAATGAAGGGATTCACAATGGACCCAGCAGGGTCTCCGAGTGGAAGTGCCTGACGCACACACCCCTTCCGTAACCTAACCTAACCTACGTTGTAGTATGCATATTTTCGGGAATAATAAAGGTTAACGCTATTACCATGAGGAGTGTTCAGCACTTTTTGCAAATCAAAGCTTGCACATAAAAACTTTGGGTTTTCTGTTTTGCTTGTTGCTTGGTCAGGTAAAAAAAGTTGTTTTGACCTTTCTTTATCTTTAATATGATTTTGGTAAATGTCATTTTGCTGAAATCTGATCTGCTCGTCTCTGTTCATGTGAGTAAATTTCTCACACAAATTGCATTTGTCCTTCTTTGGAATATGAAACCCCAAATGGAAATCTTTATGAAAAAATTTTCGAAACACATGTATAGACAAAGTGTTAGATGCCTCACCACACGTCTCTAAACTTTGCTTATATAACTTGTAAAAAGTAGATATATTTCGAAACTCTTGCGGTAAATAAAGTTTCCTACTTTTGTTGCGGCAATAGTGTGACGGGACGGCCGGCAAATCCTGAATATATTTTCTTAAAACTTCTACTTTGGTGGCATCGGATTTATTATGAGCCGAACGTTTTCGTTTAGTAGCGGTACAGGTGTTTATGACTTTTGATTTAGCTCTGGCAGAACGCAGAGTCATTTGCGAAATATCAAGAGTTTGTAATAAAAACTGTTGACAAACTTTGATTTGCTTTCCTTGGAAACGAATGTAATAATCATAAGACATTTTCTTTTTTTGTCACTTGCACCTCTTCTTCTCCCAATGTTCTTGCACTTGCTGCATGAAAGAAGCCAATTTTTTTGTCGTTGAGAACTTGCCATCCCCCAATAATGATTGTGAATGTTGATGCGGTCTACTTCCGAAAAATATTCTGAACACATATTTCCGCATTTTTTACCCTGACATGGATTAGGTTTCACCGACTTATTTACACCAGTGCAATTTTCACTCCTTCCCAGTATTTTTTGTGTGAGTATTTTCGTGTTTTTTTCCCTCGTGTTCCAACACAGTTTTCCCCATCGAATTCCATTAATGTTGATCCTTCAGAATCCATATCTTTGTAATCAACAATTTTTCTTATTCCCATGCCAGTTTCCTACAAAATATGATATCTTGTAATATTTGTAACTCATATTAAAGATAAGTATTTAAAAACATTGACAGACAGCCGCCGTGGCTCAGTTGGTTAGTGCGCGGTCCAGCGAGTCGCATGCAGAGCGACGCAAGTTCGAATTCTGCATGTAGTAACACCTTAAAAAAATAACGGGAAACTCGTTTTCTCTTTCGGTGGCTGTCCTCTCAGCTGGAAATGGCAAACCTCTGAGAGTAAAAATTGCCTATGAAAAAGCTCCCAACCTGCCGTTCGGAACCGGCATAAAACTGTAGGTCCCTTCAACCCGCGTACAAAATTCACACGCACAACACGGGTGGTTGCGGGAAGCTAGGCCTCAGTCTCGCGTAAGCGGGCTGTCGTGCCAATCAATTATTATTATTAATTAAATATTTAAAAACATTGTACCTTTGCAGCCAAAGATTCCATGATTTACGTGGATGTTTTCTCTACCAAAAGTAACCAAACTTTTGTAATCACGCACAAAACAGAATGTGTAACAAGAAATAAAAAATTACAGTTAGTTATTTCCATATCACTTGCGGAGCTGTTCGTCTTGACACGGTTGCAGTTGGAAGTTGCTTGTGTTCATAGTGGCACTTACGATAATTTGGCAACCATGCAAACAAGTAAACAATTCAAACGATAAAATTGACGACTCGTTTTCTCGGGGGTTATTCATTACTGAGATTTGTAATTTTGCAGACAGGTCCGTCTGATGTGAAACTTTTATTTTCAATAAAAACAAAATTTTCGAAAAAAGGGCGCTTACGATATTTTGGCGACTAAGGCTCGATATGTTAATAGTGACAGTGTGAAGGTTAAATAGAAAGTTTTTTTTTTATTTTGTAAAGTAGTAATTTTTAACAAAAGTGTTTTTTTGGTTCGGTTGTGGGCACCCGCGAAAATCTGCTGGAAACAGGGAAATATGAAGAAAAACCAACACGAATATAGAAAATTAATACATTTTAATTATTTGAAGCACAATGCACGCATGTGAAGTAGCTGGTACGCATGTCGGCACACTTTAGATGGACGGGCATTTCAAAATGTAAGTGACCAAGTCGTTCCCCTGGGCTGTCAAGAAGACCTAAAGTAAAATGAAATTCAACCTAATTAATCAACACTCTTCAAGGGCTATGAGGTGAAGAAGGTGGAAAACACCAATTTACGTGATTCGATGGCACGCGCTTGTAAGATCCACGAACAAAATCTAATAAAGCACCACCGTCAACTTTGATGTCTCCGAAATTTTCTTCCACTTTCTTCACGTAGCATTGAAGAGTGGTTCGGGAAATCGTATACGCTGCGGCAGTCTATTTTGTGGGTAGCTTATCTGCAGAACAATGTTTAATAGCATCCAGTAGCACATTAAAAAAAATATCGGACGATTTTGTTTATTTATCCTCTGATAATATGGCTAAAACAATAAAACAATGCGTAAAAACACCATTTCCGACGATATAACTTACCAAAACTTACCACACCCGAATTTGGCAGCCATTTTGAGAGGTAGGCAAAATTTTTTTGGGGGTAAACATATTGGTTGTAATCAATATTGGATCACAAAGTATAATAAATTTACTAAATAAAAATGCATTTTACTCACCTTCTCGATGGATTCACTTCGATTTATGACACTACTTAAAATGTTTAAAAAAAAATGTGTCTAATATTTTAACACTAGGATGCGCAACTGGGCTTTTCCAGGCCCATTTTGACTTTGAGTAGTCGCCAAATTGTTTCTTTAGCTCTGATCGCTGAAATATTTTATGCCAACTATCACTAATTATTTGGGGGGATTTCTTAAGAGAGTGGGGGTTGAGGTGCCCCAAAAAGTAATACTGCTATTTGTATAAGGCACAACATTTAAATTATTTATTTATTGATTAAATTGAAATCAACATAAATAGAGACAGTTTATTCTGCAGCACAGCCATGGCACAAACATAGTTTTTTTTACAGAGCCGTGTTCAAGGCACATGAAGTTTTTCATGAGTTACACGAGAAGAAGGTTTTGCGCCGTTTTTTGCCATGTTGAGGCTTACACCATGCACAGTCCTTTCGTTGTTTCTTGTCTGGTCGTGCGGATGTGCTTGGGGCTGGGTAGTAAGCTTGTGTCTGTAATAATAAAGACAGAATTAACAATGCAAAATAGTTTATTTTTAATAATTACTTACAAAAACATTAAATGTCGCCAAAGCTGCACTGATATTAGGCCAGCGGCTAACGTGACTGTTCATTGCCCTATTTTCCATGTGAGGAGTGACCAACTGAGTCGTTAAAAGCGTTAGATATTCACGACGTTTATCCATTTTGGGTGATCGTTTGAACGAATCGTGAACAATAAAGGATGCCAGGCCAGCAATATCTAATATGTTATAAAACATGGAAAGTGGCCAACGGTTTCTGCCACGCTTGCACGAGTAGCTACTGAGCATCTGGTCCATAGTATCGACACCTGCTTTATTTTCGTTGTAATCCAAAATTTGATAACGCTTCTTTTATTGGCATTGTCAACTTTGGATACATAATGCTGTGTTGACAGCAAAATTACTGCCTTATTTTTGGCACATATGAGCACAATGAAACTTGCTCGTAGTAATAGCCAAACAATGTTTCCTCCAGTTTACGATTCGTCGACTTTTTGAACTCCTCTGGAACAAACCGTTTATTGGGACGGACAGTTCCTACAATTGCCATTTGCCACATTATTTGAAAGAACATTTTCCAGCCGCAATTTTTGTAACAAACAGATAAAATAAAGGGTTTTATAATCCCCCTTGCGTGCGCCACTGCACATATTAATTGTAATAGAGTCACCAAACATGGCTGCTCGTGTTTGAATAATTTTTGTTTAACGGCTTACGTACATTTTAGGTACATTTTTCATATATTTACGAAAACATGTAAAAATTTCATGAGCCTTGAACACGGCTGTGTAAATAAACTATTTTTATGCCATGGCTGTGCTGCAGATAAACTGTCTCTTTTTTTGTTGATTTGAATTTAATCAATATATTAATTAATTAAATGTTGTGCCATATACAAATAGCAGTTTTACTTTTTAGGGCACCTCAACCCCCACCCTCTTAAGAAATCCCCCCAAATAATTACATCGACACATAGCTATACTATTATAGAGTACGTGTGCCAAGTATCAGCTGTCTATGCCAAGCCTAACTGGGCGAAAATCGTAGGAATAGCTGATTACGCTTACGGGCCTCGCCAGGCCCAGTTGCTCCACTTAGCGTCTACAAACTAGTCGCACATCCTAGTGTTAAGCACAGAAAAATATATATGGTCCCAGCACAAAGTAAACGCGTCTGTTCGACTCGGTATTTGGCACAAAAAGATCGTGCTTCCATAACAAACAAATGGCTTTAGTCAAAAAACCCAGCCTGCTTTCTAGCAAAAGATACGAAGGGGTGCCCACAGCCGAACTATGCCCACAACCGAACCTATTACCCTACTACAGTACAATGGTCCAAAATGGACTGGGTGCTACGGAAGGCTTCTAGCCTTCCTACCCACCCTCAGATCACAGCACCTGTTCAACGCACTAATTTACATGTAGGTGGCGCCAAGCTACGCCCCTGACATGAGGTATACTTTCGTTTGAAGTGGCATATCCACAAAATTGTTTTGAATTCAGATCAATTGAAAAATACTGGACTTTGGTCAAAAATTATATGAGGGCAACATAGAAAATGTCCAAAGATTTTCAGGGAAAGTGGTGTGTTACAGCCTACAATGTATCCGTAAGTAATGTAAAGATACTAATTCAAAGTTTTATAAACCAGTAGCCAATAAAAAACATAAATTTCAAATCCAAATAAATAAATCTATTACAATATCTTTTACGAAGATCGACTACACTACTCGACACGAAAAATTGTCCTAAAAATAAAAGTATTTTTTAGACTAATTTTCGGCTGCTGAACACGAAACTGAAAATCAAAAAATTTTCTTAAGAAGCGTTTTCGAAAAATCTTCGAAAAACACGTTTTTCCCTTCTTATTTCAGTTATGAGCACATATCTCGTAAACCAACCATCCGACTAACACATGTTAAAATATTTTTTTTAATATTTGCGATTGTGCAATGATGAAGATATGGGTATCAAATGAAAGAGGAAAACTGTCTCCTTTTAAGTAAATTTTCTATTTTGAACTTTCAGAACTTTGAAATAGAAAAAAATTTAGATGTATGAATCTACAGACTGAAATCCAAAACATTTATGTTTTGCATACCTGACATATTTTGGTCCTGAAAGTTCAAAATAGAAAATTTAGTTAAAATAATACAGTTTTTGTCTCTCATTTGATACCCATATCTTCATCATTCCACAACCAAAAATATTTAACAAAATATTTGAAATGTGTATATCCTTAAAATTTTAAAGTCCTTTAGAAGATTTTTGGGTCAGAAAATGAAAAACTGACTATGCCAGGATATTATAAATGACCTCTAGTTTCACGTCTTTATCAACATTTGGATGGGTCTCGGAAAAATAAAAAAATTTTTCGCACGGTGTTTTAAATGAAAAGTTGGTGTTTTCACTCCGTGCATCATAACTTTATCATTTTTCTTTCAATTCTATTGATGTTAGGCTTAATATTTGCTATAATAATAATATATCTAATAATATATCTTTCATCCTAGATTTTAAAACCATTGGAGATCATTTATTTTATCTATAAAAAAAGTATTCCAAAATTTATGATTTTTGAAATTGGTCAAAAAATTCACTTTTTTACAACTTTCATCGTCAGTAACTTCTCGAAATCTCGAATTTGGACAATCTATATATCGTATGGAAAGGTCCACATGTGTTAGTCGGATGGTTGGTTTACGAGATATGTGCTTATAACTGAAATAAGAGGGGAAAAACGTGTTTTTCGAAGATTTTTCGAAAACGCTTCTTAAAATGTTTTGATTTTTAGTTTCGTGTTCAGCAGCCGAAGATTAGTCTAAAATATACTTTTGTTTTTAGGAGTACGCGATGAACCAATTTTTGAAGTGAAACTTCTTTACGCACGCTTGGCATGGGGAGTAAGCTGGCAAACGCGTGACGTAAGCGTTACGAAAAGTGTGATCGGGCGAGGCGAACGGAAGTTGAGTGGTTTACGCACGCTTGACTTGGGGAGTAAGCTGGCGAACGCGTTACGAAAAGTGTGATCGGGCGAGGCGAACGGGAGTTGAGTGGTTTACGCACGCTTGACTTGGGGAGTAAGCTGGCGAACGCGTGACGTAAGCGTTACGAAAAGTGTGATCGGGCGAGGCGAAAGGGAGTTGAGTGGGGGATATAAGCAAGAGACAGCAGTGCGCGCGCACATTTTCTTTCTCTCTTCCTCTCATGGCACACTGCAGGCCTATTGTCTGTATCACAGTGTAGGAGCAAGAGAGAGCAGTGAGCGCGCACACTTTCTTTTCTTTACGAAAATAAAAGATCTATGCAAAAACATTAATTTACCAATGAGAACATAAAAAAGTTTAAATATTTGTAGAAAATTAATATATGTATATGTACATATATGTATATATTGTACACACACATATATATATATACATACAGATGGAGCGAAAGAAGTTTCACTTCAGTCGTGTGGTCATAAGCACACTCGTTTTTTTGTCGAGTAGTGTTATTGGTCCAGCAAATTTTTCGATTTCAGTGATGGACAATTTTTTCCAATGCACTCTTGGGGGTCAATCAAAAGAATTGTTAGTTCTGTTGCAAATTTTAATACTGTATAATAGAAAATAGCCGGAATACATCATTATCCATCGAAAACAAAATTTTCCCTATTATTATTATTATTGATGGGGTTAATGCACTGCGACCTAGTAGATCTATTGTGCCCCCTTCTTGGACCTCAAAGACTGTCAGTGAGTCCAGTATCCAAGAGGAATTTTAGTATGTTTCCTAAACCTCTGGATACCCAGTCTGCACCCGATATGACGTGGTCTCCCAGGTGCTTCTTTCTCTTATGCATGAGTACAGGGCATTTTCCTAGTATATGTATTGCAGTCTCGTTTTCCTGCAAGCAGAACCTGCAATACCCGTTTTCACGGATTTCTAGTTTAGTTAGATGATAATTCAATCTACAATGCCCTGTAAGCATTCCCGTGATAATCCTAAGATTATTTTTTGACAAGGTCATACACTCCTCGAAACGTTTTCTATTATAGGATCCGATAACCAGCTTCGAATGCTCTAGACCTGGTTGATTTTCCCAGTATTGATTCCTTCTGGTTATCTCGTCCTTTCTCAGTAGGATGGAGGAGGCTCCTTTTCCCAACCCACAAAACGGTTCAGGGCCGACAAAGGGTGTGGAAGCTCCCTTCCTTGCTAGCTCGTCAGCCCGTTCGTTCCCTTCAATGCCGGTGTGGCCCGGAACCCAAAGTACCCAGACCTTGTTGTAACGGCCAAGTTCATTCAGCTTCTCAAGGCACTCCAATACCAGTTTCGAGGACACCTGGTAGGATCTAAGAGCCTTGATAGCCGCTTGGCTGTCAGAATGGATGGCAATTTTCCGGTTCCGGTAATTCTTCACCAGATTGAAAGGAGCACACCTTTCAATAGCGTATATTTCCGCCTGGAAGATAGTGGTGTGCTTTCCCGTAGGTTCCGAGTATCGTATCGTCGGCCCATATACTCCTATCTCGGTGCCTTCCTCCGTTAAGGAGCCATCTGTGTACCAGGATATCATGGGCTGGTCTATCCGATATGTTTCCGTTATCGGAAAACGGCGGAAGCAAAGTTGTACACCTGATACCTTCCCATTTCCTTTTGTTACTAAGTTCAGTTTTGAACCGTTTGACAAAGCTGAACTTCGGTGAGATTGTGCCCCTCGGTATTTTTCCCTATATCAAATATGATATTTCGACATACGTTTAACTGTGCGCGTTAGTGATTTGATGTAGCTGTGTGCGTCGGTGTAAAGTGCATGCCCGCTGGCAAGGGCGATTATGAGGGTATTTGGCGGGCTGATTCAGTAGTTGCAACGCTTGAAATATGAGTATGCGGCTCTTCCGAACGTAAGCTTGTGTGTGTGTGTACGCGCGCGCTGAAAGTGTAAGCAAATAAAACACTCAATTAAATTTAAGGTTAATTGTGTTGGCTTAATAACGTCATTGCGTCAACCACTCAAACGCAAATGGCAGGTGGCGGTTGTCAAAAGCTCGCCTTGCTCCCTTTGGCGGCAATGTAAGTGCGCTAAGGGCGTTTAAGGTAATCTGCGCGCCCTTTCAAAATATGACAGCTTTTTATTTGAACGGTCTTGTGTGTCAGTGTATGTAAATAAATGAAATTAAAATATCACCGTAATATAATTTGCGTTTTCAAATTAACTCTTGACTGCCCACCACCGGGTTTCGGGCGCTTAGCGATGCGCATTTTCTGATTACACTGACACAAGACAACGGCCATAATTTTTTTGTCGCAAATACTAAATACTACAAATAAATTGTTTGCAGTGACTGCCTGGTCCCTGAAACTGAAAATGGTAATTTTACTGCAGAACTCTTAGAATTAAAATTGATGAAAATATTCCAAATGCAAAATAATTCATAATAGTTTTTGGAAACAATTCAAAAATTGAAAAATCTGTCTACATATATATAAAAAAGTGAATGTATGTGTGTAAGAGCATCACGCTCAAACGGACTGGCCGATTTCCGTGGCCGATGTTTTTGTTGGATTCGTATTGAGTCAGTTCAGGTTCGTGCGAAAAAAAATTCCGGAAAATCTATTGGAAAAGTCGGAAAATCCCTGCCATATTTGACCGTGAATTCTGAAAATTTTCAGGAAAAATAAGTCACGCATCAAATAAATTCCCTAAGAACTTACTATTTAGTCAAGTCCTTCGACAGGGCGAATGAGGCGAGTATTGGACGAGGGGGCATGGCACCACCCATACAGGCCAATCGTTAATAATGGAATAACTTCGAAAGGTGCACAGCATTGAAATTTAGCATAGCGTCGTACTATAGATGTGTCATTCTACTGGTAAGATTTGATGGGCGTTGAACAAGAGGCGTGCCACATTTTCTGTGACCCAAATATTTTGATGAACTTTAAGTGGCACAGCAATTAAACTAAGTACGAACCTACCATTTATTCATATCTTTCGGCAGAGGGAATGGTGCGGAACAAGGGGGCGTGGCACCGCCCATACAAGCCAAATTTTTAATATACACTAGTCAGAATAAGTTTGCGTACAGGCAAGTCAAAATTATATTATCATCAATTTTGACCTCAAAAATGAGTTCTATGTTTACCAAAACTTATCCACATTATTCATATATGCCTTAGCTGCACTTTGTTGTGTTTTAGATGCATTAAAATAATAATTTTCCATATATTCGTATATATTGACAATATAACACTTCGTTCAATAATGTGTGTGACTAACTAATTAAAACACATTTTTTTGCCAAAATTCGTTTTTATTCATCAACATAGTCCCCTTTTAGGGAGATACAATCATTCCAACGCTTTTCCAATCTTTCGATACCGCCTTTGTAGAACGATTTTTCTTTGCCTTCAAAATAGGCGTTAGTTTCGGCGATTACTTCATCATTTGAGCCAAATCTCTTACCACGGAGCATCTTTTTGAGGTCTGCGAAGAGCCAGTAGTCGCTGGGGGCCAGATCTGGAGAATACGGGGGATGAGGAAGCAATTCGAAGCCCAATTCATGCATTTTTGCCATCGTTTTCATCGACTTGTGACACGGTGCATTGTCTTGGTGAAACAACACTTTTTTCTTCTTCATATGGGGCCGCTTAATCGCGATTTCTTCTTTCAAACGTTCCAACAACGCTATATAATAGTCGCTATTGATTGTTTTCCCTTTCTCAAGATAGTCGATGAATATTATTCCGTGCACATCCCAAAATACTGACGCCATAACCTTGCCAGCCGATGTTTGTGCCTTTGGACGCTTTGGGCGGCTTTCACCGGTTGCATGCCACTCAGCAGACTGCCGATTTGACTCTGGAGTGAAATGGTGGATCCATGTTTCATCCATTGTGATGTACCGACGCAAAAACTCCGACTTGTTGCGCGTAAACATGTCCAAACAGCTCTTTGAATCATCGATTCGTTGTTGTTTTTGCTCCGGTGTGAGCAAACGCGGCACCCATTTCGAAAACACCTTTTTCATAACCAAATGTTCGTGTATTATGGTGTGTACACTGCCTGCTGATATCTTTAGAATGTCAGCAATCTCCCCCACTTTCACTTTACGGTCGGACATAATGATTTTCAGTGTTTTTTCAACGTTTTCCGGAATAACCGTCCAGTAGATGGAATGTCATCGGTGTCTGTACGACCACGTTTGAATTCGGCATACCAATAACAAATGGTTCTTTTTGATGGAGCAGAGTCCGAATAATGTTTTTCAAGCCATTCCTGGCATTGAACAGTATTTTTTTTCATTAAAAAACAATGATAAATCAGCACACGGAATTGCTTTGAATTCATTTTTTTTGAAAACTCAAAAGTAGTGTCACTTAAAGCACTGTAACTTGTAAACTAATGGTCGGATTGACATATAATTTTGACAGTAAGCCTAAAAAGGTTCACAATTTCGAAAAAAAATATTGATTTAGTATTAGTGCCGCCATCTATGTGTCAGTCACACACATTATTGAACGAAGTGTTACTCACAAAACGGTGCAGAATTGCGTACAAAACAAAACTAATAACGGGGAATTTCCAGTTATGCTTTTTATTTTTATTTGGAAATTTGTGTTCCATAGAGCAGTAAACGAGCTTTTAAATTATTTTTAAACGTATATGCGCTTGAAATTAAATAGAAAGCAATAGAAACCCAAAAAATTTCGTAAAATTAGAGAAACTTTTCGAAGAGCATTTAGCTATTTCGAAAAGCCATCATAAATTTCAAAAAAAAAACAAATTCTTGCTTCTTTGCTACGATCTGGCCATTTTCTTAAGGGGGTCTTCTGCTTACGCGGATTGAAAAAATCGATTTTTTTTTTTGCATTTTTTGAATATAGAGGATATAAGGAATACGTCTTATAAACGGTTTTGTGAAAAACACATTCCTTCTTGGGTTTTCGAAGCCGGAAACATAGCCGCCTCCAGCCGTTTCGAGCATTTCCGTTATCTTTAAACGCATTTTCCCGAAAATCACCTTTTTTATACTTTGTGGTATGACTTCTACGATGTGGTATGACTTCTACGATTTTTGAAATTATGTTTTGTTCAATTTTTATGACCCTCAACAGGTCAAAAAACGTGGTTGAAAATACAACTTTTCACAAAAAACCGTATAATTTGAAAAATGTTAAAAATAAAAAAAATCGTACTCGGAGAAGCATAGAGAGATGTTTTATGAAGAAGTGAAAAAAAAAATTAGTCAAATCCGATGAAAATTACTTGTAGAAGTCATACCACAAAGTATAAAAAAGGTGATTTTCGGGAAAATGCGTTTAAAGATAACGGAAATGCACACACATAAGGCATTTGTCATTTTTCAAGTTTAAACATGTACAAAAATAATAAAAAAAAAATTTTTCAATTATCTTGTATAGTTTCCTTACAATTAATTTCCAAAAATAGACTAAAATTCCGGGCTCGTAAGCAGAAGACCCCCTTAAGCTGCCCAAGCAATAGGATTAGATTGTTTTGCGATCAGTGCATCATAATCTTAGGCTAGTTGCATCCAATATCTTAAGAAATGTACAGAAATATTTTATAAAACCTAGTAGCAGTGCCTTTATAAGAAAAATCATGAAAAAAAAATGTAAGAAGCCCATATTTAGCTTACTAACAAGGAGCACAGAATTGCTTTCGTGAAAGAGTCCATCAAAGTGTCTAGAAAACCGGATTTCCGGGACTATGTGTTGTTATCTATGGAATAGGAGATTTATTATTCTCTGATAATGGTTTGGCATATTTGGCATTAAAAGGCATCAAATAATTTTAGGAGGATTCAGTTAATCACAAAAATGTGACATTAACAGTAAAGCATAGCATTGGTATGGGGCTGCATGTCTAGTAAAGGAGTGAGCAGGCTGTGATGTTTTATTCAGCAATGGTGCCGAGGGGTTATTTACATATTCTAAAAGCTTATGCAAGCCAAGGTTTCAAAATTTTGGATCAGGTACCAACATTTCTTTTAACTTTACGATGACCTTAAGGCGCAATGCATACGATGCGAAGCTAAGTTTGCTACTAACTGGCTCAAAAAAGTTGAAAAAGTTCCCCCCTAGTCACCTAGAGTGCATTTAATTAAATATATATGGGGTTTACTTGAACCCTGAGCCGGACAACACTCCATCTTCAAAGATATTGATACGATGAGAAATTCTGTGCCGCACTGTACAGGAGTGCTTTTCTCCGCACGAATGTTTTCCAAGCATACTTTTAGGCATGCACTGTGAAGTACAGCAAAACTGTTATAAATTCGCTTGGTATAGTCCGATATGGCAAGGATGGTTCTCGAAGAAATGGGCTGTGCGAGAATGGTCGAGCGCTTTCCAATTAGAAGTTGCAAGAAACTTCGGCGCGATAAGAAAACTGGTATAAAAGCAGCAGTGGCAGCGCAAGGAGTCGAGTCTGTGTTGAGTAAGCAATGGGGAAACATGCAATAGTAGTAGTGTAAAGTAGAACAAGTGCAAATTTGTAAATAAAGCGATTGTTAGTTTTGACTACGTGGGCTGGATAACTGAAGTTGTTTTATTTTCAAATACAATCAAAACGAACCGTCGATAACGAACTGGGGAATTTCGTAACAATATAGTAAACAAATATAACAATTTAAGGATATAACAAAAGAACCGCTAAAAAAACACATAATATATTAAAATGTATGCCGAAACTTCTGCAGGGAGTTCCAATAAGAGAAGCATATGCAAAAAGTCAATTAATTTTTGGACAAAACTTAGTTTAAATTAAATTTTTGCTCATAACCTTATCTTGTACGCAAACTTTTTCTGAGGTGTATTCATAGTACATTTTGTTTATGGCTCTTCTTTTACAGTTTTGTCAAGTTTTTGTTCTTATTATCTTTATAGAATAAAATAACTAAGTTTATGGAAAAAATAAAAAATATTTTGTTTTTGAAAAATTACTTTGATTGATTTATTTTTCATATGAAAAAACTTGATACCCCTTGTACGCAAACTTATTCTGACTAGTGTATAATATCTTCGAAATTTTAAGTCGTACAACACGGAAATTTAGTACCCCGTCGTCCCATAGATGAGTCATTTTACTGGAAGATTTGATGGGCATTGGACAAGGGGCGTGGCACATTTTTGTGTCCCAAACACTTTTGCTGAACTATAAGTCGCTCAGCAATGAAACTTAGTACGAACCTACCATTTTCCCTTTCGACAGAGGGCACTGTGCGGGTATGGAAGAAGGGAGCGTGGCACCACCCATTTAACTTAAATCTTGTTCAAGCGCAGTCTAGTTCTGTACTGAAAATTAGGAGCAACATGATTGGCTGATTTGTGGGCTTCGATTGCGTTAATGTAGCTCCTCCATTTTCTTTAGTTGGTTTTCTTCGTCAATTTGCATCGCCATAGGTTCGACATCTCGCGCATTTCATTATAAAAAACACAAATGTTGTGCGAGACGAAGTTCGCCGGGTCAGCTAGTATTATTTAAACAGACGATTAAATTTAAACTAAGTGAAAGCACTCCGAACCAAAAATAATTTGACACATCCTTTTTTGTTTTGTTAAATTCTTCTTTACGGGTTAGAAGTTTCCATGGATAAATATAAAACACTGGACATGCAGTTTTTATATGAATGTGAATAGCTTTTCCACGCTGTTTTCAAAAACATATTCCGTTTTATGCAACGGCTCTGGTTTTCGTAAAAAATGGGAGTGTCACTTTTTCAAATTTTCCTTAACTTTTTCCACGTTTTCGACTGTAATTTCTGAACCAATATCCTATCAACATAATTTTTATATCGATGGACTTACCTTCTTTTCTGAAAATTATGCGTTCTAAATTGGCGTGGTAAGAAGGTTTCAAAGTACGAAAATATGGAATTTCAGGAGTTTCTTCTGATGGCGAAAATCGTACAGATGTTTCTTAAATCAAGTTACAAGGTATATGAATATATTAAGAAGAAACATCATGCTATATAACTGAGGCAACATTTTTCGCGGAATACACAATAGCATCGAAGTAATACCAAAAGTGTGCTCATTTAAATTTCAACATTTTTCAGCCATTTGTCAATGATTTACTTAAAAAACAAAGGCCATCAAAATATGCATTTTGTTTTTATTTACCATCGAGCAATTTAACTTTTTTGTATAAGCAAACTACAAAAAAATTTTAATTGCTAGAAGGAAAATTAAAAAAAAACCTTTGCATGTTGAAACGTGTTGAAATTGTCATGAGCACATTTTTGGTATTATTTCGATGCGAATGTGTTCCGCCAAATAATTTGGCTGTGTTTTTTTTTTTTTTTTTTTTTGTTTTACGTCGGAAGTTGGAAATCTTCGTTCAAGATACTCTGGAACCCGTATTCCAGAGTTATGCCGGATTTCTACCGGCTAAAACCAACTCCCGTAGTCTTCACTCTCCTTTGATTCCCCGCGGTACCGCCGGTGAGGGCATTCCTTCACGGGGAGGATTGACCTTGCGTCAGGCACATGTAGTTTTGTCTTATCGCTTATGGTTCTTGTCTCGTTGCTTGTTCATCGCGTCGTAGTCGCTGCATTATCGTCGTCAGTGCCGCATTGCACTTATTCCATGCCTCCTGTGAAGTCAGCATGTGTTCTATTAGCCCGCGTGGGGTAATGCGTTTTTCCATTTCTCGCTCCAGGTGTGACCTTTCGTCCGTGAATCGACTGCACTCCACCAGTATATGTCCTGCGTCTTCAATTCTTCCTTCACAGAAAAGGCAATAGGGGTCGTCCACATGCTTGTATTTATGAAGGTATGACCGGAAGCATCCGTGTCCTGATAAGATTTGCGTCAAGTAATAGTTCGTTGCTCCGTGGGTCCTATTTATCCATTTCGTTATGTCTGGAATTAGGCTCCAGGTCCATCGTCCTTTCGAGCTAGAGTCCCATCTCGTCTGCCATTCCTTTATAGAGTATCGTTTTATTTTGTCTGTAGCTTCTCTGTCTTGTCTGCCCGTCTTCCAAATTGTTGTCATCTGTTTAGCTAGTATGTCAATCGGCAGTCTGCTAGCTATCACATTTGCTGCGTCGTTAGATACGGTGCGAAAAGCGCAGCAGATTCGCAGAGATGCTAGTCTATAGGTGGATACTAGGCCTTTCGCATATGCTTTTACTTCCATGGCTGACACCCATATTGGGGCCCCATAGGTCATGATTGACGTGCTTACTATGCCTAGTAAGTTTCTGGCCGGTTGTCGGGGTCCACCAATGTTAGGCATCAGTCTGCACATAGCAGCATTCACCTTTCTGGCCTTGTCACTCGCATATGTAAGGTGTTGTCTGAAATTTAGTCTGTGGTCTATTAGCATTCCTAAGTATTTTATATACGGACTCGACTTTATATCGTGGTCACCGACTCTAATCACGACATTTTCAACTATCTTTCGATTGGACAGTAATACCACTTCAGTTTTGTGGTCAGCTAGTTCTAGTCCGGCCGCCAGTAGCCATGATTTTACTTCACGTATAGTTGCGTTACAAGCGTCAGTTACTTCGTCCAGTTTTTTCGCTACCGCAATGATTGCTATATCGTCTGCGTACCCAACTATGGACACCCCTTTTGGTCTATTAACATTTAGTATGCCATCGTACATTATGTTCCACAGGGTTGGTCCAAGGACTGATCCCTGTGGGACTCCTCCAGTCACGTTAAGTTTTTTTGGGCCTTCGTTTGTGTCGTACCAGAGGACGCGGTCTTTAAAATAGTCCTTGATTATTCTGATCAGGTAGTCAGGTATGTGCAGTTCGTCGAGTGATTTCAGGATTTTGGTCCAGTTAGCGGAGTTGAAGGCATTCTTCACGTCCAGTGTAACAATTGCGCAGTATTCCTTTGTCCCTCCTAGCCACCTTTTCCCCGCTAGTGCCTTACGGGCAGTGTTGCACACCATGTCAATTGCATCTACAGTCGATCTTTTTTTCCTGAAACCGTACTGCCTGTTACACAGACCATCGGGTCCTTCTAGATATGGTTCCAGGCGTAAACATATGATTTGTTCCAGAATCTTGCCTGCTGTGTCTAGCATGCACAGTGGTCGATACGATGACGGCTCATCCGGCGGTTTGTCCCCTTTAGGTAGTAGGACCAGTCGTTGCCTCTTCCATCTTTTGGGGAAAATACCGTCTTTCAGGCATTGAGTGTATAATTGGCTAAACACGCTTGGTTTTCGAGTTATAGCCGCTTTGATGACTCTATTTGGTATGCCGTCAAGGCCTGGCGACTTGTCGGGTTTAATTTTCCCTGCAGCTTTGAGCACTTCGTCGATCGATACCGGTGGGAAGTCGTCAATCGTCAGGTTTTTACTAAAACTAATTTCGTCATGTTGTGGAAACAGACCAGTCACAATTGTCAGTGCCATGCTTGGTCGGAAGTTCGGTTTCTTGGCCGTTTTAACTTTCTTTAGGACAATCTTATACGCCATTCCCCAAGGGTCATTGTCTACGTCATCTCTCAAATCGTTAAAAGCGTCCTTTTTGCTCGTCCGTATAGCGTTACGTAGTTGTCTCCGCTTTATCTTAAATTCCTTTTGGAGTCGTTCGTATTCTACCCGTCCCCTAGCTCTTTGGTACTTTCGCCGTGTCTTATGGCACTCTTTTCGCAATGTCGCTATGGTGTCGTTCCACCAATACACTGGCGTTTTGTCGTTTCGGGTTCTTTTACGTGGCATGGCTGCATCACACGCATTCGTTATGCCGTGCATTACCGTCTTCGTACAGCGTTCTGCGTCGCAGTCACCCGCTTCGAGTTGGTCTAGCATATATTCAAGCATTTCATTGTCAATATGTTTCGTTTTCCACCCTCGTCTTTGCGCGCCTGGTATTTCTTTTGCGGTCTGTTTCCGCGGAGTGTTATGTTTCTGCGGAGTTATATCTACAATAATCGCCGAATGGTCACTATGGGTGTATATGTCGGAGACCATCCACCTGGTCCTGCGAGACAGCATTCTGCTGGCGAACGTCAAGTCTATTGTTGAGCTAGCTCTTCCTCTATTGAAGGTTTTGGTCACGCCGTCGTTGAGCAGCACCAGGTCTAGGCTGGCAAACGTTTCGAGCAGGGCCGCCCCGCGTTTGTTGGTTCGCGTACTGCCCCATTCTACTGCCCACGCGTTAAAGTCACCTCCGATGATCAGTGGTGATTTTCCCACTGCGTCTGCCGACAGTTGGTCCAAAAGGTTTTGAAATTCGTCATGTCGGAGGCTTGGTGGGGCATAGCAGCTATAAAAATGCACGCCACTGATTCGAGCATGGACAAATCCGCAGTGCTTCCTGGGCGACTTATGCTCAAAGGGAAGTGCCCCTGGGAGCAATATAGCTGCCTTTTTGGTGCTGTCCTCAACCCAATGTGCACCCGATGATGGCGTTTTGTAAGGCTCGCTTACGAGCGCAATGTCTGTTTTTAGCTCGAGTTGAGTTTGCTGCAGCAGGTCTTGCGCAGCTTCACAATGATTTAGGTTAATTTGAATACATCTAATCATTGGCCTGCCAGAATTGACGCCATTGCTTTTTTATAGCTCGGGCATTTATAGCTTCCGGTAGGGTGGTCAATTCCGTCCTCCGGTTTGCATATCACGCACTTTGGCTGCGCCGTGCAGGTTTTTGCTTTGTGCCCTGGACCCCCGCACCTGAGGCAAAGTTCGGTACGGTCATGGTTGCTATTGCAATTTCGCGATATATGCCCGTATTCCAGGCACCTAAAACACCTGACAGGTGTTTTCAACTCGCGGACTCTGCATCTGACCCATCCAACGCGCATGCGTCCAGCTGCGATCAGGGTTTCAGCATCTCTCGTCGGAAGTCTGATTGTTGCTGTCTGGGTTCCATTTCGCGTCAGGCGGAGGGATTTAATTGCTGTTCCCTGCACGGCCTGGACATTCGGGAACTGCTCGCTTATGGCCTCGCATATTTCATCTGCTGTTGTTACCTCATCCAGGTCTCGGCATTCTACTGTCGTTTCCTGGCAAAGTAGGCTCACGCTGGCTGAATTTTTTAGGAGTTGCATGGCGCGCTCTTTGAATTTGTTGCTGATTTCTGCTGATTGGTTTCGGAATTGCAGCAGCAACTCGCCTTTCGCCGTCTTCCTAATTTTGCTCACATTACCACTGTATTCGCTGAGTTCCGGTTCCGCTTTAATTTTTTTAAGCATATCC
The DNA here is from genome assembly GCA_963971225.1 of Melieria omissa. Lineage (NCBI taxonomy): Eukaryota > Metazoa > Arthropoda > Insecta > Diptera > Ulidiidae > Melieria > Melieria omissa. The sequence continues at coordinate 66,465,650 of OZ020270.1, forward strand.
GCATATGATAAGTCGCCATTTTTTGCGATAATGACTGCATCCGGGCGTGCGGCTCTGCGGGGCTTTTTGATCGTTTCGGTTTGCGGCCCTACGCTACTATTTTTTGGGGTTGTTTGCCTCTCATCTTTCGATTTCCTTTGGCTGTCGTTTACGGTTTCAGCTACTGCAGCTGGCACTTGGATGGTCACCCGGTTTTTTTTCGGTGCCGGAAGCTTTGGAGGGGTACTTTCCACCTCTCTGTCTCGTTTGCCGTCGTTGATGTTTTTAGTAGGCACCATTGTTTGTGTGCTGATGCTTATGGTGTCGATAAGGCGAACACTTTTTGTGCCGGCCTCTATAACCGCCTGCTTGTATAAATTTGCTATTTCGCTAGTTAGATCGCGCATGTGTTGGGGGATATTGCGCCTGTCCACCAGCATGTCCGTGAGCTCTTTGATTTTGGCCCCGAGCTTACCTAGTGCGGCTCCACTTACTTCCCCTGTTTGGTTATTCCCCGCCATTGTTTTTGCCGACACAAGCGCCGCAGGCTCAGCATGTCGGCGAGCATCAGGCGTGGTTTCTACCGTTGGCGAATGCACCACCTTCGACATTTTGGCGGCAGCGTTGTCATTCGGCGTTGTTTCGGTCACCCCAACATTATAAGTTTTGTTGGTACTTACCGATTTATTCGGCGCGATTGATGTTACGAGCGCCGCGCCTGCCGAACCTTCGGCCGTTTTCCGAGTTTTCCTCACGGGTGGAGGCGATCGTTGCACACTCATAACACCCCTGACTTTTATTGGCGCTGTATAACAGTTTGGCCTTTGGATACTAGACACAGCTTGACTTCACTCTGGCAATGCTGGCTCAGCTGATCTTTGTTTTCTTTTGGCTACAAGATAAGCCCAATAACTAAGTGCAGTTTCTTATTTATTTTTAATTTGTTTTTTGGCTGTCCTATCAGCAGTTATTTCACTTATAGTTTTGGCAAACCTGGCAGAAAGAGTCCAGATGTTTGCACTTTGAAAAAACTGAACACGAAATGCACGCACTCGGGATTTTACAACACCGCGGGCCCAGTAGAGTTTTGGTCCAGCGCCGGTGCAGTTTTCCTCCTATCCGTTGGCTATTTCGCGAGTTTGGTGAGTTTTTTGTGGAGCTCGATTTGACACACGTCCTTCACACGCGTTTCTTCGATACCCGCTGTGTCTTCTTTGGCTGTGTTGTATTGCTTTATGTGTCGGCTTTCATTATTCAGCCAACTCGTGAATTGATGTTTTTGACCGTCAAAAAAAGCGCCTTAAAAGTCCATGTTTTCCGACATTGAGGTCCAATTACTGTGGAATTTAAACCGGTTTATTGGTTTAGAAATTCGATCAAAACTATGGAAAAAGAAGAGGAAAATCTGAAAAAGTGATACGATACGATACACTAACTAGGGAGTGATACGATACACTAACTAGAGCTGCTGCAAAAAATCTAAGGCTAGATTCGAAATCAGCGCACTCAATTAGTAAAAGAACTCCATGCAACAGAAACAAGTGTGATTTTGTTTTGCAGTGTAGTTCGACAAATATTTTTAGGGATTTTCAAAAATTATTGTTTTGAGTGGTGTTCAAATCCGAGGCTCTAGGTTCGATTCCCAGCGCGGGAGTTACGTCATCGGCAATGTCCAGCGATAAGATTCGATCCCCGACATTTCCAGCTCCTTAAGAAACAGGAGATAACGTGGCAATAAATTGGGCAACATAAAAAATGTAACCCGAGCAATCCAGATGTTGTAAACCATCCAAACAAACCTAAGCCAACTGATAAGAATAGTTAGGATGAGTCGTAAAAGAAGGGACTGCATTAAATAGAGATAAGAAAAATATCTTAAGATAAACAAAAATGTAAACTAGTATAAATAAAGCAGAACATATTTAGACTTCGAAGAGTTCAGTTGTTTCTCATCAAAACGTAATTCGGGCTGGTGAAACGCTCATCTACTTCTATCGCTTTCCATTTATTTTAATTCGAAAACTTTTTAAACTAGATTCGCCCTTTAATTTTTTATTAAAGCAATTAATTATAACAATTTATTGGTAATATTCGCGTGAAACGGTAAACAATTACTTATGTTTATTTATTTAAGAACGAAAAGATTTACGGTGGGAGTTTCAGATCTGTGAATTACACTTTAATTGAGAAAAATTTGCAAAAATGTATGCTTAACTAACTTTAAAAATTACGTAAATCCAAAAAAAAAATGTTCGCTAACAACTAAAGACGGATAATGAAAAGTACAAATAAAAATGTAATTTTAAAACATCTAGTACTTTCCATTTCATTTAATTTGAGTGGGTAGCACCACTAAGCAAATAAACACATAGAGGTGCCACGCAGTACAAAATTTTTCGGTCACGCAAATCTAGCACAGTAGCACACGTACTTCGGCTATACGAAGTTTTGTCGCTGGCTTCGTCAAACTTCAAATTTCGAAGTTCATCTTCATTCTTTGTGGGATGTTCGACGAGGAACATCAATTGCGAGCTGTGCTGTGCTGATGAGCACGAGACGGGGCGCCGCGGCGTCAACGATTAAGCGATGTGAAACTGGGAGAGCCGGTAGAAACCCATGCACAGAATTACACTAATATTATTGCAAAATTGCAACCTTGGGGCCTACTAGTAGGGCCCAAGCTTGATCAGGAACGTACTTTTTCCTCCATATAAATTTCTAAAACGGGGTTGTTGTTCTAGTTCATTTCAAATTGCCAGTGTAGCTGGTGTGAGTCATTTTTTGTGACCAAAGAAATTTATCTTTTTATTTGTATATTTTTAGTGCCATTTCGTAATACGTTTGTATAAAATTGAGTAGAAAAATATATTATTGTCCAAAAGCGTCAAAATAATCTTTGGGTATGCTTTTAATTCAATTAAATTAAGACTTTATAAGCTGCATTCAAAAAAACAACCCTGCGGTCGAACTACAGCATTTAGCAAAAAAATCATACCTGATCGTTAGAGATTCGCTAAATGAAGAAATGCGAAATACAAAGGACGACAATTGACCCCGTCATATTCAATGCATTTAGCTTTGTTTTCTTTGGTATATTTTTCATTAATATTTACATAATTAAACCAAAAAAGTTCATGTGTTGGCATTTAATTCAGAAAATTAATGAGAACATACTTTAAAAAGCAAATAATTGTAAGGAATCCCTAATCCCTAATATCGGGAAAAGAGCAGAGACAGTGAAGAGCTGATCACTGCCAACACACACGGACTGTGTACGTGAATTGCAAAAAACGCACAAAAATCGGCTTACTCTCCCAGTTTCACATCGCTTAATCGTTGGCGGCGTACCGTTTGCAAATTCGAATATGCAAGGGTGTGCGTCCGTGTGAAAATAAATGTGCGTGTTGCTTGTGTATGCGCTGAGGCGACCCAGTAGGAAAGTGGCACCTTACGTAATTCATTACAGCATACTTACTTTTCATCCGGTAAGCATTCCAACTTCCTTGCCAAACGCCCATTACGTTTGTACAGAGCATGGCCGCCGCATCATGCATGATTTTGTAAAGTACAAATGGTATCACAGCAAAATTTTTCGGAATTGTTCGGCTTCCCATTCAAATGTACTTTACTTAGTAATGTGGCGGTATGAAGGAAAACGTAAGGGAGCCGTAATGTGCTATTGGAATGGGCTTAAAATGATAAAAAATAAAATGACCTACTCCGTTTGTGCCTTACTCGCTACGAAAAATGTAAGCACTGCTGATTTCTTCACTTACGATGGAAGGTAGGCGTAATCATGTGAAAAGCTATGGAAATAGATGAGTGTTTAAAACAGCCCGCGCTGGGAGTTGAACATGGGCCTCTGGCATGAAGAATCAACGCGCTACCCTCTGGACTACCGAGGCCAACTTATTATGTAGAGTCCGACCGATACCAAATTTGTTGGCCGATGCCGATGCCGATTAATCGGTCAAAAGGCCGAAAATCGGCCGATGCCGATTCCATAGAAAAAAAAACATGAATCAATTCTCAAAAACACAGCTATTTTATAAAACAACAAAAGGAACTATTACATATATAGTACATTTCATCACATTCATCACAAATTAACAAACAAAAACTAGAAAATAAACAAACAAAAACTAAATAAAAGTACAAGAAAATTCAGAATTTAAATACATTCAACTAAAATTTCCCCCAAATGTATAACACATAAAATTAATATTGCATGAAAATTGCTCATTCTATTTGGCACAAGCAATTAACAAAAGACCCAATAGCCAATATAGCTGAACAAGGTGTTGATGTAGCAAAAATAGATTCAAAATATCTGTAAAATATATTTATCATAAAATCCAAACAAATCTAAGGAGAAACCCCCTAATCAGGCAACACTGGGTTGTAATGTATAATAAAAATGTAATAAATATACAAAGCGAGATATAAAAAAGAAAGACAGTGCGATTCAGCTGCAAATAAAAACAAACAAGAAATGAAAGCAGGAAAATCGACCAAAAAAACCGATTTGGCATCGGCCAAAAAAAGCCGAAGCTGATGCCGATTCTTTTTTTTTTGGCCGATGCTGATACTAGCCGATGCCGATACCAATTTTATTTGCCGATACTAGCCGATGCCGATGCCGATTAATCGGTCGGACTCTATTATTATGCTTGTAAAATCACATCTTTCTTTTAGATTCGTTCTACTTAAATGTACATTCCACGTACATTTCAAAGTAAAGTGCACTTGGAAATGACGATACGAACAATCATTCGGGTTTTAAATTGACTTTTTTTGCACTTCTGGTGCCTTCTTGTTTGCTTTCTTAGCGTAAGCTACAACCGGAGGTACTCGGAACGTACCTTACTGACACCTTACTTTCGGTAGCATGCCGTTTCCACCTCCAAAAGAAAACATGCATTATTATGGTAAGCACCTTACCATTTTCCTACTGGGGAATGAAAACAATACGATCGTTGCTCGAGCAACTGCACAAGATGAAAAGCAAATTGAATTTCCATGGCTTTCGGTTCTGCTATGAATAATGAACCATGTGAATTCGCAAAGGCGTACAGTAGAATGTGCGTTCCTATTGATAAAAAACCAAAACCATGAATTTCTGCTATGCAATGTTGGGATTCATGTAGGCTACGTTGCCTTCTGGCCTAATAAAATTCATAGCGATAAATTTTTAAATTCATATATTAACAGCAACATATTATTATTTATTATTATCATTTTCTTAAAATTTATATTATTTAGTAGTTTTATGTGTTCTTTAGTATTTTTATTTTATTCTTATTTTTCGGTTTCCTTGCAATTTGCTCTCTTAACCAAGTGCAAATTTTTTCATAGCAAAATTATTAAAAAGTAATCTAATATAAATTGCTTATGTTCCCTACAAGTAGGCGGTTCTGCAAACCACCTTTTGTATTCATCTACTTTGTTACGTTTGCAACACACAAATTGTACAAAAGGTTTTTTATATTGGAGGAATGAGGGGTTTCCTTAAAAAACGTATGAAATGTGTTGTAAAAGATTTTTGAAACAAAAAAAATTTGTCGATTGGAGCTTTTAGTTTTAAACTACTGTTAAAATAGTTGAAATTTTTGAAAAATATAAACATTTCGTGTCTTTGTAAATCACAAAGCTCATCTTTTATTAACTTTTTGCAGTTATGACAGTCAAATTTTTCAATAGTTTGCATCAATATGAAACCAGAGAAATAACGAAGGGAACCATCACTCATATGTTCAGTTTTTATAATCCCTAAGGCATTTGAAGAATTCGCTTTCTCTGCATCAAATATATCCTTTGATAAGCAAAATTCTTCACCGAACTCTTGATTTATAGCATTTTGAGTTTCATTGTCAATTTCAAACAAACTGATATTGTCTGTATTATAAACTAGTAGGACCCTGCGGCTTTGCACTCAAGCTTGAAGTCAATGGGCCCAATAAATCAAGTTTTTTCATACTACACTCTATGGGCAATGCCACGCCTCTTTGATGTAATGCCCAATCCATTCCTCCAGTCGAAGGGTGTGACCCGGTTTCATTGATATGCGACTTTCAGTTCCAAAGTTACACGGAAAGTTTCAGTAAAAAAAAATATGCCGCGCCCCTTGTTCAACGCCCATAAAATTTTCCCAGTAGAATGATACATCTATGGGACGATGGTATACAAAACTTCAAAGCTTTGCAACTTATTGTTCCGAGGCTATTCCACATTAACAATTTGGGTTCAATGGGTGGTGCCATGCCCCTCGTCCAATACTCACCCCATTCTCCATGTCGAAGGGCACATTTAAAACGTAAATCGTTGATGTGTGATTTGTAGTTCCACAGTTAATCAAAACATTTGAGTTGCTTAAAAAGTACCACGCCCCTTGTCCAACGCTCACAAAGTTTTACCATCTAAACGGTGGCCCCGTACCAAATTTTAATGCTGCCCGATATCTCATTCCGAAGATATTCCATATAAAAAATTTAAGTTGTATGGGCGGTGCCCCTATTCCCAATATGGAAAAACACAACTAAACTGTACGTTTGTACCGAGTGTCATTAATGAGAACGCTATAGTTTCAAAGTTACACCGGCATTTAAAAAGTGCCACGCCTCTTGTCCAATGCCCATCAAATTTTACCAGTGAAACGGAACATCTAAACTGTGGACCAGCACCAAATTATAATGCTGTTCGACTTCTCATTACGAAAATATTCCATATTGAAAATTTAAGTTGTATGGGAGGTGCCACGCCTACCTATCGGGTCGCATTCGCACTATGTGGTTTACCGAGACTTACTCAAGACGAACATTTCATTTCATTTCATTTTTTCATTTAAACAATCATTGCACAATTAAGAATTCATCTTTTATAGTGCTTAACAAAACTTATATTAAGGGCCGTTTTCTCATCTTCCCGTTAACTTTAACGTTCACTTTAACGGGCCGATAAACGCATTTTCGTTTTCTCATCTGCCCGTTAAGCTATCCTCCCGATAAAATTTACCGGGAGGATTGAGTACCTGTTAAACTTTAAAGTGAACTTTAAAGTTTACAAACAAAAAACAGCTGATAATGAAATTACAATTTGAAATGAAATTTGAATTTGAGATCTTTCGGTATGGAAAATAAGCATATTTCTTAAATTCATGCACTGGAAGACGCTTTTGAAGGTACGGAATCGCAAAATGCGGCAAATATAACATATAACAGCCAATTGGACTATTTCACTGCTTTGCACTGCTGACATGTCCAATCGCTGCTGGGCGGCCACCTGCGCGATACGTCTCGCTCTTCTGCGCTGCAAGTTCCAGCTTGGACTTACGCTTCAAGCTGTCAAACTTGTCCCTCAACGATTTCCAACGCCGGGACACGCCCCATTTGGCAGTAAAAGCATCAACAAGATTTTGCCAGGCAAAATTTTTATTTTTTCCTTCAAAAATAATTACAATTTTTCACAAACAGCTGATTGCGCCGCCAAGTGCTGCCCAATGCTGACCAGTGATGCCAAAAAATCAGACCTGTTAAATTTATATTTATCAGGAAGATGAGAAAACGAAAATATTTACCGGCCACTTTAAAGTGACCTTTAGCTAAAGTTCACTTTAGCTACCGGTCACTTTAACGGGAAGATGAGAAAACGGCCCTAAGATACACAATTGTAGCTAATACTATATACCTATAGACTACTAACAATTTTTGCTTACAAAATAACAAGAAGAGAAAAAGAAATTTAGAAGGGAAGAAAGATAGGAAGAAAAAGAGAGGAGGGAGCCATAGGATAGAGGGACAGAGAGAGGACACGAGTATTAATCTACATGGTATAAATATTATAAACTGCCCGCTTGAATCGTCGTAAATTAAATTCGGCCTTTATGTTATTTGGCAACGAGTTCCATAATTGAACAGCTCTAACGAAGAACATTCTTGATGAAGCGACAAAATTTGTACGTGGCACTATAAAGTTGCATGTACGACTAGATTGTGCAAAACTCAGTTTTGGGAAAAGATAGCTTGGACAACGAGTATGAATTAGTTTATGCAAGAATAGTAAGGAGCGACGATTAAAGAACGAGTATATACAGCAATCCAGTGTATTTATGGGGAATTTAGAGATGGAGTCAAACTTTCTTTTGGAGTATACATATCTAGCTGCATTATTGACTAATAGTTGCAACTTTCGCAGAGACGCACTATCAGGGTGACCATATATTAATTCCTGGTACGATATTATTGGCTTTATCAGGGTTTTAACAAGTTTTAGTTTTATGTCTTGCGGAATAAAACTAGCAGTTTTCCAAAGTTGCCTAAGCACATTATACATCTTGCTGACCGAACAGTTAACGTGATCCACGCATGTCAAGGTTGAGTTCAATTTAAATCGAAGACTAGTAACGACCTTCTCATATTTGATAACAGTACCATTTAATGTAATGGGTGAGAAATTGTTCAAATCGTAAGGATAATGGGATATAGCAATTGCTTTAGTCTTGGATGCATTTAAATTAAGATTGTTATGTCTAGACCATGAAAAAATAGAGCTCAAATCATCATTTGTTCTCTGTATTAAATCCTCCACAAGACCTATAGGTGCAGAGAGGTAAATTTGCGCATCATCTGCGTATAGATGTATAGAATCGCTTTGGCAGCACTGAACCATGTCATTTATATACCATAAATACTAAAGAAAACTGGACCAAGGATAGATCCCTGCGGCACACCTGACGTTATCATTTTTAGCTCTGAATGCTTGTCCTTCGAAACCACCCTCTGCCATCGATTAGTAAGATCGCTTTCTATGAATTTGATTGCATTACTACTAAAACCGAAGTATTTATCAAGCTTTTGCAGAAGTATAACGTGACTAACAGTGTCAAAGGCTTTTGAAAAGTCCAGCAGGGTAAGAATTGTGAGCTCCCCTTTATCAAAAGACGGTCGGATGTCTTCCATTATTTTAAGCACAGCAGTTGAGCAACTATGTCCCTTACGAAATCCGGATTGATTTTCAGTGAGTAAATTATTCTCATATATATGCTTCATCATTTGAGCTAAGACGTGCTTTTCAAGTACTTTGGATAAGGAGGGTAAAATACTGATGGGCCGAAAGTCTTGAGGTAAAATTGGATTATTCTTCTTCGCAACGGGTACTAAGGCTTGTCCATGAAATAACTTTTACATTTTCTATTATTAATAGCTACTAAATAAAATATTGAACTAATGTTTGTGTGAGTATTTATTATCTCTTATAACTCAAAGTTTGTGCTAATGTACAAATATTTTAAAGTTCAATTGGATTTCTTACAAATCTACGTATTTTTGCTTTCAATCCCCTCATCAAATGTTGCACACCAGATTTTCCAATTTTTATGGCCATACTGTTCCACTTTTTTATAAAAGCAATCTTTCCCTTAGCACGTTTTTTATATTTCAGTAAGTTTCGTTTCATTATTGCCCAAAATCGTTCGACTGGCCGAAGCTGTGGGCAATTTGGGGGATTGTGATTTTTCTCAACAACACGGATATTATTCCTTTGGTACCACTCTTTGACAATTTCTGCATAGTGGACTGTTGCTAAGTCTGGCCAAAATAAAGGTGGAACAGCGTGCTCTCTGTACAATGGCAAAAGTCGTTTGTTGAGACATTCCTTCAAGTAAATTTTACTGTTAAGACTGCCAGTTGTAACAAAAGGACGAGTGTATTTGCCACAGCTGCATATGGCCTGCCAAACCATATACTTTTTACCATATTTGTCCATCCGTTTATACTTGAACCTTTTCATAACGCCACCCTTCAGGTATGCTGTGTAATATCCTCGACCTGGAAGCTGTTTGAAATCTTCTTTGACATACGTTTCGTCATCCATTAACACGCAGCCTTTAAAACGACACAGATCATTCGATAAAAGTTTTCGCGATCGATTTCTGGCACGCTTTTCCACTTCGGAGTTACGATTTGGCACTTTCTGAACAACGAAAGATTTGAGCTCGTAGTGTCTTTTAATTTTCGCAATGTATGATTTCGAAACTTCGAATTTTCGTGCCAAATCTCGTAAAGATTGGTTTGTATTTTTTTCCAGAGAAATATCGAGCTATATCTTTATAGTCGAAACCTTTTTTTCGTCCGGCTCCGACGATACGGGATGTGGACAGGTCCTTCTTGTATTTAATTACCACATTTCTAGCTGTTGCCCTGGAAACTTTGGCTAGTCTTCCCAACAATGCGTACGAAGCCGTTGGATTTTCGAAAAAGTGGGCAATTATTTTTTGTCGAATTTTCTCTTCTTTAGATGCCATTTTGATTGAATCACTTTGAATTTCAAAATACAATTGACCACTAATAGCTGAAATTTGACAGATTCTGAAAAGCGAATTTTTTTTTTAGAAATTTCGGTGCTTACTATACTTTTTTTCGTTTTACATTGTAAAAGTTATTTCGTGGACAAGCCTTATGTTTGCTATTTTCCAAACATCAGGGAATCTCAATGTTGTTAGAGAAGAATTGACGATATGTGTAAAAGACGAAATTGTAAGGCAGAATCAACTTTATAAATTTCAGGCAAATTTTATCCTCACCTACTGCATTCGACTTAATGGAAAGAATATATTGCGTTACTTCTGACTCCGATGCATGTGAAAAATCAAATTTATTGGGCAGGTCACGCACTAATTTAGGATTAGGCTCAAAAGTACGATTTTGCTCCAACGGTTTTAATAAAAAGAACTCATTCATCACATCTATATCAATTTTACAATCATTTTTCAGTTGAGGCCTCACACTAAGGGACTTTAAGTTATTCCATAGCGTTTTAGAGGGAAGATGGGAATTAAGTTTAGATTGGAAAAACATCTCTTTAGCCTTACGCGTTATTGCAGTAGCTCTATTTCGCTGGTATTTGTATACTTCCCAGTTTTCATTTCTGTTACTACGCTTCCAAATATTGTACCTATTATTACGTTTTTTGATTGCGCTAAGCACATCTCTAGTAAACCAAGGCTGTTTTTTGTTAGTGATTTTAACTTTTTTCCAAGGGACGAATTTGTCAAAAAGAGAGTTAACTAATTCTGTAAAATGACCGAGTTTTTCATTTACATCAACCAAGAACCAGCACTTATTCCATAGGAGGAGCTGCTAAAGCTTCAACGTTAATATTCTTATGATCTCTGTAGTAGAAAAAAATCAGACGACTCACTTGATAAATATTTAATTCGATTATTTAATTAAACTAACACCACCCAGGGACAATTGTTCAAAATGTATCAGATTGGATAGATCAGAGATGCATAACAAATCGAGCAAGCTTGGTCTACAGTGCGGATCGAAACGAGTTGGATAATTGTTTATAATGTTTAAACCAAGAGCAGAAATATTATGACGCAAATTCCTAGATCGCTCATTTTCAGTTATTAGATCAATGTTGAGGTCGCCACAAAGTAGTATATATTCATAGCATGCACTTAGTTTCGACATTTTCGAGAAAAAGTCGTCCAGATCAAAAGATTTGTTGGGATTATAAACGCACACTACCAAACACCGCTGACAAGTATCGTAAAATTCAACCATCAAGAACTCAACTTGGTTAAGATGATCAGAACGGCAAATTATCTTATATTGCAAACAGCTCTTATAATAGATTGCTATGCCACCTTCTCGTTTTTAATTTGTTCTATCATTTCTAACCACAGAGTAATCGCACAATGGATAACAAGAGTCATCGGTATCACTTTTGAACCACGTCTCAGTAATGCAAACCACATCAATGTTCGCAGTCTCGAAAATGTAATTAAAGTAATCTAATTTTGAATAGTTTAAGCTACGCGCATTGATGTGGCATAGCTGAAACCCCGGATGTAAGTCACTTGCCGATTTCAAAATTATTTTTAAATTTATGTCGTTAGAGCTGTCGGTCAGTTCATACCCCACCATGGAATTGTTGTCGCTTAAAGTAGGCAGCTTTTGGATATTCAATACTCACGATCAGAAAAATACAAGTACAAGTAAAAGTGAAATAAATTAAGTATACATTAAATAAAAAATCAATAGTATAAGAGCAAGGAAATACGAAAGAAATATGAGAGAAAGGAAATACGAAAAGATTAGGTTAGGAGAGATTACCAAAATTGATTGAAAACCTGAGACAGATGGAGAAAGATGAAAGAGGTGACTTAAATACTAAGCTTAAAGCATACATGTGATAGAAAAGAACACAGCAGCGTAAAGAGCACACAAAAAACATTCTAATCACGCTTTACTCCTTTGTTCGTGCTGACAAGAGCATCAACGTCTTCTCTGCTGCCCACCATTTTTGACTCTTCATTTGGATTCAAACGCACAAAGATTTTTCCCCGTATTGAGAACGCAGATGACAGCACCTCCTGTCTCTTCAGTTGCGATGCATAAAACATCAGCTCACGCATTGTTTTAGTAAGACTCTCGTATATGTAGATTTTCCCGTCGCCTGGTAGATCAATATCAGCAAGTGTGAGAGATCTTTTTTGATGTTTACAGAAGTTAGCGATGGATTTAAACAGTCGATTGCGCTCAAATGCCGACGTCAACTTTACTACAACAGGCGCGTGCTGTTTGCCCTTCGCGAGGCGAAGCCGAAATGCATCACGTATGGGCGGAGGCTCGTGCTGAGCTGCATTGCAAATTTTAGCGAAAACATCAGGCAGGTTCTCATTGTCGGCAAGAGGTATGCCGTTAATGATGACATCTGAGGCTACTGCACTGCTTTCAATCTCGCTCAACTGTTTGCGAGCTGCGACAAGCTGCTCGCGAAGAGAGAATACGTCGGCACATTTGTTCTCAACAATTGTTACTCTCTTTTCAACAGCTTTAACCGTAGCCTTAATATTCATAATTTCAGCAGACAGCTCACCAATTTTCTGCATTACCCTTTCCTCGGAACTCCTCATAATTGCAGTCAGCTCCTCAACTATGCTCTCTTTTTGATGAACAAGCTTCTTCTCCAAATGATCAAACATCGCTGAAGATGGTGTTAGAGGGGTCTTCGGGGGGGATGGCGGCTTTCGTGCTGAATTTTTTCTGCTAGTCATCTTACTTCGTGCTTTTTATTTCGTGTTTTTAATTTTTCAAATATCGCTGCTATTCTCCACAAGACCTCGATGACAACAAGCAACAACGGCGCGAAACTTTAAATCAATGCAATGATGTGCAAATCAAACAGAAAAAGTGGATATTAATTAGGAAAAACGCGAAACTCTTAGGAGCACCAAAAATGCACGTCTTTACTCCATCAGCTCTTTCTCTAAATCCGTTCCGTGAAAAATTCAGCTAATCGGGTTGTCTAGTTTTTGAGTTTTAATGCCGTGGGACCAACAAACAAATATACATTAATTTTAATATACAACATAAAGATATTTGCTGCAATGACTCGCAAAATTTTGTTATATCCATATTGTTTTGCACAAATATAGCACAGTTAATTTCTGTCGTCATGGGAATTGCAGAAAGGCGTAAAAAGTGGGCGTGGTCAACCTTATATAGCTTATGTTTACCGCTATGAAACACAGAATCATTTTATATCAACATTCACTTTCAGACATGTACCTTAACTTTGTTTTGTTAGTTTAGTGGGCGCGGGAAGTGGGCGTGACCGATTATATTATGGCCTATGTTTGCCGCAATGAACGGCTGAATCGTTTGATACCCATATTGCTATGACAAATATACCATGGCTGATTTGTTATTATAGTGGGCGTGGCGAAAAGGCATATCGGGTGGGCGTGGTCAATCTTAAATATCCTAAGTTAACATCAACGAAGCACGGAATCATTCGATATTAATACTGTTTTACCGACATGTACCGTAGCTTCGTTTTGTTAGTTTAGTGGGCACGGAAAGTGGGCGTGGCCGATTATATTATAGCCTATGTTTGCCGCAATGACACGCTGAATCGTTTGATACTCATATTGCTAAGACCAATATACCATGGCTGATTTGTTATTATAATGGACGTGATGAAAAGACATATCAGGTAGGCGTGGTCAATCTTATATATCCTATGTTAACATCAATGGAACACGGAATCATTTGATATTAATACTGATTTACCAACATGTACCGTAGCTTCGTTTTGTTAGTTTAGTGGGCACGGAAAGTGGGCGTGGCCGATTATGTTATAGCCTATGTTTGCCGCAATGATAAGCTGAATCGTTTGATACCCATATTGCCTTACAAAAGCATACCATAGATGAGTGTTGTTACCATAGTGGGCGTAAGAAGGGGCGTGGTCATTCTCATATAGCCTATGTACCATTCCCACAGATAAAAAAATGTTTGGTGCTTATTTCATCTAAATCGGTTCAGTGGTTTTTGCCTGATTGTGGCGCAAACAACGTCACACTTGCTTTTATATAATAGTATAGAAGATGAACCTTCGTCAGTTGGTTCACAATTGAAGGTTCCTGCCTTAACTGCTATTATTTTCATTGAGATCATTATCGCAAGAATATGGTCAAACTCAAAAAGTAAAGGATTATTGTTTCAGATTTCAAGCGGGTCTTGATTAAGTCTTGATAATAAAAGAAAATTGGATTTTTCCGCCCAGATATCTTGTGAAAGAGACAAAACGGAAGTAATTGATAAAACTATACCATTTGCAGCCGCCGAGGCTCAGTTGGTTAGTGCGTTGGACAACGAGTCAAAGGCAGCAACCGCAGGTTCAAATACTGCCTGTAATAACACCTAAAAACAATAACGGGAAACTCGTTTTCTCTTTCGGTGGCTGTCCTCTCAGCTGGAAATGGCAAACCTCTGAGAGTAAAAATTGCCTATGAAAAAGCTCCCAACCTGCCGTTCGGAACCGGCATAAAACTGTAGGTCCCTTCCACCCGCGTACAAAAATTCACACGCACAACACGGGTGGTTGCGGGAAGCTAGGCCTTAGTCTCTCGTAAGCGGGCTGTCGTGCCAGTCAATTATTAATTATTATTATACCATTTCAACAGTATACAGTTTTAGGATACTGACAACTTTTGACATAGTTTTTCATTTCCTTCAAATAATTTTGGATATTGTGATTCTCACGAAGAGCTGATCGGAAAGGATTTTTATCAAAAAGAACATGGCTATTCAAACAATCAAGAAGTCTGTTTATTTTTTCAATAAATATAGCTGTGGACAAAGCTTTTTCTTTGCAACCATTATAACAGCCATTTTCAACCAAAGATTTTATGGCTGCGGATACAGTATTGGTAAATATTTGAGTTGCGTATTTAACCTTCATTTTTTCAAATGAATTGGGATGAATAGCCTTTTTTGTCAATTTGGGACAAAGGCGGGTTGAATTGTTTTTATCCAATTCATATAACCTGCAAATAATCGATCAAGAAATTTGTCCATCAGGCGAAGTTTCATCATCAGCAAATTTGTTGAAGCGAAAGCGATCGTCAACGAAAAAAGGTATACACACAAAAATAAGCGCGAACAAGTGAAATTGTGTTGTTGCTTTTGTTGGCTTTTTTGGTGGTTGATTATTTCATTGCCTATGAAGGCAACGCACACAGTTTTGCGAATATTTTCGACTAGCCAAAGTGCGTATGGGACCTGCTGCGCTGAAAACAAGGCGCATAACAGCAGCAGTAACATCATCACCAGTGACTACGTGACGCGAAACTGAGCGGGGAAATGATTTTCAGACCATTTTTCTGCTTTTTCCAATCGTCCGATAGAGTACGGGTTTTTTTACCCAAGCATTCGCACAGCACCGGTTACCAGTCAATTGCTTGCATCTTAAAGTGATAACTTTTCTTATTTTTTTGTAAATATAGCGTTGCGAACCACCTTGTACCAGGTATGCGCCTATGAAACCGGTAACGACATCTAGCGGTAAATAGCCGAATATTTATAAACTTCGGAACCGTACCAAATGTCATGTTTACTTCTTCTGTCATATGTTAACAATATTCAGTTCACAATTTGTCAAGTTTCATCCAACAACGCATTGTTTGACGCTCCGGAAAATGTCGGATTACGTGCCTACAAATTACGATTTGCGGACACAGTTAATTTTGGGTTACCATTTGAAGAAAAACGCTTCTGAATCGCATCGAATGCTTGTGGAAGCTTACGGCGAGCATGCTCTTAGTCGCACACAGTGTAACGAGTGGTTCAATAAATTTAAAAGTGGTGATTTTGATGTGAGAAACGAGGAGCGTGGCCGGCCACCAAAAAAGTTTGAAGACGCCGAATTGCAAGCATTGCTCGATGAAGATGATGGCCAAACGCAAGAACAGCTCGCAGAACAATTGGGTGTTGACCGTCGGACCGTCGGAAAACGTTTAAAAGCAATGGGAGAAATTTTAAAGGTCGGTAGATGGGTGCCACATGAACTGACTGAAAGGCAGCAAGAAAACCGAAAAACCACTTGTGAAATGCTGCTCGCCCGGTACAAAAGAAAGTAGTTTTTGCATCGAATCGTAACTGGTGATGAAAAGTGGGTCTATTTCAAGAATCCCAAACGAAAAAGATCGTATGTTAACCGCGGCGAAAGTGCGCAATCGACCGCAAGGCCAGATCGCTTCGGAAAGAAGGCCATGCTATGTGTTTTCTGGGACCAGCGTGGTGTCATATGGTATGACCTTCTAAAACCTGGTGAAACGGTTAACGGTGAACGTTACCAACAACAATTGGCCGATTTGATTCGTGCTATACGCCAAAAACGCCCAGAATATGAAGCCAGGCAACACAAAGTGATTTTCCTCGATGACAACGCACCACCACACCGCACTAGAGCCACCAAAGAATTGGTTGCATCGTACAACTGGGAAGCTCTTGCTCATGCGGCTTACTCACCAGACTTGGCGCCTTCGGATTATCACATGTTCGCATCGATGGGCCACGCATTAACGGAACGGCGCTTCAATTCTCACGCAGAAGTCAAAAAATGGATCGATGATTGGTTTCAGGCAAAAGACGAAACAGTTTTTTGGCGAGGAATCCATAAATTGCCTGAGAGATGGGAAACATGTGTAGCTACCGATGGCCATTACTTTGAAGAATAAAATTGTAATCATTTCCTAACAATAAACGTGTTTTTTTTCAAAAATAGCCGGCGCATAGGCGCATACCTGGTATTACTGGTTTAAGAAGTTTTGATTGTAACCCGTACCAACAAAAAGCAGAAATAAATGATTTCATACGCTAAAGTCAGCAGATATTCGGTTGCGTTTTCCTTCAGTTCATGTCTCGTTGAGTTTGCCGTTTCTAGTGTAGCAAGAAACAGTGATGGCAAGTTGAACTCTTTTTCAAACGCAGAGAGCAATTCAAGCGTAAATGCTTTGAGGGCAGTCAGGAAAAACTGAAGTAAAATCATATTAAAACACGTTGCAACATACTTGTGACGTTTTTCAGTAACAACATGTTTTTTGCAATTAATTTCCTATAAACGCTGCGCCCTTGCGCTGACTTTTGTATGGCCTGGTTTGACCGAATTAGCAACCGTGTTTGCCGCGTTCCCCTCTCACTTTCGCGTCATCCAGTCATTGATCATCACAGCGCACAGTTGATGTGCGACTGGCCACATCAGTGCTGCCGAAAGTATTACCACAGATAACTCACCATATAGATGTCCAGCGGCCAAGGAAAAAATGTGTCAAAAATGTCACTCACACAAACACCGCTTCACACGCATTGTGCTCTGTTTTGAGATACAGAAATATGTGATTTTTAGTCAAAACGGCGCTTGTCTGTTATCATACCTTTTAAGCAGCCAGTCGGGATTGAGTGTTGATGGTCAAACGCGTAAGCGGGGTGTCTCGGACGACAAGTTCGCGGTTCGATCCTTACTGTAGCTGCTAAGATTTTGATGACTTTTTTTAATAATATTTTTTTTTTACGACCCGTGAGAACAATATAAATGAAAAATTTATTTGGTTTCTAGATCACTTGATTAGTAAATTGTTTGGTTTTAGAGACACATATAATTGTTCGCAAGTAGTAAAATCAAGCAACCAAGCGCAGCATACGGTTACAAACAACCATACAGCAAAAAGATTCGGTTGATGATGACAGGCGCTCATAGGCGTGCCTAGGTATGGGCTGAGGAGGGTAGTTCCCCTCGTAATTCTATATTTTATATACATATGCACAAAAATCGATATTCTAAGGACTGTATCGAAAATTATGAATACACCAAAACATGCTTCATACTAGTGCATAACAAAAGTTAGAATTTATTTTTTTTTATAAATGGCATTTCATATTGTATTTTTTTGTAAATAGCAACGAAAAAAATTATTTAGTGGGAGGCTAGCCCACATTTTTAATCTTTTTGTCGAGGTCCTTTTTTAAATTCTGGACACAGCCAGGAAATAATTTTTTGTTAACACTATTCCAATATTTTTTAAATTTTTGAACGGAGTTAGCCGGCTTAGATCTTTTTTTAAGGTCCCTCTTCATCAACGTCCAAAATATTTCGATAGGGCGTATCTCTGGACACTTTGGAGGATTCATGTTTTTCTTAACAAAATTTATGCTCTTCTCTTCATACCACGTTAGTACTGGCTTAGCATAATGGCAAGAGGCTAAGTCGGCCCATAACCAAGTCTTGCCAGTGTGTTTTTTCATCAACGGCAGCAATCTCTACTTGAGGCACTCATTTAGGTACATTTCAGCGTTCAGGGGCTTGTCTGTGAAGAATGGAGTCGACATTTTTTCACACTTGCATATTGTTTGCCAAACATGAATCTTATTGCCAAATTTTTCGCAAAAAATTGATTTGTCAGCTTTTGAAATTTCACATCCTTTCGGAACTGCGTAGAATTGGGGTCCTGGCAGTGTTTTGTAGTCCAATTTCACGTATGTTTCGTCGTCCATTATGATGCAATCAAGTTTTTGCCTACAAATATAGTCGTACATTTTTCGGGATCTGGTTTTCACCTGCGCGCCTTGCTGAGTGCTTCGTTTTGGCTGTTTTTGCTTTCTATATGTTCCCAACTGGTTTCTCTTCTTGGCACGTTGGACCATTGCTGCACTCGTTCCGGCTTTTTTTGCGCAATCGCGTACGGATATATCCTTATTTTTTTTAAATAAGGCACATATCTTAGTATCTAGCAATGGTTGGGACGCACACTTTTTACGACCTTGTCCTGGTAAATCCTCAAGTGTGCAATGTGTAGTATACCGGCGAATGGTTTTTGCACAGCGAACCGGCTAACATTTGCTTCTTTTGCTAGTTTTCCATACGACATTCCTTTGGTTGATGCCCATTTGGACAAAATTTCCTGACGAAGTTTTGCGGAAAGTCCTCTCATTTTTAAGCGTTTCGATATACTACAACAAATTTTTCACGAAAATAACAATTTGAACCTCTGGAATCTAAAAACCGATATTGCTGAGCAACCAACATTGCATAGCCCACTTTATATGATTTTAAAAGTGTAT
Source organism: Melieria omissa (assembly GCA_963971225.1). Taxonomy (NCBI): domain Eukaryota; kingdom Metazoa; phylum Arthropoda; class Insecta; order Diptera; family Ulidiidae; genus Melieria; species Melieria omissa. The sequence continues at coordinate 66,485,038 of OZ020270.1, forward strand.
TTATAATTTTCGATACAGTCCTTATTCTATTTGAATTTTATATTCTGAATTTGGAAATGTAGTTACGTCTTGTCCCCTTTAATTTGTTGCTGGGTACGTAATCGATAACTTTTTTGTTGATGGAATAGATAATTTACATAAATGTACTTTTGAATTTCAGAACTATTTGAAATAATTATTAGCGCCATCTAATGGAAAAGGCCGAATTGTTTCCCTTTTCTTGCTACCTTTCAATGCAACTTTTAAATAAGGCAGTGTCAAATACAAACTGTCAATTATTACTCCACCTGTATAATTCCACTATGACAGCCAGGGGCGGATTCAGAAAAATATTTCGGGGGGGTTTCAAAGAGTAATTCTTTGATATTCATAAATTGTCTTTTAATTTGTATGTAGTTTTAATGTCGATCCTAATATTTCGGGGGGGTTTCAACCCCCAAAACACCCCCTGAATCCGCCACTGATGCCAGCGAAGTAGTTCCCATACGCACTTCGGCTATTCGAACATATTCGCGATGACTTCGGCAAACTTCTCAATTCGAAGTCAGCTTTCATAATTTGCTTTATGTTGATGTGGTCCAGTGCTGCCGTTTTCAATTTTGTTTCAGTAGTACATGTTATGATTTTTGGGTAGTGTTTACGGACTTTGAGTAGTACACTTGCATATTTTCTTCACAGTGTATAAAATCGAAAGGATTCATCAACTACTAAATCAAATACTAAATTTCAAAACACATTAACAATTTGATTTATAAAAAAGTGTAAGAAGCAATGTAATTCAGTTACAAAAATGCGTATAAACAAATTGTATATGTTTTTATTATATACTCATAGTAATTTGTTTGGTGGCAAAGCAATAATCGCTAAGCGATAATCCTAAGCGATAATCGTTTTTGACCACAGATTTAATAATACCAAAGAATATAGAATATAAAGAATACGCATCTTCAAAAATTTGTCAAGCGTGTTTCTTGATGCGGGCGGGAAGAGATGAGCGGAGGCATAGCTTGCGGGAAATTTGCTCGCGCTCAACAGTTTGCGATCTTGTTCGTCGAAGCGCAAGCGAAGAGTAAACAACGAACCAAAGCATCGTCATCGTCGTTTCAACGAAGATGATTCGGGATTCGCTAATGTTTTTGGTGTTGTCGTTTATTGTGTGTATGCTTTTTTGTGTTGTGATTGATTTTGCTGCAATGTCACCAGCAATCGAATGTTTGTGATGTATGGCTTTTCGCTGGCCAATGCTTTGATTAATTTAAAAATTTGGTGGGTGATCCCAATTTAAAATGTTTGCAAATATTTTTGCGTGGCGAGTTCGAAGTAAAATTATTTGTTTATATTTTCACATGCTTGATTACAATTTAGAGAATATGGGAAAACTACGAAAAAAAATGAACTGATAGGCATATTGACTTCAAAATTCGTGAAACACTTGAAATTAAAAATAATTAGATGCGTGTTTTAATGTTAATGTAAAGAAATAATAAGACAAGTATTTTGTCATAAGAAAATTGTATTACGGCATGCCTACGTTTAAAAATAGTTTAAATGTTCTACACCTGAATGATTCCATGGCGAATGATGTGATCATAAATTTACAATATTAGATTTTCTTATTTTAGTTCTTTTAAACAAGCATTATATGTGGGCCGTAAGAAAAGTTCCAAAGAACGAGACGGAAAATTATTACGGCTAATAAAAACGTTTTCTTTTCTTTCCAATTCCATTTTTATTTAATTGTCTTTGTTGATTACTTATTATTTTTTAATTGCCTGTAGCGATCATATAGGTCGCCATGCCAGCCATATTATATTTTCTTTTCTATGATTTTTCGCACACTACAGTCAGCAGTGAGTTCAGGAGCAATATGCGACGCCGTGCAGGCTTATAGAAGCAGAACAAAAGCCAGCCAGAAAATAGAAATCGTTTTACAATTTCAGCTTTTCGCCAGCGCTACAACAAGAACAACAGCACATCGTCTTCCTCCTCTTCGCACAATTGAGCGAGAATGAACGAGTGAGCACAGACGCGGCATTCGTGTTTCTATGATTTGCGCTCAGAGCATTGTGCTGTCGTTTCAAATGTTTCCTCTTGTTGTCTACCCCCCCGCATCCAGAGGACGGGTGGCGATATCAGCACCCGCATTCAAATTTTTGCTTGTATGAGATGCACACTCTTTATGTTTCATACTTTTTGATAATACTTAATAATACTTCTTTTCCGTTGAAAAAATTTATAAAGCTTTGATAAAATACTTAATCTTAACCAAAATTTACTTTATATAATAGTAGAATTATGATGATTTACATATTTGCTGATAATTTAATAATTATAATATAATTGACTGGCAAGACAGCCCGCTTACACGAGACTACGTCCTAGCAAAGAATATGAAGTGTATAGAAGGCGCATCTGAGCTCAAAAATTCAAATTTTTGTTTGCGAGCTTCATAGAGCCGGGGAAGCCACAAAAGGGAAAGAGTGGTGCCAGCAGGAGAGCAAGCGCTTCAGTTTACGCTCATTGACTGTGCGAACTGAAGCACGCGCTACAACAAACACACATGAAGTGAAAGTACCGCTCCTCCTGTGTAATTTGAGGCGTTGGTGGTTGTTTTGGTCACTCAATAATTTTTTGTGCAAATTTCTCACAGCAACACCAGCCAGCGCAATGATCGTCGTTTCAACGACGCCCGCCATTGTTTGTTGTTGTTGTAGTTTTTATGTGCACACAGCTCGAGAAAAATGTAAACAGCTCTTCTTTTGTTGTTTTTTAATTGTTTATGTTTTGCATCGTTTGGAACTTCCTTTTTTTTATTTACTGTCACAGCATTCACCAGGAAATCTGTAAGAGCAAATAGGTAGCAAATGTCTGTAACCGATTGATAATTTTTATGGAAAATGTTTCACTTAGCGCAGTGAAAAGGTTATCATTTCTTAGTTTTTGGAAACATATGCCACCATTACTATCTATGTTAATTTTTACTCGATTGTCGAAGTTTTTATCTACAAAATAATTTGTTGTAATAATTGTTGTAATTACTGCTGAAATAAAATAATAAAAAGACAGTTTCGTCTGTCTCAGCATGTAGTAGGTTTTGATTCATAGAATCCTGTGTATCTTCGAAATTAGTTGTTACACTTGACCGAGTACTACTTGAATTTTGTCCCAAAATTGCAAAAGAATTTTCTAATTTATCTTGGTTGAAAAACTTGTTGGTTATAAAACATTAATGTTATTGCTTAATTTTATCAGTAATTAAAAAACAGATTTTAGTTCTAAAAATAAAACTTTAATCATCCATACATTTAACATCTTTCAAATAATTAAAAAAATCTTTATAAATTTGTACGACTCATTATTCAATTGTAAAGCCGATCTAAAGCAATTATCCGATTGCCCTATTCATGCAATCAAATATTAGGTCTACTTTTTTGATAAATTATTCAGGAACTTTGTAGCGACCACATAAGTCGTCACGCCAACCATATTTTATTTTCTTTTCCATGATTTTGCGCACACTACTGTCTGCAATAAGTTCAGGAGCAATATGCGACGCCGTTCAGGCTTGTAGAAGAAGAACAAAAGCCAGCCAGAAATCAGAAATCGTTTTACAATTTCAGCTTTTCGCCAGCGCAACAACAACAACAACAGCGTTCGTCTTCACCTTGCAATCATTTCACGCCACAACAATGTACTAACGCACACTCGCTGCAGTGAGCGCAACCAAAGAGCGCAACACATAAAACTACGTTCTCGCTTGTAAAGCAACGCTCTCACCACATACGTGATCTGTGCGAGCAGAGCGCGGGTTCCAATGTTAGAACCCGCCATACAAAATTTTTGCTTGTATGACATGCGCATTCTGTATATTTATTTTCTTTGGTCCTAGCTACCCGCAACCACCCGTGTTGTGCGTGTGAATTTGTACGCGGGTGGAAGGGACCTACAGTTTTTATGCCGGTTCCGATTTCCAGCTGAGAGGACAACCGCCGAAAGAGAAAACGAGTTTTCCCGTTATTTTTTTAGGTGTTATTACAGGCAGTATTTGAACCTGAGTCGCTGCCTTCGACTCGCGGTCCAACGCACTTATCAACTGAGCCACGGCGGCTGCAGGGCCCTACTAGTATCAAATATTGTTCGAATATTCCTTTTAGAAACAAACAAACAAGAGAAACTAATCAAGAGCAAAAAAAAAAACGAAGCCCGTCGAAAAATATTTTGTATTTATAATAAGAAAATGTAATATTTTGTATTATATTTTCTTTAAAATGGCATAATTAGGAATGGGATAATTTTGACCATACGTTTAAGTTTATCACTTTATCAAATGCTTATATCATATGATTACAATACTGTGAAGTATTGAACGAACAGCATTTGGCAACGCGGTTAAAAAAGTTTCATTATCACTTTAGTCACACAGCAGTAACCCTACAACAAGCGTAATTGCATGATGGCAAAAGGATATTTTATTAGAAATAAAAAACGACAACGTTGGTTTAAATTTCGTGCCGGTAACCAGCGTTGCCGTTTTGATTATTTTTAACCAAACTTGGTAAATTTTTTTGCTGTTTTGAATTTTTGGTAATTTGGTAGCACACTCTGCGATTTGGTAGTTTTTTTTTGCTTGGTTCACCTTGTATGTTGTATGCATATTTTGCTCTCTCTTTCGCATACAAAAATGACAATAACAGTGATGCCAATACTTATTGGATTGTAAATTTGATTATTATTACATATGACTTTCACCTTCAAGTGGCACCTTCCTTACACTGCCTCATAGCTCTGCAAAGCGAAAATGTTCTGAACTTTTTCTTATTAAAACTAAACTTAGAAATAAGCTAGAAGTTGATACAATCAACAATATAATGCTCTCCAAAGAGATTTTGCCAAGAAACATTGAATCTAAATATGTATGGGCCTCAAAAAGCGAACTGTAGTTGGAACTGTGCCTTTTTGATTTATTGCAATCAGTTTTCCTATAAGTCCACCAATTTCCTGGTTTTTATTTATTTTGCACCTCAAAGTTTTCAAAAGAATTTACAAATGGAGAAATGCTTTGAACGACAAGATGTGATTGTTTTTTGTTTTATAAATAAATAATTAAACGCATATTTATAAGAAATTGGTAGTTTTGGTAATTTTTTTTTAGAAATTTGGTAATTTTTTTCCTTTTGGCTGTGGCATCGCTGCCGGTAACATGTTTGTATATTCTACACTCAGCTAAAATTTTTTGTACCAACATTTTCCTAAAAAAAGGACCAAAGTGGAAGCGAAAGGACCATTTCATGTTTTCGGCAATTGTCTTTTTTTTAATACCAAAGCAAAATATAAATTTTATATCGAATTTATTTATTTATTTTTTTTGCTTGTAAACTTTTGTCCAAGGGCCTAAGTGAAATAAAAAGGCTCACTTTTGGTCTGGACCATAAGTGGCAACAGTGCCTTAAATATGAAAATAAAATTTCTAAAACTTATATTTCAGAAAATAGTAGTATAATCGGCCTGTGGGTAGTACGGTAGTACAAATGACGAAATAGTAGTCAAGTACTACTATAGTAGTATAGGGTGTTTTTTTTAGAGGTATAGAACTTCGAATTGAAATAAAACACAAGAAAATCGTTTTAATGTCCATCAATTTGGCTTTATTGGAAGGATAATTTTATGCCATTAATGTGTAAATATGATTTCGGGCATGTGGCCGCCGCGGCTGGCTCGAATAAAGCCAATTCTACAGGTCCAATTTTTTAAGTTGATGGACAAAGCTCCAATTGCTGTGCACGGTGGCGAATCGATTCATTCGGGTCCTCTTCAACATTTTGCTCTACAGCGGCAATTGTTTCTTCGGTGAGCACTGTTCGACGTCTCTGCGGATGCGTATTATCACATAGAGTAAACGTAGTGCGAAAACGACCCATGGTTAACCGATGGATGGACCGATTTTGCTCTGATGGACGATTATGTCGACCATAAAATGGACGGAGCTTGCGGTAAACTTCGCGAACTGAACCATTATTTCCGAAATAAATTTGCACGATTTGCAAGCGTTGTTCTTTTGTCAACCTGTTCATGATGAAATGGCAAACCAAACTGAACATAAATGACATTAGAGTTGCCAGATTTGACCACACAATGCCAGTTTTATCTCTATTCGAAAAACAAACCTCTAAAAAAAACACCCTATATATATCGCTAAAAAGGCTAGGGTATTATCTTCTGAACGACGGACAGCTCGTGTTAATCGTATAATTATTTTAGAAGATATGTGCTCATAACTGAAACAACAGGAAAAAAACTTGTTTTTCGAAGATTTTTCGAAAACGCTTCTTAAAAAATTTTTTGATTTTTAGTTTCGTGTTCAGCGGCCAAAGTTAGTCTGGAAAACACTTTTATTTTTAACACTTCGTTCAATAATGTGTGTGACTGACACATAGATGGCGGCACTAATACTAAATCAATATTTTTTTTCGAAATTGTGAACCTTTTTAGGCTTACTATCAAATTATTATTATATGTCAATCCGACCATTAGTTTACAAGTTACAGTGCTTTAAGTGACACTACTTTTGAGTTTTCAAAAAAAATGAATTCAAAGCAATTCCGTGTGCTGATTTATCATTGTTTTTTAATGAAAAAAAATACTGTTCAATGCCAGGAATGGCTTGAAAAACATTATTCGGACTCTGCTCCATCAAAAAGAACCATTTGTTATTGGTATGCCGAATTCAAACGTGGTGGTACAGACACCGATGACATTCCATCTACTGGACGGCCAAATGACGCTGTTATTCCGGAAAACGTTGAAAAAACACTGAAAATCATTATGTCCGACCGTAAAGTGAAAGTGGGGGAGATTGCTGACATTCTAAAGATATCAGCAGGCAGTGTACACACCATAATACACGAACATTTGGTTATGAAAAAGGTGTTTTCGAAATGGGTGCCGCGTTTGCTCACACCGGAGCAAAAACAACAACGAATCGATGATTCAAAGAGCTGTTTGGACATGTTTACGCGCAACAAGTAGGAGTTTTTGCGTCGGTACATCACAATGGATGAAACATGGATCCACCATTTCACTCCAGAGTCAAATCGGCAGTCTGCTGAGTGGCATGCAACCGGTGAAAGCCGCCCAAAGCGTCCAAAGGCACAAACATCGGCTGGCAAGGTTATGGCGTCAGTATTTTGGGATGTGCACGGAATAATATTCATCGACTATCTTGAGAAAGGGAAAACAATCAATAGCGACTATTATATAGCGTTGTTGGAACGTTTGAAAGAAGAAATCGCGATTAAGCGGACCCATATGAAGAAGAAAAAAGTGTTGTTTCACCAAGACAATGCACCGTGTCACAAGTCGATGAAAACGATGGCAAAAATGCATGAATTGGGCTTCGAATTGCTTCCTCATCCCCCGTATTCTCCAGATCTGACCCCCAGCGACTACTGGCTCTTCGCAGACCTCAAAAAGATGCTCCGTGGTAAGATATTTGGCTCAAATGATGAAGTAATCGCCGAAACTAACGCCTATTTTGAAGGCAAAGAAAAATCGTTCTACAAAGGCGGTATCGAAAGATTGGAAAAGCGTTGGAATGATTGTATCTCCCTAAAAGGGGACTATGTTGATGAATAAAAACGAATTTTGGCAAAAAAATGTGTTTTAATTAGTTAGTCACACACATTATTGAACGAAGTGTTAGGTTCACGCTATTGGCCCATTTTTTGATGCAACGAACGCAAAACAATCTAATGCTCCTGCTCGGGTAGCTTAAAAAAATGGCCAGATCGTAGGAACGAAGATTTTTGAAATGACGAATTTGCTCTCCCAAAAGTTTGCCTAATTTCACGAAAGTTTTTATCAATTTTGGAAAGATTTAATAAGATTATCCTTTTATTCAATTTTAATTTTTTTCTGTCGGATTCTATTGCTTTCTAGAAAATTTCAAGCACATATACGGTTTCAAATAATTTACAAGTCCGTTTACTGTTCAATGGAATACAAATTTTCACAAAAAAAATGAAAAGCATAACCGAAAATTCCCGTTATTAGTTTTGTACGCAAACTTATTCTGCGCCGTTTTGTGGGGGGCCCCTCAGCCGTCGCCGCCCCGGGCCCCCGAGCACCTTAAGCCGCCACTGCATACATATTCGTCCTTATGCTGAATATCGTCATCGTCTGAAAAATGACGATACGGCAACTTTCGTATGCTGCTCATCGTCGTATCGTCAGCTTACGACGGAGTGCTATGCTCGTCATCGTTATCGCCTTCGCCTTTCGTCTATCGACGAATATTTCTATCGTCCGAAATTTTGCTGACGAAACTGAAACGATACTGAAATGAAATTTGGATCTCCCGTTTCCCAATGGCTTCCCTTTTCCAGGGAAGGAGCGTAGTTTGGTAGTAACATAACACTTAACGTACAAGGTTGGCTGTGGTATTTTCTGCAGTCAGCTGGGGCTTCACTTTTCCTTCCACCTGATCATTGCAGTGTCTTCCAGGCAGAAGTAATGGCCATTTACCAGGTTTCTATATGACTTATCCGCGAAAACGTGTACAAAGCGGATGTCCATGGGATGGTCTTGGAATGCCAAAAATCCTTAATCACCCTAGCTAAAGGCTCAAACGTCTCATTATTTTGGGTGTTATTAGGCTACTGCGCGGTGGGCGAACTCGCCGGAGCAGAACGCTGCTTACCGAGGCCGCATCCTTCCTCACAGTGGGGGCTCCACTTGCGTTGGTTTCAGGCAACGCAAATATGTCCACTGTTTGCCTTAACAGCCTCCGATGCACCGTCAAAGTTTTATTTTCTTCCTTGTCGCTTGAAAAAAACAGCTCGTAATCCATTTCTTTTTCAAATAAACACAGAAATCATTTGAAGTAACAGAATTTCTCACGTGAAATACCCAAAACAAAAAATTTCCCACTCATAGACTTGCCGTGTTTATTCAGTTCACAACGTTTCGTCTACGTTGCTTGTACAGCATACCGAAGTGTCGACGAAACGATAGATTTGACGATACACATAGACGATCGTCAACGATGGGTGAGACGACATTCAGCATAAGGCCGAATGAAGACATGTTTTCGCGCATAGTATTTGAAACGCCCACTTTCGACTGCCCCTGCCCACAATTAAATATGCGTTACACAATGACAGCGGCAACCACTGAGATTACAACCCACACAACGACTTGCCGCATTTTTTGTCTTTTGATTGTTTCCCATTAATATTGTTTTCTCCCCTTTTGGCTGTTAATCAGATAAAGAACAATTGATATTTTACTACGCAACTATTTCGATTTTCCTGCAATGCCGACATGTTCTCTGTTCGCACCCTCTGCCATACCTAAGCGACAGCGCAGCGCTGCAATTGCGGGGTGTCGCCACACGTAAAAATAATAACAATAACACAAACAATAATAACACTGATGATGACAATAATGATGGCATTAGAGCACCGACATCGAAAACCCCGTTATGGGCGTAACCTGCATTTCGAGCACGGGGGACGAGCGGCAAATGGTCGTTTGGCTTCAGCAACTAAACTGCAGTAAAACCGATTATGCTGTTTTACCGTACATATATATATATGTATAATCTTTAATATATATAATAATAACCATAAAAATATATATAAATAAATAAATAATATGTGTGTATAAATAATATATATATATGTCTATATACAGTGCACCCTCGGTTAACGAACGCCCCGCATAACGAACATTTCGCATAACGAACACTTTTTTTTGGGAAAAAAAGTTTCTCTTAACGAACGAAGTTTCGCATAACGACCAACGAAAAAGGGGGAAACCTTAATTGCATGTAAAATTTCTGTCTGTGCTAAGCAACGAAACAGGGGATACCCCGAATACACATTATAGTGCTGTCTGTGGTTAGCTTTTGTTTCAAAAAAACTAGGTATGCATGTACCAATTATAAAAAAATGTTTTCTTTTCTAAACTCTTTATTTTTTCCATTTCAGATTGTCTCCTTCCGTCCAATATATATTCAGTTCCTTAAAAAATTGTATACGTTTCATTTAACTTTCTTTCAATAAAAGCTGAACTTTAAATATATTGGTGTATTTTTTCAGTTCTTTTGATGCATTTTATGTTACATTCTTTCAATAAAAGTTCAAATTGAAACATATTAGAGTGTATTTTTTTCGACCTGGAACGCATTAATTAATTTTACATTGATTTATATGGGAATAATGGTTTTGCTTAACGAACGTTTCGCATAACGAACAAGATGCTGTAACCAATTGTGTACGTTAACCGAGGGTCCACTGTTATATATTATATATGTATAAAGTATATATAACAATATATAGGTACATATATATGCTTATTAGGGCGGGTTAATTTTGTTTTGATGAAGCGTATAGCAAAAACGTAATCTATAGGTGATTCTGAGAAATTTTGCTCAAGAGACCATAGCTCTAAATCGGATTTGGAGCCCCCCAAAATTTAAAAATAGATATTTTTCAATATACATATACATAGAATAATTTAATTGAATTCGTCATAAAATCGGATAGAGTTATAGTTGATTTCTCAGTCTGGGCTTGTTTGAAAGGTATTCTTATCACGTTTCAGAATCTGTATTGATACCAATATTTTTTTTTATTTTTAGTAGACATATTAGGAATTTTTTGTCGAAAAATAGCCTAAAATGAACTTTTAACTAATAAATTCCGAAGTTTCTTCCATTTTTTTAGATAATTTTTTTTTTGCAGATTATGATTAGCTCAGATAATTTCCAACAACTTTTATTACGATAAATTTTTTTGTTTTCGAACTCCTTTTTGTAGGAAAATCGATCTGAAAAAATCAACATTTTCAAGGTTTCAACAAAAAAACACTATTTTTACATTTTTAATTCAATTTATTTTTAAATTTTGGGTGGCTCCAAATCCGACTTAGAGCTATGATCTCTTGAGCAAAATTTCTCAGAATCACCTATAGATTACGTTTTTGCTATACGCTTCATAAAAAAAATCGTTCCATACAATTTGACCCACCCTAATGCTTAAATATAAAATTAAATGCATTTGGATATATTACTAATTTAGATTTTTGACATTTTCCCAATATTATTTATAATTTGTTTCGCTTTGGGGGGCGATAACTGCCTTTATGTCGCTACGCCTATGGACACAAATTGCTGGCAGATGTACATGAAGCGCTGGTGCAAGCCAGCGCGAGCGTGTTGCCTCTGAACGCAACAGTGTGGAGATTTACTAGGTGAAAGGGGAGTGCCTGACAACGGGGTTAAAATATGTATGTTTATGGTTCGCTCTCTTCGTGATGTAATTTTCGTGATGCCTAAACACGTATTATCCACATTTACCTGTTGTTGTTTAGATTAGATACGATTAAATCAACCACTTCCGATTCGATTCCATTAGATCGGTTAGCCAGAGGCAAATTTTACACAGAACTCTCCATACAAAAGATGTGCAAACTTTAAAAAATTAGATCGGTTGTTTCTTGCATTTAACTCTCTGCAACCTAAGTTTCAGCTTGTCAACAAATATTTAAAATTTTTGGATAAGTGATTTATTGATATTGAATGTGCTCTTGTACAGGGTGCGCCATCTGCTACTTTTTTTTCTATTTGAAAAAACAACACGCTTTTTATGATGTGAAATCAATTTTTTTTATTGATAAATGAAGGTTGGTTTATGCCATTTATGTATGAAATATAACATCGGAAATATAAGACGGAGCAACGGCCCACACATCTCGCCAGACAATCGCCCTATTGCAGGAGAAATTTCAAGACCGCATAATTTCAAGAAATTCCGATGTGAATTGGCCCCCGAGATCGTGCGATTTAACCCCACTTGACTATTTCCTTTGGGGATTTTTGAAAGGGAAAGTGTATGCGAATGCTCCCCGGACAATTCAAGACCTTAAGCACAATATTCGGACTGAAATTGCGGCCATAGACCCGATGATTCTGCAAAAAGTCATTGAAAATTTTGATGCTCGGATGTTGGCCTGTAAACGAAGCCGCGGTGGTCACATGACCGATGTTATATTTCATACATAAATGGCATAAACCAACCTTCATTTATCAATAAAAAAAATTTATTTCACATCATAAAAAGCGTGTTGTTTTTTCAAATAGAAAAAAAAGTAGCAGATGGCGCACCCTATACAAGACGGGCGTGCTTCCTACTGTGACAATAGTGATCCGAAAATAAAGACTATAATCAATAATCAAAGTTCCAAAACGTCTAGCACGATATTACAGTATTTGTGAGTTTATGTGCCGTGGGTGAGGACGATAACGGGACTTTGTTAGCAGCAGTATTAAATTGAACATTTGTTGCAAATCTGTAATTGTGAAATCATTATGAGAAAATCGTGAATTTTTGGGAATAAAATAAAAAGAAAAACGATATAATGAAAAATACTCGCATTAAGGCTGGGTAATTATTGTTTTAAGTAGTTTTGAACGGTGTATTTAACAAATTTCTGTTTTTTAAGGATGATGCAAAAAACTGCACAATTCACTTTATAATTATCTTCTCATTTGTTCTGAAATAAAAATATAATTGAATTCAAAAAATAAAATAAAATTTTAAGAATTTGTTTTAAATATAAAAAGCGTTTGATTGCTTGAAGCGTGCTAATTGCTTGACCACCCACTGTATTTTCATAGAAGTTTGGCAATAAAATTTTTTTTTGTTATTTCCCACGTAATTATTTTCAGAATGGGTTAAAAATATTTTTTCAGTCCTTTACGAAGCATAGGGCTTCAACTAGGCTTTTCCATTTGACTCGATTTGAGACCCCTTTTTCGTGCCATCCCATGTAATCGTGACATTAGTTGGCGCAAAACCTACCTGGTCCAAGTGGTTTTCACTCGCCTTGGCTATTATTTTCTTTTGGGTAAGTAAATTATAATTTTTAGTAGAAAATAAAGTCGGAACGTATTCAAATTTAATATTTATCCATTGTATTCATGGTTATGTCCATGTTTTGGGGACAATTCAATTACATTCCTGAAGTGAAGAAAGTATTGTGGTCTTTTCGTGTCTGGTTTTTTATCAACTCGATTAGGTGTTTTCTGTTGCAGAGATGGAAGGACGGGAATACAATTTTAAGGATCAGGTAGACATTGTTTTTGAACTTCGATGCTGAGAGAGACAAGAGAGGACAATTTCAATTGACAATTTCACGCTTTTATTTGGCCCTGAACAAAACGAAGCTTCTAATACTGATAGGAAAACTGGTCGTTTAGATAGTTCAATATGAAGATAGCGACGTCGAAGGCGACAAGGATAACGATAATCGGCCAGTTCAGCACGAACAATAACTCTCATTTTTTAGCAAAGCAGTTCAGAATTGTAAACAGTGCAAGGAATCCAGAAATAATAATAGATATACCTTGTGACCGAAAAGTTTCCGGAAATTTTAAATAAAACGCAAAATTCTTAATCTTCATCAATATTTATTTTATCTCCTTCAAAATATGCTCCATTAGAAGCGATACACATATGCCAACGTTTCTTCCAATCATCAAAACATTTTTTATAGGCGCTTTCCGGTATGGCTTTGAGTTCCCTCTGCGAATTCTGTTTTACGTCTTCTATGGATTCAAAACGCGTTCCTCTGAGTGGTAATTTGAGTTTGGGAAACAGGAAAAAGTCACACGGTGCAAGATCAGGTGAATATGGTGGCTGTTCGATGGTATTTATTGAATGTTTGGCCTTAAAATCGTTGATAATGTTGGCTCGGTGCGAGGGAGCATTATCGTCATGAAAAATCCATGAATTATCCTTCCACAATTGAGTCCGTTTACGGCGGATATTTTCACGCAAACGTCTTAAAACAGTAAAATAATAGTCTTTACCGACTGTTTGTCCTTCAGGGACGAATTCATGATGCACCACACCACGAATATCGAAGAAAACAATCAGCATTACCTTGATTTTCGAGCGACTTTGGCGTGGTTTTTTCGGTTTCGGCTCGTCTTTTCCTCTCCATTCCGATGATTGTTGGCTTGTTTGCATGTCGTACTCGTAGACCCATGTCTCGTCACCAGTTATGATGCGTTCCATGAAAGTTGGATCGGAATTGGCACGATCAAGCACGTCCAAACAGACCTGTTCACGGTACTCATTTTGTAGAAAATTCTCAACAAAATCGCAACGCACTACTGAGGTGAACTGGTTTCAACAGCTGCCGTAAACAAACTGTCTGACAGATCGCGCTCATTTTTGGCATAGTAATTAAGGACAGTGCTACCAACCTACAGAAACTTAAAATATCGGAAAATATACAGCGCGCGAATTTTAAATGAGAATTTCCGGAAACTTTTCGGTCACAATATATCAAAACGCCATTTGTTTGTGTCCAATGTAAAATCTCAATGTATTTGAGTCATTATATTGCATTATATCCTTGCAACCACTGTATTGGTCAAGCAATTGAAGCAAATCCATAAGTAATGTATTTTCCATTTATAATTTTTTTTATTTTTTTGCTTTACTGTTGTATTTTTTTAAATTTCAAAATTGATGCCTTGAAGTTGAAACTCGGTATTTACTTAATTATTCTTGTATATTTTTACCGTTTTACGTAAAAAAAATGTAGGCAAGCAAAATAAATCATTGTCTTTACACTTCCTGTTTTTCTTTTATATCCTTAACAACAATCCTCGACTATCCTCTTATTTACACCGTGGTCCGGCCAGATTATGGGAGGTTGCACTATTAGGTTTTAAGTAGGTGCTCACAGAAGCGATAAAGCAAATACTAAAAATGTTTCACAATTCGATCTTGTTACATCAAATTGGATAAATGAATTTATCCACCAAGGGGGATCTATGCCCCTAACCCCCTGGGGACTCCACTGTCTCTTGGTGTGACCAACTGAAGAAGGTGCGCGCAGAGCAGAGGCGCATGGAAAGAAGTTTTGCAGCAGGCCGTAACCTGATAACGGTTTGTTATGGCCAGTTAAGTAAGTAAGTGCTCAGCGAGCATTGCTACTTTCTTTAACTAGCTTAATTTGTTGGTGAAACTTTTCACCGTGCTCATCAAAAACAGCACCAACATTTTCTTTGAAAACATCAAGGTGTGAGTGTGAACATCTTAAAAAAGTTTGTTTGCCAATCTATAATTACGTGCTTTTTAAAGTAAACTGCACTTTTCAAACAGGGCATTTTGTAGTGGCGTCATCTGCATACATGTGACTTAGTGCCTTGGAAATTTACATTCTTTCCCAATTTTAAGTCAAAATTTCATTCAATTGAGTTCAATGGAAGCGAAGTTATTCCGTCTAAAGTGAAAGTATGTTTGTGTCATTGGTACAAAAATGTGCATCCAGTAAAAATCCAATATTAAGTTTTGTTTCCCCTTCGAAACAATTTTTGCCTACTATCAGTGAATTGATGGAATCCTCATTAGCCGAATTGTCAGTGTGGGCGAGAGACAACGGTCTAGGGATAAATCCCGAAAAGACCGAACTGGTCCTGTTCACCAAGAAAACGAAGATTCAGGAATTTGCTCTTCCCTGTGTGGAAGGGCATCCCCTGAAACTATCAAAAGAGGCCAAATATCTTGGCATAATTCTGGACTCAAAACTTTCGTGGAAGCGAAACATTGAGGAAAGAATGAAAAAGGGGCTCAATGCGCTGTATGCCTGCAAGCGAGCCTTCGGTAAAAGATGGGGATTGAAACCGTATATTATCCATTGGATGTATACGGCGATAATCAGACCCATTATTGCCTACGGTTCTCATGTTTGGTGGCCAGCCATGGACAAAAAGAGCAATCAGAGCAATCTGTAAAAGTTGCAGAGACTTGCCACGTTGGCGATCACGGGTTCGGCTAAAAGCGCTCCACGAATGGCTCTGGAGATGTTTCTGCACCTTCCATCAGTGGGCCTGTTCGTAAAGGCCAGCGCAGCAAAGACAATCCTCAGATTGAGGGAGTCTAACCAGCTGAGGCAAGGCGGCTACGGACATTCTAGCATTCTGAACGTTCTTATGCCTAGCTCTACCGGATAAGGTCTTCTAGATAAGGCCACTGACTTCCTGGTAAAGCGCAGTGACTCGAATTGAAGATTCCCATTGACTATCCCTCCAGGGACAACTGGCAACAGCCCGAGGTGGAAGGCTCTGCAGGAGTCTACTTCACCGACAAATCGAAGACAGAGGATGGAACTGGGGCGGATGTCTACTGTGAAACGCAAAATATCTACTGGTCTTATAGACTACCAGACTATTGCAGCGTTTTTCAGTCGGAGGTTTTCGCCATCATGAAAGCAGCGGAACACATAAAACACTCGGCACTTAGTATGGCCGTCATTTGTGTTGATAGTCAGGCTGCTCTTAAAGCAATTGAATCCACTGTAGTGAAGTCAAAGGTAGTACTAGACTGTCGGAAAGCACTAGGTGGCATACGGCAATGTAGGGTTCGTCTGTGCTGGGTTCCCGGACATAGTGATATCGAAGGGAACGAGCAAGCGGGCGAACTAGCCCGTGCAGGGTCAACTATGCCGACGTGCGAGGCGGTCAACATGGTGCTACCACCGATCTCTGCTATGATGGGTTCAATAGGAGAGTGGCTAACACGAGCCACGAATAGAGCCTGGCCAACCAGGTGCGATTGCAAGATTGCACGCACCCTATGGCCAGCACTCAACACGAGGAAAAGTAAGTGCCTTCTGCGCCTCGACAAACATGCTGTACGCATGGTCACGGGGGTAATCACAGGTCACTGCGCCATTGGTGTCATGTTATGCAAATGGCGTTTGGCGACCGACGATTTATGCAGAAGCTGTGGAGATGAGGATGCAGTAGAATCGGTCGAGCACCTGCTATGCCACTGCCCATCACTACAAGGACGACGGGTCCACACTCTTGGGGCAAGGTTCTTTGACGGGCTCGCGGAAGTAGCAGATACACAGATAACCGATCTACACAATTTCCTCGCAAAGACCAAATGGTTCCCAAAAGATCCCGTTTGGATCTACAGGGATAAACAGATAAGGGAAGGACATGTTAGGTTAGGTAGGGAAGGGTGTGTGCGTCCCAAGGGCAGCACTTCCACTCTGAGGCCAAAATGGCCCATTGTGAATCCCTTCATGGAAGATTCTGGAGCTAACCAGTGGCTCTCAGTTCGGGGCAAACCAATTCGACCTCTTGATGAAGGAGAGTAGATCCGATATTTCAACTAATGCTGCGTAGGCCAAGTCTACCAGGAACCTTGACCCCAAGGTACGGAGTCGGCGTTCCTGCAGAGCCGGGCAGTGGCACAGGTAGTGTTGGATCGTTTCCACTTCTTCCTCATCTCCACAGCTTCTGCAGACATCACTGGACGAAAGGCACCATTTGACCAGCATAGATCCAATGGCGCAGTGTCCAGTAATGACTCCAACAAGCTGCCTAATAGAGGTTCGACTCAGGGACAGTACATATCGTGTTTTCCTCACGGAAAGGGAAGGCCATATTGCCCGGTAGGTACTGCAATCAGTTCTGCTCCGCCATGAGGACTCGATGTAAGTTTTGCTCAACCTGTCAATACACAAATACAGGGCAGATAACGGAGGGAGCACAGAGTTATCTACTTCGGTGAGAGGCAGGGCGACCCCCTTTCTTGCCATCTCATCCGCTGCCTCGTTTGCTGCCACTCCAGAATGGCCCGGAACCCAGCAGAGAGTGACTCGGTGATGTCCGATGCCGCGAAGTGCAGTGCGACAATTCTGCACTACCTTTGATTTCACAGTCGCTGATTCCAGCGCTTTAAGGGCTGCCTGACTATCCACACAGATTGTGATATTCGTGGGTGATAATCCGCTGTCGCGGATTAATTCAGCAGCTTTCCAGATTGCATAAATCTCCGCCTGAAAGATGCTACAGAGGTCCGGGAGTCTGAAAGACCGTTGAGCCCCTAGTACATCTGAGTGGAGACCAGCTCCTGTACCTTCCTCCATCTTAGAACCATCTGTGAAGATGGTGATGGAGGCGTCTCTTGTCACACTTGTAGGTTAGGTTAGGTTTGCGGTGGCTGCCTCTATGAGAGACACACTCGGAGGCCTGAAAGGCCCATTGTGATACCACATATTTCACCCGTTTTTGAACTGTGTATGCAACACTGTTTTGCCAACATATGTTACAGCACACATTTCAAGCGGATGGGAAAAGGGGGGGGAGGGGACCTACAGTTTAACGCCGAATCCGAACGGCGATTGGCAGTTTTTCATTCACACTTGGAGGTTTTGCCATTGCCTGCCAAGAGCGCACTTGTGCGATTCTTGTAATTCTCATTCCCTTCATGTGGATAGCGATAGAAGGAGATGAGTTGTTCACCAGCCCGAGCCAGGAATCGAACCTGGAGCCTTTGGTATGAGAAGCACGCGCGCCTCCTTCTTGACTATCGAGGCCGGATGTCACACTTGTAAGTCCCCATTCTTCCCTTGAGGGAAAGGAGGTAAGTGCGCGCGACTCAAAATCCAGGTATGGAATCAGATAGTCTGTACAGGAATCTAATTGATGTTCCGTACCTGGCCTCGTAAATGACCTTAGAATCCCAGAGCGTTCATAAGCGTGCTCTTTCCACAAGTTGGCCTCTCTCAGCCTGAGAGCGCCTTTAGCGGCACAGCACTTAATGAACTGATCTATTGGGTGGAGATGTAGAATCATCTCTAGGTCTGCCTGGGGGGTGTTTTTGACGGTTCCTGCTATTCCAATAGCCGCCAGTCTCTGCACCTTCATCAGTTGCGTCGCCAAGGACCTGGTGCCCGTGGCTGGCCACCAGACAATGGCTCCGTAACATAAGATCGGCCGAATGATCGCTGTATACATCCAGTGGACAATGCTCGGCCGCAATCCCCACTTTTTCCCAAAGGCCTTCTGACAGACGTAGAAAGCATTCAGGCTCTCCTTCACCCGCTCTTCCACGTTGCGTCTCCAAGAAAGCTTGGAGTCGAGTGTGGTGCTAAGGTATTTCACCTTGGGTGAGAAGGTGATAGTGATGCCGCTGAGTTTCGGCAGCCTAAACTCCGGTATTTTGTATCTCCGGGTGAACAGTACCATAACCGTCGTTGAGGGGTTAACTCCTAGACCGTTATGCTCTGCCCACCTAGAGAGTTCTCCTGAAGCAGACTCCATGAGACCACTGATGGTGGAAAGAAATTTTCCAGGGATCAGGATAGTGACGTCGTCCGCATACATGCTACTACTCGCAGCCTCCTGGATTCCTGAGGTGTGCCCCTTGTGGTTAACCTCCTCACCGAGCACGAGCCTAGGCTGGAGTGAACCCTTCTGCTACTAAGCATATCGCTGGTCCACGTCACCACTTTCTCGTCCACTTCGAATTTTCTAAGTGCACTGGTTATTGCCTCTAGAGTGACGTTATTAAAGGCCCTCTCAATATCGAGGAAAGCGGCTAACGTATACTCCTTGACGCTCAGCGATTTTTCGATCGTCTGAACGACCTCATGCAAGGCGCTGTCTACAGATTTTCCCCTGCAATACGCATGTTGCATCCTGCAGAGTCCCCTAGACTGTGCCACTCCCCTGACATAGACATCCACCAGCCTCTCCAAAGTCTTAAGAAAGAACGATGACAGGCTGATCGGTCTGTAGTCTTTTGCAGTGATGTGGTTTGACTTCCCCACCTTGGGGATGAACACCAGCTTAACCTCTTTCCAGGCGCGTGGTACATAGCCCTGTTGGAGAGATTCCCGAAAGATTCGCACCAAGACTTCGACCACTGCCTCCTTAGACCATTGCAGCATAGCCGGGATGACACCATCGGGACCCGGAGATTTGTACGGGTTGAAGGTGTCTACCGCCCATGCCACTTTGACCTCATCGATAATCCCCTGAACTAAAGCATCCGGTCGTGACGAGTGCTGTCTATGAGGCGTGGTCGTCTCAACAACACTCGTGCAACCGGTAAAGTGGGTGTTCATGAGAGTCTCTAGAAGCTCCTCCCTCGATTCTGTCCACGAGCCGTCAGATTTCCTAATGCTGCTAGGGGTATGTGATGCCCCGGCTAGCACCTTTTGAAGTCTGGCGGCCTCGTTGACATTGTCGAGGGATTCGCAGTACTTCCTCCAATTGTCCCGCTTGGCCGCCCTAATAGTCTTCTTAAACTTATTAAAGCTAGCCTTGTAGGCTCCACAGTCTTCTTCAGTTCGGCTAAGTTTAGCCTTATTGAAGAGACGTCTGGTATCTGTTCTAAGTTGTCTTAGCTCTGGGATCCACCACACCGCGTTGGTTTTCCGTGGAGCTCGACTTTTAGGACAAGATTCATTAAAAGACTTGTTAAGCACTTTCGTTAGAAGACCAACTGACCTGGCAATGTTGTTTCTCTCGAATGTAGCGATCGCTGTGCGCGATGCCAGTTTCTGAGAAACTAGTGCACTGAATTTAGGCCAGTTAGTCTTTCTCGGATTCCTAAAAGTTTGTGGACATCCAACCTCTATGGCCACTGAAAAGACTATACGGTTGTGGTCTGAGAACGAACATTCCGTCAGTACTTTCCAGTAGACCACCGAGATAGTGTTGGAGTCGGTAACTAAGGTAATATCTATGACTTCCTCCCTAACCCTATTGTGGAAAGTCGGCGTATTGCCTCTATTGCACAGCACAAGGTTAGAGCCAAGAAGAAACTAAAAAATTGACTCACCCCTACTGTTGGTGTCGGAACTTCCCCACATCATGTGGTGTGCATTGGCATCACACCCGATGATGAGGTCGAGCCTCCGTGATCGGGCGTGCGCAGCAAGGTCCCGGACTTC
The DNA here is from genome assembly GCA_963971225.1 of Melieria omissa. Lineage (NCBI taxonomy): Eukaryota > Metazoa > Arthropoda > Insecta > Diptera > Ulidiidae > Melieria > Melieria omissa. The sequence goes on from OZ020270.1 coordinate 66,505,807, forward strand.
CTTCGGCGGTGGTTCCTCCCCTTCGAATGGCATGTATGCGGACGACAGGATCAAGCCCATCGCGTCGTTCGCATGCAGCCACACACAGGTCACCAGTACTGTAATGAGACAAAAGAAACAAATTAATGCACTGTATGTATACAATACAGCCTCGTATCTTACCTTCACCGCGTGAATGAAGCAATCTAAATTGACCTGAATCTAACCCACAAACCCTGTTTCCTACGATCCAGGGATCCTGAATTAGAGCCAAGTCCACCACTAGAGTGGTGCAGGTTTTTCTGCCTTCCCTTGTGTGGCGCGCTCCTTGTTAGGGAAGCGAGCTTTGAGGGAACCCAAACCGAACTTAACAACTCCCAGGGAGTCCCGCAGATGGGCAAGGACGATTGATCTACCGCGATCACGATGTCCTTGCCCGCCTCATTTTTACAAGTAGTGGAGGAAACAATTCTCCACTCTCCTGTGTTCAGGCCACTATTCTGCCGGCCAATCAGCTTCACCGTGTCGGCGTCCTCCATAACTGGAGGGGGGACCCACAGTGTGACGATAGGCCGGAGTGGCAGGCGGTCACGAGGTATGACCTCGAGTTTCGCCCCCTGCCAGAGGAGCTCAAGACCGCCAATAGTGCGCACCAAGAAGGTGAGGGACTCCTTGTTGCCACAACCGACGATTTTGACACCCTTCTGCCAGCCAGCGCCGTCGAAGTCAATTTCGCCGTCAGCCGCCTCGAGCATCGCTCGCAGAATACGCGCCTCTACAGAAAGCCAGTTTTCCGGGCGAATTTTCCCATCAGGATCGCTCCGGTCCACCACGGCTATCTGCAAGTCCTGTGGGGAAGAGAAGCTAGCTGAGGGCTTCAGCTTTTTCCCCTCCCCTGTCGGTTGATCGTCACCCGATCTTCCCCTTTTTACGGCCTTTTCCACCATGGTGGAAGTGGGCCTTGAAGAGTTGGTGGGTTTCTGACCAGTCTTACTTGACGGGGCGACCGCAGCACTGTTTCCAGGCTTTGCCGTCCGAGTCTTTACTCCCACCAGTCGTGCAGTGACGGAGGATGTGGCCTTGTTTCTAGGCTTTTCCGCCTCCACTGCACCTTCGGTGGGCCGTGCAGCCGTGGCACTGTCACCAGGCGTTGCTGCAACGGTCGTGCATTTTGCACCAGAAATCGCCGCCTGTTTCTTCTCGAATCTAGCCACGATCTTCTGGTGCTTCCTTACCAGATCCATTTCAGACAAGGATCCAGGCTCTTTGCTCATTCTACAGAGACACGCAAGAGAGCGCCGGTAGCCATTTCTGGCTTTCTTCGCAGCACTGCTCGCCTTGCGTTCCCCCGTCGGTAAGGTTCCAGGAGTGGAGCCAGTGGCCGCAGGTTCGTCTCCCTCCTCCAAGAGTGCCGCCTCCGCCTCAGAGTCCACCGACCCGGCGCCGCTACTTTGCGAGAGAATCAGAGATTCCCCCTATATAGCAGTGTCGAGTCGAAGGCCCCGGAGCTGAGGCACCCCCCCGAAAGTGAGGGACCATCCTGTGCTGTGGACTCCTGCGCCTTTTGCCTGCTTAATGCAGGTTTGGGCGCCTCCTGCTTCCCAGTAGCATTTGTAGACTGCACAGCCTGGGGTCCCGCTGCAAAGCCTAAGCGGTCGTTGGATGACGACGCCAGACAGCCCGCTCGCCCACTGTCTACCGCCGGTACTGGGGATCCGACTTCCTGCAGCGTAAAAGAGTCCTTATGGGAGCCCTCCAGAATGGTTTTGATGAAGGGGGTCGCCTTCCCCTGTGACGTTTCTTTGACATCTATTACGCCACCAAAAGATGATGAGAAGAACAGCCGCCCCTAACATGGAGATCAGACGCTGACCAAGGAGCCGCCCACTGTGGGTCAGACGCTCTTGGATTTCCGCAGCTCAAACTTAGCCGGCTGAGAAGACTGGCTCCAACAGCCGCCCAGGGACCGCCCGATTACAGAAGCAACCTACGTGGAGGCGTTGAGTCCGCTTGGCCTGGTACCCATAAGGATCGCAGCCGAAAATGCAGACCATGTCCCCATCCGTGCAGTCAGGAGCTTTACCTTATGGACCGAAACCCTGATCCCCAGGGAAGGACATAATAATAATAAATTGACTGGCACGACAGCCCGCTTACGCGAGACTAAGGCCTAGCTTCCCGCAACCACCCGTGTTGTGCGTGTGAATTTTTGTACGCGGGTGGAAGGGACTTACAGTTTTATGCCGGTTCCGAACGGCAGGTTGGGAGCTTTTTCATAGGCAATTTTTACTCTCAGGGGTTTGCCATTTCCAGCTGAGAGGACAGCCACCGAAAGAGAAAACGAGTTTCCCGTTATTTTTTTTAGGTGTTATTACAGGCAGTATTTGAACCTGCGGTTGCTGCCTTTGACTCGTTGTCCAACGCACTAACCAACTGAGCCACGGCGGCTGCAAGGGAAGGACATCGGTTTCCGAAAAATGATGGGATTCACAATGGACCCAAGAGGGTCTCCGAGTGGAACTGCTTGACGCACACACCCATTCCGTAACCTAACCTAGATAGATAGATAGATTTGAAAGGGGAAATGTGCACTGAGACCAAAGTTGATCTATTGTGCCCCCTACAGCTTTAGAGAACGTCACCCAATCCCACCGACCTAATGAAGCTTAGTAACTCACGTGGGAGAAGGTGTTTGACGTTCTCTTCTGCAAGCCAGTACTGGCCCAGGTGCTGTCTCCTACTGCGGCATACCGCATCACAGTGCAGTATGACGTGCTCAGGAGTCTCCTCCGCCGTTTCGCAGAGTCTGCAGACGCTTACCTGTTCTAACCCAATTGTGTGCATGTGTTTCCTCATCCTGCAGTGCCCGGTTAACAGCCCGGTGACCAGTCTAAGCTGGGTTTTCCCCAGTCTGAGGCATTCTTCACTCCATCTGGAGTTATACCCTCTGATGAAGATTTGCGATTGCCTAAGACCTGCGGCATTTGACTAGTGTTCTGAGTTCCTGGTTCTTTCCTCAAGTCTTAGTGACTCTGCTAGAGTGCTTTTGCCCAGCCCGATGAAAGGTTCTGGTGCAAGGGGGATCGTAGTTGCCCCAGTTCTAGCAAGGCTGTCAGCCTGCTCATTCCCTTCTATTCCTCTGTGTCCTGGAACCCAAAGGATTTTAACCTGGTTATATGTACCCAGTTTATTCAATGCTTCTTTGCATTCCAGCACCAACCCTGAGGTAATCTCATACGAGATTAGTGCTTTGATGGCTGCTTGACTGTCCGAACAGATGACTATGTCTTGCCCCCTGTACAAACGCTCGAGGTTGGTCTGCACACAGAGCCTGATGGCATATAACTCTGCCTGAAATATGCTGGGTGTATTCCCCATGGGCTCATAGTGCTAGAAGCGAGGTCCAAATACCCCCGCCCCGGTTCCCTCATGCGTTTTGGAGCCGTCTGTGAACCACGTAATAGTATGTGGTTTGAAATGGGACTGGTGTGCTTCCCAGTTCCAGTCCACTTTGTTACTCATATATACTGCGAAGTTTTTCTCGTAGTTATATGTTCTCGTTATTGTATCCATTGGATAATACAATACGTAGGGGTGACTAGCAGACAACACGTCTAAGTCACTGCGGCTTAGAATGTGATCCCCCCCTTTACTGGTTCTGGCCAGCCCAAGGACAGTGCGCTTGGCTGCCATTTCAATTGCTATGTGCAATGTTAGTATATTGATTATCACCTCCAGTGCCTCCGTGGGACAGGTCCTCATAGCACCTGTAATACACGTGCACGCACGTCGTTGGACCTTTTCGAGCCGCTTCCTCACAGTCGAGAGCTTGGCTCTTGGGGCCCAGGCTACTGCTGCATACGTGAGTATTGGTCTCACTATCATGGTGTACATCCATTTCAGTATGCTTCGTCTGCATCCCCAATTCCTGCCGGCTAGGGATCTGCACAACATGATTGCTTTCGTTGCTTTACTAATAACTGCCTCAGCGTGTTTGTTCCAGAGTAACTTTGAGTCTAGTGTCACGCCTAGGTACTTCACCTCTGTTTTGTATGCTATGCTCTTACCGAGCAAGCGTATTGTACGCATATGTGGCAGTTTTCTTTTCCACGTAAATGATACTATGGCGGTTTTGTCAGGGTTTATCTTTAGACCTACCCGGACGCACTATTCTTGCGTTAGTTTTAATCCCCTCTGGATTATATCACAGAGAGTGTCCTCAAATCTTCCTCTGGCAATAATGACTATGTCATCAGCATAGCCTTGACAATTTATGCCATTGCTTGACAGAAGTTCAAGGAGCTCATCTACCACAAGGCTCCACAGTAGCGGTGACAGTACCCCGCCTTGTGGGCAACCTCTGCTAGTGAGCACGCTCCTAGTGGTCTTGCCCACTTTTGTTACTGCCGAACTGGTGGAGAGCATGGCTCTTGTCCAGCGGCTGAGGGTGGTTTCTACCCCTCTTCTGCTGAGCGCCCTCTCTATCGCCTCATGAGAGGTATTATCGAAGGCTCCTTCGATATCCAGGAAGGCGCACAGCACTATCTCTTTGTTTTTAAGAGCATCCTGCATTAAACTCGTGAGCTGGAATAGGGCAGTCTCTGTCGATCTGCCTGCCCTATACGCATGCTGTTTAGCATGTCGAGGTTGTCTCTTGAGTGTCACGGTTCTAATGTACTGATCCAACACCTTCTCCATGGTCTTCATGACGAAGGATGTTAAACTGATTGGTCTAAACGACTTCGGCTCTGTATAGTCCTTTCTTCCAATCTTCGGTATAAAAACTACCAGGGCACTTCTCCAGCTAACGGGGATGTATCCTGTTGCTAGACAGCTCCTCATAATACCAGTTAACTGCCTTAGCAGAACCCCCCTGCCTTTTTGCAAGAAAACAGGAAGGATGCCGTCTAAGCCTGGCGATTTGAAGGGTTGAAAGGTGTTCAGACCCCAATCGACCTTTGCCTGGGAGATGACTTCATCTGCCATCTCCCAGTCCCTTCTGTTCGGATGGTATATTGTGCACTCGGCCGGCGCGTTCTGTATGGTTTCGCCGGGAACCTAACCTAACCTTCCCCTTCGATAGTCGGGCTCGATAGTCAAGCGGGTAGCGCGCTGGCATCTCATACCGAGTGCCCCAGGTTCGATTCCTGGCTCCGGCTGGTGAAAAACTCGTCTACTTCTATCGCTATTCACATGAAGCAGATGAGAATTACAAGAATCGCACAAGTGTGCGCTTGGCAGGCAGTGGCAAAAACCTGCAAGTGTGAAAGAAAAACTGCCAAAAAACCACCGTTCGGATTCGGCGTTAAACTGTAGGTCCCCTATCCCCTCCCTTCTCCTATCCGTTTGAAATGTGTGTTGTAATACATGTTGAAAAAGACAGTGTTGCATACACATTTCAAACGGGTAAAATTTGTGGTATCACAATGGTCCATAAAGAGGCCTAACATGTGTGTCTCATACAGAGGCAGCCACTACAACCTACCTACCTTCCCCTTCGAAAAAAGTTTTTTTAAGTATTTCCATAGTCGCAGAATAACGGACTATCACCAGAGGAAGTTACTAAATCAACGTCAACCGATTCAGTTTCGATCCTCTTTCGTCATTTACCTCTACTTCCATATCATCTTCGTCAAACAAAATTGCCGATGAAAAAAGCGTTTGGGGACATCCTGAAGGACATAACGGCTGACAATCTAAACCACTCATTAGACATGCTTTTAGATTATGTAAGTCGTTGTATTGAGCCTGAAGGAGACAGTTAAAAATCGGGTGCTGTTATTATTTGTTTGAATGTTTAAAAGTAAAAAGACCTTTTTGCTAATGTGCCAACGTACATACCATTCATAGTGATTGAAAATGTTGAATATTTATAGGCTACCGGGGTTCTGACACCCAAAACATTACCTTGGCTACGCCCCTGGAGTTAAGCATATGTGGCTTAAGAGACATTTTCACATTGATATAATGAAAAGCAATACGAACTTTTTAAAGTCTTTTTTGAAATCATCAACATTTTTTATTTTACAAGGAGGAAACTTCTTAGGGTTTAATTGTTGGGAAACCACTGAACTATTTATCTATGGAAAATATTTATTTTTTAATATTCAACATTTTTCTCAACATCTCAAGCAGAGCTAGCAAATAATGGAAAAGTATTATATGAAGGTTTCGTGCCTAAGGTTTTTTTTTGGGAGGTTTTGAAAAAGTTTTGTTGTTTAAAAACCCTCTTAGTTTTTAATGAGGTATATTTTCCAAAGAGACAATATAGTATTGCTACGAAAATGACTTTTCTGAGTTCGTTTTGGATTGTGCTTGAAACTTCAATTACTCAGCGCAAAACGCAGTCAGAAACCAACAATCACTTTATTTACAAATTTATACTGGTTTGTCTTTACACTACTACTATTGCATGTTTCCCCTTTGCTTGCTCGAATCAGACTCGTCCCTCTGCGCTGCACACTGCTGCCTTTTATACTGGTTTGCGTTATCGCGCCGATTGTTCTTGCACATTCCACTCTCTCTCTCGATCGTTCTCGCACAGCCCATTACCATCGCGAACCATCCTTGCCATATCGGAATTATAGCAAGTTTTTTTTTTTTTTTTTTTTAAACAGGAACAAACGCGCAGGGGATGACCCCTATTAATGCGAAGCATTGCGTTGGTTCAGGAAGGATATAAAGGTTAGGAGATAGGGTTATGAGTGAAGTGGTTATGGACTCTTGCCTTGAACCCATCGAGATCATAAGTGCTGGGGAAAATATCCGCAGGGAGACCATTCCACAACCGCGCTGTACGGGCCAGAAACGAACTTTCCCTGTAGTGCGTAGTGCGCTTGAACATCGTTTCGGCGTGGAATGCATGGGCGCCAGTGTTCAAACGGATTGCCCAGGGGAATACCCGGAGTGATGGCATCAAGCTGCTCATCTGCACTGAGCAGTTACCAAAAAAGTATCGGTAAAATAACACCACACATGCCACGTTTCGACGATGTTCCAAGGAGTCAATAGAGCTGGATGCCCTACTGTCCCCTATAAGTTTAATCGCACGGTTTTGCACCCGATCGAGGAGCTCCAAATGGGTTTTTGAAGCCCCCGCCCAGAGGTGCGAGTTAAACTCCATTTTAGGTCGGATATAGGTGGTGTAAATAATGCGGAGATCAGACGGAGTGAAATATATTTTGCACCGCTTTAGGAAGCCGAGGCACTTGGCTGCTTCTTTCGACACGCCAAAAATATGAACATCAAGAGCTGCCGATTCCGCAATACCCACACCATCCATAACCAGGGATGTGTTGGGATGTGGGGAGACTCGTTTGTGGGATAACAGGCAACATTGGGTTTTTCGGGGATTAAAATCGACCCTGTTCGCTTGACCCCACTTGGAGATTGTTTGTAGGTCGCTATTAAGTGTGTCATTCATACGGCGCCGTTCTCTCTCAATCTCCACAGAGCTGGGACGCTTTGTGAAAGAGTATGAATGACAAATGGTGCTGTCATCCGCAAACGAGTAGATGGGATTCTTCGTCGACGACAACAGGTCGTTGATGAAGATCAGGAAAAGGGTTGGAGAAAGGACCGAACCCTGCGGCACTCCCGCGCTAAGGGAATGCTTTTCCGAGGCTATGCCGTCTATTACAACACGAATAGAGCGATCATAGAGGAAGCTCGTAATCCAACGAGAGAAGGTACTACCGACACCATAGGCAATCAATTTTGACACGAGTGCTTTATGCCACACCCGGTCAAAGGCCTTGGAAATATCCAATGCAACAACCTTGCTTTCACTGAGGTTTAGAATGCTATGGTTCCATTTCTCGGTGAGGACCGCCATAAGGTCTCCCGTCGATCGTTGTCTTCGGAAGCCGTATTGTCGGTCACTTAGCAGTCTATTGTGCTCCAGATATTTCACAAGGTTGAAGTTTACAATGCTTTCCATTACTTTGGAAAGCACCGAACAGATTGCTATAGGTCGGTAGTTCGCAGGGTCAGTAGTCTTGCCTTTTTTAGGAACTGGTTGAACATTTGCTACCTTCCAGCATGTCGGAAATACACCTGTGGTGTATGACATGTTGAAAAGTTTGCGTAATGGACAAGCCAGCGAAGTAGCGCATTTTTTCAAAACAAGGGCTGGAATGCCGTCCGGCCCTGAAGCCTTATTTACATCGAGATTTGCAAGCACTCTTTTAACTACCCGTGTCCGAAAATGAATTTCTGGCATAGTTCTCGACTACGGGTAGTGGTTGATCGCTGGGGGGCAGGGAGGAATTCTCTGCGAAAATTTTAGCCAAAAAATTAGCTTTATCAACCGAGTGAGTGATGATTTGATCATTATTAAGAAGAGTTGGAATTGAAGATGATGTTTGATTCTTCACCTTCTTAACGAATGACCAGAAGTTCTTACTACCACGCTGGCATTGAAGAACTTTTTCCTTTGGCGCCGTTCGTGCAGAAACTTTTGGCACCTTAGGATGGCATTGCATCGATTTCTAGCCTGTTTACGCAGCTGTTCAGAGGTGGCATTTTTATTTGCCTGCCATGCTCTGAAAGCTTCCTCTTTAGACCTGACAGCAATTCTGCATGTCTCATTAAACCAGATATTGTCCTTAGGTTTAATGCAAATTTGCTTATTGGGGATGAAGGACCGCATTCCAAATAATATTATTTCTTCGACCATTTTGGCTGCGGCATTTATGTTTCTATCAAGAAAACACAATTTCCAATTGAAGCGGGCGAAAAATTCGGCTTAAATGCAGAATACCACACCCTCTTAAAAAAAATATTTTTTCCTTTTATCGGAAAGAGGAGTATTTTCTTAGTCTAACAAACTTAAAATTTTGCTGCGGAAACATTCACAGAGGGCGTGGTCCGCCCCCAAAGTCCCAGTTATATATCCGAATTTCTCAATAAATAACCAACCGATCCTAACAATATAGGTGTCATATGAAAGGTATTTTTTCCCCCTTTCGATTGATGTATAACATTAGATATGTTATATCTACCAACAATGAGTTATAAGCGAAAATTTGTTTTTTTTACATAAATTTTTAAAAAAGTGTTTTTTTCGCGAAAAAATACGTTATTAAGCTATTATAAGTTTGTTACCATATTAAAGCCTGTGAAATTCCCTTTACAGTGAAATATAAAACATTCAAAAACTATGTTATTTCGCTTTTATATTTTAATTTAAGTTGAGGTAAAAGCACCTGTTTACCGTATTGATATGGCGCTTATGAAGGTTTTGCTTAAGAGCGATATTCTGCAATGAAAGGATTTGAACAAAAAATACTGTGAACATCTTACTGTTGCCTCATGTGGTGGTAACTCCCATGAGGGTTATTTTTTTAGCGCCCGGCCGAAGGCCGGCAACCTGGGGAAAACTTAATGCCAAGAAAACTATGGCTTGGAACTATGGATTTAAGCAAAAAATACTGTGCACATCTTACTGTTTCCTCATGTGGTGGAAACTCCCATGAGGGTTATTTTTTTAGCGCCCGGCCGAAGGCCGGCCACCTGGGAAAACTTAATGCCAAGAAAACTATGGCTTGGAACTATGGATTTAAACAAAAAATACTGTGCACATCTTACTGTTGCCTCATGTGGTGGAAACTCCCATGAGGGTTATTTTTTTAGCGCCCGGCCGAAGGCCGGCCACCTGGGAAAAACTTAATGCCAAGAAAACAATGGCTTTCGGGAAAACTGTACGCACCTCTGGGATTGCAAAAAATAGCGCGGATCTGGTAAGATTGCATAGAACGGTAAATCTACCGTTACTTTGAATTCATACATTGAATTCATATTCGTTGCAAATTTAGTTAGCAAACATGAGTGCGCTAAATCTTTTTAAAATATATAAAGTTTTTGAGTCTGAAGAAGACTTCAAAGTGCCCCGAGCTGCTGTAGAGCAGCTCGTAGAGTGGAGTTTAATTCCACAAGAAGGGACTTATAAGTGCGAAAACGGGCACGAGCTTAAGTTGGTGGAGTCAGCGCATCACATTGATGGTTATGTCTGGAGGTATTGTATAAATAATTTAAAAAAACAAAATGTATTTTTTTAACTGATTTTATAATTGTAGATGCCGAGCGAAGATTGTGAAGCAGAGAAAACAAAAGGCAACAAAATGTAATGTCGACATATCGTTTCGAAAACACACATTTTTCGAAAAGTCGAAGCTGCCGATTATGAAACTCTTGGCATTTTCTTATTTATGGCTGCAAAATGTCAGCCAAGATTTCATGATGACCGAGCTGTCCATCGCCCGCCATACTGCAGTTGATTGGAGCAACTTTTGCCGCGAAGTTGCGTATGACGGTATGGTCGTGCGCAAAAAGAAGATTGGCGGGCCGGGCAAGGAGGTCGAAATCGACGAGTCAAAGTTCGGCAAACGCAAATACCACCGTGGCCACGCTGTGGAGGGCCAGTGGGTATTTGGAGGCGTGGAGCGTGGCAGCAATGCCTGCTTTCTGGTGGCAGTTGAGCGCCGCGATAAAAATACGCTCCTTACCATCATCAAAGATTGGATATTGCCGGGAACAACAATAATATCCGATTTTTGGAAGGTAAGGATATGAGATATATGGTTGTTTTCTTGTTGATATACTGAAGTAGATTTTCTACATTTTAGGCGTATGACTGCTTGGCGGAGGAGGGCTTTAACCATTTTAAGGTTAACCATTCCCTTCATTTTAAAGACCCGGAAAGCCAGCAGCATACAAATACGATAGAAGGACTGTGGCGCCACGTAAAATGCTCAATGCCGCAGTACCATCGGAGCAAGCAGCATTTTAATGGATATTTAGCCAAGTACATGTTGATGAAGTACTGCAAAGCATCCAATTTGGACATTGCAAAAATATTTTTCAACATGGCAGGCAATTTATACAACCCCCTTCAGCCATCACTGTGTGAATTTGGTGACGAAGGTGATTTCGAAATTGTTTTGGACCAAGAGTCAAGCTAGAAAAAATTAAAAAAAAATACTTAAAAACATAAAACTGTGCATTATTATATTTCACTGTAAAGGGAATTTCACAGGCTTTAATATGGTAACAAACTTATAATAGCTTAATAACGTATTTTTTCGCGAAAAAAATCACTTTTTTAAAAATTTATGTAAAAAAAAAAAATTTTCGCTTATAACTCATTGTTGGTAGATATAACATATCTAATGTTATACATCAATCGAAAGGGGGAAAAAATACCTTTCATATGACACCTATATTGTTAGGATCGGTTGGTTATTTATTGAGAAATTCGGATATATAACTGAAACTTTGGGGGCGGACCACGCCCTCTGTAATTGTTTCCGCAGCAAAATTTTAAGTTTGTTAGACTATAAAAATGCCCCTCTTTCCGGCCAAAAAAAAATTTTTTTTTTTTAAGAGGGTGTGGTATTCTGCACTTGTTCCAAAAATTCATTAAGTCCACTCCAGTTAGCTTTATCATACATCCACACTAGGCGCTTCGGGGCTAAGAGCGAAGCATTGCGGATAGAAGAGTATGAGAAAGACGCCAAAATGGTACAATGGTCCGAGTTTCCAAGAGGTGCGTGCATTTCAACATCATATCTTTCATGATGTGAAGTGAGAAAAAGGTTTAGAGTATTGAGAGCTTGCCCCCTGCCCACGCAGGGGATATGCGTTGGTTCATGCACTATTTGAGTCAAGTTATTAGACTCGGCAAAGAGCTCGACAAATAAGCCTTCAGGAGTTGTGTGGCTGGAATGGCGTATCCAATTAGAATTATGAATATTGAAATCACCAGCAATTACAATTTCACTATTCGGATACGATTCCAGAATTTGAGAAATAGAATCAGAGAGAAGATCAAACTTGTTATAAGTAAAATCTCTCCCTGAATTCGGGCTTCTATATAGGAAGCAGAAGTGCAGAATGTGCGACTGGGTATTGAATTTAACCCACATGGAGCTAAATTCGGCATCCGTCGTGTATAGTTGTTGCTGGCACTGGTACGCAACATTACTGCACACATAAATGGCAAGACCCCTGTGAGGAGAGAATAATGGCAGTAGGTGGTAACCAGGGATGTGAAAATCCAGTGGATCTGCATCCCCACACACCTGGGTTTCACTTAGTGCCATTACATGGGGTTTATGGAGGTTAACAAACGCGTATACAGCAAAAAAGTTCGCCCTGAGCCCGCGCACGTTGCAGAAGGCTATACGAAATTTGTCCAGCACCGTGGCCTGGGTGGGCTAAAGGACAAGGAAAGTAGCCGGGAATGCGATCTGCCGCACTAAGAAATTGATTATGCTCTGTGGTAAGTGTTATGCCTTTACCACAGAACAGTCAATTTCTCAGTGTCGAACAAGACCGCATGTAGCGCCACTGAATACGGACGGAGGAGGGAGACACGGACAATGAACCATAACAAACAACGCGAGCAGAGGTCAATACGGCGGACACCGAGAACGGGATAACGGGATAATATTTGTTATTTGATTTTGCATTTGCGTTTTTAGTTATGTTTAGTTATTATTTAGGATTATTGGTTACTATTTTTATTAATGGTTATTAATTAGGCACACGCGGCGTAGCAACGAACGAGACATATCAGGCTGACGAACACTAAAACACGCTGGGACGGACAAAAACAATAAGAACCGCGGAGCACAAAACGGCACGTCTGCCCACGCGTAACACTACAAGTTTGCCGTACTCTAAAGTGCGTGCCTAAAAGTATGGCCGTAAAAGCATTCATGCAAGTTAGCACCGGCACAACCGTCAATCTATTACGCTGACACAGCGTCATCTACTCCAACGGCAGCGCAAGCTGACGCCAGCAATTGCACCAACAACAACCAGCAGAGGAATTGGAGTCCGCCGCCAGCAACTGCAACAATAACAGCTACGGCCAGCCACCTGGCAGTGTAGCTGACATGCAAACGGTGCATAGCACCCGATAAATAAACTCAAATTAACTTACAAGTTAGAAATACTTTTTGTGACATTCAAACGGTGCATAGCACCACCACAGATAACTCATCAAGTACCCTGCGTGGAGTGTTTTGTGAAAAGCCCGAACAGGAAAGCAGGGAATTTCCTCCAGAAGCTGAGAAGGAAAGGCCTCCGACGAATAGTCGGGTTAATCACAGGACACAATCCATGGGGGCGACATATGGCCAACATGGGCATCATCGCAGATCCGACTTGCGTGTCTTGCCTGGAGGAGGTAGATAGTACAGAGCACTTTCTCTGTGCATGTCCTCCCTTCTCTAGAACGAGATTGCGCACGCTGGGTTCAGATGTTATGAGAATGGACGAAGTTCATTCTGTCACCCTGTGTGATCTCCTGAAATTCATTAATGAGTCCGGGAAATTTGCACAAGAGAACTCATAACTCTCTCTCCCTTTTCACCCACTTTCTCTTTTTCTTTTCCCATTCCCATCTCCTCTATCAACCTTTTTCCTGAGCCTTAAGTACAATGGGCTATAGAGCCTGAGTGCTTGAGGTAATGACCTCCCTCGGCTCCCCTTCACATCCATCCACCCTGCGGGACACTGATGCTCAGCTGACCCATCATCTGACTATCAGCGCTGATAAAAGTTCCCATCACCTTTTCCCATCACCTTCTTAAGGGCTTTGTGAAAAAAGTGATAGAAACTTTTGTGTACATGTGATCTTGCATCACCAAGTTCAGCATCACTGATGTGTAAATGCATCAGCGCTGATCTAAATATCCATCAACGGTGCTAATAACCGCTGATGGGAAAGCTTATCACCACTGATGTAGGGATGGGTAATTGGGGTCAAGAATCGATTTTTCTCGAATCCCGAATTTTTTCCAAGCATTCGATCATTCGATTCGAAATTCGGTGGGAAAAAGTCGATTTAATTCGAATTTTTTCGATTTTTTCACAAAATTTTAAAAATTTATATTAGAAACTTAGCTGACTCGAATTGGAAAGTAAAGACAAATTTTATTTATAGTTTAATTTGAAATTTGCAGAGACTTGCCACGTTGGCGATTACGGGGGCGGCTAAAAGCGCTCCACGAATGGCTCTGGAGATGTTTCTGCACCTTCCCCCAGTGGACCTGTTCGTAAAGGCCAGCGCAGCAAAGACAATCCTCAGATTGAGGGAGTCTAACCAGCTGAGGCAAGGCGGCTACGGACATTCCAGCATTCTGAACGTTCTTATGCCTAGCTCTACCGGACAAGGTCTTCTAGATAAGGCCACTGACTTCCTGGTAAAGCGCAGTGACTTCGAATCGAAGATTCCCATTGACTACCCCTCCAGGGACAACTGGCAACAGCCCGAGGTGGAAGGCTCTGCAGGAGTCTACTTCACCGACGGCTCGAAGACAGAGGATGGAACTGGAGCGGGTGTCTTCTGTGAAACGCAAAATGTCTACTGGTCTTATAGACTACCAGACTATTGCAGCGTTTTTCAGTCGGAGGTTTTCGCCATCATGAAAGCAGCGGAACACATAAAACATTCGGCACTTAGTATGGCCGTCATTTGTGTTGATAGTCAGGCTGCTCTTAAAGCAATTGAATCCACTGTAGTGAAGTCAAAGGTAGTACTAGACTGTCGGAAAGCACTAGGTGGCATACGGCAATGCAGGGTTCGTCTGTGCTGGGTTCCCGGACATAGTGATATCGAAGGGAACGAGCAAGCGGACGAACTAGCCCGTGCAGGGTCAGCTATGCCGGCGTGCGAGGCGGTCAACACGGTGCTACCACCGATCTCTGCTATGATGGGTTCAATAGGAGAGTGGCTTACACGAGCCACGAATAGAGCCTGGACAACCAGGTGCGATTGCAAGATTGCACGCACCCTATGGCCAGCACTCAACACGAGGAAAAGTAAGTGCCTTCTGCGCCTCGACAAACATGCTGTACGCATGGTTACGGGGGTAATCACAGGTCACTGCGCCATTGGTGTCATGTTATGCAAATGGCGTTTGCCGACCGACGATTTATGCAGAAGCTGTGGAGATGAGGATGCAGTCGAATCGGTCGAGCACCTGCTATGCCACTGCCCATCACTGCAAGGACGACGGCTCCAGACTCTTGGGGCAAGGTTCTTTGACGGGCTCGAGGAAGTAGCAGATGCACAGATAACCGATCTACACAATTTCCTCGCAAAGACCAAATGGTTCCCAAAAGATCCCGTTTGGATCTACAGGGATCCAAACAGATAAGAGAAGGACATCGGTTTCCGAAAAATGAAGGGATTCACAATGGACCCAACAGGGTCTCCGAGTGGAAGTGCCTGACGCACACACCCCTTCCGTAACCTAACCTAACCTAACCTTAATTTGAAATGGAATATGATATGATAAAAGAGAACACAGAGAGATACATTGGAATTATTAACCTTAAATTATATTATGATACTCGGCTTGGCCTTTTTCATAAGAGCTTCTAAATTATGAAATTAAAACGGGGTGAAGTCTCTAAAAGAAGAAAAAACATGAAAACATGAAAATATTTGTAATTCCATTACATCAAATTTTATTAAATTAAGCAATTGTCAAATTGTGCTATAAAACACTAAGTGTTATCTTTACAAATGCTAATAAATAAATAAATAAAAATAAATAACTCAAAAATAAGCATTTAGTGTCCTTAAAACTGTCCACGTGCATTTTTCGTGTCTGGTGTAATTTGTGAAACAATGTAATGCATGAAATGAATGAAATAAATAATGAAAAATGAATAAAATGAAATAAAATTATTTATGATTTACTCCACAGATCTTCTCCAATGGATCGTAAAAACACTAACATGTTTAAATGTTCCGGGGAGAGCCTATTTCTCAGCTGAGTTGCAATCAGTCCAGCATGAGAAAATAGCCTCTCACACGGGACGGACGTTGCCAATATCGTCAAATACTTCAGGGCAATAAGATGCAGTAAAGGAAAATCGTTGTTTAATGCCTGCCAAGTTGTCAATGGGTTCTTGTTCAGCTTCCTTGAAACTGCTGGCCTTAATAGATATGATCGCAATTGGTCTGAGCCTCCTTCCAAAAGATTTGTTGTGCTGCACTGGTTGCTAGAAACACTTCGGTCAAAATATGACCATACGCCGCTTTCGTCCGAAACCGGAGTTTCATTAGGAACTTCCATTAGCTCATCAAGCACGGTAGGAACTAATAAATTACCTATTTAAAGTTAAAAAATAGTAATGTTCTCTTTTAATAGCAATTTGCTAAACCTACCAACAAAAGAAACTGCTCGAGCGCAATGTACAGGGCTTTCGAAGGCATGCTTTTTGTATCTGGGATCTAATAATGTAGCTACACCATAAATGGTTACGGCCTCCAAATTGGCATAACGTTTTTGTAACTCCGCCAGCAATACATCTTTAGCAATTTTACCTTTTGCTGTGGTAGGTTCGATATCTATTGTAGCCTGTAGAAAACAAATTTTAGTGAGATACTTTAAAACTCAAAAATATTCTAACCTTTTTCAACCCTGCAACCAATGGAATGCATTTACTAATGTTAACCGCTTTTTCACCGCATAGTTCCATTGTAATCTGATGCAAAGGCTTTAGAATCTCCAGTACATCCTTCAGAGCATCAAGTTCTTCCCCAGTTAACATATTAGGAGTTCGCGCTCTTGTAATCTTGTCCATTTGTAGCTGAAGTAGTACTTGTCCAATGTAGGCAGCCATTGACAAAAAACGTTCCAGCATTTCGAAACAAGAGTTCCATCTGGTTTTTATTTCCTGAACTAACTTCAAATTTGACTGATTGCTGTTTTTTAGGTGCTCCGTCAACCTTTTAGCGCCAACTTCGCTCGTTCGAAAAAACTTAACCATTTTCTTGACATTTCTTAAGATACCGTTAAGCGTACCCTCTTCCTCCGTTTCGTTGTCTTCATGACCGGAAAGAACCTCATCATTATTTTGAATGACTGCTTGGCCAATGTTGTTAATTGTGTGACCGAAACACGTTATGTGTTTAGAGTCCCCAAATTCTTGTTTTACTGCACCTTTAATATTGGCTCCACCATCCGTAACGAATGCGGTAATTTGTGCATCATGGATACCCCAGTCGTCAATTATTTGGCGAAGTTTTGTCCTAAGGTTCGCTATATCTTTTCGAAAATCTGCTGAAAAGGCCCCAAGCTCAACGGACACTATGTTGTTTTCTGTGAATTATTAATTAATACAATATTATTGAATTTAAGAAGCGCTCATTTCCAACTGAACAGTAAAGATACCAACCCTTTACGAAATGTATTGTAACTCCCACATAACTTTGTAGTGTTGATGAATTTGTCCATATATCTGTTGTCAAGCATAAAGACGTTGCCTGGCTGAGCATACACTTTACTTTTCCTTGAATTTCTTTATATTTAGATTCCATTCTGGATGTCAATGTTTTTTCTGTAGGAATCTTGTACATAGGTTGCATTGCTTTGCAAAATTTTAAAAATCCCTTTTTTTCTGGGGTGCACAAAGGCATGTCGTCCACTGCCACCATATACATAAGAGCGTTGGTAATCTCATTTGCCCTGGCACCGTTATCTATGATGAAAATAATTAGTTTTTAAACTTCAAAGTAGACAAATATAAAAGATCGTTAACGCATACATACTTGCAAATGAAGATGCTATCTCAAACGACTTTTCCAATGGACCAACCCGTCTGGTATTCGTAGGGCTCATCTATAGATGAAAGAAAAGGAATATAAATAATTCTTGTGCAAGTTATAAATGACTATTTTAAATGAGCACTATCAAAATAATCAGTACAAAATATATACATAATAGTTTTGACCATTCTAAATCGACCTAATTACAGTGTCTCAAAGTTCAATACAATACATACCTCCAAAATCTCAGCATTGCTGTCCACAATAATTGGCGCATCGTTCGATTCGTTCGATTCGTCGCCTCTCTATAAATACAATAATATTAACAAAATTATTAAAAAAGTAAAGAAGTATGGTATAGTGTTGATGTATAAAGGTAAGGTCCCACGATTGCCGCAAATGCGCCGATCATAGCCCGATCTGGTCGGGCAATGACTACGCAAAAATTGCCTATTGAGGAAAACGTTTTTTATTTGGATCACACGATTGCCCCAATTGCGACAAATTTTGTCGGCTCAACTTAGTGAACAGAAATATCGCACCGAACGATTTCATAGGTATGTCACACGCATAGTGTAATAATAAAGTAGTCTAATCAAAACTCTCCCGCTCAAAGAAAACAAAATTTTTTTAAAAATTCAATTCAATTTTGATGTCTGAAATTTGTCAGTTCAAAAAATGTTCAACCACAGACGCAACTTCATTCAAATAAAATCGTACTAAAAGCAAAGGGAAAATGCTTAGGTATATTTTAATACAACTTTGTTTACTCTGCTGATGACTTTTTTGACAATATTTGTCAATCGAAATAGAGGTACTTTAGGGGTACTGTCTTTGAATAGACTACTTTATTATTATACTATGGGTTACACGATTGCCCGTTTGAATTTTAATCAAATTTCAGACAAACCTAAAATATAAATTTTTATTCAGGTGAAAAAACTTGCAGAAATAAACCATTAATTCGAAAACAATGCAAAGAAATACCATGTGCAACAAAAAAAAAATATGCGGCGGTGTTGTGCGTGATTTCTTCGTGCATATTGCTCGAAGTAACAAACAAGCACAAACAGAAGAAGAGGACTGTTTGGGTTCGGAATTGGCTGCAGAAACGGTCAACGGCTGGTGCGAACCAATCAATTTTGCGCGAATTTCGAGAAATTGAAAATCAAAAATTTCTTTTCTACAATTTTTTGCGCATGAACGATAAAAATTTTAATTACCTTTTGGCACTAATTTTTCCGAACATTCAAAAACAAGACACAAATATGCGAGAAGCTATTTCACCATCTGAACGTTTGGCTGTGACTCTTCGCTATTTAGCTTTAAAAGTTTATCTATGCTTTTTCGCATTGCTCCAAACACTATATCCAAAATTATTCCGGATGTTTGTGATGCAATTTACTCAACTTTAAAAAATGACTACATGCAAGTGAGTTCAAAATTCATTCATTCATGCATTACTGCATTTAAAACCCTAATTTATCCACTAGGTTCCATCAACATCATAACGGTGGACAAGTGTTGCCGAAAAAATTGAGGAAATGTGGAATTTCCCAAATTGCATTGGTGCGCTAGATGGCAAACATATTGTTATGAAAGCGCCGGCTTTTCTTTACATTGACATCGGTTGCAATGGGCGTATTTCAGACGGAGGTGTTTTCAACAAATGCTCGTTTTCTGCGGCTTTGAAAAAAAAGCACTTAAATATACCAATGCCTCGACCACTGCCCGGTTGTGAAATGGATGTTCCATTTGTTCTAGTTGCAGACGAAGCCTTTTCCATGCAAACACATCTTATGAAACCATTTCCAGGCCGAAACTTGAGTGCCGGGCAGCGTATCTATAATTACAGATTGTCGTTAGCACGACGTATTGTGGAAAATGCTTTTGGTGTATTGGTGTCCCGCTTTCAAGTTTTTACGCGGCCCATTAAGCTTGATGCGAACAAAACGACGCGCTTGACTCTCGCTACTTGTGCTTTACATAATTTTTTACTCCACCGAAGTGCGGAATATGCAGCGCCTTCCATGGTCGATCGCTATGATGAAGACGGTAATCTGATTCCAGGTGAATGTAGTCGTGCTGTCTCATTGCAAATCGAACAAGAAGTGGAGGAAATATCATCTTCGTATATACCTATAAGGGCCAAGGCTATTCGTGAGGAATACGAAAAATATTTCATGTCATCAATTGGTGAATTAACATGGCAATACAAATTCATCTAAAATATAGATAGAACAATTACAACATATAAATGCATTTTTATTCAGCAACAGTAACATGTAAAAAACACGGCACAAAGTGTCTGGTCCGATTTGGGTTCGTAAGTTGTAATACATGATTCATTCTAACCAAGATTGATTTAAGCGAAGGCGATAAGTGATAAAAGACTTCAAGATCGTTTCAAAGATTTAAAAGAGGACAACGTTTTATTTCATATGTATAGGAAAGCCTATCACAAAATTCAGCATAGATAAAAAATTCAGAGGTAATAGAAACGTAACATTACAAAAAGTATGAAAATCAATATTTTTACAATACAGTCGCTGTTACACATATAATGATTGCATTTTGAGTACATTTCGCGTTACCAAATAAACAGAAAATTTTCAAATATCTTTTAGCTATTCGATTTCATTTAATTCACTCAGTGTTAATGCTGTTTGCATTAATTTAAGGGGAGGTTCTTTCAAATTTTTTTGAAAAAATCGTTTTTATGTTTTCACATAAAATGAAAGCTGTATGTCCGTAGAATATGTATACGAAAGGATTTTTCGATACGATCGCCTTGTCCGCACACGAGTTTGTTTCTTCTACAGTGTTTTCCCCAGTTTTTTCCCGGAGCTGCTATCTTTCAACGCGTTTTTCCCGGAACCACGTTTTCCATCTGAATTTCAAGGATATCTCTTGATCTATTGTTCTAATTTCCTTAATCTAAAGCATGTTTGAAAGGTGATCATTTTCTGTATGGCTTATACCTAAAACGAGCATAAGTTACTATTAAATTGTTATTTATAATTAACTTTTAACAAAAAAAGTGTAAAAAAAAAATTTTTTTTTCGAGCGTTCACATTTCAGTCAATTTTTGGTCAAAAATCATTATAGTTAGGTATAAGCCATAGAAAATTTCATCTACTTTCATTTAAAAAACCTTTTCATTTCAGATTACTACAAGAGGCTGTAGGCTTGAAATTCGGAGACGAGATTTTTCAGGCAGTGATCGACGAAAGCCGCCATTGTTCAGCCGCCATTTTGTATTTTGTTACAAAAAATATATTAAAATACCCATTCAACCGTCAAAATCGGATGTTTCTATGTTTTTTCATCATGCCACAAATCATTTCCAAACTTAGGCCTTTTTTTGGCCAAATTTGAAAGAACCTCCCCTTAATGTGTAAATTTTGTGCAAGCTTCTGATTTTTGCAAAAATTGCCTATGAAAAAGCTCCCAACCTTCCGTTCGGAATCGGCATAAAACTGTAGGTCCCTTCCACCCGCGTACAAAATTCACACGCACAACACGGGTGGTTGCGGGAAGCTAGGCCTTAGTCTCGCGTAAGCGGGCTGTCGTGCCAATCAATTATAATTATTCTGATTTTTGCTGGCCATATACCGGAGTTGTGAAGACAAATAATGCCCTACTGTTTGCCATTCATCTTCGTGGTCCAGAAATTGCACAGCACGATTTAAGGCATCTTGATATCATTTGGGACTTGAAAACCAATCGTGTTTGCGAGGTTAAAATATTGGGGTTAGCAAATCACATTTCGAACATCCACATTTTAGTACAATCAACAGGTTCTATTACCGCCACAGCACCTTCGCACACACACCCACGCTTGCTCCGATCTCGGTGACACCGCATCCCGAAAATAAAAGACTCCGACACCGGCGCATGCGCAACCTTCCTATCTGCCTATGAAACTACAAATATTTTTTTTTGTATTATACTCACCTCAACATTCATTTTGTGCACATTTTGTAAATGCTTCATTAGAGTAGTTGTGCTGCTGTGATATTTCAACACTTTTTTGCACTTTAAACACATCACGGTTGTTTTTTCCTTTTTATTGAAATACTGCCACGCAACGCTCGGCGCCATCTTTTTTGTCAAACCAAATTCAGTAATTGCGTCAAGTAGGGATGGGTAATGCAGCGTTGCGAGGAAAAATTCAATTTTTTTTGACGAAAGATTGGATTGTACCGAATTTTAGCACCATAAAGTTCGATTTTAAAAATTCGCCATTTTGCAGCTAAAATTCGATTAAAACTCGAATTTCGAACAATCGAATCTCGACTTTACCCATCCCTACACTGATGACTAAATGCATCACCGCTGATATAAATATGCGGTGATGTGAAAATTAATAACACACATTTTTTAATTATTTTATGATTTAAACAATTTACTTAACAAATACAAACAAGAATTAACAAAAATTAGTCAAATAAATAGTTACCCTAGGTTATCATAAAACAATAATAAGTTATTTTTGAGTTGGGAGCTTTATAGACGTCAAGGCGCTAAAATTGATTTCATCTGTTTTGAAAAATCCTGCAAATATCGTTAAAAAGTTTATCATGTTTATTAATTTGTTTAATTTAATTAATTTTGTTTTTACTTATCTTTAAATTCTTTTAGAAAGCCGTTTATTTATCTGCGTCGAGTTCTGTGTCCACCACGTTCGCTGAAATTTCACATAATGTCAAAATCGAATCTGACAAGGTGCCACATGTTGGCGGCTAGCATAGCTATCTCTTTTCCAAACATAGTTACCTATACGGATGAACTGTTAAGTTCTATCTGTGCTCTCGTTTCTGTCAGGACTGAGGCATTTATTCCTCATTGCTGTTGTATAAATGCATCATCGCTGATGCAAAAGCTGATTAAATGAAAGTTTAATTTTTTCTTCTTTCAAATCTTGAAATATCAATGTACATTAGCCCTTCATCTCTCTCTCTCTTATAAAATAATTTCATAGCCAAACTGTCTCTTTTGCACCGAAGTGGCTCCAGTACAAAAATTTGACCACAATGTGTGAATGTGTTGGGTTTTGCGATTTATGTGTATAAGTTTCCATCACCCATGTCCCGTAGGGAAATTGACCCTTTTTGGAGACCGATGCTACCTGACACCGACTTTTTAAAAATATGCTTATTTTGACACTTTTCTTCAAAATCATGCGACTTTTGCCTCTTTTTTATCAAAAAGTTTATATATTCATTTTCAAAATTTTTTCGTAAAGTTATTTTTTTTTACGTGTTTAAAAATACTTATAATATGCCTTCCTTTTAGTATTTACTTTTGAAAGTGTTACCTGAAGTACTTAAAAATTACACCTCTGGCAACATTTAACCTTCTGGTTGTCCCTTGCTCAAAATCGCGATCACTGTCCTTTGAGGATGACCCCAACCAAACGGTTATATAATTTACTGACAAAACATGAAGGAATGTAACACATAGGTTAGGTTAGGTTGAGGTGGCTGCTTCTATAAGAGACACACTCGGAGGCCTGAAAGGCCCATTGTGATACCACATATTTCACCCGTTTTTGAACTGTGTATGCAACACTGTTTTGCCAACATATGTTACAGCACACATTTCAAGCGGATGGGGGAAAGGGGGGGGGACCTACAGTTTAACGCCGAATCCGAACGGCGATTGACAGTTTTTCGTTCACACTTGGAGGTTTTGCCATTGCCTGCCAAGAGCGCACTTGTGCGATTCTTGTAATTCTCATTCCCTTCATGTGGATAGCGATAGAAGTAGATGAGTTGTTTACCAGCCCGAGCCAGAAATCGAACCTGGAGCCTTTGGTATGAGAAGCCAGCGCGCTACCCGCTTGACTATCGAGGCCGGCTAAACACATGTAACATAAAAATCACAAAAGAAAAGGAGAAAGCCCCGGAAAGTGTTTTTCTCGATTTGTAAGCGATGTATGTAAAATTTAGTTTAATATAATTTCTCTGTATATCATATGGGTGGGATGGATCTCATGGATGGCCAATCAGGTCGTTACCACATTCGGCTAAAGACACGGAGCTACGCCCTTCGCCTATTTATCATTTCGTAGATATGACCCTCGTGAATTTCTATCTTAGGTTAGGTTGGAGTGGTGAATATTCATATGTTTTTAAATTATTTTTGTATGGAAATCTATCTAAAAGTAAGTTATATATATTTTTCTATACCAACCATGCCTCCTTTCGAGTATTATAATCTCTAAGTAAAAGTGAATACCTCCTAAGCATCTCAGTGCAAGCTATAAACAAAGTTGACGTAAACCGGCAAGACCACCTGCAGGCCGTGTGCAAAAATGACTAAAACGGCAGCCCCGCCTGCAGGCGGTCTCACTTTAGGGGGTGGCTGTATGCCTCCCAATGATAATTTTCTTAAAACAAAAAATCAATTATATACAAATACAAATATTGGTTCACTTACTGAAATTTTCTGCAGCTTCAAACTCCAAGATTTTCTAGTCTTTCTATTAAATGAAAAACTCACACTCGCAAAAATAATTATTTTCGTCCAAAATCGGCAAATTCTCACTTCAAATGGGTTTAAAACCAAAAGTAGCCTACTTATGGTTAAAAAATGTATACCGTTAGTTAAAGGGAACTTTTCCAAATCATTATCAGCCATATCTAAATAAATAAATATGGCTGATAGGCGTTTGCCTACCCAGCAAACGCATTCTGGTGTACTCCGCCTGGAGGCGGGCTTGCCCGCTAGAGGGTTAACCCATTAAGGACCAACGTGACGTATACGTCACGATAGCATATCCCATCTTTATGGGCCGAGAAAAAAAAATTGCTTTAGTTGCAATCAAGTTTTCTTTGTGAAAAAACGAGTTCATGTTGATTTAGTATTGTGTGTAATTTGAAAATAGGAAAAATATCGAAAATTACAAAAGTCAAAAAGTAATTACAGAGCGACTCGGTAAAAGCAACCGACTAATGCCAGGGGCAGTTGCAACTACCGAGTTTGTTGCAATTATCGAGTCTAAATTTTTGTATGAAAATTTGCAAATTTCACAAAGTTTTATAAGGGTTTCATTAGAATTCATTATTGAAGAGAAACTTCTTTATGCACGCTTGGCATGGGGAGTAAGCTGGCAAACACGTGACGTAAGCGTTACGAAAAGTGTGATCGGGCAAGGCGAACGGAAGTTGAGTGGTTTACGCACGCTTGGCATGGGGAGTAAGCTGGCGAACGCGTTACGAAAAGTGTGATCGGGCGAGGCGAACGGGAGTTGAGTGGTTTACGCACGCTTGACTTGGGGAGTAAGCTGGCGAACGCGTGACGTAAGCGTTACGAAAAGTGTGATCGGGCGAGGCGAAAGGGAGTTGAGTGGGGATATAACCAAGAGACAGCAGTGCGCGCGCACATTTTTTTCTCTCTTCCTCTCATAGCACACTGCAGGCCTATTGTCTGTATCACAGTGTAGGAGCAAGAGAGAGCAGTGCGCGCGCACACTTTCTTTTCTTTACGAAAATAAAAGATCTATGCAAAAATATTAATTTACCAATGAGAACATAAAATAAGTTTCAATATTTGTAGAAAATTAATATATGTATATGTACATACATTTATATGTATACATACAGATGGAGCGAAAGAAGTTTCACTTCAGTCGTGTGGTCATAAGCACACTCGTTTTTTATTTTATTTATATTTTGTTGTATTACAAAAAAAAGAACTTAAACTAATAACATTCATTGTGATTAAGAAAAATCAAACAGAAACAAGAACTCCAAGCATTTCTTAAAAAGGCTTTAATTAACAAAACAGTTTGATAACAATTTAGTTTACTGATTTAAAGAAACTAGAGAGAGAAACGGGACATAAACTGACACTCTACTTCACAAAAAGAAAATAAGACGAAGAAAAAGTTTATTATTGAGGTTTTTTTCGGCAGCAGTTGCTTTTACTGAGTCTATAATGTATAAAATTCGGTGGTTGTGATAATCGAGGAGTTGCGCAAATCGAGGGTTGCTTTTACCGAGTCGCTACTGTATATTGAAAATTTTTTTTCGTATGTAAGTAAACAAAATATTTAAAAGCAGTATTACTCAGAATAGTATGTAGGTAAATTATGCAAAATATTAATGACAACCTATTATAATTTATCCGTGTTTGATTGTGTTTTTTATTGCTGTGACGTATACGTCACGTTGGTCCAAATACAGTGCAAGTACTTATGTTACTTTTTTATGTCATTAATAATTAATTTAATAATAATATTAATTGATTGGCACGACAGCCCGCTTACGCGAGACTAAGGCCTAACTTCCCGCAGCCACCCGTGTTGTGCCTGTGAATTTTGTACGCGGGTGGAAGGGACCTACAGTTTTATGCCGGTTCCGAACGGCAGGTTGGGAGCTTTTTCATAGGCAATTTTTACTCTCAGAGGTTTGCCATTTCCAGCTGAGAGGACAGCCACCGAAAGAGAACACGAGTTTCCCGTTATTTTTGTTAGGTAACTACTACCAAAGAATATGAAGTAATATAGAACGCGCATCTCATACAAGCAAACGCGTTGTATGGTGGGTACTGCTGGTAGTACCCTCTGTTATTGACAGCAGAAATCTCTGTTACTAACAGCAGAAATCTCTGTAACTTCGGCGTAACATGTGAATTGAAGTCGCTTCTGTACTCATTCGTATTCTCCTTGCTGTTGCGCCACTTGATAAACATGACGATGAACGCTGCTTTTGTTGTCGCGGGGAATAGCATTATAATATTGGCAAACAGAAAAAAGTTAGCGGTATACTGTTTTTTGCGCTGTGCCGTGCAGGCGAGATAGCATTGTTGTTGGTAATTGTTGCGTCGCTATTTCTGCTTTCTTTTTTATAATCACAAGCAAATTACAATTAGCAAAAAAAATGCGTGAACTTGGTGTAGTAAAATATGGGTGCAAACATGTTGCACAAGAGCGTTTATAGTTATTTATTAAAAATATTATTGTAAGGTTTTGCCAACAATTATTTTCAATTTTCGTTCTTTCGAACTTCCTTTTTGCACAGCCCACATGCAGTGTTTTCGTAGAAGAACTAAAATAAGAAAATCTAAAATTTGGACTCTATGGTTACAGCACTCACCATTCAGGTGTAGCATTTTTACAAGATTGTAAAACGTGTGCTTTAATACCAATTTTTTCAGGTTCTGCTTCGAAGATTTTATAAAAATTAAAATATGTTTTATGCATACATTCATTAGGGAATTGGAAGGAGCAAAAAGATTACCAAAATCAGAAATTGACTGATAATTTTTGTGAAAAATAAAAATTTCACTTGGAGCAGTCAAAACTTCATCCCTTTTTCTCAATTCGTCACCGCATTTTTCACAATTTAATTTAGGAATGATTTTGTACGCTACGTATCCAACAAAATACCTCATGGAAACCAGCTCTAAGTTAATATCTTTCGGATTACAAAAGGTGTCACCTACAAAATACGCCTCGTGCATCTCACTACTTAGATCAAGATTTTCCAGGATTTCATTGTCATTATCATCGCCATTAGTCTGCAAAACATCCTCATTAAAAGAAGCGCTTGAAATTAAATTAGTCATTGAATCTTGCGTCTCTTCACAATTGGTAGAGGAGCTAAACTTTATTATTTTAAAGGCTAATAACCTGGCTAAGATATTATTAAGTTTGGCTACAGAGGGGTTACAGTTATTACCTCCTTTTTGCCTTAACACAGCAAACGTATTCTCCAACTTGTCCTGGTTAAAGGCCTTTGTCATAATAAAAAACTTGTCCGAATTATCTTTTAATATTTCATCTACAAGTAGAAGGACCGATTTTAAGGATAGTTTCATGCCATCTAGGAAGAAAACTCGTTTTTTTTCATCAACAAATTTCACTTCCTCTAGAGAATATAAAAATGTTTGAATAACTGTGTGCGATTCTTTCTTAATTTGAAGAGCAGATCGGTAGCAGTTATCTGCATACAAAGATCCACTATTCATGCAATGAAATATTTGATCAATTTTTGCTATAAAATCAGCTGTGGATAACGCTACCTCTTGTGAGATTTTTTTAAATCCACTTATGTTTGAAATTGTTCTGATAGCAGCTTCAACTGTTTTACTGAACACTTGCGTGGCAAATTTAACACGCATTTTTTCAAATGAATTTGGAAATATGTGTTGTCTAGTTAATTTTGGGCACATTTTGGTTTTACAATTTTCTTCCCTCTCCCAAAGCTCTTGAACTACTTTAAAGCTAACTAAACCATCAGGCGTTTTCAAGTCGCATTTAAGCCAACCATTTCGCAATGACTTGATTAAATGTGGGAAATCGAACATGCAATAAATTTTTTGATTTTGAAATTGAAAGTATGGTTTCTCTATACATACGCCTAAGTCGGAGAAACACTTTCTATTAGAAGACCCCTGATCACAAACCAAAACTTTCACTACTATACCAAAATTGCTTAAAATTTTAAGATTTTCTTTAATTATTTTGCACAACGTATCTGCTGTTAATCCATTCTCTGACACAAAATAGTTTAAAATTGAACACCAACTCGAGAACATGGACTTCAACATAAATACACATACTTGCTTACCAATTTTTTTTGTTCTTTCGAAGCCTGTGCATTCAAATCCGTCAATTAAATCTAGGTTTTGATTGTATCGTAATTCTCTACGTATTGCCATTTCGTCCATTAAAAGAACCATATTATTTTCATTTTTTTCCTTCAACTCTAAGCACATCTTTTTAATGAATTCAAAAGCCACATTGTTGATACCAGGCTGAAGGAACTTTATTGGAGCCCACCGATTTAAGGTGCTGATATGTGGCAAATTGAAATTTAACTTATCTCTTAGGAAAGAATATGTTGATTGTGAAATATAAAAAATATTTTGCGCTAAATATTTCACTTCGTCAGAATATTCTTTTGGCCGGGTGCTAAGTAAAAGTTTACAAAATGTTTTGGATTCCAAGTTGATATGTTTTAAAGAATCAATTGAATTTTTTAAAGTCTTTGAACAACAATTCTTGGATTTTAAAATAAAGCGCTTTTCTTTTCGCAATTTTTCGTAAATTTTTTTTTGTAATTTTTTTCTTTTTGTAATAATGGGTTATTTTGACGTTTTTTCGCAATTACTGCATACTATGTCATCATAACGTGATCGTTTCAATGAAGAATCTGGTTCTAAAAATTCTTCATCCGAAATCTCATGATCTTCGTCTAAGTTTAAGGTTGGAATCGCATCCTTTTTTAGAAACCTTTCTCCTACATAAGTACTGGAGAAATGATTTTCACAAATATACAGTTTTCGGTTATAGTCGTCATAAGATATATTGCATTTTTCGCGCCAAATTTGGCCAAACACGAAATCAGCAGCGGGGAATCTAAATAATCTAAGATTCTCGCATTGTCGTCTCGATTTGTTGCAACTGCGAACACAACATTGAATTCCAGACGTTGAGGAATTTCTATTTGTCTTTATATTTGTAGCCATATTGTAACAAGCCGAAACACAAAATAGAATTACAATGTTGGACAATGGCGTTACAATACTTCTTAAAAAATTCAAAATTGGTATCAACCACGTCAAAATATAAACAAATAATTTTACTTGGAATGCGCCACGTAAAAATATTTGTAGAAATTTCAAATTGGATTCAACCACGTCAAAAAAAAACCGCTGCAAAAGGTTCAAAATTGGTATCAACCACGTCAAAATATAAACAAATGATTTTACTTGGAACTCGCCACGTAAAAATATTTGTGAAAATTTCAAATTGGATTCAACCACTTCAAAAAAAAACCGCTGCAAAAGGTTCAAAATTGGTATCAACCACGTCAAAATATAAACAAATGATTTTACTTGGAACTCGCCACGTAAAAATATTTGTGAAAATTTCAAATTGGATTCAACCACGTCTAAATATTTGCAGGTTTTAAAAATCAATCAAAGCGCAGCATTTGAGCAAACAGCCATACACCACAAAGCTTCGATTGATAGTGACATTACAGCAAAACCAAAAAAGCATACACACAATAAACGACAACAACAAAAACATTAGCGAATCCCGAGTCATCTTCGTTGAAACGATGATGAAGATGCCTTCGTTCGTTGTTTGTTTTTTGCTTGCGCTTCGGCAAACAAGATCAAGAAACATGCATGCAAAAAATGATTGAGCGAACACTACGCTGCAACAACCACCACTTCAATTTACACGAGTGAAGCCGTTGCGAACAATAACATAGCTTTTTGCTGTTGTCCTACGCAAATCTAACAGAAAATGTTATGAACCTAACATTTTCAAATGTCTACGCTTCGCTCTTCCCGCTCGCATCATAGCAACCGAAAATACTTTTGTGCCCACATGCGCGTTCTATATTACTTCATATTCTTTGCTACTACCAAAGAATATGAAGTGTATAGAAGGCGCATCTGAGGTCAAAAATTCAAATTTTTGTTTGCGAGCTTCATAGAGCGGGGGGAAGCCACAAAAGGGAAAGAGTGGTGCCAGCAGGAGAGCAAGCGCTTCAGTTTACGCTCATTGACTGTGTGAACTGAAGCACGCGCTACAACAAACACACATGAAGTGAAAGTACCGCTTCTCCTGTGTACTTTGAGGCGTTGGTGGTTGTTTTGGTCACTCAATAATTTTTTGTGCAAATTTCTCACAGCGGCACCAGCCAGCGTAATGATCGTCGTTTCAACTACGCTATTGTTTTTTGTTGTTGTAGTTTTTGTGTGTATGCTTTTTTGTATTGACGATTGCTTTTGCTACATGGCTCGAGAAAAATGTAAACAGCTCTTCTTTTGTTGTTTTTTTATTGTTTATGTTTTGCATCGTTTGGAACTTCCTTTTTTTAATTTACTGTCACAGCATTCATCAGGAAATCTGTAAGAGCAAATAGGTAGCAAAAGTCTGTAACCAATTTATAATTTTTATGGAAAATGTTTCACTTAGCGCAGTGAAAAGGTCATCCTTTCTTAGTTTTTGGAAACATATGCCACAATTATTATCCATGTTAATTTTTACTCGATCGTCGAAGTTTTTATCTACAAAATATTTTGTTGTAATAATTGTTGTAATTACTGCTGAAATAAAATAATAAAAAATACAATTTCGTCTGTGTCCGCATGTAGTAGGATTTGATTCATAGAATCCTGTGTATCTTCGAAATTAGTTATTACACTTGACCGAGTACTACTTGAATTGTGTCCCAAAATTGCAAAAGTATTTTCTAGTTTATCTTGGTTAAAAACTTTTTTGTTATAAAACATTTATGTTGGTTATTGCTTAATTTTATCAGAAAAACGGATTTTAGTTTTAAAAATAAAACTTTAATCATCCATACATTTAACATCTTTCAAATAATTAAAAAAATCTTTATAAATTTGTACGACTCATTATTCAATTGTAAAGCCGATCTAAAGCAATTATCCGATTGCCCTATTCATGCAATCAAATATTAGGTCTACTTTTTTGATAAGTTTTTTAGGAACTTTGTTTGTAGCGACCATATAAGTCGTCATGTCAACCATATTTTATTTTCTTTTCTATGATTTTGCGCACACTACAGTCTGCAATAAGTTCAGGAGCAATATGCGACGTCGTGTAGGCTTGTGGAAGAAGAACAAAATCCAGCCAGAAATCAAAAATCGTTTTGCAATTTCAGCTTTTCGCCAGCGCAACAACAACAACAACAGCGTTCGTCTTCACCTTGCAATCATTTCACGCCACAACGCACACTCGCTGCAGTGAGCGCAACCAAAACGCACACTCGCTGCAGTGAGCGCAACCAAAGAGCGCAACACATAAAACTACATTCTACATTCGCTTTGTAAATCCACGCTCTCACTACATATGTTATCTATGAGAGCAGAGCGCGGGTTCCAATGTTAGAACCCGCCATACAAAATTTTTGCTTGTATGACATGCGCATTCTGTATGTTTATTTTCTTTGCTACTACCATGTGAATTAGTATGCAACGCTGATGAAGATGACATTCCTGTCGACATTCATTACAATATCGTCTTTTAATCCTTTGAAGGATCCTTTAATCAAGGATGTTCTTGATTTGTCGTCCTTTGGCCGACTAGAAGACAGTGGCCGTGTTGCATAAGTATCGTTAATTTATTTAATTCAATTCGAGTTGTACTTGGTTTCTGTTTCAAGTGGGGCTACCATGGCGCTGTAGTAATACGAGATACTTTATGATACCTAAATCTTTCCCTTTGCCTGACAAAAAGGTACTACATGAGAAACAAGGTGGTCACATAGAGAGAATAAAACTGGAAAGTGCTGTTTTTTCTATAGTTTTAACCATTTATGGATAACATAACGTATCCAATTCGGTCGATACTCACGAGAACATCGGCCAATAATCGACGTTCCCCGACCACATGCGGTAGCGATGTTTAAATGGACGGTATAGATCGTATTTATTAGAATTTGAATGAATACAGAATTGTCGCAAGATGCAAGAAATTGTGGTGGTCCATATTTACCAACATTGGCTCCACCCTACTGGACGTATTCCGACCTTACTTCCCACCTAGGATCTTACGACAGTAAGGTCATTGCCAATGTGATTTTCTTCAAGCAATTTCAAGCCACTACTGTGCTAGTCGTGGCGTTATAAAGTCATCTGAAGGTTATCGAAAGCCGAAAAGTGAAGATGAATGCATCCATTACTTTTTGGAGGTGATTGCAAATAGCAAATGTCGACGATGTCGAGGTCAGAATCGCAAAACAGTGTGAATAACTGTATGCGAAATATGTAATATAGGCTTGTGTGCCAAATGCTTCAGACACTATCATTTTTTTTCTTAATTTGTAATTTTACTCATTTTATTGTCTGATATGTACAGTTTATTTTTTATTCGCCAGATGTTCCTTCTATTTAAAATAATGAAAATATGTATGATACATCAAAAAGGAAAATAAAAACAACAAAAATCGTATATACCACCGTGCGACAAAAATGAAAAAATTTTTTCACACCCAAATCCATATGGGCGTGAAACTAGAGACCAAACATGGTAGTACTGCGTACTCAGTTTTTCATTTCTACATCCTTTGTCCTTTTAAAAGGACTTCAAAATTTTGAAGGGGATAAAAAATAAAAAAAAATATAAAAAATACTTTACCTCGTTTGAATATGGCGATATGTTTATCAAATGAAAGAGGAAAGGCTCAAGAATTTAAATAAAATTGATTTTTTTCTATTTGTAAAAAAAGGATATGAAAAAGTCCTTTGAAAATTTTAATCCTTTATATCCTTGAAAATTTATAACGAATTTTCTTAAAAAGTAGGTATGTTAAAGCCCAAAATCTTCTTGATCACGTGTCAAAATTTCATTAGTTTCGCTTCGTTGATTTTGTATCTTTTTTATTTAAATTACTGATACGCAAATAAATTAGAATATTTGTACTGAATTAGACTTGCAGCTTCCGCCTTTGTTTTAATAACTTTCGAACCAATAAAGTTAGAGTAATGAAATTTTGAGACGTGATCAAGGAGATTTTGATTTCTAAATTCAAAATTTGGAAGTCCTTTTAAAAGGACAAAGGAAGTAGAAACGAAAAAGTGAGTACGCAGTATTACTATGTTTGGTCTCTAGTTTCACGCCCATATAGATTTTTTCTAGTGTGAAAAATGCTGTCGCACGGTGTACTCAAACACAAAAAATTATCTTCACGTATGTATGCACTTTGTGGGTATGAGGACCAATGTGACGTATACGTCACAGGCTATATTGACGCCCCCAGCCAACATTTTGACATTTTTTTTTCTGATTTGTATTTAACTGTCCAAAACTAGCATGTGCTATAAATTTCAACATCGTACGTAATTTTAATGGATCTGTCCTTAAAGCGTTAAAGCAAAGAATATACAATATAAAGAATACGCATCTTCAAAAATTTGTCAAGGGGGGAAGAGATGAGCGGAGGCATAGGTTGCGGGAAATTTGGTCGCGCTCAACAGTTTGCGATCTTGTTCGTCGAACCGCAAGCGGAGAGTAAACAACGAACCAAAGCATCGTCATCGTCGGTTCAACGAAGATGATTCGGGATTTGCTAATGTTTTTGGTGTTGTCATTTATTGTGTGGCTAGTTCGAAGTAAAATTATTTGTTTATATTTTCACATGGTTGATTACACTTTTCAGAATATGGGAAAACTAGGAAAAAAAATGAACTGATAGGCATATTGACTTCAAAATTCGTGAAACACTTGAAATCAAAAATAATTAGATCGAAATCTAACGGAGAAACCAAGGGTTAAAAGATTGTATGGGAAAACATAATTTAATAGGTCTATTGACTTTCAATAGGGCGAAAGCACTACTAAAGCACTAAATCTTATATATAAAAAAAACTTAACCTTCTGTAACGTGCCAGTGTTTGCGAAAACGGCTCATTCTTTCGGGAACATTTTTTTTGTGAGTGATAGAAGATGTCAATGCGGTGGTTTAAAGCGATATTACATGTTTGTACGGCAGGTGGGCGTGGCACCTCCCATACAACCTAAATTTTTAATATGGTATATCTTCCGAATTATAAGTCGGACAACATTGAAATTTAGTACAGTCTCATGGCATAAGCGTGTCATTGCACCGGTAAAATTTAATGGGCGTTGGACAAAGGGCGTGGCACTTTTTAAATTCCGGTGTTACTTTTGAACTATAGCAGTCACATCAATGACATTTGGTACAAACAAACGATTCGGTCGGGTCCCTCGATGGGGGGAATAGGATGGATTTTGGACAAGGGGGCGTGGCACCGCCCATACAACTCAATTTGTAAATATGGAATATCTTCGAAATGATAAGTCGGACAGCATTGAAACTTGGTACAGTGTCATGGCGTAGACGTGTCGTTCCACCGGTAAAATTTACTGGGCGTTGGACAAGGGGCGTGGCACTTTTTAAAATCCGGTGTAACTTTTGAACTAGAGCGTTCACATTAATGACACTCGGTACAAACTTACGATTTGGTCATGTCCTTCCGCAGGAGGAATAGGGTGTATTTTGGGCAAGGGGGCGTGGCACCACCCATACAACTCAATTCTTTAACATGGAATATCTTCGGAATCATAAGTTACACAGCATTGAAATTAGGTACAGCGTCCTGGTGTAGACGTGTCACTCCACCGGTAGTATTGCATGGGCATTGGAAAAAGGGCGTGGCACTTTTTAAATGGTGAAACTTTGAAACTATAGCGTTCACTTAAATGACACTCGGTACAAACTTATTATTAGTTTTGTCCTCCGACAGGGGGAATAGGGTGGGTTTTTGACAAGGGGCGTGGCACCGCCCATACAACTACATTCTCTAATCTGGAATAGCTTCGGAATTATAAGTCGCTCAGCATTGAAATTTTGTACAACGTCATGGCGTAGACGTATTATTTCACAGGTTGTATTGTATGGGCGTTGGACAAGGGGCGTGGCACTTTATAAATTCCGGTGTAACTTTGGAACTATAGCATTCACATCAATGATACACGGAATCAAGTTATGATTTAGTCGTGTCCTTCGGCAGGGGGAATAAGGTAGATTCTGGACAAGAGGCGTGGCACCGCCCATACAACTCAGCTCTTTAATAAGGAATCTCTTCGGAATCGTTAGCTGCACAGCATTGAAAGTTGGTGTACCGTCGTCTCATAGATGTGTCATTCTACTAATGAGCTTTTATGGGCGTTTGACAAGGGGTGTGGCATATTTTTTATGACCCAACATTTCAGCAGGACTGTAAGTCGCACATCAATGAAAGTTGGTACAAACTGTCCACTTAGTAGCACAACTCGACTAGAATAAAGTTGTGCGCATTGGAAAAGGGGGCGTGATACCGTCTCCATTTTTTTATACATAGATTGTTTATCCTGATTGACTGACTGGTTGATTGATTGATTGATTTATTATCACCCAGCCTAAACCGCTAAAACGAGATTTTTTGAAATCCGGGGTTTAAAGGGGCAAAACATGTGTTAAGGTGTTGTATGAAGGAAATTGATTTAAGGGACACATTGATTTCGAACTTCCTGAAAATACTCTAAATCAACAATAATTCGACACGTATTTTGTAATTTTTCGAAAATCAAAATTTAACTGGCCCAACAATGGGTTAAGGTTTATTTACAGAAAGACTCCGAAACGAACCGATGGGCCTATTGGGCCCTACGGGGTCAGCGACGGGTTAAAAGTTTGTATGGAGTAACTGTGAAAAATATGAAATAATGGGCACATTGTCATCAAACTTAGTGGAAGTACTCTTAGCGAGAAATAATGTTTCACTTTTTTTAAAGTCAAATTCTAACGGGGTCATCAATGGGTTAACAATTTGTATGGAGAAACAAGATTTATTGGGCGTTCTGACTTCAAACTTATCAAAAGCACTTCAATCGGGAAATAAAAACAAGGTGCTTTTAATTTTTTTGAAAACCGAAACTCGAAGAATCGAAATCTGGTAAACCAAGGGATAAGCATTTGCTT
Organism: Melieria omissa; assembly: GCA_963971225.1. NCBI lineage: Eukaryota > Metazoa > Arthropoda > Insecta > Diptera > Ulidiidae > Melieria > Melieria omissa. The sequence continues at coordinate 66,541,834 of OZ020270.1, forward strand.
GGAGTAAATACGCAAACACATAATTGAATGGGCCTTCTGACTTCAAAATTTTGAAAACACCCGAAATCAAAAATAGTTAGACACATTTTTTTTTTATCAAAATGTGAGGGGCTCAACAATGGATAAGAATTCGTATATGGGGAAACAGGAGAGCTTGCGTGCAAAGCCGCAGGGCCCAGCTAGTCTTATATATAAAAAACTTAACCTTCTGTAACGTGCCAGTGTTTGCGAAAACGGCTCATTCTTTCGGGAAAATTTTGTTTGTGTGTGATAGAAAATGTCAATGCGGTGGTTTATAGCGATATTACATGTTTGTACGGCAGGTGGGCGTGGCACCTCCCATACAACCAAAATTTTTAATATGGTATATCTTCGGCATTTTAAGTCGGACAACATTGAAATTTAGTACACTGTCATGGCGTAAGCGAATCATTCCAACGGTAAAATTTAGTGGACGTTGGACAAGGGGGCGTGGCACCGCTCATACAACTCAATTCTTTAATATGGAATAGCTCCGAAATTATAAGTCGCTCAACATTGAAATTTGGTACAGTGTCATGGCGTAAGCGTATTATAAAAAACAAATTAGTGGGCGTTGGATAAAGGGCGTGGCACTTTTTAAATCCAGGTGTAACTTTTGAACTATAGCATTCACATCAACGACACTCAGTACAAACTAAGGATTTGGTCGTGTCCTTCGGCAGGGGGAATAAGGTGGATTTTGGACAAGGGGGCGTGGCACCGTCCATACAACTAAATTTTTTAATATGGAATAGCTTCGGAATTATAAGTCCCTCAGAATTGAAATTTTGTACAGCGTCATGGCGTAGACGTGTCGTTCCGCCGGTAAAATTTAATGGGCGTTGGACAAGGGGCGTGTCACTTTTTAAATTGCGGTGTAACTTTAAAACTATAACTGAATGACACTTGGTACAAACCAACGATTTGGTCGTGTCATTCGGCAGGGGTAATAATGTGGATTTTGGACAAGGGGGTGTGGCACCGCCCATACAACTCAATTCTTTACTGTGGAATATCTTCAGAATTATATGTTAAGTTGCTCAGTATTAAAATGTGGGGCAGTGTCAGGGCGTAAACGTGTCTTTCCACCGGTAAATGTAATGGGCGTTTGACAAGGGGTGTGTCACATTTTTTATGACCCAACATTTCAACAGAACTGTAAGTCGCACATCAATGAAATTTTGTACGATTTTTCCACTTAGTAGGACAATTCGACTAGAAGAAAGTTATGAGCATTGGACGAGGGGCGTGGTACCGCCTCCATTTTTTCCTGGCTGACTGACTGATTGATTGATTTATAATCGCCACGCCCAAACCGCTGAAGCTACAAACATTAAGTTTAAATAATAGGTACATCTTGAGAACAGAACCTCCGCTAAAGCGGGATTTTTTAATTCGGGGTGTAAAGGGGCAAAGCATGTTGAATAAACTCAGTAGAGCTATGTCCACGCAAACGTGGTGAAATTAAACGCAGTAAATGTTTTGTGTCGGTTTTGTTTGTGTAATGTTTTATTAAATCTTGAATGTTTGTTGGTATATATATATATGTGGAAGTTAGGTTTTATGGGGGTCGGGGTTCGATGATGTTAAGTCGCCGGAGTTCGTACCTCGAGTGGCTGCCGGCCGCGCAAGCTCCCTTCGGGATGGCCAGGGTTGCCATCCGTACATATAAGCACATAAATGGACAAACACAATACAATATTATTGACAATATCAATTTCTAAGAGTTGCGTGGCGGGCAGTGTTTAGCGATCTAAACATCCTGGGGCCGGATGCACTCGTGCATTGATGAGACCCCCCGGAGCTCCAGTAGGGTTTGGATGGATCCGGCTCGAAGGACCAATTTACGCGTCACGATGAGGTCCGTGTCGCGCACCAAATAACGTAGGCGGAGGGGTTTTTTTATAAACGTTATAAACCTTTATTGTAATTCAAGTTTTGTTAAGATTTTGTGGTTTTTTTGTATTTCGTTACAATGGTGTTTGATGTAAGTTTGTACAATGTATATAAAGTGTGTGTGGTTCTTATTGTTTGCTGTGCAATGTGGTGACAAATGTTCAATGTTTAATAATATGTGACTTGTAGTATGTGTATATGTTGAGGTGGTCGCGGATCGCGTGGTGTCGTCGCCGATGTTCCGAAGATGAGTGATCTTGCCGTCAGCCGCGCAAACACCGCTTAGGACAGCGGGGGATGCCGTCGGTCAGTACATAGATGGGTATATAGGGTAAGTATATAAAGAGGATAGCGGAAACGTACAAATGGGAAATATACAAGGAGAAGGTAGGTATATAGGAATACGGTAAGTAAACGGTGTTGGAGGGGATATGTACGACATATTTACTATCGTTTTAGGTGGTGCGCGGTGACGGCAAGCAACGACGTGAACATCCTGGGGCCGGATGCACTCGTGCATTTAAAACACCCCCCTCAACGCCGTCAGGGAGTCGATGGCCTGTGTTAGAAGCGCCTGGGCCTTGCGTCCTCGCAGTTGGCTAGTGGTGATGCCCTGGCGGCGCGGCTCATTGGTGGAAGCTGGGCGTGCCTGACTGGCCCGAGCCGATGTCGTTGAACAGACTGCTCCCCGACGGGTGTGCGACGGATGCGCACGACGAGAGGAGGGGGGCGTGGATGTTGGCGCGATGGATGCGCTGAAGTGCGGGGGTCTCGACGTCGGCAGCGGTGTTGGCCTTGCGTCCGGTTGACAGGCTGCTTCGTCGCTCGGGCACCTCGTTTTCGCCCGGAAGAGGCCATCCGTTGCAGGGTATCAACGGGATGCAGCAATGTATGATGCGCCAACCCGCACTTCTTGCAACTGTTCGGCGAGTCGCACATCCCCGTGTCGTGGGACCGGGCCAAACAGTTGCGACAGTATCCGTGCGCGTGCACGACATCGTCGCGTTGGCCGGGGTTCATACCCAAGAACCCGCGGCAGAATCTCAATGGATGAGGGCGGTGGCACAGCTGACACTTGTGCATGTCGTCCATGGGGGAGCTGTGGAGAGAGAACAAAGGGACCGGACTTTAGTGTCTTATATTGAAAGGGGGCAGCGATGCCCGTAAATAATTATAAAGGAATTTATAATAAAGAAAAAAAAGGGGGGTTCTACGCGGTGGGTAGAACGCATAATTTCACAATCGGGCGTGTGAGTATGCCAGATTGTGCGCGGACATCGGCCACTCGGACGTGGCCATCGGGTCCTCGATGTAGGGCGATGATCCGTCCTAATCTCCATTCGGTGGGGGGCAGCAGCTCGTCCTTGATGACGACTAACTGGTCCAGTGCTATCTCCTGTTGGGGATGGCGCCACTTGTGCCTCTTGTGGAGCTCATGGAGATACTCAGCTTTCCATCTCCGGCTGAACTCATGGTGAAGAGCTTTCAGCTTCTCCCATCGGTTGATCAAGGATAGATCCTCCGAGTTGGGTTCGGGAGGTGACAGGAGCGGGGCGCCTCGCAGGAAGTGACCTGGAGTAAGCGCCAAGAGATCAGATGGATCTTGTGAGAGAGGTGACAATGGTCGGGAATTCAATACGGCCTCAATTCGAGCAAGAAGGGTTGTGAACTCTTCGAAGTTAAATTTGTGGTGGCCGGCAGTCTTCTTGAGATGAGTTTTGAAACTTTTGACTGCAGATTCCCACAACCCGCCCATGTGAGGTGCACTGGGGGGATGAAAACCCAATCGACTCCTTGAGTGGAATAGTTCTTCAGGATGTCGTGGGATACCTCTTTTGAGAATTTGAGGAACTCTCGGCTCATGGCTCTGTGGGCGCCAACGAAGGTGGTGCCATTGTCCGACATGATTTTGCGGGGGAGTCCTCGCCTGCCAACGAATCTGGCAAAAGCAGCACGGAATGCCTCGGTGGTGGGGGCAGAACACAATTCCAAGTGAATGGCCTTGGTTGAGAAGCAGACAAACACCGCGACATAACCTTTGAGGAAGGTTGCCGTTCGGAGCTGAGATGCCTTAATTTGAAATGGGCCCGCAAAATCAACACCTGTCGTCGAGAATGGGATTGACAGGGTACAGCGCTCTGGCGGAAGAGCTGCCATTATTTGTGATCGGACCTTTTGTCTCTGAACCGTGCAGACCTTGCATAGGCGAATGCATTTCTTGATCTGAGGCTTTAGACGGGGAATGTAAAACTCTTGACGAGCCATTCTGAACATGAGCCGAAGTTCTGCGTGTAAGAGAAGAGTGTGGAGGAACTCAAGATACAACTTGCAGAACCGAGATGCCTCTGGTAGGATTATCGGATGGCGCTCATTGTAACTAAGCGCCGCCTGGGCCAATCTACCATCAACTCGCATCAAGCCGTCCTTATCGAGGAACGGATTGAGAGTCAAAATCGTGCTTTTTCGGGGAAGAGGGGTCTTGTTGGACAGCGCGGTAAGTTCGGGGTGGTGGAACCGTGTCTGGGCTAACGAGAGGAGTCTCGTCTTGATAAACTGAATCTCATTCTGGGAAACGAATGGATTCAAGTTGAGAGGAGATGTGTTCCTCTTGGCGAGTCCGTTATGGACAAAACGGAACGCATATGCAAGGACACGTAGCGCGCGAGAATAGGAGGAGAACCGATCGAGGATGTCTGATGGTTCCTCCAGCGCGAGATGAACTTCGACCTTCCGCTGCTCAGGTGGAGCAACATTGAAGGGAGTTGATTTGGGCCAGGCTTCTTCAGGTGACTGAAGCCATTTGGGGCCATTCCACCACAGCGGGTTTGCTGCAAGTTCTTGGGGTTTGCACCCGCGAGTGCCCAAGTCGGCGGGATTGTCACGGCTTATGACGTGACGCCAAGTGGCATTGCCGACATTTTTTAGAATCTGGGCTGTTCGGTTGGCTACATACGTCTTCCAAGTGCTTGGAGGTTTTTCTAGCCAGGCGAGAACTATTTGTGAATCCGACCAGAAGAAGGTGTCTTCGGGGTTCACATCGAGATTTTCCGTGAGGCATTTGGATAATTGAGAAAGTAAAACGGCGCCGCACAATTCTAAGCGCGGCAGGCTAACCGTCTGCAGAGGTGCAACTTTACCCTTTGCCACGAGCAGGTGACACGAGATATTGCCATCGCTGTCAGTGGCGCGCAAATAAAGAGTTGCGCAATATGCCTTTTCTGAAGCATCGCAAAATCCGTGAAGTTGGATTCGCTTCAGTGGGGAGAATTGTACCCATCGGGGGATCTCGATCTCGCTGATGGACGACAAATTCTTGACGAATTGATTCCATTTTATGAGTGAACCGGGCTTTACGCATTCATCCCATTCCGTGCCCTCCAACCAAAGCTCTTGCAGGAGTAACTTGGCTTGAGTTATAATGGGCGAGAGCCATCCTGCCGGGTCAAAAAGTTTTGCGACCGCAGAGAGAATCTGTCGCTTCGTGGCAGAACTCGTTTCGGAGATGGGAACGATCGAATACGAGAATGTATCCGACAAAGCGTTCCATCTCATGCCAAGTGTTTTGGTAGAGCTGGCACTTTCGAACTTGAGAAAGTCTGAGTCGAGAAGTGCCGAGGTGGGAATATTCTCCAGGATCCTCGGATGATTAGATGTAATCTTCCTAAGAGGAAATCCTGCGGATTTGAGGGCACCGATCACTTGTGTCAGTGAGTCGACTGCTTCAGAAATGGAATGCGCGCCGGACAAAATGTCATCAACGTAAGTCTCCTTGAGAAGGACTGTTTCCGCTAACGGGAATTTGTCCTTTGAATCTTCAGCCAGTTGTCGAAGTGTTCGAATGGCTAAGAAAGGAGCACAATTCACACCAAACGTCACTGTCTTGAGCCTAAAGTCTCGAATGGGGGAATTTCGAGACTCGCGAAAGAGGATTCGTTGAAACTCTTGATCGTCTTGGTGGACAAGAATCTGCCTATACATCTTTTCCACATCTCCATTGAATACAAATTGGTACAGCCGCCATCTTAAAATGAGGGTCATTAGATCGGGCTGTAAAGTGGGACCAATATGGAGGATATCATTGAGGGAATATCCAGAGCCGGTCGTTCTAGACGCGTTGAAGACAACGCGGACCTTGGAAGTGGTCTTTTCCGGCTTTATTACAGCATGGTGAGGCAAATAAAATGAAAAGTATTTGCCATCAGAGATGATTTCGTTGGACTGAGTTGGCTCCATATGATTGAGAGTGAGATACTCTTTGAGGACCTCATCATATGTGGCTTGGAGATCGCCTTTCTTTGCCAAAGTCCTTTCCATGCTGAGATATTGAGAGAAGGCTGTGGTACGGGATTGACCTAGAACCAGTTGGCTGGGAAAACTAGCCTTGAAGGGGAGTCGGACGACGTATCTACCATCTGACCGCCGGGATGTGGTCTTTTGATAGAGGTCTTCGCAAAACCGATCCTCTTCGGAAATTGGAGAAGGCTGTGGAATTTCCTCTTGTTCCCAAAAGCGTTTGAGCTGGGAACTTAGGAGCTCATTGGAAACTTCTTCCACTTGTGTCGAGAATGTTGACACCTTCTGGGGGAGTGGCCCACTTATAATCCAACCGAATATGGTGTTTTGGGCAAGGAGGCTGCCACACATGTTCCGGTGGATTCCATCGAGAAGGATTTGAGGAAGTAAATCGCTTCCGATGACCATGTCGATTTGGGCCTGTCTGAAGCAGTTTGGATCTGCTAGGTCCAACATGGCAACGTGTTTCCACTCCTTTAGGCCCACATTGAAAGTGGGCAGAAGCTTGGTCAACTGTGGGAGTACAATTGCCTGTGTGGTAAGTTTCGTGCCAGTTCGAGTTGCGACTAGCGTTATGTTGCAGATCTGGTTGGAGTTTTGGATGGTCTTTCCACCCATTCCAGATATTTCGATCTGAGTCCTCTGCGTAGGGATCCTCAGTCGATTATGCACTTTGGACGATATAAATGTCCGTTGCGAACCTTGATCGATAAGGGCTCGAACCTTATGATATTCGCCGAGATGCTCTAAAGAAACAAGAGCAGTGGGGAGAAGTGTTTTCTCTTCGACCGTAGTGCTAAGAGACTGCACTGGCCGATTTTTTGATGTTCGTGATGAACGTGACTGCTCATCAGAACTTGACTCATCCCGTGAACTCCGGGCCGTTCTTACGGGGGACTTTCGCGTCTGTGGACTGTGAGGTTGGGTCGTGGAGACCTGAGCAACTACATTTCGTTGCCGAGGCGGGTTGTTGTCAGCTGGAATGTGAAGCAGCGAATGGTGCTTTCTCTGACAGTGAGAGCAAGTGAATTGACTCGTACAGTCCCGCTTCAAGTGAGTGTATGACAGGCAGTTTTCACACAAGTTGTGTGTTCGTACTGCCTTCACTCGGTCTCGAACAGACATTTTTTTGAAGGTGGCGCAGAATTTGAGCGCGTGAGGAGCGCCGCAAATCGGACATGAAAAAGTCCGCTCACCTTCCACCAAAAAGTTCTGTGTTCTGTTGAGACCCCGGTTTGGAAGCAACCCGGACTTGATCGGTTTAACGGTGTTGAGCCGTTCCACGACCTCATACCTTCTGGTAAGGAAGTCATCCATTTGTTCCCAAGTGGGGAGATCTTTACGGGAACTGAGGGATTGTTCCCATAGCGATAAAGTCTCCTCTGGAAGCTTTGTGGAGCAAATGTACACCAGAATTGGGTCCCAACTCTCTGTCGAGACGCCTTGAGATGCTAAGACGGATAGAGAGTTGTTGATTGTCGATTGGAGCCTTTGGAGTGCTTCACTATTTTCAGTAGCTACCTGAGGGAGGCTCAAGAGCGTTTTGACTTGTTTGTCAACTAGAATGCGCCGATTTTCGAATCGTGATTTCAGCGCATTCCATGCCAGTTCAAAATTAGCATCGCTTAATGCGTACTGCTTCACAATCGCGCCAGCTTTTCCGGCTGTCTTGTATCTGAGGTGATACAGTTTCTGGGCAGAGGTGAGTTTAGGGTGGTTTATGTAAACCGCCGTAAACATGTCGCGGAAGGACGGCCACTCTTCGTACCCACCGGAGAAAATTTCTGTGTCGCATGGTGGCACATTCAGGCAAATAGAATTATTTGCCTGCTCAGATGCTGAATTTGCTGAACTTTCAGCTGGACGTGTTGTTTCAGCGGGGGGAGGTTGCTGAACGTCCATAAGATCTGAGATCTGGGCGATTGTATTATATGCTCGATCTCGGCATAGCTCCAACTTCTTTCGAGCAAGAAGCTTGAAGTCGCTTGGCAGGTCGTCATCAGGAGTGATACCGACTTTCCTGTATGCTGCCTTCACGTCTTCATAATAGCCGTTCAAGTCGGCTTGAGCTGCCTTGAGCATGGGCACAGTGAAGTCTTCGATTGCACGCGAGGAGAATTGTGTGCAGAAGTGGACTAGATTGTCCGCTTCGAAAATGAAGGCACTCATGGAGGGATCATGAGCCACTTCCTTTTGAGATTTTCGAATCTCGACTGTTTGTGCCCTGGTGGTGCGTTTTTGGGGGATTGCACCCAATAGGTCGGAATTAAGGCTCTCCGTCTCGGTGTCAGGCGTCCGAACGAATTTCGCAGACGGCTCTGACGGTACCGAGAGGGGATCCGACTCAGCTTTATTGCTGGTGGATCTGTCGGGCGACCTGTTTACTGGCATGTCGTTTTTTAGTGATAAAGATAAACGATAGTTAGCAGTCCACGAAAGATAAGCACGTAGATAACGTGAGAAGCGAAATTTTCCGAACGAGATGTACGATCACGCGAGTTTGTCCAACAAGATAAGTTAATTTTCAGAAATGGAAAAAAGCACAAAGGAAAACCCAAGGTTGTGGTAGAATTCCACAATAGAATAAACCAAAAAACGGATGTTTTTCCTCCTTGTGTACCACCGCACGGAATGGATGTGCACACAAATCGGCAATAAATAAGAAACCACAGTCGATATTTGCGATATTTGCGAAAATTTGTTTCTTTATTAATTTTATTTAATTTTTATTTTTATTTGGTTGAGAAATACTCGTACTGCCTTTACTCGATCATAAACAGATAGCTTTTTGAACTTCGAGCATAGTTTGAGCGCATGAGCCGCGCTGCAAACCGGACAGAGGAAAGTCCGTCTGCTCTCAGCTATATTTTGAGGTCTGTTATGATCCCGGTTGTGAGAAAACACGGACTTGGTCGGCCTCATAAGGTTTAATCTTTCCACGACCTCATATCTGCTGGTCAAGAAAGTGTTCATTTGCTCCCAGGTTGGAAGATTCTTCCGGGAACTAAGGGACTGTTCCCACAGGGATAAAGTCTCTTCCGGGAGTTTTGTTGAACAAATATAGACCAGGATCGGGTCCCAATCCTCTGTCGAGACGTCTTGAGAAGATAAGACGGACAGAGAATTGTTTATTGCATTTTGAATGCTTTGCAACGCTTCACTGTCTTCATCAGCTACTTGAGGGAGGCTCAAGAGCGTGTTGACCTGTTTATCAACCAGAATGCGCCGATTTTCGAATCGGGACTTCAGCGCACTCCATGCCAATTCGAAATTAGAATCACTCAATGGATACTGCCTAACGATGGCGCCAGCCTTTCCGGTTGTTTTATATCGGAGGTGATATAACTTTTGGGCAGAGGTGAGTTTCGGGTGGTTAATATAAACCGCCGAAAACATGTCGCGGAAGGACGGCCACTCTTCATACCCGCCGGAGAAAATTTCGGTGTCGCAAGGAGGGACATTCAGACAAATAGCATTAGTTGCCAGTTCTGTTGCAGAAGGGAAGGGGATTTCTGCTGGACGAGTGGTTTCAGCGAGAGGAGGTTGCTGAGCGTCCATGAGGTCCGAAATCTGGGCCATGGTGTCATATACTCGTTCTCGGCATAGTTCCATTTTGGAGCGAGCGATCAATTTGAAAGTTTTAGGCAGGTCGTCATCAGGGGTGATGCCGACTTGCGAAAAAGCTGCCTTTAGATCCGCATAGTAGCCATTGAGATCGGCTAAATACGCTTTGAGGATTGCGGGCGTTAACTCTTCGATAGGGGCAGAAGAGAATTTCGAACAAAAGTGGACCAAATTGTCCGCTTCGAAATTAAAAATGCTCATGGAGGGAATATGAGACTTTTCGAATGATTTTTGAATTGGCATGTCGAAATACAGAATAATTTAATAGTGGGTAAAAAAATAAATCGATGGTTGGTAGATACAGGAGGCAAGAGTCGAGAAATAGCACCACCAGAATTCGAAAGATATTCGAATTGTCAACAAATGTTGCACAAAACCGACTAGAAATGTCGCAAACTGGAGCGCATTCACGAAAAATGCAAGCAATTTTTCGAAGTGTATCACCTCAGAGGGGTTTTGAGGGAACACACGATAAATTTTATGATGGGAAAACAAGCTGACGATTATTGAGGAAAAAAATCTAAATTGCGTTGTTGCCCAGGAAAACGAAGAAATTTCTCCAAAGGAATTGGAAACAACAAGCATATAATTATTTTTCTTAAAGGCGTTAAGAAAATACAATTTACAGGTGAACTTATTCCACAACTTATTTTGTTCACTCCAGTGTACTACATAAAGAGTTTCATGTAGTGCCACTGTAAGTATGTGGAACTGCACTGAGAGGTCAGCGACACTATTTACATATGTACATATGGGAAAATGTACATATGCAAGGTGTGTTCCGACTACCAGTGCGACTATGACCGAGCTGGTTGGTCCTGTATATAGGTGATATACAGTGTAGGGATCCAACCGCTCGTTATAAAAAATGAAACAAATCAACTTACAGCCGGTATTGTCAAGGGGACAGACAATACTTAAAGTCGGGTGCTCCCACGTAGCGCTCGCTGCTGCCGGGTATGCCGCTACTCCCACGCTGCTGACCGCTGCTCTGTTGTTCTCCCTGTGGTTGTTGTTGCTCGTATTTTCGTTGTACACTGTGCTCCTTATGTGGTTGTTATTGGTGATCGTGCGAATTATTTGTGCGTTTAAAATTGTTAGTACTTTTCGTTTGCGCGTTTGGGACTGCGTGTTATTGTAATTTTTGTTTTCTTATGATTGTATTTTTAATTGTTTTTCACGGTGCGATGTATTGTTGTTTTGTTTATGCACTTGCACTGATTGTTTTCACTAGTTTGCGTTTGCTGTCACTTTTTCCACACAATGTCTTCACTTTTTATTGTTTAATTTGGTGCCAATGTAGTATCCGGCTCGAAGGACCATGAATAAACTCAGTAGAGCTATGTCCACGCAAACGTGGTGAAATTAAACGCAGTAAATGTTTTGTGTCGGTTTTGTTTGTGTAATGTTTTATTAAATCTTGAATGTTTGTTGGTATATATATATATGTGGAAGTTAGGTTTTATGGGGGTCGGGGTTCGATGATGTTAAGTCGCCGGAGTTCGTACCTCGAGTGGCTGCCGGCCGCGCAAGCTCCCTTCGGGATGGCCAGGGTTGCCATCCGTACATATAAGCACATAAATGGACAAACACAATACAATATTATTGACAATATCAATTTCTAAGAGTTGCGTGGCGGGCAGTGTTTAGCGATCTAAACACATGTGTTAAGGTGTTCTTTGAAGAAACGTGATTTAATAGACATATTGATTTCGAACTACCTGGAAATATTCTAGACCTTGACCCAACAATGGGTTAAGGTATATTTACGGAGAGACTCCGAAACAAACAACACGAACCGATGGACCTACTGACTGAAATATGAACAACTGAACAACTGAAATAAATACAATTAGACACGTGTTTCTCATTATTTTTAAAATCAAAATCTAACTGGATCAACGACGGGTTAAAAGTATGTATGGAGAAACACATTTTTTTGGGTCTTTTGAAAGTACTCTTAGTGAGAAATAGTTTGACACGTGTTTTTCCCTCTTTTAAAAATCAAAATCTAACGGGGTAACAATGTGTATAGAGAATCAAGATTTATTGGGCGTTCTGACTTCAAACTTATCAAAAGCACTTCAATCGGGAAATAATAAAAACGTGTTTTTAATTTTTTTGATAATCGAAATCTACCATGGTAAGCCAATGGTTAAGAATTTGTTTGGCGTAAATGTGAAATGTCGCAATCAAAGATAGTTAGACAGGTTTTGTTTTAATAAAAATCTGATGGGCTCAACAATGGGTTAAGAATTCGTATCGGGGGAAACAGGAAAGCCTGCGTGCAAAGCCGCAGGGCCCAGCTAGTAAAGAAATAAATAATAAGACAAGTATTTTGTCATGAGAAAAATGTTATTACGGCATGCCTACGTTTAAAAATAGTTTAAATATTCTACACCTGAATGGTTCAGTGGCGAATGATGTGACCATAAACTTACAATATTAGATTTTCTTATTATAGTTCTTTTAAACAGGCATTATATGTGGCCCGTAAGAAGTGTTCCAAAGAATGGGACGGAAAATTATTACGGGCTAATAAAAACGTTTTCTTTTCTTTCCAATTTCCCTTTTTAATTGTCTTTGTTGATTACTTATTTATTTATTTATTTAATACAATTACAATATAAACTTAATTATACTGTAATTGGAATTGTAAACTTTGGCATCTGAAGCCTTATGCTTAGTTATTCTAAATGTATTGGTTATATGTTGATTATTTGCGTTTTGATTTTAGTTTTTTAATTAACTTATAAACTGTATGTACATGTGTGGGATATCTTATATATCTAGGTATTGAAATTTACATAGTTTTATATTTGTTCCGTTAAATTGCAGGCTTTAATAAAATGTAAAATAATTTGGATATTGTCCTTGTTAATGTTTTTTAGAAGGTCAACTGGGTGATTGTTTGAAAAAAAGTGTTGTCCTTGTGGGTGGAATGTTGGGCAGGAGTTTAGGATATGGTCGATGTCTATGGGGTGTGAGTTGCAGAGTTTACATATTCTTCTTTTGTTTTTGTTTAATATGTAGTACAGTAAATAGAGACAAATAAATCACATTTACTAAAAAAAAATACTTAATGGCTGAAATTTTGAGGGTGTGTTCGGGGGCATGTCCTGAGTCTAAAACTGAGTTTTCGTATTCGAGGGGGTGGGGGAAGATACTACCCCCTGCTTATTTAGGGGTGAGTTCGTTTTAATTCCATATCTCCGGTGCTATTGCTCGTACCGACAAGTCCGAGGGATCAAATTTGTGGGGAATAAAATTATCTATCTAATGATAATAAAATCGAGGTCATAGGTCGATTAGGTGAATCACAATGGCCGGTCAAAGGTCAAAAGTGAGGGATAGTTTTTGTTTTTCGTGAATACCGTGAAACCGGTAAGTTTTTCGCATACTGCTTCAATACCATTTTAAAGTAATTGAAATTACCTACAAAATGAGTGCTCGAACACTCATCTACTACAAATAGTTTGCCGTCAATCCAACGACCAAGTTGACCGCGCGCGCCGATGTTGACCGCGCGCGCTGTACGTGCGAGCACGTAGAGAGTGCAATGTATGCGCAATGAGTACTTCTCGCGCCGTGCGCGGCTCAACATCGGCGCGCGCGGTCAACTTGGTCGTTGGATGGACGGCAAACTATTTATAGTAGATGAGTGTTTGAGCACTCATTTTGTAGGTAATTTCAATTACTTTAAAATGGTATTGAAGCAGTATGCGAAAAACTTACCGGTTTCACGGTATTCACGAAAAACAAAAACTATCCCTCACTTTTGACCGGCACTCCTCTCAAGGGGCACGGATAAACTAATTCAAAAAATGGTTCTAATCTACAGAGCCAGTATTATACTTAGTTATATTCCAAAAGTCTGGAGGGAGGTAAGGGTTATATTTATACCTAAAGGGGGTAACAAACCCCCTGACTCCCCCAAATCCTACAGGCCCATCAGCCTCTCATCGTTTATGTTAAAAACAATGGAAAAGCTTATAGACCTCTACATAAGGGAAGAGGTACTATTACAAAGTCCACTACATAAATATAAATTTGCATACCAAAAGAACAAATCAACTATCACAGCACTGAGTTGCTTGGTAACAGATATAGAAAAAGCACTCGATGCAAAAGGCATAGCCCTATGTACATTTATGGACATAGAGGGCGCCTTCGATAATGCTAACTTCCAATCTATGGTATTAGCCCTCTCTAATAGAGGGACAAACCACAAGGTTACCAATTGGATATGCAGCATGCTAAATCAAAGGGTAATAACCGCTAACTTAGGACCCGCAGTACTAAGCATCAACGTAGTAAAAGGCTGCCCGCAAGGTGGGGTTTTATCTCCCTTATTGTGGTCTATACTGGTTGATGAATTAGTTAAATTACTAAATTCGAAAGGATATAAAACTATAGGCTTCGCGGATGTCCTAGCAGTAATAACAAAGGGCACGCATGAAGGCACATTGCGCGACCTTATGCAAAAAGCTCTAAACGAAACCTGGAACTGGTGCAGTAGAGAGGGGCTATCAATTAACCCCAATAAAACTACCATCGTTCCATTTACAAGAAAACGGAAGCTTGATCTTCCAACACTAAAAATAAATAATATAACTGTACCCATTAAGGCTGAGGTCAAATATCTAGGAATTACCCTAGATCAAAAACTCACCTGGGAACCGCATTTAAACACAGTCCTCAAAAAAGCAACGAAATCGCTATGGACCATAAGACAGTTACTGGGTAAATCTTGGGGCCTTTCACCCCGTATGACATCCTGGGCGTACACACAAATGGTAAGACCCATCATACTATATGGTGCTCTAGTATGGTGGGGCAAAACCAATCAGAGCACAACAATAAAAAGATTAAACAGAGTTCAAAGGTTTGCATGCCTTAGCATTACGGGAGCAATGAAAACAACCCCTACTGCCGGCATGGAAGCCTTACTCGATCTAACACCGCTACATATAGCCATCCAAGAGGACGCAATCTTAAGTGCACTCACGCTATATAGGCATAACCTACTTAAACAGGGCAACCTAACGGGCCACTTGGCAATTTTAAAACAAATAGAGGACACCATCCACAAATCCTCATATCTTGACTTCATGAAACCCCATTTCAGCCCAACAAGGAAATATATAGTTGACTTTCCGACTAGGGAACAGTGGGAAAACAACCCGAAATGGTTAAAAGAGGACGCTCAAAAGTGGTACACCGATGGCTCTAAAACACCTTGTGGTGTAGGAGCTGGAGTAGTGGGCCCTGGGGTCAACTTAGCCCTTCCGATGAGCTACAATACCTCAATATTTCAAGCTGAACTCTATGCAATATATGAGGCAGTTCGAACAATTGCTAAAATGCACCCTCAAGGAACAACGTTCACCATACTTTCGGATAGTCTGTCAGTTCTAAAAGCACTTGACAGCTACTCCTACACATCAAAAATCCTGCTTGAATGCCACAAGGAACTCAACGCCCTAGGGACCCAGAACAGGGTTGTGCTCGTCTGGATTCCTGGGCATGAGGGCCATGATGGCAACGAAAGGGCAGACACACAAGCTAAAAATGGTGCAGAAAGCCCATTCATAGGGCCGGGCCCGATGTTTGGATTCGGTAAAACCGACCTAAAACAGGACATCCACAAATGGATCCAGAAACAAAAACAAAAATACTGGAATAATATTGAGGGACTACGGCACTCGAAAAGATTCCTAAACTTTAACACAAAACGAGCTAAATCTGCTATACTTCTTAGCAGGAGACAACTCAAAATCCTATGTGGCGCTCTAACCGGCCACTATTCTTGTAACTACCACCTCCACAAACTTGGCTTGGTCGTCGACAAAACATGCAGATACTGCAATGAGGTCGATGAAACAATGGAACAAGTTATCATAAACTGTCCAGCTCTGGCACACAGACGTGCAAAGTTTCTAGGGAAACATATTCTCGGTGATGAGGACCTGATGCAAATATCGCAGAAAGGTCTGATTCAATACCTGAGCACATAAAACACCAGATGATTCAAGGGGCACAATAAACCTACTAGGTTGCAGTGCGCAAGGGCATTGTCCCTACCCATTATCATTACATTACATTACATTACATTACTGTACTAATGTGTTCGTGGGTGATTCTGGTGTGACCTAGTTGGATTCTAGTTATTATAATTTGGTCTTTTCTGGGAATTTCAGTATTTTGTATGTGTTTGAGTACGTCCGTTTTATTTGATGTATTTGAACATATTTTTTTCCTCCAGTTTGGCATATTATCTGTCAGACTGTTATGTTTGGCCCATTGAATTTTTTTGAAATATTTTTTTATGTCATCTGGGTTAAAGTTAGGTACAGTGAGCAAAGGTCTGGTCAGTGCGTTTTTTGCGGTTTGGTCGGCAAATTCATTGCCTGGTATTTGAGCGTGACCAGGTATCCAAATTAATTTTATTCTTGGATAAGTTCGTATTAAAAGGTTTCGTATGTTATTTGAATAATATTCATTATTGTTTAGGTTTTTAATTTTTTTAATTGATGCTAATGAGTCGGAACATATTGCATATTTCCCGTTCAGTTTGGATGTGTATGTGGTTGCTTCAAATATTGCTATGAGTTCAGCACTATAGGTAGAACTATAATGGGGTAATAGTGCAGATTTGATAATTGTTTTGTCTTTTGTTATGCTACAGCTGGTATGTTCGTTATTTTTAGAGCCGTCGGTGTATATGAAAGTGTAATTTTTTAATTGCTCTTTTAGAGGATTTTTTTAAGCGCTCTAATGATAAGTTAATTGAATCAGGGTTGAATAGCCATATTGGTAGTTTGTCGTTTTGGGTATTCGTGTGTCCTATTGGTATATTTGAAAGGGAGGAGATTGATATCAATTTGTCTATTATTGAAGGTACTGTCTTTTTAGATTTTCTGTATTTAGTTATAGTTTTACCTAGGGGTGAGGTGTTGCTAAAAGTAATGGTTGTAACGGAATAACGGAATTTATTTTATTTGCCATATCATGGAATTTCTCCCATTTGGTTCTATGTATGTTAAATTTTGGGCGCGTTATTTGGTGAATAATATTGTTGGTGGGGAATAGTTGTATAATAATTGGGTAGTGGTCACTTCCTGATAGGTTTAAGTCGGTTTTCCAGGATGTGTTAAGAGCTAAGTTAGGGGATGCTATAGTATGGTCAATGTGAGTTAGGGTATGTCGTGTTGAGTAGTGAGTAGGTGAGCCATCGTTTAGCACGATGATATTAGAATTAGATATGAAATTTGATATTATTTTTCCTCTTGAGTTCATGCGCGGACATGAAAAATGGACATTCTTCAGAAATTATTTCCTTTATGAATACGAGGAATTACACTGATCAACAGTAAAATGGCTTTTCTGGGTTTGACATCAGTTCTAGGGTAATTGGGTACCGCTGATTTCGAATCCGCAAACCGTTTTTAAAACTTAGTTTCCGTTTTCGCAAAAAATGGGCGTGTCACTTTTTCGGATTTTCCCTGACTTTTTGCACGTTTTCGATTGTAATTTCTAAATCAACAAACCGGTTGACATGGTTTTCTCTTCGTGGCATTTGCAACATCTCACGGCTTCTTTTCCAATGTAATTTATTTTTATAAGTTTAAAAATTCCGCGGTAATTGGACCTCAAAGTCGGAAAATATTGAATTTCAAGGCGTTTTCTTGGATGGTCAAAAACATGCACATTTTTCTTAAATCTATTAATGAGTTAGGTGTTAAATGAAAGCGGAAACATCAAATAATACAACACAGACAATTTATTTGGCGTGGTTCCCATTCTTATCGAAATAATAGGAAAAATGTGCCATCGTGATTTTCATCAATTTTCACACTTTTTCCTTAAAAAAATTAAAGCCTCAAAATATGCACAGATTTTTATTTTTTTAAATAAACAACAGTTTTTTGGTTTGTTGCTTTGCTTATACTTCAGACCAGCACACAAAAAGTATGCCTGTTTTTATGACGACAGTTTTCAATTTGAGCTAAATTGGTAAGCAAAAACAATAAACTTACTTTGCTTAAGGCAGGTTCTCACCTTGTGGATCCGAAAAAGTGCACTTTTTTTAGGAATTTTTTTTTGAGAAAACGCTTAAAGATACAACGTTGAAACGTTTTTCTGGATGTGAACACACATTTATTTAGAGAATACAATTTTTTAAATTGAATGAATCAAAAAAGGGGTGGCGGCATGTCGCAACCGCTACCGGAAGTGATTCCGTCAAAACCCGTGATCTGAAACATAAAAATCGAACACATTCTTAATGTGTACCGTATTATCTATTGAATGAACCAAGATCATGAAAAAAATCAAAATTACAAAAGTTATGAGGTTTTGAAAAAAAATTACGATTTTCGCATTTTTTTTGTCCACTTATTATTTTTTTAAATAAACAATTTTCAATGTTTTTGGCTGATCGTGGTTCGTTTATTAGAAAAAACCCTAGGAACATTTAACAAAAATTTGGTGACGATTGGTTCATTCCAGCGCCTTCAATCACTTCCGTTAGGTCCGAAAATGTGGTTATCAGAAAAACGCGTTTAAAGTTTAAAGCGCGCTCGGCCGGTGCTCGACACTGCTCAATGTAACGGCCTGTAACTTTTGTAATTTTTCAGATTTTGATCTGAAATTTCTGGAGCACATTTTTGGAACATATATCTATAACATACGATAAGGTAAAAAAAAATCGTTTTTTCCCCCCCACAAGGTGAGAACCTGCCTTAAGAAATTTCAAGGAAAAGGGGAAAATAAATTAATCGGGTTTCAGTCCTCACAAAGTACGCGATTCAAAGACAAACTATATTATAAAGCTGCTGTAATTGCTAGTTTTATATTGTAAAAGAATAGTTACTGTTATTATGATAAGACAAAATTCTTGTGACCAACAAACACTCAAGCAAAAGAACAAACGAATAAACGAACAAATGAACAAGCGAACAAAAGAACAAATGAACAAAAGAATGAATGAACAAACAAACAAACGAACAAATGAACAAACAAATAAATATTCATTATATATGGGGTGTTTTTTTAGAGGTTTGTTTTTCGAATAGAGATAAAACTGGCATTTTGTGGTCAAATCTGGCAACTCTAATGTCATTTATGTTCAGTTTGGTTTGCCATTTCATCATGAACAGGTTGACAAAAGAACAACGCTTGCAAATCGTGCAAATTTATTTCGGAAATAATGGTTCAGTTCGCGAAGTTTACCGCAAGCTCCGTCCATTTTATGGTCGACATAATCGTCCATCAGAGCAAAATCGGTCCATCCATCGGTTAACCATGGGTCGTTTTCGCACTACGTTTACTCTATGTGATAATACGCATCCGCAGAGACGTCGAACAGTGCGCACCGAAGAAACAATTGCCGCTGTAGAGCAAAATGTTGAAGAGGACCCGAATGAATCGATTCGCCACCGTGCACAGCAATTGGAGTGGTTGAAAATTGGACCTGTAGAATTGGCTTTATTCGAGCCAGCCGCGGCGGCCACATGCCCGAAATCATATTTAAACATTAATGGCATAAAATTATCCTTCCAATAAAGCCAAATTGATGGACATTAAAACGATTTTCTTGTGTTTTATTTCAATTCGAAGTTCTATACCTCTAAAAAAAACACCCTATACTATATAGATTACATGTTTAGATGTAAACATTAAATATTTATAAATCTCTTTCAAAATCTTCCCCTTTTCCTTGAAATTTCTTAAGCAAAGTAAATTTATTGTTTTTGCTTACCAATTTAGCTCAAATTGAAAACTGTCGTCATAAAAACAGGCATACTTTTTGTGTGCTGGTCTGAAGTATAAGCAAAGCAACAAACCAAAAAACTGTTGTTTATTTAAAAAAATAAAAATCTGTGCATATTTTGAGGCTCTAATTTTTTTAGGGAAAAAGTGTGCAAATTGATGAAAATCACGATGGCACATTTTTCCTATTATTTCGATAAGAATGGGAACCACGCCAAATAAATTGTCTGTGTTGTGTTATTTGATGTTTCCGCTTTCATTTAACACCTAACTCATTAATAGATTTAAGAAAAATGTGCATGTTTTTGACCATCCAAGAAAACGCCTTGAAATTCCATATTTTCCGACTTTGAGGTCCAATTACCGCGGAATTTTAAAACTTATAAAAATAAATGATATTGGAAAAGAAGCCGTGAGATGTTGCAAATGCCACGAAGAGAAAACCATGTCAACCGGTTTGTTGATTTAGAAATTACAATCGAAAACGTGCAAAAAGTCAGGGAAAATCCGAAAAAGTGACACGCCCATTTTTTGCGAAAACGGAAACTAAGTTTTAAAAACGGTTTGCGGATTCGAAATCAGCGGTACCCAATTACCCTAGAACTGATGTCAAACCCAGAAAAGCCGACCAAAAGTCGAAATTTGTTGCCCTGTGTTATCAAAAAAAGATATTCCACTTTAATTTATTCATTGTTATGGTAGAACAATAAAAAAAATAAAAATTGTTTTGAAATTTTGTTCAAACACTTTTTTTCGATTAAAAACACGGCTTCTGCCGCGTCATGGTCAGCTGGCGGGGATTGTTTTGAGTCACAGGATTATCTGAAACATAAATGGTTGTTTTTGAAGATTTTATCAATTAAAAAAAATATGAAATTTTTAACATATCGGAGTGAATTTACTAGGGGCGATAGCTAACAGTATGTAGAATGACGTGACAAAATCGCAGAGAGATCGGATGAATGTTTTTTTTTAAATCATCCCCGCCATTCCAAAAAAAAACGTTCCGAGAAAAACACGTTTAAAGTTTTGACTAACCGTTAGAATCCTTGACCGCTCGTTATATAAATGTCTGTAGAAGCCGAAATACTTGAAATTTTCCAATAAAATTTTGACAGCACCTTCTTCAAGGATGGTACATTCCAAATATGTTAAAAAAAATTGATTTTTACAAAATTTCACATGAGAATGACCCCTTAAGTTGAGTGCGTAACCGTTTCGGTGTATTGCATGGGAGAATCTGTATTTTGCTCTGTTTGTTATTGGTTTAGTTGCTTGTTGTTGGCTCTTCGGTATGTTGGATGAAGTTGTTACTTTTTGTTGTTATTTTCTGATCTTTCGTTATCCTTTGTGTTATGGTTAATCGATGTTTCTTTATTAGATGTATTTGTTGTTGTATAACCTTCTTTTTTTTAATTTTGTTGGTGGAGCAGTTGAGTGTCTTCTGTTGTTTTGTATGTTATTTGCGTTCGGACAGCTTTATTATATGTGTTGTTGTTTCTTTGTTTGTACATTTCTGTTGCTTTTTTATAGTCGACTTTATGTATAGTTTTAATCGCTTGAATTTCTTTTTACATTATGAATACTGGGTAGGTTTTGTTGTAGGTGGAGTGTTTTGTTTTTTTTTTTCCGCGCAGGAGGTGGAAATCTTCGAAAGATACTGGGGCAACCCACCAGCATGCCGGATTTTTACCGACTAAAACCACCCCCTGTTAACCCTTCATTCCCTCTGCGGAATTACCGCTAAGTATCGCATCGCAGAGGGGGGTTAAGTTTAGCCTATATTTCCAGGCTCTGTTGTGCGTTGGCTGCTTCTGGCCCATTCTGCTCTTCGCAGTTCAGCTTGCATTAAAGTTATGCCTCCACATATTTTGTCCCAAGCTTCCGCTGACTCCAGCATCGCGTCAATTATATAGATAGATAGATAGATAGATAGATAGATAGATAGATAGATAGATAGATAGATAGATAGATTCTTTATTTAATTAAAAAAATTTCTGTTAACAAAAAATATCCTTAAAACTAATTTACAAAGAATTTACGACAATGACCCAGGGTCGTCTGTCGGAAGATTAGATTTAGATAGATTTAGATTGATTGGGGCTAGACATTGGCTGTCTATGGCACTGCGTTCATTTTGAACTATTGTGCCTTGCCCGAGTTCAGTACTGGAAGAGACTATTTCCTCCTATTTTCTCAAAGAACATTTTAATTCTTGCGAGATCAATTTCAGACAGATGAGTAGTCTGTAATATTTCCTTGCCTAGTGCCTGCTTTCTTGCATGGACTAAGGCCGGGCATTCAGTTATCAGGTGTATGGAAGTCTCGTCATCCTCCATGCAAAATCTACATATTTCACTGTCTGTTAATTTCAGACGGGCCTTATGTTTGTTTAGCAGACAGTGTCCGCTGATTACTCCTGTCATGAGTTTTAGTTCCGGTCTGCTCAAGCGTAGGAGAAACTTTGCATTTCTGCTTGAGTATCGCGGGAAAAAGGCTTTGGTACATTCCATACCAATTGATTTTGACCATCTTGCATTTGCTTTGATCAAGTATTCTTGCTTAATACAACCTTTGTAATGAGATTTGCTGACACCTAAGATCGGTTCGGGTCCAAATGGTCGCTTTCCAGCTCCCTCCCTTGCCAATCTGTCTGCATCCTCATTACCGTCATAGCCGCAATGTGCTGGAATCCAGTGTACTATTACTCGATTTCCTGTTGATAGTTGTTGGAGAAGATTAGCTGTCTCCCATACCAACTTAGAGGTAAATGTCGACGCGTGCAAGGCTCTTATTGCGGCCTGGCTGTCTGACATTATGATAATCCTTTTCCGATGAGGGTGAAGGTTCAGAATTTCTCTGGCACACTGATTGATAGCACAGACTTCCGCTTGGAAGACGGTTGCCAAACTACCAAGGCTGACTGACATTTGGGTACTGGAACTATATATCCCAGATCCTGTGCCTTCTCCAGTCTTGGATCCATCAGTGTACCAGATAATGTCATCACAGGTAAGACTGATTTTTGAATTGTCCCAGTCTATTCTGTTAGGAATATGTGTCTTATATTTCCTGTCAAAGATGTGTCGCGGAGGCATTGAGTCAAGAGGCAACCAAAAGCTTCCGTCTCGCCTCCGTTCTTTAACAATGGAGCGGTGACCGCTTGCATGTAGATCCTGTGGTATGAATCCACTATGCATCAGTCTATGTATACTAATGACCGCATTCATTTGTACGGTTAGGTCCAACGGCAAAACTCCCAATAGTACATTGAGGGCAGCTGTTGGCGTCGTGCGAAGGCAGCCAGTGATGCAGGAGTTAATTACTCTTTGCAACCGTTCCAGTCTGTTCGCAGTCGTTTTCTCTGTGGTTTTTTTCCACCATACTATCGCCCCATAGGTGATAATGGGGAGGATGACTAGGGTGTAGATTTTTTGAAGCCATATCGGTTTCGTTCCCCAGTTTTTGCCACAGATTCGTTTACAAGTCCAGAGAGCGTTGCCCGCCTTCTGAATAGTACGATTCATGTGAGGTTTCCAGTTCAATTTACTGTCTAGAGTTACCCCAAGGTATTTGGCTTCTTTTACGAAGCCTACATCTTTGCCAAAAACCTTTATCGGTCTCAGGTCATATTTCCTTTTGAGTGTGAACGGTACGAAGATTGTCTTATCAGGGTTTACCGATAGATTCTGCTGGGCGCACCAGTTCTCTACAATTTTTATTGCACCCTGTAGTAGATCAGAGACGGTCTGCCCGTCTTTGCCTCTAACCGCAATAACCAGGTCATCAGCATAGGCAATAACGTCATAGCCTCGATCCGAGAGGATGCGGATTAATCCGTTAATGACCATGGACCAGAGTAGAGGAGATAGTACGCCCCCCTGGGGACAGCCCCGGACCGTTCTGGCTAGGATCTTGATGCCATTTAAGTCGGACTGTATTAGTCTGCTTTTGAGCATCGTGGAGATCCACCTTATAAGTGCAGTCGGCACTTGAAATACCTCTAAAGCCGATCCTATAGCTTCATAGGTGGTGTTGTTGAAAGCCCCCTCTATGTCTAGGAAACCTACTAAACAGATTTCTTTCTCGTCAAGGGATTTTTCGATTTTGCTGACCAGGGCAGATAGGGCTGTTTCCGTAGACCTGCCTTTTCGGTAAGCATGTTGGTGTGCACTTAGAGGATTTCGGATAAGGACTTCGTCTCTGAGGTATCTCTCTATTACCTTCTCCATACCCTTAAGTACACATGACATCAAGCTTATAGGCCTGAAGGACTTTGGATCCTTTTTGTTTGACTTTCCGGCTTTAGGAAGGTAGACAACATTCACTGTTCTCCACACCTCCGGAACGTAGCCAAGCGCCAAACTGCATGTGTATATT
The DNA here is from genome assembly GCA_963971225.1 of Melieria omissa. Taxonomy (NCBI): domain Eukaryota; kingdom Metazoa; phylum Arthropoda; class Insecta; order Diptera; family Ulidiidae; genus Melieria; species Melieria omissa. The sequence continues at coordinate 66,565,822 of OZ020270.1, forward strand.
TTCGAAAGAATGGGCAACAGACTGTCTGGTCCTCTTTGTAACAGCGCCGGGAAGATTTTATCCTTTCCCGCCGCCTTGTACGGGGAGAACGTTCCTATCGCCCATTCTACAATCGAACGTTTGCAGATGAGATTGGCCAATCTCCAATCATCCCTACTGGGGCAGTGTGACTGCCAGCCGCTATAGTTATTATGGTCGGGGTCGTCTATTATTTCTGATCCCGGAAAATGGACTTTAGTGAGCAGGGCTAATGTATCCTGCGCACTATTTGTGAGTTCACCCTGTTCATTAGACAAGGATCCAATCGGACATGGTTTATCGGTTGACAGAATCTTTTGGAGCCTACAGCCTGAGTTCGCGTCGTTCACGTCCTCGCAGAAGCGTCTAAAAGATTCCCTCCTGGCTTTCTTAATCTCTTTATTGTATTTGGTGAGAGCATCGGAGTAGGTTTGCCAATCGTTATTCCGCTTGGCCCTATTGAATAGTTTCCGTACTCCCTTCCTTAGCAAGCTAAGATGACTGCTCCACCAAGGTGTCTGTCTTTTAAAAGTTTTAGTTTTTAAGGGACAGTTTTCTTCATAGGCGTTCACTACGACTTCCTGGAGTTTCCTGGATGCCCTTTCCAGCCTATCTATTGTGTCAACTCTGTTTTCAAGTTGTGTAGTGATGTCGTGCCTTAACTGGTGACAATAGCTGTCCCAGTCGGTCTGCCTTTTTGGCCTAAAGGACACGGCAGTCAGTGACTTGTCACCTAACCTAAACCTTATATGTCTATGGTCAGAACATGAGGGCTCTTCGGATACTCGCCAGTTGCTGACAAGTGATTTCGATAGAGAAGTAGTTAGGGTAAGGTCTAGCAGTCGGAAGATACATTCAACGGAAACATTAAGACATTTAAAACATTAAAGTTACAACAAAAGTTTCTCAAAAACTAGTTATATTCATTTAAGATCAGTTTACACTATTCCAACCACCAGAACCAATACCATTTAATCTGTTCTTCACTTCGTCCTGGCCTAAATAAAACTGTCCAAAATACCTATATCTCATTTCTTTGAGTATTGGACATCTTCCTAAAAAGTGTGTCAAGTCTTCCAATTCATTTAAGTTACAGAGAGTGCAGTTAAGTTTCTTGTATACTCCGAGATAAATAAGGTCGCATCTGGTCTTCAGAATCCAAGATATCTTATAATTTTCAGTTGTGTTGTTAATATAGCTTTTTCCAATATTGTGATCGAGGTACTTGTACAACCGGGAGCTGTTCATAGCTCTTTCCCATGTTTTTTGTTTGTTCATCCGATTCACACTTGAGAGTAATAAGTCTATATTTGCACTCCATAGCCTCCTATCAGAATTGTCAAAAACTAGATTGATGTTTAACTTGCTTCCTAATGCCCCGTTCTGACTATGTCATATATGGTGTCATTTGTAGTCAGTTAAATGAGAACGGGTTGTCATATGGTGTCATTTGCGTTTGCCTGCATGTATGACTACAATTTTCCAATACGAAACGAGAATCAAATGAGAACGATCGAATTTGTGTCGAACGAACGATTTGACTACGTTTGATGAGAAAACAAAAAATGTCAACATGCTGGCAAACTTTGTCATATGTATTTTTCGTCAGTTTTGCCGTGCAATGAGAACGCATTTGACGACATAGGACGAACATGACATATATGGCAGTGTTTGTCGTCATTGAATATGACACCATATATGACATAGTCAGAACGGGGCATAAGTCCTTAACTGCCGTTGCCCAAAAGATTTGTCTCTGTAGAATTATTTTTGTAAGTCTATGTGGTAGTCTGTTTGAATCGTAGTCAAATATGGTTTTGTAGATATATCTAAGGTGGAGTTCAAGTGTATATAAATGACAGTTTGCAAAGTCAGTTTCCAACAGAATACAATACGAGGGTGTATTGGTGGGTAGACGCAAAATTCTTTTTAAAAAATAGAATTGCGTTTTATCGACTTCGTCAAACAGTTCATAGCCCCAAACTTGTGCAGCGTAGCTTTGAATCGCTCTTGCTACTGCCAAGAATAAATTATATTTTGCCGATAATTTTATTTTGTCTTTGGTAAGAAACGATCTCCAGGTAGCGTTTATGCTGTTCTTCGCTAAACTACTTCTATTCTGAACATGTTTCTTAAAACTTAATTTTGGGGTCATCGTAACACCTAAATAATTGTATTCTGTCGTAATTGGTATTTGTTCTCCTTTAAACTTCCATTTCTCTCTTTCTGCCAGTCTACCACCTTGTCTAAAAACCATAATAGCTGACTTCGCTAAATTTACTTGCATATTCCACATGTCACAACATTTTTCCAGATTCAAAATCATTTTCTGCAGTTTATTCACATCGTCCGCCAAAATGACTATGTCATCGGCATATAAAAGAAGTCTTATATTCATATCATCAATCCAGATACCTTTTTCCAGGCTGTCATGCAAGTCATTTAGATATATCGAAAACAGTAAGGGTGACATCAGACAACCTTGTTTCACACCTGACGAAATACAAAATTTTTCTGAAATTTCATCTCCTGTCCATATCACAGAATCAGTACATTTATACACACTCTCGATGAAATTTACCATTTTAGTCGAAATGCCTATGTTATGTAACTTGTAAATTAAAAGATGCCTTGGGACCGTGTCAAATGCTGCCTTAAAATCCACAAAAAATGCATAAACCTTCTTTTTTTCGCTCAATTTGATGTGAATGATTGATGTCAGGTTGTAAATGTTGTCTGCCGTGGAGTACTTTTTTCGGAACCCTGCCTGATACTCTGTAATTAGACTTCTACTCTCCAACCAACTTACAAGCCGCTGATTTAGTATACCCATCATTATCTTGGCGATACAAATCATGAATGAGATACCTCTATAATTCGACACTATATCCTTGTCACCTTTCTTGAAGAGTGGGAAAATAACACTGGTTTCAAAAGCTCTATCTGCGCGTCCACAATTATATAGTCTAGTGTAGGTTTTAGCCAGTTCGTCAAGGAATTGTATGTCTGCATTAATAAAGAATTCATATGATATTCTATCAAGTCCAGGGGCTTTTCCAGGTTTTGTTTTATGTAGCATTTGAACAATTTCTGCCGAAGAGATTCGTTTATCTAGACTTTCGTCCGATACTGGCAAAGCTACATAATAGATTTGGTGTGCAGCAATGGGTAGATTGAGAAGGTCATTGAAATATTGACTAAACTCCACTGCGGGTATATCAGTTTTTGACACCGAATTCGAGCCTCTAATCACCTTAACAAGATCCCACCACTCTGCACTAACCTTTACCTCATTTATTCGTCGCTCTATGTCTTCATAATAATCTTTTTTGCTAGTTTTACATTGCTCCTTGTATCTCTTGTTTGCAGCGATGTACTCTTTCTTGTCACCCTCTGAACCAGATTTATGAAATTTCCTTAAAAACCTTAAAGAAACTTTTCTAGCCGCTAAGCATTTCCAGTTGAACCATTCTGATTTTTTGCCCAGTTTACTCGCTGTTTGTTTTCGCACTGCCGCAGAGTTTATTATATTTGTGAAATCACTTAAACTTAGCTCATTCGTTTCTCGTTTCTTTTTTTCCATTTCGTTTATTAGCCGGCTATTATACAATTTTACTCGTGAGCTATCCCAAAACAATTTTGGTAGAAGACATTCACGCTTTTCGAAGGTATCATTAAGTTTAATCTTCATTTTAAGTGCAATAGCCATGTGGTCAGACCACACCTTATCTTCTACCTTAAAATCTATTCAATTATATTATGTGGGTTCAAAATTTTCTGGGCCGCCGTGTTTAATTCGGAGCGAACGGCCTCGAATCGTGGGCATTCGAAAAACATGTGCTCAGGATCTTCTGGCTTGTCGCAGGATGGGCAATTGGCATTGTCGTCGTGGCCGAAGCGTTTTAAGTAGCTTCTGTAGCCACCGTGGCCTGTGAGGAACTGTGTTAATTGAAAGTTCACCTCGCCATGCCTTCTGCTTGTCCATTTGTCTATGCATGGGATGAGCTTGTGCGTCCACCGACTTTTGCTCGAGTGGTCCCATCTCGTCTGCCACTGCCGCATGGAGGTTGCTCTTTCGACGCGCGCTGCTTCCTCTTTGGGTCGTGTTCCCTTAAAGGCATATATACGCCGCATCTCGTCCGCTTTGATGTCGATTGGCAACATCCCGGAGATGACACAAGCTGCTACGTCTGACACCGTTCTAAAGGCGCTTATCACGCGCAGTGCTGCAAGCCGATAGACGCGTTCGTACTGTCGCTTGTACGCCTTGATGTGCAGGGATTCGGCCCAGATTGGCGCTGCGTATAGTAGCGAGGACGATATTACGCTAGCAAGTAGCACTCGCCTACTAGCTTTTGGGCCCCCGATGTTGGGGAGCATCCGTGATAAACCGGTATAGGCCTTGGATGCTTTGCAGCAGGCGTATTCGGCGTGTTTTCGGAAGCTGAGCCTGTCGTCGATGACCACGCCTAAGTACTTAATAGATCGACTGGAGGTAATAATATTGGCGCCAACCTCAATTCTTATTACCTCGCTTTTCTTGCGGCTGCTCACCAGAACTGCTTCCGTTTTTTCTTCTGCTAGTTGTAGGCCCACTGACTGAAGCCACGATCGGACGACCGTTATTGTGGCATTTGCTTTTTGCTCTAGGTCCGCAAGCTGTTTCGCTACAACTGTTATCGCGATGTCGTCCGCGAATCCCACCACTACCACGCCTTCCGGAACGGGGAGGTTTAGCACTTCGTCATACATAATGTTCCACAGTACTGGCCCGAGCACCGACCCTTGTGGAACACCTGACGTTACTGCATATTGTTTAGGGCCTTCATCACTATCGTATTGCAGTACTCTATCCACAAGGTAGCTGTTTAAGATGGCCAACAGGTAGTCCGGGGCTTCCAGTTTTTGGACCGCTCCCAGAATATGGACCCATCCGGCCGAGTTGAACGCATTCTTCACGTCTAGCGTTATTATTGCACAATACTTTTTCTTGCCGCCCTTCCATCTCCTTCCCTGGATTGCGTCCTTTGCCGTGTGGACTACCGTTGCGATTGCGTCAATCGTCGACCGTGCCTTTCGGAATCCGAACTGCTTGTCTGATAGCCCGTGCTCTCCTTCGGTGAATGGGGTAAGTCTGTCGAAGATTAGGCGTTCAAGCAGCTTGCCCATTGTGTCTAGCAAGCAGATTGGTCGGTAAGCCGACGGCTGGCCTGGGGCTTTTCCAGGTTTTGGCAGGAGGACTAAGTTCTGTTTTTTCCATCTGGCCGGGAATATTCCTTGCTGCAAGCAGAGCTGCATGACGTCCACAAATAGCTCCGGTCGAGTAGATATGGCTAGCTTCAAGGCCACGTTTGGTATGGCGTCTGGTCCTGGTGCTTTGTTGCTCTTGATTCTTGAGCTTGCCTCGATGATTTCGTCTGGCGTCACTTGCACCTCGTATGTTTGAGAGCATGCGGGCTGTGGGCTTCTAACTGGATGCCTCGGGAATAATGCTGAGATTATGCTTTGCAGCAGAATTGGACAAGTTTCCTGTTGTCTGCTTTTTAGTTTGGCCATGACTAGCTTGTAAGCGCCGCCCCAAGGGTCGGCGTTTGCTTCGTCGCAGAGTTCTTTGAAAGCCTCTTTTTTACTCTTGCGTATCTCGTTACGAAGCTGTTTCCGGATAATAGCAAACTCTTTTCTGCGTAGTTCGTGGCCCGGATTTTGCCGTCCGCGCTGACATTCGCGCCTGGCATGGAGGCACTTTGCCCTGAGCTGCCTAATGCTGTCGTTCCACCAATAGGCAGGGGCGCCGCGATTTGACGTTTTGCGTCTGGGCATTGCGGCATCGCAGGCTCTTGATATACAGTTGGCCAGCTGGTTAGCCGCTTCATCCGCTGTATGGGCAATGTTGGTATTCTCGCACAGCATGCATTGAAAAAGCTCTTTGTCGAGCGACTTGGCCTTCCACTTTGCAGCGCCTCGTTTTGGTTGCAGCGTCATCGATTTTTTGTCACCTCCAATTTCAAAATGTATAGCTTGATGGTCGCTGTAGGTATATTGGTCATCGACCGCCCACTTCAGCTGCTTGTAGGTGGAGTGTGTGGTTTCGTTATTGTTGTTTGTTACACAGTTGTTACATGTTGGGTTTTTGTCGCATTTTTCTTCATTTTCGTCGTTTGTGTGATATGTTTCACCACAGATGGGGCAGAGTTTTGCACTTTTACAAAATTTGGTTGGGTGACCGAAGCGGTGACAATTTTTACATCGCAGCGGGAGGGGGGTGTATATATGTTTTTTGGTAGCCAATAAATATGTGTTCAGGCAAATCCAGTGCTGAGAATGTGAGAATTACGAATTCGTATCAATCCTGTCTCAGTTAAAGTGTTGTTGTGTTTTTTTAATATTTTGTTGACGCTGGTTATGTTTTGTGCTCGCAATTCTTCTAATATTTCTTCCTCGCTTACTCTTCTTAAATCGTTGTTGTATATTACCCCTTTTGTGTACTTGAGTGTTGTGTTTTCTGAAACTTCTACTTCAATTGTTGGGGAGAGTGAGGTGAGTTTGTATAGTTTCTTTGCTTGTGCTGCTGTTTTTGTTTAAACGTGTAGGATGCCGTTGTTTGTTTTAGTGCATGAGCTTACTTCGCCGCATACAGCGTCGACCACCTTTTTGATTAGAAATGGAGAGGTTATTGCGAGTGACTCCTCACAGTTGTTTCTTTTTATGATCAGGTGTTTTGGTCCGTTCGTTTTATTCGGAAATTCTTTACTGTTGTCCATTTCAAAAGAGAGGTGGGGTGAGACATTTCTGTGTTGAACGTCAGGTGGTTCGTTCATGTTTATTGTTTTTGGTTAAAGTTTCGTTTTATTTTATTTTTCTTTTTATTTTATATCACTGCAAGGTTTGTTCTTTCACTGATTTGTTATTGTGTTCAATGGCACTCTTTGAAATTCTTTCTTTTTTCCTTTCGGTTGATTTCTCCAAAGTTTAAGTTATTTACATCTTATCACTGTGACCATGCCAGCCATATTTTATTTTCTTGTCTATGATTTTGCGCACACTACAGTCGGCAGTGAGTTCAGGAGCAATATGCGACGCCGTGCAGGCTTCTAGAAGAAGAACAAAAGCCAGCCAGAAAATAGAAATCGTTTTACAATTTCAGCTTTTCGCCAGCGCAACAACAAGAATAACAGCACATCGTCTTCCTCCTCTTCGCACAATTGAGCGAGAATGAACGAGTGAGCACAGACGCGGCATTCGTGTTTCTATGATTTGCGCTCAGAGCATTGTGCTGTCATTTCAAGTGTTTCCTCTTGTTGTCTACCCCCCGCATCTAGAAGACGGGTGGCGATATCAGCACCCGCATTCAAATTTTTGGTTGTACGTGATGCACACTCTTTACTCTTTACTTTTTGGTTAAAGGCAATGAGTCAGTTATCCAATTAGTACAGTAAATGGGTATATTTTACTAAAAAAAAATACTTAATGGCTGAAATTTTGAGGGTATGTTCGGGGGCATGTCCTGAGTCTAAAACTGAGTTTTCGTATTCGAGGGGGTGGGGGAAGATACTACCCCCTGCTTATTTAGGGGTGAGCTCGTTTTAACTCCTTATCTCCGGTGCTATTGCTCGTACCGACAAGTCCGAGGGATCAAATTTGTGGGGAATAAAATTATCTTTCTAATGATAATAAAACCGAGGTCATAGGTCGATTAGGGGAATCACAATGGCCGGTCAAAGGTCAAAAGTGAGGGATAGTTTTTGTTTTTCGTGAATACCGTGAAACCGGTAGGTTTTTTCGCATACTATTTCAATACCATTTTAAAGTACTTGAAATTACCTACAAAATGAGTGCTCGAACACTCATCTACTATAAATAGTTTGCCGTCAATCCAACGACCAAGTTGACCGCGCGCGCCGATGTTGAGCCACGCACGGCGCGAGAAGTACTCATTGCGCATACATTGCACTCTCTACGTGCTCGCACGTACAGCGCGCGAAAAGCAAATTTAATAAGATTTGATTATTGTAAAATTCACAAAATTCACTGGTAATTTTAACGTTGAAATAAAGAAATTTCAGATTTTGTAAATATGAAAAGTAACAGACAGATATAAAGGCGCATCTAAAAGTAACTAAGGAACTATACAAAATATCAGTTGTGTGCGACTTATTATTCTGAAACGGTACCACGTCCCCTGGTTTAAAGCCCGCCCATTTTCCCTGTCGACGGATACTATTAAATAGTAAGTCGTATCAAGTGTAATTAATTCATATAATGTCATATAATTTCAAAGTTAAACTGAAAATATGGTTGTAAAATATTGCCACGCCCTTGTCCAACGTCAATGAAATTCTACTCTAGTAGAACAACAGATCCATGGGACGGCGCTATATCAAATTTCAATGCTGTCCGAAAAGTTTTAAGTTAACCCGGCGTTGGTGTGGTGAAAAAAAATTACGTTATTGGTGTGGTGGGGTATGACATACCCCAAAACTTTATATAGCACAAACCCCAAAACAACAAAAAATGTCATGTGCAAGCAATTTTAAAAGACAATAACAAATATAAGAAAAATAAACGAAAAATACTGAGATTTATAGGTTGCGTTCATAAAATGGGGTTTAAAAAAATTACATTGTATAATTTTCCAAAAACCATAATCTGTTTTAAAAACGACATACATGTAGTTATGTGATATAAAATTTTCGGTAGCTACGGTGAAAGAGTAGCGAAATACAGGGTCTCCAAATTAGCGCATTATTTGCAAGATGTATAAGGTTTTTGCTCTCAGACAAACCGATCATTGTGTGCTGTGCTGACGACGTTTTGGTACAGCTTCGCATTATCTCAAGGTTTTACAGAATCATGATGATGTACAAGCCGCCGTGGCTCAGTTGGTTAGTGCGCGGTCCAGCGAGTCGCATGCAGAGCGACGCAAGATCGAATACTGCATGTAGTAACACCTAAAAAAAATAACGGGAAACTCGTTTTCTCTTTCGGTGGCTGTCCTCTCAGCTGGAAATGGCAAACCTCTGAGAGTAAAAATTGCCTATGAAAAAGCTCCCAACCTGCCGTTCGGAACCGGCATAAAAACTGTAGGTCCCTTCCACCCGCGTACAAAATTCACACGCACAACACGGGTGGTTGCGGGAAGCTAGGCCTTAGTCTCGCGTAAGCGGGCTGTCGTGCCAATCAATTATTATTATTAAATTATTAAATTAATGATGATGTACAAAAATAATGATATTTTTTGGAACATATGATACGATGAAAACGATTGTCGTATGTGCTATTAAGTTCAATGGAACATACGACATTCGTTTTCTACGGCGACGAAATGCGAATACTGAACTGGGAGCTTTTCTTGCACGTAGCAGTTGGACAGTTCGTATTTGCGTCTTATGTTTCCGTACGGTGTGTTTTTGAATAAATCGATGACTACTAGACCATCAAAAGTATCAATTTGAATTCAAAATCATTTACACAAAAAGTTACGTTTTTTGTGTGGTGGGGTATATCATACCCCAATGAACTTTAGCGGCATGTGACTGAAATCTGGTAAAACTCAAGTTGTTTTTGGATAGCAAATGTGTAAGGTTGACTGTTATAAACAGCTACTAGAAGCGATAGTGCCCACAAAAAACTGATAGGCGTAATATTTACAAAAATACAACCTCTGAGGTATGGTATACCCCACCACACCGATGCCGGGTTAATCAATATTACAGATTTCAGTTGTATGGTCGACTCCACGCTCTTTTGTTCATACACAGCAAAATATATCCAGAAACATTTTCCTAAGCTTGCCATCCATTTTTTTCCCCAAATTTCCGATCAATCGGTCAAGTAGTCGGCGGTGGCTGCCTCTATAAGAGACACACTCGGAGGCCCATTGTAATACCACATATTTCACCCGTGTTTTTTTTATGTGTATGCAACACTGTTTTGCCAACATATGTTACAGCACACATTTCAAGCGGATGGGGAAAGCGAGGGAGGGGACCTACAATTTAACGCCGAATCCGAACGGCAATTGGCAGTTTTTCGTTCACACTTGGAGGTTTTGCCATTGCCTGCCAAGAGCGCACTTGTGAGATTCTTGTAATTCTCATTCCTTTCATGTGGATAGCGATAAAAGTAGACGAGTTTTTCACCGGCTCGAGCCATGAATCGAACCTGGGGCCTTTGGTATGAGAAGCCAGCGCGCTACCCGCTGGACTATCAAGGCCGGCCAGTAGTCAGACAATCATTCAATTTTATAGACAGAGATAAGCAGATTCAAATGACTGACGCTGTCAGCTCTTAAACTTAAAATCTCTCTTAAAATTTGTATACAATATCATCAATAGACTCGTTGACTGCCCGTCTCCCCATGAAAAAAACATTTTCAGTATTCCCGCCACATCTCTTCAAGGGTCTGACCATTTCAATATTGGTAGAAATGTCCTAGCTGTGTCCCAATGAGGGGAGGGGTTCTGTACAAAACTTCTGAGACAAATGACATTTGAAACCATATTTGCCAGAAGATACAGACACTGCTACTGCCGCTGAGTCCAGCATACTCGCTTATTCTTTGGATATTAATTTTATATGTTCTTAGACACTCCCAGTTTTCTGTGACACGCGCTAGTTATGGGTATAATATTGTATAATATTTTTGCGCATAGTTATATTGAATTGTTTAATTTTTTCAGCAAATATTGCTATTTGTCTTAATAAATAAATACATTTTTAGACCTAAAAAAACAAATAAACATTTATTTATGGGTGCAGGTCATGTCTTAACCCTGATATTAAAAACTCTGTGCTAAAGAGACTATATCCTATGAAATTCATTAAAATTAAGAAAATTGTTGACCGATGCGTTCCAACAGTTTTAAAAACCTAAATTTCTAGCATCGCGGTTTGAAATTGCCGGGGCAAATAAGAAATCATAGTTAGATATCATATCATATCGGCATATCAAAGCATGATCCGTTGAGTTTTCGAATAAAAACACTCGTCGCAAGTTTGGCACTTCTATAAATTATATTGCAACTTTAATGCACCAAAATTGGTTAGAAAAAGTTTTCTATGCGACACACTTCTGATCGATCATTCCTATGGCAGCTATATGATATAGTTGGCCGATCTCGTTCAAATTTGGATACACTAGTCAGAAAAAGTTTGCGTACAAGGGGTACATAGTTTTTTCAAATTGTAAAAGAAGGGCGAATACTTTTTGGATATGCTTCTCTTATGTGAACTCCCTGCAGAAGTTTCGGGATAAATTTTATTAAATTATTTGTTTTTTCAGCTGCTCTTTTGTTATATCTTGAATTTGAATATATATTTAATTAAATGCACGTTATGTGACTAGGGAGGAAATTTTTCAAATTTTTTGCGCCGTTTCATAGCAAAGATAGCTTCACATCGTATGCATTGCGCCTTAAGGTCATCGTAAAGTTGAAAAGAAATTATGGAACCTGATCCAAAATGTTGAAATTTATATGGACATCCGTTTCATGCGCGTTCTCGCGGATGAGCCAGATTGAGGCCTGGTAAATGGCCATTACTTCTGCCTGAAAGACACTACAATGATCAGGCAGGCGGAAGGAAAGACGAAGCCCCAGTTGGCTACAGAAAATCCCGCGGCCAACCTTGTTCGCCAATGTGGAGCCTTCAGTGTAGATATTGATGGAGTTTCCGGAGGGTAGCACGCTGCCGGTCCACTCTCCTCTACTAGGGATACGGACCGTAAATCCGTGATCAATTTGAGTGGGGGTGCAGATATGATCGATGACATCTGGCACCGAACAATCTTGAGTAAGAATCCTGGAATGACCAAGATCCGGTCTAGCCCAGCGAGAAATCGCGTTTAGCCTGACCGCAGAGCATTTCGCATATAATTTGACCCACTGCGCGGTTGGGAACCAGTGGAGGGGGATAAACAATGCTTGCGTGGGTGCTGTGCGGAGAGCCCCTGTAACCAAAATGGCCGCCATCCTCCTGACTTTATCAAGAGGTTTCAGGTTGACCGCCTTACTTATGGCAGGCCACCAGAAAACAGCACCATAAAGGAGGTTAGGCTCAACTACCGCCGAGTGAAGCCAGGACCTTCTTCGGGGTTGTAGTCCCATCTAGCACCTAGGGCCCGTTTGCAGCAGTAGAGAGCACATGAGGCTTTCCGTGCCCTCTCAGCAATGTTAGCCTTCCAATTAATTTAGAGTCGAGGATTAGACCTAAGTACCTAACATTGTTGCTGAGGCTAAGTCTAACACCGTTTAGCTAAGGTAGTGCGAACTGAGGTATGTTATACTTCCTACTGAAAAGCATAACCTCGGTTTTAGAGGGGTCGACATCGAGGCTGAATTCCCGGCACCATTGAGATAGAGTCCCAAGCGCATAACTTAGGTTCTAAGAAAGTGTAGAAAGATATTTGCCGGAGACTGCTATTGCAATGTCTACCGCATATGCAACAATTCTGCACCCAGTTTTGTCCAGACGATTTAACCCTAATCCGTCGTTCGGGTGATTTTTCACCCATTTTCAACTTTGAGATGCTACAACTTTCCTATATATTAATCAAAATGATTAAGGTTTCTTGTATTTGTAGCAAACCAATATAAGTTTTAGAATTTATCTACAACATATTGATTATTTGATTATAACGGTGATTACAACAAAAGTTACGTGGGCGACGTTCGGGTGATATTTCACCCATATACAAATTGTATGTAAATTCAACGCAACACATACAGAAAATGCCATACAATTACGTCACTGGATTGAAAGTTTTGTACTGCTTTTATAGGCAAAACCTTTTTATGGATCAATGGGCCTCCTCAACTCAAAGGAAAAGCAGGAGCCAATTATTTTATTTCAACTAAAGTTGGTATAACCCGTTATGCTTGAAGTCGTGTTCCAGTAATAAATGATGCTAATGAAGACCAATGTTAAAGATAGTAACTGACAAAACTTATGTTGAAGGTTTGCCAGTTTTTGGCAGTGCATGGATCAGCGTTGGTGATATTCAGGCATAGTTTGGTATTTCAATTTTGAGTGGTGTTTATAAGTCGAATGGAGAATCTCTTGATAATCTGTAGAGTTACATAACAGGCAGACCAATTTTTTGTTCTATCGGTGACAAAACCATTCGCCAAGAACGTAACGATTGTAATCAAGAATGAAGCTCGTTAACACCCATAAGATATATATTAGAAACGTGGGTTTAGCGACAACTGCTATGTACGTCCTATAAAAAGGGCACACTAAGTTAACAAGAGCAAGATGCCCCTTTGAGCACTTTTCATCATAACCAGGATATGTGGGTGACAAAAAATTACCTGAAATTTTATCGTTTTACAATAAGTCAAAAGCAGTAGTTGACACTTAAGACCAATTGATTGTTCACTAACTATACCGTCAAGCGAAAAAGCTAATCGCTCTCGATTCCATCTGGATCGCTTGTACAAAAAGTACAAGCGGCGAATTTTTCTTGAAGACTTAGATTTTAGTTTAGTAAAGTTAAAGATTTTGCGTAGAGCAACGTAAGCGAAAGGAAACTCTTCATGCTGACTTCTTATCTCAATACAGCCATTTTTGCAAACCTTGTCTGAAAATCAGAGCGTAAAAAAGCAAAAGAACTATTGGAAGATAGCTAATTGGTATCAAAAACGATCGAAAGGCATATTCTGCTTGCAATTCTTGAAAAAAAATATACTTGTGGTGAACACAAAGTTTTAGTTAACTACTGCCCTTCCTTGCCCCCTTTCCCCATCCGATTGAAATTAGTGCTGTAACATATGTTCGAAAAACAGTATTACATACACATTTAAAAACGGGTGAAATTTGTGGTAAATCACAACGGGTCATTGCAAAAAAAAAGAGACAAATTTGTTAACTTATTTATCTGTAAGATAACAAAGATAATAAAGATTAAAGATAACAAATTATTTTTTATTATAATTGCTCAAAAAATTCATTAAAACAATGCAAAGTACCATATGGGTGAAATATCACCCGAACATCTTATGTGTGAGTTTTTTTGAACGTCGGATGAGGGTTAAAAGAGAGTTTACTGCCAGATTCCAGATTAGAGGAGATAGCACACCACCTTGCGGCGTGCCCGTCCTTACTGTACGCTTGATGCGCGTGTTTCCGATTGCAGAACTAGCGACACGCATTTTGAGCAGACTCTCGATAAATCTTACCAGCTTCGTGTCTAGGTTCAGATTAGAAAGTGCACCAACAACCGCCTGAGGACAGATGTTGTTAAAAGCTCCTTCAATGTCGAGGAATGCTTTCAGAGTAAACTCTTTGTGGGCGAGAGATCTTTCGACCGTCTCGAGAAGTGAGTGTAGTGCGGGTTCAACAGATTTGCCCTTTGTATAGGCTTATGACTTAGATAGGAGAGACGGATCGATAGAATTCCTGATTTTATGGTCTAGAATTCTCTCGAAGGTCTTGAGAAGAAATGACGATAGGCAGATAGGTCCGTAGTCCTTAGCGTTGACATCGGACATTTTTCCCGCCTTAGGTATGAAGACCACCCTAGATTCCCTCCATTTGAAGGGGATGTAGGAGAGGTCCAGGCCAGCCCTGTAAATTCGTAGCAACCAGGGCGCGACTGACTCAGCGCGGTGCGGGATGTCAGCTGGTATGATACCATCTGGCCCTGGGGACTTAAATGGGTCAAAAGACTTGATGGCCCAATGTAGATGGGATTCGGTTAACCATGTTGAGGGGGTGCTCTGGGGACCCGGTCGACCTCAGAAAGACTGTAATCGTGGTCGTTGAAAATTACGCTACCAGGAAAGTAAGTATCCAGCAGAACTTCTAGTGTTTCAGCACCTGATGTTGACCAGCTACCCTGGGGTGTCTGGATACAATCAAGGTGCCTCGGGGACGAACTAAGTATTCTACGAAGTCTGCTGGTCTCAGAGGAACTTTCGATATTTTCACAAAAGCTCCTCCAAGTCACCCTTTTAGTTTTCCTGATGGCATATTTGAGCTCCCTTTGTTTGTGTTTGTAAGGAGCCCAGTCATTGAGGACTTTGGCCCTATTGAAAAGTTTGCGACATTGCTTTCGAAGCTCTGCAATCACCGGGTTCCACCAGCGAGGCTTTGGTTTACCCCTAGGTGTCGAGGAGACGCAGGCTGCCTCGGCAGCAGATTTCAGTAAAGACGTGACAGAGTCAACCGCTCGTTTAATGTCCGAGCAGTTGTCGATAACGGAGGGAATAGCATATGCGCCTGCTTCAACGCAGGCCCTACACCTATCCCAATCTGTGCGCTTCCTGTTAATAAGGTGGTCAGTACCCACGACTTCGTTGGGATCATGGTAACCTAGCGTGAAGCAAATATATCTATGATCAGAGAAGAAACACTCTTGTGAAACCCTCCAGTTGTTAAGAATATTGGACGAGAAGTTATTGGCAAGAGTGATGTCCGCACCGATGGCGACACTAACATGGTTCCGGGATGCCTCAGAGACCAATGTTTTCACCAGGTGGTGAGGAGCCGTGGTCGTGTGCCATATAAGTGGAGGCAACCCAAGTCACCACGGCGTTGATGAAGACCGCTACAGCCATGTTGTCCGAGTCGCTGAACTTGGGGAGGAGAAGAGCATTAAGATTGTTCTTGACAAGGATGCAGGTTCTGGGATTACCTTGACCTACCATGTAGACAACCCGATAGCCATCGAGGTTGAGATCGCAAACCCGACCATTTACGATCCGACCATGGAGCTAGTAGAGGTGGATGGACCGGGTTCGGGAGCCGTCGACTTTGGTATCTGGGTGTTACCTTGTAGATCGCACCTATATACGCTGAAGACGATCGACCCAAACGCGTAGTTTATTTCTCCGTCTTTTGCCAGAATCGGAGCTAGCGACTCTTCGTTGATGACGATGAGCGCCTGCCGAAGATGTCCTCTCGGCTCGCTGACCTTGGCAACCTTCCAATCATGAGTCGGGAGGTGCACATTGTTCAGCTGAAGGTGCAATATCTCGCTTGGAGAGGAGGGTTCAGCTGAGATCCAGGCCTTTGTACGCGGGCGATTTGGGATTTGATCCATCGAGACCACGGCTAGCTTCGCGCTTGGCCAGACCTCGCCGATCTTGTTGATCGCCTGCTTGTACAGATCCGCTGAGCGTTGATCTGCACAGGCGATGACCTTAACATGCCCTTGATACCATGCGGCATCGCGGCATGCAGGAGAGAAGCCTGGGTTGGCCGAAACGATGTCTTTATAGACATGGGTGAGCTGTACTAATCTCCAGTTCGCCCCGGAGATAGTGCCATCGCTGTTACCACGGTCGATGATAGCCCAGACGATGCCTTCTATGACCACCTCACTGAACGGTCGCAGAGGTTTTGGCTTGACGATCGCCAGCCTGGGCCGTTTAGGGTCCTGGGCTGCGGGAGGAGCAGCTTGCTCGCCGGATCTTTGGCGCTTCACTGCGACCTCCGGCAAGGCGATTGGTCGGTCGTTCTAATGTTGCTGCGCCCAGAGGAGAGCAGCTTTGTCCTTGTCGGATAGGGTACTCGGATCCGAGGAACCGAAATGGTCTCCCTCCCGAGGAGGGTGGCGCTTGATTGGTCGGCTTTTGCCGAACCAAACCTTTTTGGTCCCCTTTTGGGTTGGCCGAAGGTGTTTTTAAAAATTTGGACTTGTCCATGCGAAAAGGGTCCCCACTTAAGGCCGCTATCCCGATCGGAGCGCGTAGTCACCTTGATGGTCCTATGGTTATCTATGCAAAAGCAGGGAGGCCATGCGAGGGTTGAAGCACACCCTTATGGAGTAGTGTGCTCAGAGCCGAACCAGTGCAAATTAGGAGTTTATCTCAACCAAACCTACGCCACCAACTTAATGGTGACCGGAGCCGTTTGCACAAGGTTTCATCCCGGTGATACTAGGTCCGGAAGCCACAGCCACCAGCTCGAAGGCGAACGAAAATTAGTCGGAAGACAAAAGGGAGTCCGTAGATGAAACCAGATCGTGCCAATACCCGATACCCAAACCTAGCGGTTGTGAGCACCGGGCGGGGGAGGTGGTGTGGGCCATTTAGCGTTACCCAGGATGCACCACGAGGAGGCGACCACTATACATCCCTACTCCATAGATAACAACACATAGTCCCGGAAATCCGGTTTTCTAGACTCTTTGATGGACTCTTTTACGAAAGCATTTCTGTGCTCCTTGTTAGTAAGCTAAATATGAGATTCTTGCATGCTATGCTGTAAGGAAAATATGTTATTTTCAGGACTTTCTTATAAAATCACTACTTCTGGGTTTTATAGAATATTTCTGTACATTTCTGAAGATATCGGATACAACTAGCCTAAGATAATGATGTACTGATCGCAAAATAATCGAATCCTATTGCTTGGGTAGCTTAAGAAAATGTCCAGATCGTAGTAACGAAGCAAGATTTTCTGTTTTTTTTCGAAATTTCGGATGTCTTTTCGAAATAACGAATGTGCTCTTCCAAAAATTTCTTTAATTTCACGAAATTTTTTGACAATTTAGGAAAGCTTCAGTAAGATTATCCTTTTAACCATTTTTATTTTTTTCGCTTGGGTTCTATTGCTTTCGATATAATTTCAAGCACATATACGTTTAAAAATAATTTACAAGTACGTTTACTGGAATACAATCAATGGAATACAAATTTCCAAATAAAAATAAAAACCATAACTGAAAATTCCAGTTATTAGTTTTGTACGCAAACGTATTCTGCACCGTTTTGTGAGTATATTGTCAATAAATACGGAAAATTATTGTTTTAATGCATCTAAAACACAACAAAAAGTGCAGTTAAGGCATATATGAATTATGTGGATAAGTTTTGGTAAACAGAGAACCCATTTTTGAGGTCAAAATTGGTGATAACATAATTGTGACTTGCCTGTACGCAAACTTTTTCTGACTAGTGTATGTGATGTACAGGGTAGGCCATTTAAAGTGGAAGGCCATTCTTGTTTTTGAAAAAAAAGAGGAAAAAAAATGTTTTTTTTTGTTTTCATCTCGATATTCATTTATTTTGGTCCAAGAAGAAATTTTCTAGTTAGTTTTTGAAAATGATATCGCGTAAATGGCCACCATTAGCTTTGGCCGCAAAATGTGCCCTTTTTTCGGCATTTTCCATCACTTTTGCCAGTGTATCGGCCGATATGGCTCTTATTTCGCGGCGTATGTTGGCTCTGAGTTGAGCTAGTGTCCTTGGCTTGTTGGTGTATATCTTGGACTTCAAGTAGCCCCATAAAAAAAAGTCTGGCGGCGTCAAATCGGGTGATCTCGGTGGCCACTCATAATCGCCGTTTGGTTTTCACAATCGATAAGTTATTTTGAATGTAAAGCTGAACAATTTCAGCACGTTCTTTTGGAGTGTACTGTTCCATGGTATAAATTGTCTTGGAATGACGCTTCCAACGCGCTATGTCATTAGTCGATGTGACAGCTTTGTCAAAAGTTATAGGGTTACCAGATGCTTCCACTTTAAAAGGCCTACCCTGTAGTATTACCTAAGTATTACCACAGAATAAACAGTATACAGAAGGCGCATCTGAAATAATTTTGCGATTTAATTTCAGACGCGGGCGGGAAGCAACAAAGGTGAGGAAAATGTAAAGGGAACCGAGAGAGTAAGCGCGAATTGATGTACACGCATAGATTCGATGGTTTTCTCATTTCGACAACAACACGCAATGTTGTTGCTTTACGCAGCAAGCCAGCTTGGCTTTGCTCGTGCACATTGAAATGGTATCAGGTGTACAACTTTGCTTCCGCCGTTTTTTTTTCCAAAATTAAAAGCTTTATTGCGAAAAAGTGCTTACAGATGTATTATTCAAAGTATTGTCCGTCGCTAGCGACAACTTTCTCCCATCTTTCCGGCAATTTTCGGATCCCGGCTCGAAAAAAGGAGTCCTCTTTTGACGATATCCATGAAGCAATCCATTTTTCCAATTCTTCGAAGGATTGAAAATGTTGATCTGCCAGGCCGTGTGCCATCGAACGGAATAGGTGGAAGTCAGAAGGGGCGACATCTGGGGAATACGGCGGGTGGGGCAAGACTTCCCATTTCAGCGTTTCCAGGTACTTTTTGACCACTTTTGCGACGTGAGGCCGAGCATTGTCGTGTTGGAGGATGACTTTGTCATGTCGAAATCACCATTTTTAAAACGTTGAAACCACTCCCGACACGTTCTTTCACTCAGAGCAGCATCACCGTAAGTTTCTGAGAGCATTCGATGCGCTTCAGCTGCATTTTTTTTCGAATTGTAACAGAAAAGTAAAACTTCCCGCAAATGGCGAGAATTGGGCACATAAACGGACATTTCCGAGCGTGAATAATACGAAAACAAGAACAACTGTCACTGAAACGGCGATGACAATTCGTTAGGCACTGTCCACACTCACTTTAAAGGCATTACCATCTATGTATTTCAACCAGCCTCAGCCGGTACAGCCACCTATCGGAAAACGGCGGAAGCAAAGTTGTACACCTGATACATTCAATAAGTAGTTGCAGCACCAGATCTGATTAAACTTTTCTTTGATAATTAGCACAAAATTGTAGCAATAGTTTTCCACTTATTATAACTTTCTTAATGCGTCTTGGTTGTTCCAATATTTTTACACATATATTGATTTTCATTGCAGCCATTTGTCCTTTTTACAACTTCTATTTTACAAGCAGACCAAAAGAACTAATAAAATCCATTGAATTTTGGTTTTTTCCGTAGCGCTACCACCTTATTTATGCGTCTTGGCGATCGCTCAATCAATTTTTCTATGCAAACTTTACCTGTCCACTTCTTGTTCTTGTTTGTAAAAAAGCAAGCGGAGAGCAAGCACGAGCCACCACCAACATGCATGCGACACATCGCTTTGTTGCTCAACAACAACAACCACAGTCACACCTTGTTTTATACACTGGCAACAGTGCCTTCAGCCCGGTTCAATGGCAGCATTGTTGGCACACTTCTACTATTCGATTAACTAACATCGACCAACATTGCGAACGTTTTGTAATACAGTTGAAAATGAGTATTCCAGGGTTAATATTGAATTTGATTTGATATTTAGGCTGTCTTCTTAAACGTCAGTTGCTTTGCAACAGTACAAAGCATCATGTTAGTAAACAAAAAATGGAACAGTGTTACAATGCATCGTGTTCGTGAACGCATCCAATGATCAATCGATTGCATCGGCATCGCAAACTGCGCATCATTATTATCGACGATGCATTGACATGAATTTCGCTGTTAACAGTTTCATTTCTGGAATTGGTTTGACTTTCAGTATATTCCAAATTCAATTCTCCAGGACCTTCGGAACTTGTTATTATATTATGAAGAATCATACAAGAAATTATTATATGCTTAACTAGTTTCATGTTTTTTACATAAGTGGAACTTAAGATTCTAAATTTATTTTGTAAAATGCCAAAGACCTGCTCGACGCATACTCACGTATTACTCAAAATAGTATTGAAAGTTTGCAAGATTAATATTGTTTCGCAGTTCATTTTCGCTTTTGCTGTGCGTCCATTTTGCAGTATTTGCTTGGATCAGAACCATTCGTAAACAAAGCAGTGCAACACATAAATGTATGCATCACGACAGTAGTGATAGAGCATCACTGCTTAGCATAGGGATGTTTAAGAAGACAGCCTTACTTTTACAGCCCTATTCTGGCAACCGTAACAATATTCACCTCGGTAATAATTGAATACTTGGAAACAATTGTCACTTTTTGGTATTCTGGAGCAAATTCAAAAGCTCAAAAGGCGTCAATTGCTACGAAATTTCTTACCTCCGTAGGAGCAGGTGACAAGCAAATAAAGCTTATTATTATTAAAATTCAAATTTTGTCTTCAAATGCGCCTTGACAAACTGCAAAAAATGCTTTCGTTTTTCCTGCGTCGTGCGCTTAAACTTAGGAACTCTAGAAACGAAAAGAATATATTGTAACGATAAGACAGTCTGTCGCTGTGCAAAGCAACCCTGCCGCTACGTGCTGTGCTATAATCCAATCTGCCAACGACGTCCGCGATAGTAACTTTTAGTCCAATCTGGCAACGACGGCCGCGATAATAACTTTTAGTCCAACCTGGCAATGATGGAAACTTTTAGTCCACTCCGGAATGTGCGGGAACGTTCTGCGCGATGGCCTGACAGGTATAAAAGGCAGCCGGATGCGGCGCAGCGAGTCAGTCTGGTTTTGACAAGTGAAGTTGCCACACGGAGTAATTAAGCAAATACTTAAGTGTACGAACAGTAAAGTGTAAACGGTGAATAATAAAGTGACTGTTGGTTTATTTTATTGTCTGCGTTTGAGAAACTGACTGTGTTTTATTTTCAAATTACACAATCCAGAGATACGTAACAGCCCAATAGACTTAGTATTCGTAACATTTGGTGTCAGAAGTGGGATTGTGGAAAATTGAAAGTAAACAAATAAATAAATAAAATTATAAAAGTACGGACATGGTTAAACTCGAGCTGCTGAAGGTAGACCAGCTGAAGAAGGAGCTGGCTGCCTGGAATTTGCCGACTGCTGGCGGAAAGGCGGAGTAGCAGTTGCGCTTGCGAGAAGCATGTGAGGCACGAGGCGTCGATTGGACTGCGCACGAGTTCGGAGCGCAAGAACTAGAGGCGTCGGCCAAGGTGGAGGAATCGCCTGCTGGTGCTGCTTCGCTACAGAGTACGGCTGCAGCGGCTGCGCCACTACAAGCATTGGACATGAGCCAGCTAATGGTTGCACTTAAAGGCATGTTCGAGACTTCCAACCGTGAAATGGCAGCGAAACTGGAATCTTCGAATCAGGAGATGGCAGCGAAGCTGGAAACTACGAATCTCGAAATTTCGGCAAAAGTCGAGACTGCAAATCGAGCAATGTCAGCGAAGCTGGAAACTACAAATCGAGAAATGGCAGCGCAAATGGAAACGGCGACCCAGGAAATATCGGCGCAAGTGGCGGAGCGAATGGAAGTCAAGCTTCAGGAAAATTCTGCGCGCTTGGAGCAGAAAGTGGAGGAAATCTCAGACAGGATTAATGGGAAAGTCGAGCACCTGGAGACGCGGGTAGACCACTTGGATAAACGAGTCGACGACCTAGATCATTCCCTGAACAAACGAGTTGGCGACCTGGATGATTCCTTGAACAAACGTGTTGACGATCTTGATGATTCCCTGAACAAACGAGTTGATAGTCTGGAAGATTCGATGAACAGAAAAATGGACGAGCGGCTTAGGGAGGTACAACCGCGAGAATGGTTGCCGCCGGTTCCGGAAAATGTTGCCATCCGAGCAGAAGTGCCTACTTATGATGGGACTACGCCATTCGATACCTTCAAGCTACAATTCGACCTGGCTGCTCTGGAAAATCAGTGGACCGATGTAAGGAAAGGTCGGAGATTGGCGTTGGCTCTTAAAGGTACTGCGGCCGAGGTAATAAAATCAGTTCCAGAATGTTTACAAAGTGAGTACGAGACCGTCATAAGGGTACTGGCAGCCAAATACAGCGACGAGCACAACATAACGCTTTACTACTGTGAGCTGAAGAACCGCAGGCAAAGATCCAACGAGGCGCTGCAGACATATGCAGCAGACATTGAGCGGCTCGTACAGCTGTGCTAACCGTCCTTCGGCGCTGATGATCTCGAAAGGATGAAGATTGAGTCGTTTATTGAAGGTCTTCATGATCCGGAGACACGTCGCAGTGCGTTGATGATGGGCAAGCCGACATTTAGGGAGACGGTGACCAGCGCGATGACATACGAGGCGACATGGATTGGGAGCACTCGGTATGCACCTGCAAGGATACGCCAGATCCAGCCGGACAACGACATTGCGATCCAGGCCATAAGCTCCGAACCACCGGGCAGGCCACGGGTGGTCTCCTCTAAAGTTGTTTGCTGGGTATGTGGCAAGCAGGGCCACATATCACGAGACTGCCGCCAACGAAAGAAGAGTTCCCGTTCTCGATCGCAATCGCCGGAAGCGAGGAATACTGACAATCGAGGCCCAGCCAACAAGCGCAGGGCTGAGGACGGCGAGTCGTTAAACTAAAACGGGTCAGCCCAAAGGGGCGTGAGCTGATCCCCACAATCTGCCGCCCCACCGTCCTTGTCTCACAGCTGAAACGACAGCCCAGCAGCTTGACAATTGAAGGAAGGATAGATGGAAAGTTGTTCGTGTTGACACTGGATACTGGAGCGTCATATTCGATCATAAAAGGGAAGCTTCTGAAGAACTGGGAACCGCTGCATGGCATACAGCTGCGGACTGCGACTGGCGAGTGCGCGCCGGTAAGAGGGAAAGTTACAAAAACGATTGTGATCGGCACCAGCAGCCTGGAACATGAGTTCATTGTCGCGGATATAATGGACGACGTGATTATCGGCGTGGATTTCATGATTAGGCACGGTTTTACGCTGGACCTGAAGGAAAATGTGCTGAGATATGCCAACGTTGAATTCCCCTGCACACCGGCTACGAGCGAAGCGTGGCGGTAAGGAAGGTTGTATCGTGTCGACACCGGAGGATAGCAGCAAATTCTGAGGCGATTGTGTGGGCATAGGTGGACGAGGACGATGGGACGAGTCGGCTGTGGGTTGTGGGATCACCAAAACAAGGACACGACAACATCATCATCGGACGTACATTAGTGGAACCTAAGAATGGCAGAATACCAGTCAGAATACTGAACCCCCTGAATGCACCCAGATATGTCGGGAAAGATGAGGTAACTGGCGAGTGTAAGGAAGCTGTAGCAGTGGTCAATTGCGAGAGTAGCCCACCTGGAGGTAATAAGAAGAGCGGTTTTAACATGGACGTCATACCGCAAGAGATCCAGTGGAGCAGCGAGTTGACGGCTAAGCAGAAACAGAAGGTGAGGTCTTTCCTGCAGCACTATGGGTCAATATTTGCGGCAGAAACAGGCGGAAGAACAGTCATAGTGAAGCACAACATCGACACCGGAAGTGCAAAACCGATTCGCCAACCGCCAAGACGAGTTCCTCTTGCCAAGAGGGAGGAGGTCACAAATTTGATCGAGAACATGCGGAAAGAAAAGGTCATAGAGCCTTCCTCGGGCCTCTGGTGCGCGCCGGTCGTGCTGGTCAAGAAAAAAGATGGCAGTACCCGGTTTTGTGTGGATTATCGGAAGCTCAATGATGTGACCAAGAAGGACAGTTATCCACTACCTCGGATCGATGACACCCTGTACACACTGTCAGGCACGCAGTGGTTCTCCACACTCGACTTACGTAGTGGCTATTGGCAGGTAGAGCTTGCAGACAAGGACAAGGAGAAAACGGCTTTCAGTGTTGGCGACGGTTTGTGGCAGTTCACCGTTATGCCGTTTGGACTCTGCAACGCACCAGCAACATTAGAGCGGCTAATGGAACGCGTGCTGAAAGGACTGCATTGGCGGACGTGTCTGGTATACCTCGACGACATAATCATGATGGGCAAAAGCTTCGACGACCACCTGGAAAAGCTGAAGGAGGCATTTGAGCGAATACAGAAAGCCGGGCTTAAACTCAACCCAAAGAAGTGCTCGCTGTTTCAAAAAGAGGTCAAATATCTGGGTCATACGGTTTCCGCCCGCGGAATACATACGGATGAAGGCAAAATCACGGCGGTGAAGGAGTGGCCCCGGCCACGCAATCTACACGAACTCCGCAGTTTCCTGAGCCTGTGCACATACTACCGAAGATTTGTTCCGGGATTCGCGAACATAGCCAGCAGCCTGCACAAACTGACGAAAAAGGGCCAAGCTTTCGAGTGGAACGAGGATCAGGAACAGGCTTTTGCACGTCTGAAGGAAAAACTGTGCAGTGCTCCAATTCTGGCCTTCCCCGTGCCTGGGGAGATGTTTATACTGGATACAGATGCAAGCGGGAATAGTATTGGCGGTGTGCTATCACAGATAATAGACGGCCAGGAACAAGTGATAGCGTACTACAGTAGGGTTCTATCGAAACCGGAACGCAATTACTGTGTGACACGGAGAGAACTGCTGGCGGTATTGGACTGCGTAAAACACTTCCACAAATATCTGTATGGACAAAGGTTTCGCCTGCGCACAGATCATGCGGCATTGAGATGGCTCCTGAACTTTAAAGACCCTGAAGGGCAATTGGCGCGGTGGATCGAGCGACTGCAGAGCTACGACTACACGATAGAGCATCGCAAAGGCAGTAGCCATGGAAATGCCGATGCCTTGTCCCGCCGTCCGTGCAAAGTCGAATGCAGGCAGTGCTCGCGAGCCGAAAGCAATGAACAGATAGTGGACGTCCGGTTAGTAAGCGTTATGCCAGAGGAAGAGTGGTCGGCGGAGAGGCTACAAAAAGACCAGCGTGAGGATGCGGATCTTGCAAAAATCGTCGAAGGCAAGGAGCAAGGCGCACGTCCAGACTGGCAGGAGATGGCCGGTGAAAGCCTGATCGCTAAGGCTTACTGGGCACAGTGGAAAAGTCTGCGGCTGAATGAAGGATGCCTGTACCGCGAATAGGAGAGCGCGGATGGTCAGACCAGCAACTCCCTAATGGTAGTGCCGAAATGCAGAATCAACGAGGTTATCGAGGCATACCATAACGACTGCAGTGGAGGGCACCTGGGCATCACCAAAACCGTCGCCAAAATAAAAAGACGATTCTACTGAGTATGATGTCAGGAGTCTGTAGCCGAGTTGATTAAGAGCTGCGACCGATGTTCAGCCGCGAAAGGGCCGACAAGAAAATCTCGAGGCCACATGCAGCAGTACAACGTGGGAGCGCCCTTCGAGCCGATTGCTATGGACGTCGCCGGCCCATTCCCAACTAGCACTCAAGGCAACAAATATGTGCTGGTGGTAATGGATTACTTCAGCAAATGGCCCGAAGTGTACCCTATTCCTAACCAGGAAGCCACTACGATCTCGGAAAAGCTGGTAAACAACTGGGTAGCCAGGTTCGGAGTTCCGTTGGAGTTACACTCGGATCAAAGCCGGAATTTCGAGTCTGCGGTATTCAAGGAAGTGTGTGAGCTACTGGGGATAAAGAAAACTCGTACCACGCCTTTGCACCCACAGTCCGACGGCATGGTGGAACGCTTTAACCGGACACTGGAGGAATACCTGCGAAAAGTGGTAGGCAGGAATCAAAAGGATTGGGACACGCATATCCCCCTGTTCCTGATGGCGCATAGGTCAGCCCCGCACGACACGACATCACTCACTCCAGCCCGAGCAGTGTTCGGCACAGAGTTGCGGTTACCCGCTGACTTGAAGTTCGGGGTAGTCAGCACAACGGGAGGCGCTAAGACGGACTACGTGGTCAATAAGCGGGCGGAACTGGAGGAAATTCACCAGTTTATAAGGAGCCGCACCAAACTGGTCAGCGATAAGGCGAAAGCCAGATATGATCTACGGGCCAACTTAGCAGGTTTCCAAGAAGGCGATCTGGTAATGCTCTACAACCCGCAGCGGAGGAAAGGTTTGTCTCCGAAACTTCAAGCGTCATGGGAAGGACCGTACGAAGTCGTGACTAGGATTAACGACGTGGATTCAACGTTGCAGCAATAAAGGCGCTAAGCTGAAGGTAGTCCATCTGGAGCGCCTGGCGCCTTATCACAGCGGAACCTCGGCACTTGTTCGGGACGAACAAGTCTAAGTGGTGGGCAGTGTAACGATAAGACAGTCTGTCGCTGTGCAAAGCAACCCTGTCGCTACGCGCCGTGCCATAATTCAACCTGGCAATGATGACCGCGATAATGGAAACTTTTAGTCCAACCTGGCAATGATGGCCGCGATAATGGAAACGTTTAGTCCAACCTGGCAATGATGGTCGCGATCATCATGGAAACCTTTAGTCCACTCTGGAATGTGCGAGAACGATCTGCGCGATGGCCGGACAGGTATAAAAGGCAGCCGGGTGCGGCGCAGCGAGTCACAGTCAAACCTAAATTGGAGCGTTGAACGTTGCGTTTTCTGACACAACGCTCTCGCTCAGTGCGGCATACCGAAATTGAAGCGTTGCGTTGGGATTGTCAAAATCATGAAATGAAAACAAATGTCAAAAATATCTGTTTAGTTGCCAAAACAACCAACAAACTATTATTATTTTGCAAAACTTAGCTCTTATTTGAATAAATTCCTCACAATTTAAATCAAATCAAATATAAATCACAGGCGTTTTTGTTTGTCGCAGCCAACTTCAACTGCTAATGCCTTCTCAAAATTGGAAATTCGAATAGCTCAGCGTCAGAGCGTTTCATTTGCGGTTTGCCCCATACAATTTGTATGGGCATGAAGCAATTTTGACAGTTGCTTGCCGCTGACGCTCCAATTTAGGTTTGACTGTCAGTCTGATTTTGACTAGTGAAGGTGCCACACGGAGTAATTGAGCACATACTTAAGTGTAAAGACAGTGAAGTGTAAATCTGTGAAATAAAGTGATTGTTGGTTTATTTTATTGACTGCGTTTGAGAAACTAAGTGTGTTTTATTTTCAAATTACAGAGATACGTACTAGCCCACTAGAACTAGCATTCGTAACAATATGTCACAAGTTTTGTCTTGTCAATATTAGACATTTTGCCCATTTTAATATCAAAAAAGCGAACACACAAGAAAATAATTACACAAATTGTCCTTCGTCCGTATACTTCGTACAATAGACTAGATTCTATGGTTGTTTGCAGCCATGCTCTACCGACGAACCGTACAAAAATTCCCTCGCGAACATTCGAAACATTCGATCTTCTCATATATGTTAGTTCGTTTTGCGATTGTATGTTATCGCGATAAATACTTGAGCAAACGAGCGGTTGCGAATGATTTTCTGCATCAGCGCTCTTCAGTGTTGTCGCAAAAACAGTGTTACAGCCGGAAAAAAGTGTCATCAAGTGTTTACAATTTGTTTATGCCATGTATATAAATTAATTCACTTGAGTTACTTTATTTCAGCCACTTTATTTGGAGCTTAGTGAGCTCTGGTCTTCTTAAGCAACCTTAGTCAACTAATTTACACCAATCACTTAAGTCTACCCTAAAGCCCTACTCCGTACGCGCCGTATCGTTTCGCTGATCTTGCAGCTCGTGCAAGAATCGAACGATCGACCATCAGCAACAATGTCCACGATTCGCTGATCTTGCAACTCGTGCAAGAATCGAGCAATCGATCGCCAGCAACAATGTTCGATGTAATTTGCTGATGTCAGCTACGGCGAAGTAGCTGGATCGGTGGCCTGCGCTGGTAACGACGACGTTGTTTGCTTGCGCAACAATGTAGCGGGCTGCGGAGTCGCTGGTTTAATTTGTGGCGGCGGGTTGCGACGTTGTTGGGTTAACTTATATATAGTTATATTATAATCTGGCAACCCTTATTAACTACTACTATTTCTAACTATTACTATTAATATTACTACTACAAATACTATAATAATTACAACAACATGTATAACAACTAAGTTCAACCAACTACTAATACTAATGTAACTACTGCTTAGAGAAGAAAATGAAAATTGTAAGGAGTTCAGTTCGAAAATAAAGATTGTTGAAACAGCATCGAACCTATTTTATAATTATATACATATTGATACGATGAGAAATTCCGTGCCGTACTGTACAGGAATGCTTTTCTCTGCACGAATGTTTTCGAAGCATACTTTTAGGCATGCACTTTGAAGTACGGCAAATTTGGTATAATTCGCTTGGTAGTCCAATATGGTAAGGATGGTTCCGAAGAAATGGGCTGTGCGAGAATGGTCGAGCGCTTTCCAATTGGAAGTTGCAAGAAACTTCGGCGCAATAAGAAAACTGGTATAAAAGCGGCAGTGTGCAGCGCAATGAGTCGAGTTTGAGTTGAAGAAGCAAAGTAGTAACAAGTGTAGATACAAGCAAAGTGTAATTCTGCAAATAAAGTGAGTTTCTGACTGCGTTTGCGCTGAATAGTTGAAGTTGTTTTATTTTCAAAACCAATCCAAACGAACCTGTGAAGGGATTTTTCGTAACATTTGGTGTCAGAAGTTCGGATTGTGTTACTGAAGATAAACAAAGAATAAATAAATAAATAAAATTATAAAAACACAGACATGGTTAAACTCGAGCTGCTGAAGGTGGACCAGCTGAAGAAAGAGCTGGCTGCCTGGAATTTGCCGACTGCTGGCGGAAAGGTGGAGTTGCAACTACGCTTGCGAGAGGCGTGTGAATCACGAGGCATCGATTGGGCTGCGCATGAGTTCGGAACGCAGGAACAAGAGGCGTCGGCCAAGGTGGAGGAATCGCCTGCTGGTGCTGCGTCATTGCAAAGTACGACTGCATTGGCTGCGCCACTACAAGCATTGGACATGAGCCAGTTAATGGTTGCACTTAAAGGCATGTTTGAGACTTCCAACCGCGAAATGGCAGCCAAAATGGAAAATGAAAATCGCGAAATGGCAGCGAAACTGGAAACCACGAATCAGGAACTTTCGGCGCAAATGGCAGCGAAACTGGAAACCACGAATCAGAAACTTTCGGCGCAAATTGCAGTGAAATTGGAAATTACTAATCAAGAAATTTCGGCACGAATGGAAACGGCGAATCAAGAAATATCAGCAAACCTGGAAACTGCGAACTGCGAGTTGTCCACCAAGCTTCAGGAAAATTCTGCGCGCTTGGAGCAGAAAGTGGAAGAAATCTCCAACAAGCTACATGTGAAAGTGGAGCACCAGGGAGCGCGAGTTGAACACTTGGATAAACGAGTCGACGACCTGGATGAGTCCTTAAACAAACGAGTTGACAATCTGGAAGATTCATTAATTAATTGATTGGCACGACAGCCCGCTTACGCGAGACTAAGGCCTAGCTTCCCGCAACCACCCGTGTTGTGCGTGTGAATTTTGTACGCGGGTGGAAGGGACCTACAGTTTTATGCCGGTTCTGAACGGCAGGTTGGGAGCTTTTTCATAGGCAATTTTTACTCTCAGAGGTTTGCCATTTCCAGCTGAGAGGACAGCCACCGAAAGAGAAAATGAGTTTCCCGTTATTTTTTTAGGTGTTACTACATGCAGAATTCGAACATGCGTCGCTCTGCATGCGACTCGCTGGACCGCGCACTAACCAACTGAGCCACGGCGGCTGGAAGATTCGGTGAACAGAAAAATCGTCGAGCGGCTTAGAGGGGTACAGCCACGAGAATGTTTGCCGCCGGTTTCAGAAAGTTTCGCAACCCGAACAGTGCCTACTTATGATGGTGCTACGCCGTTTGATACATTTAAACTGCAATTCGACTTCGCTGCTTTGGAAAATCAGTGGACCGATATCAGGAAGGGTCGGAGATTGGCACTGGCGCTGAAAGGTCCTGCGGCTGAGGTAATGAAATCAGTTCCGGAATGTTCGAGAAGTGATTACGCGGCCGTAATGAGAGCGTTGGCAGCGAAGTACAGCAACGAGCACAACCATACGCTGTACTACTGTTAGCTGAAGAACCGCAGGCAAAGAGCCAGCGAGGCGCTGCAGACATATGCAGCAGACATTGAGCGGCTCGTACAGTAGTGCTCCCCAAAATTTGGCGCTGATGATCTCGAGAGGATTAAGATTGAGTCGTTCATTGAAGGTCTTCATGATCCGGAGACACGTCACAGTGCGTTGATGGTTGGCAAGCCGACATTTAAGGAGACGGTGACCAGCGCGATGACATATGAGGCGACGTGGATTGGGAGCACTCGGTATGCACCTGCAAGGATACGCCAGATCCATCCAGACAACGACACTACGATCCAGGCCATAAGCTCTGAGCCACCGGACAGGCCACGGGTGGTCTCCTCTAAAGTTGTTTGCTGGGTATGTGGCAAGCAGGGCCACATATCACGAGACTGCCGCCAACGGAAGAGCGTTCCCGTTCTCGATCGCAATCGCCTGAAGCGAGGAATACTGACAATGGAGGCCCAGCCAACAAGCGCAGGGCTGAGGACGACGAGTCGTTAAACTAAAACGGGTCAGCCCAAAGGGGCGTGAGCTGATCCCCACAATCTGCTGCCCTACCGTCCTTGTCTCACAGTTGAAACGACAACCCAGCAGCTTGACGATTGAAGGAAAGATAAATGGAAATTTGTTCGTGTTGACACTGTATACTGTAGCGTCATATTCGATCATAAAACGGAAGCTTCTGAAGAACTGAGAACCACTGCATGGCATACAGCTGAGGACTGCGACTGGCGAGCGTGCGCCGATAAGATGAAAAGTAACAAAAACAATTGCTATCGGCACCAGCAGCTTGGAACATGAGTTCATCGTCGCGGATATAATGGACGACGTGATTATCGACGTGAATTTCATGATTAGGCACGGTTTTACGCTGGACCTGAAAGAGAATGTGCTGAGGTTTGCCAACGTTGAATTCCCCTGCACACTGGCTATGATCGAAGCATGGCGGTAAGGAAGGTTGTCTCTTGTCAACACCAGAAGATACCAGCGAATTCCGAGGCGATTGTGTGGGCGAAGGTGGACGAGGATGATGGGACAAGTCGGCTGTGGGTTGTAGAAGCGCCAAAACAAGGATACGACAACGTAATTATCGAACGTACATTAGTGGAACCAAAAAATGGCAAAATACCAGTCAGGATACTCAACCCACTAAACACACCCAGATATGTCGGAAAGATGCGGTCATTGGCGAGTGTAGAGAGGCTGAAGCAGTTGTTAATTGCGAAAGCAGTCCATCCGGAGGAAGTAAGGAAAGGGGTTCTAACATGGACGCCATACCGCAGAACCAGTGGAGCAGCGAATTGACAACCGAGCAGAAACAGAAGGCACGGTCACTCCTACAGCACTATGGGTCAATATTTGCAACAGAAGCCGGCGGAAGAACAGCTATAGTGAAACACAACATCGACACCGGAAGTGCAAACCCAATCCGCCAACCGCCAAGACGAGTTCCTCTGGCCAAGAGGGAGGAGGTCGCAACTTTAATCGAAAACATGGGTACAGAAAAGGTCATAGAGCCTTCGTTAGGCCCTTGGTGTTCGCCGGTCGTGCTAGTCAAGAAAAAGGATGGCAGTACCCGATTTTGTGTGGACTATCGAAAGCTGACGTGACTAAAAAGGACAGCTATCCACTACCTCGGATCGATGACACCCTGGACACACTGTCAGGCACACAGTGGTTTTCTACACTCGACTTACGCAGCGGCTATTGGTAGGTGGAGCTTGCAGACAAGGAGAAAACGGCTGTTAGTGTTGGCGACGGTTTGTGGCAGTTCACCGTCTTGCTGTTTGGACTCTGCAACGCACCAGCGACATTGGAGCGGCTAATGGAACGTGTGCTGAAAGGGCTGCATTAGCGGACATGTCTGGTCTACCTGGACGACATAATCGTGATGGGTAAAAGCTTTGACGACCACCTGGGACAGCTAAAGGAGGTATTCGAGCGAACACAGAAAGCTAGGCTTAAACTCAACCCAAAGAAGTGCTCGCTGTTTCAAAAGGAGGTCAAGTATCTGGGTCACACGGTTTCCGCCCGCGGAGTACATACGGATGAAGGCAAAATCACGGCGGTGAAGGAGTGGCCCCGGCCACGCAATCTACAGGAACTCCGTAGTTTCCTGGGCCTGTGCACATACTACCGAAGATTCGTTCCTGGATTTGCGAACATAGCTGGCAGCTTGCACAAACTGACGAAAACGAATCAAGCCTTCGCGTGGGGTGAAGAGCAGGAGCAGGCTTTTGCACGACTGAAGGAAAAATTGTGCACTGCTCCAATTCTGGCCTTCCCCGTGCCTTGAGAGATGTTTGTGCTGGATACAGATGAAAGTGCACAGATAATAGATGGCCAAGAACAAGTGATAGCCTACCTGTGTGACACGGAGGGAGTTGCTCGCAGTATTGGAATGAAACACTTCCATAAATACTTGTATGGGCAAAAGTTTCGCCTGCGCACAGATCATGCGGCATTGAAATGGCTGCTGAACTTTAAGGATCCGGAAGGCCAGTTGGCGCGGTGGATCGAGCGACTGCAGAGCTACGACTACACGGTAGAGCATCGCAAGAGTAGCAGCCATGGAAATGCCGATGCCTTGTCACGCCGTCCGTGCAAAACCGAATGCAGGCATTGTTCGCGAGCCGAAAGCAAAGAGCAGATAGTGGACGTGCGATTGGTCAGCGTTATACCAGAGGAAGAGTGGTCTGCGGAGAGGATACAAAAGGACCAGCGCGAGGATACGGATCTTAAAAAAATCATTGAAGGCAAGGAGCAAGGCGCACGTCCAGACTGGCAGGAGATGGCCGGTGAGAGCCCGATCGCGAAGGCTTACTGGGCGCAGTGGCAAAGTCTGCGGCTGTCTGATGGTTGCCTATTCCGCGAGTGGGAGAGTGAGGATGGCCGGACAAGAAATTCCCTAATTATAGTCCCGAAATGCAGGATCAACGAAGTGATCGAGGCATGTCATAACGACTCCAGCGGAGGGCACCTAGGCATCACCAAAACTGTCACCAAAATAAAAAGACGATTCTACTGGGTAGGATGCCAGGAGTCTGTCGCCGATTGGATTAAGAGCTGTGATCGATGTTCGGCTGCGAAAGGGCCAACAAGAAGATCTCGGGGCCGCATGCAGCAGTACAACATGGGAGCACCCTTTGAGCGAATTGCCATGGACGTCGCCGGGCCATTCCCACTTAGCACTCAAGGCAACAATTATGTGCTGGTGGTAATGGATTACTTCAGCAAATGGCCCGAAGTGTACCCTATTCCTAACCAGGAAGCCTCCACGGTCGCGGAAATGCTGGTAAACAACTGGGTGGCCAGATTTGGAGTTCAACTGGAGTTGCACTGGAATATCTGCGGAAAGTAGTAGGCAAAAATCAAAAGGATTGGGAGGATTGGGATTGATGGCGTATAAGTCAGCCCCGCACGATACGACAGCACTCACTCCAGCCCGAGCAGTGTTCGGCACGGAGCTGAGGTTGCCTGC
Organism: Melieria omissa; assembly: GCA_963971225.1. Classification (NCBI taxonomy): domain Eukaryota; kingdom Metazoa; phylum Arthropoda; class Insecta; order Diptera; family Ulidiidae; genus Melieria; species Melieria omissa. The sequence goes on from OZ020270.1 coordinate 66,599,747, forward strand.
TGACTTGAAGTTCGGAGTGGTCAGCACGACGGAAGGCGCTAAGACGGATTACGCAGTTAATAAGCGATCGGAAAGGTAAGCAGGAAAGGTTTGTCTCCAAAGGTTCAAACGTCATGGGAAGGACCGAATAAGGTCGTGATCAGGATTAATGACGTGGTGTACAGAGTTCAACGCTGCTGCAGCGGAAACGCCAGGCTGAAGGTAGTCCATTTGGAGCGCCTGGCGTCTTACTCCGGCGGAGCCTCAGCACTTGTTCGGGACGAACAAGTCTAAGTGATGGGCAGTGATACGATGAGAAACTCCGTGTCGTACTGTACAGGAATGCTTTTCTCTGCACGAATGTTTTCGAAGCATACTTTTAGGCATGCACTTTGAAGTACGGCAAATTTGGTATAATTCGCTTGGTATAGTCCGATATGGCAAGGATGGTTCTCGAAGAAATGGGCTGTGCGAGAATGGTCGAGCGCTTTCCAATTGGAAGTTGCAAGAAACTTCGGCGCGATAAGAAAACAGATATAAAAGCAGCAGTGGTAGCGCAAGGGTCGAGTCTGTGTTAAGCAAGCAAAGTGGTAACAAGTGTAGATACAAGCGAAGTGTAAATTCTGCAAATAAAGGATTGTTAGTTCTGACTGAGTTTGCGCTGAATAATTGAAGTTGTAGCATAAGGTCCCTTAGCATAAGCGTAGACATTTTAGTTTTACAACTTTGCATTGTAATCAATCCATCCCACTGTAGTGTAGACATTTTAGTTTTACAACTTTGCATTGTAATCAATCTATCCCACTCACCCCTATTTTTAAGTGTCACAAATGTAATAATATCCATCTCCTTTTTGTTTTGTTCTTATGTAAAGAGCTTTTGAAAAGCTGTGGAAAAGCTCATCTCGTTGTAGTATAAAAGAGCGCTGCACGCGCCAATCTTCCTCTTTTGCGATCAGCGGTGAAGCAAAAAGGTAAGGACGAGCAATTCGAGATGGACGATGGTCCGTCCGTTTTGCTTTTCCTTATACTGGCGCTGGTGTGGTTGTTGAACAGCGATGGCTGGTCACTTCCACAGCAGCCGCCATCTTTCTGTTTCGCCGATGTTTCAATTTATTTTTGTTTAACAGACAGACACGAATCCTAAACGAACTTTTATAAAGTTGTTTTATTTTCAAATACAATCAAAACGAACCGTCGATAACGAACTGTGGAATTTCGTAACAATATATATATCGAGAGAAAGTAAAACAAAAAACTATTCTGCCATCATTCAGGATCGTCGTTGCTTACTTACTTTTTTTATAACTTTTTACTTTATAATAGATATGTGTGTACTAGGCATCGGGATCCCGGACTTTTTCCAGTCCCGAAAATCCCGGGATTCAAATCTTTTAATCCCGGGATTTTCGGGATTGCAAAAGATGCTTCAAAGTTCAAATGAAATAAATTTAAAAGCACAAAAACCCAATTCCTTATCTGAAGGAGGAGGGAGGGGATAGAGGGCGTCTTTTGCAAAAGGCTTATAATTATTTACTAAGCATTCAACCAGCAAGTGTTGAATCTGAAAGATGTTTTCTCTCAGCAGGGTTTATTTGCAATAAATTTCGCTCTAGATTAGAGGGCAAAACATTTAATGCCTTAGTATTTTTAAGATCTCAGTTTTTAGTTAATCACAACGCTTAACTTTTTTATCGAAATATTCGAAGTAAAACTTAAAGTACTAACAAATTAACTATTTTATTTTTTTTATCAAATATGCGTATATATGTACTTTATGATACATTTGATGCAAAGCAATAAGTTATGTTTAAGTGTCATTTTTGGATAAAACAAAATGTTATCAAACTGAAGTTAAATGTCAAATGAAAAACTTTTAAGTTAAACAAAATGTTGTCAAGGATGACTATGTTTATTTATTTGATTTAAATTTAAACTGACAATTTTGAATGTAATTGACAACTGATTGTAAATGACAACTGGATTTTGGTGATGTGCCGCGCACAACCAACCACTTCGACGACTCAACACCGACTGCCTCCCTTTCCGCTTTACAATGTGATTAAATTCAAGATAAAAAATCTTAAAACTACCCCAAATGTGATTAAACTGTGTCCATTTTTATGGTAAATATATTATAAACAAGTATTTATGCAATTTGGTAAAATAGTTTTATTTAAAAAATTTGTTATTTGAATCCCGGGATTAAATCCCGGGATCCCGGGATTTGACTTTTCAATCCCGAAAATCCCGGGATCGCAAAATGGCAAAAAATTGCGATCCCTAGTGTGTACATACATTAGACGTGATTAAATGCACAAGTTTGTAATTGCGATTCTACGAAACGTCTCATTTTCATAGGATGGACAAACAAATGTTTTGGCCAAACAACTGGGGGCCTAGAGTGGGGATAAAAAACGTAAGGATAAAATAATAAATCGCGGCAAGAAGTCATTTATGCCAAAATGTGCGAAACCTTAGCCTTTAAGTGCTCATAAGGATATAAAAATCTTTTCGCGCAGAAGGTCGATCGCATAATAACGTGAAAACATTTTGTTCTTATTAACACTAGAATGTTCGGATAGGTACAAATGTATCTCTTCGGAGAAGTAAACATAAAATGTTTACACTATTTATTATGCAAGTAGAGTGAGACTACATGATAGCCTCAAATGGTCTGTGCAGATTCTAGAAAAAGAGGAAAAAATAAAAAATGGGTATGTGGTAATGGGTGGGAGTAGCCAAAAAAAGTCGTCTCATTCTGCTTGGCATAGGTACAAATGTACCCCCGTGTATTTGTATACGTTACACAGGTGCTATCAACTGGGAGTTAGGGTTAATACATTTTGATGAAGAGCTTGTAATGTTCAGAAAAGTATGTAATTATATTTGTAATAGGAATCACCAGGGGAGCTCATTCAGTAGCGTCCGTCCGTCTGTCTATCCGTAAATCGGCTGGTTCGCACAATAGGTCCTGAACGCGAATAGTCATTGACATGAAATTTGGTATAGAACCTCCTGGTGCTCATACTAAAAACTGGTACCCATTTGGGCATGGTTCGCCCACTTTTAACCCACTTTTTTGCAACGAAACAAATAAAAAACAGAGTGAACAACTCAAAAGTTATGCAACAAGATACTACTCGTATCGCTACAGGGAATGTTATAGGAGGCGGTAAACCGATCGAAACAAGACGTACCGTTGCTGGCTCAAGCACACAAAGTCGTATGAGCAAGAAAGTTATTGGCACCTGTAAGATTTGTTATTTTCCCGAAAAATTTAAACGCAAAACGCGCCAATCATGTTGTTCTTGTGAAGAGCCAGTATGTTCCGTTCATTCCTCACAGTCGCCTAACCATGTAAATAATTATAATCCACAAAAATAAAACTTATTTTCGCACAAGCAAACATACACCCGCCGTTTTTTCATTTTGTTTACAACCTCCGAACATGGAGGTACATTTGTACCTACGCCGAGCAAAATACTTTGAGCCGAACACTAGTGTTAATCAACATACGTCGGGCATTGCCAGCCAAATTCAGCCAGAAACAAAAATTCAAAATTTTTAAATTTTCATTCGTTCATCAACACAACAACAACAGCACATCGCCCTTCATTCGCTTCATTGAAAATAACAGTAAGTTCTATGGCCGGCATCGAGCGCACGAACTTGCCCTGCACCATTCGGCACTTACCGAAGTTACAATAACAGAGATCATCGTCGCACGAGAAATTAACAGAGACAAGAGCTCTGTTCAACCAACTCTGTTATCTTCCCTTCTGCTGCTTTCGGCCCGCACCCGAAATTCAGATTGCTTCGCTGGTCGACATGCGCATTCTGTAAACTGCTTATTCTGTGGTACTACTCAAAGTTCATAAATACTACCAAAGAATATGAAGTAATATAGAACGCGCATCTCATACAAGCAAACACGTTGTATGGCGGGTACTGCTGGTAGTACCCTCTGTTATTGACAGCAGAACCCTCTGTTACTAACAGCAGAAATCTCTGTAACTTCGGCGTAACATGTGAATTAAAGTCGCTTCTGTACTCATTCGTATTGTCGCTGCTTTTATTATATTATTACGAATGCTAGTTCTAGTGGGCTGTTACGTATCATTGGATTGTGCAATTTGAAAATAAAACAACTTTAGTTATCCAAACGCAGTCAATAGAAACCAACTATCACTTTATTTCACACTTTTACACTTCACTGTCTTTACACTAAATTACTCCGTGCGGCACCTTCACTAGTCAAAATCAGACTGACTCGCTGCGCCGCACCCGGCTGCCTTTTATACCTGCACGGCCATCGCGCAGATCGTTCTCGCACATTCCGGTGTGGACTAAAGGTGTCCATGATGGTCGCGACCATCATTGCCAGGTTGGACTAAAAGTTGCCATCATTGCCAGGTTGGACTAAAAGTTTCCATCATTGCCAGGTTGGCCTAAAAGTGTCCCTTATTATCGCGGCCGTCGTTGCCAGATTGAATTATAGCACGGCGCGTAGCTACAGGGTTGCTTTGCACAGCGACAGACTGTCTTAGCGTTACACTGCCCACCACTTAGACTTGTACGTCCCGAACAAGTGCCGAGGCTCCGCTGTGATGAGGCGCCAAGCGCTCCAAATGGACTACCTTCAGCTTAGCGCCTCTGTTGCTGCAACGTTGAATACTGTATACCACGTCGCTTATCCTAGTCACGACTTCGTAAGGCCCTTCCCATGACGCTTGAAGTTTCGGAGACAAAACTTTCCTCCGCTGCGGGATGTAGAGCATTACCAGATCGCCTTCTTGGAACCCTGCTGAGTTGGCCCGTAGATCATATCTGGCTTCCGCCTTATCGCTGACCGCAACTCCATGCCGAACACTGCTCGGGCTGGAGTGAGTGATGTCGTGTCGTGCGGGGCTGACCTATACGCCATCAGGAACAGGGGGATATACGTGTCCCAATCCTTTTGATTCCTGCCTACCACTTTCCGCAGGTATTCCTCCAGTGTCCGGTTAAAGCGTTCCACCATGCCGTCGGACTGTGGGTGCAACGGCGTGGTACGCGTTTTCTTTATCCCCAGCAGCTCACAAACTTCCTTGAATACCACAGACTCGAAATTCCGGCCTTGATCTGAGTGCAACTCCAACGGAACTCCGAACCTGGCTACCCGGTTGTTTACCAGCTTTTCCGAGATCGTAGTGGCCTCCTGGTTAGGAATAGGGTACACTTCGGGCCATTTGCTGAAGTAATCCATTACCACCAGCACATATTTGTTGCCTTGAGTGCTAGTTGGGAATGGGCCGGCGACGTCCATAGCAATCGGCTCAAAGGGCGCTCCCACGTTGTACTGATGCATGCGGCCTCGAGATCTTCTTGTCGGCCCTTTCGCGGCTGAACATCGGTGGCAGCTCTTAATCGGCTACAGACTCCTGACATCCTACCCAGTAGAATCGTCTTTTTATTTTGGCGACGGTTTTGGTGATGCCCAGGTGCCCTCCACTGGAGTCGTTATGGTATGCCTCGATAACCTCGTTGATTCTGCATTTCGGCACTACCATTAGGGAGTTGCTGGTCTGACCATCCGCGCTCTCCTATTCGCGGTACAGGCATCCTTCATTCAGCAGCAGATTTTTCCACTGTGCCCAGTAAGCCTTAGCGATCAGGCTTTCACCGGCCATCTCCTGCCAGTCTGGACGTGCGCCTAGCTCCTTGCCTTCGACGATTTTTGCAAGATCCGCATCCTCACGCTGGTCCTTTTGTAGCCTCCCCGCAGACCACTCTTCTTCTGGCATAACGCTGACCAACCGGACGTCCACTATCTGCTCTTTGCTTTTGGCTCGAGAACAATGCCTGCATTCGGTTTTGCAAGGACGGCGTGACAAGGCATCGGCATTTCCATGTTGCCTTTCAGGATCCTTAAAGTTCAGGAGCCATCTCAATGCAGCATGATCTGTGCGCAGGCGAAACCTTTGTCCATACAGATATTTGTGGAAGTGTTTTACGCAGTCCAATACCGCCAGCAGTTCTCTCCGTGTCACACAGTAGTTGCGTTCCGGTTTCGATAGAATCCTACTGTAGTACGCTATCACTCGTTCCTGGCCGTCTATTATATGTGATAGCACACCGCCAATACTATTCCCACTTGCATCTGTATCCAGTATAAACATCTCTCAAGGCACGGGGAAGGCCAGAATTGGAGCACTGCACAGTTTTTCCTTCAGACGTGCAAAAGCCTGTTCCTGCTCCTCGTTCCACTCGAAAACTTGGCTCTTTTTCGTTAGTTTGTGCAAGCTGCTGGCTATGTTCGCGAATCCCGGAACAAATCGGCGATAGTATGTGCACAGGCCCAGGAAACTGCGGAGTTCGTGTAGATTGCGTGGTCGGGGCCACTCCTTCACCGCCGTGAGTTTGCCTTCATCCGTATGTACTCCGCGGGTGGAAACCGTATGACCCAGATACTTGACCTCCTTTTGGAACAGCGAGCACTTCTTTGGGTTGAGTTTAAGCACGGCTTCTCGTATCCTCTCGAATACATCCTTTAGCTTTCACAGGTGGTCGTCGAAGTTTTTACCCATCACGATTATGTCGTCGAGGTACACCAGACACGTCCGCCAATGCAACCCTTTTAGCACGCGTTCCATTAGCCGCTCGAATGTTGCTGGTGCGTTGCAGAGTCCAACCGGCATGACGGTGAACTGCCACAAACCGTCGCCAACACTGAAAGCCGTTTTCTCCTTGTCCTTGTCTGCAAGCTCTACCTGCCAGTAGTCGCTGCGTAAGTCGAGCGTTGAGAACCACTGCGTACCTGTCAGTGTGTCCAGGGTTTCATCGATCCGAGGTAGTGGATAACTGTCCTTCTTGGTCACATCATTGAGCTTCCGATAATCCACACAAAACCGGGTACTGCCATCCTTTTTCTTGACTAGCACGACCAGCGAGCACCAGTGGCCCGAAGAAGGCTCTATGACCTTTTCTTTCCGCATGTTCTCGATCAAATTTGTGACCTCCTCCCTCTTGGCCAGAGGAACTCGTCTTGGCGGTTGGCGAATCGGTTTTGCACTTCCGGTGTCGATGTTGTGCTTCACTATAGCTGTTCTTCCGCCTGCTTCTGCCGCAAATATTGACCCATAGTGCTGCAGGAGTGACCTCGCCTTCTGTTTCTGCTTGGCCGTCAACTCGCTGCTCCACTGGTTCTCCTGCGGTATGGCGTCCATGTTAAAACCGCTCTTCTTATTACCTCCGGGTGGACTGCTGTCGCAATTGACCACCTCATCTTTCCCGACATATCTGGGTGCATTCAGGAGGTTCAGTATTCTGACTGGTATTCTGCCATTCTTATGTTCCACTAATGTACGTCGGATGATGATGTTGTCGTGTCTTTGTTTCGGTGCTTCTACAACCCACAGCCGACTCGTCCCCTCGTCCTCGTCTACCTTTGCCCACACAATCGCCTCGGAATTCGCTGGTATCCTCCGGTGTTGCCACGATACAACCTTCCTTACCGCCACGCTTCGCTCATAGCCGGTGTGCAGCGGGAATTCAACGTTGGCATACCTCAGCACATTTTCCTTCAGGTCCAGCGTAAAACCGTGCCTAATCATGAAATCCACGCCTATAATCACGTCGTCCGTTATATCCGCGACGATGAACTCATGTTCCAGGCTGCTGGTGCCGATCACAATCGTTTTTGTAACTTTCCCTCTTACCGGCGCGCACTCGCTAGTCGCAGTCCTCAGCTGTATGCCATGCAGCGGTTCCCAGTTCTTCAGAAGCTTTCCCTTTTATGATCGAATATGACGCTCCAGTATCCAGTGTCAACACGAACAACTTTCCGTCTATCCTTCCTTCAATTGCCAAGCTGCTGGGCTGTCGTTTCAGCTGTGAGACAAGGACGGTGGGGCAGCAGATTGTGGGGATCAGCTCACGCCCCTTTGAGCTGACCCGTTTTAGTTTAACGACTCGCCGTCCTCAGCCCTGCGCTTGTTGACTGGGCCTCGATTGTCAGTATTCCTTGCTTCAGGCGATTGCGATCGAGAACGGGAACGCCTCTTCCGTTGGCGGCAGTCTCGTGATATGTGGCCCTGCTTGCCACATACCCAGCAAACAACTTTAGAGGGACCAGCCGTGGCCTGTCCGGTATCTCAGAGCTTATGGCCTGGATCGGAATGTCGTTGTCCGCCTGAATCTGGCGTATCCTTGCAGGTGCATACCGAGTGCTCCCAATCCATGCCGCTTCATATGTCATCGCGCTGGTCACCGTCTCCTTAAATGTCGGCTTGCCCATCATCAACGCACTGCGAAGTGTTTCTGGATCATGAAGACCTTCAATAAACGACTCAATCGTCATCCTCTCGAGATCATCAGTAGCACAACTGTACGAGCCGCTCAATGTCTGCTGCATATGTCTGCAGTGCCTCGTTGGCTCTTTGCTTGCGGTTCTTCAGCTCACAGTAGTATAGCGCATGGTTGTGCTCGTCGCTATACTTCGCTGACAACGCTCTCATGATGGCACCGTAATCACTTCTTAAGGGGGTCGTCTAGTGTGACGGGTCAAAAAAATCGTTTTTTTTTTTTCATAAATCACTTCTAAAACATGTTTAGAAGACGTGTATAAATGGATTTTTGTAAATTCGAAGCCGTTATCAAGTTGCACTTGTAAACCGGTAGGTATGCGGAGCGCGTACCTCCAACTTCCAACTTAAAAACGCGTTTTTCTCAAAACACGTTTTTTCAAAACTGCTGCCACGATATCTCAAAAACTATTTCACTATTAATGCTCAACTTTTTACACCATCTTGAGTACATGTCCAACTACAAATTAAGCTAAAAGAATTAAGATTGCTTCGTTACTTTTTTTTTCTTCAATTATATGCACGTGAAAAATAGTCGAAAAACTCATATTTTTTTTATGTTTAGGCAAAAAAATACTTTTTTTTGGAATTCGAACTTTCTTTTAGCTCAATTTGCAGTTTGAAGTCTCAGGAATGAAATGGCGTTTGGTTTTTTGATTTCAGATAATTACAACGCCCGGAATCATGGCAGCAGTGGAGCAACTTTTTTTTTTTACGTCTTCCTGTTGAGTGGTGTAACTCCGATACTAATCAATAGATTGGCTTCAAATAATTATAAAACTTTGTCGAAATGTACTCAAAGAAGAAATAAAATTCAAAAGTTATTTTACTTGAACGGTTTTTTTAATAATGACTGTCAAAAAAGGCATAAAAATACGGCCTTCACACTAGACGACCCCCTTAAACATTCTGGAACTGATTTGATCACCTCGGCCGCAGGACCTTTCAGCGCCAGTGCCAACCTCCGACCTTTTCTGGTATCTGTCCACTGATTTTCCAAAGCAGCCAAGTCGAATTGCAATTTAAATGTATCGAACGGCGCAGCACCATCATAAGTAGGCACTTCTGTTCTGGCAGCAAAACCGTCCTGAACCGGTGGCAAACACTCTCGTGGCTGTGCCTCTCGAAGCCGTTCGTCTATCTCTCTGTGCATCGAATCTTCCAGACTGTCAACTCGTTTGTTCAAGGACTCATCCAGGTTGTCAACTCGTCTGTTCAGGGATTCACCCATTTCGTCAAATCGTTTGTCCCAATTGTCCATTCGCGTCTCGAGATGGTCATCTTTCACGTTCAGCCTATTGGAAATTTCCTCCACCTTCTGCTCTATGCGCGCAGAATTTTCCGCCATTTTTCGATTTGCAGTCTCGACTTTTGCCGAAATTTCGAGATTCGTAGTTTCCAGCTTCGCTGCCATTTCTCGATTCACCGTTTCCATTTGCGCCGACATGCCTTTGAGTGCAGCCATTAGTTGGCTCATGTCCAACGCTTGTATTGGCGCAGCCGCTGCAGCTGTACTCTGTAGCGAAGCAGCACCAGCAGGCGACTCCTCCACCTTGGCCGACGCCTCTAGTTCTTGCGCTCCGAACTCGTGCACAGTCCAATCGATGCCTCATGCCTCACATGCTTCTCGCAAGCGCAACTGCAATTCCACCTTTCCGCCAGCAGTCGGCAAATTCCAGGCAGCCAGCTCCTTCTTCAGCTGGTCCACCTTCAGCAGCTCGAGTTTAACCATGTCCGTGCTTTTATAATTTTATTTATTTTCAATTTTCCACAATCCCACTTCTGACACCAAATGTTATGAATGCTAGTTCTAGTGGACTGTTACGTATCATTGGATTGTGCAATTTGAAAATAAAACAACTTTAGTTATCCAAACGCAGTAAATAGAAACCAACTATCACTTTATTTCACACTTTTACACTTCACTGTCTTTACACTTAATTACTCCGTGTGGCACCTTCACTAGTCAAAATCAGACTGACTCGCTGCGCCGCACCCGGCTGCCTTTTATACCTGTACGGCCATCGCGCAGATCGTTCTCGCACATTCCGGTGTGGACTAAAGGTGTCCATGATGATCGCGACCATCATTGCCAGGTTGGACTAAAAGTTTCCATCATTGCCAGGTTGGATTAAATTGGCCATCATTGCCAGGTTGGCCTAAAAGTGTCCCTTATTGTCGCGGCCGTCGTTGCCAGATTGAATTATAGCACGGCGCGTAGCGACAGGGTTGCTTTGCACAGCGACATACTGTCTTATAGTTACAATATTGGCAAACAAAAAAAAGTTAGCGGTATACTGTTTTTTGCGCTGTGCCGTGCAGGCGGGATAGCATTGATGTTGTTGGTAATTGTTGCGTCGCTATTTCTGCTTTCTTTTTTATAATCACAAGCAAATTACAATTAGCAAAAAAAATGCATGAACTTGGTGTAGTAAAATATGGGTGCAAACATGTTGGAAAAGAGCGTTTATAGTTATTTATTAAAAATATTATTGTAAGGTTTTATGTTTATTGTTTCACTTTCGTTTTAATTTATCTTTCATCTATATCTATACTATTATATAAAAGCAAGTGTGACGTTTTTTGAGCCACAATCAGGCAAAAACCACTGAACCGATTTAGATGAAATAAGCACCAAACATTTTTTTAATTGTGGGAATGGTACATAGGCTACATGAGAATCGCCACGCCCCCTTCTTACGCCCACTATGGTAACAAAACTCATCTATTGTATGCGTTTGTAAGGCAATATGGGTATCAAACGATTCAGCGTGTCATTGCGGCAAACATAGGCTATAATATAACCGGCCATGCCCACTTTCCGTGCCCACTAAACTAACAAAACGAAGCTACGGTACATGTTGGTAAATCAGTATTAATATGAAATGATTCCGTGTTTCATTGATGTTAACATAGGATATATAAGATTGACCACGCCCAGCTGATATGCCTTTTCGCCACGCCCACTATAATACAAAAATCAGCCATGGTATATTTGTCATAGCAATATGGGTATCAGACGATTCAGCGTGTCATTGCGGCAAACATAGGGTATAATATAACCGGCCACGCCCACTTTCCGCGCCCACTACACTTACAAAACGAAGCTACGGTACATGTCGGTAAATCAGTATTAATATCAAATGATTCCGTGTTTCATTGATTTTAACATAGGATATATAATATTGATCACGCCCACCTGATATGCCTTCTCGCCACGCCCACTGTAATAACAAATCAGCCGTGGTATATTTGTCATAACAATATGGGCATCAAACGATTCAGCGTTTCATTGCGGCAAACAAAGGCTATACTATAATCGGTCACGCCCACTTTCTGCGCCAACTAAACCAACAAAACGAAGCTGCGGTACATGTCGGGAAATCAGTATTAATACTAAATGGCCACGCCTACCTATTACGCCTTTTTCGCCACGATCACTATAATAACAAATCAGCCATGATATATATGTCACAGCAATATGGGTGTCAAACGATTTAGCGATTCGATAGGGGGAATTGGGTGGGTGTTTGACAAGGGGACGTGGCATCGCCCATACAACTTAAATTTTTAATATGGAATATCTTCGGAATGAGAAATAGGGCAGCATTAAAATTTGGTTCGGCACCGTTGCACCGTTTAGATGTGCCGTTTCACTGGAAAAAGTTGGACAGTTGGAAAGCGTTGGACAAGGGGGCGTGGCACTTTTTAAGCAAATAAAATGTTTTGAATAACTTTGGAACTACAAATCACACATTAAAGAGATTTGACACAAACTTACGATTCCCATTCCCCATTCGACATGGGGAATGGGGTTAGTATCGGACGAGGGGGCCTGGCACTGCCCATACAAACCAAGTTTTTAATGTGAAATATCTTCGGAATTATAAGTCGGCCAGCATTGAAATTTGAGATAGCATCATGGCTTAGACGTGTCGTTCAAGTGGTTAAATTGTATGGGCATTGGAAAAGGGGCGTGGTACTTTTTATGCGACCCTTTTGTTTTCAATAACTTTGGAACTGCAAATCACACATCAAGATATTTGGCACATACTTAAGATTTCGACGTGCTCTTCGACAGGGAGAGTAGGGTGGGTATTGGACGAGAGGCATGGCACCGCCCATAGAACCAAAATGTTTAATGTGGAATATCTTCGGAACAATAAGTTGGAAAGCTTTGAAGTTTTGTATACCATCGTCCCATAGATGTGTCACTCTACTGGCAAAATATTATGGGCGTTGAACAAGGGGCGCGGCATATTTTTTGCGACTGAAATTTTCCGCGTAACTTGGAACTGAAAGTTGCATATCAATGAAACCGGGTCACACTCTTCGACTGGAAGATGGATTGGGCATTACATAAAGGAGGCGTGGCATCGCCCATAGAGTGTAGTATGAAGAAACTTGATTTATTGGGCCCATTGACTTCAAGCTTGCGTGCAAAGCCGCAGGGCCCTACTAGTAGATAATAATTTTTTATAAGAATTTTGTTATTTGCCAACAATTATTTTCAATTTTCGTCCTTTCGAAGTTCCTTTTTGCACAGTTTGCAGTGTTTTCGTAGAAGAACTAAAATAAGAAAATCTAAAATTTGGACTCTTTCGGTGGCTGTCCTCTCAGCTGGAAATGGCAAACCTCTGAGAGCAAAAATTGCCTATGAAAAAGCTCCCAACCTGCCGTTCGGAACCGGCATAAAACTGTAGGTCCCTTCCACCCGCGTACAAAATTCACACGCACAACACGGGTGGTTGCGGGAAGCTAGGCCTTAGTCTCGCGTAAGCGGGCTGTCGTGCCAATCAATTATTATTAAAATTAATTATTATTAAAATTTGGACTCTATGGTTACAGCACTCACCATGGAACCAGTCAGGTGTAGCATTTTTACAAGATTGTAAAACGTGTGCCTTAATACCGATTTTTTCAGGTTCTGCTTCGAAGATTTTATGAAAAATTAAAATATGTTTTATGCATACATTCATTAGGGAATTGGAAGGAGCAAAAAGATTACCAAAATCAGAAATTGACTGATAATTTTTGTGAAAAATAAAAATTTCACTTGGAGCAGTCGAAACGTCATCCCTTTTTCTCAATTCGTCACCGCATTTTTCACAGCTTAATTTAGGAATGATTTTGTACGCTACGTATCCAACAAAATACCTCATGGAAACCAGCTCTAAGTTAATCTCTTTCGGATTACAAAAGGTGTCACTTACAAAATACGCCTCGTGCATCTCACTACTTAGATCAAGGTTTTCCAGGATTTCATTGTCATTATCATCGTCATTAGCCTGCAAAACATCCTCACTAAAAGAAGCACTTGAAATTAAATTAGTCATTGAATCTTGCGTCTCTTCACAATTGTTAGAGGAGCTAAACTTTATTATTTTAAAGGCCAATAACCTGGCTAAGATATTATTAAGTTCGGCTACAGAGGAGTTACAATTATTACCTCCTTTTTGCCTTAATACAGCAAACGTATTCTCCAACTTGTCCTGGTTAAAGGCCTTTGTCATAATAAAAAACTTGTTCGAATTATCTTTTAATATTTCATCTACAAGTAGAAGGACCGATTTTAAGGATAGTTTCATGCCATCTAGGAAGAAAACTCGTTTTTTTTCATCAACAAATTTCACTTCCTCTAGATAATATAAAAATGTTTGAATAAATGTGTGCGATTCTTTCTTAATCTGAAGATCAGATCGGTAGCAGTTATCTGCATACAAAGATCCGCTATTCATGCAATCAAATATTTGATCAATTTTTGCTATAAAATCAGCTGTGGATAACGCTACCTCTTGTGAGATTTTTGTAAATCCACTTATGTCTGAAATTGTTCTAATAGCAGCTTTAACTGTTTTACTGAACACTTGAGTGGGAAATTTAACACGCATTTTTTTTAATGAATTTGGAAATATGTGTTGTCTAGTCAATTTTGGGCACATTTTGATTTTACAATTTTCTTCCCTCACCCAAAGCTCTTGAACTACTTTAAAGCTAACTAAACCATCAGGCGTTTTCAAGTCGCATTTAAGCCAACCATTTCGCAATGAGTTGATTAAATGTGGGAAATCGAACATGCAATAAATTTTTTGATTTTGAAAGAATGGTTTCTCTATACATACGCCTAAGTCGGAGAAACACTTTCTATTAGAAGACCCCTGCTCACAAACCAAAACGTTCTTTACTATACCAAAATTGCTTAAAATTTTAAGATTTTCTTTAATTATTTTGCACAAGGTATCTGCTGTGAATCCATTCTCTGACACAAAATAGTTTAAAATTGAACACCAACTCGAGAACATGGACTTCAACTTAAATACACATACTTGCTTACCAATTTTTTTTTGGTTCTTTCGAAGCCTGTGCATTCAAATCCGTCAATTAAATCTAGTTTTTGATTGTATCGTACATTTCTACGTATTGCCATTTCGTCCATTAAAAGAACCATATTTTCATTTTTTTCCTTCAACTCTAAGCACATCTTTTTATTGGATTCAAAAGCCACATTGTTGATACCGGTCTGAAGGAACTTTATTGGAGCCCACCAATTTATCTCTTAGGAAAGAATATGTTGATTGTGAAATATAAAAAATATTTTGCGCTAAATATTTCACTTCGTCAGAATATTCTTTTGGCCGGGTGCTAAGTAAAAGTTTACAAAATGTTTTGGATTCCAAGTTGATATGTTTTACAGAATCAATTGGATTTTTTAACGTCTTTGAACAACAATTCTTGGATTTTAAAATAAAACGCTTTTCTTTTCGCAATTTTTCGTTAATTTTTTTTTAATTTTTTTAATAGGTCGCTGTATTTCTTTTTGTAATAATGGGTTATTTTGACGTTTTTTTCGCAATTACTGCATACTATGTCATCATAACGTGGTCATTTCAATGAAGAATCTGGTTCTAAAAATTCTTCATCCGAAATCTCAGGATCTTCGTCTAAGTTTAAGGTTGGAATCGCATCCTTTTTTAGAAACTAAATAAGTACTGGAGAAATGATTTTCAGAAATATACCGTTTTCGGTTATAGTCGTCATAAGATATATTGCATTTTTCGCGAAATCAGCACGAAATCAGTAGCGGGGAATCTAAATAATCTAAGATTCTCGCATTGTCGTCTCGATTGTGTGCGACTGCGAACACAACATTGAATTCCAGACGTTGAGGAATTTCTATTTGTCTTTATATTTGTAGCCAGGCGCGGATCCAGAAAAATATTTCGGGGGGGGGGGCGGGGTTTAAAAAGTAATTCTTTAATATTTATAAAATGCCTTTTAATTTGTATGTAGTTTTATAGTCGATCCAAATATTTCGGGGGTTTCAACCCCCAAAACCCCCCCTGGATCCGCCACTGTTTGTAGCTATATTGTAACAAGCCGAAACACAAAATGGAATTACAATGTTGGACAATGGCGTTAAAATACTTCTTAAAAAAATTCAAAATTGGTATCAGCCACGTCAAAATATACACAAATAATTTTACTTGGAATACGCCACGTAGAGCTACGTACGCTGTTGCAGAGCTAGGCAACATATCTCTGGTAAAACACGTCAGTAGAGGAACACCACAAGGAGGGGTGATTTCACCACGACTGTGGTTGCTGGTCATGGACAGCATACTCAAGGCGTTAGAAAAAACGGGGGTAAAAGTGATAGCGTATGCGGACGACGCACAGTGTTTCGACTCCATACAAAATAGGGACAAAAATAGAAGGAGTGCTCTAAATTAGCTGAAAATTTCCAATCTGAAGTATTTGGGGCTACTGACTTCAAAAATTATGTTTGTTTTCCAAAAAAATATATAGCTGTAAAAAATCGAATATAAAGGGTGATCCAACTAGAGGTACTTTTTTCAATAACCTTTTTTTGACAGATCACGCGTGAGTCGTGTCAAGCTGTCATATTATTTTTGTTCAGTATTGTTTGGCATTTCATCATGGAAAGACTTACGCCTGAAAAACGTTTACAAATCGTTCATCGGTCCATATTTCTTCAAAAATGATGCCGGTGAGAACAGCTAATTTCACGTAATGGGCCGGTCGATTGGCCACCAAGATCGTGTGATATCACACCGTTAGACTTTTTTCTGTGGGGATAAGTAAAGTCTTAAGTCTATACGGATAAACCCGCTTCGATTCAGGCCTTGGAGCAAAACATCACGCGTGCCATTCGCCAGTTACCAGTCGAAATGCTCGAACGAGTCATCGAAAATTGGACTCAACGGATGGACCATCTGAGACGTAGCCGCGGCCAACATTTGAAAGAGATAATCTTCAAAAAATAAATGCCAAAGAATGTTCTTTCGAATGATAATAAACATCCCCCGTTAAATTTTAATTTTCTGTGTTTTTTTCTTTAAAAAAGTAGGGAACCTCGAAATGGATCACGCTTTATATAACCAAGTATGCCATCACCACCGAGCCCTAACCGCTGGAGCTATAATGATGAAATTTGGTCAATAGTTGTATTTTAAAAAGTCAACCTTTAAAAAGAAGCTATTTTAAAAAATTCAACCTTGAAAGACCGGAAACGGGGTAGTGAAGCTTATATAGACGGACATTGTTTTTGGACGGATTGTTTTAAAATTTTGTATATATATACTCAAACAATTATAACGAAATACGTATTTCAGCGTTTTTCAAAATTAAACCTTTAAAGGGTGGAAAGAGGGTGATGAAGTTGCTTGAAAGAAACCATTTTTGGTTTTATTTCCGTAGAGCTTCACATATGTTAGAGATGACACAGCTATGAAGATGCAATGCTATGATAAAATGTCTAGGATGAAGGATAATAACTGCCATTTTTCAAACCGATGATGTTTTTACTCCCACACAAACAGCTCAATTGAAATAAAACTATTTTACAAATAATTTTCTTCTTTATTGTAAACAAGTGTAAATAATGCAAGTTAATTTTAACAAAATTGCCCTTCTCAACTTTTCTCCATATTCTCAAAAATTATGAGCATTAAATCACACTTTAGCAAAAAATTTTTTAGCAAAAACTAGGATAATATGGCTCTAAACGGGTTAAACAGGTAAGCCAACCCATTTTTATATAGAACATTCATAAACTGTGACATTAGTTTTGTTAATATAGAAGTTTTCATATAATATGAAAAACTTCCGTATGGCAATTCTGCCTTTAGTGGGCGGACCATGCCCATTTTGATAGCGACTGTGCTACTAAACTTTTTATTTCCAGTTACATCACTTTCTGGACGTTACGAGCTCCGTACCAAAGTGAATGTACCGGTGGGCACCACAACGTAGGGTAGAAAAATCCAATTTTTTTTAGTTAGAGTAGTTTACAAAAATTCTATTATTTTCCAAGATCGCAGGAAATCGCAGAATTTTTTTTAATGATCCAAAAGAAGAAAGTCCATTCTATAGGATTACGTCAAAAAGTAGATGTAATAATGCGCAATTCGACATTTGCGATCTACAAAAAATATATAGTTTTTATAGCTTTTAATAAAAAAAAAATGTTTTGTTTAAATAACGTTACAACCCCGTTTTTATATACCTTTTTTTCAAAATAGCTCATAAAATGATTTTTTGGACTCTTATAAATGCATAGCAGTAACATTTTCTCCGATCGAATCGAAAAAAGTGTTTTGGTTACGTTTTCAATTGTTGACGATCAAAACTGCATTTCATCATAAAACAATTTTTCTCGAATTTGATCAACTTGAAAATGTTATAACTTTCTCAAAATTTACTCGATTAAGAAATAATTTGAGATCTTGCTTAATGAAAGTATTATCTTTCATATCATTCAATCGGTGACATATAATTTTTATATTTGTATCCCACTTCGGATCACTGTGCGACGTGGTGATAATAGTATCAGGGATGTTTCCGAGCATAATCAGTGATATTATGCAAGGAGCTCTGGATAAAATCCATACGTGGGCCACAGGATGTGGACTTAGTGAGAATCCGGGCAAAACCGAACTGGTACTGTTCAACACTAAGATCAAAATTCCACTTTTTAACCTTCCATCGCTTAACGGGCAGCAGCTGAAGCTATCAGCTAAAGCCAAATATCTCGGGGTTCTGCTGGACGCAAAGCTAAACTGGAGACCAAACATTGAGCTACGGGTCAGGAAGGCCTACGTGGCTTTTTACTCCTGTAACAGGCTGTTTGGGAAAAAATGGGGCGTACAACCCCACATCACCCACTGGATGTACACGGCCATAGTGCGCCCAATCCTGACCTATGGATCACTGGTTTGGTGGCCAGCTCTAAGCAAGAGCTATTTGGTCCAGAAACTCAGCAGGGTTCAGCGATCGGCATGTGTTGGCATCACGGGGGCACTACGCACATGCCCCACGGATGCCCTGAACGTGCTCTTACACTTTCTTCCCATCGACTTACACATAATGCATATCACTCTCAACTCCGCAGCAAGGCTTAAGGCGATTGGCTGCTGGGCGGAACGTTGTTATGGGCACAGCAAAGTGCTAAGCACATTACCAAACGTTAAGTTTAGTGGGATAACCGATTATATCGTGCCGTACCTAAGTTTTCAAACGGATTTCGGGGCGAAATTCCCTACGAGGGCCGAATGGGTAAGAACCAATCTTTTCAACGAATACGACATACACATCTTTACGGATGGATCCAAAATGGCGTGCGGGGTGGGTGCGGGGGTATACTCACAGCACGTGGGGATAAATGAAGCCATACGTCTACCCAATGATGCCACGGTCTTTCAGGCAGAGGCCTTGGCGGTCAGGGAGGCCTGCCGACTGGTAGAGAGACACATCATTGATAGGTGTAAGGTTGCAATATTCACTGACAGTCAGGCAGCAATAAAGGCTCTACATTCTACCACGGTCCAGTCAAGGTTGGTAGAGGAGTGTAGGACGGCTCTGGGCGCGCTAAATCGCTGCGCTGATATCACCCTCATCTGGGTTCCCGGCCATAGGAACATTGAAGGGAATGAGAGAGCGGACGAATTGGCGCGCTCGGGAGCCTCGCTTGACGTATCACTGGGTGTCTCGGTTCCGACGCCCTTGGGAGTCGTCAGGAGGGGCTGCTATCTGCACTATCTCGGCCTTGCCAATCGGAGGTGGAAATCACTGTCTTCCTGCCGTACCTCGCGGGAGATGTGGCCCTCCTACAACGAGCCGAGATCAGACGATCGAGATCGATACGTCGCTAGGCTTACGGCGATCATAACAGGCCACTGGACTATAGGTTCACATGCGGAGAGGCTAAACATCCCCTTCATTACCCACTGCAGGAGCTGTGGGAATTTATAAGAGAAAGAAACACCAAATCACTTCCTCTGTCATTGCCCAGCTCTGGCAAGGGCAAGATTTAAGTTTCTAGGGGAAAACTTTTTCACTTGTATGACCGATTGCTCGACAGTTAGTCTGGGGAATCTTCTCGGATACCTAAATTCTACCAGGTGGATTTAGTCATACAACTAACCAGTTTTAGTTTTCGGTGAGCATGTGGTACCAAAACGGCGTATATGCGCTAATTGTGTCTTGCAGGGGGACTGTGAGTCAGCCACTTCAACCAACCAACCAACCAACGCCACGTTAAAATATTTGTAGAAATTTCAAATTGGATTCAACCACGTAAAAAAAACAGCTGCAAAAGGTTCAAAATTGGTATCAACCACGTCAAAATATAAACAAATAATTTTACTTAGAATGCGCCACGTAAAAATATTTGTAGAAATTTCAAATTGAATTCAACCACGTCAAAAAAAAACCGCTGCAAGAGGTTCAAAATTCACGTCAAAATATAAACAAATAATTTTACTTGGAACTCGCCACGTAAAAATATTTGTGAAAATTTCAAATTCAACCACGTCTAAATATTTGCAGGTTTTAAAAATCAATCAAAGCGCAGCATTTGAGCAAACAGCCATACACCACAAAGATTCGATTGATAGTGACATTACAGCAATTTGTGCAGCAAAACCAAAAAAGCATACACACAATAAACGACAACAACAAAAACATTAGCGAATCCCGAGTCGTCTTCGCTTAAATGATGATGACGATGCTTTGGTTCGTTGTTTGCTCTTTGCTTGCGCTTCGGCAAACAAGATCAAGAAACATACATGCAAAAAATGATTGAGCGAACACTACGCTGCAACAACCACCATTTCAATGTACACGAGTGAAGCCGTTGCGAACAATATAATTGCTTTTTGCTGTTGTCCTACGTAAATCTAACAGAAAATGTTATTAGATTAACATTCTCAAATGCCAACGCTTCGCTCTTCCCGCTCGCATTTTGTGACCACATGCGCGTTCTATATTACTTCATATTCTTTGATACTACGCAAAAATCATGGCATTTACTATTGAAACAAAATTGAACACGGCTGCGCTGGTACACCAATTTGTGCGAGTTGACACCTCTATGTGTTTATTTGCTTAGTGGTAGCACTCAAAGCCGAAAACTGCAAAACTGCTAACGTGGCGTCTACAGTGTATCCGCTAACCAATAGCAGTGGATTTGAGCTGCAACTGGACACCAACTACACAGTCACGTAGGCGACGGAGACAGCGGCTCTTTTTCGACTCCGGCTAACTCTTACCTTAGTTTTAAGTAGGGTGCGGAAATAATCGCTCGCGATCGATCAAAAATTCGATCTTCTCATATTAGTTCGTTTTGCGATTGTATTTTAACGCGAGAAATACTTGAGCAAACGAGCGGTTGCGAATGCATTGCCTACGTATTCGTGAGAGATCGTATGCAGCGAGTTTATGTATACACATTTCAAACGAACGAGCGTACGAAAGCGATAAGTCGTGGCAAGATTCATTGAATACAGAGATTGCGCCTTCCGAGAGAAAATAAATTTTAAACCGCAGCAGTGACGTCATCGGAGAATATGTAGGGTTAGGTTAGGTTACGGAAGGGGTGTGTGCGTCAGGCACTTCCACTCGGAGACCCTGTTGGGTCCATTGTGAATCCCTTCACTTTTCGGAAACCGATGTCCTTCCCTTATCTGTTTGGATCCCTGTAGATCCAAACGGGATCTTTTGGGAACCATTTGGTCTTTGCGAGGAAATTGTGTAGATCGGTTATCTGTGCATCTGCTACTTCCTCGAGCCCGTCAAAGAACCTTGCCCCAAGAGTCTGGAGCCGTCGTCCTTGTAGTGATGGGCAGTGGCATAGCAGGTGCTCGACCGATTCTACTGCATCCTCATCTCCACAACTTCTGCATAAATCGTCGGTCGCCAAACGCCATTTGCATAACATGACACCAATGGCGCAGTGACCTGTGATTACCCCCGTGACCATGCGTACAGCATGTTTGTCGAGGCGCAGAAGGCACTAACTTTTCCTCGTGTTGAGTGCTGGCCATAGGGTGCGTGCAATCTTGCAATCGCACCTGGTTGTCCAGGCTCTATTCGTGGCTCGTGTAAGCCACTCTCCTATTGAACCCATCATAGCAGAGATCGGTGGTAGCACCGTGTTGACCGCCTCGCACGCCGGCATAGTTGACCCTGCACGGGCTAGTTCGTCCGCTTGCTCGTTCCCTTCGATATCACTATGTCCGGGAACCCAGCACAGACGAACCCTGCATTGCCGTATGCCACCTAGTGCTTTCTGACAGTCTAGTACTACCTTTGACTTCACTACAGTGGATTCAATTGCTTTAAGAGCAGCCTGACTATCAACACAAATGACGGCCATACTAAGTGCCGAATGTTTTATGTGTTCCGCTGCTTTCATGATGGCGAAAACCTCCGACTGAAAAACGCTGCAATAGTCTGGTAGTCTATAAGACCAGTAGACATTTTGCGTTTCACAGTAGACACCCGCTCCAGTTCCATCCTCTGTCTTCGAGCCGTCGGTGAAGTAGACTCCTGCAGAGCCTTCCACCTCGGGCTGTTGCCAGTTGTCCCTGGAGGGGTAGTCAATGGGAATCTTCTATTCGAAGTCACTGCGCTTTACCAGGAAGTCAGTGGCCTTATCTAGAAGACCTTGTCCGGTAGAGCTAGGCATAAGAACGTTCAGAATGCTGGAATGTCCGTAGCCGCCTTGCCTCAGCTGGTTAGACTCCCTCAATCTGAGGATTGTCTTTGCTGCGCTGGCCTTTACGAACAGGTCCACTGGGGGAAGGTGCAGAAACATCTCCAGAGCCATTCGTGGAGCGCTTTTAGCCGCCCCTGTAATCGCCAACGTGGCAAGTCTCTGCACCTTTCCCAGATTGCTCTGATTGCTCTTTTTGTCCATGGCTGGCCACCACACATGAGAACCGTAGGCAATGATGGGTCTGATTATCGCCGTATACATCCAATGGATAATATACGGTTTTAATCCCCATCTTTTACCGGAGGCTCGCTTGCAGGCGTACAGCGCATTGAGCCCCTTTTTCATTCTTTCCTCAATGTTTCGCTTCCACAAAAGTTTTGATTCCAGAATTATGCGAAGATATTTGGCCTCTTTTGATAGTTTCAGGGGATGCCCTTCCACACGTAAGAGCAAATTCCTGAATCTTCGTTTTCTTGGTGAACAGGACCAGTTCGGTCTTTTCGGGATTTATCCCTAGACCGTTGTCTCTCGCCCACACTGACAATTCGGCTAATGAGGATTCCATCAATTCACTGATAGTAGGCAAAAATTTGCCTTGTATCATGATGACGATGTCGTCCGCATAGGCCACTATTCTAATGCGTCTTCTTTGAAAGACTCTTAGAATCTCATCCACTACCAACAGCCATAAAAGAGGGGATATCACCCCACCTTGGGGTGTTCCCCTTGTGGCTCTCCTTCTGATGGAAGCCGGTCCTATCGTTGAGTTGATTATCCTGTCTTGCAGCATCGTTTCAACCCAACCGATGACGAAGCTTTCCACGCTATGTGCACGAAGTGCTCTTGTTATGGCCTCGGTGGTGACATTGTTGAAAGCCCCCTCTATATCGAGGAAAGCAGCCATTGTGTACTCCGTTAAGGCCAAAGAATTCTCTATGGGATCTACAACGCTGTGCAGTGCACTGTCTACCGACCTCCCCTGGAGGTAGGCGTGTTGTGCACTACAGAGTTCAGAAAATAGTCCCCGGTTGTCTCTTATATGTCTGTCCAGTAACCTCTCCAGCGTTTTCAATAAGAATGAGGAGAGGCTGATAGGTCTATAGTCTTTAGCCGTAGTGTGGCTGGGCTTTCCTGCCTTCGGTATAAAAACTACTTTGACCTCTCTCCACTGCTTTGGAACTACATTCCCTAGTAGGCATCCCTTAAAGATGTTTACCAGGGGTTGTAGAATACAGTCTCCGGCCTGTTGTAGCATTGCTGGAATGATACCGTCAGGGCCCGCGGACTTGTAGGGGTCGAACGACCTTATTGCCCATTCGCCTTATCTTTGTCCACTATTTTGGCGACAGTTTCCGGTGGTGTGGTGGTTCCGAGTTGCTCACGGAGATTATCCGAGTCAGTAGGAACCTGACACTGAGGAAAGTGTGCCTCCATTAGAGTCTCAAGCGATTCCTTACTGGACTCTGTCCATGATCCGTCCGGCTTGCGGATGCAGCTAAGAGCGCAATGCTGCTTAGACAGAACTTTCCTTAGCCTGGACGCCTCATTGACACAGTCTATGGATTCGCAGTAGACTCTCCATGATTCTCTTTTGGCTTTACAAATAGCCTTCTTGAAGGCGTTGAAACTGGATCGGTACGCGTCCCAGTCCCTTTCCTCCCCGCTTAGCTTTGCCCTATTGAACAGTCGCCTAGTCTTCTGACGTAGTAGTCGAAGTTCAGGATTCCACCAGCTGTCGCTGTGCTTCCTCTTGACACGACTTATCGTACAGGAAGACTTAAAAGCAGCGTTCAAAGTTCCCGTTAGGAGTTCAACCGAGTTCTCAATCGCGCGTTCGTCTGTGACTAGGGCGAAACGTTTCGGCCTCAGTCTTGAACGAACGATGGTCGCGAATTTCTCTCAGTTTGTACCCCTTGGGTTCAGAGGTGGTGAGGTGCAAGCCGTGTCAAACTTGACATTGAAAAGTATTCGGTTGTGGTCCGAGAAGGAACAGCCGTCCGATACCTTCCAGTTGTCAACCCTGACGTCGCTTGCCTCGGAAAGTAGAGTCAAATCAATTACCTCTTCCCTGACCCTATTCTGAAAGGTGGGCATGTTGCCCTTATTACAGATAGATAGAGAGGTGGAAAGGATAAATTGAAAAATTGACTCACCTCTAGCGTTGATGTTGCTGCTTCCCCATTGCGTGTGATGGCCGTTGGCGTCGCAGCCCAGCACCAGCGCGTGCCGTTTCGCACTGGCGAAGCCGACCAGGTCTCGGACCTCCTGGGATGGTGGGTCCAGCTCCTCGTACGGCAGGTACGCTGACGCCAGAATCAGGCTATGCCCTCCTCTTCGTTCAACCATACCCGCCGTTAGGTCTCCATTGCTGTATTGGGAGAGAAGAAATAGATTAATGTCATTCTTAACCACTATACAGGCTCGTAACCTACCTTCGGTTGAGGGTTGATATGATTTATATCGACCGACCCCAATCCAGAAATTTTGGATCTCACAATCCACGGTTCCTGAATCAGGGCCACATCGATATCCTCCTCCTCCATGAACCTCATCAAGTCGTGGGTTGCTGCTTTGGAGTGATGCAAGTTAATTTGCACCACTCGTAGCTGTTCCTTCAGTGGCTTGCTCACGGTTACCCGGAAAACGTACCTTGATGGAACCCAACCCGAACTTGATGACGCCCGAGCGTTGAATGAGGTGAGTGTATGACTGACGATCGATAGCGATCGTCAGATCATTTCCCATGCCATTCCTGCTCTTCATGTTCGTCAGAACTCTCCAATTCTGGACCGCCAGCTCCCTGTTTTGCACGCCTATAATCTTCAGCATGGATTCAGCCTCCGGAACCGGGGGCGGAATCCAGACCGAGACTATAGGCCTCAAAGGGAGGATGGATCGGGAGACGACCTCTAACTTGGCGCCCGGCCAGAGTTCGCCAAGGCCACCGATTGCGGAACGGATGAAATCCAAAGATTTCGTGTTCCCACAGCCGATGACCTTGACGCCCTTCTGCCAGCCCGCTCCGTCGAAGACGGTCTCCTCCCCATCAGCCCGAACTATGGCATCCAGAATTTTTGATTCAACAAGCAGCCAGTTGGCGGCCGAAATTTTCCCGTCGGGATCGTTCCGGTCAATAACAGCTGCTTGCAACTCATTGGGGACGGAAAAACTGGTAGACTGGTGGGTCTTTGGTTTTTTCGCCTCCTTCTGAGCATCCTCACCGGATCTGGCCCTCTTGGCAGCCTTGCCAGCCTTGGGGGCAGCCGTGGCTGTTTTTGGGCCGTCCCCGGTGATGATCGGCTTGCTAGTCCTTTTGGCAGCTTGAACAGCAGCAGCCGCAGTATTACCAGCGACCACTGCTGTCTTACCGCTGACGGCGGGAACCGCGCCGACTGGGTCCTTAGCAGCCTTGCCACTAGGTGGCTTGTTGGCTGCAGCGTGGACTGCCGTCGCGCTCTCGCCTCCCGCGGGAGCTGCCTTAGGGCCATGTGGGGCCTCAGGTTTCCCTGGCTCCGCCGATCCGACTGTTGCCGTTTTTCTTTCGAACTTTGCAACAATCTTCTGGTGTTTCTTGATGAGAACTTTGTCCCTGTCACCAAGCTCATTTTGCGGAGGTACTGAGCTGAACATTTGTAAGCCTTACGTGCTTTCTGATCAGCGGTTCTCTCCTCAGCTTTAGTCTCCTTCGGGGGCTCACCTAGCAAAGTGGCTTCCAGATCAGGGTCCAGAGTTTCGATGCTGCTACCTTGTGATAGGGTGGTAGCCTCATCGTCGGTGGCAGCATATGTAGGGTTTCCATCAGTACTTTTTAAACTCTTTTATTTGGAACTTACATTTTGCTTTACTCTTTTGAGCAAATATATGGCTTTCTTTATACTTAAGCCCCTATGTATACATATACTTACATAACAGTTTAATAGAAATTTGTATATCTTTACAAAATTAAATATAAATTCGTATAATTCGTTCATATAAATAACACAAATAAAACAAGTGAAATTCGGGAGGAAACCCTGCAATTCAATTCAGATTTCGTGCTTTGTTTTCATTGGTTGAAAATTTTGTATTCACAAATACTTCGTTTTTTGTAAATCGTGCCGCTTTTGCTTAATTGTTTTCATTGTGTTTTGTTAAAATAATTAAATAATTTTGAGTTTCAAAAGTCCTTGCTGTAAAAGTGCATGTAGTAAGAATATCGCGGAAAAATTTCAAAAAAAGAAAAAAGCAAAGAAAGAAGAGAATCATGCGGTGTGCAGTGGGCCTGTGTACACAAAATAATGAAAAAAAGGTACATGAGTGGTGAAGTGCTTTTCAAATGGAATATATATATATATATATGCATATATATGATTTAGATTGCGCAGTGCACTTCTTCCGGTTCCCCAAGGATGCAAGCCTTATACAGCGTTGAGTGAAGTTCTGTGGCCGGGAGACTTATTTGAATGTTCAAACGGCAAGAGTTTGCTCGCTGCACTTCACCCAAAACGACATCGAACGGCAAATACTCAATATTTATCTGTAAGGGTAAATTTACTGGAATTAAGAAGGGAATTGAAAATGGAAAAAATAATGAAGTAACAAATATTTAATTTTGCCCCACTGTGTTTCTCTCTCCAAAATTCAATCAACATTTTCAGCCAATAGGAAGCAATTTTGTATGACGTCACTGGTGCGGTTTCAAAATTAGTTTCTCCCGGAAGGCGCAATCTTCTATTCAATGAATCTTGGGTCGTGGGCAGCTTTGCTGTTTTGGTTATTTTTAACCAAACTTGGTAAATTTTTTTGCTGTTTTGAATTTTTGGTAATTTGGTAGCACACTCTGCGATTTGGTAGTTTTTTTTTGCTTGGTTCACCTTGTATGTTGTATGCATATTTTGCTCTCTCTTTCGCATACACAAATGATAATAACTGTGATGCCAATACTTATTATAGGGTGTTTTTTTTAGAGGTATAGAACTTCGAATTGAAATAAGACACAAGAAAATCGTTTTAATGTCCATCAATTTGGCTTTATTGGAAGGATAATTTTATGCCATTAATGTTTAAATATGATTTCGGGCATGTGGCCGCCGCGGCTAGCTTGAATAAAGCCAATTCTACAGGTCCAATTTTCAGTTGATGGACAAAGCTCCAATTGCTGTGCACGGTGGCGAATCGATTCATTCGGGTCCTCTTCAACATTTTGCTCTACAGCGGCAATTGTTTCTTCGGTGCGCACTGTTCGACGTCTCTGCGGATGCGTATTATCACATAGAGTAAACGTAGTGCGAAAACGACCCATGGTTAACCGAATTAATTGCTCTGATGGACGATTATGTCGACCATAAAATGGAAACTTCGCGAACTGAACCATTATTTTCGAAATAAATTTGCACGATTTGCAAGCGTTGTTCTTTTCTCAACCTGTTCATGATGAAATGGCAAACCAAACTGAACATAAATGACATTAGAGTTGCCAGATTTGACCACAAAATGCCAGTTTTATCTCTATTCGAAAAACAAACCTCTAAAAAACACCCTATATAATACATTTTCTGGGTAGGTGTCCCATTTTGTGCGGTGTGTCACAGCGCACAGTTGATGTGCGACTGGCCACATCAGTGCTGCCGAAAGTACTACCACAGATAACTCATCATATAGATGTCCAGCGGCCAAGGAAAAAATGTGTCAAAAATGTCACTCACACAAACACCGCTTCACACGCATTGTGCTCTGTTTTGAGATACAGAAATATGTGATTTTTAGTCAAAACGGCGCTTGTCTGTTATCATACCTTTTAAGCAGCCAGTCGGGATTGAGTGTTGATGGTCAAACGCGTAAGCGGGGTGTCTCGGACGACAAGTTCGCGGTTCGATCCTTACTGTAGCTGCTAAGATTTTGATGACTTTTTTTTAATAATATTTTTTTTTACGACCCGTGAGAACAATATAAATGAAAAATTTATTTGGTTTCTAGATCTCTTGATTAGTAAATTGTTTGGTTTTAGAGACACATATAATTGTTCGCAAGTTGTAAAATCAAGCAACCAAGCGCAGCATACGATTACAAACAACCATACAGCAAAAAGATTCGGTTGATGATGACAGGCGCTCATAGGCGTACCTAGGTATGGGCTGAGGAGGGTAGTTCCCCTCGTAATTCTATATTTTATATACATATTGTAACGATGAGCCAGTCTGTCGCGGTGCAAAGCAACCCTGCCGCTACGTGCCGTGCCATAACCCAATCTGGCAACGACGGCCGCGATAGTAACTTTTAGCCCAACCTGGCAACGATGGTCGCGGTCATCAGGGAAACTTCTAGTCCAATCTGGCAACGTGCGAGAACGATCTGCGTGACGGCCGGACAGAGTATAAAAGGTGGCCAGATGCGGTACAGCGAGCCAGTCTGGTTTTGACAAGTGAAGTTGCCACACGGAATAATTAAGCAAATACTTAAGTGTACGAACAGTAAAGTGTAAACTGTGAATAATAAAGTGACTGTTGGTGTATTTTATTGTCTGCGTTTAAGAAACTGACTGTGTTTTATTTTCAAATCACACAATCCAGAGATACGTGACAGCCCACTAGACTTAGTATCCGTAACAATATGCACAGAAATCGATATTCTATTCTATTTGAATTTTATATTCTGAATTTGGAAATGTAGTTACGTCTTTGTTCCCTTTAATTTGTTGCTGGGTACGTAATCGATAACTTTTTTGTTGATGGAATAGATAATTCACATAAATGTACTTTTGAATTTCAGAACTATTTGAAATAATTATTAGCGCCATCTAGTGGAAAAGGCCGAATTGTTTCCCTTTTCTTGCTACCTTTCAATGCAACTTTTAAATAAGGCAGTGTCAAATACAAACTGTCAATTATTACTTCACCTGTATAATTCCAGCGAAGTAGTTCCCATACGCACTTCGGCAGTGCTGCCGTTTTCAATTTTGTTTCAGTAGTACATGTTATGATTTTTGGGTAGTGTTTACGGACTTTGAGTAGTACACTTGCATATTTTCTTCACAGTGTATAAAATCGAAAGGATTCATCAACTACTAAATCAAATACTAAGTTTCAAAACACATAAACAATTTGATTTATAAAAAAGTGTAAGAAGCAATGTAATTCAGTTACAAAAATGCGTATAAACAAATTGCATATGTTTTTATTATATACTCATAGTAATTTGTTTGGTGGCAAAGCAATAATCGCTTAAGTCCTAAGTGATAATCGTTTTTGACCACAGATTTAATAATACTTAATAATACTTCTTTTCCGTTGAAAAAATTTATAAAGCTTTGATAAAATACTTAATCTTAACCAAAATTTACTTTATATAATAGTAGAATTATGATGATTTACATATTTGCTGATAATTTAATAATTATAATATAATTGACTGGCAAGACAGCCCGCTTACACGAGACTACGTCCTAGCTACCCGCAACCACCCGTGTTGTGCGTGTGAATTTGTACGCGGGTGGAAGGGACCTACAGTTTTTATGCCGGTTCCGATTTCCAGCTGAGAGGACAACCGCCGAAAGAGAAAACGAGTTTTCCCGTTATTTTTTTAGGTGTTATTACAGGCAGTATTTGAACCTGAGTCGCTGCCTTCGACTCGCGGTCCAACGCACTTATCAACTGAGCCACGGCGGCTGCAGGGCCCTACTAGTATCAAATATTGTTCGAATATTCCTTTTAGAAACAAACAAACAAGAGAAACTAATCAAGAGCAAAAAAAAAACGAAGCCCGTCGAAAAATATTTTGTATTTATAATAAGAAAATGTAATATTTTGTATTATATTTTCTTTAAAATGGCATAATTAGGAATGGGATAATTTTGACCATACGTTTAAGTTTATCACTTTATCAAATGCTTATATCATATGATTACAATACTGTGAAGTATTGAACGAACAGCATTTGGCAACGCGGTTAAAAAAGTTTCATTATCACTTTAGTCACACAGCAGTAACCCTACAACAAGCGTAATTGCTTGATGGCAAAAGGATATTTTATTAGAAATAAAAAACGACAACGTTGGTTTAAATTTCGTGCCGGTAACCAGCGTTGCCGTTTTGATTATTTTTAACCAAACTTGGTAAATTTTTTTGCTGTTTTGAATTTTTGGTAATTTGGTAGCACAATCTGCGATTTGGTAGTTTTTTTTTGCTTGGTTCACCTTGTATGTTGTATCAAAGAATATAGAATATAAAGAATACGCATCTTCAAAAATTTGTCAAGCGTGTTTCTTGATGCGGGCGGGAAGAGATGAGCGGAGGCATAGCTTGCGGGAAATTTGCTCGCGCTCAACAGTTTGCGATCTTGTTCGTCGAAGCGCAAGCGAAGAGTAAACAACGAACCAAAGCATCGTCATCGTCGTTTCAACGAAGATGATTCGGGATTCGCTAATGTTTTTGGTGTTGTCGTTTATTGTGTGTATGCTTTTTTGTGTTGTGATTGATTTTGCTGCAATGTCACCAGCAATCGAATGTTTGTGGTGTATGGCTTTTTGCTGGCCAATGCTTTGATTAATTTAAAAATTTGGTGGGTGATCCCAATTTAAAATGTTTGCAAATATTTTTGCGTGGCGAGTTCGAAGTAAAATTATTTGTTTATATTTTCACATGCTTGATTACAATTTAGAGAATATGGGAAAACTACGAAAAAAATTAACTGATAGGCATATTGACTTCAAAATTCGTGAAACACTTGAAATTAAAAATCATTAGATGCGTGTTTTAATGTTTTTTTTTTATCGAAATCTAACGGAGGGTTAGAAGATCGTATGGAAAAACAGAATTTAATAGGTCTATTGAATTTCAATAGGGCGAAAGCACTAAATAAAGAAATAATAAGACAAATATTTTGTCATAAGAAAATTGTATTACGGCATGCCTACGTTTACAAATAGTTTAAATGTTCTACACCTGAATAATTCCATGGCGAATGATGTGATCATAAATTTACAATATTAGATTTTCTTATTTTAGTTCTTTTAAACAAGCATTATATGTGGGCCGTAAGAAAAGTTCCAAAGAACGAGACGGAAAATTATTACGGCTAATAAAAACGTTTTCTTTTCTTTCCAATTCCATTTTTATTTAATTGTCTTTGTTGATTACTTATTATTTTTTAATTGCCTGTAGCGATCATATAGGTTGCCATGCCAGCCATATTATATTTTCTTTTCTATGATTTTTCGCACACTACAGTCAGCAGTGAGTTCAGGAGCAATATGCGACGCCGTGCAGGCTTATAGAAGAAGAACAAAAGCCAGCCAGAAAATAGAAATCGTTTTACAATTTCAGCTTTTTGCCAGCGCAACAACAAGAACAACAGCACATCGTCTTCCTCCTCGTCGCACAATTGAGCGAGAATGAACGAGTGAGCGCAGACGCGGCATTCGTGTTTCTATGATTTGCGCTCAGAGCATTGTGCTGTCGTTTCAAGTGTTTCCTCTTGTTGTCTACCCCCCCGCATCCAGAAGACGGGTGGCGATATCAGCACCCGCATTCAAATTTATGCTTGTATGAGATGCACACTCTTTATGTTTCATACTTTTTGGTTGTATGCATATTTTGCTCTCTCTTTCGCATACAAAAATTACAATAACAGTGATGCCAATACTTATTAGATTGTAAATTTGATTATTATTACATATGACTTTCACCTTCAAGTGGCACCTTCCTTACACTGCCTCATAGCTCTGCAAAGCGAAAATGTTCTGAACTTTTTCTTATTAAAACTAAACTTAGAAATAAGCTAGAAGTTGATACAATCAACAATATAATGCTCTCCAAAGAGATTTTGCCAAGAAACATTGAATCTAAATATGTATGGGCCTCAAAAAGCGAACTGTAGTTGGAATTGTGCCTTTTTGATTTATTGCAATCAGTTTTCCTAAAAGTCCACCTATTTCCTGGTTTTTATTTAGTTTGCACCTCAAAGTTTTCAAAAGAATTTACAAATGGAGAAATGCTTTAAACGACAAGATGTGATTGTTTTTTATAAATAAATAATTAAACGCATATTTATAAAAAATTGGTAGTTTTGGTAATTTTTTTTTAGAAATTTGGTAATTTTTTTCCTTTTGGCTGTGGCAACGCTGGTCGTGGGAAGAGCGGCAGTGTTGCCGTTGTACGACTAAAGTGTCAAATTGACCCTTTTTGGAGACCGATGCTAACTGACACCGACTTTTTAAAAATATGCTTATTTTGACACTTTTCTTCAAAATCATGCGACTTTCGCCCCATTTTTTATCAAAAAGTTTATATATTCATTTTCAAAATTGTTTCGTAAAGTTTATTTGTTTTATTTTTGCGTGTTTAAAAATACTTACAAAAAGGAAAAAAATTTTTTCACACTGGAAAAAATCTGTATGGGCGTGGAACTAGAGACCAAACATAGTAACGCTGCATACTCAGTTTTTCATTTCTACATCCTTTGTCCTTTTAAAAGGACTTCAAAATTTTGAAGGGAATAAAAAATAAAAAAAATATAAAAAATACTTAACATCGTTAACATATGGCGATATGTATATCAAATGAAAGAGGAAAAGCTCAAGAATTTAAATAAAATTGATTTTTTATCTATTTGTAAAAAAAGGACTTGAAAAAGGTCCTTTGAAAATTTTAATCCTTTATATCCTTGAAAATTTATAACGAATTTTCTTGAAAAGTAGGTATATTTAAACCCAAAATCTCCTTGATCACGTGTCCAAATTTCATTATTCTCGCTTCTTTGATTTTGTATCTTTTTTATTATTTAAAATACTGATACGCAAATAAATTAGAATATTTGTACTGCATTAGAATTGCAGCTCCCACCTTTTTTTAATAACTTTCGAACAAATAAAGTTAGAGTAATGAAATTTTGACACGTGATCAAGGAGATTTTGGGTTCTAACATAGTTACCTTTCAAGAAAATTCGTTATAAATTTTCAAGGATATAAAGGATTAAAATTTTCAAAGGATCTTTTTCATATCCTTTTTTTACAAACAGATAAAAAATCAGTTTTATTTAAATTCTTGAGCCTTTCCTCTTTCATCTGATATACATATTGCCATATTCTAGCTTGGTTAAGTATTTTTTATATTTTTTTTATTTTTTATCCCCTTCAAAATTTTGATGTCCTTTTAAAAGGACAAAGGATGTAGAAATGAAAAAGTAAGTACGCAGTATTACTATGGTTGGTCTCTAGTTTCGCGCCTATATGGATTTTTTCCAGTGTGAAAAATGCTGTCGCACGGTGTAATATGCCTTCCTTTTAGTATTCACTTTTGAAAGGTAACACTTAAGTACTTAAAAACTATACCTCTGGCAGCATTTAACCTTCTGCCTGTCCCTTGCTCAAAATCGCATTCACTGTCCTTTTGGGTCAGAATGACCCCAACCAAACGGTTATATAATTTATTAACAAAACTTGAAGAAATGTAACAGATCAATCACAAAAGAAAAGGAGAAAGCCCCAAAAAGTGTTTTTCTCGATTTGTACGCGGGTTGTAAGCGCGATTAACAAGTAGACGAGCGCACAAAACCGCTCAACCGTTTTCTTAATTCTGCCTGGAGTCAAATAGACCCCAAGGGAAAAGTAGAAGGTTAAACTACTTGCAACCCTTTAATTATGTCAAAGTTTTCTCGCAAAAATGTACAAAATTAGTCTGAATTAAATTTTTTGCGGCAGTAAGAAAAGCGGTTCTAACATGGACGGCATACCGCAGGAGAACCAGTGGAGCAGCGAATTGACGGCCAAGCAGAAACGGAATGCGAGGTCACTCCTGCAGCACTATGGGTCAATATTTGCAGCAGAAGTGGGCGGAAGAACAGCCATAGTGAAACACAACATCGACACCGGAAGTGCGAAACCAATCCGCCAACCGCCAAGACGAGTTCCTCTGGCCAAGATGGAGGAGGTCGCAACTTTAATCGAAAACATGGGTAAAGAAAAGGTCATAGAGCCTTCGTTAGGCCCTTGGTGTTCGCCGGTCGTGCTAGTCAAGAAAAAGGATGGCAGTACCCGGTTCTGTGTGGACTATCGGAAGCTCAATGACGTAACCAAAAAGGACAGTTATCCACTACCTCGAATCGATGACACCCTGGACACACTGTCAGGCACACAGTGGTTTTCCACGCTCGACTTACGTAGCGGCTATTGGCAGGTGGAGCTTGCAGACAAGGACAAGGAGAAAACGGCTTTCAGTGTTGGCGACGGTTTGTGGCAGTTCACCGTCATGCCGTTTGGACTCTGCAACGCACCAGCGACATTTGAGCGGCTAATGGAACGTGTGCTGAAAGGGCTGCATTGGCGGACATGTCTGGTCTACCTTGACGACATAATCGTGATGGGTTACAGCTTTGACGACCACCTGGGAAAGCTAAAGGAGGTATTCGAGCGAATACAGAAAGCTGGGCTTAAACTCAACCCAAAGAAGTGCTCGCTGTTTCAAAAGGAGGTCAAGTATCTGGGTCACACGGTTTCCGCCCGCGGAGTACATACGGATGAAGGCAAGATCACGGCGGTGAAGGAGTGGCCCCGACCACGCACTCTTCACGAACTCCGCAGTTTCCTGGGCCTGTGCACATACTACCGAAGATTCGTTCCTGAATTTGCGAACATAGCTGGCAGCTTGCACAAGCTGACGAAAAAGAATCAAGCCTTCGCGTGGGGCGAAGAGCAGGAGCAGGATTTTGCACGACTGAAGGAAATATTGTGCACTGCTCCAATTCTGGCCTTCCCCGTGCCTGGAGATGTTTGTGCTGGATACGGATGCAAGTGGGCATAGTATTGGTGGTGTGCTATCACAGATAATAGATGGCCAAGAACAAGTGATAGCCTACTACAGCAAAATTTTGTCAAAGCCGGAACGCAACTACTGTGTGACACGGATGCAGCCCTTTTAGCACACGTTCCATTAGCCGCTCGAATGTTGCTGGTGCGTTGCAGAGTCCAAACGGCATGACGGTGAACTGCCACAAACCGTCGCCAACACTAAAGCCGTTTTCTCCTTGTCCTTGTCTGCAAGCTCCACCTGCCAATAGCCGCTGCGTAAGTCGAGTGTGGAAAACCACTGTGTGCCTGACAGTGTGTCCAGGGTGTCATCGATCCGAGGTAGTGGATAGCTGTCCTTTTTAGCCACGTCATTGCGCTTTCGATAGTCCACACAAAATCGGGTACTGCCATCCTTTTTCTTGACTAGCACGACCGGCGAACACCAAGGCCCTGTTCTTCCGCCCGCTTCCGTTGCAAATATTGGCCCATCGTGCTGTAGGAGTGACCGTGCCTTCTGTTTCTGCTCGGCTGTCAATTCGCTGCTCCACTGGTTCTGCGGTATGGCGTCCATGTTAGAACCGCTTTTCTTACTTCCTCCGGGTGGACTGCTTTCGCAATTGACAACTGCTTCAGCCTTTCTACACTCGCCAATGACCGCATCTTTTCCGACATATCTGGGTGTGATCAGTGGGTTGAGTATCCTGACTGGTATTTTGCCATTTTTGGGTTTCACTAATGTCCGTCCGATAATTATGTTGTCGTATCCTTGTTTTGGTGCTTCTACAACCCACAGCCGACTTGTCCCATCGTCCTCGTCCACCTTTGCCCACACAATCGCCTCGGAATTCGCTGGTATCTTCTGGTGTTGACACGAGACAACTTTCCTTACCGCCATGCTTCTCTCATAGCCAGTGTGCAGAGGGAATTCAACGTTGGCATACCTCAGCACATTTTCTTTCAGGTTCACCGTAAAACCGTGCCTAATCATGAAATCGACGCCGATAATCACGTCGTCCATTATATCCGCGACGATGAACTCATGTTCCAAGCTGCTGGTGCCGATAGCAATTGTTTTTGTTACTTTTCCTCTTATCGGCGCACGCTCGCCAGTCGCAGTCCTCAGCTGTATGCCATGCAGTGGTTCCCAGTTCTTCAGAAGCTTCCTTTTTATGATCGAATATGACGCTACAGTATCCAGTGTCAACACGAACAACTTTCCATCTATCTTTCCTTCAATCGTCAAGCTGCTGGGTTGTCGCTCCAACTGCGAGACAAGGACGGTAGGGCAGCAGATTGTGGGGATCAGCTCACGCCCCTTTGGGC
This sequence comes from Melieria omissa, assembly GCA_963971225.1. Classification (NCBI taxonomy): domain Eukaryota; kingdom Metazoa; phylum Arthropoda; class Insecta; order Diptera; family Ulidiidae; genus Melieria; species Melieria omissa. Next base: position 66,636,171 of record OZ020270.1, read on the forward strand.
TGACCCGTTTTAGTTTAACGACTCGTCGTCCTCAGCCCTGCGCTTGTTGGCTGGGCCTCCATTGTCAGTATTCCTCGCTTCAGGCGATTGCGATCGAGAACGGGAACGCTCTTCCGTTGGCGGCAGTCTCGTGATATGTGGCCCTGCTTGCCGCATGCCCAAGAAACAATTTTAGAGGAGACCACCCGTGGCCTGCCCGGTGTCTCAGAGCTTATGGCTTGTATCGCAATGTCGTTGTCCGACTGAATTTGGCGTATCCGTGCAGGTGCATATCGAGTGCTCCCAATCCATGTCGCCTCATATGTCATTGCGCTGGTCACCGTCTCTTTAAATGTCGGCTTGCCCATCATCAACGCACTGCGACGTGTCTCCGGATCATGAAGACCTTCAATAAATGACTCAATCGTCATCCTCTCCAGATGATCAGCGCCGAAGACCGGATAGCACAACTGTACGAGCCGTTCAATGTCTGCTGCATATGTCTGCAGCGCCTCGCTGGCTCTTTGTCTGCGGTTCTTCAGCTCACAGTAGTATAGCGTATGGTTGTGCTCGTTGCTGTACTTCGCTGCCAACGCTCTCATGACGGCCTCATAATCACTTCTCGAACATTGCGGAACTGATTTCATTACTTCACCCGCAGGACCTTTCACTTTGGTCGACGCCTCTTGTTCGATGCCTCGTGATTCACACGCCTCTCGCAAGCGCAGTTGCAACTCCACCTTACCGCCAGCAGTCGGCAAATTCCAGGCAGCCAGCTCCTTCTTCAGCTGGTCCACCTTCAGCAGCTCGAGTTTAACCATGTCTGCGTTTTTATAATTTTATTTATTTTTATATTCAGTAACCCAATCCGAACTTCTGACACCAAATGTTACGAAATTCCACAGTTCGTTATCGACGGTTCGTTTTGATTGTATTTGAAAATAAAACAACTTCAATTATTCAGCGCAAATTCAGAACTAACAATCCTTTATTTACAGAATTTACACTTCGCTTGTATCTACACTTGTTACCACTTTGCTTGCTTAATACAGACTCGACTCATTGCGCTGCACACTGCTGCTTTTATACCAGTTTTCTTATCGCGCCGAAGTTTCTTGCAACTTTCGATTGGAAAGCGCTCGACCATTCTCGCACAGCCCATTTCTTCGAGAACCATCCTTGCCATATCGGACTATACCAAGCGAATTATACCAAATTTGCCGTACTTCAAAGTGCATGCCTAAAAGTATGCTTCGAAAACATTCGTGCAGAGAAAAGCATTCCTGTACAGTACGACACGGAGTTTCTCATCGTATCAATATGTGGAATCCACAATTTAAAAAATATTTCACACATAAAGATTGTACCAAATCGTATAACTATCCTCAAAATCAAAAATAGTGTGATCATTTTAAAGCGTAGTGACTTTTTAAGTCGATAAGTTACCCCCTTTTGACATTCGTTCTCATATATTTTTGCACGCTATACTCCGTCGTAAAATTGCTACCGACAGCGTATGTACGCACTGCGCTGCTCGCAGAATAAACCACAAAGCAAAAATAATTCGAATTCAATTTTCATTTCCTAGCCGGCAACAATAACAACAACCATAGCTTATTGCTCTTCTCCCCATATATGTAAGAACAAAGAATATGAAGTAATATAGAACGCGCATCTCATACAAGCAAACGCGTTGTACTTGGGTACTGCTGGTAGTACCCTCTGTTATTGACAGCAGAAATCTCTGTTACTAACAGCAGAAATCTCTGTAACTTCGGCGTAACATGTGAATTGAAGTCGCTTCTGTACTCATTCGTATTCTCGCTGCTGTTGCGCCACTTGATAAACATGACGATGAACGCTGCTTTTGTTGTCGCGGGGAATAGCATTATAATATTGGCAAACAAAAAAAAGTTAGCGGTATACTGTTTTTTGCGCTGTGCCGTGCAGGCGGGATAGCATTGATGTTGTTGGTAATTGTTGCGTCGTTATTTCTGCTTTCTTTTTTATAATCACAAGCAAATTACAATTAGCAAAAAAAATGCGTGAACTTGGTGTAGTAAAATATGGGTGCAAACATGTTGCACAAGAGCGTTTATAGTTATTTATTAAGAATATTATTGTAAGGTTTTATGTTTATTGTTTTACTTTCGTTTAAATTTATCTTTCATAAATAATAATTTTTAATAAGAATTTTTTTATTTGCCAACAATTATTTTCAATTTTCGTTCTTTCGAACTTCCTTTTTGCACAGCCCACATGCAGTGTTTTCGTAGAAGAACTAAAATAAGAAAATCTAAAATTTGGACTCTATGGTTACAGCACTCACCATGGAACCATTCAGGTGTAGCATTTTTACAAGATTGTAAAACATGTGCCTTAACCCATTAAGCCCTGAGCGTTGCGTTTGCGCAACGTTTGGGAATTTCGCTACATTAAGTAATTCATAAAGATATAAGACTTGAAAATGGGTAGAATTGGATTCGAATTGATCGTTTTAGATTCTGTCATACCGAAATTTCAAAATTTTTTAAATATTCATATCTTTTTTTCGATCCAAAGTCAAAGGTTTTTTTTTGGGGAATTTTTGAAATTCAATTAAAAATACTTATTCTTCAAACCTATCAAAATCCCTTTGTGGGCTGCATTTTGTAATGCTAAACTATTTAAAAATAAGTTTAAACAAATTTTTTTTTTTTTTTAATTTTATGTTTTGTATGTGACTAAGGCCCAAATTGCGTTTGCGCAACGTACCCTCCTGGTTCAGGGGGTGGGGGTATGAATTATTTTCTTGATTTTTTTTCTTGATTAGGTCAATTACTAAGATTGTGCAAAATTTTATGGAAATCGCACAAGCCCTTCTGGGGTCAGGTTTTAATGGGTTAATACCAATTTTTTCAGGTTCTGCTTCGAAGATTTTATGAAAAATTAAAATATGTTTTATGCATACATTCATTAGGGAATTGGAAGGAGCAAAAAGATTACCAAAATCAGAAATTGACTGATAATTTTTGTGAAAAATAAAAATTTCACTTGGAGCAGTCAAAACTTCATCCCTTTTTCTCAATTCGTCACCGCATTTTTCACAATTTAATTTAGGAATGATTTTGTACGCTACGTATCCAACAAAATACCTCATGGAAACCAGCTCTAAGTTAATATCTTTCGGATTACAAAAGGTGTCACCTACAAAATACGCCTCGTGCATCTCACTACTTAGATCAAGATTTTCCAGGATTTCATTGTCATTATCATCGCCATTAGCCTGCAAAACATCCTCATTAAAAGAAGCGCTTGAAATTAAATTAGTCATTGAATCTTGCGTCTCTTCACAATTGGTAGAGGAGCTAAACTTTATTATTTTAAAGGCTAATAACCTGGCTAAGATATTATTAAGTTCAGCTACAGAGGAGTTACAATTATTACCTCCTTTTTGCCTTAACACAGCAAACGTATTCTCCAACTTGTCCTGGTTAAAGGCCTTTGTCATAATAAAAAACTTGTCCGAATTATCTTTTAATATTTCATCTACAAGTAGAAGGACCGATTTTAAGGATAGTTTCATGCCATCTAGGAAGAAAACTCGTTTTTTTTCATCAACAAATTTCACTTCCTCTAGATAATATAAAAATGTTTGAATAAATGTGTGCGATTCTTTCTTAATCTGAAGAGCAGATCGGTAGCAGTTATCTGCATACAAAGATCCACTATTCATGCAATCAAATATTTGATCAATTTTTGCTATAAAATCAGCTGTGGATAACGCTACCTCTTGTGTGATTTTTTTAAATCCACTTATGTCTGAAATTGTTCTGATAGCAGCTTCAACTGTTTTACTGAACACTTGCGTGGCAAATTTAACACGCATTTTTTCAAATGAATTTGGAAATATGTGTTGTCTAGTCAATTTTGGGCACATTTTGGTTTTACAATTTTCTTCCCTCTCCCAAAGCTCTTGAACTACTTTAAAGCTAACTAAACCATCAGGCGTTTTCAAGTCGCATTTAAGCCAACCATTTCGCAATGACTTGATTAAATGTGGGAAATCGAACATGCAATAAATTTTTTGATTTTGAAATTGAAAGTATGGTTTCTCTATACATACGCCTAAGTCGGAGAAACACTTTCTATTAGAAGACCCCTGATCACAAACCAAAACGTTCACTACTATACCAAAATTGCTTAAAATTTTAAGATTTTCTTTAATTATTTTGCACAACGTATCTGCTGTTAATCCATTCTCTGACACAAAATAGTTTAAAATTGAACACCAACTCGAGAACATGGACTTCAACATAAATACACATACTTGCTTACCAATTTTTTTTGTTCTTTCGAAGCCTGTGCATTCAAATCCGTCAATTAAATCTAGTTTTTGATTGTATCGTAATTCTCTACGTATTGCCATTTCGTCCATTAAAAGAACCATATTATTTTCATTTTTTTCCTCCAACTCTAAGCACATCTTTTTAATGAATTCAAAAGCCACATTGTTGATACCGGGCTGAAGGAACTTTATTGGAGCCCACCGATTTAAGGTGCTGATATGTGGCAAATTGAAATTTAACTTATCTCTTAGGAAAGAATATGTTGATTGTGAAATATAAAAAATATTTTGCGCTAAATATTTCACTTCGTCAGAATATTCTTTTGGCCGGGTGCTAAGTAAAAGTTTACAAAATGTTTTGGATTCCAAGTTGATATGTTTTAAAGAATCAATTGAATTTTTTAAAGTCTTTGAACAACAATTCTTGGATTTTAAAATAAAGCGCTTTTCTTTTCGCAATTTTTCGTTAATTTTTTTGAATTTTTTTAATAGGTCGCTGTATTTCTTTTTGTAATAATGGGTTATTTTGACGTTTTTTTCGCAATTACTGCATACTATGTCATCATAACGTGGTCGTTTCAATGAAGAATCTGGTTCTAAAAATTCTTCATCCGAAATCTCATGATCTTCGTCTAAGTTTAAGGTTGGAATCGCATCCTTTTTTAGAAACCTTTTTCCTACATAAGTACTGGAGAAATGATTTTCACAAATATACAGTTTTCGGTTATAGTCGTCATAAGATATATTGCATTTTTCGCGCCAAATTTGGCCAAACACGAAATCAGCAGCGGGGAATCTAAATAATCTAAGATTCTCGCATTGTCGTCTCGATTTTTTGCAACAGCGAACACAACATTGAATTCCAGACGTTGAGGAATTTCTATTTGTCTTTATATTTGTAGCCATATTGTAACAAACCGAAACACAAAATAGAATTACAATGTTGGACAATGGCGTTAAAATACTTCTTAAAAAAATTCAAAATTGGTATCAACCACGTCAAAATATAAACAAATAATTTTACTTGGAATGCGCCACGTAAAAATATTTGTAGAAATTTCAAATTGGATTCAACCACGTCAAAAAAAAAACGCTGCAAAAAATTCAAAATTGGTATCAACCACGTCGAAATATAAACAAATGATTTTACTTGGAACTCGCCACGTAAAAATATTTGTGAAAATTTCAAATTGGATTCAACCACGTCTAAATATTTGCAGGTTTTAAAAATCAATCAAAGCGCAGCATTTGAGCAAACAGCCATACACCACAAAGCTTCGATTGATAGTGACATTACAGCAAAACCAAAAAGCATACACACAATAAACGACAACAACAAAAACATTAGCGAATCCCGAGTCATCTTCGCTGAAACGATGATGACGATGCCTTCGTTCGTTGTTTGTTTTTTGTTTGCGCTTCGGCAAACAAGATCAAGAAACATGCATGCAAAAAATGATTGAGCGAACACTACGCTGCAACAACCACCACTTCAATGTACACGAGTGAAGCCGTTGCGAACAATAACATAGCTTTTTGCTGTTGTCCTACGCAAATCTAACAGAAAATGTTATGAACCTAACATTTTCAAATGCCTACGCTTCGCTCTTCCCGCTCGCATCATAGCAACCGAAAACACTTGTGTGCCCACATGCGCGTTCTATATTACTTCATATTCTTTGGTAAGAAGCAACTTCGTTTTGTTGGCCGACAACAACGACAACCACAGCCGACGCTATTTTTCCTTCAATGCTTCACGGAGCCGCATACGATCATTACTTTCTTCTTATTTCTGTGCTGTTTGTTCTGTAATATAACAGAAGCGAAAGCTGTGGTGCTTGTAATGTTAATAGCAGAGGACGTAATGTTCAATTTATAGTGGTCGTAATATTACGACTCCTTAACATTTTTGAATTTGTATGAGATGCGCGTTCTGTATTACTGTTTATTCTGTGATAGTACACATGCATATTTATTTTCAGAGTGTAAAAATCGCAAGGATTCATCAACTACTAAATCAAAAACTAAGTTTCAAAACACATTAACATTAAATTTGATGTATAAAAAAGTGAAAGAAACAATGTAATTCAGTTACAAAAATGCATATTGGCTAAATGAGTGCTGTCTGTAATGATCTGTCGTTCCCACTGCTAATCCCTTCCTTTCCTTGTCCTTTTGTACGAATATTTCCCCCTATTTTCTGCTCCCCGGCTTCGGCCGTTTGTCTCGTTCAATGTTTCATGTATTCTTTGTAACCACTCATTATTCGAACGTCCACGAATAAACACCCCAATCACCTAACCGCACCCGCGTTTCATTTACCACGCTCCGCGACGATCGGTTTTTACACATATAAACAAATTTTATATGTTTTTGTTATATACTAACTAGCTGACTTTTTTTATAATGAAATACGCGAGATGGCGAATCTATGGCGATGCAAATTGACGAAGAAAACCAACTAAAGGAAGAGGAGGAGCTACTGATTAACGCAATCGAGGCCCACAAATAAGCAATATTGCTTAAGAAATGGACTTCGCTTGAACCGGATTTAAATTATATGGGCGGTGCCATGCCCTCTTATTCAATACCTGCCCCTTATTCAATGCCCTCTGTCGAAAGAGAAAATGGTGGTGGTGCATGCTTCTAGATCTACTTTTATCACGGCTCAAATTGCGTTTGCGTTTTCTTGGCATTGTTCACTTTACAAAACGCACAAACATAACTAACATGACATATGACATATGAAACATATGACATCCCGGCAAACTGGGTTTCGCACAACATTTGAATTTATTGAAGTATAACGCTATCTGTCATCTTTCTTTTATATATAGAGATTTAAGTTATATGGGTGGTGCCATGCCCCCTTGTTCAAAACCCACAACACTCCCTCTGTCGAAAGATATGAGTACTTGATAGGTTCATACTGTTGCGCGCGTGTTCACAAAAACAAATATATCAATATAGCTCGTGGTGGATACGGGGTGGTATGCTGGGTTGGTCTTCGGCTAGTCATGTCGGCTGGGTCGAGGTTCTTGTAACCACACACCAAGCAACACGCAACAATAGAAAAATAATAATCATGCCAAAATATTCATAAGCCGTCTTTACTATGACCGGGTGAAAAAGAAAAAAAAACAAACCCAAACAGCGCGAAACAGGCAAGAAATGGTGTCACACCTGGAGTAGGGTCGGTGTTATACCCTGGAGTGCACTTCTCCCTCCCATTGGTATACGCCTATGGCTACCTAAGCACTCGAAATTTTTAGTTAGCCCCTTTGCTAAATCGTTAGCTACGCTTATGCCATCCTACACAATTTGTATGTCGACATTCCACTTAATTGAAATTTAAAGACTCATTTTCCGAAATATGGAACAAACAAAAAACTTCATTTTCAATATTTAGATTTTACAAAAAAAACATTTTATGGAATCTTACGTTAACTTTAAGTGGAAAACAAATGCCTCAAAATTATGCTAATTTATAATATGTAAATTCCAAATATAATAATTATGTTCACTTACTTACATACTTCTCCATCGCTGTTCGTATGGCCAGCGAGACGATGATGGTTGCTGCTCAACCGAATTAAGCTAGATTTAGGAAATTAGCAAAATTTTAAAGGCTTACATTTCTAGTCAATTATTTTAACGTAATTAGGAAATGAATTCTTACAGTTTTATGAAAAATTTTAATTTTTTTTCTTTTTTACATTTGCATGCCTATTATTTAAGGTTTACAATTTTAGAAGATATTTAGTATTTCTAGTCGCAAGATTTTTACATTTTAATATTTTAGCAACATTTTCCTTCATTTTACATTTTAATATTTGAGCCAAATTTTTACATTTTAAATTCTCTTTTATTTTTTTCTTTTTAGCAAGTTTTTAAACAACAATATTAGGAAATTTTACGTCTTCTTTTAGCGCACTTCAAATTTTACTGCACTTACATTTTCACTGCTATTTTATCGAAATAACTAAAGGTCATTTTAACTTTCAAGTTTGGGGTTAGAAAGCTAACCACTTATTTAAATTGGTTCGTATCACATTTTCACGTCATCTATTGGCAGTTTGCTATACCCTTAATTAGATTGGTAATTCAAATCTTTTTTTCTTATAAAATCATTTCGAAGAAACCGTGGCAGAAGGGGTTAAATCTTTTCCAGGTGTCGCAGCGCAGGAGATACTCCTCTATTGCTCCACTATGCTATGCTTGCTCCTCCGGAAAAATTTCAGATTGGCGCTTTTATGGGCAGTATGAAGTGCCTCGTGGAAAATTTTGGGCTTCTCCAGTGTTTGAGTGCCTGAGGGGTACGCCAATTAGTACTCCGGTTAAGGCGGGGAATTTTAATGGTAAGGAACTTACCAAATGGCTCAATATCACACACACAAAATACAAACACTTTTCCTTCGCACGCACTTGCTTTGTACTTTTAGTAAATTTTGATCTTCCTTACAGTTTGAGCGAGCCGTGTGATTTTGGATGCTTAAATAGCTCATTTTTGCATAACGGGCAAATCATTCGATATTAGCAAAAAAAAATTTGGTTTATTGCCTTGTTTACGCAAAAGTGCTTCTGCAATGTACCAACAATTTGCCAGCAATACTGCAAGAGGAATGCGCTCACCAACACCACGGTGCATGCTGAGCTCAACTGCAGCGATGTGCGGTGTGTGCTGGGATGTGTGTGTACCAGTGTTGTGCGCGCTCGCTTAGTAGGAACAGTTGAAACCCCTTGCACATTACTGACAAAGTAAGGTTTGATACTAGGGTGCACAGCTACTAGTGCAATGATAGAAAAATGGAATGGTTGAATTTGAATTGAATAGAGTGAGAGTTGGATTGAATGAATATTGAATACTAAACTTGAGCGAACCGTAACAATACCAAGTTTCGTTACTGTGCGACTTATAGTTCAGCAAAATTTTTTATTCAAAAAAAATGTGCCACACCCCCTGTCCAACGCCCATAAAATCTTACCAGTGGAATGATTCATCTATGGGACGACGGGTACTAATTTTCCGTGTTGTACGATTTGGTTTATATGGGCGGTGCCACACCCCCTTGTTCAATGCCCTCATCATTCCCTCTGTCGAAAGATATGAATAAATGGTAGGTTCGTACTTAGTTTCATTGCTGTGCAACTTATAGTTCAGCGGAATAATTTGGTCACAAACAAAATGCCACGCCCCTTGTCCAATGCCCATTAAATCTTACCAGGGGAATGACTCATCTATGGGACGACGGGGTACTAAATTTCAGTGTTTTGCTACTTACAATTTCGAAAATATTCCATTTTAAAGATTTTGCTTGTATGGGTGGTGCAACGCCCCGTTGTCCAAAACCCGCCTCATTCCGTCTGTCGAAACATATGAGCGCATGATAGGTTCATGCTAAGTTTCATTGCTGTGGACTTATAGTTCAGCAGAATAATTGGGTCACAAAAATGTGCCACGCCCCTTAATAATAATAATAATAATCGCAATAATCGCTTAAGTCCTAAGCGATAATTGTTTTTGACCACAGATTTAATAATACTTCTTTTTCGATGGACTTCAATAGAAAAAACTTATTAAGCTTTGATAAAATACTTAATCGTAACCAAAAGATCTTTTCAACAATATAGTAGCTTAATTTTTGCATAGCTAGAATACGTACAAGTTCTTGCCTAATTCAGCCCAATTTATAACTATCTGTCTACGGATATACTCTAAAAACCCCATTTTGAAGATATTTTTATAAAAAACTAGTTGGGCCCTGCGGCTTTGCACGCAAGTTTGAAGTCAATGGGCCCAATAAATCAAGTTTATTCATACTACACTCTATGAGAGGTGCCACGCCTCTTTTATGTTATGCCCAATCCATTCCTCCAGTCGAAGGGTGTGACCCGGTTTCAATGATATGCGACTTTCATTTCCAAAGTTACAGTCGCAAAAAATTTAGTCGCAAAAAATTTAGTCGCAAAAAATAGACCGTCAGTAGAATGACACATCTATGGGACGATTGTATACAAAACTTCAAAGCTTTCCAACTTATTGTTCCGAAGCTATTCCACATTAAAAATTTGGGTTGTATGGGCGGTGCCATTCCCATCGTCCAATACCCACCCTACTCTTCCTGTCGAAGGGCACGTCGAAATCGTAAGTATGTGCCAAATATCTTGATGTGTGATTTTCAGTTCCAAAGTTATTGAAAATAATAAGGTCGCGTAAAAAGTACCACGCCCCTTGTCCAACGCCCATACAATTTAACCACTTGAACGACACGTGTAAGCCATGATGCTATATCAAATTTCAATGCTGTTCGACTTTTAATTCCGAAGATATACCATATTAAAATTTAGGTTGTATGGGAGGTGCCACGCCCACCTGCCGTACAAACATGTGTTATACATATAAACCTTCCTCTTGAATCACTCTATCCATTAAAAAAAACCGCTTAAAAAACCGTTGCGTAGTTTTAAAGATTTAAGCATACATAGGGACAGACAGCGACAGCGACTTTGCTTTATACTTGGTATATATGTAGTGATGTTCATTTTTTGGTATCGCATCCGTTGCGCTGTTTTCCAAGTTAAACGCTTTATCAAAAGCTTATATCATATAATTACAATCCTGTGAAGTATTGTACGAACAGCATTTGGCAACGCGGTTAAAAAGGTGTAATTGTCACCTTGGAACAGAAGTGATAGAGTTGCTCACAAACCAAGGATATTTGGTTAGAAATATAAAACGGCAAGGACGACTTTTAAAGTCAATGTCGTACATCTTATTTATAAAAAACTTAACCCTTAACTGCATGGGGCAATTATTTTCGAATTAATCTAGAGCAAGCAAAAGCATGATATAAATTGATTCAACAGATTTACGAAGGATTTAGGAATAGTACCATATATGGTACGCCATGAATTTAAGGGTTAACATTCTGTGTGTAGCCAGTGTTTGAGAAAACGGTTCATTCTTTCGGGAAAATTTTGTTCGTGTGTGATAGAAGATATCAATGCGGTGGTTTATAGCAGTATTACATGTTTGTACGGCAGGTGTGCGTGGCACCTCCCATACAACCTAAATTTTTAATCTATACTATTACACTGTGTGACAGCCTTTTTCACACTGGAAAAAATCCATATGGGCGTGAAACTAGCGACTAAACATAGTAATACTGCGTACTCAGTTTTTCATTTCTACATCCTTTGTCCTTTTAAAAGGACTTCAAAATTTTGAAGGGGATAAAAAATAAAAAAAATATAAAAAATACTTAACCTCGTTCGAATATGGCGATATATATATAAAATGAAAGAGGAAAGGCTCAAGAATTTAAATAAAATTGAATTTTTATCTATTTGTAAAATAAGGATATGAAAACGGTCCTTTGAAAATTTTAATCCTTTATATCCTTGACAATTTGTGTAGAATTTTCTTGAAAAGTAAGTATGTTAAAGCCCAAAATCTCCTTGATCACGTGTCAAAATTTCATTAGTCTCGCTTAATAGATTTTGTATCTATTTATTACTTAAAATACTGATTTTGTATCTATTTATTACTTAAAATACTGATTCTCAAGTAATTAACAATTTTTTTACTTCATTAGACTTGCAGCTTCCACCTTTTTTTTTAATAACTTTCAAACCAATAAAGTTAGAGTAATAAAATTTTGACACGTGATCAAGGAGATTTTGGGTTCAAACATACTTACTTTCCAAGAAAATTCTACAAGAATTTACAAGGATATAAAGGATTAAAATTTTCAAAGGACGCTTTTCATATCTTTTTTTTACAAATAGATACAAAATATATTTTATTTAAATTCTTGAGCCTCTCCTCTTTCATCTGATATACATATCGCCATATTTTAACTAGGTTAAGTATTTTTTATATTTTTTATATTTTTTATTCCCTTCAAAATTTTGAAGTCCTTTTAAAAGGACAAAGGATGTAGAAATGAAAAACTGAGTACGCAGTATTCCTATGTTTGGTCTCTAGTTTCACGCCCATATGGATTTTTTCCAGTGTGAAAAATGCTGTCGCACGGTGTAATCGGCCACACTCACTTCCCGCGCGCACTAAGCTAACAAAACAAGGCTACGGTACATGTCTGAAAATTAATGATGATGTAAAATTATTCTGTTTTTCATAGCGGTAAACATAGGCTATATACGGTTGACCACGCCCACCTTTTACGCCTTCCTGCCAAGCCCATTATCATGACAGAAATTAACTGTGGTATATTTGTGCAAAACGATATGGATATAAAAAAATTGTTATGGATATAAAAAAATATGTTGTATATAAAATTAATGTATGTTTGTTTGTTGGTCCCACGACACTAATACTTAAAAACTAGACAGCCGATTAGCTGAATTTTTCATGGAATGTTCGTATTCACTAAGTCTCGGTAAACCACATAGTGCGAATACGACCCGATAGGTAGGTATGGCACCTCCCATACAACTTAAGTTTTCAATATGGAATATCTTCGTAATGAGAAGTCGGACAGCATTATGTGCAGTTTCACTGGTAAAACTTTCTGAGCGTTGGACAAGGAGCGTGGCACTTTTTAAGCAACTCAAATGTTTTGAACACCTTTGGAACTACAAATCACACATCAAAGAGATTTGACACAAACTTACGATTTAGATGTGCCCTTCGACATGGGGAATAGCGTGGGTATCGGACGAGGGGGCTTGGCACTGTTTTTTAACGTGAAATACCTTCGGAATTATAAGTCGGCCAGCATTGAAATTTGGTACAGCATCATGGCTTAGACGTGTCGTTCAAGTGATTAAATTGTATGGGCGTTGGGCAAGGGGCGTGGCACTTTTTAAGCGACCCTATTGTTTTGAATAACTTTGGAACTGCACACACATCAAAGATATTTGGCACATACTTACGATTTAGACGTGCCTTTCGACAGGGAGAGTAGGGTGGGTATTGAACGAGGGGCATGGCACTGCCCCTAGAACCCAAATTTTTAATGTGGAATATTTTCGGAACAATAAGTTGGAAAGCTTTGAAGTTTGGTATACCATCGTCCCATAGATATGTCATTCTACTGGCAAAATGTTATGGGCGTTGAACAAGGGACGCGGCGTATTTTTTGTGACTGAAATTTTCCGCGTAACTTTGGAACTGAAAGTCGCATATTAATGAAACCGGGTCACACCCTTCGACTGGAGGAATGGATTGGGCATTACATAAAAGAGGCGTGGCATCGCCCATAGAGTGTAGTAAGGAGAAACTTGATTTATTGAGCCCATTGACTTCAAGCTTGAGTGCAAAGCCGCAGGGCCCTACTAGTATGGTATATCCTCGCAATTATAAGTCGGACAGCATTGAAATTTGGTACAGTGTCATGGCGTACACGTGTCATTCCACCGGTAAAATTTAATGGGCGTTGGACAAGGGGCGTGGCACTTTTTTAATTCCGGTGTTACACTTTTCATACTTTTTCCTTAAAATATTCTTAAAATTCCTCAAAATATGTTCTTTTATATGTTCCATTTATAGTCTGAAATACTACATGGGCTGAAAAGTCTTTGGCCTGACATAGAGATGGCGCCAAAAATTAAGAATTATTGTGTTGTTCATGGAAAACCATCCTTAACTTAGATTCTGTCAAAGTTTCATGACATTTGGTTGACTCGTTTTCAAGTTATTGCTTTCGAAGTGACGCTACCTCTGAATTCTTGTAAACAATGGAAAAAAGTGAATTTCGTGTTTTGATAAAACATTGCTATTTGATGGGCAAAAATACAGTGGAAACAAAAGCATGGCTTGATAAATGTTATAATACATCTGCTCCACCAAATTCAACTATCAAGTATTGGTTTGCTGAGTTTCGTCGTGACCGTACGAGCACCAGTGATGCACCGAGTTCAGGGAGGCCAAATGAGGCAGTTAATCCGGAAAGCATCCAAAAAATCACGGACCTTGTGTTAAATGATCGCAAAATAAAATTGAGTGAGATAGCTAACATCATAGGCATCTCAAAGGAACGCGTTGGTCATATCATTCATGAACATTTACACATGCGGAAGCTGTGCGCGCGATGGGTGCCGCGTTTGCTGACAATTGACCAAAAAGCACCAGCTCATTCTGCTCGCGATACGACCGAAAAATTAGAGGAATTACGCTACGTAGTCTTCAAACACCCACCGTATTCACCAGATTTAGCACCCAGCGACTATTTCCTCTTTCCCAGGTTGAAAAATTGGCTCGCCGGAAAAAGATTTTACTCAAATGAGGAGGTCGAGTTGGAAACAAACGCCTATTTTGAAGAGCTTCACGCGGACCACTATAAGAAAGGCATCGAAATGTTGGAAGACCGTTACACTAAATGCATTACTCTAAATGGAGATTATGTCGAAGATTAAAATCATTTTTGCACTAAAAATATCGTTTTTTCATTGTCAGGCCAAAGACTTTTCAGCCCATGTAGTACAAGCAAAACAAAAAGAATAGAAGAAAAAAATAAAAGCTTTGCATATTTTGGGGTCCCTAATTTTTTAAGGAAAAAGTATGAAAAGTGATGAAAATGACTGTGGTACATTTTTGCATTATTTCGATGCGAATGAATACACATTCAAATAATTTGGCTGTCAAATGATTTGGCCGTGTTGTATTGCTTGATGTGTCGGCTTTCATTACACAACAAATCGTTAATTGATTTACAAAATATGTGTATGTTTTTGACCATCAAAGAAAACGCCTTAATATTCCATATTTTCCGACTTTGAGGTCCAATTACCGCGGCATTTTAAAACTTATAAAAATAAGTTACATCGGAAAAGAAGCCGTGTGGTGTGGTTAAAAAATCATATCAATCGGTTTTTTGGTTTAGAAATTACGATCAAAAATATGGAAAAAGTAGAGGAAAAATTGAAAAAATGACACGGTACCTATATCTCACTAACTAGAGCTGCTAGAAAATCTGAGGGTAGATTCGAAATCAGCGCACCTCAGCGCGTAAGAAACAGTAGAAAAACTTCATGTAACAGAAAAAAAGTGTTTTTTGGTGTCCTGTGTTATAAATTGCCCCGATTCGAAATATAAAAATATGAATAACTTTTCAGAAGGAGCAGGTAGGATTTAAATTCGAACGGATTTTGCACCTAAGTATAACCATCAACAAATACAACCCATATTGCAGTTTTTGTCGACATTTTTGTGCTACCTACCGATGCTTCCTGCCTACCGTGTGGGGGACTTCGCCTGCATTTAATAAATAAATAGATAAATTGAAGAATAATTTCATAAATAAATAAATTAATATATTAATACATACCTTTAAGCTGCAATTCGTTGCTTTACGCAACCACGCAAAATTCTAACTAAAATCATTCAAGATAAAACGTGCAAACAGAAAGTTCGAAAAATGCAAACATTTCTACGTTGTTGTTGTAGCAGAACAATCGTAAGATCAGCCCTAACAGTATTTATTTGCTTCTCTCACCTCTGTTTCGTTTTTCTCATTTTCATGTCTCTTCTCGCCTATGAACGCGCATGCAGAACGTGAACGATTAAAGGCTGTCCACACCAAAATTTGGTCACTAAAAACACCCCTGTGACTTATTTAAACAGAAAAATTCAAATCTAAGCATGGGATGATTTAAATATGAGTCCTCCATTAAAATAATTTTCATTTAGTTCTTTGATTCTTTTAAAATAGCATTTTCATGGCAAATTCTTAATCCGGAGATTAAGTTTCCGTAATGGAGGATGTTTTTTTTTCTACGCGACTTCAGCTCTACCTATATAAGCGACAATATGCTAAAAAAAAATTGTGTTTTTGTTCTTTTAACCTTCAATATATTGTAAAAAAATATTGATAATAATGGAGCTGAACAATAAATAATTTTGTAAAGCATTAAAAATTCCCCTTTCTAACGTGCCCTGCTACCTAAATAATCGTTTGTGCTTAGATCGAAAAAAAGGAAGTGGTGGAAAATAACCAAAGCGATATTCGCAGCGCCAAAAAAGTGAAACATGAGTTTAAAAAGGATCCAAGGATATCCACTCGTACAGTAGCAAAAAAAATTCGCATGTCGAAATCATTTGTACAAAAAGTAAAAGAAAATGAAGGTTTGAAAACTTATAAAGCTCAAGTAGTGCCCGATCGTAACGCCAAGCCAAATTTGACAGCAAAACAGCGATGCAGATAACTTTATGAAACACAATTGACCAAATTTAAATGTGCTGTAATGGATGACGAAACTTACTGTTTTAACCCTCGGATGGACTTTGTCGTCTGGCCAGACGAAATGGTTCTATTTTTATTCATAACTTTTGTTCTCTGCGCTCCATCGTACTGTGCTTTCGTGACTTTTCAAGTTTCGCTATCCTCTATATAAAACGTAAGAAATAAAAAGAATTTGTTTTATGGATTTTTTTTGTCACAAAGTCAGTTTCTACACATCTGCACTTTGTCGTCTGGCCAGACGAAAAATGTTGTTTGCGAGAATCGAGTGTATTATTAGTTTTTATTATTGTTTTAACTTTCTTTGATTTCTAAAAATGATGGCTAAATAATCACAGCATGCTGAGAGCTTGTTGAAAATGTAAAAATGGAAAATTATTTAAAAATTTGAAAAAATAAGTCAGCCATGCTTTTTTTGCATTCTTGGTCAGTTTGTATGTGAAAGTCATTTAATTTTTACAAAGGTTTGATAAATAAATGCGTATTAAATTTGTTGCTATTCGAAATTGACTGCATTTTTTAACGTTGGTGATGTGTCAGTTCGTTTTTTAAAGTCGAGGAGTAAACTTCCAATCACAAAATCGTGTGTTCAGTGTTATTTGAGAATGGCTGATTTTTTAACGACACACAGTGCGGCCGATTCCCAAAAAGCTGGCCAAAACTCGAAAAATCAAGTAATTGATTCAAAATGTCTTACTCGGGGGTTTCCGGGGTCGCTGATTACGAATTTGATCTTCAAATTTTGAAAATTCACCCCCTTCCACCCCTATTGGCCGCCCCCTCACGTGAAATAGCGTATATTCTAGAACATAATCAAGATGCATGTCAATTTATATGTTTTCGGGGTCGCTGATTACGAATTTGATCTTAAAATTTTGAAAATCCACCCCCTTCCACCAGAATTATGAAATTCAAAATGGCGGATCCAATAAAAGGCAATACAAACAGTTTTCAAGTTTCTTCGTGTACCTTTTTTTTGTTACTATTCAATAATTACACGGCAGCCGCCGTGGCTCAGTTGGTTAGTGCGCGGTCCAACGAGTCGCATGCAGAGCGACGCAAGATCGAATACACCTAAAAAAAATAACGGGAAACTCGTTTTCTCTTTCGGTGGCTGTCCTCTCAACTGGAAATGGCAAACCTCTGAGAGTAAAAATTGCCTATGAAAAAGCTCCCAACCTGCCGTTCGGAACCGGCATAAAACTGTAGGTCCCTTTCACCCGCGTACAAAATTCACACGCACAACACGGGTGGTTGCGGGAAGCTAGGCCTTAGTCTCGCGTAAGCGGGCTGTCGTGCCAATCAATTATTAAATTATATTATTATTCAATAATTACAGTCAGACTAAATAAATATACTACACAAACATTTTTCAAATTTTCACCAAAACCTTTTATTAAATTTAAAAATTGTAGGTTATACAGAAAAATAGATTATTTAATTTTAATTACATAAAAAAATTTTCGTTATCAGCAAGATCGTCAGCATCTGCATCTGTCTCTGTCTCAGAGGCCGAACTACAATCAGTACTTTCCAACACTTCTTCCGCATCAATAGATGGAGACAACAGTAAATCAATTGTATCTGCTGACAAAGACTTCATCGGTTTTGCTGGCAACTTTCTGCAACTTGAAATGTATGGGTCAGAAGCTAATAAAAATCGTTTAAACACGTCCTCCATTGTTTTGTGACGATAGTTCTTTCTAGCGAAGTTCAGGCGATAGATGGCAAAAAATTTATTGCAAGCCTCTTGAGCATCTTCCGACATTTGTCCGATAGGCAAAACGGCATCTTGAATGATTTCTGTACCATGAATCAAAAGCTTATGCACTAAAGTTGGCATACAATACCAATTATATTTGTCTACTAAAGCACTGTTCACTCAAAATTGGTACGAACAAATGAGGTTATATCTCTTGAAAAAAAAAGCACACGATAATATTCTATAGCTCAAACAAAAGAGAATTTATTCAGTTATTCAAATGAGGAAACACCAATTTTATGTTTAACTTGAATGTAGGGGAAAGGTTCCGGTTGTGGGCACCTTTTTGTTTTTGGCTCATAACTTTTTACCAAGTTCTTCTTAATCGGACATATGGACATCTATGGAAAGCTAGAAACCTTAGCTAACAAGTAATGACAAAAGTAAATCGATTCCGTCAAAAAGAAAAGTTGTTTTTGTTAATTTTGTAAAGTAGTCATTTTGAACAAAAATTTTTTTTGGGTTCGGTTGTGGGCACGCCTGGAAAATCTGGTGGAAACGGAAAAACCAACACGAATATAGAAAAACATTAAGTTTTAATTATTTGAAGCACAATGCACGCATGTGAAGTAGCTGGTACGCATGTCGGCACATTTTGGATGGACGGGCATTTCAAAATGTAAGTGACCAAGTTATTCTCCTGGGCTGTCAAGAAGACCTAAAGTAAAATGAAATTCAACCTAATTAATCAACACTCTTCAAGTGCTGTGACGTGAAGAAGGTGGAAAACACCAGTTAACCTGATTCGATAACATCCACGAAAAGAAGAAAAAGAAGAAAACACCACCGTCGACAGCTTTGATGTTTCCGAAATTTTCGTCCACCTTCTTTTTGTAGCGTTGGAAAGTGGTTCAGGAAATCGTATACGCTGCGGCAGTCGATTTTGTGGTTAGCTTATCTGCAGAACAATGTTAAATTACATCCAGCACATTAAAAAAGATATCGGAGGATTTTTTTATTTACCCTTGGAAGATATAACTAGAACAACCAAAAAATGCGTTAGAAGACCATTTTCGATGAAATAACTTACCAAAACTTACCAAATCACTAAAAGATGGGTGCCCACAACCGAACTAATTGCAGTGCCCACAACCGAATTTGGCAGCCATTTTGAGAAGTAGTGAAAAATTTGTTCGGGGTAAACATATTGGTTGTAATCAATATTGGATCACAAAGTATAATAAATTTACTAAATAAAAATGCATTTGACTCGCCTTCTCGATGGATTCACTTCGATTTATGACACCATTTAAAATGTTTAACACTAGGATGTGCAACTGGGCTTTTCCAGGCCCATTTTGACTTTGAGTAGTCGCCAAATTGTTTCTTTAGCTCTGATCGCTGAAATATTTTATGCCAACTATCGCTAATGTTTTCTAAACGAAACGAAACTAACAAGAGGTTATTTGCATAAATTTTGTAGAACAAACATGACCACTTTATGTATGTAGGCGCTAAGTGGAGCAACTGGGCCTGGCGAGGCCCATAAGCGTAATCAGCTATTCCTACGATTTTCGCCCAGTTAGGCGTGGCATAGACAGCTGATACTTGGCACACGTACTCTATGATAGTATAGCTGTGTGTCGAAGTAATTATTTGGGGGGATTTCTTAAGAGAGTGGGGGTTGAGGTGCCCCAAAAAGTAAAACTGCTATTTGTATATGGCACAGCATTTAAATTATTTATTTATTGATTAAATTGAAATCAACATAAATAGAGACAGTTTATTCTGCAGCACAGCTATGGCACAAACATAGTTTTTTTACAGAGCCGTGTTCAAGGCACATGAAATTTTTACATGAGTTACACGAGAAGAAGGTTTTGCGCCGTTTTTTGTCATGTTGAGGCTTACACCATGCACAGTCCTTTCGTTGTTTCTTGTCTGGTCGTGCGGATGTGCTTGGGGCTGGGTAGTAAGCTTGTGTCTGTAATAATAAAGACAGAATTAACAATGCATAATAGTTTATTTTTAATAATTACTTACAAAAACATTAAATTTCGCCATAGCTGCACTGATATTAGGCCAGCGGCTAACGTGACTGTTCATTGCCCTATTTTCCATGTGAGGAGTGACCAACTGAGTCGTTAAAAGCGTTAGATATTCACGACGTTTATCCGTTTTGGGTGATCGTTTCAACGAATCGTGAACAATAAAGGATGCCAGGCCAGCAATATCTAATATGTTATAAAACATGGAAAGTGGCCAACGGTTTCTGCCACGCTTGCACGAGTAACTACTGAGCATCTGGTCCATAGTATCGACACCTGCTTTATTTTCGTTGTAATCCAAAATTTGATAAGGCTTCTTTTATTGGCATTGTCAACTTTGGATACATAATGCTGTGTTGACAGCAAAATTACTACCTTATTTTTTTTGGCACATATGAGCACAATGAAACTTGCTCGTTGTAATAGCCAAACAATGTTTCCTCCAGTTTACGATTCGTCGACTTTTTGAACTCCTCTGGGACAAACCGTTTATTGGGACGGACAGTTCCTACAATTGCCATTTGCCACATTATTTGAAAGAACATTTTCCAGCCGCAATTTTTGTAACAAACAGATAAAATAAAGGGTTTTATAATCCCCCTTGCGTGCGCCACTGCACATATTAATTGTAATTGAGTCACCAAACATGGCTTCTCGTGTTTGAATAATTTTTGTTTAACGGCTTACGTACATTTTAGGTACATTTTTCATATATTTACGAAAACATGTAAAAATTTCATGGGCCTTGAACACGGCTGTGTAAATAAACTATTTTTATGCCATGGCTGTCCTGCAGGTAAACTGTCTCTTTTTTTGTTGATTTGAATTTAATCAATAAATTAATTAATTAAATGTTGTGCCATATACAAATAGCAGTTTTACTTTTTAGGGCACCTCAACCCCCCACCCTATTAAGAAATCCCCCCAAATAATTACATCGACACATAGCTATACTATCATAGAGTACGTGCGCCAAGTATCAGCTGTCTATGCCACGCCTAACTGGGCGAAAATCGTAGGAATAGCTGATTACGCTTACGGGCCTCGCCAGGCCCAGTTGCTCCACTTAGCGCCTACAAACTAGTCGCTCATCCTAGTGTTAACAAAATTGGTGTCTTATTTTTTAAGCACAGAAAGATATATATGGTCCCAGCACAAAGCAGGCGTGTCTGTTCGACTCAGTATTTGGCACAAAAAGATCGTGGTTCCATAATGAACAAATGGCCTTAGTCAAAAAAACCCAGCCTGCTTTCTATCAAGAGATACGAAGGGGTGCCCACAACCGAACTATGCCCACAACCGAACCTTTTACCCTATTCATTTGCGGGCATTTCTCTTGATGCTGTCCATTACTCCTTGAACACCCGATCTAGTGACCTGGGCAGCAAACTTGTTCCACTTAACAATCATTGATCCTGCGTTTTTGATAGCACCACCATTTCTGCGCAATTGGTTTTTAACAGTAACCCAATATTTTTCGATTGGGAGTAAATTTGGGCAATTTGGTGGATTGCTATCTCTCGGCTCTACATCGACACTATTGGCTTGATACCAATTCATTGTTGCCTGTGAATAATGAATGCTCGCCAAATCTGGCCAAAACTTTACTGAAGAACGGTGGTGATCAATAAAAGGCAGTAAAAGTTTCTCCAAGCATTCCTTCCTGTATACTTCGGACGTTATAGCGCTCAAAGCCACATATACCCTACTCTTCAGACCACAGCTGCAAATAGCTTGCCAAATCATCACTTTTTTGGCAAATTTATAAATTTTGTTGTACTAATATTTTGAAAGAACATCGCACCGTTTCTTTAAAGCATAACACTTTTGTCCTGGGAGTTGTTTCAAGTCAAGCTTAACATAGGTTTCATCATCCATTATAACGCACCCATTAAATTTGGTCAAAATGTTGTTTTAAAGTTTACGACCGCGTCTTTTTGCTATTACATTTTGTTTATCTGAGTGATTTAGGAATATAATAGCTCGATAGGATTTCCTGCTTTAACGCGTATTCGCCTAGCTGTCAATAAGCTAGTTCCAAATTTTTTAGCGCAATCATTGTCAGATAAAGCGGTATTCTTCTAAATTGAGGCTAGAACTTTTCTTTTTAGTTTTGAGCCATTTTCGTATTTTTTTTAAATTGTTTTTTTCTTCCTTTCAAGGCTCAGGGTATCCTTGAATCGTTTTATAACTCCGAAAGCAGTAGTTTTCAACAACTTTAATATTGTAGCAATTTTTGATCCTGACCATGTCGGATTTTCCACAAATTTGTTCACAATTAATTTCCAAGCAGCAAACTCCTTCGCGAATAAAACTCACTAATAAAAAGCTAGTTCCACAAAATTTTAACCTGATAAAGGTGCATTCATTGCCTACTGATACGCACTTACTTTTTTTAATACATTTCAAAAATGACTCTGTAGGGATTGTTGGAGTGCGTACCAATTTTGAGTGAACAGTGCTTTATCATTCTAGCCAACTTTACAGTATACTGCCGGAAGTTTCGTATATTTATCTCATGTCCACTTGAAATGGCTTGCAGGATGATGTAGAAACGATATATGATGTCCTGATCGACTCCCGTTGAAATTTTTCAAAAAAAATGTCGTGCAGTATTACCATCATTCGATGGTATTTTGGATTTTTTGTGCATTCTTGTGCACAAAAAATAGCATAAAAGCCAAGGTAGCAGGTGGTAGCACACGGTAGGCAGGAAGCATCGATAGGTTGCACAAAAATGTCGACGAAAACTGTAATCGAGGTTGTATTTGTTGATGGTTATAGGTGCAAAATCCGTTCGAATTGAAATCCGACCTGCTTCTTCTCAAAAGTTATTCATATTTTTATATTTCGAATCGGGACAATTTGTAACATAGGACAATAAAAAACACTTTTTTTCTGCTGCATGGGGTTTTTCTACTGTTTCTTACTAATTTGGGTGCGCTGATTTCGAATCTACCCTCAGATTTTTTCTAGCAGCTCTAGTTAGTGAGATATAGGTACCGTGTCATTTTTTCAGTTTTTCCTCTACTTTTTCCATATTTTTGATCGTAATTTCTAAACCAAAAAATTTATTGACATGATTTTCACATTATCGCATTAATAACACCACACGGCTTCTTTTCCGATGCAACTTATTTTTATAAGTTTTAAAATGCCGCGGTAATTGGACCTCAAAGTCGGAAAATATGGAATTTTAAGGCGTTTTCTTTGATGGTCAAAAACACACATTTTTTGTAAATCAGTTAACCATTTGGTGTATAATGAAAGCCGACACATCAAGTAATACAACACAGCCAAATTATGTGGCGGAATATACATTCGCATCGAAATAATAGCAAAAATATCCCATACCCATTTTCATCACTTTTCATACTTTTTCCTTAAAATATTCTTAAAATTCCTCAAAATATGCTCTACGTTCCATTTATAATCTGAAATACATGCAAAAAACAAAAAATATAAAAGAAAAATAAATAAAAGCTTTGAATACTACATGGGCTGAAAAGTCTTTGGCCTGACACAGATGGATAGACAGTGGAAACAAAAGCATGGCTTGATAAATGTTATAATACATCTGTATTTTTGCCCATCAAATAGCAATGTTTTATCAAAACACGAAATTCACTTTTTTCCATTGTTTACAAAAATTCAGAGGTAGCGTCACTTCGAAAGCAATAACTTGAAAACGAGTCAACCAAATGTCATGAAACTTTGACAGAATCTAAGATAAGGATGGTTTTCCATGTACAACACAATAATTCTTAATTTTTGGCGCCATCTCTATGTCAGGCCAAAGACTTTTCAGCCCATGTAGTATTTTGAGGCCCCAAATTGTTTAAGGAAAAAGTATGAAAAGTGATGAAAATGGGTATGGGATGTTTTTGCTATTATTTCGATGCAAATGTATATTCCGCCAAATAATTTGGCTGTGTTGCATTGCTTGATGTGTCGGCTTTCATTATACACCAAGCATTTACAAAAAATGTGTATGTTTTTGACCATCAAAGAAAACCCCTTAAAATTCCATATTTTCCGACTTTGAGCTCCAATTACCGCGGCATTTTAAAACTTATAAAAATAAGTTGCATCGGAAAAGAAGCCGTGTGGTGTTATTAATGCGATAATGTGAAAATCATGTCAATAAATTTTTTGGTTTAGAAATTACGATCAAAAATATGGAAAAAGTAGAGGAAAAACTGAAAAAATGACACGGTACCTATATCTCACTAACTAGAGCTGCTAGAAAAATCTGAGGGTAGATTCGAAATCAGCGCACCCAAATTAGTAAGAAACAGTAGAAAAACCCCATGCAGCAGAAAAAAAGTGTTTTTTATTGTCCTATGTTACAAATTGTCCCGATTCGAAATATAAAAATATGAATAACTTTTGAGAAGAAGCAGGTCGGATTTCAATTCGAACGGATTTTGCACCTATAACCATCAACAAATACAACCTCGATTACAGTTTTCGTCGACATTTTTGTGCAACCTATCGATGCTTCCTGCCTACCGTGAGCAGCTGAATCTTGTTTTATTCAGTAGCTATTACTTTTGTGAGTAACCTCTAATAGGTTTCAAAGCAGCATATGACGGCCTTGTATTACTATACAGTTTGAAAACTCAAATTTTATAAAAAAATTGCAAAAAATGTATCTACGTATTGCTGCAGCTAAAAATTTTGTGTCGAGGTATTGATATGTACTAAAGATTTCTCGTATTTTACTAACCTTCCGAAGATGATTCCATTTGGTTTTGTACAATTTACTTCATTACAAAATCTTTCACATGTGTACAACTTTCACTATTCATCGACAGTAATACGATGCTCAAACGAAGGCCACGTTGCGACTGAAAATACAGAGGATACTTAGGGTATAGGACGTTGCTATAAACGGTTTTCACTTCTCAAGGGATTACTGTAGCCAACCCAAACACAAAAAAAACTCTATCTAGAAACTTTTTTTTCGAGTTTTGGCCAGCTTTTTGGGAATCGGCCGCACAGTGCGACATTACAATCCGTCAGAACTCACGATACAACTAATGACTTATGTACCCAATTGGTAAAAAAAAATCCGAATACGGTTCGCTTCTTTAGCATTCCGCAAGCGCTGAAAATCGATGGCGTGGTGAGTTAATAATAACATTCGTATAATTACTATATTAACTTATCATTCTTTTATATCATTCCAGTAGCCAACTGCTTCCGTTGCTGTAGCTCCACAGAAATTTAGGTCTGGTTCATGCGCTATATGCCTAAACAATGCACACAAGCATTGCAAAACACGAATTCAGTGTCAGCAATGTGGCGACCACGTTGCTCTATCGCACACACATGTGTATCACAAATGCCATAAATACATTAAATAAATACAAAAATAAGCAAAATATGCATTTTTTATATTATATATATGTATAGACGCATACAAAAATAAAGCTCGCTTAAAAATGATATGATTTCAAAAAAATAAAAAAAATCCCAGATTTAACTCCTTTTTTACAGTGTATTTGTGGGTAACTATGTAAGTATATATAAACATGACTTGTATATATATATACTTACATATGTAGCCTACCAAATACACATAATACACTTCATCTGTCATTGCGCTTTGCCTTTGTCAACAGCCTCACACAGATTTCGTCTGGCCAGACGACAAAGTGCAAATGTGTAGTAACTTGTTACTGCCCATCGAAGGGTTAAGAATTTTAAATATATCCCGAAACAATAGTTTACACTGCTGCATCTCGAAAAGATGCACCTGATGACGTAAAAATAAAAAAGTTCAAAATTTCCACAAAAACTGATGGTTTGGCAAGCGATTTGCTCCTGTGGTAGGAAAACGGATCCTTTCATTACATCGGGCACAATAAATGCAAAAATTTACTAAAAAGAGTGCTTGGAAAATCGTGTTCTGTCCTTTATAAAAAGCCATAATGTGAGTACTCTGGCCCGACCTCGCTAGTTATCACTATGCTCGCGATGTCCTAAAATGGTATAAGGACAATGGAGTGTTTTTCGTTGCTCGCGGCTGCAATCCTCCCAATAGCCCGGAGCTTCGACCAATAGAGAATTACTGGTCTATTATTTTAAAAAGCACACGTGGTTCCATCAATACAGAAAAAGAGTTCCGTTGGAAATCGTTGTGGGATTCTAAAAAAGTCACGCAGGATCTCGTGCAAAAAATGATGGGAACAGTTCGGCAAAAAGTGGGCCTGGTAGCATATGAAAAATAACACCGGCACACAAAAAAAAAAGTGGTTTGTACCAGAGAACGGCACGAGTGCACCGCAACAATAAGTACACCGCATACATACTCTGTATTTTGTATACTCGAGTGCCATAAACACCGCAAAAGAAATTGTGCGGTGTTGATTTTACTCGTCGTTCATTTGCTGAGAGCCTCATGCGATCATAACATACTCAATACTTTTCGTTCTGTTCATATTTCTACTATGTAAAAGCAATGAGCGCAAAAAACAGTACCAGTAAATACCGTAACCAGCATGAGCGAAATTTTGAGTAATGTGCGTTTTCGCACTCAAGCTTTTTTTTAATATTTCGTTCTGCGCTTTACCTGCAGGAACAATGCTAGCTCGTAACACCTACACAACTTCGGCTCGCGCTCGACTTGTGGGTGACGAGCCCTGCCGGCAACTCAACTAACTTTTAACGCACTTTAATCTAACTAATTCTCTAGTTGTGGTTGATAGTTGGATTATTTTCAATGGAGCCAACTGACTATTTTAACATGGCGATGGCCTAGGCAGTAGTCAATTGTCCGACTCTGCATGACTTTTCGACTAACTTGAAGTTAGTTATTCAAAAGTTAGTTAAAAGTTATCGTATTTGTGGTTAGCTATAAACTAATTACATTTCAGTTAACTTCAAGTTTACTTTATTTAAATCAGCTATAACTCAACTATTAGTTACGTCTTTATCCATAAAAATGGATATTTCTATGATTGTTATGTAAATTTAAAATTTTTGTATTTCCTTTTTTATTTGAAAAATGTTTAAATACCTAACAACTCTTCAAAACACTTGCGAGATGGCCTATTTTTAAAATACCAATCAGCGATTTTTTTTTTAATGCATTTTTTTTTTTAACAATTTTCTTGGAACAATTTTCTTGGACACTAATATTTTCAATATAAATTCTGTTTTGGCTCTGCACATTAGCAGAGGAACAGGTGGCTTCTGATTTACCAATATTACATGAATTTAATTTATTTCAATACGAATCCATTTCCTTTTCCAAAAGCCTTCTTAACTTTCTTTTGCTTGCACCTCTCATTTTGGCTTAGCTTAAATAATGAAAATTAAAGCAATCGCTTGAAATAATTATATAAAATTGTTTAACAATTCACGTTTTTTAATTTAGTTTTACACAATTAATTTTATTTCGCTGGACTGCGACCGCACGCACGAGGCTAAAGCACTGATTATGATTTCATAATGCACGAAAGAAAATGACAAATATGTAAAATAAAATTCCAAAGAGCAAAAAAACAAACAACAATTAACTGTTTTTTTTAATTTCTATGCCACAAACGCACGCATTAAATTTGGGTGGGTTCTGCATTACTTTGCAGTTAGCTTATAGTTAGTGACATAAAATCGCATAAGAACAAATAGCAATTAACTGTTCTTTAAAATATGCCAAAAAGCAAAAGTTGCATTGTTTTTTGGGAAGTTCTGCATTACTTTGTAGTTAGCTTATAGTTAGGTCATGAAAGTTAACTAGAAGTGAGTTATTTTTGTAGTCGACTACCGAGTTGCTTGCAGGGAGCCTACTCAGCTTCTACACATAGCGCGTATATTGCTCACGCACTACAAAAGTGACACAACTAAATATTTTTGATTTTTCAGGAAACGCAAAAAACTGTATGAGCTAAATAAACATTTTTTTTTAAATAAAGTATATACCGTTTAATTGAAAATTCTACAGATTATGCTTTAGGATAAGTTACAAGAATTTTGTTTTATTTTGCAAAAGAAAATCCAAAATTGTTAGTTGTGACTGTTTCGATGATATTTTAATTCAATAATTACCGAATTATTTCAAGTTATGCCACTTTTTCTGAATTTAATAATTATAAATGACACTTAAAAAGTTGAAAGAAAAATTTTGAAAATTCATAGTTAATTTTAATAATTAAAAATATATACAAAAATGGTTAAAATGTTATAAAAACCTAACCATTTAAAATTAACTTCAACAAAAATTTATTTCGTTTAAAGTGTCACAATTTGAGTTAGGACTCTTTTGCATTGAGCTGCAGCGATCAAATAGCATCAAACTTCTGACATGAAAAGAGATCTAACTGTATTTTTGCAACAGTAAACAACAACAAAATATACTGAGCTTTTTCTTATTTGTAGATCAATGCATTGTGCACAGTATTAACACATAAACCCGAAAAATAAAAATGTTGAGTTGTGTCACTTTTGTAGTGCGTGTGCGATATGTATCTTTTGCGCGACTGAATATCGAAAAAAATTCAATACATGCAAATAAAAATCGTCTACGAGGGCCATTAAGAAGGAGCGTTTTGGTGACAGGGAGTAAGTTCCATTCGCAATATATTCAGCAACCAAATCATTGTTTGACGCCATGCCGAAATTGTTCCAACTGCTTGCAGTAACACTTCAAAACTAATAAACGTTTTGCAACAATTGACTTTTTTCTCAGTAAGAAACAGAATCATCAATATACGCACAATCATTGATAACGCTAAATAGGCCGTTTACCGTTATATGAGAATGCTACAAACAAAAACAGTAACATCGCGGTGTCAATTTTGCGGCCGGCTGCATAGTTATTCTGATTTGCTACTGAGTTCACTCATCTTCACTTTGCCCAATATGTATCTTTGCATTCTCTTATACATATACTAGGGATCGCAATTTTTTGCCATTTTGCGATCCCGGGATTTTCGGGATTGAAAAGTCAAATCCCGGGATCCCGGGATTTAATCCCGGGATTCAAATAACAAATTTTTTAAATAAAACAATTTTCCAAATTGCATAAATACTTGTTTATAATATATTTACCATAAAAATGGACACAGTTTAATCACATTTGGGGTAGTTTTAAGATTTTTTATCTTGAATTTAATCACATTGTAAGGTGGAAAGGGAGGCAGTCGGTGTTGAGTCGTCGAAGTGGTTGGTTGTGCGCGGCACATCACCAAAATCCAGTTGTCATTTACAATCAGTTGTAAATTACATTCAAAATTGTCAGTTTAAATTTAAATCAAATAAATAAACATAGTCATCCTTGACAACATTTTGTTTAACTCAAAAGTTTTTCATTTGACATTTAACTTCAGTTTGATAACATTTTGTTGTATCCAAAAATGACACTTAAACATAACTTATTGCTTTGCATCAAATGTATCATAAAGTACATATATACGCATATTTGATAAAAAAAAATAAAATAGTTAATTTGTTAGTACTTTTAGTTTTACTTCGATTATTTCGATAAAAAAGTTAAGCGTTGTGATTAACTAAAAACTGAGATCTTAAAAAAACTACTAAGGCATTAAATGTTTTGCCCTCTAATCTAGAGCGAAATTTATTGCAAATAAACCCTGCTGAGAGAAAACATCTTTCAGATTCAACACTTGCTGGTTGAATGCTTAGTAAATAATTGTAAGCCTTTTGCAAAAGACGCCCTCTATCCCCTCCCTCCTCCATCAGATAAGGAATTGGGTTTTTGTGCTTTTAAATTTATTTCATTTGAACTTTGAAGCATCTTTTGCAATCCCGAATATCCCGGGATTAAAAGATTTGAATCCCGGGATTTTCGGGACTGGAAAAAGTCCGGGATCCCGGGATCCCGGGATTGCGATGCCTAACATATACATATTATTTATGTTGTGCACACGAAGTACGAGTAGCACTCATACTAGTCATCGTACTCGTCGGGTACGATTGCCGAATGTGATAAAAAAAATTACGAAGCAAAGTAAAGCAGATACCGCGAAATCATATGCTTGAGTATGCTAGTAGCTTAAACGCACCAATACTCAAAGCGACATGGGTATGGTAAATACTCATACAAAATCAATGCGGTGGCGATCACACCGCAACCGCTTTTAAGGCGAGTATACTCAGAGTCATAAAAATAGGCACTCGTGCAGTTCTCTGGTTTGCACATTTGACTAGACCCACCTATCCTTATGCATTTCGGTGCGCTGAAACCGAATCCGAGGTCAGTTTTGTCCGTACACCCTTAAAATTTTGAGTAAATTGCAAAAAAATTCCATTACACTGGCATACAAAAAAAAAAAGTGGTCTGTACATTTGACTAGACCCACCTATCCTTATGTATTTCGGTGTGCTGAAACCGAATCCGAGGTCAGTTTGGTCCGTACACCCTCCAAATTTGGAGTAAATTGCAAAAAACTGCAAAAAATGGCTAAAAATCGCAAATAATGGCAGTTTTTTGCAATTTACTTAAAATTTTGAGGGTGTACGGACTAAACTGACCTCGGATTCGGTTTCAGCGCACCGAAATACATAAGGATAGGTGGGTCTAGTCAAATGTACAGACCACTTTGTTTTTTTTGTGTGCCGGTGTAATCTATTAAAAAGTATGTTATGTAACATTTCTTTAAGGTATCTAGTTACAATAAATTTTTTTTTAGAAAAATATCATTGTTTTTTTATTTTATATACAACTAGTAGGGCCCTGCAAGCTTGAAGTCAATGGGCCGTGACCTGTCGAAGAATGTGACCCGGTTTCATATGCGTCTTTCAGTTCCAAAGTTACGCGGAAAATTTCAGTCGCAAAAAATATATTGCCAGTAGAATGACACATCTATGGGACGATGGTATACAACTTCTAAGCTTTCCAACTTATTGTTCCGAAGATATTCCACATTAAAAATTTGGGTTTTATGGGCGGTGCCATGCCCCTCGTCCAATACCGAAATCGTATGTATGTGCCAAATATCTTGATGTGTGAGTTGCAAGTTCCAAAGTTATTGAACACAATAGGGTCGATTAAAAAGTACCACCCCCCTTGTCCAACGCCCATACAATTTAACCACTTGAACGACACGTCTAAGCTATGATGCTATATCAAAATTCAATGCTGGACGACTTATAATTCCCAAGATATTTCATATTAAAAACTTGGTTTCTATGGGCAGTGCCAGGCCTCCTCGCCCGATACCCACCCCATTCCCCATTTCGAAGGGCACATCTCATTCGTAAGTTTGTGTCAAATCTCTTAACTGTGTGATTTGTAGTTCCAGAGTTATTCAAAACATTTTAGTTGCTTAAAAAGTCCCACGCCCCTTGTCCAACGCTCAGAAAGTTTTACCAGTGAAACGGCACATCAAACGGTGGCCCCGCACCAAATTTTAATGCTGCCTGATTCCTCATTCCGAAGATATTCCATACTGAAAATTTAAGTTGTATGGGCGGTGCCACGCCCCCTTGTCAAAAACCCACCCCATTGCCCTATCGAATCGCTAAATCGTCTGATACCCATATTGCTATGACAAATATACCATGGCTGATTTGTTATTATTGTGGGCGTGGCGGAAAGGGATATCAGGTGGGCGTGGTCAATCTTATATATCCTATGTTAACATCAATGAAACACGGAATCATTTAATATTAATACTGATTTACAGACATGTACCGTAGCTTCATTTTGTTAGTTTAGTGGGCACGGAAAGTGGGCGTGGCCGATTATATTATAGCCTGTGTTTGCCGCAATGACACGCTGAATCGTATGATACCCATATTGCTATGACAAATATACCATGGCTGATTTGTTATTATAGGAGGGTGGCTACAAGGCATATCAGCTGGGCGTGGTCAATCTTAAATATCCTATGTTAACATGAATGAAACACGGAATCACTTGATATTAATACTGATTCACCGACATGTAGCGTAGCTTCGTTTTGTTAGTTTAGTAGGCGCGGAAAGTGGGCGTGGCCGATTATGTTATAGCCTATGTTTTCCGCAATGGCACGCTGTTTCGTTCGCTGTATCGTTTGATACCCATATTGCCTTAAAAAAGCATACCATAGATGAGTTTTGTTACCATAGTGGGCGTAAGAAGGGGCGAGGTAATTCTCATATAGCCTACGTACCATTCCCGCTGATAACAAAATGTTTGGTGCTTATTTAATCTAAATCGGTTCAGTGGTTTTTGCCTGATTGTGGCTCAAAAAACGTCACACTTGCTTTTATATAATAGTATAGAAGTATAGATTTAAAGTGATCAAATTTTGGTGTGGACTTCTGCATCCGCTGACAGCTACTTTGACAACTAGTTGTCCAATTGACTTACAAAAAAACAATTAAAACACCAATGAATTTTGGGAACCAGTTGTCTCAGGTCCGACAGGGTCCATAAGAAGGTTTTGGGCACCCCTGTTCTAAACTGACGCTTAAAGCCAACTCCATCTTGAAGTGGTGTGGGACTGTCGCGACATGCCGCTGGGGTTTTCAATGTGTTCGGGCCATAACTGATATAATATTTTGATGCATTCCGTTCATATTTCGATCTCTATTTTCATTAGCATTATCATGAGCATTTCCTGATGAAAATGCATATCGATCAGAAAATTTTGATGGATGCGATTGGGCATCACATTCACATTTAAAAGTCTTTCAGGCATTTTTCTCGAAACCACGTTTACCAAAACGATGAGCAAAATATTGTTACGAAAATTCCAAAATCGTCTTCCAAGGTTCGTTTCGATTGTATTGAAAATAAAACAACTTCAATTACTCAGCAAAAATCAACCATCACTTTATTTACAGATTTACACTTCACTTGTATCTACACTTGCTACCACTTTGCTTGCTCAGCACAGACTCGACTCCCTGCGCTGCACACTGCTGCTTTTATACCAGTTTTCTTATCGCGCAGAAGTTTCTTGCAACTTCCAATTGGAAAATGCTCGACCATTCTCGCACAGCCTATTTCTCACGAACCTTGCCATATCGGACTATACCAAGCAAATTATACCAGTTTTGCCGTACTTCACAGTGCATGCCTAAAAGTATGCTTGCAAAACATTCGTACGGAGAAAGGCATTCCTGTACAGTGCGGCACAGAATTTCTCATCGTATCACTGCCCATCACTTAGACTTGTTCGTTCCGAACAAGTACCGAGGCTCCGCCGGAGTAAGACGCCAGGCGCTCCAAATGGACAACTTTCAACCTCGCATGTCTGTTGCTGCAGCGTTGAACTCTGTACACCACGTCATTAATCTTCGTCACGACTTTGTACGGTCCTTCCCATGATGTTTGATGTTTTGAAGACAAACCTTTCCTCCGCTGCGGGTTGTAAAGCATTACCAGATTGCCTTCTTGGAACCCCTCTGGGTTAGCCCGTAGACCATAGCTCGCTGTCAACCTGCTTTCCACTAGTTGAGTGCGGCTCCGCGATCTTCTCCTCGGCCCTTTCGCAGCCGAACACCGATTACAGCCTCTGATCCACTCAGGGACAGACTCCTGGCATCCTACCCAATAGAACCGCCTTCTTATCTTGGCGACAGTTTTTGCGATGCCTGGAGTCGTTATGGTTTTCCTCGATGATATCGTCGATTCGGCCTCTCGGGACCACTATTAGGGATTTTCTGGTCCTGCCATCCCTGCTCTCCCACTCGCGGTATAGGCAGCCATCCTGCAGACGTAGACTTTGCCACTGTGCTCAGTAAGCCTTCGTGATCGGGCTCTCATCAGCCATCTCCTGCCAGGCCGGCCGTAAACTCTGCGCTTTGCCTTTGATGATCTTCGCGAGATCCGTATCCTTGCGCTGGTCCTTCTGTAGCCTTTCCGCAGGCCAATCTTCCTCTTGCAGAATTCTTACCGACCGAACATCTACAATTTGTCCCTCGTTTTCGGCCTGCGAATTATGCCTGCGCTCGGTCTCGCACGAATGGTGTGGCAGAGCGTCATCCCTTCTTGGCGACGTCTTTTGTCCCGAACGCTTTTCTCGCAGATGGCAGTCTCGTGATATGTGGCCCTGCTTGCCACATCGCCAGCAACTGACTCGAGATGATACTGCCCGCAGCCTCGCTGGTGCCTCCGACCTCACTGTCTGGCTTTGCTTGACACGTCCAGATTGGACTCCATGCATCTCCGCAGATGAATGTCGAAAACTTCCCCTCCAGGCCGCCTCATACGTCAATGCGCTTGTCACCGTCTCACGGAATGTCGGCTTGCCCATCATCAATGCACTGCGTCGTGTCTCCGGGTCATGAAGACCTTCAATAAACGCCTCAATCTTCATCCTCTCGAGATAACCAGCGCCGAATTTCGGGTAGCACAACTGTACAAGTCGCTCAATGTCTGCTGCATACGTCTGCAGCGCCTCGTCTGCTCTTTGCCAGCGGTTCTTCAGCTCGTAATAATACAGCATTTTGTTGTGCTCGTCACTGTATCTGGCTGCCAATGCCCTCATGACGGTCTCGTAATCACCTCCCAAACCTTCTATGCGCGCAGAATTTGTCGCCATTTCTCAGTTGCACGCTTCCATTTGCTCCGATATTTCACGGGTCGCCGTTTCCATTCTTGCTATTTCTAGATTTGTCGTTTCGACTTTTGCCGAAATTTCGAGATTCGCAGTGTCCAGCTTCGCTGCCATTTCTCGATTCGCCGTTTCCATTTTCGCTGCCATTTCTTGATTCGTAGTTTCCATTTTCGTTGCCATTCGCGCTGACATTTCGCGATTTTCACGACTGACATTCTCAGTTTTCGCAGAAGTTTCCTGAAACATGCCTCTCATTGCAACCATAAGCTGGCTCATGTCCATTGCTTGTGGTGGCGCAGACGCTGCAGCCGTACTTTGCATCGACGCAGCACCCGCAGGCGATTCCTCCACTTTGGCCGACGCCTCTTGTTCCTGCGTTCCGAACTCGTGTGCAGCCCAATCGATGCCTCGTGATTCACACGCCTCTCGCAAGCGCAGCTGCAACTCCACCTTACCGCCAGCAGTCGGCAAATTCCAGGCAGTCAGCTCCTTCTTCAGCTGGTCCACCTTCAGCAGCTCGAGTTTAACCATGTCTGCGTTTTTATAATTTTATCTTCAGTAACACAATCCGAACTTCTGACACCAAATGTTACGAAAATTCCAAACTCGTCTTCCAAGGTTCGTTTCGATTGTGTTGAAAATAAAACAACTTCAATTACTCAGCAAAAATCAACCATCACTTTATTTACAGATTTACACTTCACTTGTAACTACACTTGTTACCATTTTGCTTGCTCAACACAGACTCGGCTCACTGCGTTGCACACTGCTGCTTTTATACCAGTTTTCTTATCGCGCAGAAGTTTCTTGCAACTTCCAATTGGAAAATGCTCGACCATTCTCGCACAGCCTATTTCTCGCGAACCTTGCCATATCGGACTATACCAAGCAAATTATACCAGTTTTGCCGTACTTCACAGTGCATGCCTAAAAGTATGCTTGGAAAACATTCGCGCGGGGGTAAAAGCATTCCTGTACAGTGGGGCACAGAATTTCTCATCGTATCAATATATTGGCGCATAGTCATAGTCATTAAAGTTCTCGGCGCATCGAGTACTTTAATGTTGGCTTGAGTAAATCAAACTACGCTCGACAAGAGTACTAACGGATTATAATTATCTCTCAAATTCGTTGGATATTGATCTTTGTCTATCTAAAAATGTTTTTTGCAATACTTTGTCTAATTCTAAGTTTCTTAGGTAATTTGAATTGTTATCTTTCTATCTGTTACTTCTGTTAGCCTGTAAGTTGTTTTACAGAAATAAATAAATAAATAAATAATATCATAAAGTATAACCTATATACCTATATAAAAATGAATGTCCGTTTGTTTGTTATTCACGCGACACTAAAACTCAAAACTACACTAGACAGGTGGTACAGATGCTTTAGACGTGCTCTTTGAAAGGGGGGGCGGGGTAGGTATTGGACGAGGGGGCATGGCACCGCCCGTACAATCCAAATTTTTAACGTGGAATAGCTTCAGAATTATAAATCGGACAGCATTGAAATTTAATACAGTGTCATCACTGAGACGCGTCATTCAGTGGTAAAACTATATGGACGTTGGACATGAGCGTGGCACTTTTTTGTGATCCAAATTTTCCGCGTAACTTTAGAATTTTAAGTCGCACATCAATGAAACTCGGTCGCGTTCTTCTTCGAATATATATACATACAGTAAAAATATAATTGTTTGTGCTGACTGACTAATTGACTGATTGATTCATCTCCGCACAGCCCAAACGGCTGAAGCTACGAACATGAACATGAAGTTTTAAGGCAGGTTCTCACCTTATGGATCCGAAAAAGTGCACTTTTTTAGGAATTTTTTTTTAGAAAACGGTTAAAGATATAACGCTGAAAATTTTTTATGGATATGAACACACATTTATTTAGAGAATACAATTTTTCAAAGCAATGAATCAAAAAAGGGGGAGGGGGCGTCTATCAGTGGCGGCATGCCGGCGAGGAGGTGCCCCGCTGCCGGAAGTGATTCCGTCAAAACCCGTGATCTGAAACACAAAAATCGAACACATTCTTAATGTGTACCGTATTATCTATTGAATGAACTAAGATCATGAAAAAAATCAAAATTACAAAAGTTATGAGGTTTTGAAAAAAAAATTACGATTTTCGAATTTTTTTGTTCAAAAAAATAATTTAAATACACAATTTTCAATATTTTTGGCTGATCGTAGTTCGTTTATTAGAAAAAACCCTAAGGAACATTTAAAAAAAATTTGGTGACGATTGGTTCATTCCAGCGCCTTCAATCACTTCAGTTAGGTCCGAAAATGTTGTTCTGAGAAAAACGCGTTTGAAGTTTAAAGCGCGCTTGGCCGGTGCTCTACACTGCTCTATGTAACGGCCTGTAACTTTTGTAATTTTTCAGATTTTGATCTGAAATTTCTGGAGCACATTTTTGAAACATATATCTACACGATAAGGCAAAACAAAAATCGTTTTTTTCTCCAAAAGGTGAGAACTTGCCTTATGTAACCTTTTACCGGCGCGCGCTCGCCAGTCGCAGTCCGCAGCTGTATGCCATGCAGCGGTTGCCAGTTCTTCTGCAGCTTCCTTTTTATGATCGAATATGACGCTCCAGTATCCAGTGTCAACACGAACAACTTTCCATCTATCCTTCCTTCAATTGTCAAGCTGCTGGGCTGTCGTTTCAGCTGTGAGACAAGGACGGGGGGCGGCAGATTGTGGGGATCAGCTCACGCCCCTTAGGGCTGACCTGTTTTAGTTTAACGACTCGCCGTCCTCAGCCCTGCGCTTGTTAGCTGAGCCTCGATTGTCAGTATTCCTCGCTTCAGGCGATTGCGATCGAGAACGGGAACGCCTCTTTCGTTAGCGGCAGTCTCGTGATATGTGGCCCTGCTTGCCACATACCCAGCAAACAACTTTAGGTGACACTGCCCGCAGCCCCGCTGGTGCTTTTGAGCTCACTGTCTGGCTTTGCGTGACGCGTCCAGATTGGGCTCGACGCTTTTCCGCAGATGAATGTCGAAAACTTCCTCTCTCACGGAATGTCGGCTTGCCCATCATCAACGCACTGCGACGTGTTTCCGGATCATGAAGACCTTCAATAAATGACTCAATCTTCATCCTCTCGAGGTCATCAGCGCTGGATTTCGGGTAGCACAACTGTACGAGCCGCTCAATGTCTGCTGCACATGTCTGTAGCGCCTCGTCGGCCCTTTGTCGACGGCTCTTCAGCTCGCAATAGTACAGCATTTTATTGTGCTCGTCACTGTATCTGGCTGCCAGCGCCCTTATGACGATGTCGTAATCACCTCTCAAACCTTCCGGAACTGTTTTTATAACCTCAGCCGCAGGACATCTTAGAGCCAGTATCAGTCCCCGACCTTTCCTAAAATCGGTCCACTGACTCTCCAAAGCAGCCATCTCGAATTGTAGTTTGAATGTGTCAAACGACGTAGTACCATCATAGGTAGGCACTTCTATGGCGAAACTTTCCTCAACTGACTGCGCCCTTGCTCGCAGCTGTACCTCTCTAAGCCGTTCGTCTATCTTTCTGTGCATCGAATCTTCTCAGACTGTCAACTCGTTTGTTCAAGGACTCATCCAGGTTGTCAACTCGTCTGTTCAGGGAATCACCCATTTCGTCAAGTCGTTTGTCCCAATTATTCATTCGCGTCTCGAGATGCTCAACTTTCACGTTCAGCCTATTGGAAATTTCCTCCACCTTCTGCTCTATGCGCGCAGAATTTTCCGCCATTTCTCGATTTGCAGTCTCGACTTTTGCCGAAATTTCGAGATTCGTAGTTTCTAGCTTCGCTGCCATTTCTCGATTCGCCGTTTCCATTTGCGCCGACATGCTTTTGAGTGCAGCCATTAGTTGGCTCATGTTCAACGCTTGTATTGGCACAGCCGCTGCAGCTGTACTCTGTAGCGAAGTAGCACCAGCAGGCGACTCCTCCACCTTGGCCGACGCCTCTATTTCTTGCGCTCCAAACTCGTGTACAGTCCAATTGACGCCTCGTTCCTCACATGCTTCTCGCAAGCGCAACTGCAACTCCACCTTTCCGCCAGCAGTCGGCAAATTCCAGGCAGCCAGCTCCTTCTTCAGTTGGTCTACCTTCAGCAGCTCGAGTTCAACCATGCCCGTGCTTTTATAATTTTATTTATTTATTTTTTTTTTATTTTTTTGTTTATTTTCAATTTTCCACAATCCCACTTCTGACACCAAATGTTACGAATGCTAGTTCTAGTGGGCTAGTACGTATCTCTGGATTGCGTAATTTGAAAATAAAACACACTTAGTTTCTCAAACGCAGTCAATAAAATAAACCAACAATCACTTTATTTCACAGATTTACACTTCACTGTCTTTACACTTAAGTATTTGCTCAATTACTCCGGGTGGCACCTTCACTAGTCAAAATCAGACTCACTCGCTGCGCCGCATCCGGCTGCCTTTTATACCTGTCCGACCATCGCGCAGATTGTTCTCGCACATTCCAGAGTGGACTAAAGGTTTCCATGATGATCGCGACCATCATTGCCAGGTTGGACTAAAAGTTTCCATTATCGCGACCGTCATTGCCAGGTTGAATTATGGCACGACGCGTAGCGACAGGGTTGCTTACTGTCTGACTGTCTTATCGTTACAATATGCTAACAAAAAATTTTTAAAACGAAAAATTTAAGTGACATGTATTTTGAAGTCAAGCAAAAAATCAAATTTGATTTAAGTTATGACACTTTGAAGACTTCTTCTAATCTGACTTTGTTGTTAAAAAAAATGGCGGCTGGCCGAATATATGTATAAGCTATATAGATACATAAGAAGGTGAATATTAGAATTTTGTCAACATATACTCGTATTATTCGCAGCAAACATAACTTATGTATGTACCACAAAGAAAAACAGAGGCCATGAAGAATCCCTGTGGGAAATTGGACTGGTCCAAGTGTAGTTTTTCAACTGGTCGCTTGACAGTCATATATGACCTCAAAATCGACTCGTTTTCTTGTAGCAACCTCACCCTTTTAACATGGCGGTGTCCCAGGCGACGGTCAATCGTCCCCGTCTGCATCCATTTGCAACTAGTCCAAGGTTAGTCCGAAGCAAACCAGTTTTCAAACCAGTTGCAAAGCGACTAGTTTGCGAAATAAAATAAAATAAAGAAGAACATTGACTTGTTGACACACTTCTGTCGAAACTGTTTGGGGTCTGACACAGTTCAACATCCTGACTTCGCCTGCAATTAATAAAAAAATAAATGAATTAATAAATAATTATATAAACATAATTACAAAAATTATTAATACGTACCATTCGACTGCTGCTGCAATTCGTTGCTTCACGTAACTACGCAAAATTCTAACAGAAATCATTCAAGACAAAACGTGCAAGTCGAGCGAACTTCGAGTCATAGAAACAGAAAGAACGAAACATTTCTACGTTGTTGTTGTAACAAAAGCATCGCAAGATCAGCCGTAACAGAATATTGTTTATTATTTCACCTCTGTTTCGTCTTTCGTTTCGTTTCGTATTTTCATGTTTCTTCTCGCCTATGAACGCGCACTAGAACTAGTTGTCTCAGGTCCGACAGGGATGTCTTGAGAGGGTAACGCAATGGGATTGTTTAAACCTCCCCAAATATCTCTTAGTTACAACAATACATGGTCGACAAATTAATATCAAATGGTATTGGGCTCAATAGTTGTATGCAGAACGCCTCTAAAGTGAAATTCTGTGTGCGGTCCTGATACTATGTATTTAGAAAACACAAAAAAATACCCATGTTATTAAAATATTTACACTAAAAATAGCCTTGACGCGATTTTCGGAACAAGCACAACTTTAAGTTTGTTTAGGCACGCATCAGTGGCACCAAAATTGGAGTCTGCTGGCCGGCTGAGAGTCCAAGACTCGTGATATGTCTGTTCCGAGCAACGTAAGCCACAACGAAAAACACGTAAATGCTGCAATTATCGCACTATTACTATGTGTTTGATGTTTTTATTTTGAATTATCATTAAATAATGCTCTGTTTCTGTTTATTTTTTTAGGCTTTTGACAGTCTAAATGCTTTTATGTGGGACCATGATTAACTCTAACAATTTTCATCCGATTGACCTGCAATTTTTACTCAGGCTTCTAAGATAAGCTACACTAGTCTTCAAAAAGCAGTATTTCATATCCGGTACAAGCGATTTTATAAATCTTCTTTCTAAGACACATGAAACTATAGGCAGACATATTATTAAACTCCCTTATTTTGCTGATTCAATCGAATGCCCTTCATCATTTTAACTTAATAAATAATTAATAGTTGATTCAATAGTTGCTGCGCGCTCGCCTTGAACAGTCTCTCGAGTGCTTTAAGTGTACATAAGTAGTAATCCTTTTAAATTTCAGTTCAGCCTGTCGACTGTGCAACACCTTACCGCATGGAACAAGTGTTTATTAATGGCTATCCAATGGGTGGCATACAGCAGTACTCCGCAATTACAGGAACAGCGTCATGCAAATTTTATCAGCGACACCTTTAATTATGAACATGCAAAATATGGCGAACTACACCACTACCACCGCTGCAACAGCAACAACAACAATAGCAACAACAGCCCACACAATCACCAGCACACCGACTCCTGCGCCGATTTGTGTTGGCCGAAATAGCCAAGCGATAATCACACCAAAAGCAAATCACGTAAGTACGCATAGACAGACCGACCC
The DNA here is from genome assembly GCA_963971225.1 of Melieria omissa. NCBI lineage: Eukaryota > Metazoa > Arthropoda > Insecta > Diptera > Ulidiidae > Melieria > Melieria omissa. The sequence continues at coordinate 66,677,661 of OZ020270.1, forward strand.
CTTGTTTTCGACGACATGAAGTAAGAAATTGTTTTCACTCTGAAGCAGATTAAGCCTAAAATAATTCTTTTTCATTCGAATTTTGCAATTACATTGTTTGAGCGATGTAATCCCAGCGGGATATTGGAATGTATAGGAATGCATATTTGCTTGCAAGCTGTGCATTACAACATGCATGAATTTTCTAACGGTATATGAAGACATGCATCCCAAAAACATGTACGTTTTCATAAATCGCCTAGCATGTAGGAAATCGTACATTACTCGGTAATGCATAAAATGATCTACCAAAACCTGTACAAATAATATGTTTGTTATTTTGCTTTATGTTAGTTTTTATTTTTAAAGTTATTCAAGTTCGGTAGATTAAATTAATTACGTACATTAAATACGTGGGTGGTCCGATAAGTACTTAGCCTACAAAAGAAAAACGAAAATTTGGAAAAGTGGCGATTTATTTCTCAACATAGTCTCCTTTCAACTCGATACACTTGACCCAGCGATGCTCCAACTTCTTTAAGCCGTCTGAAAAATACGTTTTCTGGAGGCCTCCGTGGCGGCGATAACCTCCTCATTGGACTCAAATTTCTGCCCGGCGAGTGACTTTTTCAAGTTTGGAAACAAAAAGAAGTCACACGGGGCCAAATCTGGAGAATACGGTGGATGGGGCAGCTGTTCGTAGCCTAATGCGACCAATTTGGCCAATCACCGACCGATATTGCTCTTCTTCCATTTTTCTAAAATCCGCGGACACGTTCGTTTCCACACGCGGTCAAAACAATACTACAAATCCAATATGGCTGACATTTTTACAGTAGCCGTCTACGAGGATGTACTCTACACGATAGTACATTTTTCTTACGATAGTGGCACCATCGGGCGGTGGGGCTAAGTACTTATCATATAAATACATTAGAAGTAAAAATTAAAAAACTAAAATACACTCACTTCAATAACATCCCTTTGCTTCTTTGTTCGTCTTTGGACAGACATTCTGCAAAAGGTAAATAACTCAATATTAAAAAAAATTCAGTAAACAAAGTTGTTTTGTCAATTCATACTTACCAAAGTTGCTTTGAATATTTTTGTAAATATTTCTTGTTTCCGTTAATCCACGGCTTTGTGATATATGTATGTAAGGACTGTATCGAAAAGAAAGTGCACACTTTCTAACTTAATTTTCTTGCAGCATATAATTATTTTTTTAATTCTAAAAATGCCGTTTAATAGAGTAGGCCTTGAAATACTGATTTCATACAAATTTCGTTTCATATATTTTTATATTACGAAAATTACGCGTATCGAGTTAGACATCCTCAAAAAATTTGTGTACAGTTGGTTCACTGAAACAGGTGCTTCGTACAGAAAATCACCCAAACGACATCGCGTGTCCATAAACTTCGCTAAAAAAAAATGATTCTTAAGTATGGTGAAAATTGCACTATAAACGACATACCAAAAAGTGACCGTAAAAAGGGTCCTAAAGACCCAAAAATGGAAGAAAAACTGAGGCATTAGATTGACGAAAACAAGTGCATTTGTATTGGACATTTAGCTAGAACGAGTGTGACGATGGTGCAAAGAGTGAAGCAGAGGAATAACTTAAAAACATATAAAAAACAAACAATACCAAAAAGAAATGAAAATCAAAAAGTGGCTGGCAAAACGCAATGCAGAAAACTATACACTCGTCTCTGCAAAGAAAAAATTTCGGGCATCATTATGGATGACGCGACATATGTAAAAATGAACTCAAAATCACTGCCAGGAAGAAATGAGAATCCGCTAAAATCACCAGAACTACGTCCAATAGAGCGCTACTACGCAATAGCCAAAAGAAACCTTATGAAAGATGAACAAGAAGCTAAAAATCTTAAGGAATTAAAAAAAAATTGGAGAAAATCAAAAAAACCCATAACGCAAACAGCTGTACAAAATTTAATGAAGAGGGTCAAACAAAAAATTAGATATACATTTATTTGAAAAACAAATTTGTTATTTAAACAAAAATCCTTAGTCCTTAAAGTATATGCAACAAATGTTAAAACAAAAAATCTGATCAAAAAAATTTCCATTAAAGTTATACTTCAAACTAAGCGTGCACTTTCTTTTCGATACAGTCCTTATGTATGCTAAAGATATATTAAAAAAATTAATGAAATTAATTGTCTTTGCACATGAAACTTTATTAACCCTCCGTTTGGCACGGTGGTCCAGCCAGACCATTTTCAACTTTGACTTTTATTTTAATATACTTCTATTTGAGCTAGAACTAGGAAATTCTATGACTTTTCCTATCTTTTTGTCCACTTTCATTTGAAAATTATAAGGATCCGTGCCATAGAATGATAATTATAAGGATATTTTGGCCGTCATATCACATTCGTACCACAGTGGTCTAGCCAGACCACCAATATATTTTCTATAGAAATGTGGGAGATATGAAGAGATTTACACATATAATCGCAGTAATTTAATTTTATTACTTTGTTTAGTGAGTTTAAAAACTTGCAAAACTTTGTTGAGAGCATTTTTTTCAAGAAAAAGTGTAAACTTTGTGTGCAAATGACTTTTGTGAGAGGTGTACACTTTTCATTTTTTCACTGTTTATATTAGATTATACAGTTAGCCCTGCTTTTGATTTTCGTCGCTATTTTTCCGCTGTATTTGATTCTATCTATTCGACTTCAGTTGCCTTCAGTTTTTTACAATAGCGAGCTACAGTGCTAAAGAAATATTTCACGCGACAATTTCCTTGTGTTTTAAAAAAATGGAAGATCAGGTTGAATATGTGTATAATACGCGATTTCGTAGACGTAATTTGGATTCGGATTTTTATTCGAGATTGGCAGCAGCGATGACCAATCAAGTTAAACGTTCTTTCGCAGAAGAACAGCACGATGAACCGGATCTATTTGATGGCAGTGATAACGATCAGGATGAAGACTATGTGGCTGAAGACGATGCATCTGATATTGAAAATGATTTGGTGATTGAACCGACTGAGCTCTATGACAGTGATTATGAAGAGCAAGAAACGAATACCGAAAACCAACAAGAAGGTGAAAGAAGTGACGAATATTTCTATGGCAAGGACGGCACAGCATGGAAAAAAACGAGCCAGCTGCTGCAAATCAATACCTTTTGAAGTACCCAAACACAATATACCAGCTGGACCATCAACGCTTGACAAAAAAAACTTTGCAAGCTTTGTTATCGTTTGGATAAGGCGAAACGCAAAACAAATTTTACTGCGTAAAATGCGCTGAACCAGTATGCCAACAGCACTCAAAAGTTGATTATATTTGTTTCAGCTGTAAGAACGAATAGGAAATCGATGAATGATTAAATTTAATAACAAAAAACACATAAAATCGCATTTTTATTGCTTAGAATATATACAAAATTCACAAAAACAAGTTGTTTTAATTTACAAAAAAACGGGTTTTTTCTTGATATTTCTACCTGAACAGGTAACTTAGTTCAGTAAAAATACATAATGAACAATGAAAACCCAAAAGATTATACCTGGATAGCTCATATATACGTTTTATTGCGTCTACAGAAACGTACAAATTCCATAGAAATGTATGAAAATATGTGGTGGTCTGGCTAGACCACTGGGGTACGAATGTGAACATCCGCATAGGTGCCAAACGAAGGGGTACAGCTCACCCCTCGTTTGATGCAACGATCCGCGCGCTTGCTGTCTTACCGATTTTTCTATCACAACTGAAGTTATTTTTCCGAAAATCAATAGAAGAAGAAGAAGAAACGACCTTTTCAAAGAAACAGTTTTTTATTCTAAGTAGAGAGCTGCAATTGTGCATTTGAAAGCTGTTTCAAGACACTCTCTCCCTTTGCACGGCACTGCACTGCACTTGCTCAGTGCAAACAGATCGAATCAGAGCTGCTAGCGAAGAGAAGCAAAACATGTGTGTGCATGACATATGAGAGCTGAGTCTTTGTTGCTTTATAACAGCCCTACAAGACGCGACTGACCGAAACTCCACTCCATTCGCAACATTTTTTGAATTTACCAATACACTTGCATGAAATTTGGCCCATGAGACAACATATCGCTGCAATTTGTCTTTCATTTAAACTGAAACAAACCATTTGAGAACCATAGAAACATTAATTGCTTATACACGCATGTGTAAGAATGAGACAACAATAGAAACAACTGCTGACAAGAACTCGCATCGGAGTTAATATAAATGATTAACAGCCAAACCTAAATTGGCGTCAGCGGCAAGCAACTGTCAAAATTGCTTCATGCCCATACAAATTGTATGGGGCAAACCGCAATTGAAACGCTCTAACGCTGCGCTATTCGAATTTTCAATTTTGACAAGGCGTTAGCGGTTGAAGTTGGCTGCGTATAACAAAAACGCCTGTAATTTATATTTGATTTGATTTAAATTTTGAAGAATTTATTCAAATAAGAGCTAAGTTTTGCAAAATAATAATAAATTGTTGTTTCTTGGCAACTAAGCAGATATTTTTTTGTCATTTGTTTTCATTTCATGATTTTGACAATCCCAACGCAACGCTTCAATTTCGGTATGCCGCACTAAGCGAGAGCGTTGCGTCAGAAAACGCAACGCTCAACGCTCCAATTTAGGTTTGACTGTAAGAGCCGTCGGCTGCCATAGCTACGTAGCTCAGCTGGCTAACGCGCGCGCCGCGAGTCAAATACGACGCGCGAGCCCAAGTTCAAACTCCGTTGTTTCAAACGCCGAAAAAAAGAAAAACAGAAAGAAGGTAAGAAATCGAATTGAAATTTAATTTAAATAAAAAATATTATTTGAATTGAATATTTAAATAATTCTGCACTTTCAGTAACTTCAATATTTGGGCCATAGTGCAGGTACCGAAGCGCAAGACCAAGGAAGAAGGAAAGCCAATGCCCAATGATGATGCCCGCGCTAAGCAAACGCATTCGATTGCGACAATATGGGGTCATCCAAGCAGGGACCGCAAATGCATTTTTTTTAAATTAAATTTTTTTTATATTATCTTATTTAAATTAATTAAAAAAAAATGCAGGCAGAAGTAAAAGCAAACGGGTTTTCCAAAAAATTTCAATAAAAACCTGCATTTTTTCAATATTGAGTATTGGTCATGAATGACCGATTTATACATCGCATTGTGACCGATATTTGCATCAGCATTTCAGTCAGACATTTCGGCACATGACCGATCAACTGACTGAAATTTCCATTTTTTTCGGTGTTTGCTGCAACACCGACAAAAAAAAAGTTTGCTGCAACGGTGCTTTGAACTAGCGGAGTCTTGACTCACGGCCAACGCACTAGCCAGCTGAGCTACGGCGGCTGCCGCGGCGCACAATGGGGTAAACATGTCGAAAACCCGCGCATTACGGCTAATCTTAAAGTTACGGGCCTAACTTTTTTTTTTTTTTTTCGTAATCTACATGCATGTAGCAGTCAGAAAATGCTTTTTGCATGTAAATTGGACCGAAACTGTCTGCTGTATAGCCGTTCAAAGTTGGGTGTTTTTATACTCAATATCATTTTGTCGATACAACTATTTTGATGGTGATGCTGAAATGTCAATTAAATCGTTATTTTTAAATATAATCAAATAATTTTTGGTACATATAATAAGCATATTCCTACATTTAATTTGACATATAATTCTTTTCCATGGCACATTTTCTTGTAAAGATATAAGTTCTCAAAGTTTGGGCAAAAACAACGATTTTATTAGGAAAATGTCCTACTTTCGTGGTGTATAACTTTTATGGATAATCATGGATAATCGAAAATCTTTAGGGAAGGTAAGTAGGAACCTTCATAAAAAAAATGATACCCAACTTGTCTGCGGAAAGCTGCGGAATGGTTAGATTTTTGGACTTGTATTCACTTCTCTTACTAAGAAAAGAAATATATATGAACTGAAAACTTTTTAACGCGCGTATGGGTCGGTACGTTTATAACACTTGGTGCATATATATAGTATTAAAAAAAATAAATAAAGTAAAAATATATGTGATTTATCACCTGAATTAATAAATATGCTAAAAAAAATATTTTGTATCAATTTTTTCGGCGGGTACGCAGGATGATTCTTGAAATGGCAATATATTTCAATAAAACTTTGTGTGGAATTTACGAGTGACCTAACTAAACTCTGACGTAAAAATGGGCATGGAAGGCCCACTTTTAAGTAGGGTTGCCATATAAGCATACTTGGTTAAATTGGGAAAATTTATTATATTTATATACTTACCAACCATCTTTTGTGGTTATTTATTACGGTAAGTGGGCATGGCACTCCCCATTAACCCGTTATGAGCCGTATCAACCCGTATCAAATGGTTTTTGCTTAAATACGAATTACCCTACATGTATGTGTTTTATGTGGGTGTTTTATGAAAGGAGGAAAAAAATGGGGGCGTGGCTACAATCTAGAGTATTCATAAGTCAGTTTGGGTCGATTTAAATACTTTAACTTTGGTTTTGTATTTTACTAATGAAGATTTTAAAAGTGCCTAATTGCCGACTGTAGGGTGCCGGTGCACGGTACAGTAAATCAAATAAAATTATGGTGAACAAATCTCTGAAGAGTCCTGAAGGAGATGTCCAAATTTGAGGTATTTATCTTTAACCGTATAGATACTACAGCATAAAATAGGCAATGCGCGGGTTTTTGGCATGTTTACCCCATTGTGCGGCGGCGGCGGTGAAATAGCCATTAAAAACTAAATATTTGGAGGTTGGAATACGTATGCGTTAGAGCAGAGCAAAAACACTTTTCTTAATATGCAAAAGGTGTGTTTTAGAGTGAAACAAAACATCACACGTACACGAGAGTTTCGGTCAGTTTTTTCACACCGCCTGTACAAAAATGATAGAAACTTTGTTCGGAGAGCTGACCGAAACTTCGGTCAGGCATGTCGGTCATATGCCCGACCATATGAATGTCACTGTTCTTGTAGGGTTGTTACTTCGAGAAGTGTGTGAGTGCTGCAGGTTAATTTTTTATTGGTAAGACATTTTATTATATTTAGACGGGGAGTGAGAGAGTTTTTAAGTTGATTGCAGTGTAGATTCCATCTGTAGTTTTTTTGGAATACTAGTCCTAATATTTTCATCTTGTCAACTTCTTGAATTGTGCGGTTATTAACAGAGAGAGACGACTGGCATCTGCGCTTCCTGCAGATATGTAAGTGCTTGCATTTGTTGGTTGAAAGTTCCGCACCAGAATAATTACAACAGGAAGTAATTTGCTCGCACAGTGTATCGAGGTTAATATGGGTGTTGTTTGATTTTTCAAGCTGTTTTATTACATTAAAATCGTCAGCGTAAGCGGAGAATTTTAATTCTTTGTGTAAAGAGATTATTGAGGCTAATTTATTGTAAGCAACTAAGAATAGGACGACCGATAAAGGTGATTCCTGAGGGGTGCCATTGCAAAGTGGGTAGCTACTTGAGAATCCTGTCCCTATCCCCATGACTGTCCCCTAGTCATGAAATTTTTTATATACCTGATAATGTTAGGTCCTAATTGCCATTGTTGTAGCTGGTCAATGATTCAATGTATGCCATTCTTGTCGAAGGCCTTGGCAAAGTCAAGAGAAATTATTGATAAATGGCTTTTGGAAGAGAGGGAATCGGTATTCAGATAGAGTAGACTATCAGTTACCGATCTACCCTTTTTAAAACCCATTTGATGGCTGTTGAGAAGTTTGCCCGAAATGAGAAACCACCAAAGCCTATTTGCTATTATTTTGTCGAGTACTTTTGCGCAGCAGGGATTAAGAGATATTGGCCTGTATGATTTAATATCGGTTTTATCAGCATTTGGCTTAAGGATGTGATCCGAAGTGGGACAAAAATAGAAAAATTGTATGTCACCGATTTCAAAGAAATTGGTGTCATTTGAAAGATAATACTTTCATTAAGCAAGATTTAAAATTATTTCTTAATCGGGTGAATTTTGAGAAAGTTATAGCATTTACAAGTTGATCAAATTCTAGAAAAATTGTTTTATGATAAAATGCAGTTTTGAGCGTCAACAATTGAAAACGTAACCAAAACACTATTTTCGTTTCAATCGGACAAAATGTTACTGCTATGCACTTATAAGAGTCCAAAACATCATTTCAGGAGCCATTTTGAAAAAAAGTTAAATAAAAACGGGGTTGTACGTTATTTAAACAACACATGTTTTTTACTAAAGCTATAAAAACTATATATTTTTGTAGATCGCAAATGTCGAATTGCGCATTATTACACCTACTTTTTTACGTAATCCTATAGAATGGACTTTCTTTTTTGGATCATTAAAAAAAATTCTGCGATTTCCTGCGATCTCGGAAAATAATAGAATTTCTGTAAACTACTCTAACTAAAAAAATTGGATTTTTGTACCCTACGTTGAGGTGCCCACCGGTACATTCACTTTGGTACGGAGCTTGTAACGCTAAGAAAGTGATGTAGCTGGAAAGAAAAAGTATAGTAGCACAGTCGCTATCAAAAATGGGCATGGTCCACCCACTAAAGGCAGAGTTGCCATACGAAAGTTTTTCATATAATATGAAAACTTCTATATTAACAAATCCAGTGTCTCAATTTATGAATGTTCTATATAAAAATGGGTTTGGCTTACCCGTTTGGCTCTAATTTGGCTATTATCCTATTTTTCCCATTGCTAAAAATGTTTTGCTAAAGTGTGATTTAATGCTCATATTTTTTGGATAATATGGAAAAGTTGAGGAAGGCAATTTTGTTAAAATTACCTTGCATTATTTACAATAAAGAAGAAAACTATGGGAGAAAACTATTTGTAAAATAGTTTTATTTCAATTGAACTGTTTGTGTGGGATTAAAAATATCATATTTGATGATAGTGAAACTGAATAAACTGAACGGTTTGAAAAATGACAGTTATTTTCCTTCATCCTAGACATTTTATCATAGCATTGCATCTTCATAGCTGTGTCATCTCTATGTGAAGCTCTACGGAAATAAAACCAAAAATGGTTTTTTTCAAGCAACTTCATCACCCTCTCTCCACCCTTTGAAGGTCGAATTTTAAAAAACGCTGAAATACGTATTTCGTTATTTTTGTTTGAGTATATATATACAAAATTTTAAAACAATCCGACCAAAACACAATGTCCGTCTATATAAGCTTCACCACCCCGTTTGCGGCCTGTCAAGGTCGAATTATTTAAAATCGCTCCTTTTTAAAGGTTGACTTTTTAAAATACAACTATTGACCAAATTTCATCATTATAGCTCCAGCGGTATGGGCTCGGTGGTGATGCCATACTTGGTTATATATATTCGATTTTTTAAAGCTATATACTTTTTTGGAAAACAAACATCATTTTTGAAGCTAGTAGCCCCAAATAATTCAGATTGCAAACTGTTGTTCTTGTTGTTGCGCTGGCGAAAAGCTGAAATTGTAAAACGATTTCTATTTTCTGGCTGGCTTTTGTTCTTCTTCTATAAGCCTGCACGGCGTCGCATATTGCTCCTGAACTCACTGCTGACTGTAGTGTGCGAAAAATCATAGAAAAGAAAATATAATATGGCTGGCATGGCGACCTATATGATCGCTACAGGCAATTAAAAAATAATAAGTAATCAACAGAGACAATTAAATAAAAATGGAATTGGAAAGAAAAGAAAACGTTTTTATTAGCCGTAATAATTTTCCGTCTCGTTCTTTGGAACTTTTCTTACGGCCCACATATAATGCTTGTTTAAAAGAACTAAAACAAGAAAATCTAATATTGTAAATTTAAGATCACATCATTCGCCATGGAATCATTCAGGTGTAGAACATTTAAACTATTTTTAAACGTAGGCATGCCGTAATACCATTTTCTTATGACAAAATACTTGTCTTATTATTTCTTTATTTAGAGCTTTAGTAGTGCTTTCGCCCTATTGAAAGTCAATAGACCTATTAAATTATGTTTTTCCATACTATCTTCTAACCCTCCGTTAGATTTCGATTAAAAAAAAAAAAATTAAAACACGCATCTAATTATTTTTAATTTCAAGTGTTTCACGAATTTTGAAGTCAATATGCTTATCAGTTCATTTTTTTCCGTAGTTTTCCCATATTCTCAAAATTGTAATCAAGCATGTGAAAATATAAACAAATAATTTTACTTTGAACTCGCCACGTAAAAATATTTGCAAACATTTTAAATTGGGATCAACCACCAAATTTTTAAATTAATCAAAGCATTGGCCAGCAAAAAGCCATACACCACAAAGATTCGATTAATGGTGACATTGCAGCAATTTTTTCAGCAAAAGCAATCACAACACAAAAAAGCATACACACAATAAACGACAACACCAAAAACATTAGCGTATCCCGAATCATCTTCGTTGAAACGACGATGACGATGCTTTGGTTCGTTGTTTACTCTTCGCTTGCTTACTTCGCTTGTTTACTCTTCGACGAACAAGATTGCAAACTGTTGAGCGCGAGCAAATTTCCCGCAACATATGCCTCCGCTCATCTCTTCCCGCCCGCGTCAAGAAACACGCTTGACAAATTTGTGAAGATGCGTATTCTTTATATTGTATATTCTTTGATCTCCTTCATTGAAGTAAATTGTTTTTTCCAACCACTTCTCATTATTCTGGACAAAATTGAATTTGGTACGGTTTGCCGCAATCCATTTCAGTTTGATAGTGCGATAAGTCCTGGATATCTTCTCCTTAGTCGTAGATATGTTGGCTGCAGCCAAAGTTCCTTCGACGTAACAAATTTCTTTAGTGACAGCCAGAACGAAGTTCTCCTTTGTCTTCGAAATAGTAAATATTTCAAACAGCTTCGAGTTTTTCAAAAATATCTTTGTGCTTCTTCTTCGGTTTAGTTGCAGTGGCGGAGTTGAAGTGATTTTTAATTCAAATTAAATTCGAAACCAACTTCACTTACTCCAAACTCCTTTATTTATCCATGAAGTAGGATTTGCATACGCATTGAAATAGCAGGTACTAAGGTTCTAGTACTAGCAGGTACCTAAATAATTGTTAGGTTTTCCCGCGTTATGGGATTTTTAAACAGCCCAGTCACGTAAATGGGTTTTAGACAGTACACATAGATATAAGTCTGCTTTTTGTTTTTCAATAATTAATTGTTTCACTGGCGCGGTTCAACTCAAAGACTTATAGCGACTGAGTTTTGCTCAAATTAGAAAAAATATTTTATGCCAGGCACAGTGTTAGTATTTTGTTAAAAACAAAAACATTACATCAAAGGGTACATGATAGCTGATTGCCGGAAATGAAAACCAACTTGTTTTTCGTACGTGCGAACTGTGCATCCAGCAAAAGTACTCTTTACTTCGAGCTTACAGCAATATACGCCAAAACAAAAAGTCGACTTACTGTGGAGTTGCAAGCTTGTATCACATCTTAAATGAAACCAAAATCCAAATTTGCATGCCCTGGCAACGATATATATAATCGCGTGTAATTGATTCACTATCAAAATTTTGACGAACTTGTTCGAACGCACGCACCCGAAAGCACAAAATTGCGCGAGATGGCCACAGAAAAATCGCTGTAAAATCCAGTCGGGCAAAATCGGGCACCCGATCTCTTCAGGGCAGTACTCACAGAAGACTAGTGAACAATTTCCCAAAGACGGAACTCTGGCAAGTATGGCCTTTTTTTTAAAGTCTATCGAAATTTCAAAAAGTATGATAAAAATAGTGCTTCAAGTGAGTGCCTATGAAAAGACAACAACAACAACCAACTTTTTTGTATATTTAATTATTTACTACAAATGCCTTCTTTTACGATGCTGGTGCAAAAAGGTTTCAATTAATTAGATCCTTTCCTTATTTTAAAACTTCAACTTTGCCGAACAAGTGCAAATTGCTGATATTATTTTACACTCTAAAAATTGCTCAACTTTGACGGGCTCTACAAGCAAAACTATTTGTTCAATTTAGTTAAGGTTTTCGGATTTCTTAGGTCCAAGCATTTATCTATCGGACCTCCCTCAAATCGAACATGACAAAATTGACTGTTGCAACCTGCGCCGGCAGAATCAGCCACTGTGCGACGTATGTTGGACCATATTTTGCGAGGGCTGGATGAGGGATTAATATCAGTTGTGAATTTCATTAAGGCTATTCGTTTAGAAGATTTAAGTTCGCGCTTGAATAGGGCATTAGCGCGCTTGTAATTTATTAAATGTTCCGTATTTATATTGTACTGTAGCTCTCTCCATTTTCGTTATTTATCCCTTTGTAGTTGGTTCAGTCGGTCGTTCCACCATGGCACATTAGTTTTCCGGTGATTCAGTCTTGGTAGTGGGATAGCTACATTGGCACTTTTCAAAATAATTCGATGTGATAACGCGGCTTCTTTATTTATGTTGCTGCTTATGGGGAGTGCAATTGAATTTTTAGTAGACTCATCCTGGTAGAGTTGCCAGTTAGCGAATGCGGTTTTAAACAGAGGTTTAATTCTAGTGATTTCGTTTGTCTGACTTTCGAATAGCGTCGTTATGATGGGATAATGGTCGCTTCCAAAGAGCTTACTTTCAGTTTGCCAGTTAGCTTGGAGGGAGAGTATATTACAGCAAAGGGTTAAATCGACGTGGGTAAGAGTTCGGTAAGGTGGGTCGGTGACCCATCGTTCAAAATGATTGTGTTTGAGTTATTGATAAAGTTATCTATAATTTTCCCTCTGGAGTTGTTGTAGGGTGATCCCCAGTTGGTATGCGATGCATTGAAGTCACCAGTGATGAGCTGTGGGGTTTGATTGGGAGCGGAGGTATTGAATAGTTTAGATTTTGATGCTGGGAGAGATGTATGTAGAATAAATGATTAAGTTTGATTTGGAAGTAATGGCTCCACCTCCTAGTTGAGAGTAACTAGTTTATGTTGGATTGAATTGTGGATTAGGATAGCAACTCCACCAAAAGAATTGATAGAGAGGTTGTGAGCATATATTTCGAAATAAAGCGGGATAGGAATATTTTGGGTAGAAAATAGGTGGGTTTCTTGAAGAGTAATGATTGCGGGTTTGTGCTTTTTTATTAAGATTTGGAGTTCACTGTAATTATTTATATACCCACGGATATTTCATTGAATTACTTTAATTGTCATAGTGTGGTGAGTTAGAATTAAGAATTGCAATACGAAAAGTTACAGTAGGTAATATAATTGTGAATTTTAGTGGTGAATTTGCAAAAAGTGTTATAAGTACAGAGATATGAATATATATATAAGAGGTGAATAAATTAATGGAGAAGTGGTGATTTTTTGGACAGGTGTTGATGTATTCATTAATGTTCTTCAGCCATGGTGTCATCGTTATCAATGCCGCTGCAGGAGATAGAGGGGTTCATGGATTCCTTCTTTTCTTGGACTTGAGTTGCCGTACCAATCGCTTAGGTGTATTTTTTGGTAGGATTTTAATCTTTGTGTCAGATAAGTGTTTAGATGATAAAGCTGGCATCTGATGTAACATAGTGTTAGTATTGGTGTTGATGCTATTGTTTGGTTGTGGAGACTGAGAGCGTGGTGTAGGGAATAGTGTTCCTGGTGTTGGAGTAGAGCCGCTACACATGGGTTTTTCGGGGTGAGTATTGTTGTAGGTGTTGTCTGATGGCTTGACGTTGTTGTTGTTGTTTGTTACACTAGCATATGTAGTGGAGGAGAGAGGGTGACGTTTGTGGTCAACTTTTTGTAGGGTTTTGATTGCTTGGATTTATTTTTGCTTTAGAAATATAGGGCACTTTTTGTCGTAGACGTAGTGGTCGCAGTTAGAGCCGTCTTCTGCGCAGTTTATGCAGACATATGCGTTTGTTGCATTTTTCCTTGGTTGGGTCTATTATGTGATCTTCCTTTCCACATGATGAGCAGAGTTTGTTGTTTTTGCAATTGTTTGTAGAACGAGAAAATCGATGACAGTTGCGGCATCTCATGAGGAGTGGGATGTAGGGACGAATTAAGTTTTTGGTATCCTATAAAAATGTGTTCGGGCAAAGTTGTTGATGCAATGGTGAGTATGATGAGGCCGGTTTCTTTTAGGTTATTTTCAACTCTTTTCAAGATTTTGCGGACTTCGATTACATTTTGGCTTTTCAATTCTTCTAAGATTTCGGTTTCGTTTATGCCCCTAAGGTCGTCTGAGTATATCACTCCTTTAGAGTAGTTGAGGTAGGTATGCTCGGTTACGTCTACTGATATGGTTTGAGTTAGTTGCGTTATTGTGACTAGTTTTTGCGCTTGAGTAAGGTTTTTTAGTTTGTATTAGAATGGTGCCATTTCTTAATTTTTTGCACATTTTTACTTCATCTCCACACACATTGCCTATTGCTTTTTTATGAGAAATGGAGAGAGAACAGAGAAGATCCTAGATTCGCGGTCAGTAGGAGACTGTCACGGAGTCTTAACTCGCGGCCCAACGCACTAGCCAGCTGAGCTACGGCGGTTTTTTTTAATGCTGCTGCAATATCTCGCTCGGAAAGGTTTATCAAAGCACGCATGCCACGCCGTTGAACTTTGAAACACATTTACAGGCTTTTTTGGGATGAACTGAATTTCGTATCTGGCTTATTTTAACGATGTCCGAAACGGTGAATTTAAGAATTAATGCTAGTTTTGTGGTTTTCAGAATATTGTGATCTTTATTACACCGTGCGACAACAAATTTTACACACGAACAAATCGATAAACTCACGAAACTAGGGGCCAAAATGTAGTAAAACTGCGGCTTTACTTTATCTCTCTGACGTCAGGATTTTTTTTAAAAGGACTTTGAAATTTCAATGACATGTTTATTTCAAGGAACTATTTCAAAAATTGAGCGCATTGTAGAATAACAATATGGGTATCAAATAAAAGAGAAAAATCATCAGAATCTTAGAAAATTTCATGTTTTGGTGCAAAAGGACGAAGAGGTATTGAAAATGTCCTTTAAAACTTTATCCTTGAATATCCTTGGAAATTTCCAATCGTTGTTTTTTTGTTTTTTTAAATATATCTTTACACTAAGATGTGCAATTGGGCTTTTCCAGGCCCATTTTGACTTTGAGTAGTCGCCAAATTTTTTCCATAACTCTGATCGCCGAAATATTTCATGCCAACTACCGCTAATGTTTTGTAAACGAAACGAAACCAACAAAAGTTTATTTGAATCGATTTTGTAGAACAAACATGGCTACTTTATGTATGTCGGCGCTAAGTGAAGCAACTGGGCCTGGCGAGGTCCATTCGTAAATATATGACAAATGTACCTAAAATGTAACGTAAACCGTTAAACAAAAATTATTATTCAAACACGAGCCACCATGTTTGGTAACTTTACTACAATGTATGTGTGCAGTGGCGCACGGAAGGGCCCACTGCACACATACATACAAAAGCCCTTAATTATATCTGTTTGTTACAAAAAATGCAGCTGGAAAATGTTCCTTCGAATAATGTTAGGCTCAAAAGTTATGTGTGAAATCCTGTGTGCCACATTGTGTATATTGTTACGAAAATTACTTCACAGGTTCGTTTGGATTGGTTTTGAAAATAAAACAACTTCAATTACTCAGCAAAAATCACCAATCACTTTATTTACAGATTTACACTTCGCTCGTATCTACACTTGTTACCACTTTGCTTGCTCAACACAGACTCGACCCCTTGCACTGCCACTGCTGCTTTTATACCAGTTTTCTTATCGCGCCGAAGTTTCTTGCAACTTCCAATTGGAAAGCGCTCGACCATTCTCGCACAGCCCATTTCTTCGAGAACCATCCTTGCCATATCGGACTATACCAAGCGAATTATACCAAATTTGCCGTACTTCAAAGTGCATGCCTAAAAGTATGCTTGCAAAAGCGTTCATGCACAGCACAGAGTGCCTTTTCGTTTCACTGCCCATCACTTAGACTTGTTCGTCCCGAACAAGTACCGAGGCTCCGCCGGAGTAAGACGCCAGGCGCTCCAAATGGACTACTTTCAACCTGGCGTTTCTGTTGCCGCAGCGTTGAACCCTGTACACCACGTCATTAATCCTGGTCACGACCTTGTACGGTCCTTCCCATGACGCACAGTGGCTGATTCTGCCGACGTAGGTTGCAAAAGTCGATTTTGTCATGTTCGATTTAGGGGAAACTGTTATACTTGTCCGACAGATAAATGCTTGGACCTAAGAAATCCAAAAACCTTAATTAAATTGGACAAATAGTTTTGCTTGTAGTTAGAGCCCGTCAAAGTTGAGCAATTTTTAGAGTGTGAAATAATATCAGCAATTCGCACTTTTTCGGCAAAGCTGAAGTTTTAAAATACGGAAAGGAGCAAATTAATTGAAACTTTTTGCACCAGCATTGTAAAAGAAGGCATTTTTAGTAAATAATTAAATATAGAAAAAAAAGTTGGTTGTTATTGTTGTCTTTTTATAGGCACTCACTTGAAGCACTGTTTTTATTACTCTTTTTGAACTTTCGATAGACTTTCAAAAAAATGGCCATACTTGCCACCGTTTCGTCTTTGGGAAAATTGTTCACTAGTCTTCTGTGAGTACTGCCCTGAAGAGATCGGGTGCCCGATTTTGCCCGACTGGATTTTACAGCGATTTTTCTGTGGCCACCTCGCGCAATTTTGTGCTTGGCGTATATTGCTGTAAGCTCGAAGTAAAGAGTACTTTTGCTGGATGCGCAGTTCGCACGTACGAAAAACAAGTTGGCTTTCATTTCCGGCAATCAGCTATCATGTATCCTTTGATGTAATGCTTTTGTTTTTAACAAAATACTAACACTGTGTCTGTCATACAATTTTTTTTTAATTTGAGCAAAACTCAGTAAGTCGCCATTAGTCTTTGAGTTCAACCGCACCAATAAAACAATTAGTTATTGAAAAACAAAAAGCAAACTTATATCTAAGTATGTGTACTGTCTAAAACCCACTTATGTGTCTGGGCTGTTCAAAAATCTCGCAACGGGTAAAAACCTAAGAACTGCAGGTACCTGCTATTATTAGAAGCTTAGTGCCTGCTATTTGAATGTAAGTAAAGTTAGTTTCGAATTTAATGGACACTAAACATCACTTCAGCAGCCGCCGTGGCTCAGTTGGTTAGTGCGCGGTCCATCGAATACTGCATGTAGTAAACACCTAAAAAAATAACGGGAAACTCGCTTTCTCTTTCTCTGACAGTAAAAATTGCCTATGAAGAAGCTCCTAACCTGCCGTTCGGAACCGGCATAAAACTGTAGGTCCCTTCCACCCGCGTACAAAATTCACACGCACAACACGGGTGGTTGCGGGAAGCTAGGCCTTAGTCTCGCGTAAGCGGGCTGTCGTGCCAATCAATTAATTAAACATCACTTCAACTCCGCCACTGCAGCTTAACCGAAGAAGAAGCACAAAAAAGTTTTTGAAAAATTCGAAGCTGTTTGAAATATTTACTATTTCGAAGACAAAGGAGCAGTTCGTTCTGGTTACGTCGAAGGAAGTTTCCCTGCAGCCAACATATCTACGACTAAAGAGAAAATATCCAGGACTTATCGTACTATAAAGTGGAAATGGATTGCGGCAAACCGTACCCAATTCAATTTTGTCCAGAATAATGAGGAGTGGTAAAAAAAATAATATACTTCGATGCATATAGCATAAGCGATGACCAACCATCGACATCAAAGGCGGCAAAAGGAAGGCCGAAAAAGTCAACTCAGGACTGTGCGTCATTCACTAAAAAAAGGAAGCTTATGGAGGCAACGGAAAAAATAACTGCCACCCACTTTTCAGAAGCTTTGATCATAAAATAAAATAAGGATCAGGATAAAGAATAAAAGAATAAAAGACAGTATTCCCACCCCACCCAATGTGCTACCGATCAAATATAGTCCTAATGAAGCTTTAGCATTGGTTTTAAACTTGGGATTATCCAAAGAAAAATTGACTTTTTTGGACATTTTTCGAATTCTGGTTCTCATTTTGAAAGCAAAATTTATGAATTTGTATCTTTAAATTTGACTCTTTCAGCTAATTTCTTAAATTTCTTATTACTTTTAATCTTTTTTAATGCATTTTCATTAATTTTGCAACTAAGACATATCATTGTTGCTCGCATTATTCTTATTTACTGTAATCCGAACTTTGACAAAGTATTACGAAGCACCCTGTACCTCGATTGAGTTTATTTTTGAGAATACAATAGCCTGATGAATTTCTAATCAACAGCGAAAAATTTTCCAATTATCTGTATTCGTTCAGGAGTTATTAATTTTGCAACCTGAAATGACAAATTGAGCCACTGTGTGACGTTTGAACTTTGGAGACAAACCTTTCCTCCTCTGCGGGTTGTAACGCATTACCAGATCGCCTTCTTGGAACCCCGCTGTGTTAGCTCGTAGATCATATCTGGCTTTCATCTTATCGCTGACCAAATGGATACGGTCCCTTATAAACTGGTGAATTTCTTCCAGCTCCGATCTCTTATTAACTGCGTAATCCGTCTTAGCACCTTCCGTCCAGCAGGCAACCTCAGCTCCGTGCCGAACACTGCTCGTGCTGGAGTGAGTGATGTCGTATCGTGCGGGGCTGACCTATACGCCATCAAGAACAGCGGAATATGCGTGTCCCAATCCTTTTGATTCCTGCCTACTACTTTCCGCAGATATTCTTCCAGCGTCCGATTGAATCGTTCCACCATGCCGTCGGACTGGGGATGCAAAGGACAGGTGCGAGTTTTCCTTATTTCTAGTAGCTCACACACTTCTTTTATTACCAGGGACTCGAAGTTCCGGCCTTGACCTGAGTGCAACTCTAGTGGAACTCCAAATCTCGCCACCCAGTTGTTTACCAGCATTTCCGCGGCCGTGGGAGCCTCCTGGTTAGGAATAGGATACACTTCGGGCCATTTGCTGAAATATTCCATTGCCACCAGTGCTAAGTGCAGTGTTGCCTTGAGTGCTAAGTGGGAATGGCCCGGCGACGTCCATGGCAATTCGCTCAAAGGGCGCTCCCATGTTGTACTGCTGCATGCGGCCCCGAGATCCTCTTGTTGACCCTTTCGCAGCCGAACATCGATCACAGATCTTAATCCAATCGGCGACAGACTCCTGGCATCCTACCCAGTAGAATCGCCTTTTTATTTTGGTGACAGTTTTTGTGATGCCTAGGTGCCCTCCGCTGGAGTCGTTATGGTATGCCTCGACCACCTCGTTGATCCTGCATTTCGGGACTACAATTAGGGAATTACTGGTCCGGCCATCCTCACTCTCCCGTTCGCTTTATAGGCAACCATCAGACAGCCGCAGACTTTGCCACTGCGCGCAGTAAGCCTTCGCGATCCGGCTCTCACCGGCCATCTCCTGCCAGTCTGGACGTGCACCTTGCTCCTTGCATTCAATGATTTTTTTAAGATCCGTATCCTCGCGCTGGTCCTTTTGTATCCTCTCCGCAGACCACTCTTCCTCTTGCATAACGCTAATCAATCGTACGTCCACTATCTGCTCTTTGCTTTCGGCTCGCGGACAATGCCTGCATTCGGTTTTGCACGGACGGCGTGACAAGGCATCGGTATTTCCATGGCTGCTACCCTTGCGATGCTATACCGTGTAGTCGTAGCTCTGAAGTCGTTCGATACACCGCGCCAACTAGCCTTCCGGATCCTTAAAGATCAGCAGCCATCTCAATGCCGCATGATCTGTGCGCAGGCGAAACTTTTGCCCATACAGGTATTTATGGAAGTGTTTCACGCATTCCAATACTGCGAGCAACACCCTTCGGGTCACACAGTAGTTGCGTTCAGGCTTTGACAAAATTTTGCTGTAGTATGCTATCACTTGTTCTTGGCCATCTATTATCTGTGACAGCACACCGCCTATACTATGCCCACTTGCATCTGTATCCAGCACAAACATCTCTCCAGGCACGGGGAAGGCCAGAATTGGAGCAGTGCACAGTTTTTCCTTCAGTCGTGCAAAAGCCTGCCCCTTCTCTTCACCCCACGCGAAGGCTTGATTCTTTTTCGTCAGTTTGTGCAAGCTGCAGGCTATGTTCGCAAAACCCGGAACGAATCTTCGGTAATATGTGCTCACGCCCAGGAATCTGCGGAGTTCGTGTAGATTGCGTGGCCGGGGCCACTCCTTCACCGCCGTAATTTTGCCTTCATCCGTATGTACTCCGCGGGCGAAAACCGTGTGACCCAGATAATTGACCTCTTTTTGAAACAACGAGCACTTCTTTGGGTTGAGTTTAAGCCCAGCTTTCTGTATTCGTTCGAATACCTCCTTTAGCTTTCCCAGGTGGTCGTCAAAGCTTTTACCCATCACGATTATGTCGTCCAGGTAGACCAGACACGTCCGCCAATGCAGCCCTTTCAGCACACGTTCCATTAGCCGCTCGAATGTTGCTGGTGCGTTGCAGAGTCCAAACGGCATGACGGTGAACTGCCACAAACCGTCGCCAACACTAAAGCCGTTTTCTCCTTGTCCTTGTCTGCAAGCTCCACCTGCCAATAGCCGCTGCGTAAGTCGAGTGTGGAAAACCACTGTGTGCCTGACAGTGTGTCCAGGGTGTCATCGATCCGAGGTAGTGGATAGCTGTCCTTTTTAGCCACGTCATTGCGCTTTCGATAGTCCACACAAAATCGGGTACTGCCATCCTTTTTCTTGACTAGCACGACCGGCGAACACCAAGGCCCTGTTCTTCCGCCCGCTTCCGTTGCAAATATTGGCCCATCGTGCTGTAGGAGTGACCGTGCCTTCTGTTTCTGCTCGGCTGTCAATTCGCTGCTCCACTGGTTCTGCGGTATGGCGTCCATGTTAGAACCGCTTTTCTTATTTCCTCCGGGTGGACTGCTTTCGCAATTGACAACTGCTTCAGCCTCTCTACACTCGCCAATGACCGCATCTTTTCCGACATATCTAGGTGTGTTTAGTGGGTTGAGTATCCTGACTGGTATTTTGCCATTTTTTGTTTCCACTAATGTACGTCCGATAATTATGTTGTCGTATCCTTCTTTTAGCGCTTCTACAACCCACAGCCGTCTTGTCACATCGTCCATGTCCACCTTCGCCCACACTATCGCCTCGGAATTCGCTGGTATCTTCTGGTGTTGACACGAGACAACTCTCCTTACCGCCACGTTTCGCTCATAGCCGGTGTGCAGGGGGAATTCAACGTTGGCATACTTCAGCACATTTTCTTTCAGGTTCACCGTAAAACCGTGCCTAATCATGAAATCGACGCCGATAATCACGTCGTCCATTATATCCGCGACGATGAACTGATGGTCCAGGCTGCTGGTGGCGATAGCAATTGTTACTTTTCCTCTTACCGGCGCACGCTCGCCAGTCGCAGTCCTCAGTTGTATGCCATGCAGCGGTTCCCAGTTCCTCAGAAGCTTCCTTTTTATGATCGATTATGACGCTACAGTATCCAGTGTCAACACGAACAACTTTCCATCTATCTTTCCTTTAATCGACAAGCTGCTGTCGTTTCAGCTGTGCGACAAGGACGGTGGGGCAGCGGGTTGTGGGGATCAGCTCACGCCCCTTTGGGCTGACCCGTTCTAGTTTAACGACTCGTTGTCCTCAGCCCTGCGCTTGTTGGCTGAGCCTCGATTTTCAGTGTTCCTCGCTTCAGGCGATTGCGATCGAGAACGGGAACGCCTCTTTCGTTGGCGGCAGTCTCGTGATATGTAACCCTGCTTGCCGCATGCCCAACAAACAATTTTAGAGGAGACCACCCGTCGCCTGCCCGGTGTCTCAGAGCTTATGGCTTGTATCGCAATGTCGTTGTCCGACTGAATTTGGCGTATCCTTGCAGGTGCATATCGAGTGCTCCCAATCCATGTCGCCTCATATGTCATTGCGCTGGTCACCGTCTCTTTAAATGTCGGCTTGCCCATCATCAACGCACTGCGACGTGTCTTCGGATCATGAAGACCTTCAATAAATGACTCAATCTTCATCCTCTCGAGATCATCCGAATTTCGGGTAGCACAACTGTACGAGCCTCTCAATATCTGCTGCATATATCTGCAGCGCCTCGTTGGCTCTTTGCCTGCGGTTCTTCAGCTCACAGTAGTATAGCGTATGGTTGTGCTCGTCGGTGTACTTCGCTGCCAAGGCTCTCATGATGGTATCGTAATCACTTCTTGAACATTCTGGAACTGATTTAAATACCTCAGCCGCAGGACCCTTCAGCGCCAGTGCCAATCTCCGACCTTTCCTGATATCGGTCCACTGATTTTCCAAGGCAGCCAGGTCGAACTGTAGCTTAAATGTATCGAACGGCGTAACCCCATCGTAAATAGGCACTTCTGTTCTGGTGGCCAAACTTTCCGGACCCGGCGGCAAACATTCTCGTGGCTGTACCTCTCTAAGCCGCTCGTCGATTTTTCTGTTCACCGAATCCTCCAGACAGTCAACTCGTTTGTTCAAGGAATGATCCAGGTCGTCAACTCGTCTGTTCAGGGAATCATCCAGACAGTCGCTCGTTTATCTAAGCGTTCCACTTGCGCTCCCAGGTGCTCCACCTTCACATTAAGCTTGTTTGAGATTTCTTCTACTTTCTGCTCCAAACGTGCAGAATTTTCTTGAAGCTTGGTTTCCATTCGCTCTGCTACTTCTCGGTTCGTAATTTCGACTTTTGCCGAAATTTCCTGATTCGTAGTTTCCAGTTTCGCCTCCATTTGCGCCGCTATTTGCGCTAACATTTCGCGATTTTCACGATTGGAAGTCTCGAACATGCCTTTGACATTTTCGATTTTCGCAGAAGTTTCTTGGAACATGCCTTTGACATTCTCGATTTTCGCAGAAGTTTCTTGGAACATGCCTCGCATTGCAACCATAAGCTGGCTCATGTCCATTGCTTGTGGTGGCGCAGCCGCTGCAGCCGTACTTTGCACCGGCGCAGCACCCGGAGGCGATTCCTCCACTTTGGCCGACGCCTCTTGTTCCTGCGTTCCGAACTCATATGCAGCCCAATCGATGCCTCGTGATTCACACGCCTCTCGCAAGCGCAGTTGCAACTCCACCTTTCCGCCAGCAGTCGGCAAATTCCAGGCAGCCAGCTCCTTCTTCAGCTGGTCCACCTTCAGCAGCTCCAGTTTAACCATGTCTGTGTTTTTATAATTTTTTTGTTTATCTTCAGTAACACAATCCGAACTTCTGACACCAAATGTTACGAAAATTACTTCACAGGTTCGTTTGGATTGGTTTTGAAAATAAAACAACTTCAATTACTCAGCAAAAATCAACAATCACTTTACAGATTTACAATTCGCTCGTATCTACACTTGTTACCACTTTGCTTGCTCAACACAGACTCGACCCCTTGCGCTGCCACTGCTGCTTTTATACCAGTTTTCTTATCGCGCCGAAGTTTCTTGCAACTTCCAATTGGAAAGCGCTCGACCATTCTCGCACAGCCCATTTCTTCGAGAACCATCCTTGCCATATCGGACTATACCAAGCGAATTTATACCAGTTTTGCTGTACTTCAAAGTGCATGCCTAAAAGTATGCTTGCAAAAGCGTTCATGCACAGCACAGAGTGCCTTTTCGTTTCAATATGTTAAGCTGTTATTTACCGTAAGAAATTCCGCTTCTTATAAGCTCTTATTCAGGTGTACAAGTATGCTATTCGAAATGTTTTGTATCAATTTGTATCAATCAATCTATCAATCAACCCCGATAAACGTCGTGAATACCTAAAGCTTTTAAGTTCTCAGTTGGTCACTCCTCACATGGCAAATAGAGCAATGAAATGTCACGTTAGTCAGTCAGTTAATATCAGTGAAGCTATGGCGAAATTTGATGTTTTTTTTTGTATTTGTAATTATAAAAAATAAATTATTTTGCATTGTGAATTATGTCTTTATTATTACACACACATTGTCATTACCCAGCACCAAGCACATCCGCACAACCAGCAAAGAAAGAACGAAAGGACTGTGCATGGTGTGATCTTCAACATGACGAAATACGGCGCAAAACCTTCTTGTCGTGTAAAACATGCAAAAAAGTCATGTGCCTTGAACACGGCTCTGTAAATAAAATATGTTTGTGCCATGCCTGTGCTGCAGAATAAACTGTATCTTTTTTTGCTTGATTTGAATTTAATCAATAAATAGATTAATTAAATGTTGTGCCATATACAACCACTCTCCCCTACTCTCGTAAGAAATCTCCCTAATAATTACATCGGCCCATATACTATCATAGAGAACATGTGCGCAATATCAGCTGTCTATGCCACACCTCACTGGGCGAAAGTCGTAGGAACAGCTGATCATCGCTTATGGGCCTCGCGAGTCCCACTTGCTCCACTTAGCGCCTACAAAGTAGTCGCTCATCCTAGTGTTAAGGACTGATATGTACACTACTACATCCTTGAATTTCGTCCTTCTAACTTTGTTAGCTTAAGATACACAAAATTTTATGGGCACTGATTTTGCTCGCATCAATTTATTATCACCAAATAACTTATAAACTTTTACTTTTAGTAAACTTACTCAATTCCAAATACATGAGCGCTAAGTAAAAACAATAGGGCAGTTCAGGATAACGTACAAATATTTGGGCAAATGCATGTCATTTCAAATATTTGCCATCAACACTGAGCACACTTTTTAAAATTTCATGGCAAATCGGTTGCAGAACAAATTCACAGCTGTTTTTGAAGAATAAATCAAGAAGAAGAAGAATCGAATATTTGCGCCGTGGGATCCTGCGAGAATAAAGAGCATGCATAAGTTGCTGCCGCTGTGGAATCCGAAAACACACCTCTAACTCCAGCGCTTCTTGCAAATAACTTTAAAATGTGCGAATTTCTTCCTCCGTCCACTTTTTATTCGGTTTTTCTCTTTTTGTTTTCTTTTTCGTCTGCTTCACCTCGACAATTGTAACAGGTGATTGATTGTCAAATCTGTTTTGCCCATGCCGAAAAATATGCAATGGTTTTCAGTGTGGCAAATTTGCAGCTGCTCGGCATGCTCGGCAAATGTGTACATTTTGTTGTTGCGTTGAAAATATTTGCCATCACATTTTGCAAATGGCATGATGCCAGACCGTTTGCACGTTATCCTGAACTGCCCTAATGTGTTCTGGGTAGGCATTGCTGCCAGTCACAAAATATTGTTATTATATGCTTAATCTGCAAATTGACCTCTCTTACCCACACGACTACACATATGTACCTCCCTCTTGTTGATTTGCATAGCAGAGCACAAGTCTATATGAGTACGTTGATATATACGACTAAATATGAAAGATATAGATAGATAGATTTGAAAGGGGAAATGTGCACTGAGACCAAAGTTGATCTATTGTGCCCCCTACAACTTTAGAGAACGTCCCCCAATCCCACCGACCTAATGAAGCTTAGTAACTCACGTGGGAGAAGGTGTTTGACGTTCTCTTCTGCAAGCCGGTACTGGCCCAGGTGC
Organism: Melieria omissa; assembly: GCA_963971225.1. Lineage (NCBI taxonomy): Eukaryota > Metazoa > Arthropoda > Insecta > Diptera > Ulidiidae > Melieria > Melieria omissa. The sequence continues at coordinate 66,703,072 of OZ020270.1, forward strand.
CGTCTCCTACTGCGGCATACCGCATCGTAGTGTAGTACGACGTGCTCAGGAGTCTCCTCCGCTGTTTCGCAGAGTCTGTTCTAACCCGCATGTGTTTCCTCATCCTGCAGTGCCCGGTTACCAGCCCGGTGACCAGTCTAAGCTGGGTTTTCCCCAGTCTGAGGCATTCTTAAGTCCATTTGGAGTTATAACCTCTGATGAAGATTTTCGATTGCCTAAGACCTGTGGCATTTGACCAGTGTTCTGAGTTCCTCGTTCTTTCCTCAAGCCTTGGTGACTCTGCTAGAGTGCTTTTGCCCAGCCCGATGAAAGGTTCTGGTGCAAGGGGGATCGTAGCTGCCCAGTTCTAGCAAGGCTGTCAGCCTCCTCGTTCCCTTCTATTCCTCTGTGTCCTAAAACCCAGAGGATTTTAACCTGGTTATATGTGCCCAGTTTATTCAATGCTCCTATGCATTCCAGCACCAACCCTGAGGTAATCTCATACGAGATTAGTGCTTTGATGGCTGCTTGACTGTCGGAACAAATGACTATGTCTTGCCCCCTGTGCAAACGCTCGAGGTTAATCTGCGCATAGAGCCTGATGGCATATAACTCTTCTTGAAATATGGGTGTATTCCCCATGTGCTCATAGTGTTTGAAGCGAGGTCCAAATACCCCCGCCCCGGTTCCCTCATGCGTTTTGGAGCCATCTGTGAGCCACGTAATAGTATGTGGTTTGAGGTGGAACTGGTGTGCTTCTCAGTCCCAGTCCACTTTGTTACTCATATATAGGGTAAGATGGGGTTATTCCCCGCATGTAAGCATAAATCCGAATATCTCGCGACTCGGATTGAGTTTCGAGACAAGAGTGGTATCGTTGGAAAGCTGGACCCAACGCGCAACTTTTGTTACTACATTACTTATAGTGTGTGATTTACCCGTAACGAGCTGCAGCCATTGTCCCAAAATCGAAAATTGTGGGGCTATTCCCCGCTAGTGGGGTAATTCTCCGCACCCCATGGGGCTATTCCCCGCACCACCGATTTTGCCGTTTTCAAAGCAAATGAACTCGAAAATAAGTATCCAAACTTGTTTTTTTTTAATATTTTTTGTGTTTTTTTATTCATAATCTTACACAAGTACAAAAGTTGACATGGAAAAAATGCATTTTGTCAGAAAAATATGAAAAATTCAATGAGAACGAGGGAAATTAAAACCATTTAATCTTCTTCGGAGTTTGATTCATCGACATATTCCACGGTGGTCTTACGCCGCTTGCTCACACGTCCTGGTGTCGATGGGGTTGTGTCGATAGACTTTTTTGTGGCTGCTTTTTTTGCTTCAGCAGTCAATTTCTTCAATACAGCGGCTTTTTTCTTCGCAGCAGTAGCTGCTTTTCGATTTTGGCTGGCCGTTTGTTTAGCATCATGTGCTTCTTTTTCAGCTCGAATCTCTTGAATCGACTCGTCGGATGTTAAAATAGTCGTTTTTCCTCTTTTTCGACTACGAGCGTTTTCGGAACGTGGTGGTGCTTGTTGAGTCGGCCGAATGTCTCGCAGCAATGAAACCAAGTCTTGAGTGGAATTTGTTGGTGTTGATGTTCTGCCCAATGGACGAAGCTGAGCCGAATCATCTTCATCATCGTCAAATTCAATGTTTTGCTGTGAGATATTGTGAGGCAATTCAATATCCACTGCCATCGGAACCATTCTATGCCGGCAAGCCTCTTATCAGACCATGTTTTTGGTATGGGTTTTTTCAATCGATTCGCATATTGAAAAGCAAGCTCACGGCCTGCAGTCGCTGTCAACCCAAAATAAATATCAGAGGAATGGAGCATGTAATTTTCCAGTGCTTGTTCTTCTGCCGGAGTAAAAATCTGGAAAAAAATCAATCAATTAAAATAGAAATGAAGAAAAAATCCAAGTTCATTTTTATTGGTAAATTACTTACGGTTGGATGGCCAGCAGTCCGAATAACAAATTCGGGTGTTGCTGTTGCTGTTTCTGCTGCTGATAGTAATTCAGCTTGTTCAGTGGGGTCCACAGCCTCAGTTCGTGTTGGTGTTGCTGCTGAAGTTAATGGAACCGGTACATTCGAAGCCACAGCTTCAGTTGTTGGTGTTACTGTTGCTGTTGGTGTTGGTGTTCGTGATGCTGTTCCTGTTGCTGCTGATACTAATGTTGTTGTTTTTTCATCTTGTGCTGCTTGCAATAATGACTGATTTTTATTCCAGTGGTCACGTAAAGTTCTCTCTGGAATACCGAAATCGCGCGCAGCAGCTCGAATATAAGCTCCAAGTCGAATTGCATTCAAAGCACGAACAATACTGTCAACAGTATACGTTTTTGCCTCGGTTTTTCGTTTGTATTTTCGAACCATCTTCACAATTCACAAAAAGCAAAGAGCGAAAATCAACAACGGCGAAATAACCAAGTGAATCGATGAACAACAAACTAAAAACATCTCAATTGTCAAGCATAATGACAACTAAATGACGCTGTATGCATAGAACTAAAAATGGAGGTGCGGGGAATAGCCCCATACCAAAGTGCGGGGAATAGCCCCATGGTATGCCTCTGTCTATTCGATGATGCCAAACTAATTTCACAAAACAAAACCAAAAACGCTCTATATTCACTCGAAAGTACTCGCCTTCTACTTTAAAAACCAATCACCTTTAAATGAAAATATAAAACATTATAAGAAAAAGTTCAAATTCTGTGGACCGAAAAAATTGCAGCGAGGAGTACAAAAAAACGTTAGGCTTGCTCGACGATCTGTCACTGGAAGGGAAAAAAAACTTTCACCAACCAAACATGTCTCATAGTATGACACATACAATGAGACTGCACATTTGAGATTTAGTGTTACCGTTTCTGAGAAAATAGTGGTGCGGGGAATAGCCCCACGCGGGGAATAGCCCCATCTTACCCTACTACGAAGTTTTTCTTGTAGTTATATGTTCTCGTTATTGTATCCTTTGGATACAATACGTAGGGGTTACTAACAGACAACACGTCTAAGTCTCTGCGACTTAGAACGTGATCCCCCCCTTTACTGGTTCTGACCAGCCCAAGGACAGTGCGCTTGGCCGCCATTTCAATTGCTATGTGCAATGGTGATATTTTGATTATCACCTCCAGTGCCACCGTGGGAAGGTCCTCATAGCATCTGTAATACACGTGCACGCAAGTCGTTGGACCTTCTCGAGCCGCTTTCTCATAGTCGAAAGCTTGGCTCTTGGGGCCCAGGCTACTGCTGCATACGTGAGTATTGGTCTCACTATCATAGTGTACATCCCTTTCAGTATGCTTGGTCTGCATCCCCAATTCCTACCTGCTAAGGATCTGCACACCATGATTGCACTCGCTGCTTTACTAATAACTGCCTCAGCGTGTTTGTTTAAGAGTAGCTTAGAGTCTAGTGTCAGGCCTAGGTACTTCACCTCTGTTTTATACGCTATACTCTTGCCGAGCAAGCGTATTGTACGCATGTGCGGCAGTTTTCTTTTCCACGTAAATAGTACTATGGAGGTTTTGTCAGGGTTTATCTTTAGACCTACCCGGACGCACCATTCTTGCGTTCGTTTTAGTCCCCTCTGGATTATATCACAGAGAGTGTCCTCAAACCTTCCTCTGGCAATAATGTCTATGTCATCAGCATAGCCTTGACAATTTATGCCATTGTTTGACAGAAGTTCAAGGAGCTCATCTACCACAAGGCTCCACAGTAGTGGTGACAGTACCCCGCCTTGTGGGGCATCCTGCATTAAACTCGTGAGCCGGAAAAGGGCAGTCTCTGTCGATCTGCCTGCCCTATACGCATGCTGTTTAGCATGTCGAGATTGTCTCTTGAGTGTCACGGTTCTAATGTACTGGTCCAACACCTTTTTCATGGTCTTCATGACGAAGGATGTTAAACTGATTGGTCTAAACGACTTCGGCTCTGTATAGTCTTTTCTTCCAATCTTCGGTATAAAAACTACAAAGGCACTTCTTCAGCTAACGGGGATGTACCTTGTTGCTAGACAACTCCTCATGATACTAGTTAACTGCCTTAGCAGGACCCCCTGCCTTTTTGCAAGAAAACAGGGAGGATCCCGTCTAAGCCTGGCGATTTGAAGGGTTGAAAGGTGTTCAGGGCCCAATCAATCCTTGCCTGGGAGATGACTTTTTAAAACCACAGAGCTCGAGTTCTGAAAAGAACTAGCTCGGGTTTAGATCTCAGAAAGTTTGAACGATTACCGACACAAAAACATTTATTGGTAAAAAGTAGCGAACATATAAAACCTGAAACTGATAAACATTGTGAGGATTGTCTTTTTGAACAATGATCGAAAATTAAATATTTATAAACAAAATGAGAATTCGGAATCACATAAATAAGAAAATGAAATAATACATGAAATAATATCATGAAATAGGGTTGCCTACTGCCGGCGCCACAACTTCATCAGCCAGCTCCCAGTCCCTTCTGGTCGGATGGTATATTGTGCACTCGGCCGGCGCGTTCTGTTTGGTTGCGCCGGGAAAATGGGCACCTAGAAGAGCTAGAGCCCGTTGCTCTTCATAGTTACCATCCGAGAGTGTGAGTGCCATATTGTTCTCTTTTCCCCTCTTCGCAAGCGCTTTATGAAGCTTCGCTGCCTGAGGAGTGGCGGAAATTTCTTCGCAAAACGTCTGGAAGCTGGCCCTTTTCGCTTTGCGTACTTCCTTTGTGTACTTGGTGAGTGACGCCATGTATTCGCCCCATTCACCGGTCCGCTTTGCCCTAGAGTCTTCGCGTTTCAGTTCTGAGTTTTGCCATGGTGTTATTCTACCACGGTGTGGACTTTTTCCTGGACTCCCTACTGTCCGGGCAGCTTGAATGGTATGCATTCATTACTCCCTTGTTAAGGATTTCAACCTCTTGCTCGACTTCTTAGGGATGCCGCATCCTGCTTCGAATGTCAAGCAAGCGTCTATCCTCTACTAGCAGATTGGTGTAATTTTCCCAGTCGGTTTTCCTGGGGTTCTTGGTTGGAGCTAACTTGAATTCAATCATCCTATGGTCTAAGGAGGGTTCGGTAGACACTTTCCACTCAGACACATAGTCACTGATTCTACTGTTACCTATGGTAAGATCAAGGACCTCCTGCCTAACCCTAATGACGAATGTCGGGCAATATCCCGTGTTAAATACGACTAGGTTAGTGGCTAATATATATTCAAGCAGGTACTCACCCCTGGTGTTGTCATCGGTGCTGCCCCAGATGGTGTGGTGGGCGTTCATGTCGCCTGCTATGAGGAGCCCTGCAGTGCTCCACTAGGCCCTACAATTCGTGGGGGCACCGTCATGTCCTCGCCCGGAAAGTACGCTGACGCCAGGACGATCTCGATGTCACGCCCCTCGGTCTGAATCGTTAGTGCCACTGCTACTAAATCCCTGGACATGTACTCTGAAATACAAAAATAGTAAGTATGTTTCTCCATTATGATGCAGGCACGAGGTATCTCATGCCTTGTATCAGGCGCGTAGCCAGAACTTGGTCATGGGGGGGGGTTTTAAAAAAATTGTTTGCCAGTTTAGTATTACATGTTTTTTAAGTAAAGTTTCCAAATAACTAAATTTTTTCCGTGATTTTTAGTAAAAATGTCATGAAAATTGGAGGACTGAAAGCAAAGTTATTGCATCTGAAGTGGAAGTATGTTTGTGTCATCGTACAAAAATGTGCATCGAACAAAGATCCGATATTAACTATTGTTTTAAACATGTTGAAACTTTAACCGAAGCATTTAAATTGATGGACCAAGTTTATGGGGATTTTTGTTTATACCGTGGTGGAGTTCATAAATGGTAAAAGCGATTTAAAAACGATTGTCAGAACATAAATGATGACCAAAGTGTTAGCCAACTGAATCCGCGATCACCGTAGATCAAAACTGAGCGGTAATTCATAAAAGATAAGCCAAAATCTTCATTGAAATTCTTGAAATTGGATTTAACCTTCGCTTTACTTATACCCACCCGGGTGATCTTTTTAATACAGGTGTCCCTCGTATAACGCGGTACTTCTACAATGCGTTTTCGATATAACGCGATTTAAAAAAAAACAGTTTTGTTTCATTATGTTTTTTAATTTTTTAATTAAGGTATGAATTATGATTTTGAGTTGGAATGTACATACATCTTTAATGTAGTACCTTTTTTTATTTTTGAAAAAGCTTTTTGGAACACCCTAAAATTTATATGAAAGTTAAGTCCTCTATAACGCGAATCACATAACGCGGAATTTTCCTGGAACGTAATCACCGCGTTATACGAGGGACACCTGTATTCATGTTTAATATTTGAACAAATTTTAAGGTAATTTTCAATAACATGAAAAAATATTTTTTGAAATTTCGTTCATGTTAAACTTGAATTTTGTCATTTTTTATACAAATGTATCTAGGTGATCCCAGGCGCTTTCGCTACCATTTTGATTAAAACTCACGATACATTTTGTTTGCGTACCTCATTATGTGTTCAATAAACCCTCTGGAAAGAAACCTTCTAATATTTTCCAGTCTAAAAATAAATCATTAAAGTTAGGCTTTTTTCAAAATAAGAACTATCGCCAGAGGAAGATACTAAATACTGAAGTATGAAAAAAATTTTAATTATTAGGTATATATTTATTGTGAGTTTTACTCAAAAAAGCAGAGGAAGTGCCTGGGATCATCTTTAGTAAGGCGAAGGTAAAGCATCTCAATAGAATACATTTATTGCATTTTAACTGAACATTTGGCTATCGAAGGATGCCATCCCATCTATTGACACTTGTTTTGACTGTTTTTTTGTTTTCACATGATGTGGCACCGTGCGAATTTCACCTTTTCAAAGAATGCATTTGCCGATAAAAAAAGCGTTTTAGAACGTAGAAACCACCCAAAAGGCTTGTACCGACATCCTGAAGGACATTCCGGTCGACGAACTAAACTACTCTTTAGACATGTTTTTAGAACATGCAAATCGCTGCATTAAGCCTAAACGTGACTATTAAAAAAACAAATTCGTTTCGGTAAAAAAAAGGGTTTTGTTAATATTCTTTTAAATATTTAAAGATAAAAAGACCTTTTTGCTAATGTGGGAACGTACATACATACGATGAATAGTGATTGAAAATGTTGACAAATTATAGGCTATGGGGGGTTCTGACACCCTAAAGCCCCCCCTTGGCTACGCCCCTGCCTTGTATCATAAATTACCTTGGTATGTTGCGAGTTTAATCCGCAGACTCTTCCGTTATGGCACCAGGGCTCCTGAACTAGCGCCGCCCCGATGTGGTCTCGGGTGAACTTATGCGCTAGGACGGCCGATGACGCCTTCGCGTGATGAAGGTTGATTTGAACAACCTTCATGTCCCGAGAGTTAGAGCTTAGGAGAGGCATCATCGTCCATCTCCAGCAGCGTCGTTATCGAAATTTCGTCCGAAAGCGGCTCCTCTTCCTCGTTCGTACTACCTTGAAGCCCCAGTGTTTCAAGGTTTAGCTCCTCAAGGGAATCTTGGGAGGCCTGCACTTCTGCCGCTACTACTACTCCGGCTACCTCTCCGCCTTCCGATGGTTTCCCGTTCGGTGTTCGGCGGATCGCGCTTTGCCTGAGTATTCTGCTTCCCCCGTTGTATTCCCGGTTTCAGCTGATTGTGTGGGGGGCCTGCCGCACCATTCAGGCCTCCAGGTCTGGGAGCATGGACTGGGATGCTCCCATACCTGAAGTTGAGGGCGTTGCCGTTTTCCCTGATCCTGGCGAGGGATTTCTCGTCAATCGCCAGGTTCCACAGCACACCCTTGCCCTCCTTCTTGGAAGTAACCACCTTTCAAAGATTCTTGTAGATCCCAGCATTTTGCGCTTGTAGCAGCGCAAAAAGCTTGCTGGGTTCTTGTCCAGCGCTCCTGGGAAGGAATAAGGTGACGTGGTGTGTCTTGGGGACATCATCCCCAAGACACACAACGAAGCCCTACCCCCTTCCAATCCTCCAGCTTCGGGACTGCCTGCCGAAGCCAGTCTGCAGTACCTTGGTTACTGCAGTCTAGAAGCAGGTGTCCCGGCCGGAAGTGAATGCCACTGAACACCAGTGGGGTGGCCCACCCTTTGCTATCTCCCCAACGATAGCCTCCTCGAGAAAAGAGAGCTCCTCCTTACTCAGTGTCTTCTGGAGATATTCCGTAGGCAGGACCGCCACCCGAATTGCTTCAGGTGTTCTGAGGACACTCGAGTAGGTTGCGCCCGTCATTGGATCACCCCCAGACCGACCGCTATTTTGGGACTTGCCCATTCTAACAACCGGTGCCTGAGTGTTGTTTCTGGATTTCTTAAGCTCCGAACGTTGGGGAAGAGTGATATTATCGCTCCCTCTCTTTCTCGGTAGAGTCTGTTGAGCTGCTGTGGCCGTGGCCGTGTGTACGCCGCCATGCTCTAACGCTCTACTCCTCGCCTCCTCCTTGCTCAGGCCTTACCTGAGGTAGCGGAGGTACCACTTTACCCTCGCACCGCTTAAACCGCGTCTTAGGGGGTCGTCCAGGCCACCTGGTTGCCCTAAGGGGTTAATTCTAGGTTATGCCTTTTAGGCCTACTCCCTAAATTTGCAGCCCGCTCTACCACCGGTGAAGTCGACGGGGGTGTTCCCCGCGCGACCGCAGCAGTACTGGTGCTAGAGGCCATAACGTCAGCAGCCCGCCCTACTACCGGAGTCGCAGCGGATGTTGACGGGGGTATTCCCCACACGACCGCAGCAACACCGGTACTAGGGACAGGGCCTATAGGTTTTGCTCCTACCACCGGTCCGGAAGGTATGCTCCCGGGGCAAGTGGGAAGAGCCAAGACCGTGCTCACCTGTTTCGTGGTGGGTCTTGTGCTAGCAGATGCAGTCAGAGCAGAGATGTCAAACAGTGGACTGTCCCGCTGTGGTGGCTGCTAGCTGTGTTGCGGTGTAGTCCCGCAGAGCGAGTAGAATTCCTCGCTTATTTTTACCGCATTTCTGTTTAGTTGTGCTCATGGTTGCGGTGCGTCCGCCTGCCCGCGCGCAAGTCGAAGGCACTGGCGGCCAAAATTTCTAGCAGGGACAAGGTTGGTCGACCATGGCAGAGCCCGCACACCATGGCAAGGCCATTTTACTTCCTGAGGTGGCCCGGTATCAGGAAGGCACCGTAAGAATACAGCCGGTATACCCCCTGGCTGCAAACCACCCAATAGGCACGGTCCGCATAACACGTGGGTTGGGGGGGTAGTGCTTAATACGGGCTCCACCCCAGACTATTCCACTCCGTTCATCACTCGGATCGGACTATTCTGCGGCGTCCTTGCCCGCGGCAAGCCCCCACACCACGACAAGGTGACTACCCTTGTGGAGGAATATGAAAGATAAATAAGCAAAATATGAAAATATATGAAAAACATGCAAAAATATGAAAATATGTAAGGCATATGGAGCTCTTGCTAAATGGTTTTTCTTAAAAATAGTTTCTGTCTTATTTAGTTCCGTTATCATCCGAAGCTCCAATAAAATTTGCATGTGCATATAATTCCGATGCCTACTTATACAGAGAAAAAATAAGAATTACAAGTGTTCTTTTTTATATCCTAAATGCTAATTAAGCTTTATAACGCGATATAAAACGTTACAATCAGTGAAATATTGAAAAAGATACAATAGGTTAATATGTGGGTTTGCGCAATTTTTTACAGTGTCCGCACTTCAAGCGGTCAGGGTAGTATGTACGAGTTCTATCCCCACACATAAAAAATCGTTTGGTACTTTGGTCGAATCCGAACGGCGGCTTTTTTGCAATTTCTGTTCATACTTGGAGGTTTTGCCATTGGCTGCCAAGAGCGTACTTGTGCTATTCTCGTAATTCTCATTCGTTTCAGGTGGATAGCGATAGAAGTGGATGAGTGCTTAACCAGCCCAAGCTAGGAATCGAAACTAGGGCAGTGATAAAGTGATAGAAAACTGGGAGAGCTGGTACCATTACATGCACAGAATTTTACTAATATTAATACATCATTGCAACCCAGGGGTCTAGTAGTACGCTCCAAGGTTGATTAACACTCCGATAACCGATAATTTTTTAAACGGTCAAAGCCCAACAAGGTCCACAGGGACCTTTTTTGTAATATTGCGAGGCATGTATGAGGCATGTAGTTGTATAATGTAGTGTTACATAATGTGTGTAGATGTGTTTGGAGAACCAAAAGCTAAGCTTCGTGTATATTTTTTAGTGAATATATACTTATTATATATAAATATATATTATATTTATATATATATTTATATATTTATTATATATAAATATATATATATTTATTAGTCTTCGATGGTACGGTCATGTCCAGAGAAAGCCTGACTCCGATATGACACAGAAAGTGCTAGACATTGCTACAACGCCGAGGAAGCCAGGGCGGCCTCAACATACATGGACGAAGCAAATACAAAACGAATGAGACTATGCTTTGTACAACCCCCTTCAGCTCTCATTACCCAAAGTGATGACAAGAGTTAGGTTAGGTTAGGTAGGGAAGGGTGTGTGCGTCCCAAGGGCAGCACTTCCACTCGGAAGCCAAAATGGCCCATTGTGAATCCCTTCTTGGAAGATTCTGGAGCTAGCCAGTGGCTCTCACTTCGGGGCAAACAAATTCAACCTCTTGATGAAGGAGAGTAGATCCGAAATTTCAACTACTGCTGCGCAGGCCAAGTCTGCCAGGAACCTTGACCCCAAGGCACGTAGTCGGCGTTCCTGCAGAGCCGGGCAGTGGCACAGGTAGTGTTGGATCGTTTCCACTTCTTCCTCATCTCCACAGCTTCTGAAGACATCACTGGACGAGAGGCACCATTTGACAAGCATAGATCCAATGGCGTAGTGTCCAGTAATGACTCCAACAAGCTGCCTAATAGAGGTTCGACTCAGGGACAGTACAAATCGTGTTTTCCTCACGGAAAGGAAAGGCCATATTGCCCGGCAGGTACTGCAATCAGTTCTGCTCCGCCATGAGGACTCGATGTAAGTTTTGCTCAACCTGTCAATACGCAAATACAGGGCAGATATCGGAGGGAGCACAGAGTTATCCACTTCGGTGAGAGGCAGGGCGACCCTCTTTCTTGCCATCTCATCCGCTGCCTCGTTTCCTGCCACTCCAGAATGGCCCGGAACCCAGCAGAGAGTGACTCGGTGATGCCCGATTCCTCGAAGTGCAGTGCGACAACTCTGCACTACCTTTTTCACAGTGGCTGATTCCAGCGCTTTAAGAGCTGCCTGACTATCCACACAGATTGATTAGTTCAGCAGCTTTCCAGATTGCAAAAATCTCCGCCTGAAAGATGCTACAGAGATCCGGGAGTCTAAAAGACCGTTGTGCCCCCAGTTCATCTGAGTGGAGACCAGCTCCTGTACCTTCCTCCATCTTAGAACCGTCTGTGAAGATGGTGATGGAGGCGTCTCTTGTCACACTTGTAAGCCCCCATTTTTCCCTTGAGGGAAAGGAGGTAAGTGCGCGCGAATCAAAATCCAGGTGTGGAATCAGATAGTCCGTGCAGGAATCTAGTAGCTGTTCTGTACCTGGCCTCGCAAACGACCTTAAAATCCCAGAGTGTCCATAAGCGTGCTCCTTCCACAGGTTGGCCTCTCTCAGCCTGAGAGCTCCTTTTGAGGCACAGCACTAAATGAACTGCTCTATTGGGTGGAGTTGTAGAATCATCTCTAGGCCTACCTGGGGGGTGCTTTTGACGGTTCATGCTGTTCCCATAGCCACCAGTCTCTGCACCTTCATCAGTTGCGTCGCCAAGGACCTGGTGTCCGTGGCCGGCCACCAGACAATGGCTCCGTAACATAAGATCGGCCGAATGATCCCCACTTTTTCCCGAAGGCCTTCTGACAAACGTAGAAGGCATTCAAGCTCTTCTTCACCCGCTCTTCCACGTTGCGTCTCCAAGAAAGCTTGGAGTCGAGTGTGGTGCCAAGGTATTTCACCTCGGGTGAGAGGGTGATAGTGATGCCGCTAAGTTTCGGCAGCCTAAACTCCGGTATTTTGTATCTCCGGGTGAACAGTACCATAACCGTCTTTAAGGGGTTAACTCCTAGACCGTTCTGCTCTGCCCACCTAGAGAGTTTTCCTAAAGCAGACTCCATGAGATCACTGATGGTGGAAAGACATTTTCCAGGGATCAGGAAAGTGACGTCGTCCGCATAAGCTACTACTTGTAGCCTCCTGGATTCGAAGACCTCGAGGATGTTGTTTATCACAAGCAGCCACAGCAGAGGCGAAAGGACGCCCCCCTGAGGTGTGCCCCTTGTGGTTAACCTCCTCACCGAGCACGAGCCTAGGCTGGAGTGAACCCTTCTGCTACTAAGCATATCGCTGGTCCACCCCACCACTTTCGAATTTTCTAAGTGCACTAGTTATTGCCTCTAGAGTGACGTTATTAAAGGCCCCCTCAATATCGAGGAAAACGGCTAATGTATACTCCTTGACGTACAGCGATTTTTCGATCGTCTGAATAACCTCATGCAAGGCGCTGTCTACAGATTTTCCCCTGCAATACGCATGTTGCGTCCTGCAGAGTCCCTTGGACTGTGCCACTCCCCTGACATAGACATCAACCAGCCTCTCCAAAGCCTTAAGAAGGAACGATGACAGGCTGATCGGTCTGTAGTCTTTTGCAGTGATGTGGTTTGACTTCCCCGCCTTGGTGATGAACACCACCTTAACCTCTTTCCAGGCGCGTGGTACATAGCCCTGCTGGAGAGATTCCCGAAAGATTCGCACCAAGACTTTGACCACTGCCTCCTTATACCATTGCAGCATAGCCGGAATGACACCATCGGGACCCGGAGATTTGTACGGGTTGAAGGTGCTATCGCCCATGCCACTTTGACCTCATCGATAATCCCCTAAACTAAAACATCCGGTCGTGACGAGTGCTGTCTGTTAGGCGTGGTCGTCCCAACAACACTCGTGCAACCAGGAAAGTGGGTGTTCATGAGTCTCTACAAGCTCTACAAGCTAGTCAACAAAAAGGATGGCAGTACCCGATTTCGTGCGGACTATCGGAAACTCAATGACGCGACCAAGAAGGGCAGCTATCCACTACCTCGGATCGATGACATCCTGGACACACTGTCAGGCACACAGTGGTTTTCCACACTCGACTTACGCAGCGGCTATTGGCAGGTGGAGCTTGCAGACAAGGACAAGGAGAAAACGGCTTTGGTGTTGGCGATGGTTTGTGGCAGTTCACCGTCATGCAGTTTGGACTCTGCAACGCACCAGCAACATTCGAGCGGCTAATGGAACGTGTGCTGAAAGGGCTGCATTGGCGGACGTGTCTGGTCTACCTGGACGACATAATCGTGATGGGTAAAAGCTTTGACGACCACCTGGGAAAGCTAAAGGAGGTATTCGAACGAATACAGAAAGCTGGGCTTAAACTCAACCCAAAGAAGTGCTCGCTGTTTCAAAAAGAGGTCAATTATCTGGGTCACACGGTTTCCGCCCGCGGAGTACATACGGACGAAGGCAAAATTACGGCGGTGAAGGAGTGGCCCCGGCCACGCAATCTACACGAACTCCGCAGATTCCTGGGCTTGAGCACATATTACCGAAGATTCGTTCCGGGTTTTGCGAACATAGCCTGCAGCTTGCACAAACTGACGAAAAAGAATCAAGCCTTCGCGTGGGGTGAAGAGAAGGGGCAGGCTTTTGCACGACTGAAGGAAAAACTGTGCACTGCTCCAATTCTGGCCTTCCCCGTGCCTGGAGAGATGTTTGTGCTGGATACAGATGCAAGTGGGCATAGTATAGGCGGTGTGCTGTCACAGATAATAGATGGCCAAGAACAAGTGATAGCATACTACAGCAAAATTTTGTCAAAGCCTGAACGCAACTACTGTGTGACCCGAAGGGAGTTGCTCGCAGTATTGGAATGCGTGAAACACTTCCATAAATACCTGTATGGGCAAAAGTTTCGCCTGCGCACAGATCATGCGGCATTAAGATGGCTGCTGATCTTTAAGGATCCGGAAGGCTAGTTGGCGCGGTGTATCGAACGACTTCAGAGCTACGACTACACGGTATAGCATCGCAAGAGTAGCAGCCATGGAAATGCCGATGCCTTGTCACGCCGTCCGTGCAAAACCGAATGCAGGCATTGTTCGCGAGCCGAAAGCAAAGAGCAGATAGTGGACGTGCGATTGGTCAGCGTTATACCAGAGGAAGAGTGGTCTGCGGAGAGGATACAAAAGGACCAGCGCGAGGATACGGATCTTAAAAAAATCATTGAAGGCAAGGAGCAAGGCGCACGTCCAGACTGGCCGGTGAGAGCCGATCGCGAAGGCTTACTGCGCGCAGTGGCAAAGTCTGCGGCTGTCTGATGGTTGCCTATACCGCGAACGGGAGAGTGAGGATGGCCGGACCAGTAATTCCCTAATTGTAGTCCCGAAATGCAGGATCAACGAGGTGATCGAGGCATACCATAACGACTCCAGCGGAGGGCACCTAGCCATCACAAAAACTGTCGCCAAAATAAAAAGGCGATTCTAATGGGTAGGATGCCAGGAGTCTGTCGCCGATTGGATTAAGATCTGTGATCGATGTTCGGCTGCGAAAGGGCCAACAAGAAGATCTCGGGGCCGCATGCAGCAGTACAACATGGGAGCACCCTTTGAGCGAATTGCCATGGACGTCGCCGGGCCATTCCCACTTAGCACTCAAGGCAACAAATATGTGCTTGCGGTAATGGACTATTTCAGCAAATGGCCCGAAGTGTATCCTATTCCTAACCAGGAGGCCACCACAGTCGCGGAAATGCTGGTAAACAACTGGGTGGCCAGATTTGGTGTTGCACTCGGATCAAGGCCGGAATTTCTAGTCTCTGGTAATAAAAGAAGTGAGTGAGCTACTTGAAATAAGGAAAACTCGCACCTGTCCTTTGCATCCTCAGTCCGACGGCATGGTGGAACGATTCAATCGGACGCTGGAAGAATATCTGCGGAAAGTAGTAGGCAGGAATCAAAAGGATTGGGACACGCATATTCCGCTGTTCTTGATGGCGTATAGGTCAGCCCCGCACGATACGACATCACTCACTCCAGCACGAGCAGTGTTCGGCACGGAGCTGAGGTTGCCTGCTGATTTGAAGTTCGGAGTGGTCAGCACGACGGAAGGCGCTAAGACTGATTACGCAGTTAATAAGCGATCGGAGCTGGAAGAAATTCACCAGTTTATAAGAGACCGTATCCAACTGGTAAGCGATAAGATGAAAGCCAGATACGATCTACGAGCTAACACAGCGGGGTTCCAAGAAGGCGATCTAGTAATGCTTTACAACCCGCAGCGGAGGAAAGGTTTGTCTCCAAAGCTCAAACGTCATGGGAAGGACCGTACAAGGTCGTGACCAGGATTAATGACGTGGTGTACAGGGTTCAGCGCTGCTGCAGCGGAAACGCCAGGCTGAAGGTAGTCCATTTGGAGCGCCTGGCGTCTTACTCCGGCGGAGCCTCTGTACTTGTTCGGGACGAACAAGTCTAAGTGATGGGCAGTGAAACGATGAGAAATTCCGTGCCGCACTGTACAGGAATGCTTTTCTCCGCACGAATGTTTTCCAAGCATACTTTTAGGCATGCAGTTTGAAGTACGACAAATTTGGTATAATTCGCTTGGTATAGTCCGATATGGCAAGGTTCGCGAGAAATAGGCTGTGCGAGAATGGTCGAGCGCTTTCTTATTGGAAGTTGCAAGAAACTTCGGCGCGATAAGAAAACTGGTATAAAAGCAGCAGTGTGCAGCGCAATGGGTCGAGTCTGTGTTGAGCAAGCAAAGTGGTAACAAGTGAAGTGTAATTCTGTAAATAAAGTGATTGTTGATTTTTGCTGAGTAATTGAAGTTGTTTTATTTTCAACACAATCGAAACGAACCTTGGAAGACGAGCTTGGAATTTTCGTAACAATATGTTGGTATATTGCTATACCTTGCTGAAGTAGCCGCCGTGGCTCGGTTGGTTAGTGCGTTGGACAACGAGTCGAAGGCAGCAACCGCAGGTTCAAATACTGCCTGTAATAACACCTAAAAAAAACGGGAAACTCGTTTTCTCTTTCGGTGGCTGTCCTCTCAGCTGGAAATGGCAAACCTCTGAGAATAAAAAATTCCCTATGAAAAAGCTCCCAACCTGCCGTTCGGAACCGGCATAAAACTGTAGGTCCCTTCCACCCGCGTACAAATTCACACGCACAACACGGGTGGTTGCGGGAAGCTAGGCCTTAAGGCTTGATTACACGTAACGAGTAGAGTGAGAAGACAGCAACTCGAACGAGTACTCGATTCGTCTAAACGTTAAGGCGAGTTCTTGATTGAGTCAGTGACCGACGAAAGTGGCGAGAGAGCCACTAGAATCGCATTTTGTTTGCTAGGCCGAGCGACCGCAACTTTACCGTTATATTTTTCTTTTTTCGCAGCGTTTCGCGCAATCGCTCGTCACATGCGGAATCGCTCGTGGTATGCGGTATGCGTTACACAACACTTTTCGCTCGGTTGAGTTTAATTGCGCGTTGTTGCTTAGTTAATTTTGTGCATTGTAAAACCGAACTGACTCGCCGCGTGTCGAAATATGTTTGAACAACTCGTCGCTTTTGCTCGCTATCCGAATTCTTTCGGCCTAGTACCATTTTGGTGTCTCGTCACTCGACTCGTTACGTGTAATAAAGCCTTTAGTCTCGCGTAAGCGGGCTGTCGTGCCAGTCAATCAAATTAATTATTGCTGAAGTAAATATTCCAACACATAGAATGGCATAGACGCAAAATTTCAAACTGACCGCTGTTACAAATCGATTTGAAAATCTTAAACAATTTTTCCAATAACGGTTCTTGACTGGCCAAACATAACGCTGCTCAGCCCTAAAAGGGGCAACATGGGTACGATAATTTATACAAAGTTCGCCCATCATCACTCCTTTCAAAGATGGAATCGACGAATTCATCAACAGGCTCTTTACCATCGGCTCCATCATCATCAGCTCTTTCGACGCCCTCTACATCAAGTTTTTATAAAGGACCATATGTTGCAGATTCTGCAAAATCCATACGACAATCCATTTGACAATCTTGGCACTAAGCAAATAAACACATAGAGGTGTCAACTCGCACAAATTTGTGCACCAGTGCAGTAGGTCCCATACGCACTTCGGCTATTCGAACATATTCGCGATGACTTCGGCAAACTTCTCAATTCGAAGTCAGCTTTCATAGTTTGCTTTATGTTGATGTGGTCAGTCGCACATCAACCAGCGATAAGGCGATTGGAAAGTGGGAGAGTAAGCCGATTTTTGTGCGTTTTTTGCAATTCACGTACACAGTCTGTGTGTGCTGGCAGTTATCAGCTCTTCACTTTTTTCGCTCTTTTCGCGATATAAGGGATTAGGGATTCCTTTCAATTATTTGCTTTTCAAAGTATGTTCTCATTAATTTTCTGCATTAAATCCCAATATATCAACTGTTTTGGTTTCATTATGTAAATATTGTAACGATAAGACAGTCTGTCGCTGTGCAAAGCAACCCTGCCGCTACGTGCGGTGTTATAATCCAATCTGGCAACGACGGCCGCGATAATAACTTTTAGTCCAACCTGACAACGACGGTTGCGATCATCATGGAAACCTTAGTCCACTCTGGAATGCGCGAGAACGATCTGCGCGATGGCCGGACAGGTATAAAAGGCAGCCGGGTGCGGCGCAGCGAGTCAGTCTGATTTTGACTAGTGAAGGTGCCACACGGAGTAATTGAGCAAATAGTTAAGTGTAAAGACAGTGAAGTGTAAAGTGTGAAATAAAGTGATAGTTGGTTTTTATTGACTGCGTTTGGATAACTAAAGTTGTTTTATTTTCAAATTGCACAATCCAGTGATACGTAACAGCCCACTAGAACTAGTATTCGTAACAATATTATTAAAAAATATACCATAGAACACACAACTAAATGCATTGAATATGACAGGGTCAATTGCCGTCCTTTGTATTTCGTATTTTTTCATTTAGTGAATCTCTAACGATCAGATCAGATCAGGTATGCTTTTGGTTCTAAATGCTCTAGTTCGCTGATGGGCACGCTGCTACTCGATAGTAGCAGCGACGCCTACTCGCGTATACGACAGTGATGGAATTCTTGATACTATTGTACTTTTTTGATACAATCACAGTTTACAAAGTACGTTTGTACGCAGGCCGCGTTTTTGGTACGCACTGGTCGAGAAACCAAAAGAAAATTTTGTATTGCCTTTTAGCACTAAAAACAAAAATTTTTGCAATTGTGTGGCAGCCTTAAAAGGAAAATTGGTGACATAGCTTAACATCTCTAACTAGTTATGGATAGTTTTTGTCATATTACCATCTTAAATGCAATCGGAAGATGCACGGATTCACCCATTTCTTCAAAGAATTTCTTATTTGTTTCCCCATTTAGCGAGACATTTTTTGAAAAATAAGTATGATAATTGATGGAAAAGATGTGAACGACATACATTTATTTGAAGATCAATTACCTGTTGGTGATGTGTATTGTTGAGTTGGAGTATATTTGTTACTTGGATCAGGGGTTATATCTGATGAAAATGTTTTAAAATTTAAAGGAAATGTCGTGAGTTTTACATTAAGTTTCTTGACTTTTAAGAAAAATAGTTAACTTTAATGATGATATATTAAACTTTTTGCCAAAGTTTTCACCCGAGCATGTCTTGCTGGGTAAAACAAAAACTGTTGTACCAATTGTTTCCAAGCTTTTTCCCAAAGAGATTAAATATCTCGAAGAAACTAACCTATACTTATTATAGGAAATTATCAGAATATGAAGAACCAAAATCTTTTAAAATTTTAGAGTTACTGAATTTTGGGAAAAAGTTTCTTGCTTACAAAATGAATTAAACCAGTCTCTTTTCAAAAATATTTTAAGAGTTGTTAAAGGTATTTACCTATTCCCCACTCTTTATTCAGTGTAGAGCACTGTACAAAATTTAATAAAAAGCAAGTTACCATCTCGTTTACAAGTTGGTTGGTCCTTAATATGTACAAACAAAAGATTTCTTGCAAGTCTGTAATAAATGTTGATATGATTTTAAGCTTCCTAGCAGTGGCGCACGCAGGATTTTATTTCGGGGAGGATTTTATGTAATACGCCAGGATACTATAAATGACTTCTAGTTTCACGTCTATGTCAATATTAAGATGGGTCTCGGCAAAAAATTTTTTTTCGAACGGTGTAATAAATGTAAAGTTGTTGTTGTCACTCAGTGCATCATAACTTTGACATGATTTCGATTCTATTGATGTTAAACTAAATATTTGCACAAATAATGTATCTTTCATTTTAGATTTTAAAGCTAAAGGAGATAATTTATTTTATCTAAAAAAAAAACGTTCAAAAATGTATGAAATGGGTCGAAAATTCACTTTTTGACAACTTTCACCGTCAGGAATTTCACTAAATCTCATCTGAATTGGACAATCAGTATATTTTTGGAAAGGCTAACGTATTATCTTCTGATCGACGGACAATTTTTTGTCGGATGATTCGTTTACGAGATATGTGCCTATAACTGAAACAACAGGAAAAAAATGGTTTTTCGGAGATTCGAAACGCTCAAACGATCGAAAACGCTTCTTACAAAATTTTTTTATCTTCAGTTTCGTGTTCAGCGGCCCGAAGTTAGTTTCGAAAACACTTTTATTTTAAGGTGCATTTTTTGTGTCGAGTAGTGTTATTGATGTGGGATTGAACCTATATGCATCCCTGAACTGGACGAACCTCTTTACAAATGGGCATCACTGACTGGACGTAATACCTTCGAACAGTACTCTAGACGGACGGACGAATTATTCAAAACCGAAGCACGGAACGGAGTAGACGGACTCTCCTTTGTAATTTTAAAACTCTCCTTTGTAAATTAAAAAAACGACAAAAATAAATCCCACATTGATGAATGAATATTGATAACGACGGTTATAAATTCAATTTCTGTACTAACTTAAAAATATTTCGGGGAGGGTTTAAACCCCAAAAACCCTTCCCTGTGTGCGCCACTGCTTCCTACTGACCAATGCAAATGTTCCTGAAGATAATGATTCCTATTTAGAATAATTTGCATACATATGTTTCTTGTTTAAATTAGAAGTGAATTCCATGTGTTGTTAAACATACATTTTAGTTTCGAATAAAACTTTTGAATTGTTTATTAATGAAATTGTTATTACATTGGGCCCTCACTTAATTGGGAGTTTGAAAATAAAATTGATACAATTTGCTTGAATATGGTACACTCTTATGCTGATGTTTGATACAATACACTTGGGCCCAAATTCCATCACTGGGATACGAATACAAAGCAGCGAAGTTCCGAGCGCAGCTTCAGTGTCGTGTCAGACTTCATTCAAGTAGGTTCATGCTCGATTGCGGCTCGCATACTGCGAATATTTACGTTTTTTTGTACACTGAGTATTCACGCAAATCAGAAAATGTTTAAGGTTGAATGGGAGATAAACATTTTTTAAACGCTTCTAATAAAGCGCAATGCTTATTTTGCAGGCGTAACATTGCTGGTAATCGTTTTTTTTCAAAGACATTACAAAACATGGCACGGGGAATTCGAAAAGTATCAGGGAAATGATCGTGAGCAATTACTTGATTAGTTACAGTTGATCGCGAAATATGTTACTGATGATGTTGACGACGTTAATACAAATGAAGCAATTTCGAAAATGGCCTATGCAAAGGCTTCATATGTTGTTGCATTGGCTTTAGCGAAGCACTGTAGGCCTTTGGAAGATGGCATTTTTTTTTAAAGATCTCAGTACTGATGTCTTTGAATGTTTTGGTGATGAAGGAAAGAAGATGATTGACATATTCCAAAAATTATCGCTATCACGTAGAACACTTACAGAGAGTTAAGAGAAGAGTTAAGTGCTTTCATTCATTCAAAAACTAAGAACAGGATTCTTCAATGTAAATATTTTTCAATTTGCTTGGAAAGCACGGACGTTACCGACACGTGCCAGCTAATTATTTTCGTAAATTCTGTGGATGCAAATTTTAAAACTTTTGAAGAAATATTATCATTACAGTCGTTGCATGGAAACGCCAAGGGAGAAACAATTTATAAAGCTTTAAGCAAAAGTTTGTTTTCCTTTGCAGACAGAAGTAAGCTCTCGTCTGTGTGTACGGACGGTGCCCCTGTAATTACTGGTAAAAAAGAAGGCTTTGTCGGTTATCTTTTGAAAAATCAAATTGATGTTCCTACATTTCATTGTATTATACATCAGCAAGTTCTGTTCTCGAAAGTATTAAAAATGATGGATACAATGAAAATTGCTGTACAAATAATTAACAAAATAAGAAGCGGGCATAACGCTCTTTCTCACAGAAAACTAAAGGTGTTTTTAGAAGAAATAGAAGCAGATTATACAGATTTGCTCCTATTTACGGAAGTTCGGTGGTTGAGTTGCGGAAGAAGCCTGCAAAGATTGTTTGAATTGCGGAAAGAAATTCAAACATTTTTAGAGTCACAGAACTCGACTTGTTCGCTGGAACTAGCACAACACTTTAAGAATCCTGATTTTTTATTCCCTTTGGCACTGCTTTGTGGGAATTTATTAACCAACTTAATATTTCTCTTCAAGGAAATAACAAAAATATTTTAAGGTTGGTTTCAGCAGTTGATGAGTTCCAAAGAAAGCTATTATTACGAGTACTACGTCTAGTGGGCTGTTACGTATCTCTGGATTGCGTAATTTGAAAATAAAACACACTCAGTTTCTTAAACGAAAACAATAAAATAAACCAACAATCACTTTATTTCACACTTTTACACTTCACTGTCTTTACACTTAATTATTTGCTTAATTGCTCCGTGTGGCACCTTCACTAGTCAAAATCAGACTGACTCGCTGCGCCGCACCCGGCTGCCTTTTATACCTGTCCGGCCATCGCGCAGATCGTTCTCGCACATTCCCGAGTGGACTAAGGGTTTCCATGATGATCGCGACCATCGTTGCCAGATTGGACTAAAAGTTATTATCGCGGCCGTCGTTGCCAGATTGAATTATAGCACGGCGCGTAGCGGCAGGGTTGCTTTGCACAGCGACAGACTGTCTTCGTTACACTGCCCACCACTTAGACTTGTTCGTCCCGAACAAGTGCCGAGGCTCCGCTGTGATGAGGCGCCAAGCGCTCCAAATGGACTACCTTCAGCTTAGCGCCTCTGTTGCTGCAACGTTGAATCCTGTATACCACGTCGTTAATCCTAGTCACGACTTCGTACGGTCCTTCCCATGACGCTTGAAGTTTCGGAGACAAACCTTTCCTCCGCTGCGGGTTGCAGAGCATTACCAAATCGCCTTCTTGGAACCCTGCTGAGTTGGCCCGTAGATCGTATCTGGCTTTCGCCTTATCGCTGACTAGTTTGGTGTGGCCCCTTATAAACCGGTGAATTTTCTCCAGTTCCACCCGCTTATTAACCACGTAATCCGTCTTAGCGCCTCCCGTCGCGCAGACTACCCCGAACTTCAAGTCAGCGGGTAACCGCAACTCTGTGCCGAACACTGCTCGGGCTGGAGTGAGTGATGTCGTGCGGGGCTGACCTATACGCCATCAGGAACAGGGGGATATGCGTGTCCCAATCCTTTTGATTTCTGCCTACCACTTTTCGCAGGTATTCCTCCAGTGCCCGGTTAAAGCGTTCCACCATGCCGTTGGACTGTGGGTGCAAAGGAGTGGTACGCGTTTTCTTTATCCCCAGCAGCTCACACACTTCCTTGAATACCGCAGACTCGAAATTCCGGCCTTGATCTGAGTGCAACTCCAACGGAGCTCCAAACCTGGCTACCCACTTGTTTACCAGCTTTTCCGAGATCGTAGTGGCCTCCTGGTTAGGAATAGGGTATACTTGGGGCCATTTGCTGAAGTAATCCATTACCACCAGCACATATTTATTGCCTTGAGTGCTATTTGGGAATGGGCCGGCGACGTCCATAGCAATTCGCTCGAAGGGCGCTCCCACGTTGTACTGCTGCATGCGGCCTCGAGATCTTCTTGTCGGCCCTTTCGCGGCTGAACATCGGTCGCAGCTCTTAATCCACTCGGCTACAGACTCCTGACATCCTACCCAGTAGAATCGTCTTTTTATTTTGGCGACGGTTTTGGTGATGCCCAAGTGCCCTCCACTGGAGTCGTTATGGTATGCTTCGATGACCTCGCTGATTCTGCACTTCGGCACTACCAGTAAGCCTTAGCGATCGGGCTTTCACCGGCCATCTCCTGCCGGTCTGGACGTGCGCCTTGCTCCTTGCCTTCGACGATTTTTGCAAGATCCGCATCCTCACGCTGGTCCTTTTGTAGCCTCTCCACAGACCACTCTTCCTCTGGCATAACGCTTACCAACCGGACGTCCACTATCTGCTCTCGGCTCGCGAGCAGTTGCCTGCATTCGACTTGGCACGGACGGCGTGACAAGGCATCGGCATTTCCATGGCTACTGCCCTTGCGATGCTCTATCGTGTAGTCGTACACGTCGCTCGATCCACCGCGCCAATTGCCCCTCAGGATCCTTAAAGTTCAGGAGCCATCTCAACGCCGCATGATCTGTGCGCACCTTTGCCCATACAGATATTTGTGGAAGTGTTTTACGCAGTCCAATACCGCCAGCAGTTCTCTCCGTGTCACACAGTAATTGCGTTCCGGTTTCGATAGAACCCTACTGTAGTACGCTATCACTTGTTCCTGGCCGTTTATTATCTGTAATAGCACACCGCCAATACTATTCCCGCTTGTATCTGTATCCAGCACAAACATCTCCCCAGGCACGGGGAAGCCCAGAATTGGAGCACTGCACAGTTTTTCCTTCAGACGTGCAAAAGCCTGTTCCTGCTCCTCGTTTCACTCGAAAGCTTGGCTCTTTTTCGTCAGTTTGTGCAGGCTGCTGGCTATGTTCGCGAATCCCGGAACAAATCGGCGGTAGTATGTGCACAGGCCCAGGAAACTGCGTAGTTCGTGTAGATTGCGTGGCCGGGGCCACTCCTTCACCGCCGTGATTTTGCCTTCATCCGTATGTACTCCGCGGGCGGAAACCGTATGACCCAGATACTTGACCTCCTTTTGGAACAGCGAGCACTTCTTTGGGTTGAGTTTAAGCCCAGCTTTTTGTATCCGCTCAAATACCTCCTTCAGCTTTCCCAGGTGGTCGTCGAAGCTTTTACCCATTACGATTATGTCGTCGAGGTACACCAGACACGTCCGCCAATGCAGCCCTTTAAGCACGCGTTCCATTAGCCGCTTGAATGTTGCTGGTGCGTTGCAGAGTCCAAACGGCATGACGGTGAACTGCCACAAACCATCGCCAACACTGGAAGCCGTTTTCTCCTTGTCCTTGTCTGCAAGCTCTACCTGCCAATATCCGCTGCGTAAATCGAGTGTGGAAAACCACTGTGTGCCTGACAGTGTGTCCAGGGTGTCATCGATCCGAGGTAGTGGATAACTGTCCTTCTTGGTCACATCTTTGAGCTTCCGATAGTCCACACAAAAGCGGGTACTGCCATTTTTTTTCTTGACTAGCACGACCGGCGAGCACCAGGGGCCCGAAAAAGGCTCTATGACCTTGTCTTTCCGCATGTTCTCGATCAAATTTGTGACCTCCTCCCTCTTGGCCAGAGGAACTCGTCTTGGCGGTTGGCGAATCGGTTTTGCACTTCCGGTGTCGATGTTGTGCTTCACTATGGCTGTTCTTCCGCCTGCTTCCGCCGCAAATATTGACCCATAGTGCTGTTTCTGCTTGGACGTCCATGTTAAAACCGCTCTTCTTATTACCTCCAGGCGCGCTACTCTCGCAATTGACCACTGCTACAGCTTCCTTAGAACAGGATTCTTCAATGTAAATATTTTTCAATTTGCTTGGATGAAAGCACGGACGTTAGCGACACGTGCCAGCTAATTATTTTCGTAAATTCTGTGGATGCAAATTTTAAAACTTTTGAAGAAATATTATCATTAGAGTTGTTACATGGAAACGCCAAGGGAGAAACAATTTATAAAGCTTTAAGCAAAAGTTTGTTTTCCTTTGCAGACAGAAGTAAGCTGTCGTCTGTGTGTACGGACGGTGCCCCTGTAATTACTGGTAAAAAAGAAGGCTTTGTCGGTTATCTTTTGAAAAATCAAATTGATGTTCCTACATTTCATTGTATTATACATCAGCAAGTTCTGTTCTCGAAAGTATTATACAGATTTTCTCCTATTTACGGAAGTTCGGTGGTTGAGTTGCGGAAGAAGCCTGCAAAGATTGTTTGAATTGCGGAAAGAAATTCAAACATTTTTAGAGTCACAGAACTCGACTTGTTCGCTGGAATTAGCACAACACTTTAAGAATCCTGATTTTTTATTCCCTTTGGCACTGCTTTGTGGGAATTTATTAACCAACTTCATATTTCTCTTCAAGGAAATAACAAAAATATTTTAAGGTTGGTTTCAGCAGTTGATGAGTTCCAAAGAAAGCTATTATTACGAGTACTACGTCTAGTGGGCTGTTACGTATCTCTGGATTGCGTAATTTGAAAATAAAACACACTCAGTTTCTTAAACGCAAACAATAAAATAAACCAACAATCACTTTATTTCACACTTTTACACTTCACTGTCTTTACACTTAATTATTTGTTTAGTTGCTCCGTGTGGCACCTGCTACAGCTTCCTTACATTCGCCAATTACCTCATCTTTCCCAACATATCTGGGTGCATTCAGGGGGTTCAGTATTCTGACTGGTATTCTGCCATTCTTAGGTTCCACTAATGTACGTCCGATGATGATGTTGTCGTGTCCTTGTTTTGGTGCTTCTACAATACACAGCCGACTCGTCCCATCGTCCTCGTCCACCTTTGCCCACACAATCGCTTCAGAATTCGCTGGTATCCTCCGGTGTTGACACGATACAACCTTCCTTACCGCCACGCTTCGCTCGTAGCCGATGTGCAGCGGGAATTCAACGTTGGCATATCTCAGCACATGTTCTTTCAGGTCCAGCGTAAAACCGTGCCTAATCATGAAATCCACGCCGATAATCACGTCGTCCATTATATCCGCGACGATGAACTCATGTTCCAGGTTGCTGGTGCCGATTGCAATTGTTTTTGTTACTTTTCCTCTTACCGGCGCACGCTCGCCAGTCCCAGTCCTCAGCTGTATGCCAGCGGTTCCTAGTTCTTCAGGAGCTTCCTTTTTATGATCGAATATGACGCTCCAGTATCCAGTGTCAACATGAACAACTTTCCATCTATCCTTCCTTCAATTGTCAAGCTGCTGGGCTGTCGTTTCAGCTGTGAGACAAGGACGGTGGGGCGGCAGATTGTGGGGATCAGCTCACGCCCCTTTGGGCTGACCCGTTTTAGTTTAACGACTCGTCGTCCTCAGCCCTGCGCTTGTTGGCTGAGCCTCGATCGTCAGTATTCCTCGCTTCAGGCGATTGCGATCGAGAACGGGAACGCTCTTTCGATGTCGGCAGTCTCGTGATTTGTGGCCCTGCTTGCCACATACCCAGCAAACAACTTTAGAGGAGACCACCCGTGGCCTGTCCGGTGGCTCAGAGCTTATGGCCTGGATCGTAGTGTCGTTGTTTGGCTGGATCTGGCGTATCCTTGCAGGTGCATACCGAGTGCTCCCAATCCACGTCGCCTCATATGTCATCGCGCTGGTCACCGTCTCCCTAAATGTCGGCTTGCCCATCATCAACGCACTGCGACATGTTTCTGGATCATGAAGACCTTCAATAAACGCCTCAATCTTCATCCTTTCGAGATCCTCAGCGCCGAAGGACGGGTAGCACAGCTGCACGAGCCGCTCAATGTCTGCTGCATATGTCTGCAGTGCCTCGTTGGATCTTTGCCTGCGGTTCTTCAGCTCACAGTAGTACAGCGTTCGGTTGTGCTCGTCGCTGTATTTGGCTGCCAGCGCCCTTATGACGGTCTCGTACTCACTTCGTATACATTCTGGAACTGATTTTATTACCTCAGCCGCAGCACCTTTAAGAGCCAGCGCCAATCTCCGACGTTTTCTTACATCGGTCCACTGATTTTCCAGAGCAGCCAGGTCGAATTGTAGCTTGAAGGTATCGAACGGCGTAGTCCCATCATAAGTAGGCACTTCTGCTCGGGTGGCAACACTTTCCGGAACCGGCGGCAACCATTCTCGCGGCTGTACCTCCCTAAGCCGCTCGTCCATTTTTCTGTTCATCGAAACTTCCAACTGCTCCAAGCGCGCAGAATTTTCCTGAAGCTTGACTTCCATTCGCTCCGCCACTTGCGCCGATATTTCCTAGGTCGCCGTTTCCATTTTCGCTGCCATTTCACGGTTGGAAGTCTCGAACATGCCTTTAAGTGCAACCATTAGCCGGCTCATGTCCAATGCTTGTAGTGACGCAGCAGCAGCAGGCGATTCCTCCACCTTGGCCGACGCCTCTAGTTCTTGCGCTCCGAACTCGTGCACAGACCAATCGACGCCTCGTGCCTCACATGTCTGGCAGCACTCGAACAGTTCGGTCGCAAAATCTATTGTCTCCCGTGAAATCGAAAAATTATTTAAAATTTGGTGACATTAATTGCTCAAAATGCCTTGCATATGCTTGTCAAAAGTTGAGCGACACCTGGACGATCTAAATAAGGTTAAATGTGTTAACTGCAATGAATTTTATCATTGCCAGTGCGTAAATCTGAAAAAAAGTGACATTGAATTTATGATAAGAAACAATCAAAGCTATAAATGCAACAAGTGTCTCTCGGCTCGCCGCAAGTCGCTGATCTCTCCACCCATTGCGGGGAACAATCAACAGTTACAAACAAACGTCCCTAAGAGCTGCTTGGTGGCTGATGATCTCTTAAGTTCAAGTGATAATCTGTACTCACCTAACAAAAGCAAGCATCAGCAAGCAACCAATGCCTTGGACACCCCAAAGCGCGGCGATCGTGAAACTTCGCATCTGCTGAATCTCATGGACCAGAGTCTCGCTAAGCAAAGCGTGTGCTTGGACCAGCGTTTTGACAAGCTCATCAACACAGTATTGGTCAAACTTGGTGAGACGGAATCAAAAATTCTTAGCAAAATGGATGAGCAGATAGCAGCAATCAAAGGAGAGCTCACCGCAGTCACCGAGCGAGTTGCGAGACTCGAATCTGGCGCTATTGATATTGCGACACTCAGAGCTGATCTCGATGCGTTGAAGAGAAAAATACTTGATCAGGAGAGCATCTCTGGCATGCTGAAAATGCAACTTGAGAGGCAGGATAGCGCTGCCGCTGCATGCGATGTCCGCATCCACGGCATCCCACTAGGGAATGGCGAAAATTTGCGCAATGTTTTTCAAAACATTTGTAAGTCGATTAATTTCGGACAACCACACGTTAAATCGATTTTTCGCATTAAAATTAACAAAAAGCTACACTCTAAAACCGATGCGCCCATACTAGCGCGGTTCCCGTCACCACACGAAAAAAATTTACTACTAAAAGCAGTTTCCGACTTCAGGCGAAATACGAACGATGTTCTCCGTTTATCCAATGCAGGTTTCGACTCTAATACTCCTATTTACATTAATGAGAGTCTTACTAAAGCAAATCATCTTATTCTCAAAACTGCGATTAAGTACAAAAAGCAAAAGCGGCTATCAGCTGCCTTCGTTCGGCGTGGGCTCGTGCATGTAAAGAAAAGTGTGGATGACTCTCCCACCTGCATTAATTCGCTTCACATGTTAGATCAATACACACTTCCTGGACATGATGTGAACGAGCGAACTAGCATTGCTCAGTCTGCTGAAGTTCACCAACACAAAATTCTTTTTCGGAGTGATTCTCTCGCTCGCGACTCAGCATAGCTCCAACAACATCATCGAGATAGATATGAGCAGCCTGATCAATGTTAGTACAGCGGCTGTTATTCACAAATCGGAGAGCTCCTACTCTACACGCATGGATGTCTCGAGCGTGTTGATCATAGCAACAACAATGCTTATGCCAGCAACAACTGCAATTAGACTGTACAGCTCTTTACTTATTTTTTCTTTTTCCCTATCTTCTTGTTTCCCACTATGTTTGACTATACTATCACCTCCGAGTAAAGCTAAGATGTGCTCTCCAAAGGTTGTTTTTGTTTAAACATTTAATACTTCAGACGGCGTTACTAAAGTAGCAAATTTTGCTTACATTTATTACAATGGGCCTGAATACCTGTGAATCTACTGCCAGAGGCAATTGCTACGAAATGATTCGTGTCTTAAATAGAAGTCGAAAAGGATTGAGTATATGCCACATCAATGCGCAAAGTCTACTTAAAAAAATCGACGAGTTTCGTCATTTGTTTGAATGCTCAGGTGTAGATATTGTTTGCGTATCTGAGACATGGTTTGCTCCAGAACTAAGCGACTCACTTTGTAAACTCGATGGGTATCAAATATTTAGGGCAGATAGAGAGACGCATGCTGGTGGGGTGGCCATCTATGTGAAAAGCGGAATCAAATGTAAATCATGTTGCAAGTCGTCGTTTGGAGACAATATTGAATATGTTTTTCTTGAGGTCTATAATAACGCAGACAGAATACTTGTTGGTTGTGCATACAGGCCAAATCGTAATGTCGATCTTGATCCACTCATGGTGGTCCTAAACAACTTATTTCTTTCATACAGTGACTTAATTATTACGGGTGACTTTAATAGTAATATTATTGTTGAAAGAAACCTAGTGAATAGAATGTTGACATCTGGACTCTACTTAGCCAACTCTGCGTACCCGACGCACTTTACAAAAACGAGTAGCACACTTCTAGATCTATTTCTAGTAAGCAGCAAAAAGCACATTTTGTTATATGATCAACTCTCAGCACCTGCTTTCTCTAAACATGACCTTATATTTCTGAAATACGATTTCAGCCTAACAAACTCCGAAGAATCTTTCAGTTTCCGTGACTTCAAAAACGTTAATTACTCATTGCTCAATGATGCTGCCCTTTTAATTGACTGGTCGCAGATATACCATATGGCACATGTTGATGACCAAGTCAACTTCTTACAAAATAACATTTCCAATCTTTTTAATGAGTTTGTTCCTATACAAAACAAAACAATTCGTGTTGCACAAAAGGAGTGGTTCGACGATAACATTAAAAAACTGATTCGTGAACGTGACGATGCTTACATCAAATGGAAAAGATATAAAACTTCCAATTTGTATGCACTATTCAAAAAGGCTAGAGCTCTCGTAGTAAGCAGACTTAAAAAAGCAAAAAGAAGATATTATCAGAGTAAATTCAGTTCATGCATTGGCTCAAAGCAAAAGTGGCAACATATACGTAAAATTGGTATCAACAATAAAATATCCAAGTCAATCAGCCCCTCTGAAATTGATGTTAACCAATTAAATATAAATTTTCTGAATTTACCAGCAACCATGGCAAATGCAAAACGCCCAGGGGCTACACAGAATCAGAACAACCCTAGCTCTGAAAATTCTTTTAGTTTCTGTTGTGTGCATCAGTTGGAGGTTTGGCAAGCATTTCAGTCGGTTAAATCAAATGCTGTGGGATTTGATGAAATGCACCCTAGATTTATAAAAGGACTCCTTCCAATATTGCTGCCATTTTTCACATATCTTTTCAATTCAATTTTTACCACCTCAATATTTCCACAAAACTGGAAAATGGCAAAGATAATACCAATTCCACAAGGAAATGGGGAATTTAGACCAATTGCGATATTGTCCTATTTGTCAAAGGCATTGGAACATCTCATCCATAAACAATTGAGTACATATTTACAACAAAACAAACTGATAACCGAAAGACAATCGGGCTTTAGAACAAAGAGAAGTTGTGTGACTGCGCTTATTGATGTGTCCGAAGAAATCAGAACACAGTTAGATGCGAAAAAACAAACCCTGTTGACTCTTCTTGACCACTCAAAAGCATTCGACTCTGTTAACCATGACATTTTATTTACCAAGCTTGCAAATCTTTTTAATTTTTCAAAAACTGCAGTTGATATCATTAAATCATATCTGTCAAATAGAACCCAGGCTGTAAGCATAGGTAATCTTACTTCGGACGTCCTTGCTGTGCCAAGAGGCGTCCCTCAAGGATCCGTGCTAGGACCACTTATATTTATAATGTATATTAACGACTTACCGAAAACTCTCAAGTATTGTCATGTCCACATATATGCAGACGATGTCCAGTTATACATTAGCAGCGACCTTAATAACATTCATTCTTGCGTCAGTAAACTTAATGAAGATCTGGAAAATATTCGTATTTGGGCTAGAGAGAACGACCTTTGCCTTAATCCTACCAAATCGAAATGCCTTATTATTTATAAAAAACCGCTCGACCATGTAATTTTTCCGAAAGTTTTGCTGAACGGCTCAGTACTTGAGTTCATCAACTGTGCAAAAAACCTTGGTGTAATATTTAACGAAACGCTAAACTGGAATGATCATATCCTGCGGACTATTGGGAAAGTTTATGTTATGTTACGATCACTCTGGGTTACGCAGAATTACACTCCACCAAGAATTCGACTACTTTTGGCTAAAACGTATCTTATTCCTACGCTGCTATATGGGTGTGAATTATATGCGAATTGTGACAGCACATGTCGACAAAAATTAAACCTACTCTACAACAACATCGCCAGATATGTTTATGGGCTAAAGCGCTTTGATCATGTCTCCGCCCATGCAAAACAAATTTTTGGTATCACATTTGATAATCTACTAAATATGCGCACCTTGTTGCAATTGCACAAAATTATCTACAACTCTGAGCCCTCGTACTTACACGCGCGTTTAAATTTTCTTCGTTCAGCCCGGTCGAATAAAATTATTCAATTTAGGCATAAGCTCTTAACGTCAGAGCGCCAATTCTTTATCTACGCAATTCGCCTTTGGAATTCACTGCCACATTACTTGCTATCTTTTAGTAACGCTTTGAAATTAAAAAAAACCCTCTTTACTTACTTAAGTTCGATCGAATAAAAAACTAAACATACTTCCTTAATAGTTCAATCTAGCTTTCCTCTTATTTTTCTCTCTTCCTCCTTCCTTCTTTCCATACTTCCTGCCTTAGTTTAATTAAATAGTTTTATAAGAATACAAATTTCCAAAGATATTAAATCTCTTAAAATAATGTAAATGACTTAAGCTTGTTAAATTTAAGATATCTTATTATCTTGTAGCTTAAGGATCTGTTACAATAAATAAATAAATAAATAAATAAAAATAAATAAACATGCTTCTCGCAAGCGCAACTGCAACTCCACCTTTCCGCCAGCAGTCGGAAAATTCCAGACAGCCAGCTCCTTCTTCAGCTGGTCTACCTTCAGCAGCTTGAGTTTAACCATGTCCGTGGTTTTATAATTTTATTTATTTAGTTATTTATTTTTTTTTTACTTTCAATTTTCCACAATCCCACTTCTGACACCAAATGTTACGAATACTACGTCTAGTGGGCTGTTACGTATCTCTGGATTGCGTAATTTGAAAATAAAACACACTCAGTTTCTTAAACGCAAACAATAAAATAAACCAACAATCACTTTATTTCACACTTTTACACTTCACTGTCTTTACACTTAATTATTTGCTTAATTGCTCCGTGTGGCACCTTCACTAGTCAAAATCAGACTGACTCGCTGCGCCGCACCCGACTGCCTTTTATACCTGTCCGGCCATCGCGCAGATCGTTCTCGCACATTCCCGAGTGGACTAAAGGTTTCCATGATGATCGCGACCATCGTTGCCAGATTGGACTAAAAGTTATTATCGCGGCCGTCGTTGCCAGATTGAATTATAGCACGGCGCGTAGCGGCAGGGTTGCTTTGCACAGCGACAGACTCTCTTCGTTACACTATTAATACTGCAAGCGGAATTCAAAGTTAAAAACTTTACACCTTTTAAAAGAACTGCTGAAATATATGATAAAATTCCTGACAAAACCATCGTAAATCAATACAACGACGTTTTTGTAGCTTTAGTGGAGGAATATAAGAATAGGTCTAAGGATTTTGATAAAATACGAATTCAAATTATTTTATATTTAAACCCACTACAATGTGATGTTGAGGAACAGCCTGAAGAAATCCGTGCAGAACTGATAAAAATGCAAAGTGATTTATTTTTACCAATTGCAACTGGAATTTACTTTTGGGAAAATGTACATGTTCGTATCCAAAAATAAAAAAATTGTAAAAATAACTCATTTTGCATTTTTGTCAGTTCTGTACGAATTTCTTCAGGCTGTACCTCAACATCACATTGTAGTGGGTTTGAATATGCTTTCCCTTCTATGATCTAGTTCCTGTTTTACCTGTCTGTTATTTGTCCGTCCGGCTTTGATATTTTAATGCTAGCAATATTTTTCAAGTTAAAATATTAGAGCTAAAAAAAATGTACGCCTTAATTTTGTGCAGTGTTTTTCACGCATACATTGCCAAAAGTCGTGGTTGTGTTCCATAATTCATTACAGCATACTTACTTTTCATCCGGTAAGCATTCCAACTTCCTTGCCAAACGCCCATTACTTTTGTACAGAGCATGGCCGCCGCATCATGCATGCTTTGTAAAGTACAAATGGTATCATAGCAAAATTTGTCGGAATTGTTCGGCTTCCCATTCAAATGTAATGTGGCGATATGAAGGAAAACGTAAGGGAGCCGTAATGTGCTATTGGAATGGGCTTAAAATGATATGAATGAAATGATGGTTTTTAATTGACTTATTTTGCACTTCTGGTGCCTTCTTGTTTGCTTTCTTAGCGTAAGCTACAACCGGAGGTACTCGGAATGTACCTTACTGACACCTCACCTTCGGTAGCATGCCGTTTCCACCTCCAAAAGGGGGTGGAAAACATGCATTATTCTGGTAAGCACCTTACCATTTTCCTACTTGGTGCTCTAGTTTGACCGCAGGGTTGTTTTTTGGATGCAGCTTATAAAATCTTAATTTAATTAAATTAAAAGCATACCCAATGATTATTTTGATGCTTTTGGGCAATAATATATTTTTCTAGTCAATTTTATACAAACGTATTATGAAATGGCACCAAAAATATACAAATAAAAAGAACAATTTCTTTGGTCTGAAAAAATGACTCACATCAGCAACACTGGCAATTTGAAATGAACTAGAAAAACAACCCCGTTATCGAAATGTATATGGAGGAAAAACTACGTTCCTGATCAAGCTTGGGGTCTACTAGTAGGCCCCAATAGTTTGCAATATTATTAGTGAAATTCTGTGCATGTATTTCTACCGGCTCTCCCACTTTCACATCGCTCAATCGTTGACATCAACTGTGCGCTGTGACGCTAGGACGATATAAGTAAATACAAGTAAAGTATCGATACTTTCCCTCGAAATGTGAGTACTTTTGGTATCGATACAATTTAAAAAAATAGCAAATATATTTATCGATACTTTATTTCGATACCCTTTTCCAACGTATTGGAAAATATCCAATTTATTGGTAACTAGCTGACCCGGCAAACTTCGTCTCGCCCAAACGGTCCGTGTGAGTGTGATGCCGTAACTCACATACAGCCACTTTCTTGTATATATATATATATAGATTTAAGTTATATGGGCGGTGCCAAGCTCCCTTTTTAAATACCCGCACCATCCCGTCTGTCGGAATGGAAAATGGTAGGTTCGTACTTAGTTTCATTGCTGTGCCACTTAAGGCAGGTTCTCACCTTGTGGATCCGAAAAAGTGCACTTTTTTTAGGAATTGTTTTTGAGAAAACGGTTAAAGATACAACGCTGAAAATTGTTTCTGGATATGAACACACATTTAGTTAGAGAATACAATTTTTCAAATTGAATGAATCAAAAAAAGGGGGAAGGGGGCGTCCATCAGTAGCGGCATGTCGGCGAGGAGGTGTCCCGCTACCGGAAGTGATTCCGTCGAAACCCGAAAAAAATCGAAATTACAAAAGTTATGAGGTTTTGAAAAAAAATTACAATTTTCGCATTTTTTTTGTTCACTAATTATTTTTTTAAATAAACAATTTTCAATATTTTTGGCTGAAAATTTGGTGACGATTGGTTCATTCCAGCGCCTTCAATCACTTCCGTAAGGTCCGAAAATGTGGTTCTGAGAAAAACGCGTTTGAAATTTAAAGCGCGCTTGGCCGGTGCTCTACACTGCTCTAACGGCCTGTAACTTTTGTAATTTTTCAGATTTTGATCTGAAATTTCTGGAGCACATTTTTGAAACATATATCTACACGACAAGGCAAAAAAAAAATTGTTTTTTTTTCCACAAGGTGAGAACCTGCCTTAAAGTTCAGCAAAATATTTGGGTCACAAACAATGCGCCACGCCCCTTGTCTGACGCCCATCAAATCCTTTCAGTAGAATGACTCATCTATGAGACGACAGACTACTAAATTTCAGTGTTGTATGACTTATAATTCCGAAGTTTTTTCATATTAAAAATTTGAGTTGCATGGGCGGTGCCCCGCCCCCTTGTCCAAAATTCACCCTATTCCCCCCACCGAAGGACACGACTAAATAATAAGTTTATACCGAGTGTCATTGATGTAAATACTATAGTTCAAAAGCTACACCGGAATTTAAAAAGAGCCACACCCCTTTCCAACGCCCATTAAATTTTATTTGTGGAACGACACGTTTACGCCATGACACTGTTCCAAATTTCAATGCTGAGCGACTTATAATTCCGAAGATATTCCATATCAAAAAGTTGGGTTGTATGGGCGGTGCCACGCCTCCTTGTCCAAAATACACCATATTCCCCATGCCGAAGGACATGACCAAATCGTTACTTTGTACCAAGTGTCGTTGATGTGAATGCTATAGTTCAAAAGTAACACCGGAATTTAAAAAGTTCTACGCCCCTTGTCCAACGCCCATTAAATTACCAGTCGAATGACACGCTTACATAATGACACTGTTCCAAATTTCAATACTGAACGACCTATAATTCTGAAGATATTTCTAATCAAAAATTTGGGTTGTATGGGCGGTGCCACGCCCCTTGTCTAAAATAGACCCAATTCCCCCTGCCGAAGGACACGACCAAATCCTTAGTTTATACTGAGTGTCGTTGATGTGAATCAGTGGCGTCCTTAGGGGGGGGGGGATTAGGGGGATGAATCCCCCCTTGGGCGAAGAATTAATTATGGAATTGGGAAGCATTTATACTATTTGCTTTATCTCTTGTGTAATCCCACCTAAAACCTAATAATTGAACCTCCCATGATCTGGCCAGATGATTTATTTTGCTTGCCTACATTATTTTTAGGTAAAACGGTGTTCAATGAGTTAATTTTGAAATGAAAAAAACACGGCAGTAAAGAAAGAAAATAAAAAAAAATGTATAAATGTAAAATACGTTACTTATGGATCTACTTCAACTGCTTGACTAGTGCAATTATTTCTACGAGATTTTACATTCGACACACACGAATCGGGTTTTGATATATCTATTTCTGGATTCCTTGCATTGTTAATAATTCTGAACTGCTTTGCCAAAGAAAAATATGCAAAACGTGCTCTAAATGTTATTGTTCATGCTGAACTGGTCAGATATGGTTTTCCTTGTCGCTTTCGTCGTCGCTATCTTCACATTGAACTTAATAATTAATAATTGATTGGCACGACAGCCCGCTTACGCGAGACTAAGGCCTAGCTTCCCGCAACCACCCGTGTTGTGCGTGTGAATTTTTGTACGCGGGTGGAAGGGACCTACAGTTTTATGCCGGTTCCGAACGGCAGGTTGGGAGCTTTTTCATAGGCAATTTTTACTCTCAGAGGTTTGCCATTTCCAGCTGAGAGGACAGCCACCGAAAGAGAAAACGAGTTTCCCGTTATTTTTTTAGGTGTTACAACATGCAGAATTCGAACTTGCGTCGCTCTGCATGCGACTCGCTGGACCGCGCACTAACCAACTGAGCCACGGCGGCTGTCTACTAAACACATTGAACTACCTAAACAATTATTTTTTCTCTCAGTATCAGAAGCTTGGTTTGGTCAGGTCCAAATGAAAGCGTGAAATTAGCAGCACCGTTATTATTACCTCTAGCAGCAAATTATTTAGTATCAGAAATTCGTTGCTCTAAAGCATTAGTTTTTTTAAGCAAATTGTTTTAGAGACATTTTCCTCTCTGATTTAACTCCAGCGTCAAAGTTCAAAAACTATGTCCACCTGATCCTCAAAGTAGCATTCCCTTCCTTTCATCTCTGCCACAGAAAACACCGAATCGAATTGATAAAAAACCAGATTCGACAAGACCACAAATGCTTGCTTCACTTCAGGATTGTAATTGAATTGACACCAAAACACGGACATAACCATGAATACAATGGATAAGTATTAATTTTGAATATGTTCCAATATTATTTTCCAAGAAAAATTCTAATTTATTAACCCAAAGAAAATAAAAGCCAAGGCGAATGAAAAACACTTGCACCAGGTACATTTTGCGTCAGAAAATGCTTCAAATCGGGTCAAATGGAAAAGCCTAGTTAAAAATATATATAAAATAAAAAAAATATTTATAAACAATTCTGACAATAATTAAGTCGAAAACAACAAAAAAAACTGAAAATAACTGGCAAATGTGTATGAAAATACACCATTGTCTGGCCAAGCCATGGTTTTTGGTTTTGTGCTTAGAAAGGATCAGTTAAGGATATCATGAAATATGAGCTCGATAGCTTAATTACAACATTACTAAAGTAAATCCAAAGTTCAATATGGTCTGGCCAGAAATAGAAGCCCGCAGAAGGGTTAAGAATAAATGAATAAAAAAATCAGCATTGCATTTGTTCTCGCAGAATAGTTGTATTTTCAGTGTTCCCAAAAGTATCGACTATTTACCAAAGTAGTAATCAAACGCAGGCTTCATGCCAACCCTGCATCAGCTGTTGAAATTTGAAAAAAATTCACTCACATATCTTTGGTGAATTGTGTGTAAACATGGAAACATGGTCACATCTATCATAATTAAATTTCAGAACGTCATACATTTTGTAAATGTTGTATTTCTTTTACATAGCTGGAGCGTTTTAAAATAGGTCTTTTGAGTTTTTCGTAATTCTATTACAAGCATTTTTCAAAATGCCATAACTTAAAACAAACTTGAATTCTTTAGTTGGGATTTTATTACTTCAAAATACATGTCACTTGAATTTTTTTAAGAAGTTTACGTTAGTATATGTGTACATATCGCACACGCACTACAATAGTGACAACTCAAAATTTTTAATTTTCGGGTTTATGTGTTAATACTGTGCACAACGCATCAATCTTCCAAGAAGCAAAGGCTCAGTTATTTTGTTGTTGTTAACTGTTGCAAAAATACAGTTAGGTCTCTCTTCATGTCGGAAATTTGATGTTGTTCGCTGCAGCTCAATGGAAAATAGTCTTAACTCAAATTGTGACACTTTCGACGAAATAATTTTTTGTTGAAGTTAATTTTAAGCAAAGTTCTGACAATTTTAGAATATATTTTCAAATAAAAAAATTAATTTCGAATTTTCAAAATTATTCTTTCGACTTTTTAACTGTAATTTATAAATATAAAACTCAGCAAAAGTGACATAACTTAAAATAATTCAGTAATTATTGAATTAAAATATCATCATAACAGTCACAACTAAACATTTTGGAGCATTCTAGTGTAAAATTAAAAAAAATCTTGTAACTTCTCCTTAAGCACAATCTGTAGGGATTTTCTACTGAGCGGTCTATACGTTATTTTAAAAAAATGTTTTTTTAGCTCAGAAAGTTGTTTGCGCATTCTGAAAAATCAAAAATTTTGAGTTGTGTCACTTTGGTAGTGCGTGTCGATATATGTATGTATGTACAATTTTATTCAACATGTTTTAAAAATAATACGCAAAGATGAATGTGTAAAAATGGCATTAAACTGGATTTTTTGCATATCCCCCCTTCTCAAAATCCTGGGGACGCCACTGATGTGAATGCTACAGTTCAAAAGTTACACCTGGATTTAAAAAGTGCCACGCCCCTTATCCAACGCCCACTAAATTTTACCGGTGGAATGTTACGCTTACGCCATGACACTGTACCAAATTTCAATGCTGAGCAACTTATAATTTCGGAGCTATTCCATATTAAAGAATGGAGTTGTATGAGCGGTGCCACTCCCCCTTGTCCAACGCCCATTAAATTTTACCGATGAAAAGACACGCCTACACCATGACACTGTATTAAATTTCAATGCTGTTCGACTTTTAATTCCGAAGATATAGCATATTAAAAATTTAGGTTGTATGGGAGGTGCCACGCCACCTGCCGTACAAACATGTATTATACCAAAGAATATGAAGTGTATAGAAGGCGCATCTGAGCTCAAAAATTCAAATTTTTGTTTGCGAGCTTCATAGAGCGGGGGAAGCCACAAAAGGAAAAGAGTGGTGCCAGCAGGAGAGCAAGCGCTTCAGTTTACGCTCATTGACTGTGCGAACTGAAGCAAGCGCTACAACAAACAAACATGAAGTGAAAGTACCGCTTCTCCTGTGTAATTTGAGGCGTTGGTGGTTGTTTTGGTCACTCAATAATTTTTTGTGCAAATTTCTCACAGCAACACCAGCCAGCGCAATGATCGTCGTTTCAACGACGCCCGCCATTGTTTGTTGTTGTTGTAGTTTTTATGTGTACACAGCTCGAGAAAAATGTAAACAGCTCTTCTTTTGTTGTTTTTTAATTGTTTATGTTTTGCATCGTTTGGAACTTCCTTTTTTTTATTTACTGTCACAGCATTCACCAGGAAATCCGAAGGAGCAAATAGGTAGCAAATGTCTGTAACCGATTGATAATTTTTATGGAAAATGTTTCACTAAGCGCAGTGAAAAGGTTATCATTTCTTAGTTTTTGGAAACATATGCCACAATTATTATTCATGTTAATTTTTACTCGATTGTCGAAGTTTTTATCTACAAAATAATTTGTTGTAATAATTGTTGTAATTACTGCTGAAATAAAATAATAAAAAGACAGTTTCGTCTGTCTCAGCATGTAGTAGGTTTTGATTCATAGAATCCTGTGTATCTTCGAAATTAGTTGTTACACTTGACCGAGTACTACTTGAATTTTGTCCCAAAATTGCAAAAGTATTTTCTAATTTATCTTGGTTAAAAAACGTGTTTGTTATAAAACATTTATGTGGGTTATTGCTTAATTTTATCAGTGATTAAAAAACAGATTTTAGTTCTAAAAATACAACTTGAATCATCCATACATTTAACATCTTTCAAATAATTAAAAAAATCGTTATAAATTTGTACGACTCATTATTCAATTGTAAAGCCGATCTAAAGCAATTATCCGATTGCCCTATTCATGCAATCAAATATTAGGTCTACTTTTTTGATAAATTCTTCAGGAACTTTGTTTGTAGCGACCACATAAGTCGTCACGCCAACCATATTTTATTTTCTTTTCTATGATTTTGCGCACACTACAGTCTGCAATAAGTTCAGGAGCAATATGCGACGCCGTTCAGGCTTGTAGAAGAAGAACAAAAGCCAGCCAGAAATCAGAAATCGTTTTACAATTTTTGCTTTTCGCCAGCGCAACAACAAGAACAACAGCGTTCGTTTTCACCTTGCAATGATTTCACGCCACAACGCACACTCGCTGCAGTCATGGTTCAACGAACAAGGTTGTAGCAAGCCACCGGCTGATCGTTTATCGCTTCTGTCAAAATCGTCGGTGTCAGCAGTG
Organism: Melieria omissa; assembly: GCA_963971225.1. Classification (NCBI taxonomy): domain Eukaryota; kingdom Metazoa; phylum Arthropoda; class Insecta; order Diptera; family Ulidiidae; genus Melieria; species Melieria omissa. The sequence goes on from OZ020270.1 coordinate 66,743,838, forward strand.
GTGCGGTGTTGCCGCATCGGTTGAAATGAAAATACCTGACTGAAAACAACTGACCTGAGCACTTTTCCCGTTTTTTCACTCAAATACAGCACCGTCTGGCAACAATCACTTTTGTCTGTTTTCAGTTTCTCCCTCTTTCGTCGGAAAATGACAGCTGAATTTGACAGTAGCGATAAACGATCCTACCAACAAAATACATGTGGTTTTTGGTGTTGCGGGGATGCTATTACCTTGTTTATTGTGCCATAGCTGCAGTGAGCGCAACCAAAGAGCGCAACACATAAAACTACGTTCTCGCTTGTAAAGCAACGCTCTCACCACATACGTGATCTGTGCGAGCTGAGCGCGGGTTCCAATGTTAGAACCCGCCATACAAAATTTTTGCTTGTATGACATGCGCATTCTGTATGTTTATTTTCTTTGATTATACATAAACCCTTCCTCTTGAATCACTCTATCCATAAAAAAAAACCGCTTAAAACCCGTTGCGTAGTTTTAAAGATTTAAGCATACATATGGACAGACAGCGACTGCTTTATGCTATGTAGTGATTTGGGCACTTATTGAAAAATAGGCAACACTTTCCAACAATTACGGGGTTGGCAACATTGTTTTAGTTTTTAAATTTAACTTTTTATTCGTGAGCGTAAGATCGACAAATTTAAAAAAGAAAAATAATTGCGCTGAGAAATGTCTCCAACGATATCAAATGTGTGGAAATACTTCGAAAAAAGAGATGAATCAATAGCAACTTGTAAAGTGCTGCTATAAAGTGGTGAAGTATTGCGGAAATACTTCACATTTGCACAAACACCTGAAAGTGCATGGAATTGAATTAAGGTGACCCCAGTTTTTCTTTGCTGCAATTTAGGTTATTTAAAATCTCTTATTTTATTATAGAAATCCCTTCAACAAATCCACTGAAAGCCATGTGGATAGTTGCGATAGGTTTTTCCTGGGAAGCTTGCCGGAAAGAGAATTTTTCACAATAATTACACATTAACATAACAAGACATTTTATAAATAGAAAATAATTTCCTTTTATTTATAAATATTTATATTTATTCTAAAATACTTCGTATTTACTACCTGTTTCAAACACAACATGTTTCAAAAACAAAACATAACATTTTATAAAAAGAAAAAAATTTAGTTTTGTTTTCTTGATAAGGCTTTAAAATGCTTGTAGGTTGCGTTTTATTGCAAAACTACGTGCGATACCAAGTAATATCGATACTTTTTGTTCGATACTTACTTGGTACTCGATACTAAGCGCTGAAATTCTAAATGAGTACAAGTATCGATACTCTGCGGTCTCGTCCTATCCCTAGTGATGATGCTACTGCTGCTGTTATGCGCCTTGTAGGCATCGCAATCGCAAAGTCCGGGATCCCGGGATCCCGGACTTTTTCCAGTCCCGAAAATCCCGGGATTCAAATCTTTTAATCCCGGGATTTTCGGGATTGCAAAAGATGCTTCAAAGTTCAAATGAAATAAATTTAAAAGCACAAAAACCCACTTCCTTATCTGAAGGAGGAGGGAGGGGATAGAGGGCGTCTTTTGCAAAAGGCTTATAATTATTTACTAAGCATTCAACCAGCAAGTGTTGAATCTGAAAGATGTTTTCTCTCAGCAGGGTTTATTTGCAATAAATTTCGCTCTAGATTAGAGGGCAAAACATTTAATGCCTTAGTATTTTTAAGATCTCAGTTTTTAGTTAATCACAACGCTTAAATTTTTTATCGAAATAATCGAAGTAAAACTAAAAGCACTAACAAATTAACTATTTTATTTTTTTTATCAAATATGCGTATATATGTACTTTATGATACATTTGATGCAAAGCAATAAGTTATGTTTAAGTGTCATTTTTGGATAAAACAAAATGTTATCAAACTGAAGTTAAATGTCAAATGAAAAACTTTTAAGTTAAACAAAATGTTGTCAAGGATGACTATGTTTATTTATTTGATTTAAATTTAAACTGACAATTTTGAATGTAATTGACAACTGATTGTAAATGACATCTGGATTTTGGTGATGTGCCGCGCACAACCAACCACTTCGACGACTCAACACCGACTGCCTCCCTTTCCGCCTTACAATGTGATTAAATTCAAGATAAAAAATCTTAAAACTACCCCAAATGTGATTAAACTGTGTCCATTTTTATGGTAAATATATTATAAACAAGTATTTATGCAATTTGGTAAAATTGTTTTATTTAAAAAATTTGTTATTTGAATCCCGGGATTAAATCCCGGGATCCCGGGATTTGACTTTTCAATCCCGAAAATCCCGGGATCGCAAAATGGCCAAAAATTGCGATCCCTAGCGCCTTGCTATCAGCGCAGCAGGTCCCATACGCACTTCGGCTATTCGAAAATATTAGCAAAATTATGTGCGTTGCCTTCACACGCAATGAAATAATCAACCACCAAAAAATCCAACAAAAGCAAAAACACAATTTCACTTGTTCGCGCTCATTTTTTGTGTGTATACTTATTTTCGTTCACGATCGCTTTCGCTTCAACAAATTTGCTGAGAACAGCTTATCAATCTAATCGTTGCGCTGTCTGGTTGCGTGTTTTCGTATGGCTTGCGTTAACTGATTTGAAAACATTTTGACGTGAATGAATTTTTTTTTATTTGTTCCTGTCAAAGGAGCTATAGGAATGATTTCGGGACCCTCAAAGTTCGGCTTTTTAAATTTTCGAAAAAAGAATATTTCAGAAATAAATAGATGGATATAGTGAACTAATTATTGCAAGGCCTTTTCACAGTATTTATGTTGTTCACTATATCAAGGTTTTTGTTCTAAAACTTGTTTTATTTGCTCAAAATACACTTTGTGTATATAAATTCAAGAGATAATTAAAATGAATTAGTAGGAAAACATAAATGTATGCTTATTGAAAGAACTAGCGAATAGACGTTTGCAGTGGCGTATCCAGGGGGGGGGGGAGGGGAATTAGTGGCTAAGCTTTAATAATTTTAATTTAATAATTGATTGGCACGACAGCCCGCTTACGCGAGACTAAGGCCTAGCTTCCCGCAACCACCCGTGTTGTGCGTGTGAATTTTGTACGCGGGTGGAAGGGACCTACAGTTTTATGCCGGTTCCGAACGGCAGGTTGGGAGCTTTTTCATAGGCAATTTTTACTCTCAGAGGTTTGCCATTTCCAGCTGAGAGGACAGCCACCGAAAGAGAAAACGAGTTTCCCGTTATTTTTTTTAGGTGTTACTACATGCAGTATTCGATCTTGCGTCGCTCTGCATGCGACTCGCTGGACCGCGCACTAACCAACTGAGCCACGGCGGCGTCAGTGGCTAAGCTTTACTAAACTCAAATCTAAGTCTTCAAGAAAAATTCGCCGCTTGTACTTTTTGTTGTGATTCCAGCTGGGATCAAAAGCGATTATTTTTTCGCTTGACGGTATAGTCAGTGAACAACCAATTGGTCTAAAGCGTTAACTACTTCTTTTGACTTTTTGTAAAACGATATAATTTCATGTAATTTTTTTCACCAACATATCCTGGTTATGATGAAAAGTGCTCAAAGGGGCATCTTCCGCGAAAAGCCAGCAATTGTTTACTTAGTGTGTGCTTTTCATAGGACGTACATGGCAGTTGTCGCTAAACCCACTTTTCTCATATATCGCTTATAGGTGTGAACGAGCTTCATTCTTGATTACAATCGTTACGTTCTTGGCGATTAGTTTTGTCACCCAGAGAACGAAAAATTGGTCTGCCTGTTGTGAAACTCTACAGATTATCAAGAGATTATCCATTCAACTTAAACACCACTCAAAATTGAAATACCAAAATATGCCTGAATATCAACAACGCTGATCCATGCACTGCCAAAAACTCGCAAACCTTCAACATTAGTTTTGTCAGTTACTATTTTTAACATTGGTCTTCATTGGCATCTTGCTGACACACGACTTCAAGTATAGCGAGTTATACCAACTTTAGTTGAAATAATATAATTGGCCCTTACTTTTCCGTTAACCCTTTCGGTACTTCTTTTTTGTTTGTAACTTTAAAAATCATTCTTTTCCATTTGATTACTGTTTAAGCCTACATAATGAATAATCAAAAGTTATTTTTTTAAATATTGTTCGAAAAAGTGGTTTTTGGGCATCATGCCATATGGCTTAGTAAGAAATAAAAAACATCGTACAGCCTTAGTGAACTTTAATTGGGATCTAACTTTTTTTACACTTACTAAAGCAATAAATACCTACTAGATTACTTACATAGACCTATGAAATAAATTAATTTTTGTAATAGAATAAATAAAAGTACGAAGTGACCTCTTTTTGTAAAATACGCAGCTCGATAGGACTGCGCACTTTCTGAACCCCTACAATTTACTTGGTACACTAATCAAAATATTTGTTTCATTATTTGGTATAAAAACCTTCAGAGAAAAATACAAAAATATAAAAATATAGTATCCATAAGTTTTTGACTTAAAACAGGCAATGAAAAGAAGCTATGCCATATGGCATAGAATAACCGAAAGGGTTAAGTTCAGGAGGCCCATTGATCCATAAAAAGGTTTTGCCTATAAAAACAGTTCAAAACTTTCATTCCAGAGACGTAATCTCATGGCATTTTCTTATGTGTTGCGTTGAATTTCCATACAATTTGTATATGGGTGAAATTTCACCCGAACGTCGCCCACGTAACTTTTTTTATGATTTCCGTTATAATGAAATAATCAATATGTTGTAGATAATTTCCAAAACTTATATTTGTTTGCTTCAAATACAAGAAACTTTAATCATTTTGATAAATATATAGGAAAGTTATAGCATCCCAAAGTTGAAAATGGGTGAAAAATCACCCGAAAGACGGATTAGGGTTAATGCATTTTTTGCCGAAGATGTTGGGTCAGAAGTTGCTAAAAGTTTGGGAGAACTTGCTAAGTTTTACGAACCCTTTGTGCAAGCATTACAGCATTGTGATGAAGTCTCTTTTCCTAACTTGCACAAATTGCTCAGCATTTTAGCTACTCTGCCGGTATCTACAGCAACATCAGAGCGATCATTTTCAACACTAAAGCGCCTGGAAACTTATCTTCGGAACAGTATTGGACAGGTATTTTAACCTCATAAGGTTGTGATATAACAATAAAACATTGTTTGTTGTTGGAAATTAAACGTGTTAAACCATTTCACATGTATTGAAACGAGTTTAGCGCAGGGTTTATGCGAAAGCTTTCTATGAAAAAGCTTTTTTACCAACGAAACACAACTATTCATGTATGAAACACATCCCTTCAAATTCAGCTGTCATTTTATCAAAACAAAACCAAACAAAAATTGAAAATTTGAAAAATTTGAAATGAATAAAAAAAAATTGTTTTGCTCGCATTACTTTCATTCCATTCATCGCCTTTTTATGGCATCTGAATACAAGGCGTCTAATATTTGGACGGTGAGTATTTTGCCGTGGACTGTGAAATATGCGCCAATATTTCGCTCGAATCATGCTTACAGCACTTCAGTTCACAAAAATATTTATTTGTTGTTTGTAAACGAACAGCTGTCAAATTGAACCTCATTGAGCAGTCTGGACGGTCGCCTTCAACAAAAAGCGCTTTTCATATTAGCAATGTTGGCATTACACAATGATGATCGGCAGAAGAAGTGATCGATAAAATGTGTTCTAAGCAACGAAGGCTTGATTTTACTTTGTAATATACTATTAATTACAAAAATTAGATTTTTATATAATTTCATGTATGTGATTTTGCTTATGGCGTAAAAAATTGTTGAAAAAAAGAGTAAACCATGTTGAAAAAAGTATCAAAATATGTTGAATAATTCTTCCAATATCCCCCCCTTCATAAAATCATGAAATGAACGTTTGCTTCTTGCGTTCACAAAGTTTTAGATATACATAAACAAGTCCACTTTCAACCACAATCGGTTTGCATTCGACAAAAAACATAACCACTAAGGACAAGAAACAGCTTATTTTGTAACAATGAACAGCAAAAATACAAATTTCACTATTTCGAGGTGTTCACTATATAGGGTGTTCACTATACTCAGACACGACTGTAATAGCATTTAAGGCAGGAACCTCCAATTGTGAACCAACTAACGAAGGTTCAATTATAACAATTGACAATAATACCAGTTTGTTAGAAGTTGACAATGAAATGCTATAAGAATTTTGCTTATCAAAGGATATATTAGATGCAGAGATAGCGAAATCTTGAAATGCCTGAGGCATTATAAAAAATTAACATATGGGCATCTCCCAAAAAAGGTCCACCACGAGTGAAAAATTCAAATTGCTCAGAAAAACTTTTTATTATCCAATAATACAGCTTAAATATCTATATTTTATCAATGTAAAAGAATTTTAATTTTTTTAATTTTTGACCGAAATATACTACTGTAAAAGAAAAACAAAATTTTCTGAGCATTTTGACGAATTATATGCACATTTTGTGTTTGCGTTTTTATCTTATTCAAGTAATATTATATTTTTCTTGTAATGCAAAAGTTTTCTACTAACAACAATCTTATGTGCGAGAAAGCGAGAGAAGTGGAGTTCGAAGAACGAAAGTTTTTTCAGTTTGCTTCTTCCTGTATCCTATTGTCGCGTCCGTGCCCAAAAAACCTTATTAGTTGTTGCCACTAGTGGACAAACTTTTCAAATGCAAGTAGCTGTCAGTTTTTAAATAGGTGCTTTGTTCCCGTTAGGAAAATATAATAATTGGTTCCCGGCAAAATCGGAAAACAATTTTATGGGTGTTTAAAATTTGTCGCGTCCGTAACCGGAAGCTCTGAATCGATTTGATTGTTATTCGATTTCCGGTAAATTTCCGCATTTCTTGAGATACAATTTTTTTTTCAAAATATTGACTCTCATTGAACATTTTAGCAATAAAATACAAGAAAATATGAAAAAAAGCATTTAGGTTGTTAATTACAGCTCAATCAAATTTGTATGTTATATTGTACAATGGTCCGCAAAGGAGTACAAATGCATGGAATTTTTTTTTTAATTTTTTTTAATTTTATGAACAATTCATTGGTTTATTTGATAAGAAAACATAAATTATAACAACAAAAATCAAAACGTGATTTCATTTTGATCGAAAACTATATATATTATATATATAAACAATTGAATAACATTTATCAGGCCTTTTAAAACCGTTATTGCTGTTGCAAAGCCCTTTTCCCCTCAATAAAACACACAATCAACTAAACACCATATAGCTTTGTAGAAAGACACCGAATATAGCCGATTCTTATTATCATAGTGGGAGTGGCAAGTACTCATGTCTAACCTTACATAATCTGTGTCTGCCCAGTGAAACACAAAATCGTTAAGTAATTGTTATTTCTGAATAGAAATAGTCGAACAGTCGAATTTTATTAGTCATACGATTTAGTGATGGGCGTGGCATTCAAGCAACCAGAAAAATTATGTTACCTAACAGGAACAAACGCGCAGGGGATGACCCCTATTAATGCGAAGCATTGCGCTGGTTCAGGAAGGATATAAAGGTTAGGAGATAGGGTTATGAGTGAAGTGTTTATGGCCTCTTGCCTTGAACCCATCGAGATCATAAGTGCTGGGGAAAATATCCGCAGGGAGACCATTCCACAACCGTGCTGTACGGGCCAGAAACGAACTTTCCCTGTAGTGCGTAGTGCGCTGGAACATCGTTTCGACGTGGAATGCATGGGCGCTAGTGTTCAAACGAGTTGTCCGGGGGAATACCCGAAGTGATGGCATAAAGCTGCTCATCTCCACTGAGCAGTTACCAAAAAAGTATCGGTAAAATAACACCACACATGCCACGTTTCGACGATGTTCCAAGGAGTCAATAGAGCTGGATGCCCTACTGTCCCCTATAAGTTTAATCGCACGGTTTTGCACCCGATCCAGGAGCACCAAATGGGTTTTTGAAGCCCCCGCCCAGAGGTGCGAGTTAAACTCCATTTTAGGTCGGATATAGGTGGTGTAAATAATGCGGAGATCAGACGGAGTGAAATATTTTTTGCATCGCTTTAGGAAGCCGAGGCACTTGGCTGCTTCTTTCGACACGCCAAAAATATGATCGTTCCAACGCAGATCGTTCTTAATGGACATGCCCAGAACATCAAGAGTTGCCGATTCCGCAATACCCACACCACCCATAACCAGGGATGTGTTGGGATGTGGGGAGACTCGTTTGTGGGATAACAGGCAACACTGGGTCTTGCGGGGATTAAAATCGACTCTGTTCGCTTGACCCCACTTGGAGATTGTTTGTAGGTCGCTAAGTGTGTCATTCATACGGCGCCGTTCTCTCTCAATCTCCACAGAGCTGGGACGCTTTGTGAAAGAGTATGAATGACAAATGGTGCTGTCATCCGCAAACGAGTAGATGGGATTCTTCGTCGACGACAACAGGTCGTTGATGAAGATCAGGAAGAGGGTTGGAGAACGGACCGAACCCTGCGGCACTCCCGCGATAAGGGAATGCTTTCCCGAGGCTATGCCGTCTACTACAACACGGATAGAGCTATCATAGAGGAAGCTCGTAATCCAACGAGAGAAGGTACTACCGACACCATAGGCAATCAATTTTGACACGAGTGCTTTATGCCACACCCGGTCAAAGGCCTTGGAAATATCCAATGCAACAACCTTGCTTTCACCGAGGTTTAGAATGCTATGGTTCCATTTCTCTGTGAGGACCGCCATAAGGTCTCCCGTTGATCGTTGTCTTCGGCAGTTAGCAGTCTATTGTGCTCCAGATACTTCACAAGGTTGAAGTTTACAATGCTTTCCATTACTTTGGAAAGCACCGAACAGATTGCTATAGGTCGGTAGTTCGCAGGGTCAATAGTCTTGCCTTTTTTAGGAACTGGTTGAACATTTGCTACCTTCCAGCATGTCGGAAATACACCTGTGGTGTATGACATGTTGAAAAGTTTGCGTAATGGACAAGCCAGCGAAGTAGCGCATTTTTTCAAAACAAGGGCTGGAATGCCGTCCGGCCCTGAAGCCTTATTTACATCGAGATTTGCAAGCACTCTTTTAACTACCCGTGTCCGAAAATGAATTTCTGGCATAGTTCTCGACTACGGGTAGTGGTTGATCGCTGGGGGGCAGGGAGGAATTCTCTGCGAAAATTTTAGCCAAAAAATTAGCTTTATCAACCGAGTGAGTGATGATTTGATCATTGTTAAGAAGAGTTGGAATTGAAGACGATGTTTGATTCTTCACCTTCTTAACGAATGACCAGAAGTTCTTACTACCACGCTGGCATTGAAGAACTTTTTTTCCTTGGCGCTGTTCGTGCAGAAACTTTTGGCGCCTTAGGATGGCATTGCATCGATTTCTAGCCTGTTTACGCAGCTGTTCAGTGGTGGCATTTTTATTTGCCTGCCATGCTCTGAAAGCTTCCTCTTTGGACCTGACAGCAATTCTGCATGTCTCATTAAACCAGATATTGTCCTTGGGTTTAATGCAAATTTGCTTATTGGGGATAAAGGACCGCATTCCCAATAATACAATTTCTTCAACCATTTTGGCTGCGGCATTTATGTTTCTATCAAGAAAACACAATTTCCAATTGAAGTGGGCGAAAAATTCATTTAATCCACTCCAGTTAGCTTTATCATACATCCACACTAGGCGCTTCGGGGCTAAGAGCGAAGCATTGCGGATAGAAGAGTATGAGAAAGACGCCAAAATGGTACAATGGTCCGGGTTTCCAAGAGGTGCGTGCATTTCAACTAGGCTTACCACCTGTCCTCCATTGCGGAGGACAGTCCTCCAAATTACTCAAATGTCCTCCGTCCTCCAAAGAGGGTAAAATGTCCTCCATTTACACGAAATATGTAGATTTTACTCTTAACAATACTTACATTACTTAACATACTTACCACAGTGTTAAGCACAATTTGTCATATAACTCTTTGGACTGCAATTTGAAGTTGTTAAAAAAGACAGTTCATGACTCAGTTATTACAAAAAAGATTTCTTATGGACGCACAAAAGCTACGATGATTGTTGAAAACGTTCTCGATCTGCTGCTAAGCGACGAGAACGTTTAATGGAATTTTGTAGTTTTGCAAATGTAGAGTTTAAAGAGATTTTGCGACATGTAACTACAAGGTGGTCCCTTTTGCCCGCAATAGATAGAGTTTTGCAAGTTTGGCCAGCTCTCTCAGATTATTTTCTTTCAGAAGAGATATCCAAGCAAATGCGATTGGCTTTAGGTATTGAATATAATCAAATATCTCCAAAAATTAAAATTTATTTATTATTTTTGTCACATGTCTTACAAACATACTCACATACTATAAAAAAATTGGAGTCAAACGTTTGTACAGCAATCGAGCTTTTTCAAATTTGGACTGATTTTAGAACACACATTTTCGAACGAAAACCGCAACAATGTTTTGGATACGAAGTAAAAGTTCAATTATCAAAAATTGATCATCTTGAAGAAAGTTCTCTAATAAAAAAGATTTTTTTGGAATTTTTTTATGTAACTTTATACTATATTGAAGAGTGATTAGAGTTTTCTGAAAGTAAATGGATTTATAAAATTGGAAAACTTAATATTCATGATAAATTGTAAAAAAAATTGATAAAGAGCTAAAATTAAAACAAATATTACAGGATCTAAACGTAAATATATCAATTGTTTGACAAAGTCTGTCTAATAAGTAAATATTTTGACTCCTTAAATTTGGACGAGCTTTCCAGCCGAAGTGAAAAATTCGTAAAGATATTTGAAAGGTTCAAATGTAACAATTTATTTAAAATAATGAGCTATTTATTGACTATACCATGTAGTAGCGCTTTCGCAGAAATGGAGGGAGGATAGAGGAAGGTGCTCAGCAAATTTAATAAAAAATGAGCTAATAATATTCTTCAACCAAAAAGAAACGTGCGCTGACTTTTATGATCTCATTAAATCCAATAGAAGTCTGATTAAAACAGCAAAAAGCAATGAAAAATATTGATTTAAGACCAAATAGTCTTTGAATAAGACATATATTTATGTAAATGAATTAATTGGAATTAATGAATTAACAAAAAGTTAATTGTTTTTGTACTTTTTTCGTATATTTTTACGCTTACTTGTGTTGTTTTGTTCATGTTTATAAATGTGTTTAAGTTTTTTTTGGAAGATTTTTCTATATACAAAAGTTTAAATATATGTACTCTGAAAAATAAAAATGAGATTGTTTATACATAGTAATTTAAGTGTCCTCCACAGCCACTTTCAAAAGGTGGCAAGCCTAATTTCAACATCGTATTTTTCATGATGTAAAGTGAGAAAAAAGGTCTAGAGTATTGAGAGCTTGCCCCGCAACGCAGGGGATATGCGTTGGTTCATGCACTGAGTCAAGTTCAGGAGTTGTGTGGCTGGAATGGCGTAGCCAATTGGAATTATGAATATTGAAATCACCAGCAACTACAATTTCACTATTCGGATACGATTCCAGAATCTGAGAAATAGAATCAGAGAGAAGATCAAACTTGTTATATGTAAAATCTCTCCCTGAATTCGGGCTTCTATATAGGAAGCAGAAGTGCAGAATGTGCGACTGGATATTGAATTTAACCCACATGGAGCTAAATTCGGCATCCGTCGTGTATAATTGTTGCTGGCACTGGTACGCAACATTACTGCACACATAAATGGCAAGACCCCTGTGAGGAGAGAATAATGGCAGTAGGTGGTAACCAGGGATGTGAAAATCCAGTGGATCTGCATCCCCAAACACCTGGGTTTCACCTAGTGCCATTATATGGGGTTATGGAGGTTAACAAACGCATATACAGCAAACAAGTTTGCCCTGAGCCCGCGCACGTTGCAGAAGGCTATGCGGAATTTGTCCACCACCATGGTCTATATGGGCTAGAGATCAAGGAAAGTAGCTGGGAATGGGATCTGCCGCACTAAGAAATTGATTATGCTCTGTGGTAAGTGTTATGCCTTTACCACAGAACAGTCAATTTCTCAGTGGCGAACAAGACCGCATGTAGCGCCACTGAATACGGACGGAGGAGGGAGACACGGAAAATGAACCATAACAAAGACAACGCGAGCAGAGGTCAACGCAGCGGACAGCGAGAACGATTTAACGGCAGTTTACATTTGTTGTTTGGTCTTGCACTTGCATTTGGGTCGGATTATTAGCAATTAATCTATATATATTAAAATGAAACGTGGTCCGTTCGACTGCTTATCACTCGTCTATATATATAAAAATGAAACGTGGTCCGTTCGACTGCTTATCACTCGAGAACGGCTGGACCAACTTGGATACTTCCTTCGGCGGGTTTGTTCGAAATTGTTACGTGAAGGTTTATAAAAAAAAGAAAAATCGGGAAAACGGGGCGTGGCGCCACCAGAATACATTTTTAGACAATAACTTTGGAACCATAAGTCACACATCAATTAAATTTAGTTCACACTTACTATTTAATCATGTCCTTCGACCGACGGAATGGGCTGGGTATTGGACAAGGGGGTGTGGCACCGCCCATACAACTCAAATCTTTTAAATGGAATAGCTTCGGAATTGTAAGTCGCACAATATTGAAATTTGGTGTACCGTCTCCTCATAGATGTGTTATTCTACTGTTAAAATTGTATGGGCGTTGAACAAGGGGCGTGGCACATTTTTAATGCAGCAGAACTGTAAGTCGTACATCAATGAAACTTGGTATGAACCTACCAGCTAATCATATCTTTTGGCAGAGGGAATAAGGTGGGTATTGAACAAAGGGGTGTGGCACCGCCCACACAATTCATTTCTTTTAACCTTCACTCTGTACTTGGGGTATACAGTTCCCCACGACGACGTAAAACATGAAATTGTAAATGTTTTTAATTCTAAACGATATATTTATACTTATATCATTGGAAAGGTATTGACGAGAAGAATCTAAAAACATAAACAAATATTTTAGTTCAAGTATGATTAGGCAGATATAGCCAAAAATAGCACACAAACTGTTTGTTGTGCTTTGGGGAATAAATGACCCCGTTTCTTTTACCAATACATTTTGTATGCAAAACTTATCCAAGTTCTGAACCACTCAATTTCTAAATCACGAGCACACTCACCGGTGGAATAACTAATTCAAAGACGGTGTGCAAATAAATAACATAAAAATGCTAATAAAAAAAAACAAACAACAACAACATTAATAATATGTCATACTATAATGATAATATAATTATTTCCCAAAAAACTATTATTTTACTCATTTCCATACAAACTATACTGGTTCAAAAATGGGCAACTCAGTTCCCCATTGCACGGGATTAGGGTTAAAAACCATGCACAGAGTGAAGGTTAAATGGAATAGCTTCGGAATTGTAAGTCGCACAGCATTGAAATTTGGTGTACCGTCGTTTCATAGATGTGTTATTCCTCTGTTAAAATTTTATGGACGTTGGACAAGGGGCGTGGCACATTTGTTTGACCCAAACTATCCGCATAATTTTGGAACTGTTAGTCGCACATGAATGAAACTTAGTACGAATTTACCATTTAGTCATATCTTTCGGCATAGGAATGAAGCGGGTATTTAACACGAGGGTGTAGCTCCGTCCATACAACTCTAATCTTTTATATGGAATAGCTCCGGAATTGTAAGCCGCACAGTATTGAAATTGAATATGCCATCGTCCCATAGAAGTGTCATTCTACCGATAATATTTTATGGGCGTTGAACAAGGGCCGTGGCAAATTTTTTATGCAGCAGAACTGTAAGTCGTACATCAATGAAACTTGGTATGAACCTACCACTTAATCATATCTTTCAATAGAGGGAATGGGGCGTTGGTCAAAGGGCGTGGCACATTTTTTATGCTCAGACAGTTGTGCAGTACACATACACATCAGTGAAACTTGGTACGAACTTTCCACTTAGTAGCACAATTCGACTAGAAGAAAGTTGTGAGCACTGGACAAGAGGGTGTGGTACCGCCTCCATTTTTATATACATAGATTGTTTGCCCTAATTGACTGACTGCTTGATTGATTCATCATCGCTCAGCCCAAACCGCTGAAGCTACGAACATGAAATTTGAACTGTAGATACATCTTGAAAAATGAACTTCCGCTAAGACGGGATTTTTTGAAATTCGGGGTGTAAAGGGGCAAAGCATCTGTTCAGGTGTTGTATGAAGAAAAGTGATTTAAGAGACATATTGATTTCGAACTTCCTGAAAATACTCTAAACAAAAAATAATTCGATACGTATTTTATAATTTTTCGAAAATCAAAATTTAACTGGACCAATAATGGGTTAAGATTTGTTTAAGGGTAGACTCGAAAAAACATGAACCGATGTGCCTATTGACTTCAAAAATTATAAAAATACTTGAAATAAAAAAATTATACACGCGTTTCTCATTATTTTCAAAATCGAAATCTAACTGCATCAACGACGGGTTAAAAGTATGTATGAAGAAACAATTTGTTTGGCCTTTTAACTTCAAACTTGGTGAAAGTACTTCAAATGTAAAATAACTCGATACGTGTTTTTCATTTTTTCCAAATATTAAAATCGGACGCGGTCAACGACCGGTTAAAAGTTTGTATGGCGAATCTGTAAAAAAACATGAATTAATGGGGCCACTGACTTCAAACTTTGTGAAAGTACTCTAAGTGAGAAATAATTTGACACGTGTTTTTCACTTTTTTGAAAATCAAAATGTAACGGGGTCAACAATGGGTTAACAGTTTGCATGGTAACACGATTTATTGGTCCTTTTGACTTCAAACTTGGACAAAAAGCATTTAAATCGGGAAATAATTACAATGTTTTTTTCATATTTTTAAAAATCGAAATCTACCGTGGTAAACTAAGGGTTAAGATTTTGTTTAGAGTAAACGTGAAAACTCATGATTTAAAGGGCCTTTTGACTTCACAATTTTTAGAACCACTTGGCATCAAAGATAATAGACATATGTTGTTATTTAAATCAAAATGGGTTCAACCATGCGTTCAAAATATGTATCGGGTGAAAGAAGAGAGCTTGCGTGCGAAGCCGCGAGGCCCAGCTAGTCTTATATATAAAAAAAACTTAATCTTCTGTAACGTGCCAGTGTTTGCGAAAACGGCTCATTCTTTCGGGAAAATTTTGTTTGTGTGTGATAGAAGATGTCCATGCGGTGGTTTATAGCGATATTACATGTTTGTACGGCAGGTGGGCGTGGCACCTCCCATACAACCTAAATATTTAATATGGTATATCTTCGGAATTATAAGTCGGACAGCATTGAAATTTAGTACAGTGTCATGGCGTAAATGTGTCATTCCACCGGTAAAATTTAATGGACGTTGGACAAGGGGGCGTGGCACCGCTCATACAACTCAGTTCTTTAATATGGAATAGCTCCGAAATTATAAGTCGCTCAGCGTTGAAATTTGGTACAGTGTCATGGCGTAGGCGTATTATAAAAAACAAATTAGTGGGCGTTGGATAAGGGGCGTGGCACATTTTAAATCCAGGTGTAACTTTTGAACTATAGCATTCACATCAACGACACTCAGTACAAACTAAGGATTTGGTCGTGTCCTTCGGCAGGGGGAATAAGGTGGATTTTGGACAAGGGGGCGTGGCACCGTCCATACAACTAAATTTTTTAATATGGAATAGCTTCGGAATTATAAGTCCCTCAGCATTGAAATTTTGTACAGCGTCATGGCGTAGACGTGTCTTTTCACCGGTAAAATGTAATGGGCGTTGGACAAGGGGCGTGGCACTTTTTAAATTCCGGTGGAACTATAGCATTCACATCAATGACACTCGGTACAAATTTACGATTAAGTCGTGTCCTTTGGCAGGGAGAAAAAGGTGGATTCTGGACAAGAGGCGTGGCACCGCCCATGCAACTTAATTCTTTAATATGGAATCTCGGAATCGTTAGCCGCACAGCATTGAAAGGTGGTGTACCGTCGCACAATGGGGTAAACATGCCGAAAACCCGCGCAGTACGGCTAATCTTAAAGTTACGGGCCTAACTTTTTTTGGGATTTTTTGTATTCTACATGCATGTAGCAGTCAGAAAACGCTTTTTGCATGTAAATTGGACCAAAACTGGCTGCTATATAGCCATTGAAAGTTGGGTGTTTTTATACTTAATTTCATTTTGTCGACGTAACTTTTTTGATGGGTGTGCAAAAATCTCAATAAAACCGTTGTTTATAAATATAATCAAATAATTTGTAGCACACATAATAAGCATATTCCTACAATTAATTTGACATATAATTCTTTTACATGACACATTTTCTTGTAAAGATATAAGTTCTCAAAGTTTGGGCAAAAACGACGATTTTTTAGGAAAATGTCTTAATTTCGTGGTGTATAACTTTTATGGTTCATCATGGATCATCGAAAATTTTTAAGGAAGATAAGTGGGAACCTTCATAAAAAAAATGGTGCCCAACTTGTCTGCGGAAAGCTGCGGAATGGTTAGATTTTTGGACATTTATTCACATCTCTTAGTAAGAAAACAAATATATATGAACTGAAAACTTTTTAACGCGCGTATGGGCCGGTACGTTTATAACACTTGATGCATATATATAGTATTAAAAAAATAAATAAATAAAAATTGATGTGTTTTATCACCTGAATTAATAAATTTGCTAAAACAAAATATTTTTTATCAATTTTTTCGGCTGGTACGCAGGATGATTCTTGAAAAAGGCAATATATTTCAATAAAACTTTGTAAGGAATTCACAAGTGGCCTAACTAAACTCTGACGTAAAAATGGGCATGGTACGCCTACTTTTACGTAGGGTTGCCATATAAGCATACTTTGTTAAATTGGGAAAATTTATTATATTTATATACTAACCAACGTCATCTGCACTTTTGTGGTTATTTATAACGGTAAGTGGGCGTGATACTCCCCATTAACCCGTTATGAGCCGTATCAACCCGTATCAAATGGTTTTGATTTAAATACGAGATACCCTACATGATTGTATTTTATGTGGGTATTTTATGAAAGGAGGCGAAAAATCGGGGCGTGGCTACAATCTAGAGTATTCATTAGTCAGTTTGGGTCGATTTAAATACTATAGGTTGGTTGGTTGGTTGGTTAGAGTGGTTAGAGTGGTAGAGTCCTCCATACTGTCAACTCGTTTGTCTAAATGTTCTACTCGCGTCTCCAGGTGCTCAACTTTCACATTAATCCTGTCTGAAATCTCTTCCACTTTCTGCTCCAAGCGCGCAGAATTTTCCTGAAGCAGTTTTCTTATCGCGCCGAAGTTTCTTGCAACTTCCAATTGGAAAGCGCTCGACCATTCTCGCACAGCCCATTTCTTCGAAAACCATCCTTGCCATATCGGATTATACCAAGCAACTTATACCAAATTTGCCGTACTTCAAAGTGCATGCCTAAAAGTATGCTTGGAAAACATTCGTGTAGAGAAAAGCATTCCTGTACAGTACGACACAGAGTTTCTCATCGTATCAATATTAAAATACAAATATTTTGAATGTATCTTTTATGAACTGAGATAATTTTCATTGTTAATATAAAGTTTTTTCAAATCCGTTTGTATGGGAGGTAGTCGAAGTTTTGGTCCGATTTCAATGAAATTTTGTACTGTAAGTGCTTTACTGATACAATAACTGTATACCGAATTTTATTTATATACGACCACTCCTTCTATTTTTGTCATTCCGCTATATGAACTCGCAACACTGTGCTGCGTCACGTTGTAGTTGAAATACAGTTTCCTACGCGCAGCCGAACACATTCTCTTGCAAAAATTGAAGAATAAATTGAAAAAGTGCGAAAAAGTGTAATATGGGCTGTCCATGCACTTTTTCAATTTATTCTTAAATTTGTGCAAGAGAACGTGTCGGCTGCGCGTAGGAAACTGTATTTCAACTACAACGCGACGCAGTTGTGCGCAGGCACGTCTCTCCGTCGCACGCGACTATGTCGCTGTATACGCTGTCATATAGTACTGCATTATTTACAAAAAAATTAACTACGCTGAGCTGTGCTGCGTGTGTGGCCTGCGTGCCCGTATACGCCTAGGCTAAGAATTTCGATTTAGGGAGCGCAAAGTCGAGTCCAAGGACACAAAAAGTCCATTGAACTCGATCAATGCTCTGGAAAGAGGAGCATTCTGCGCATTAAAAATGAAGGGAATCACAATGGGCCCAATAGGGCCTCCGAGTGGAACTGTAAAATGCACACTGCCCTTCTTTAACCTAACCTAATAATTCTACACGATATGTATAAGTTAAGATATTTATTATCTAAATATTATTATTATTATTGATGGGGATAGTGCACTGCGACCTAGTAGATCTATTGTGCCCCCTTCTTGGACCTCAAAGACTATCAGTGAGTCCAGTATCCAAGAGAAATTTTAGTATGTTTCCTAAACCTCTGGATACCCAGTCCGCACCCGATATGAGGTGATCCCCCAGGTGCTTCTTTCTCTTATGCATGAGTACAGGGCATTCTCCTAGTATATGTATCGCAGTCTCGTTTTCCTGCAAGCAGAACCTGCAATACCCGTTTTCACGAATTCCTAGTTTAGTTAGATGATAGTTCAATCTACAATGCCCTGTAAGCATTCCCGTGATAATCCTAAGATTATTTTTTGATAAAGTCATACAGTCCTCGAATCGTTTCCTATTATAGGATCCGCTAACCAGCTTCGAATGCTCTAGACCTGGTTGATTTTCCCAGTATTGATTCCTTCTGGTTATCTCGTCCTTTCTCAGTAAGATGGAAGAGGCTCCTTTTCCCAACCCACAAAATGGTTCCGGGCCGACGAAGGGTGTGGAAGCCCCCTTTTTGCCAGCTCGTCAGCCCGTTCGTTCCCTTCAATGCCGGTGTGGCCCGGAACACAAAGTACCCAGACCTTATTGTAACGGCCAAGTTCATTCAGCTTCTCGAGGCACTCCAATACCAGTTTCGAGGACACCTGATAGGATCTAAGAGCCTTGATAGCCGCTTGGCTGTCAGAAAGGATGGCAATTTTCCGGTTCCAGTAGTTCTTCACCAGATTGAAGTGAGCACACCTTTCAATGGCGTATATTTCCGCCTGGAAGATAGTGGTGTGCTTTCCCATCGGCTCCGAGTATCTTATCCTCGGCCCATATACTCCTATCCCGGTGCCTTCCTCCGTTAAGGAGCCATCTGTGTACCAGGATATCATGTGCTTGTCTATCGAATATGTCTCCGATATACCTACCCATCTCTTTTTGTTACTAAGTTCAGTTTTGAACCGTTTGACAAAGCTGAACTTCGGTGAGATTGTGTCCCTCGGTATTGCGATTTCGGGGTGCTGATGCGTGAGAGAATCAATCCTCTTACGACTCAGGAATCCCTCCGCTCCGATATTAACACCAGTCATCCGTAGGAGAGCCCTCTTCGCCTGGGTCTGTATGTGTAAGTGAAGAGGTGTGAGTTCAAGAAGAACCTCCAAGGATGCTGTTGGACACGTTCTCATAGCCCCTGTTATGCAAACGCATGCCAGTCTTTGTAGCTTACTAAGCGCCTTGATAGTGGTCGACTGGCTGGTCTTGCTTGCCCAGACAGCCGAACCATACGTTATCATGGGTCTTACAATCGCCGTGTAGATCCATCTCAGTATAGATCCATCTCAGTGAAAGCCATAGTGGCCTTCCTTATCGTTGCCTCCTTCTGGAATTCTATCTCTACCCCATCCAGACGTATGGGTCTAAGAGCATCAAGTTTGTATTTTCTTGTGAAGGGTACAACGGTGGTCTTCGCCGGATTTGTATTCAGCCCCACCTTTGTGCACCATTTCTTGGTTAACCTTAGTCCCAAGGTTATCCTTTCCCGCAGGGTATCTTCAAATGTTCCCCTACATAGGATTACTATATCGTCCGCATAACCCTGAACCGTTAGGCCAGCATTAGTTAGCTCTTGTAAAAGATCATCAACCACGAGGCTCCCCAGAAGAGGAGATAGTACCCCCCCTCTGTGAACAGCCTCGGGTTGTGTTTGCTAATACTAGGCCACCCGTACTAGTCTGTATCTCCACCGACCTAGTAGCGAGCATACTATGTATCCAGCCTCTTAGGGTGTTAGTCAAGCCCCTGCTGGTTAACGAATTGTCTATGACTTCATGAGAGGTATTGTCAAAGGCCTCCTCTATATCCAGGAAGGCACATAGTGCCATTTCCTTCTCTTCCAGACTTTCCTGCAACACACTTGTCAACTGGTACAAAGCAGTCTCGGTGGACCGACCTACCCTATAGGCATGTTGTCAAGTATGCAGAGGGTTGTCTAATAGGACTGTCGTCCTTATGTAGTTGTCCACAACTTTCTCTAGAGTTTTCAGTACAAATGAAGTTAGGCAAATTGGCCTGAAGGATTTCGGATGAAGTTGATCCTTCTTCCCGGCCTTCGGTATAAAAACTACCTTTGCCCTTCTCCAGGCTTCTGGTATATAGCCCAGTGCCAGTTTGGCTCTAGTTATTTTCAGGAAGTGGTAATTAAAGAGACCCATCCCTTTCTGTAGTAGGGCCGGAAAAATGCCGTCGGGCCCAGGTGACTTCAGTGGTTTGAAGGTATTAACCGCCCACTGTACCCTTTCCTCCGTGCATATTTCCTTTGCCACTCTCCCGTCTCTCTTAGAGATCCTGCATAGCGCCCCAGCCTTGCCATAACCTTGAAGAGTCTGGATGCCTCACAGGTTTGTTCTATATTTTCACAGAAATTTCTGAAATTTCTTCGCTTGGATTCCCTGATCTCCTTATTATAGAGTGTCAGAGTGCTCCTATACTCGGACCAGTTCCCGGTTCGTTTCGCCCGGTTAAATAACCTGCGAACCTTGCTTCGCAGTATACTGAGGTCCTTATTCCACCAGGGTACGTCCCTGGAGGAAGCAATCTTGCTGACCGGGCAGCTGGCCTCATACGCATCGATGACTACCTTATTAAAGCAGTTCACCATAGTATTTAGTTCCATAGAATTCCTGATATTATCCCCCAACCCAAGGTTGGCGGAGTTAAGACTCAGTGTTTCCTGAAACTTTTCCCAGTCTGTTCTCCTGGGATTTTTCAAAACTTTCCTAACTGAAGCAGAACCTTCAATGTTAAACCATATTATTCTATGATCCGACATTGAAGGCTCCCCAGAAAGCCTCCAGTTTTTAACCAGTTCGGAGCTTAGAGTATTTCCTAGGGTTATGTCTAGGACCTCCTCTCTTGAGCTGGTTACAAACGTTGGTATATTTCTCACGTTATTGCTTCTAATTTATTGCTAATAATAAATTCTAAAAGGTACTCACCCCTTTGATTTGTATCGCTGCTTCCCCAGGCCTCGCTGTGCGCATTCGCATCGCAACCCAGTATAAGTGGCAGCTTCTTCAGCTCACAGTACCTCACCAGTTTAGAGACTGCCTCTGGCGGAGCCAGGGTGTCCTCTCCTGGGAAGTAACCTGTGGCCATCAGTATGTCCTGAGCGGTCCCGTTTATTAATACCGGTATCTGTACCGCAACCAGGTCCCTAGAAAGGAAATCTGGAAGACATATAAAGTTCAAACCATTGGTTACTAACATGGAGGCTCTTGGGTTATTACATCTGATATCCCACAGAAGCGGCCTTTGCGTGGTGCAGATTGATCTGCGCGACTGCGGTGCTGGTCATAGCGGCCTTAGCGTTTTCCGGCGCCGCCTTCATGCTCCGTCAGACCGCTCTCCTTATCCAGGTCCGACAGGGAGACTCTATCGGAGTCTTCGTTGTCAGCGGCCATGCTAAGCATCGAGAGGTCGATCGCATCGATCCCCTCGACTTAGTGAGGTAGGAGGCTAATCTCCTCGACGCCCTCACTGCTGGCAGCCTCTTTCTCTACAAGTGTGGCCACCTCCTTTGGAATTACGGCTTCGCCTTCCGCAGGAGTATCTGGTGCCGGCGTATCAGCCACCTCCGGCTGCTCGCGGCGCTTGTGCACATGCACTGGTACAGTGCCAAACCTGTACCGCAGGACACACTTGCACTTCTTAATGGCCTCTATCGATCGGTCGTCGACCCCCGATCGTCAGGACCTTGCCATTCTTTTCGTCCCTTGAACGGAAGATTCTCCACAGATTAGTGTGCAGCCCCTCGTTTTGTGCGATGAGCAAATCGAAGAGCTGTTTATTGTCCTTCCCTGCAGCCTTCGGGAGGTAAACAGTCAGCAGATGTACGCCGGGTATAAGGTCCCCGTCGCACGTTGCCAGCTTTACCCCCTTCCAGCCAGGTAGAGTGGGGACTAGGCCCTCGAGCCATTCTGCTGTGTCGGCACTTGCACAGTCAACCAGTATGAGTCCTGGTCGAAAGTGTATGCCATCGAACTGGAGTTTAGCCCTCCAGCCCTTACACATTTCTGCCACAAGTGCATCTTCAATCTGACCCTGTTCCTCTCTGGAGAGTATGTTTACAGGGAAAGATGCCGGGTTGGTTGGTTGGTTGGTTAGAGTGGTAATGCCCCAGGCATCCAATTAGCGCAGATGCGCCGTTTTGAAACCACTGTCTTGATTCAACCTAGGTAGATGGTTGTTATACTCCCGGTGACTAAAACCGCTATAGCCAATTCGAGAGGTTTAGAAAGGCAAGAAGTGAGCTTACCTTGTAGTCCTTGATTTCGTCAACGTTCGTAAACGTCGGTTTACCTAGAGTTTTTCACCGTCTCCTTGCTAGGGCCGGGCAATCGCAGAGAAAGTGTTGAATCGTTTCCTTTTCCTCGGGATTATTGCAGCTTCTACAGCAGGTATTATGAGGAATGCCCATTTTGGCAGCATGCTCTCCAATGGGCCAGTGACCCGTGATGACAGCGGTGAGCCTGGCTGCATCACGTCGGCCTCTGTTAATTAATTCGGCTGATTTGTTCCTGTCGTACCTTGGCCATAAGGATCTGCTGATTTTACAGGAACGCATCCGAGCCCACCTGGTATCAGCTTTAGCAAGGAAGCCTTTGGAGATTTCACTCTTGATGGAACCAATTGGGATGCGGACCATTTCCGCTACCCGTTCCTCAAGTGCGGAACCCCCCTAGCTAGCTCATCCGCTCTTTCGTTACCCTCAATGTTCTTGTGCCCCGGCACCCAGATTAGGGTAACTTGGAACCGACGAGCCAGATCCATTAAGGCCTCCTTACATTCCCACACCAGCTTGGATTTTATAACCGACGAGCCCAACGCTTTGATGGCAGCTTGGCTGTCAGATAGTACGCATATGCTGTTTTTGTAGGTGGTATC
This sequence comes from Melieria omissa, assembly GCA_963971225.1. Lineage (NCBI taxonomy): Eukaryota > Metazoa > Arthropoda > Insecta > Diptera > Ulidiidae > Melieria > Melieria omissa. The sequence goes on from OZ020270.1 coordinate 66,767,097, forward strand.
GTCCAAAGCCATCCTACAGGCCTCTTTAATAGCGAAAACTTCCGCCTGGAAGACGCTAGCTGTGTTGGGGAGGCGAATGGATTTGCTGAGCCTCAGCTTCTCTGAGTAGATTCCCGCCCCTACACCTCAGTCCATCTTTGATCCATCAGTGTAGATTTCGGTATCGCTCCCACTTGTGACTCTTCCTTTCTTCCATTCCGAACGGGAGGGAATACGTCTGCCATACCTTTTCCCGAAGAATACAGTGGGAATTTTATAGTCTGTCTCCGCAGTGTGTGCATTTTGCAGTTGATCTAGTATTGACCCGTGCCCATACGGTTTTTTCTTCCAGCATCCTATCTCTCTTAACCTGAGAGCACTTAGAGTGGCGGTGTTAACGATATGAAGATCTATCGGAAGTAAGTGCGCCAATACATTCAGAGCCTCTGTAGGGCAGGATTTGATCGCCCCTGTTGCTATCGCGCATGCTGTTCTTTGTATTCTGCTCAGCTTTGTGGTGTTATAGTCCCTCCTGAGAGCTTTCCACCAAACTAAGGAACCATAAGAAAGGATAGGACGTACAACCGTTTTGTACATCCATAGCATTAGGTCCGGACGGAGCCCCCATTTCCGGCCAATCATCTTTTTACAGGCGTACAGAGCAAAGCCCGCTTTGCTGACTCTGTGTTCGATGTTTGTTTTCCAGTTTAGCTTTGGGTCCAAGATTACCCCCAGGTACTTGGCGCTAGCCGAGAGGGATAGTGTCGTTCCGTTCAGCATAGGTAATCTGAATCTAGGTATCTTGGTACGCGTGGTGAAAAGCATCAGTTCGGTCTTACTTGGATTAAGGCATAGCCCACGACCCGTGCACCAAGCTCTCAATCTTTTCAGCGCTGCCTGAAGGATATCACTGATCACTTCGAGACACATCCCCACCACAACGTCATCCGCGTATGCTACGACTTTGATACCTCTACCGTTTAATTCAGCTAGTATTCCATCCAGGGCACAAACCCAAAGTAGAGGTGATAGAACTCCTCCTTGGGGGGTGCCTCTGTTTAGGTATTTGATCAGCGAACTTTTCCCCAGTTCAGCGCTGATCTCCCTTGAATGGAGCATTGTTGTTATCCAGCCGCAGATGTCTACATTAACTCCAAGGTATTCTAACGATTCCCGGATCGCATCTATACGGATGTTGTTGAAGGCCCCCTCAATATCCATGAAGGCCGCCAGTGTATACTCTTTGTGCTCTATGGACTTTTCCACCGTCCTTACAACCTCATGGAGTGCCGTTTCCGTGGACTTCCCCTTTAGGTATGCATGTTGGGCATCAGATAGCTTGCTTCCTACCACATTCCTGATGTGCAGGTCGAGCAGTCTCTCGAAGGTTTTAAGTACAAAGGATGTTAGACTTATCGGCCGAAAATCCTTTGCTGACTCGTGTCCCCTTTTTCCCACCTTGGGAATAAAGACAACTTTGACCCTTCTCCAACTAGAAGGGACGTATGGAATTGTTATGCATGCTCTGAAAATTGCAACGAGCCAAGGAATTATCCACTCCTGCGTGGCCTGAAGCATCATAGGAAAGATTCCATCCGGTCCAGGTGATTTGTATGCTGAAAAACTTTTGATTGCCCATGCAACTTTGTCTTCCGTTATAATCACGGTACCAATACCCGTGGTAGGTGACCTCTGATGCTCAAAATCCTGCTCTTCATCCGAAGATCCTGGGAAATGAGTTTCTAGAAGTAGATTCAAGGCTTCCTGCGTGCTATCTGTCCATGAACCATCCGCTTTCCTTATAAAAGAGGGGCTGGTATGGTCCTTGGATAAGATCTTACTTAGCCTAGCAGAATCCTTGGTGGTTTCTATTGAAGAACAGAAATCCTTCCAGCCCTTGCTTTTGGAATTTCTGATTGCTTTTTTGTATTTCCTGAAACTGTCCTTGTAACCTTCCCAGTTGCCAGAGGAGTAGCTCTGGTTAAACATCCTACGAGTCTCTGCCCTGAGGCTAGTGAGATCCTGGTTCCACCAGGGAGGTAATGATTTTTTGGAGTATTTCACCGGACAGGATATTCTAAACGCAGAAGCCATCGCGTTTTCTAACCGTCGGATATTGCTAACTACATCTACTGCCGAGGTTATGTCTGAATTGGGTGCCCTGCCCATTTTCTTCTTGGCTATCCTAGCGAACCTAGACCAGTTGGTACGTTTAGGGTTTCTATAGGGTGGAGGGGGTTCGGCCCGAACATCTAAGTCGTAGAGTATCCAAGCATGATCCGAGAAGGACTTCTGATTGGATACCCTCCACTTATCCACAGATACTTGTTCGTTTTCAGTTAATAGTGCAACATCTAGGACCTCCTCCCAGCCACTGAAGCCTTCAGAGCTAGGAAAGGTGAAGGTCGGAGTATTACCTCTGTTACACACTACCAGGTTAGTATTGATAATAAAATCGTAAAGGTACTCACCCCTTTCATTGGTCTCGGTGCTCCCCCATAGTGTGTGTCTGGCGTTGGCATCACACCCTAGGAGGAGTGCACCGGTACAGCCAGCCACCAGTCTATGGACCTCCTCCGGGGGCGCTGGCCGATCGTGCGCCATATATACTGAGGCTAGTGTCATGCTAACCCCGTCAGCAGCCTCCAGCTTGACCACCGTAGCATCGCCTGTGCTGTGAAGAGGTAGAAGATACATGCAAAGATGTTTTTTTGCGACTATACAAGTCCTCGGCTTACCGTCGATCCTTTTATAGAAGATATTGTAGTCGCTTCGTTGGAGCCCTTTCACCATAGTGCTCCGCACACATGGCTCCTGGACGAGAGCGATGTCGACGTCCACCTCTGATTGGAGGACGGAGAGGTTGTCCGTTGCCAACTTGGAGTGTTGGAGGTTGACTTGGACAACCTTCAATCCCATTTAGACTTCGGTATGGGGGGATTGGGATCGCTGAGCTTGACGCCGTCCATCAGCTTTTCTGCGTCCCCAATCTCGTCGATGGCCTCCTCATCCCCGCCGGATGAGCGGAACACCTTCACTTTTGCGTGCCGAACGCCAAAGCGAAGCTTATGGTCTGCCTTTTCCAGGGCAGCCAAGCTCTCCTCGGTGATCATGAGGAGGAATGACATGCTGGCCTTCTGCGGAGCCTCCGCTTTGATCACCTGCCAGTCAGTCATGGGTATTGAGGGGTTGTGCGCTTGCATATAAGTCAGCAGTTTGTCGGCATCCAGTGGCATATTTGGCAACCATATGCGAGCTCGTGGTCTCCTAGGGACCTCACTGGCCGGGATAAGCTTAAGCCTTAAGCTTCCCGCTGCCTCCCCTAACTTGGAGATGCAGCTTTCCAGGAAATCCCTAGAAAATTGATCCTCGCATTTGATTACCCGATATCCCCGGATAACCTCCGCAGAGTCGAAGCTGGGAAGAGGTGCCGCCGGGCTCGCAGTCAGGTTGCCCAATACATGGTCCATTACCAATTGGGTCAACCTGGCCTCGATTTCTCCCCACTTTTCCAGTGCTTCTTTGCCGCGGTTGGTGGCAGCGTCGACGAGTGCAACCTGCAGATGGTCACGCACAACGTCACTGAAGATCCTCTTCGGTTTCGACGGTTCAGCTGCCCCGGCCACTTTCGGTCTTTTGGTGTCACGGTTCGACTTCTCCTGAGTAGACCGGTTTCGCTTCGTCGCTTCAGTTTTTGGTAAGGTCGCTTGGTACTTGTTGCGTCAGACGATGCAAAAAGAATTAAATCACCAAATTATCAGTTATCATTAAATTATAAGTTGAATTGTTTAAATAATGTTCTCAAATTGAATTGTATAAGTATTGAAATTGAACTAAAATTGAAATTGAATTGTCACATTGAAATTGAATTGAATTAGAGAAAGAAAACTGTTTAACTGTTTGCAATATGATTATGTATGTAACATAGGTCACTTACCGCTGCTATTGTTTACTTACTTACCGCTTAATATCATTATGTATGTAACATAGTTCACTGACCGCTGCTATTGTTTACTTACTGCTTGTACTTACCTACCTCTCAAATTATATTTACATGTTGTTACCGCTTTGCTTATTATGTACTCCAAAAGAATACAGTTGAAAGTTTGATTATAAAAGGAATAAAATTTGGGTCCACGGACCAGTTGTAACCTAAACGCAAAACGAGCAACTCTCTCTCGCGGACAAAAAAAATCTTGTGTTTTTTTTCATGGCGCCCGAGCAGGGACTTTAAATAGTCTAAAAACATAAAAAACATTCAAATTAATCTAAGTGTGCAGTGCATTGTGGCGCTCGCAAAGACGAGAACACCAAAAACAAAAAAAGTGAACAAACAGTGACCAAAAAAAAAAAAAAAAGTGAACAAACAGTGACCAAACAAAAAAGGTGGTGTGGAAACAAAAAGAGAGCAAACTAAAACCAACAACAAGGGTGTGATTAGCCCGTACATCGTTGCTTTCATAACTACTCTCGCTAACACTTATGTCGCTCGCGCTGTGTTCGCCGTTTTCGCTTTTGTTTACGTCGCTGCCGTCTTCGCCATTACTTGCGTCGCTCGCGCTGTGCTCGCCATTCTCTCTATAAATCGCGCATACAGTTTTCGTGTTACAGTGCGTCGCTAAATTTTTCGTCGTGTTACAGTGCGTCGCTGTTAACATTCTTGCGCTGTTTGCTGTTGCCGTCGTTGCTGCTAGTTACATTGCAGACGCCAATATTTATTGCTGCCATCGTCGCTGACATTTACGTCGCTGCCAAAATTTAAATTGTTTGCTGCAGCCGTCGTCACTGCCAATACATACGCTGCCATTGCTGATCGCCGTCGCTGCCAGTCAAAACCATACTTACGCTATTTTGCCTCGCTGAGTCTCACATTGTTGCTTTGCTGCTGCCGTCGTCGCAGTTATACTTCCACCGCCGTCGTCGTTACCAGTTACGCCGCCGCTGATACTTACGCTGTTACTTTGCTGTTGCCGTCATCGCTGCCATATACTTACGTTATATACTTACGCTGCTGACGTCGCTGCTATCATCTCCGCTGCTGTTTCCTACCTATTTTCATTGTTTATTTCGTTGGAATGGAGTGCCGCTGCATCGTCTGCTCAAGGAGAGTAACCAATACACAGGTATCTGAGCGTGAAAATTAAGTTGTGTAACAAAGATCAGTGCACGGCACTTGCTCGCTACTAAGAGCAATAACAACAACTTAAATTTTGGCTGCTTAGCAATTTCTATTTATGCATTTCTGTTTATGCACTTATTTCGTATTTATGTACATATGTTACATATGTGTGTTATTATTGAAACGCATAGAAGTGAAACGATATAAGAGTTACAGTGGGCCATGTAGGTAGAGTGTACGATAAAAAATTGTCGATTGAAAATTAAATTATTGGTGATTACGCAAATAAATTTGGAAATTTATTGAATTTTGCGATTCCATTTTCTAGTGGTTTTTGATACATTTGCATTTAATTGGTCTCATTGGTTTTGACCTACATTGGGCAATTATTCAGTGTCAGAATATTTGTTGGCGTAATATCAGTTGCATTTGCAGGCATTCGGTGAATCGAAATATTGAGTCGGAAACTAGGTCTACTTTTCGTTTTCGCTTTTCTCGTTCAACCAAGGTTTCCTCAATCTCTTCGGTTCACATTTACATCTGCATTTCAATTTACAATTCGGTAAATTGGAGCAGCAATATTCTCGATCTTTGTTCAAAGCCATTTGTAATTCTTACCATTTAACCAAAAATGAGTAAGAAAAGGCAATTCTCGCCAAGTAAGGCGGATGATTTTAAAATGTTAAAAAAGCAAAGATTGCTAATTAAAAATAATATTTTGCGAATAAAAACGGCTCTATTGGATGGATCTATGTCTGTAAATCCATTCGAGCTGATGAAATGCCAGACGGAGATAGAGGAAATCGACGATGAAGACATGGGCCGTGGGGAGTTGGAGGACATCATCGTGGAAACGAAGTCCAAGATAAAGGCGATACTATCGAAGAGCCGATCTGCCAGCGTTCCCGAAGCATCGTTTTGTGCACCACATAGTTCCCGTTTACCAAAAATGGCACTTCCGAAATTCAAGGGGAAATATTCGGAATTAAAAAATTTGATAAGTTTGTTCGAAAGCTTGGTTCACAATGATCCCACTATTCCGGACATTGAAAAATTCAATCATTTAGTTTCTTGTCTGTCTGGTGAAGCCTTGGGAGCAGTAAGAGCCTTCCAGATTTCAGAAGAAAATTATCCCAAGGCTTTGGCAAGTCTCAAAAAAGTATATGATAATAAATGTCTCATATTTTTTGACACAATATCTAAACTGTTTGAATTACCAAATATGCCGAAGGCCTCTTCACTATCATTACGCAGTATGATCGATACAGTGTCGGCTGTATACGACTCCCTCTTATCATTAGGTGACGATAAAAATGTGTCAAATGCGATCATCATACATTTAGTCATGTCCAAGGTGGATTCAACAACTCGTTCCAAGTGGGAAGAGCAACTAGACTTCGAGAGGCTGCCATTGTGGAGTGAGTGCGAAGCTGTTCTCAACAAACGATATCAACATTTGTCTGCTGAGGAGGCATCAACATCGCGGTCGAAATTGACGACCTTCAACGACAACAAATCCAAGCAGGACCAGAATGGCAACAAATCGTTCAACAAAAACTCAAGGTCTTCGTATGTAGCATCGAAACAGAAGCAGCCGACATGTCTCCATTGTAAATCCAGCGAACATTACATCTCTACTTGCCCTTCATTTCTCGCTCTTGCTGTACAACAGAGATTTGAGTTCGCCAAATCAGTGCCTTTGTGCATAAATTGCTTGCGTAAGGGTCATACAGTGTCGAAATGTAACTCACAAAAATGTCGCGTGTGCAATAGGTCTCACCATAGCTTGCTGCACCAATATCCGGTTAGTTTTGGAATCGAACCTCAACAACCAGCATCACATGCCATGCACTCAATCAGTGCACCTGATCGAGTCATCTTAGCTACAGCTATTGTAATGGTGAAAAGTCAGTCCGGTGATTATATGCAAGCGAGAGCTCTTTTAGATTCAGGATCCCAAGTGAACTTTATGACTGAAGAGCTGGCCCAAAAACTTCGCATCCGTCGTGAGACCAAGAATTTAAATGTCATAGGTATAGGCAAGGCTAATACTACAGTGCGCACAAAACTAAACACATTTGTTAAGTCGCGAATAAACGCGCACGAATTCTCGGCAGATTTCTGGGTGTTGCGATCCATTTCAGCAACTCATCCAGACCAAAACATCAACATTGATGGCTGGAATATTCCTTCGAATATTGAGTTAGCGGATCCCAACTTCAATAAACCTCAGAAAATCGATCTTCTCTTGGGTGCTGAAACCTTTTTCGAACTTCTCTCAGTGGGCCAAATCAAACCAAGCCCTAAGCACCCAACACTACAAAAAACTGTTCTTGGTTGGATCATTTCGGCGAAATATACATTCAAAGATAGTTCTCACTCCCAAATTAGTAGCAACTTATGCCAAACCGAAGGTGATTTTGCGCAGATTGATGCGACTGTTCAAAAATTCTGGTCATTAGAAGAAATTCCATCGGAAGTTGCTTCAAATTTACTAACTGATGAACAGGTGGAATGCGAAAAACATTTCGTCCAAAACACTAAATTTTTACAATCTGGAAGATTGGAAGTTCGATTGCCATTTAAAGAAAACCCAACTTTGCTAGGCTCTTCATATGAAACCGCTAAACGTCGCTTTCAGTCCCTGGAGAGAAAACTGTCGAAAAATCCAGAACTTCGGAAAATGTATCTGGATTTCATGAAAGAATATTTGGCGTTAGGGCATATGAGTCCAACAAATAATGAAATTCCCACTACACCACATTATTTTATTCCACATCAATGCGTGCTACGACCAGATAGCACCACCACAAAACTTCGCGTAGTTTTCGATGCATCGTGTCGCACCACATCTCAGCTTGCGCTGAATGACATCTTAATGGTGGGCCCTACCATTCAAGATGAACTTTATTCCACACTTCTTCGATTTCGACTTCACAGGTATGCCATCACGGCAGACATTACAAAGATGTACCGACAGGTAATGGTGCACGAAGAAGATAGGAACTTTCAGCTAGTAGTATGGCGCCAGGATCCGGCAGAGCAAATTAAAATTTTTCGCTTAAACACTGTGACCTATGGCACATCACCTGCTCCATTTCTGGCAATCCGAAGTCTTAAAATGCTGAGTGATGTAAATGCGACAAAATATCCGTTGGGAGCCAAAATCATTGCAAGGGATTTCTATGTCGACGATCTACTGACAGGTGCCGACAATTTAGAAACTTTGGAACAAATACAAAGTGAGGTAATCGATATCTTAAAATCAGCCGGAATGCGCTTAGCGAAGTGGTTCTCGAATCATCCTGACCACATCAACAACAAAAGTTCAGAAAAGGCATTGCAATTTAATAACGAAGAATCGACAAAAACGCTGGGACTTCGATGGCTACCGAAAGACGATCTATTTCGTTTCAGGTTGGATGAAACATTCCATGACTTGCGCGCAACCAAGCGAAACATTTTGTCTGTTTCTGCGCGCCTTTTCGACCCTCTTGGATTACTGTCCCCTATCGTCATCAAAGCAAAAATCTTATTGCAAGAGCTTTGGATCCAAAAACTTGATTGGGACGAGTCGATTCCATTGCGCTTAGACACTAGCTGGCAAACATTCAAGGCCAACTTGGCTCAGCTCTCGTCTATAAGCATCCCTCGTTATGTGAATACGAGTGTGGGTGCTAGCTGCCATATTCATGGGTTTGCGGATGCATCGATTAGAGCTTATGGCTGTTGCATCTACGTGCGAAGCCAAATTGCTAACAAGGTTACATGTACCTTGTTGACCGCAAAGTCCAGAGTAGCTCCACTGAACACAAAGTCGCTACCAAGATTAGAGCTATGTGCAGCACATCTTCTGGCCAAATTATGGTCACGCATTGCGCCAATGTTGAGTCGACAGTGGGACAAGATTCATTTCTGTACAGATTCCGAAATTGTGCTTCATTGGATCAAGACACATCCATCAACTTTATCTACTTTCGTAGGAAATCGCGTATCTCAAATACAAGAGTGGTCGACAGAAGTCATATGGCAACATGTTCCAACAAAACAAAACCCTGCAGATTTAGTGTCTCGAGGTTGCAACGCGGACGAGCTAAACGGCTCAATTTGGTTCAACGGTCCACAGTTCCTTCTAGAAGACCCTGCACGGTGGCCACAAAATTCTCACTTCATCCTTTCTCAAGAAGACGAATCATTGGAGAAAAGGAAAAATATCTTCTCGTTAGCCGCAATTGAAATGACAGAAAATCCTTTATTGGAAGTCATACGCCACGTTTCTTGTCATCTAAAAATGGTTCGTATCGTCGCACTCATAATTCATTGGTACAGAATCGCAAAAATTAAACCAAAAGGCGAAATAACCCCGTCAGTTACAGATTTGAATTGTAGCTTTTTAAAATTAGTTCAACTGGAACAACATAAGGAATTTGCTGAAGAAATTAGGAAATTAGAAAGAAATCAGCCACTCCCTACTAATATACAGAAACTAAACCCATTTATACATGAGTATTCAGATGGCCCACTGAATTTCAAATTGCTTCGAGTAGGTGGTCGGTTAATGAACGCACCAATTCCATATGATGCCAAATTCCCATTGCTGTTGCCAAAAAACTCACATTTTACAGAAACATATTTACGGCATCTACACTTCCGAAATCATCATGCAGGACCAAAAGCGCTTATGGCAATTCTCCGAGAGAGAATTTGGCTAGTTAACGCGCAGGAAGCGTGTAGAAAGACCGTGCGAAACTGCATACATTGCTTTCGGTACAAACCAAAATTGTTAACCCAAATCATGGGCAATTTACCCGCAGATAGGCTTCAAGCGCTACGTCCTTTTTTGATCTGCGGTGTTGACTTTTGTGGTCCCATATATACCTCTTTAAAAATTCGAGGCAGACCACCTGTCAAAATGTATATAGCAGTTTTCGTGTGTTTCACTTCTAAGGCGGTACACCTCGAAATTGTTTCCGATTTGAGTACTGATCGTTTTATTTTTGCTCTAAAAAGGTTCATCGGTCGTCGAGGAGTACCACAACAGATCCATTGCGACAACGCAACCAACTTTGTCGGCGCACAGAGGAAGTTAGCCGAGCTGCGAGATGCCTTTCTGGCCAGTCAATGCGAAGTGGCAAGGTACGCTGCCAACGAAGGATTCAGCTTCGTCTTTATACCACCAAGGGCCCGCACTTCGGAGGGTTGTGGGAGGCGGCTGTGAAATCAGCAAAAAACCTACTGTGTCGGACAATTGGAAACGCACTACTCACCGCCGAAGAACTGCAAACGCTTCTCGTAGAAATAGAAGCAATTTTGAACAGCAGGCCCATAGCACCAATCAGCAGGGATCCGAACGATGGGGAAGCACTTACTCCGGCGCATCTACTCATCGGTTGTCCACTTCGAGCAATGCCACCGGAACTAGTTCCAGACAAGCCACTAGTCTATTTAGACAGATGGCAACTTGTCTCGTCGCTCAAGCAGCAGTTCTGGCGGGCGTGGTCGAGGAATTATCTCCTGACCTTGCAGCAACGCAACAAATGGTTACTACCACAGCGCAACGTAGCCGTCGGAGATCTCGTCGTCGTCCACGAGGACAACATACCTCCGCAACAGTGGAGGCTGGGCAGAGTGCAGGACGTAGCAGCTGGCCAAGATGGAAGGGTCCGGGTCGTAGAACTTACAACAAGTAGAGGAAACCTACGACGCCCGATTCATAAAATTGCGGTCCTTCCCATCAGCGATAGCAGCTAAGTCGGACTCGGCAAGGTGGCCGGTGGTGCGTCAGACGATGCAAAAAGAATTAAATCACCAAATTATCAGTTATCATTAAATTATAAGTTGAATTGTTTAAATAATGTTCTCAAATTGAATTGTATAAGTATTGAAATTGAACTAAAATTGAAATTGAATTGTCACATTGAAATTGAATTGAATTAGAGAAAGAAAACTGTTTAACTGTTTGCAATATGATTATGTATGTAACATAGGTCACTTACCGCTGCTATTGTTTACTTACTTACCGCTTAATATCATTATGTATGTAACATAGTTCACTGACCGCTGCTATTGTTTACTTACTGCTTGTACTTACCTACCTCTCAAATTATATTTACATGTTGTTACCGCTTTGCTTATTATGCACTCCAAAAGAATACAGTTGAAAGTTTGATTATAAAAGGAATAAAATTTGGGTCCACGGACCAGTTGTAACCTAAACGCAAAAGGAGCAACTCTCTCTCGCGGACACAAAAAATCTTGTGTTTTTTTTCAGTACTCCCGGTACTCATCGACTACCTTCTGAAACCGCACCTTGTCCTCCGCATCCTTGGGATGAGCAGTACCAGCGGCTTCGTTTTTGCTAATCCTGCCGAGGATAGCCAAAGCCCTCTGGTACTGCTTATACCTGGACGGTGGTCTAGGATTGACCGGTTTCAGTTGGCCCCTTGCTGCAGCGAATGTCGAGGGTTTCTCAGAGAGGATTGGCGTGCTGTGACCCACAGTGCCAGGCGTCTCTGAGGAAATGGGTATGATTGTGTCCTGGCTTGAAGCCAGGAGTTCGTCTTCGGAGGATGTTCCCGGAACTTCTCTCCTGTCCGTTCGTCTATTGTCCTTGTCCGAAGTCGTGATTTGTCCGAGGCTGGGTTTTTTAGAAGTCACGTCAACTGGTTCGTACGGTCACCTGCCCGACCTGGCGGGATGTGCTAAAACACCGAAGTGCTAGCACGGTGACCAAAGCAAGATTGGGGAAAGGGAGGGTCCGTCACGGCATAGCCCCTTACCGTGATAAGGCCACCGTTCCTTCCTGAGGCGGCCAGGTATCAGGAAAGCTCCGTTCGAATACAGCCGATATTACTCCCTGGCTGCAAATCAGTCCGATGGGCACGGGTCGCATAACACCCCGGATTAAGGAGGTTTTCGCTGTGCTACCTTAGCCGACCACGACCAGAACCAGATCTGGAAGTGGCCGTTTCCAGCCGTCACCACACGGAGGTGTTAGCACACGCTTCCATCAGCCAACTCAGTTACGGCACGTACACTTTCCAGTGTTACATGTTGATCCCCCTGAGTGACTGACGGCACGACGGCCTTAAATACTATAACTTTGGTTTTGTTTTCACTAATGACGATTTTAAAAATGCCTAATTTCCGACTGTAGGGTGGCGTTGCACGGTACAATTAATAAAAAAAAAAAATTATGGTGGGCCAATCTCTGAAGAGTTTTGAAGGAGGTGTCCAAATTTGAGGTATTTATCTTTAACCGTTTAGATACTACAGCATAAAATAGGCAATGCGCGGGTTTTTGGCATGTTTACCCCATTGTGCGTCGTCTCATAAATGTGTCATTTTACTGATGAGATTTGGTGGGCGGTTGATAAGGGGTGTGGACATTTTTTATGACCCAAAATTTCAACAGAACTGTAAGTCGCACATCAATGAAAGTTTGTACGAACTTTATACTTTGTAGCACAATTTGACTAGAAGAAAGTTATGAGCATTAGACGAGGGGCGTGGTACCGCCTCCATTTTTTTATACATAGGTTTAAACTTAATGTTTGTAGCTTCAGCGGTTTGGGCTGGGCGATTATAAATCAATCAATCAGTCAGTCAGCCAGGATAAAGGCTGACTGACTGATTGATTGATTTATAATCGCCCAGCCCAAACCGCTGAAGCTACAAACATTAAGTTTAAACAATAGGTACATCTTGAGAACTGAACCTCCGCTAAAACGGGATTTTTTGAAATTCGGGGTTTAAAGGGGCAAAGCATGTGTTAAGGTGTTCTTTGAAGTAACGTGATTTAATAGACATATTGATTTCGAACTACCTGGAAATAGTTTAGATCAAAACTCAACAAAACAAAATCAAAATTTAACTGGCCCAACAATGGTTTAAGGTTTATTTACGAAGAGACTGCGAAACAAACAACACGAACCGATGGACCTACTGACTTCAACAAATGTAAAAACAACTGAAATAAATAAAATTAGACACGTGTTTCTCATTATTTTTAAAATCAAAATCTAACTGGATCAACGACGGGTTAAAAGTATGTATGGAAAAACAAAGTTTTTTGAGTCTTTTGAAAGTACTGTTAGTGAGAAATAGTTTGACACGTGTTTTCCCCTTTTTTAAAAATCAAAATCTAACGGGGTAACAATGTGTATAGAGAAACAAGATTTATTGGGCGTTCTGACTTTAAACTAATCAAAAGCACTTCAATCGGGAAGTAATAAAAACCTGTTTTTAATTTTTTTGAAAATCGAAATCTACCATGGTAAGCCAATGGTTAAGAATTTGTTTGGCGTAAATGTGAAATGTCGAAATCAAAGATAGTTAGGCCGGTTTTATTTCAATCAAAATCTGATGGGCTCAGCAATGGGTTAAGAGTTCGTATCGGGGGAAACAGGAGAGCTTGCGTGCAAAGCCGCAGGGCCCAGCTAGTCTTAACATATATATAAAAAAACTTAACCTTCTGTTACGTGCCAGTGTATGCAGTTCTTTCGGGAAAATTTTTGTTGGGTGTGATAGAAGATGTCAATGCGGTGGTTTATAGCGATATTACATGTTTGTATGGCAGGTGGGCGTGGCACCACCCATACAACCTAAATTTTTAATATGGTATATCTTCGGAATTATAAGTCGGACAGCATTGAAATTTAGTACAGTGTCATGGCATAAGCATGTCATTGCACCGGTAAAATTTAATGGGCGTTTGACAAAGGGAGTGGCACTTTTTAAATTCCGGTGTTACTTTTGAACTATAGCAGTCACATCAATGACACTCAGTACCAAGTTACCATTTGCTCGTGTCCTTCAACAGGGGAAATGGGGTGGGTTTTGAACAAGGGGGCGTGGCACCGCCCATACAACTCAATTTTTAAATATGGAATATCTTCGAAATGATAAGTCGGACAGCATTGAAATTTGATACAGTGTCATGGCGTAGACGTGTCGTTCAACCGGTAAAATTTATTGGGCGTTGGACAAAGGGCGTGGCACTTTTTAAAATCCGGTGTAACTTTGGAACTAGAGCGTTCACATCAATGACACTCGGTACAAACTTTCGATTTGGTCATGTCCTTCGGCAGGGGGAATAGGGTGTATATTGGACAAGGGGCGTGGCACCGCCTATACAACTCAATTCTTTAACATTGAAAATCTTCGGAATCATAAGTTACACAGCATTGAAATTCGGTACAGCGTCATGGCGTAGACGTGTCATTCCACCGGTAGTATTGTATGGGCATTGGAAAAAGGGCGTGGCACTTTTTAAATGGTGAAACTTTAAAACTATAGCGTTCACTTAAATGACACTCGGTACAAACTTATTATTAGTTTTGTCCTCCGACAGGGGGAATAGGGTGGATTTTTGACAACGGGGCGTGGCACCGCCCATACAACTACATTCTTTAATCTGGAATAGCTTCGGAATTATAAGTCGCTCAGCATTGAAATTTTGTACAACGTCATGGCGTAGTCGTATTATTTTGTATTGTATGGTATGGTTGTATTGTATGGGCGTTGGACAAGGGGCGTGGCACTTTATAAATTCGGGTGTAATTTTGGAACTATAGCATTCACATCAATGATACTCGGTATCAAGTTATGATTTAGTCGTGTCCTTCGGCAGGGGGAATAAGGTAGATTCTGGACAAGAGGCGTGGCACCGCCCATACAACTCAACTGTTTAATAAGGAATCTCCTCGGAATCGTTGGCTGCACAGCATTGAAAGTTGGTGTACCGTCGTCTCATAGATGTGTCATTCTACTTATGAGCTTTGATGGGCGTTTGAAAAGGGGTGTGGCATATTTTTTATGGCCCAACATTTCAGCAGAACTGTAAGTCGCAAATCAATGAAAGTTGATACAAACTGTCCACTTACTAGCACAACTCGACTAGACGAGGGACGGGGAGACGGGGCGTGGTACCGTCTCCATTTTTTGTATACATAGATTGTTTATCCAGACTAACTGACTGGTTGATTTATTGATTGATTTATTATCGCCCAGCCTAAACCACTGAAGCGACAAACATTAATTTTAGACTGTAGGTACATCTTGAAGAATGAACATACGCCAAGACAGGATTTTCGAAATTCGAGGTCTAAAAAGGCTAACCATGGGGGTTAAAGTGTTGTAGGAAGAAAAGTGATTTAATAGACATATTGATTTCGAACTTCCTGACAATACTCTAAATCAAAAGTAATTCGACACGTATTTTATAATTTTTCGAAAAATCAAAATTTAATTGGACTAACAATGGGTTAAGATTTGTTTACGGGAAGACTTGAAATCAACATGACCCGATAGACCTATTGATTGATTTCAAAAATTGTAAAAATACTTGAAATAAAAAAATTAAACACGCGTTTCTCATTATTTTCAAAATCGAAATCTAACTGGATCAACGACGGGTTAAAAGAATGTATGGAGAAACACATTTTTTTTAGCCTTTTGAATACAAACTTGATGAAAGTACTTCAAATGTAAAATTACGCGATATGTGTTTTTAATTTTTCCAAATATTAAAATTGGACGGGGTCAACGCCGGGTTAAAAGTTTGAATAGAGAAACTGTGAGAAAACATGAATTAATGAAGCCACTAACCTCAAACTTTGTGAAAGTAAGAAATAATTTGACACGGGTTTTTCACTTTTTTAAAAATCAAAATCTAACGGGGTCAAAAATAACGGGGTTAACAATTTTTATGGAGAAACAAGCTTTATTGGGCGTTCTGACTTCAAACTTATCAAAAGCACTTTAAGGGGGTCTTCTACCTTGTGGCCTCGTTTTTGATACTGTTTTTTGACAATAGATTGTAGGGGAACCAATAATGCAATCAAGGTTCGGTTTTTTGCATTGAATTCGTTTATTTCTATACTTCCAACATTAATTTTTCTGAAATTTTACTGTCTCTAGTTTGACCGTGATTTGACCTTGAAATGTCCCTTACGAAAAATTTATACTAAAACGGTTGTCACGATTCAGCCCATGAAAGTCGTCTGAAACAAAAAAACCAAAATGATTTAGTTTCTTTATGACTTTGGCTATCGTTCGACACGAGGTTTTTGAAAAATTCCAAAATTTCACGAAACAGGCAACAAACAAACAAAAATGTCTACGTTTTCAAGGTCAAGAATAGCTGTAAAAATCGTTAAAATGAAAAAAATCTAAAAAGCTCGTGTCAAACGATAGCCACATGTTTTCCGCAAATTTTGATATATCACTTTAGTTAATTGATCAATTAGTTCTCGAGATATCTTGCCAACCAGTTGCAAAAACACAACTTTTGGGAAATTGCATTTAAAGTGGCGATGAGCGCTGCGATAACAGCATGCGGAGCTATATTCGATGACTCTAAAAACCCCGAAATAATAAGATTTCGGTTATACCCTTTGAATATTATATTTCTAGTACCTTCTAGGCCACAAAACTGCAAAAAAAATAAAATCGATTTTTTTGAACCAACAAGGTAGAAGACCCCCTTAATCGGGAAATAATAAAAACGTGCTTTTAATTTTTTTGAATATCTAAATCTACCATGGCAAACCAAGAGATAACAATTTTTAAAACGCTCGAAATCAAAGATAGTTAGACACATGTTTTTTTTTAAATCAACATCTGATGGGCTCAACAATGGGCTAAGAATTCGTATCGGGGGAAACAGAAGAGCTTGCGTGCAAAGCCGCAGGGCCCAGCTAGTATTATTATAAATTATTTAGTTGTTGGGCACACGCGGCGTAGCAACAACGCAACGAAACATATCAGTCGGACGAACATTACCCCTTTCGGGACGGAGTTTAATTTTGAAATCCAAAATACTCTCAGTAGAAATATTATCATGCTATGAATGTTGAGGTTAGAAAATTATATTGGATGCTCGTAAATTCTGAAATCATCCTTTTATGCGGGAGCACCGAAATCGAAAAAATATTTTGCGTGGGTCGTAAGATTTGAATAATTGTTTTGAGGGCCTTTAAAAACTTGCTGGGACGTATTATCCCAGTAGTCCCGAAAGGGTTAAAACACGCGAGGGACGGACAGAAATAATAACAACCGCGGAGCACAAGATTCGTATACGCTGTTCAAACATTTGCTGCGTAACACAGTTTAATTTGCGTTGTGCTGCCCTGTGCTGTGTGTGTCTGCGTCTCTGTATACGCCTAGGCGAAGAGTGTCAAGTGTTAGCGAATCTCGGAAAACCAGCACACGTGTTCCGTATTCATTCCATAAACCCAGTAAAACCTTTGCCTGCCATTTGTACGATAAATCGTACAAAGCTTTGCAACCCTTGTGGTAATTTTTTAAAGGATCGGGAAAAATATTTAGAAGCAAAAATTGTTAAATTTAATAAGTTTTATAAATCAACTGAGATTCAAACTTTGAAATTGTTTGTCTTTTTGCTCCTAAAAAGTATTACATATTTAAAAATTTCTCCGCAGAAGCATCGCATCGCCAAATTCTTGCAAAGAGCTGCTTACAAAACGCACTCACACTGTATAGCCACGGCTATTGTGATTTATATTTTCAAACAGAATGGTAAAACATAACCTACTTAATAAGAATTCAAAGGCCGTTTCATAAAAAATACGTTCGCTGTCAAAAAAAAATCTTCAAAAAAAAATTCTAAGATATATTATACAAATTTCCGGAAAGGGTTAATGAAAAGTACTGTACAAATATGTTCAGCTAGTTAATTAATTTAATTTAATTAATTTATTAAGTTATTTCTAAAACCAGTTTACTGCGATGTGATGAATGAAAGGTGCATTGCTAATGTATGTAAGTTATGTAATGTACGTATGTAATGTATGTAATGTTATGTAAGAGCTGTGCGGACGATATTAAACAAGATCTAATTCCAATAGAGTTCTTCAAGAAAATTAATTAAACCACACTAAAACTTTTAACTTTATTTTTTCCTTATTTTGATTGCTGTAACTTGAATTTAACTTGTTATGTCTTATTTTTATTAAAAGTTGAAGTGTTATAATTAAAACCATTAATAATAATAATTGATTGGCACGACAGCCCGCTTACGCGAGACTAAGGCCTAGCTTCCCGCAACCACCCGTGTTGTGCGTGTGAATTTTGTACGCGGGTGGAAGGGACCTACAGTTTTATGCCGGTTCCGAACGGCAGGTTGGGAGCTTTTTCATAGGCAATTTTTACTCTCTCTAAAACCATTACTGTACTTAATAAAAAATTTGTCGCGTCCGTGATGTCGCGTCCGTATTCATGATATACCTAATTAAAAAAAGGTAAGACAAAACTCTCATATTTCATAGTTCAAGTCTACGAAGAAAAGTGATCCTTTGACCTTCATTTGCATGTATTTATATAAAAAAAAGTTCCAAAAACTCGCTAAGTTTTGTATATTTCTATAAGAGCTTCAAAAAAACTTCTTTCTTATGTCGCGACCGTTTCATTGCATAATTGCTTATTATTTTGTACTAATTTGTACTAAATCTTTCCAATATATTTCTTAAATGTAGCACTATTTCAGCGCGTTAGAACACTTAAAAAAACATTTCCACTTTTTGTGTTTCTTTCTTGTTTTTGGTGTAATTGAAAGCGTGCGAATGTCGCGTCCGTGCCACTGGGAGATGCCCATATGAGTGATGACTCCCTTCGTTATTTCTCTCGTTTCATATTGATGAAAACTATTGAAAAATTTTACTGTTATAAAGCTAATAAACGATGAGCTTTCTAAGTTACAAAGAAACGAAATGTTTATGTTTTTCAAAAATGTCAACTATTTTAATAGTAGCTTAAAACTAAAAGCTCCGATCGACTCATTTTTTGATTTCAAAAATGTTTTACAACACATTTCATACGTTTTTTAAGGATACCCCTCATTCCTCAAATATTCCGGCTACTTGTAGGGAACATGAGCAATTTATATTAGATTAATTTTTAATAATTTTGCTAAGAAAAAATTGCATTTGCTTAAAAGAGCAAATTGCAAGTAAAACGAAAAATAAGAATAAAATAAAAATACTAAAGAACACATAAAATTACTAAATAATATACATTTTAAGGAAATGATAATAATAAATAGTAGATTGTTGCTGTTAACCCTTTCGGACACGTCGGCATAAGCCGAAACTACGAATGGCTTAAAATGGGGCACGTCGGTATATGCCGACATAGAAAAAAAATCGTATATAAACACGTCGGACATAGACGACGCACTATGGCCCAACGGTCGGTAAAACGTTGCAAAAATCAAAAATTTCATGAAAGCGTTCGATAAAATGAATACACGCATCTTATTGAGAATTTACCAGGGATTACGAATATGTAACTTTCATTAACTTCAGATTAGCAGTTTGGGAGGTAGAGCCGCTTAAAGTTGACAATTTTTCCACATCGAGAAAAATGTGTATTTTTTGGTTTTTTTTCCTCTTTAAGATTGATTTGTATGTAAATGAAGCGACCAAGCGGTAACTTGTTGGTTTTTTCTAAAAGATACGTTAATTGTTAATATTGTAACGATAAGACAGTCTGTCGCTGTGCAAAGCAACCCTGCCGCTTCGCGCCGTGCCTTAATTCAATGTGGCAACGACGGCCGCGATAATTACTTTTAGTCCAATCTGGCAACGATGGTCGCGATCATCAGGGAAACTTTTAGTCCACTCCGGAATGTGCGGGAACGATCTGCGCGATGGCCGGACAGAGTATAAAAGGCGGCCGGATGCGGCGCAGCGAGTCAGTCTGGTTTTGACAAGTGAAGTTGCCACACGGAGTAATTAAGCAAATACTTAAGTGTACGAACAGTAAAGTGTAAAACTGTGAATAATAAAAACTGTGAATAATAAAGTGACTGTTGGTTTTGAATTGGCTGCGTTGGAATAATTAAAGTTGTTTCATTTTCAAATTGCACAATCCAGTGATACGTAACAGCCCACTAGACGTAGTATTCGTAATATTTGGTGTCAGAAGTGGGATTGTGGAAAATTGAAAATAAATAAAATTATAAAAAGTATAACTATAACTATAATTATAAAAAGTATAAGTAAATAACCATAAAAAGACATGGTTAAACTCGAGGTGCTTAAGGTGGACCAGCTGAAGAAGGAGCTGGCTGCCTGGAATTTGCCGACTGCTGGCGGAAAGGTGGAATTGCAGTTGCGCTTGCGAGAAGCATGTGAGGCACGAGGAGTCGATTGGACTGCGCACGAGTTCGGAGCGCAAGAACTAGAGGCGTCGGCCAAGGTAGAGGAGACTCCTGCTGGTGCTGCTTCGCTACAGAGTACAGCTGAAGCGGCTGCGCCAATACAAGCGTTGGACATGAGCCAACTAATGGCTGCACTCAAAGGCATGTCGGCGCACATGGAAACGGCGAATCGAGAAATAGCAGCGAAGCTGGAAACTACAAATCGAGAAATGGCGGAAAATTCTGCCCGCATAGAGCAGAAGGTGGAGGAAATTTCCAATAGGCTGAACGTGAAAGTTGAGCATCTCGAGACGCGAATGGACAATTGGGACAAACGATGTGACGAAATGGGAGAATCTCTGAACAGACGAGTTGACAACCTGGATGAGTCCTTGAACAAACGAGTTGACAGTCTAGAAGATTCGATGCACAGAAAGATAGACGAACGGCTTCGAGAGGTACAGCCACGAGAATGTTTGCCACCGGTTCAGGACGGTTTTGCTACCAGAACAGAAGTGCCTACTTATGATGGTGCTGCGCCGTTCGATACATTTAAATTGCAATTCGACTTGGCTGCTTTGGAAAACCAGTGGACAGATATCAGGAAAGGTCGGAGGTTGGCACTGGCGCTGAAAGTACCTGCGGCCGAGGTGATCAAATCAGTTCCAGAATGTTTAAGAAGTGATTACGGTGCCATCATGAGAGCGTTGGCAGCGAAGTATAGCGACGAGCACAACCATGCGCTATATTACTGTGAGCTGAAGAACCGCAAGCAAAGAGCCAACGAGGCGCTGAAGACATATGCAGCAGACATTGAGCGGCTCGTACAGTTGTGCTACACGATGGTGCTGATGATCTCGAGAGGATGAAGATTGAGTCGTTTATTGAAGGTCTTCATGATCCAGAAACACGTCGCAGTGCGTTGATGATGGGCAAGCCGACATTTAAGGAGACGGTGACCAGCGCGATGACATATGAAGCGGCATGGATTGGGAGCACTCGGTATGCACCTGCAAGGATACGCCAGATTCAGGCGGACAACGACATTCCGATCCAGGCCATAAGCTCTGAGATACCGGGCAGGCCACGAGTGGTCTCCTTTAAAGTTGTCTGCTGGGTATGTGGCAAGCAGGGCCACATATCACGAGACTGCCGCCAACGGAAGAGGCGTTCCCGTTCCCGATCGCAATCGCCTGAAGCGAGGAATACTGACAATCGAGGCCCAGCCAACAAGCGCAGGGCTGAGGACGACGAGTCGTTAAACTAAAACGGGTCAGCCCAAAGGGGCGTGAGCTGATCCCCACAATCTGCCGCCCCACCGTCCTTGTCTCACAGCTGAAACGACAGCCCAGCAGCCTGACAATTGAAGGAAGGATAGATGGAAAGTTGTTCGTGTTGACACTGGATACTGGAGCGTCATATTCGATCATAAAAAGGAAGCTGCTGAAGAACTGGGAACCGCTGCATGGCATACAGCTGAGGACTGCGACTGGCGAGCGCGCG
The DNA here is from genome assembly GCA_963971225.1 of Melieria omissa. Classification (NCBI taxonomy): domain Eukaryota; kingdom Metazoa; phylum Arthropoda; class Insecta; order Diptera; family Ulidiidae; genus Melieria; species Melieria omissa. The sequence goes on from OZ020270.1 coordinate 66,788,858, forward strand.
CCGGTAAGAGGGAAAGTTACAAAAACGATTGCTATCGGCACCAGCAGCCTGGAACATGAGTTCATCGTCGCGGATATAATGGACGACGTGATTATCGGCGTGGATTTCATGATTAGGCACGGTTTTACGCTGGACCTGAAGGAAAATGTGCTGAGATATGCCAACGTTGAATTCCCGCTGCACACCGGCTATGAGCGAAGCGTGGCGGTAAGGAAGGTTGTATCGTGTCAACACAGGAGGATACCAGCGAACTCTGAGGCGATTGTGTGGGCAAAGGTGGACGAGGACGATGGGACGAGTCGGCTGTGGGTAGTAGAAGCACCGAAACAAGGACACGACAACATCATCATCGGACGTACATTAGTGGAACCTAAAAATGGCAGAATACCAGTCAGAATACTGAACCCCCTGAACGCACCCAGATATTTCGGGAAAGATGAGGTAATTGGCGAGTGCAAGGCAGCTGTAGCAGTGGTCAATTGCGAGAGTAGCGCGCCTGGAGGTAATAAGAAGAGCGGTTTTAACATGGACGCCATACCGCAGGAGAACCAGTGGAGCAGCGAGTTGACGGCCAAGCAGAAACAGAAGGCGAGGTCACTCCTGCAGCACTATGGGTCAATATTTGCGGCGGAAGCAGGCGGAAGAACAGCCATAGTGAAGCACAACATCGACACCGGAAGTGCAAACCCGATTCGCCAACCGCCAAGACGAGTTCCTCTGGCCAAGAGGGAGGAGGTCACAGATTTGATCGAGAACATGCGGAAAGACAAGGTCATAGAGCCTTCTTCGGGCCCCTGGTGCTCGCCGGTCGTGCTAGTCAAGAAAAAAGATGGCAGTACCCGCTTTTGTGTGGACTATCGGAAGCTCAATGATGTGACCAAGAAGGACAGTTATCCACTACCTCGGATCGATGACACCCTGGACACACTGTCAGGCACGCAGTGGTTCTCCACGCTCGACTTACGCAGCGGCTATTGGCAGGTAGAGCTTGCAGACAAGGACAAGGAGAAAACGGCTTTCAGTGTTGGCGATGGTTTGTGGCAGTTCACCGTCATGCCGTTTGGACTCTGCAACGCACCAGCAACATTCGAGCGGCTAATGGAACGCGTGCTAAAAGGGCTGCATTGGCGGACGTGTCTGGTGTACCTCGACGACATAATCGTAATGGGTAAAAGCTTCGACGACCACCTGGGAAAGGTGAAGGAGGTATTTGAGCGGATACAAAAAGCTGGGCTTAAACTCAACCCAAAGAAGTGCTCGCTGTTTCAAAAGGAGGTCAAGTATCTGGGTCATACGGTTTCCGCCCGCGGAGTACATACGGATGAAGGCAAAATCACGGCGGCGAAGGAGTGGCCCCGGCCACGCAATCTACACGAACTCCGCAGTTTCCTGGGCCTGTGCACATACTACCGCCGATTTGTTCCGGGATTCGCGAACATAGCCAGCAGCCTGCACAAACTGACGAAAAAGAGCCAAGCTTTCGAGTGGAACGAGGAGCAGGAACAGGCTTTTGCACGTCTGAAGGAAAAACTGTGCAGTGCTCCAATTCTGGCCTTCCCCGTGCCTGGGGAGATGTTTGTGCTGGATACAGATGCAAGCGGGAATAGTATTGGCGGTGTGCTATCACAGATGATAGACGGCCAGGAACAAGTGATAGCGTACTACAGTAGGGTTCTATCGAAACCGGAACGCAACTACTGTGTGACACGGAGATAACTGCTGGCGGTATTTGACTGCGTAAAACACTTCCACAAATATCTGTATGGACAAAGGTTTCGCCTGCGCACAGATCATGCGGCATTGAGATGGCTCCTAAACTTTAAAGACCCTGAAGGGCAATTGGCGCGGTGGATCGAGCGACTGCAGAGCTACGACTACACGATAGAGCATCGCAAGGGCAGTAGCCATGGAAATACCGATGCCTTGTCACGCCGTTCGTGCAAAACCGAATGCAGGCATTGTTCGCGAGCCGAAAGCAAAGAACAGATCGTGGACGTCCGGTTGGTAAGCGTTATGCCAGAGGAAGAGTGGTCTGCGGAGAGGCTACAAAAGGACCAGCGTGAGGATGCGGATCTTGCAAAAATCATCGAAGGCAAGGAGCAAGGCGCACGTCCAGACTGGCAGGAGATGGCCGGTGAAAGCCCGATCGCTAAGGCTTACTGGGCACAGTGGAAAAGTCTGCGGCTGAAGGAAGGCTGCCTGTACCGCGAATGGGAGAGCGCGGATGGTCGGACCAGCAACCCCCTAATGGTAGTGCCGAAATGCAGAATCAACGAGGTCATCGAGGCATACCATAACGACTCCACCAAAATAAAAAGGCGATTCTACTGGGTAGGATGCCAGGAGTCTGTCGCCGATTGGATTAAGAGCTGTGATCGATGTTCAGCTGCGAAATGGCCAACAAGAAGATCTCGGGGCCGCATGCAGCAGTACAACATGGGAGCGCCCTTTGAGCGGATTGCTATGGACGTCGCCGGCCCATTCCCAACTAGTACTCAAGGCAACAAATATGTGCTGGTGGTAATGGATTACTTCAGCAAATGGCCCGAAGTGTACCCTATTCCTAACCAGGAGGCCACTACGATCTCGGAAAAGCTGGTAAACAACCGGGTAGCCCGGTTCGGAGTTCCGTTGGAATTGCACTCAGATCAAGGCCGGAATTTGGAGTCTGCGGTATTCAAGGAAGTGTGTGAGCTACTGGGGATAAAGAAAACTCGTACCACGCCGTTGCACCCACAGTCCGACGGCATGGTGGAACGCTTTAACCGGACACTGGGGGAATACCTGCGGAAAGTGGTAGGCAGGAATCAAAAGGATTGGGACACGCATATCCCCCTGTTCCTGATGGCGTATAGGTCAGCCCCGCACGACACGACATCACTCACTCCAGCCCGAGCAGTGTTCGGTACAGAGTTGCGGTTTCCCGCTGACTTGAAGTTCGGGGTAGTCAGCACGACGGGAGGCGCTAAGACGGACTACGTGGCCAATAATCGGGCGGAACTGGAGGAAATTCACCAGTTTATAAGGAGCCGCACCAAACTGGTCAGCGATAAGGCGAAAGCCAGATACGATCTACGCGCCAACTCAGCAGGGTTCCAAGAAGGCGATTTGGTAATGCTCTACAACCCGCAGCGGAGGAAAGGTTTGTCTCCGAAACTTCAAGCGTCATGGGAAGGACCATACGAAGTCGTGACTAGGATTAACGACGTGGTATACCGGATTCAACGTTGCAGCAATAGAGGCGCTAAGCTGAAGGTAGTCCATTTGGAGCGTCTGGCGCCTCATCACAGCGGAGCCTCGGCACTTGTTCGGGACGAACGATAAGACAGTCTGTCGCTGTGCAAAGCAACCCTGCCGCTTCGCGCCGTGCCATAATTCAATGTGGCAACGACGGCCGCGATAATTACTTTTAGTCCAATCTGGCAACGATGGTCGCGATCAGCAGGGAAACTTTTAGTCCACTCCGGAATGTGCGGGAACGATCTGCGCGATGGCCGGACAGAGTATAAAAGGCGGCCGGATGCGGCGCAGCGAGTCAGTCTGGTTTTGACAAGTGAAGTTGCCACACGGAGTAATTAAGCAATTACTTAAGTGTACGAACAGTAAAACTGTGTAAAACTGTGAATAATAAAAACTGTGAATAATAAAGTGACTGTTGGTTTTGAATTGGCTGCGTTGGAATAATTAAAGTTGTTTCATTTTCAAATTGCACAATCCAGTGATACGTAACAGCCCACTAGACATAGTATTCGTAACAATATTATAAAAATAAAAAATGTTTATTTTGTTTTAAAAGTTGTTCGATCTACCGATTGCTCGAAAAGTCGATATTTCGACCTTTTTTTCAACTTTGATCGAAAATAAAAAAAAAGACCAAAAAAGACCTCCGCGAAATTAAGGGAGGTTATTTGCTATTTAATTATTTACCTAACTTCCAAAACTCAGCTGCCGCTTTTTGCCGCTTTACTTTCCAGAGCAATAAAAGTCGGGTCGAAAAACACGCAGGTATACGAAAAATCACGCACATTTAGTTCGGTCAAAAACCCATTTTGTGTTGCTGGCATTTGTATATAAAGTATTATTTTTTGGTCACGAATGGCATAATACATTTGCTATCCATGTTTTGCTTTATTTTATTTAGAAAAGTGTTTCCTAACAAGCAGTTGTGAATTTTTTCGCAATATTTGGGTGGCGCTCCATATACTGAAGGAATATTTGTTCCTAGGCAGAGTTTCCTCTGAAATTCCACGTGTAGCGGGAACCCTGGCGTAGCACCACCGACATGCAACCCTGCGCGCCCGTGACGTTGGCTGCTGTAGCCATAGTTGGATAGAGTTCCGTTTTGATGTAGATCGTGTGCGATTGCTGCGCGGGTGACGAGAAGAGAAATTTAAATAAACGAACATCATTTTAACTTTTGAAACCTATCGGTCGTTGTATTTTTCGTTTACGGTCGCCTGACAGAGTCAGAAGTGGGATGCAGAGACTCAGCAGCCTAAACGTTGTCGAGCTGCGTGCGAGATTGCGGGAGCTTGGTTTGCCTTGTACCGGGAACAAGGCAAAATTGGTTGAACGGTTGTGCGAAAGTCAAGCGAACGAACGATACGCGAGCGCGCTGGACGATAGCATGCAGCGCCGAGTGGAGGTGCTGGAACGCGCTATTGACTCGATTCGTATAGGGGCGAATGGTTTCGGGGACCCGCAGTTGCCCATAAGCCAGTCATCTCCCACACGAGAGAATATGCAGAATCGGAACACGGCAGTGCGCGAAGTGCGAAGTGTAGGGTTTGCAACGTCTGGATACCCTCAGGTTTTATGCGACATGCCATTGGTGTCAAACGCGGTACAGTTTGACCCAAGCGAAGGCGTGATTCGTGGAACGCGAAGTCAATGTGGCGTGACTGCAACGACGGCTGCGACGCTATGCAGCAGCAGCACGACGCAAGTATACGCGGGTACCGTTACTACGCCGGCGCATCGTTGTGCGCAAAACGATGCTTGTTACGGCGTTGCCAACGTTTTCGGCAACGTTCACGACATAATTTCAGTTTTACCAACGTTCGACCCAGTGGAAAAGAATGTGTCGGCAACACAGTTTGTGGGACGCATTGAGCAGTTGCGAAATGCGTACGGCTGGGGCGACAAGGTGTTACTCTTCGCGGTACAAACAAAGCTGCAGGGGGCAGCAAAATTGTGGGTGGATTCTATGCCAGAGATTTTCACCAATTGGACACATTTTGTCGAGACATTTTTGCGCGAATTTCCGTCGCGAGTTAATGTTGCAGACGTGCACATCGAATTGATGCGTACGCGCCGGAACGCAAACGAATCGCCGGAAACGTTTTACTACCGGGTGCTAGCCGTAAGCCGTCGTGGTGGACTCGACGATCAGTGTATTATTAAATACGTGATCAATGGAATCAACGACGTGGAGCTGAAACGAGTTTTGTCGGTTAATTATTATGTGTCATGTAACGAAGTTTTAAACGCGATCATAAATTACTGTACGTATAACAGCTGTAGTTCTATCAAGTTGCCAACATTTCGCGCCGCGAACGTAAAAACTGAAACGCAAGTTAGTCTGGCACCAGGTGACAAAGACGAAAAAACAATTCTATGTTACAACTGTAACAAGCGAGGACATTTCTCAAGGAATTGTCCTGAGCCACAGCGTCGTGTGCGGTGCGAAAAGTGCGGGAAATCGGGTCATAAGGCAGACGTGTGTCAATCAGGTAGTCAGAACGCTGATTGTAATGCCATCGACGCAGAGTCGGAAAAGTTCACGTTTAAAGAAATTCGACTAGACAGTGTAAACACGAAAGCATTTATAGATTCCGGTAGTGCACGGTCCCTTATTCGTGAATCCTTTGCAGAACAATTCGAAGGCAAAGAAAAATGTTATGTGCGTTTAAACGGGTTTGGCGGAGGTGGTTGTGAGTGTTTCGAAAAGATACACGTGAAACTTACAATAGAAGACTACGAAGGCACTGCGTCCATGCTAATTGTAAAAGACACACATATGAGCAGCGATGTTCTTTTGGGTCGAGACGTCTTGTGTACGATTGATCGCCAAGTGGTAATCGATGGTGAGGACTGTTGGCTACAGCCAAAGAGGGTCAATCTTCTCACGAATGAGTTAAACGGTGACTTCGGTGATTTAGATAAAGTGTTTAACAAATACAAAACGTGTTTTGACAATGAATCGACGGCACTCGGTGAAACCACGCTGGTTAAAATGAACATTAAACTCTCATCCGAGGTGGCAGTCAATATGAAGCCGTATCGTTTACCATTCGCCAAACGTCCTATCGTGGCTGAAATCATCAAGGACTTACTCGCGAAGAAAATTATCCGTGAATCGAATTCCGCGTACGCTTCGCCGATCGTTTTAGTAGAGAAACGCAATAACGAATTTCGTATGTGCGTCGATTATCGACAATTGAATGGCATAACTATCAAACAACCATTCCCAATGCCTATAATGGATGAATTGTTTGCAGCGCTAGCGGGTAGCTCATTCTTCACGACACTCGATCTGAAGATGGGTTACCACCAAATTGCAGTTGACGAACACTCAAAACAGTACACGGCATTTGTCACTCATGATGGGCATTATGAGTACAACCGCATGCCTTTCGGTTTAGTGAATGCTCCTGCTGTGTTTCAGGAGATGATGAACAAGCTGATACAAATGATGAAACCGCTCGTTGTGATCGCATACTTAGATGACGTTATTATCCCAAGTCGGACGGTTCAAGAAGGTCTGGACACGCTTGAAAAGTTCCTGGCCTTACTCGAACGCCATGGACTAACTTTGCGGTACGACAAATGTAATTTCTTAGCAACCGAAATTGACTTTCTGGGTCATAAAATCAGTAGTGAGGGCATCATCCCAGGTAAGCGGAAGATTTCGGCAATTAAAGAATTCAATCGACCCACCAACGCGACCGAAGTTCGAAGATTCCTTGGGCTGACGGGGTTTTTCCGGAAATTCATCCAGAATTATGCCATTCTCGCGAAGCCGTTGACGCAGCTTACGACGAAGGATGCTGCAACGAATTTCAAATGGGGTGAACATCAACAGTCTGCGTTTGATTAATTGATCGCAGCACTAATCAAAGAACCAGTCTTAGCCCTGTACGACTTCACCGCTTTACACGAAGTTCATACCGACGCGAGTAGTATTGGTGTGGCAGCTGTTTTACTACAATCAGACGACGAGGGCAAATCGTGGCATGCTGTAATGTACTATAGCCGCCATTGTACGAAGGCCGAATCACAGTACCATAGCTATGAGCTAGAGGTGTTAGCTGTGGTAGAATCTCTTCAACGTTTCCGGGTGTACCTGCTTGGCAAAGAATTCAAGGTTGTGACTGACTGCTCAGCGATCAGCAGCGTTAAGGCAAAGTCGCAATTGGTTCCTCGCATCGCTCGATGGTGGATGCGGCTATTGGAATACGATTGTGAATGTATTCATCGGCCAGGCACACGTATGGGCCATGTCGACGCCCTTAGCAGAGCACCTGGGGAAGATGAAAGTCCTCCAAACAGTAATTGCGTTATGTCAGTTGAGGCTGACGATGAGGACTGGCTGCTAACAATGCAGTTGCAAGATGAAAAGCTGCGAAACATAATCCGCTTCTTACAAGGACGACAGGAATCGGAGCAAGCAGAGCAATTACAACGCGAGTATCGGCTGCAAAAGTGCAGATTGTATCGGAAGTGTGACGACCGTTTGCTGTTCGTAGTCCCACAGTCCGTTCGTTGGCGAATCGCAAAACTTTGCCACGACGATATGGGGCATTTCGGAATAGACAAAACCATTCAACGTATACGAGAACACTATTGGTTCCCCCGCATGCGGAATTATGTGAAAGGTTATATATCCGCATGTGTCGATTGCTGCTATAACAGAATCAAGGGTGGCAAGCCGGAAGGGGTACTACATATCGACGCTATGGATCCTATCCCATTCCAGTTGCTTCATATCGATCACCTTGGGCCGTTTGTGAAAAGCAAGAAGGGGCATACGTATATCATTGCGGTTAGTGATGCGTTCACAAAATACCTGATTGTGAAGCCAGTACGAAACACAAAAACGCAACCTGTGTTGGGCGTATTGAACGAGATTAGTAGTTACTTCGGCTTGCCGAGAACTATCGTCACCGACAGGGGTTCGGCGTTCACCTCGAAGTTATTCAGCGACTATTGTGAGCAGTACGATATCCAGCATATCAAAACCGCAGTTAGGACACCGCGCGCCAACGGCCAAGTTGAGCGCGCAAACAGGACAATCTTGAACTTCCTGCGTACAGCTGATTCCCATGCTCGCGAATGGGACGACCAGCTACGTAATCTTCAGTGGAGCGTCAACTCGCAGCAAAATTCGAGCACTGGTTTTAGTCCGAATCAGTTACTGTTCGACTTCAACCTGCGTGACGTCATCCGCAACAGGCTGTTAGCCGCAGTCATCGATGATTGCAATGAAAATGCATCGATGACCGAGAAACGGGCGATTGCCCTCCAAACCATCCAAGAGAAACGAGCGCAATGGAAGGAGAGATTCGACAAAAAACATTCTACGCCGACTACGTACCATGTTGATGACCTGGTAGTTATCCTGAACGACTTACAATCCACCGGGGAATCGCGGAAATTGGAGCCTAGATACCGCGGCCCCTACGTTGTTGTAAAAGTCCTCGATAAGGACCGATACCTTCTAGAAGACGTGAAGGGAATGCAGCTGAAGCAGAAGAAATTTTCCTCAATCTATTCGTCGGATAAGATGAAACCGTGGTGCGCCTTGCCGCCAGAGCTCGATAATACCGAAGAAAATAACGATGAAGGGAGCGAGGCCTGCGAGGACATCGGGGCGATGCCTAGTCAGGAAGGGCCGAGCTGTAGCGGGAACCCTGGCGTAGCACCACCGACATGCAACCCTGCGCGCCCGTGACGTTGGCTGCGGTAGCCATAGTTGGATAGAGTTCCGTTTTGATGTAGATCGTGTGCGATTGCTGCGCGGGTGACGAGAAGAGAAATTTAAATAAACGAACATCATTTTAACTTTTGAAACCTATCGGTCGTTGTATTTTTCGTTTACGGTCGCCTGACACACGTCCCATGGTTTTTACAGCTTAAAACAATATTTTTTTCATCATAATACTTAAATTTCCACGAACAGCTTAGTCATATTCAATATTTGAACAAAAACGCTGAAAAACGGCAAATTTTCTTAGATGCAGCTACCTGCTTCAAATCGTTAAAGGGAAATCCCATCACGTTTTCAGTGCGAATTGTTTCCGAAAACTATTTGCAGCACATGCCTGATGAACCTATATTTCGTTGTCTTGTCACAGTCGTTCTTCGACTTTAAGAGTGACTCACCCCGGTCGTTGATTTCACTGCTGCCCCATAAAGTGTGCCTTGCATTGGCATCAGAGCCTATGAACACTACACTCCGGTTGTAACCGCCGCTCAGGAGCCTCCGGACTCCTTCGGGTGGCGCGGGCCTATCATGCCCCAGGTAGGCCGAGGCAATTTTGATGTTGATGCCCCCGCTGCAACTAGCTCCACCACCGTGGTGTCGTTGGTGCTGTGATGGGGTAAAAGATAAGTGTTGAGATGTTTTTTGGCAACTATATACGCCCTGCGCTTACCTTCACCCTTTTTGTAGAAAGGGTTGTAGTTGCTCAGCCGAAGTCCCTTTACTTCCGTGCTCCGCACCCAAGGCTCTTGGACGATGGCCATGTCTACGTCCTCCTCCGACAGAAGGACGGCTAGGTTGTCCGTTGCCAACTTAGAGTGTTGGAGATAGACTTGGACAACCTTCAACCGGTGGTAGGGTCCGGATCATCGAGCCTGACGTTGTCCAACGACTTCTGCGTATCAATGATCTCGTCAGCGTCCTCTTCTTCCGGATTGGAGGAGCGGAAGACCTTCAGATTCGCGTGCCGCACGCCAAACCGAAGTTTGTATTCTACCCTCTCCAGGGCAGGTAAGCATTCCCCACTAATAACTAGGAGGAAGGAAATACTGTTTTTCTGCGGAGCCTCCGCTTTCAAGACCTGCCAATCCGCCATTGGCACTGTCGGGTTGTGCGCCTGTAGGTAAGGCACCAGCTTGCCACTATCCAGTGTCATATTGGGCAACCAAATATGAGCCCTTGGTCTTCTGGGGATTTCACTGGCTGGGATGAGCCTGAGCCTCAAGCCACCCGCTGCTTCTCCGAGCTTGGAAATTCAGCCTTCCAGGAAATCCTTCGAGAATTGGCCTCGCATTTGATCACCCAATACCCGCGAACAACTTCCGCCGAGTCGAAACCGGGGAGAGGCACCTTCGGGTTCGCTGCCAGGTTGCTCATCACATGGTCCATGACCATCTCTGTCAACCTGCCCTCGATCTCTCCCCATTTGTCCAAGGCTTCCTTGCCGCTATTGGTGGTGGTATCGACCAGCGCCACCTGCAGGTGATCCTGTGCCACGCGTTTGGCCTCTGTTGCGTTTGGCAACCTTGTTCTTATTCGCATTTGGCTCGCGGCCCAATGCACTAGACAGCTGAGCTACGGCGACTGCTAGCATGTATCAACAAAAAATGGTAATAAAAATCTGCGGGAAAGCATATAAAAGAAACTGCCTAAATTCTGTCGATTTCCAATTTTTTATTTCATTTAAGTCTCTGGGAACTCAGCCGAATTCGGACAGAACGAATTTTGCAAGGAAATGAATTTTTCATTCATTTTGGTTACATTTCCTTTTTTAATTACCAATTGCAGCAATTTTTTGGTAACACCTAAATCTACCAGGTGCATCCCATCAAGTGGAAATTGCGAAACCATGCCAAACCTCGAAAGTTCTAACACACTTTTGCTGCCTTTAAAAGAAAAACTGTGATGGGATTCATCTGTTCTAGATGCGAACGAGTTATTAGCTCGTAAATCATGAATTTTTTTTAGAAGCACACTCTCCTTTCCAAATATTTTCCCTTCTGGCAACATTTAGGACAACCATTAAACCCACTATGGGACTGCACTCCTGTGATAAAGGCCCTAGCTGGTGAATCGCAAGTAAAAAGTCGGTCATCAAATTTTTTTAAGTTATTGTTTGAACCTACTTTCAGTCCGTTTTTTTTTAATAAAATAATTTCTTCACAAACATTTTTCATAAAGTCATCTTCACTATATGGCTTACCTATGCCAGAGAAACACGCTATTATAAACGGACTTCTTTCTGGAAAACCAACTATGTGGCCAAGAATTGGCCATAAAACTTTATTAGAGCTTTTAAATAATCTCAGGCCGTCAATACCGACGTCGATTAATATTTCCGGAATGGAATCTAAATAACCAAAAGAACTTGAAGAAAAATGCGACTGAATGCCAAAGTACAAAAACTCCCCATATGGAATAAATTTGATTTCCACTCTATTTCTTCGAGTTCCAACAGTGACAGCTGACAGTGGCAAATCGGTCATCCCCACTATATGCAAAGTCCGAAGGAGATCGTCCAAGGCGTTTTGGGAAATGTTGTTGCGAACTGCCCAAGACTTAACCTCAAAACATTTGGAATTTTTATTTCTGTCCCCATTAAAATTCTGAAGTGAAAATTTGACAAATGGCGCACTCGTCCAAGCTCGACAACGACCTGATTATTTGGAATGTTTTTGTTTCACTCTTATGCATGTATTTTGCGTTAAGCTCTTGAATATAAAATATTCTTGTTTTACTTAGCTCTGATCAGTGTTGAATTTTTACAAATTTATGAGCACAAAAGAAACTTTGAGTCAAAATATGCTCGAAATATTGTATTTGCAACATTCAAACATTTCGTTTACAAGTATTTGCTATCTCATTCAAACACGTGCTTGTTTCAAAAAGCACCAGTGTCTCTTTTGCTCTTAGTAAAATGAGTGGGAATTTATTTGCCTTTGTATAAGTGTAAAAAAATAACGGGAAACTCGTTTTCTCTTTCGGTGGCTGTCCTCTCAGCTGGAAATGGCAAACCTCTGAGAGTAAAAATTGCCTATGAAAGAGCTCCCAACCTGCCGTTCGGAACCGGCATAAAACTGTAGGTCCCTTCCACCCGCGTACAAAATTCACACGCACAACACGGGTGATTGCGGGAAGCTAGGCCTTAGTCTCGCGTAAGCGGGCTGTCGTGCCAATCAATTAATTAATAAGTGTAAGTCCAAAATTTCATAAAAGTGTTAGTGATTCGGTTACGGCCGTCTTGCTGGGTAGTTATATGAGAAAACATTATTTAATAGGCCTATTTATTGCAAACTTGACGAAAATACTCCGCGTACGTGTTTCTCCTTTTTGGGGAAATCATAATCTGTATGGTTTTCTAACTTCCAATTTAGTAAAAAAAAATTTCTAATGATAAATAATTCGGCACGCGTTTTTAATTTTTTTGAAAATCAAAACCTGAGTAGGTCAACGATGGGTTGGATGGATGGATGTGAAGGGGAGCCGAGGAGGTCATTACCCCAAGCACTCAGGCTCTATAGCCCATTGTAGTTAAGGCTCAGGAAAAAGGTTGATAGAGGAAATGGGAAAAGAAAAAGAGAAAGTTGGTGGAAGGAGAGAGGGAGTAATGGATTCTCCTGTGCATTTTTCCCGGACTCATAATGAATCTGAGGAGATCACACAGGGCGAGAGAATGAACTTCGTCCATTCTCATAGCATCTGAACCCAGCGTGCGCAATCTCGTTCTAGAGAAGGGAGGACATGCACAGAGAAAGTGCTCTGTACTATCTACCTCCTCCAGGCAAGACACGCAAGTCGGATCTTCGATGATGCCCATGTTGGCCATATGTCGCCCCCATGGATTGTGTCCTGTGATTAAACCGACCATTCGTCGGAGGTCTTTCCTACTCAGATCCTGGAGGAAATTCCCTGCTTTTCTGTTCGGGCTTTTCACAAAACACTTGGCAGTGTTACAGCTTCCCAAGCTAGACCAACGTCTCTATGTAAATTGTTGACATAGGACTTGATCCAGTCCAGGGTTCCTGGTAGACTGGTGCCGATTATTGGTTTTGATCCCATGGGTGTGCACCCTGATCCACAGTTAGCCAGTTCATTGGCAGTTTCGTTACCTAGAACACCGCAGTGTCCCGGAACCCAGATAAGTTTGAGCTTATTACGTCTCGCGACTAATTTAAGCTTCACCTTACATTCTTGAACAATCTTAGAGGTAACACGCGCGTTCTCCAGGACCTTAAGTGCAGCTTGACTGTCACTACAGACTCCTATATGTTTTCCGCACCATTTCCTCCCGATACTCCATTCCGCTACTTCCAGAATGGCAAAGATTTCCGTCTGAAAGACGGTAGTCAGCCCACCCAGTGAGTAGTAGCATCTGACACTTCCTTCGAGGTGCCATCCAGCTCAAGTACCTTTAACGGTCTTGGATCCGTCAGTGAAGAAAATATTCGTCAGATCCCCTAGCATGGCCTCTTGGTTGTCACACTGGCCGCGCGTTGGGAACGTCACTTCAAAATTTCTCCTAAAGGATGCTACGGGTATTAGGCAATCCTTAGGGGTCAGCAGCAAGGGATATTGCACTGACAACCCCTTGAAGATTTCTCTATGACCTGAGCCCTTGTTTTCATGCCAGTATCCATAGGAATACAGCCGACATGTCGCTTTCATCGCCTTCTGATGAGGCCCATTTCCACCTCGGTGGCTACGTCAACAAGCAAAATTGTCGCATCTGGGGCTCGGAAAACCCAAGAGTTATTGTTGAGAAGCCTCTCCATCCTCAACGTGTGACTGTTTGGTGCGGTTTATGGTCCGGCGGGGTCATTGGACCTACTTTTTCGAAAATGAGGTTGGATCAACAGTTACGGTGAATGGATTGCGCTATCGGGAGATGATTATTGATTTTTTATGGTCGGAGTTGGATGGTATTGATCTGGACAACGTTTACTTTCAACAAGACGGCGCTACGTGCCCCACAAGCAACGAAACCAATGCTCCTTTACGGGAAAAGTTTCCGGACCGTGTTATCTCTGGAAGAGGTGATCACAATTGGCCGCCGAGATCTTGTGATTTAACACCTTGCGACTTCTTCCTTTGGGGCCACGTGAAAGGTAAGGTGTACGCCAACAGCCCAGCGTCGATTCAAGACCTCAAAGATAGAATTCGTGAGGCTATCGAGGACATAGGGCAGCCACTTTGCGATGTGGTTATGGAAAATTTCATGAAAAGGATATGGTCCTGTAAGCGTGGTCGTGGTGGCCATTTGGCTGATGTTGTTTTTCATTATTAACGGCATACCTTCCTCTTTATTATGAAATAAACATCCGATCATTTATCTCAAAAAATTGCATTTTTCTTTGAATACCAAAACAACACCTCTTGTTGGAAAACCCTATACATGCATCTCCTGCATCGAAGTAAATTGTTTTTTCCAACCACTCCTCATTATTCTGGACAAAATTGAATTTGGTACGGTTTGCCACAATCCATTTCAACTTTGTAGTGCGATAAGTCCTAAGTCCTTCTCTTTAGTTGAAGATGTGTTGGCTGCAGGCAAACTTTTTTCGACGTAACCAATTTCTTTAGCGACAGCCAGAACGAACTTCTCCTTTGTCTTCGAAATAGTAAATATTTCAAACGGCTTCAAATTTTTCAGAAACATCTTTGTGTTTCTTCTTCGGTTTAGTTGCCGTGGCGGAATTGAAGTGATGTTTTGTTCAAATTAAATTCGAAACTAACTTTACTTACTCTAAAATTGTATGACAGACACAGTGTTAGTATTTTGTTAAAAACAAAAACATCACATCAAAGAACACATTGATGATTGACTGGTTGGCGGAAATGAAAGCCAACTTGTTTTTCATACGTGCGAACTGCGCATCCAGTAAAAGTATTCTTTACTTCGAGCTTACAGCAATATACGCTGAAAAAAAGTCGACTTAATATTGAATTGCAAGCTTGTATCACATCTTAAATGAAGCCAAAATCCAGATTTGCATGCCCCGGCATGCAAATCGCGTGTAATTGATTAACTATAAAAATCTTGACGAACTTGTTCGAACGCACGCACCCGAAAGCACAAAATTGCGCGAGGTGGCCACAGAAAAATCGCTGTAAAATCCAGTCGGGCAAAATCGGGCACCCGATCTCTTCAGGGCAGTACTCACAGAAGACTAGTGAACAATTTTCCCAAAGACGGAATCGTGGCAAGTATGGCCTTTTTTTGAAAGTCTATCGAAAGTTCAAAAAGAGTGATAAAAACAGTGCTTCAAGTGAGTGCATATGAAAAGACAAAAACAACAACCAACTTTTTTTTTCTATATTTAATTATTTACTACAAATGCCTTTTTTACGATGCTGGTGGAAAAAGTTTCAATTAATTTGCTCCTTTCCGTATTTTAAAACTTCAGCTTTGCTGAAAAAGTGCAAATTGGTGATATTGTTACGAAAATTACTTCACAGGTTCGTTTGGATTGGTTTTGAAAATAAAACAACTTCAATTACTCAGCAAAAATCAACAATCACTTTATTTACAAATTCACACTTCGCTTGTATCTACACTTGTTACCACTTTGCTTGCTCAACACAGACTCGACCCACTGCGCTGCACACCGCTGCTTTTATACCAGTTTTCTTATCGCGCCGAAGTTTCTTTCAACTTCCAATTGGAAAATGCTCGACCATTCTCGCACAGCCCATTTCTCGCGAACCTTGCCATATCGGACTATACCAAGCGAATTATACCAGTTTGCCGTACTTCACAGTGCATGCCTAAAAGTATGCTTGCAAAAGCGTTCATGCACAGCACAAAGTGCCTTTTCGTTTCACTGCCCATCACTTATACTCCTGACAGACATAGGATTTTTGTACTACGAAGAATACTACAATCAAAGCTCTAAAAAACCCATACTAGCATGCTGACACACACTTGGTTTTTGTACTACCAAAAAGTATGAAACATAAAGAGTGTGCATCTCATACAAGCAAAAATTTGTATGCGGGTGGTGATATCGCCACCCGTCTTCTAGATGCGGGGGGTAGACAACGAGAGGAAACACTTGAAACGACAGCAGAATGCTCTGAGCGCAAATCATAGAACACGAATGCCGCGTCTGTGCTCACTCGTTCATTCTCGCTCAATTGTCCGAAGAGGAGGAAGACGATGTGCTGTTGTTCTTGTTGTTGCGCTGGCGAAAAGCTGAAATTGTAAAACGATTTCTATTTTCTGGCTGGCTTTTGTTCTTCTTCTATAAGCCTGCACGGCGTCGCATATTGCTCCTGAACTCACTGCCGACTGTAGTGTGCGCAAAGTCATAGAAAAGAAAATAAAATATGGCTGGCATGGCGACCTATATGATCGCTACAGGCAAAAAAAGTAAATAATAAGTAATCAACAAAGACAATTAGATAAAAAGGGAAATTGGAAAGAAATGAAGACGTTTTCATAAGCCCGTCATAATTCTCCGTCCCGATCTTTGGAACTTTTTTTACGGACCACATATAACGCTTGCTTAAAAGAACTAAAGTAAGAAAATCTAATATTGTAAATAAAATTCATTTAAAAATTAGTTTAATCGGCTAGTTTAAACCTTAAAAATTCAGGCAATTTTTGTGGAAGTTTGTAAATTAAAAATATTCAACTACTTGTTCATCACAAAATTCCAAAAAAGTGTTGAACTTTTTAAGATTTACACCAAGATAGCCCCTTAACCTGTAAGATTTTTAGTTTATGGGAACGTCTAGCAAGAAAGATGCGAAACAACAAAAAATAAATAAATGAAGTACGATTTCACCATTCATATTTATTTCATTTTAATGAAAAAAAAATTATTTGAAGCGAGTCATTGGTTTGCGGTTCTTCAATGATTTATTCAAATGACTTAAAAATATATTTTGACCACATGTTTTGAACAAAGAAGCAATTTCGACCGGAGCATATCCAATGTTAAAAAAAGAATAATGTATATGTAATGAAAATAATCCAGTTTCTTTTTTTTTTTTTTGTAAATGCAAATTTTTTTTTAAATTTGTTTTGCTAAGTAATCATGAATTAATGAATTAATTGCGAATTATTTTAAGTTTTCTTTGTGTAGTGTTTGCACTTTTTTCTTTAACCCAAAAGCAATGTTTTCTTAAAAGTACTAAAATCAAAAAATCTAATGTTTGAATTCTGTGATCGGCACAATCATTACCAAACCATTCTGCAGTCACCTTTTTACATTCATCAATAATAAAGGCTTTAATTCCACTTTTTTGGGGTTGTTCTGTGAAAATTTTGTGAAAAATAATTATATGTTTTTTGCAAACTTCGAGAAAAGATTGAGAAGGGGCAACCAAGTTTCCGAAATCAGTCACTGATTGGTAGTTTTTGTGGAAAATGAAGAGCTCACTGGGAGCAGAAAGTACTTCGTCTTCCTTTCGAAGTATTTCCTGACATTTGTCACAATTCAATTTTGGCAATACTTTATAAGCTACGTATCCTATAAAATATCTTACAGATACTAGCTCCAAATTGAGCTCGGTGCAATTATTGAACACATCTTCTAAAAAGTAGTTGGTATATGCATCGCAATCAAAATCAATATGAAAATTCGCAGTTGTTTCTTGTTCATCAACTGCAAGGCCGATCGCATTTTCTTCACTAGGCATTATAGGATCAACCTGAAAAGTATTTTTATACACATCTTCGCAATTCGTTGTTGTACTAGATTTTACGATTTTTGCGGACATTAATCTAGCCAATATGGTGTTTATTTCTGCGACGGATGGATTATTATTGTTTCCTCCTCTTTGTCGCAGGCGCGAAAACAAATTTTCCAATTTATCTTGGTTTAAAAATTTCGTCATTACAAAAAAAATTTCTTGATTTTGATTAAAAATATCTTCAAGTAACAGTAATAAAGATGATAATGTTAATTTTATACCATCTAAGAAGTACACTCTTTTACTTTTGTCCACAAATGAAATTTGTTGCAAATATTGCAGAAATTCTTTTATAAAGTTATGTGGAGCATTATTTTGTTGAATGGCTGATCTGTACACGTTATCTGCGTGTAATGCGCCGCTGTTCATACAGTCAAATAATTTGTCTATTTTTGAAATAAAATTAGCAGTAGATAACGCCATTTCTTTGGAACATTGTTTAAATCCTTTGGTGTCAACTATTGTTCTTATGGCAGCCTGGACTGTCCGACTGAAAACCTGAGTTGCAAACTTGACGCGCATTTTTTCAAATGAATTTGGGAAGATGTGCTGTCTTGTTAGTTTTGTGCACATCTTGGTTTTTGCATTTATCTCTGTTTCCCATAGTTCACGTATAATTCTGAAATTTTGAAGCTAACTGTACCATCAGGTGTACTCAAATCACTGCCTAAAAGGCCATTTCGTAAAGATTTTACGAGGTGTGGGAAATCAAACATACAATATACTTTTTTGTTAGCATATTCAAAAAAGGGCGTTTCTACCGATACTCCCAAAGCCGTGAAACACTTTCTGTTGGTTGAACCTTGGTCACATACTACGACACTAATTGAAACCCCAAACTCTGACAAAATAATAATATTTTGTTTGATTATTTTGCATAACGTCTCGCCACAAAGCCCATTTTCGGAAATGAAATAATTGAAAACTATGGCCCAATGTGAGAACATCGATTTAAGCATGAAGACACACATCTGTTTCCCAATTTTATTCGTCCTTTGGAAACCATCATCTTCATAACCATCTATTATATCTAATTTGGTATTGTACCTTAATTCCCTTTTTATGGCCATTTCATCCATCAATAATACCATATTACTTTTTTCTGCATTTTTTAGCTCTAAGCACTTTTGCCTAATATTTTCAAAGCCGGTATTTTTGAAACCAGGTTGAAGATATTTAATTGGCGCCCAACGATTCAGAGTTGAAATGTGAGGTAAATTAAGATTTAATTTGTTTCTCATAAACGAATAGGTGGACTGGGAGACATAGTATATATTTTGGGCCAAAAATTTAACGTCTTCGGAATATTCCTTTGGGCGTGAGCTAATTAATAAATTACAAAAAGTTTTCGATTCGTTGCTGATGCCCTCTAAAGACTCTATTGTTTTTTTAACATTAACAAGCTTAGATTTGTGGCTTGAGCTCTTTTTAATGCCACTCTTTTGGAACTGTTTTTTCAATTCTTTGTATTTTTGCATTATACTTCGGCTTTGTTTCCTATAAAATTCAGCTAATTTGACATATTTGTGGCAATTGCTACAAACGCCTTCAACAGCATCGCTGAATTTTGCCATTTTGGGTTCGAAAGATAGGTCATAGTCGTCGTCATCAAAACCAGCAGCTTCATTTATGTTCAATGTGGGCACCGCCCCATGTTTTAATTTTTTTTTCCCAATAAATGAGCTGCAGAAATGTTCTTTGCAAATAACTAACCTTTTGCGGCAATCATTTTCTGCAATACCACATTTTTGACGCCATATTTGACCCATGGGAGTATCAGCGGAAGGAAAGCTAAAAAGTTTTACATTATCATCATCTCGCATTGATTTATTACAGCTGGACACGCAGCATTTCAGCCCAGACCTTAGACAATTTTTCTTTTTATCGATATTCATCATCCACGTCAAAAGGTGTTCAAATTTTTCAATTTAGACAAATTTTTTGGGATTCAACCACGTCAAAATGTATTCAAATTGTTCAATTTAAACAAATTTTTTGGGATTCAACCACGTCAAAATGTATTCAAATTGTTCAATTTAAACAAATTCAATCGCAAGGCATACGAAAATACGTAACCAAACAACGCAACGACTGGATTGATAATGAGCTGTCCTCAGCGAATTTTTTCAAGCGAAAGCGATCGCTAGCAAAAATAGCTACGTACAAAAAAACGAGCGCGCACCATTGACACTGTGCTTTTGTTGGCATTTTTGGTGGTTGATTGTTTCAATGTGTCTGAAGTGAGTACACAAAATTTTATTTAGCAGCGAACGAAGCCGTTGTGCTTTGTGTGAGCAAAACAGAGAGCCTTAATATTATTACGCTCTCACTGTGCCGACGCTTGCTTCCTCTTGATAATGAAAATATTGCAAATTCTAGCTTGCCCTATGCCATTCGATTGTATGAGCGTAATAAATGTGCCGCAACCTATGCCTCCGCTCATCTCTTCCCGCCCGCGTCAAGAAACACGCTTGACAAATTTGCGAAGATGCGTATTCTTTATATTGTATATTCTTTGGTACTACGTAGTACATTTTGACAGCGGCGAAAACAAATTTAAAAATAACGGAAATCTATTTTCTGTTCATTCTCTATTCCTGCAGTGATGTTGTCAACGAAGAGCTTTAAGAGCTTAAAGCGGTTTAAGCTTTGCTGTATGTTCCGTTCCTATTCCAGTCGGTTCCCTTTGTAGTAAACTGAAAAATCCCATTCCTGTTCGTGGTATTCTACTGGATTTTTGTACTATGATTGTAGTACAAAAATCCAGTTGCTTTCGAACAAAAGTTGAAAAAACCGATGACAGACATTGGTTTTTTGTACTAGCAGGATTTTTGTACTACATGTCTGTCACGGGTATTAGACTTGTTCGTCCCGAACAAGTACCGAGGCTCCGCCGGAGTAAGACGCCAGGCGCTCCAAATGGACTACCTTCAGCCTGGCGTTTCCGCTGCAGCAGCGTTGAACCCTGTACACCACGTCATTAATCCTGGTCACGACCTTGTGCGGTCCTTCCCATGACGTTTGAAGCTTTGGAGACAAACCTTTCCTGCGCTGCGGGTTGTAAAGCATTACCAGATCGCCTCTTTGTAACCCCGCTGTGTTAGCTCGTAGATCATATCTGGCTTTCATCTTATCGCTGACCAGTTGGATACGGTCCCTTATAAACTGGTGGATTTCTTCCAGCTCCGATCGCTTATTAACTGCGTAATCAGTCTTAGCGCCTTCCGTCTTGCTGACCACTCCAAACTTCAAGTCACCAGGCAATCTCAGCTCTGTGCCGAACACTGCTCGGGCTGGAGTGAGTGATGTCGTATCGTGCGGGGCTGACCTATACGCCATCAAGAACAGCGGAATATGCGTGTCCCAATCCTTTTGATTCCTGCCTACTACTTTCCGCAGATATTCCTCCAGTAATCGATTGAATCGTTCCACCATTTCTTTTTTTTTTTAACTCGAACAAATGCGCAGGGGATGACCCCTATTAATGCGAAGCATTGCGTTGGTTCAGGAAGGATATAAAGGTTAGGAGATAGGGTTAAGAGTGAAGTGGTTATGGACTCTTGCCTTGAACCCATCGAGATCATAAGTGCTGGGGAAGATATCCGCAGGGAGACCATTCCACAGCCGCGCTGTGCGGGCTAAAAACGAACTTTCTCTGTAATGCGTAGTGCGCTGGAACATCGTTTCAACGTGGAATGCATGAGCGCCAGTGTTCAAACGGGTTGCCCGCGGGAATACCCGGAGTGATGGCATCAAACTGCTCATCTCCACTGAGCAATTGCCGAAAAAGTATCGGTAAAACAAAACTACACATGCCACGTTTCGACGATGTCCTAAGGAGTCAATAGAGCTGGATGCCCTACTGTCCCCTATAAGTTTAATCGCACGGTTTTGCACCCGGTCCAGGAGCTCCAAATGCGTTTTTGAAGCCCCCGCCCATAGGTGCGAGTTAAACTCCATTTTAGGTCGGATATAGGTAGTGTAAATAATGCGGAGATCAGACGGAGTGAAATATTTTTTGCACCGCTTTAAGAAGCCGAGGCACTTGGCTGCTTCTTTCGACACGCCAAAAATATGATCGTTCCAACGAAGATCGTTCTTAATGGACATGCCCAGAACATCAAGAGCTGCCGATTCCGCAATACCCACACCACCCATAACCAGGGATGTGTTGGGATGTGGGGAGACTCGTTTGTGGGATAACAGGCAACATTGGGTCTTGCGGGGATTAGGTCGCTATTAAGTGTTTGTAGGTCGCTATTAAGTGTGTCATTCATACGGCGCCGTTCTCTCTCAATCTCCACAGAGCTGGGACGCTTTGTGAAAGAGTATGAATGACAAATGGTGCTGTCATCCGCAAACGAGTAGATGGGATTCTTCGTCGACGACAACAGGTCGTTGATGAAGATCAGGAAAAGGGTTGGAGAAAGGACCGAACCCTGCGGCACTCCCGCGCTAAGGGAATGCTTTTCCGAGGCTATGCCGTCTATTACAACACGAATAGAGCGATCATAGAGGAAGCTCGTTATCCACCGAGAGAAGATACTACCGACACCATAGGCAATCAATTTTGACACGAGTGCTTTATGCCACACCCGGTCAAAGGCCTTGGAAATATCCAATGCAACAACCTTGCTTTCACCGAGGTTTAGAATGCTATGGTTCCATTTCTCGGTGAGGACCGCCATAAGGTCTCCCGTCGATCGTTGTCTTCGGAAGCCATATTGGCGGTCACTTAGCAGTCTATTGTGCTCCAGATATTTCACAAGGTTGAAGTTTACAATGCTTTCCATTACTTTGGAAAGCACCAAACAGATTGCTATAGGTCGGTAGTTCGCAGGGTCAGTAGTCTTGCCTTTTTTAGGAACTGGTTGAACATTTGCTACCTTCCAGCATGTCGGAAATACACCTGTGGTGTATGACATGTTGAAAAGTTTGCGTAATGGACAAGCCAGCGAAGTAGCGCATTTTTTCAAAACAAGGGCTGGAATGCCGTCCGGCCCTGAAGCCTTATTTACATCGAGATTTGCAAGCACTCTTTTAACTACCCGTGTCCGAAAATGAATTTCTGGCATAGTTCTCGACTACGGGTAGTGGTTGATCGCTGGGGGGCAGGGAGGAATTCTCTGCGAAAATTTTAGCCAAAAAATTAGCTTTATCAACCGAGTGAGTGATGATTTGATCATTGTTAAGAAGAGTTGGAATTGAAGACGATGTTTGATTCTTCACCTTCTTAACGAATGACCAGAAGTTCTTACTACCACGCTGGCATTGAAGAACTTTTTTCCTTTGGCGCTGTTCGTGCAGAAACTTTTGGCGCCTTAGGATGGCATTGCATCGATTTCTAGCCTGTTTACGCAGCTGTTCAGTGGTGGCATTTTTATTTGCCTGCCATGCTCTGAAAGCTTCCTCTTTGGACCTGACAGCAATTCTGCATGTCTCATTAAACCAGATATTGTCCTTGGGTTTAATGCAAATTTGCTTATTGGGGATAAAGGACCGCATTCCCAATAATACAATTTCTTCAACCATTTTGGCTGCGGCATTTATGTTTCTATCAAGAAAACACAATTTCCAATTGAAGTGGGCGAAAAATTCATTTAATCCACTCCAGTTAGCTTTATCATACATCCACACTAGGCGCTTCGGGGCTAAGAGCGAAGCATTGCGGATAGAAGAGTATGAGAAAGACGCCAAAATGGTACAATGGTCCGAGTTTCCAAGAGGTGCGTGCATTTCAACATCATATTTTTCATGATGTGAAGTGAGAAAAAGGTCTAGAGTATTGAGAGCTTGCCCCGCAACGCAGGGGATATGCGTTGGTTCATGCACTAATTGAGTCAAGTTATTAGACTCGGCAAAGAGCTCGACAAATAAGCCTTCAGGAGTTGTGTGGCTGGAATGGCGTAGCCAATTGGAATTATGAATATTGAAATCACCAGCAACTACAATTTCACTATTCGGATACGATTCCAGAATCTGAGAAATAGAATCAGAGAGAAGATCAAACTTGTTATAAGTAAAATCTCTCCCTGAATTCGGGCTCCTATATAGGAAGCAGAAGTGCAGAATGTGCGACTGGATATTGAATTTAACCCACATGGAGCTAAATTCGGCATCCGTCGTGTATAGTTGTTGCTGGCACTGGTACGCAACATTACTGCACACATAAATGGCAAGACCCCTGTGAGGAGAGAATAATGGCAGTAGGTGGTAACCAGGGATGTGAAAATCCAGTGGATCTGCATCCCCACACACCTGGGTTTCACCTAGTGCCATTACATGGGGTTTATGGAGGTTAACAAACGCGTATGCAGCAAAAAAGTTCGCCCTGAGCCCGCGCACGTTGCAGAAGGCTATACGAAATTTGTCCAGCACCATGGCCCAGGTGGGTTAAAGGACAAGGAAAGTAGCCGCGAATATGATCTGCCGCACTAAGAAATTGATTTTGCTCTGTGGTAAGTTTTATACCTTTACCACAGAATAATCAATTTCTCAGTGTCGAACAAGACCGCATGTAGCGCCACTGAATAAATGAAATGAAATGAATACGGACGGAGGAGGGAGACACGGAAAGAGAACCACAAACAACACCACGCGAGCAGAATTTAATGCGGCGGACGGCGAGTTAACGGCATTTTAAGATGCGGTGATTTGTTTCGTTGCGTTTTAGGTAATTTTTAAATAATTATTAGTTGTCAATTTGTTTGTTGGCACACGCGCGGTAGCTGACACCGTGTAAAAAAAAAAAAAACAAACACAACAGGCGGACGAACATTAATACACGCGCGAGACGGATAAAAACATTAAACACCGGGAGCACAAAAAGGCACGTCTGCCCACGCGTAGCTGTGTTGACACTCCACCATGCCGTCGGACTGGGGATGCAAAGGACAGGTGCGAGTTTTCCTTATTCCTAGTAGCTCACACACTTCCTTTAATACCAGAGACTCGAAATTCCGGCCTTGATCCGAGTGCAACTCCAGTGGAACTCCAAATCTGGCCACCCAGTTGTTTACCAGCATTTCCGCGACCGTGATGCCTAGGTGCCCTCCGCTGGAGTCGTTATGGTATGCCTCGACCACCTCGTTGATCCTGCATTTCGGGACTACAATCAGGGAATTGCTGGTCCGGCCATCCTCACTCTCCCACTCGCGGTATAGGCAACCATCAGACAGCCGCAGACTTTGCCACTGCGCCCAGTAAGCCTTCGCAATCGGGCTCTCACCGGCCATCTCCTGCCAGTCTGGACGTGCGCTTTGCTCCTTGCCTTCAATGATTTTTTTAAGATCCTTATCCTCGCGCTGGTCCTTTTGTATCCTCTCCGCAGACCACTATTCCTCTGGCATAACGCTGACCAACCGGACGTCCACTATCTGTTCTTTGCTTTCGGCTCGCGAACAATGCCTGCATTCGGTTTTGCACGAACGGCGTGACAAGGCATCGGCATTTCCATGGCTGCTAACCTTGCGATGCTCTACCGTGTAGTCGTAGCTCTGCAGCCGCTCGATCCACCGCGCCAATTGGCCTTCCGGATCTTTAAAGTTCAGGAGCCATTTCAATGCCGCATGATCTGTGCGCAGGCGAAACTTTTGTCCATACAGGAATTTGTGGAAGTGTTTCACGCATTCCAATACTGCGAGCAACTCCCTTCGTGTCACACAGTAGTTGCGTTCAGGCTTTGACAAAATTTTGCTGTAGTAGGCTATCACTTGTTCTTGGCCATCTATTATCTGTGACAGCACACCACCAATACTATGCCCACTTGCATCTGTATCCAGTACAAACATCTCTCCAAGCACGGGGAAGGCCAGAATTGGAGCAGTTCACAATTTTTTCTTCAGTCGTGCAAAAGCCTGCTCCTGTTCTTCACCCCACGCGAAGGCTTGATTCTTTTTCGTCAGTTTGTGCAAGCTGCCGGCTATGTTCGCAAATCCTGGAACGAATCTTCGGTAATATGTGCACAGGCCCAGGAAACTGCGGAGTTCGTGTAGATTGCGTGGTCGGGGCCACTCCTTCACCGCCGTGATCTTACCTTCGTCCGTATGTACTCCGCGAGCGGAAACCGTGTGGCCCAGATACTTGACCTCTTTTTGAAACAACGAGCACTTCTTTGGGTTGAGTTTAAGGCCGACGTTTTGTTTTCGCCCAAATACCTCCTTCAGCTTTTCCAGGTGGTCGTCGAAGCTTTTGCCCATCACGATTATGTCGTCGAGGTATACCAGACACGTCCGCCAATGCAGCCCTTTCAGCACACGTTCCATTAGCCGCTCGAATGTTGCTGGTGCGTTGCAGAGTCCAAACGGCATGACGGTGAACTGCCACAAACCGTAGCCAACACTAAAAGCTGTTTTCTCCTTGTCCTTGTCTGCAAGCTCCACCTGCCAATAGCCGCTGCGTAAGTCGAGTGTGGAAAACCACTGTGTGCCTGACAGTGTGTCCAGGCTGTCATCGATCCGAGGTAGTGGATAGCTGTCCTTCTTGGTCACGTCATTGAGCTTTCGATAGTCCACACAAACTCGGGTACTGCCATCCTTTTTCCTGACTAGCACGATCGGCGAGCACCCAGGACTGACGAAGGCTCTATGACCTTTTCTTTATGCATGTTTTCAATCAAATTTGTGACCTCTTCCCTCTTGGCCAGAGGAACTCGTCTTGGCGGTTGGCGGATTGGTTTCGCACTTCCGGTGTCGATGTTGTGTTTCACTATGGCTGTTCTTCCGCCCGCTTCCGTTGCAAATATGGACCCATCGTGCTGTAGGAGTGACCGTGCCTTCTGTTTCTGCTCGGCTGTCAATTCGCTGCTCCACTGGTTCTGCGGTATGGCGTCTATGTTAGAACCGTTTCTCTTGCTTCCTCCGGGTGGACTGCTTTCGCAATTGACAACTGCTTCAGCCTCTCTACACTCGCCAATGACCGCATCTTTTTCGATATATCTGGGTGTGTTTAGTGGGTTGAGTATCCTGACTGGTATTTTGCCATTTTTTGGTTCCACTAATGTACGTCCGATAATTATGTTGTCGTATCCTTGTTTTGGCGCTTCTACAACCCACAGCCGACTTGTCCCATCGTCCTCGTCCACCTTTGCCCACACAATCGCCTCGGAATTCGCTGGTATCTTCTGGTGTTGACACGAGACAACTTTCCTTACCGCCACGCTTCGCTCATAGCCGGTGTGCAGGGGGAATTCAACGTTGGCATACCTCAGCACATTTTCCTTCAGGTCCAGCGTAAAACCGTGCCTAATCATGAATTCCACGCCGATAATCACGTCGTCCATTATATCCGCGACGATGAACTCATGTTCCAGGCTGCTGGTGCCGATAGCAACTGTTTTTGTTACTTTTCCTCTTACCGGCGCACGCTCGCCAGTCGCAGTCCTTACCTGTATGCCATGCAGCGGTTCCCAGTTCCTCAGGATCTTCCTTTTTATGATCGAATATGACGCTCCAGTATCCAGTGTCAACACGAACAACTTTCCATCTATCTTTCCTTTAAGCGTCAAGCTGCTGGGTTGTCGTTTCAACTGTGAGACAAGGACGGTAGGGCAGCAGGTTGTGGGGATCAGCTCACGCCCCTTTGGGCTGACCCGTTTTATTTTAACGACTCGTCGTCCTCAGCCCTGCGCTTGTTGGCTGGGCCTCTATTGTCAGTATTACTCGCTTCAGGCGATTGCGAACGAGAACGGGCACGCCTCTTTCGTTGGCGGCAGTCTCGTGCTATGTGACCCTGCTTGCCACATGTCCAGCAAACAACTTTAGAGGAGACAACCCGTGGCCTGCCCGGTGTCTCAGAGCTTATGGCCTGGTTCGAAATGTCGCTGTCCGGCTGGATTTGGCGTATCCTTGCAGGTGCATACCGAGTGCCTCCAATCCATGTCGCCTCATATGTCATCGCGCTGGTCACCGTCTCCTTAATTGTCGGCTTCCCCATCATCAACGTCCATCATATGTCTGCAGCGCCTCGCTGGCTCTCTGCCTGCGGTTCTTCAGCTCACAGTAGTACAGCGTATGGTTGTACTCGTTGCTGTACTTCACTGCCAACGCTCTCATAACGGCCTCGTAATCACTTCTCGAACAATCCGGAACTGATTTCATTACCTCAGCCGCAGGACCTTTCAGCGCCAGAGCCAATCTCCGACCCTTCCTGATATCGGTCCAGTGATTTTCCAAAGCAGCTAAGTCGAATTGCAGTTTAAATGTATCGAACGGCGTTGCACCATCATAAGTAGGCACTTCTGTTCGGGTGGCGAAACTTTCCAGAACCGGCGGCAAACATTCTCGTGGCTGTACTTCTCTAAGCCGCTCGTCGATTTTTCTGTTTACCGAATCCTCCAGACTGTCAACTCGTTTGTCTAAATGTTCTACTCGCGTCTCCAGGTGCTCAATTTTCCCATTAATCCTGTCTGAAATTTCTTCAACTTTCTGCTCCAAACAAATTTCGAGATTCGCAGTTTCCAGCTTCGCTGCCATTTCTCGATTCGCCGTTTCCATTTGCGCCGACATGCCTTTGAGTGCAGCCATTAGTTGGCTCATGTCCAACGCTTGTATTGGCGCAGCCGCTGCAGCTGTACTCTGTAGCGAAGCAGCACCAGCAGGCGACTCCTCCACCTTGGCCGACGCCTCTAGTTCTTGCGCTCCGAACTCGTGCACAGTCCAATCGACACCTCGTGCCTCACATGCTTCTCGCAAGCGCAACTGCAATTCCACCTTTCCGCCAGCAGTCGGCAAATTCCAGGCAGCCAGCTCCTTCTTCAGCTGGTCCACCTTCAGCAGCTCGAGTTTAACCATGTCTGCGTTTTTATAATTTTTTGTTTATCTTCAGTAACACAATCCGAATTTCTGACACCAAATGTTACGGAAATGACTTCATAGGTTCGTTTTGATTGGTTTTGAAAATAAAACAACTTCAAGTACTCAGCAAAAATCAACAATCACTTTATTTACAGATTCACACTTCGCTTGTATCTACACTTGTTACCACTTTGCTTGCTCAACACAGACTCGACCCACTGCGCTGCACACTGCTGCTTTTATACCAGTTTTCTTATCGCGCCGAAGTTTCTTGCAACTTCCAATTGGAAAATGCTCGACCATTCTCGCACAGTCCATTTCTCGCGAACCTTGCCATATCGGACTATACCAAGCGAATTATACCAGTTTGCCGTACTTCACAGTGCATGCCTAAAAGTATGCTTGCAAAAGCGTTCATGCACAGCACAAAGTGCCTTTTCGTTTCAATATTATTTCACACTCTAAAAGTTGCTCAACTTTGATGGGCTCTACAAGCAAAACTATTTGTCCAATTTAGTTAATGTTTTCGGATTTCTTAGGTCCAAGCATTTATCTATCGGACAAGTATAACAGTTTAGCCCAAATCGAACATGACAAAATCAACTTTTGCAACCTACGTCGGCAGAATCAGCCACTGTGCGACGTCACAAATCCGATCGTATGGGGGACACCCTCTGGTGGTGAATTTCTGAACCTTAATTAATTTTGTTTGTATAGTTTTTTGTACACCAATACCTCGCTTTGCGTCGTTTCGTTTTGCGTTCTTTCAAAGTTGCGTCGCTGCTGAATTAGTACTAATTTTCACTGTGCGTCGTTAGATTTTCGTAGTTGCGTTGTTTTGGGTTTGAGTCTTGCATTTTTTTTTAATTCTCTTTTTTTTTCTAAAAGATAGCACGTCTTTTGTTTCTAATTACGCCATGCCATAAAAACTCGGGGATTCCCTTTCTAACTTTTTTGAAAGAAAGCCGACTTACGACAACAGCCACTATGGACTCATCAGACAGTGATTCATTTTTATTTTGTTTTTATAAATTAATTGAATATTTTATTTTGTTTTAATTAAATTTGTTTTTTTTTTGTTTTTTTATGTATGTAATAACATTTTATGTTATTTTTGTTTTTTAAATGTTTACTTTGTTCAATTTTCTTTTTAAAAAGTAGTATTTTCGTAACCCTGGAACCTATCTTCGATCTTTACATGGTTTGCTATAGGAAATCATAATTCACTTTGCGTCGATTTTTTTTGGAACGTAACCACGACGCAAAGTGAGGTATGGGTGTACTCAAGAATGTTGGCGATCGCTGAATAAATCATTGAAATCGGTTCAGTAGTTTCCGAGATGCGATGTTTTCTCGCTTACTTAACTACTAAACTTGCAAATGGGTAGCCAATAGCATAGAAAATGGCCAGTTTTGTATGGCAGCCCCCTTAAGACTTGGAGTTAGCGGGTAGGTATATTTTGAAGAAACATTTGGAAGAGAAAATAAATCGGTTTCGGTCATTCATTTGATACATCTGGATGCAACTTGGGAGCAATGGGAGCCTATTTTATAAAAACGACCATTTTGTATGGGAGCCCCATTAAGGGTTGGAGATAGGGTAAAAATATATTTGAAAGAAATGTTCAGTAGAGAAAACTAGTGGTCCTTCATATATTTTAACCCTCTAAGAGCAACTTCTAACCAGGTGTGGAGCAATTTGTCGAATTTCCCAGCTTTTATGTGAACTTTGACCTCGATGCGACGCCATTTAGCCCCACCCTAGCCCCAAAATTGTTTGGCTCATGCACTTTTTCACCAAACCGCATAAAATAAGAGGTTGCAGAGCATCGAAATCCAAAAATTGTGCACTAAATCCAGTCTATTGTACATACTTATATCTAGAGTCCGACCGATACCAAATTTTTTGGCCGATGCCGATTCCATAGAAAAAAAAAACACGAATGAATTCAATCACAAACACAGCTTATTTTATAAAACAACAAAAGGAACTATTACATATATAGTACATTTCATCACATTCATCACAAATTAATAAACAAAAACGAGAAAATAAACAACTAAAAACTAAATAAAATTACAAGAAAATTCAGAATTTAAATACATTCAACTAAAATTTCCCCCAAATTTATAACACATCAAATTAATATTTCATGAAAATTGCTCATTCTATTTGGCACAAGCAATTAACAAAAGACCCAATAGCCAATATAGCTGAACAAGGTGTTGATGTAGCAAAAATAGATTAAAAATATCTGTAAAATATATTTGTCATAAAATTCAAACAAATCTAAGGAGAAACCCCCTAATCAGGCAACACTGGGTTGTAACGTATAATAAAAATGTAATAAATATACAAAGCGAGATATGAAAAAGAAAGACAGTGCGATTCAGCTGCAAATAAAAACAAACAAGAAATGAAAGCAGGAAAATCGAACAAAAAAACCCGATGTGGCATCGGCCAAAAAAAGCCGATGTGGCATCGGCCAAAAAAGGCCGAAGCCGATGCCGATTCTTTTTTTTTTTTGCCGATGCCGATACTAGCCGATGCCGATACCAATTTTATTGGCCGATACTAGCCGATGCCGATGACGATTAATCGGTCGGACTCTACTTATATCCGACTACTGCAAGAATTTTACTTCAGAATGGGTAAATGACGAATACTGGGACAGTAAATTTAAAGTCCTAGATTTTCTTATTTTAGGGCCTTTACGCAAGCATTATACACTCCGCGACACTTGATTACGATCACTTTAACTTTTTCGATAAATTTTTTTCATACATTTTTATCGAAAAAATTTAAATGGGAATATGTTTTGTTAACACATTGGAATAATGTCCTACGGGGTCGTTAACAAACTCATAAAATCTAACGGTATATTACCGTTTGTGGTTATTTGGGACCATGCAAGCGCGACACTTGGTTACGATCACTTCAAAAAACCATACAAAAACAAAGTATATGATTGCTTTCTAATGTTTTATTTACACTAATATTTTGATGGGCCTCCGTTATTACGAACCACTTCGAAAAGCCTTTCTGGTAAAGAGTCGTACAAACTTTTTATGTAAGAATTCGTTATTGATAGAAAATCATCTTCAATGGCTTCTGCAAGGTTCAGCGCGTTGTGAAATTGCCTCCCTTCTGCGTAAACACGTCGGGACAACCATCCCCAAACGTTTTCTATTATATTAAGATCAGGCGACAAAGCTGGCCATCCCTATACTTTAACATTGTTTGCAGAAAACCACCGATTTACTTGTCTAGGCGTATGAATAGGCGCATTATCTTGTTGGTACATCCACTCTTGACCCTCAAATATTTCATTAAAGTTTACAACTTCTGTCTGCATGAGTTCAATATAGTCCGATGACGTTTGGCGACCTTGCAAAACAATAAAACTAATAGGTCCACGTGAAGAAATTGCCACCCATACCATTACAGCACCCACTGAAGAGTCGCGACGGGACAAAAATCGCTCCGATGCACAGAGGGCGAAATGGTCAATCTAGCGGAACTTAATTCAAAATTTTAAGTTTAGATTTGCTCATTTTTTCTATTGTTCTGTTTACTAATACCCTAGAGAGTTTATCGATGTTTTCCATTTTGCTTTGATTTTTATATTCGCACAGCTATGAGCTTTCAAACACAACATATATTGGAGCAAGTGCACCAACATAGTTTCGCGCGCTTGCACAGTGCACTTGTTTTATTCCAAAAGTATTTCGTCAATTATTGGGATTCGTGTCTGTCTGTTAAAACAAAAATAAATTGAAACATCGCTGAAACAGAAAGATGGCGGCTGCTGTGGAAGTGACCAGCCATCGCTGTTCAACAAGCACTCCAGAGCCAGTATAAGGAAAAGCAAAACGGACGGACCATCGTCCATCTCGAATTGCTCGTCCTTACCTTTCTGCTTCACAGCTGATCGCAAATGAGGAAGATTGGCGCGTGCAGCGCTTTTTAATACTACAACGAGAAGAGCTTTTGCACAGGAGATGAATATAATTACATTTGTGACACTTAAAAATAGATTGATTACAATCATGGTTGCCACAATTGGTAACTTTCTACCAAAATTGGTAACTTTTAAACTGTTTGGTAACTTGGTAACTTTATTTTCATTTTGGTAACTCTTGCAACCAAAAATTGATTTGAAGTAATAGACAAGAAAATTTGTTTTTTATTTATAAATTTATATCACACCTTGTTTTATACATTAAATACGCAGCACTGGCAACAGTGCCTTCAGCCCGGTTCAATGGCAGCATTGTTGGCACACTTCTACTATTTGATTAACTAACATCGACCAACATTGCGAACGTTTTGTAATACAGTTGAAAATGAGTATTCCAGGATTAATATTGAATTTGATTTGACATTTAGGCTGTCTTCTTAAACGTCAGTTGTTTTGCAAAAGTATAGGGTGTTTTTTTTAGAGGTATAGAACTTCGAATTGAAATAAAACACAAGAAAATCGTTTTAATGTCCATCAATTTGGCTTTATTGGAAGGATAATTTTATGCCATTAATGTTTAAATATGATTTCGGGCATGTGGCCGCCGCGGCTGGCTCGAATAAAGCCAATTCTACAGGTCCAATTTTCAGTTGATGGACAAAGCTCCAATTGCTGTGCACGGTGGCGAATCGATTCATTCGGGTCCTCTTCAACATTTTGCTCTACAGCGGCAATTGTTTCTTCGGTGCGCACTGTTCGACGTCTCTGCGGATGCGTATTATCACTTAGAGTAAACGTAGTGCGAAAACGACCCATGGTTAACCAAATTAATTGCTCTGATGGACCATAAAATGGACGGAGCTTGCGGTAAACTTCGCGAACTGAACCATTATTTTCGAAATAAATTTGCACGATTTGCAAGCGTTGTTCTTTTGTCAACCTGTTCATGATGAAATGGCAAACCAAACTGAACATAAATGACATTAGAGTTGCCAGATTTGACCACAAAATGCCAGTTTTATCTCTATTCGAAAAACAAACCTCTAAAAAAACACCCTATACAAAGCATCATGTTAGTAAACATAAAATGCAACAGTGTTACAATGCATCGTGTTCGTGAACGCATCCAGGACATAGGGCAGCCACTTTGCAATTTGGTTATGGAAAATTTAATGAAAAGGATATGGTCGTGTAAGCGTGGTCGTGGTGGCCATTTGGCTGATGTTGTTTTTCATTATTAACGGCATACCTTCCTCTTTATTATGAAATAAACATCCGATCATGTATCTCACAAAATGCCATTTTTCTTTGAATACCAAAATAACACCTCTTGTTGGAAAACCCTGTAGTTTGAGTTTAATTTCGTAAAATACTTTTACTACTATACATTTAGTAATTTTTACTACCACTATATAATTGAGACCCACAAATAAGCATTGTTGCCGCTAAGTTTCAGTAAAGAAATGGACTGAGCTTGAACCAAATTTAAATTATATGGGCGGTGCCACGCCCCCTTATTCAATACCCGCACAATGCTCTCTGTCGAAAGAAAAAATGATGGTAGGCTCGTATTAAGTTTCATTGCTGTGCGACTTATAGTTCAGCGGAATATTTAGGTCCCAAAAAATGTGCCCGCCCCGTTGTCCAACGCCCATCAAATATTACCAGTAGAACGACTCATCTATGGGACGAAAGGTTACTAAATTTCAGTGTTGTACAACTTACAATTTCGAAGATATTCTATATTAAATATTTGGCTTGTATGGGTTCCCTCTGTCGAAGGACATGACTAAAAAGTAAGTTCGTAGTGAATTTAATTTATGTGTGACTTATGGTTCCACAGTTATCGTGTGAAAATGTTCAGAATTCACGGTCAAATATGGCAGAGATTTCCGACATTTCCAAAAGATTTCCCGGAATTTTCTTTTCGCACGAACCTGAACTGACTTAATACGAATCCAAAAAAAAACTCCATGGAAATCGGTCAGTCCGCTTGAGCGTGATTCGCTTACACACATACATCCACGTTCTTTTATATATATTGATGGCAACCCTACTTTAAAGTAGGCGGACCATGCCCATATGCATACCAGTTATCAGGTAAAACACCAGCAGTATCTGTGCAAAATTTCACCACGATATCGTTACGCATTCAAGAGTTATTAATTAAGTTCCGCTAGATTGACCATTTCGCCCACTGTGCGATGTTCGCAAATCGTGAAAATAATATTGGGAGCCGTCTGGCCCATCCAACAAAAATTTTTTTTTTTCGAAAAAATAACTGACTGCCATTCGTTTCGCCAATGTAAGTGAGCCCTCGAAAACTCCAAGTAAATGTGGTTTTTTCTTGAATTTCTTGCGTTGCAAGTTCGGGCACCCTCTCAGAACACCAACTTTCTCGTTGATTCGAGAAGCAGTTGCTGCAGAATTCGCTGCTTCTCGTAGATTTTCTCGAAGCTCGCGTGAGTTATATTATGTTGGTTACCATTAGTTTGATAGTTATAGAAAGTTGGTTTTATAAATAAATTCGTTTTGTTTCATTTATCTTGATCGGCCAGGACTTTATTTAGTATCTCGTTGTATCTCTTATATCGCAATTTTGCATAAGTTGTAACTCTACGGCATTTTTTATTATTATTGTATCTTCTGAAATTTCTTTAATTTGTGTTTTATTATTAACTTTAAATGTACAATCGTCTGAAAAAATACAACTTTGACTTATTTTTTAATTCTTAAAATCAACATTTTCTTTATATTCATAATTTTGGTTTTGTATTGTTACAATTGTTGTGTCTCTTTCGTTTATTTCGAATTGATTTTTGTTGGGTAATGCTGTAATAATTTGTGAGTGCGTGATAATATAATTTCTAGGTATTGTTATCGCTATTATAATTGACTCATTTTTATAGGTTAGTATTCCAATTTTCGATCATTTTAATTTATAAAAGTCGATATCGAACAGGTCTATTTCTTCTTTAGTTAATATTCCTGGATGAATTATGTTAACACTTCGTTCAATAATGTGTGTGACTGACATATAGATGGCGGCACTAATACTAAATCAATATTTTTTTCGAAATTGTGAACCTTTTTAGGCTTACTGTCAAAATTATATGTCAATCCGACCATTAGTTTACAAGTTACAGTGCTTTAAGTGACACTACTTTTGAGTTTTCAAAAAAAATGAATTCAAAGCAATTCCGTGTGCTGATTTATCATTGTTTTTTAATGAAAAAAAATACTGTTCAAGGCCAGGAATGGCTTGAAAAACATTATTCGGACTCTGCTCCATCAAAAAGAACCATTTGTTATTGGTATGCCGAATTCAAACATGGTCGTACAGACACCGATGACATTCCATCTACTGGACGGCCAAATGACGCTGTTATTCCGGAAAACGTTGAAAAAACACTGAAAATCATTATGTCCGACCGTAAAGTGAAAGTGGGGGAGATTGCTGACATTCTAAAGATATCAGCAGGCAGTGTACACTAGGGTGGAGTGAAAAAATCGATTTTAAAATTTTTAGAAGCTAGTATATTGGAAATGTGCCAAATGCCCATAGTACCAATCCTGCAAAATTATATTAGTTTCTAACAACTCCTTGATCGCCCATCACCTAATTGAAATAATTGTTTTTAATACTTTTTTCACTTTTGTCGAAAGAAGTGAAAGTCGTAATTTCAACTCAGTTAAGGATTCAAAATAAATCTCAGTAGCCTTTGCTTTAGGTTTGCGATTTTTAAGTTATTTATTGTAGCAGTCCTGTTTGAGCGAATAAAATATTACAAATTACAATTCGCGTTTTAATCGTTGGAATGTGGCAAACCCCGCTAGTTCTATTCTGTTTATGATTGTTGAATGTTGACAATTTCCTTGTGAAGTGACCGATTCGAATTAAACTTGTGACGTTACAACAAAAAACGTTAAACGTTAAACAAAAAAAAAAGGTGAGTACCTGAACTTGTGCGCAAAAACGTGGGGCAGTGAAGGGTTACTAGTTATTTCTTTATATTTTTAAAGAGATGGCAGTTACAAGAGACAAAGTTTCGTGCGTGATATTTGGCGCTCCACGAAACCTGCCGACCAATACTCTGCCGACCTACACCGATCTCATGAAGAAATATATTCAACTTCGACAAGACCTGAAGACGGACAATGGTAAATACCCATCATTTTTTGACATATCTCACAAACTGTGCTATGAAGTTGAAGAGATATGGCAAAGGGCCTCACTTCCAACAGTAACGCATGCACAAGCGATAGAAAAACTTAGATCGTTCCACGACAAATACAACACAATGCTAAAGGTCAACAAAGGTAAAAAGAAGCAACCAAACTACCAACGAAGATTATCGGACTTTCGTGACAAAGCTAACACTCTGTTTGATCTCAGCAAATGCAAGTGCTCCGATATGGTGGCCAATTGCAAATGTGCGAAACACAACAAAATTCCGGCAAACGAACGGCAGTTCCTTCAAGACCAGAGAGGGCCAAGAAAGATGATAATCGGTGGTACAGATCAAGTGGTAACATCAAAATTGAAGAGAAAAGCTGAAAGAGAGGAAGCAAATCTCAAACGAATGAAGATTAAGAAGATCGATGACGATGCGAGCAAAAGTCAACCCTATTCTGCCGAAAGTTCCGAATACGACACGGACTCGTTTGACAGTGCCACTGTCGATAATTACATCCCAGATAGAGAATCACTCAAAACTAAGCCAAATCAGGATCGCGAGTGCCAAAATATGACTATCTCTCTACCTTCCCTCGCTATAGCTTGCGATCGGACCGGAGTTTCGGACAGATCGGCTGCTGTATTAGCAACATCAGTTCTGCATGATCTTGGTCTCGTATCACCCAACGACCGATCCAAAGTAATCGACCGAAGCAAAATCCGTCGAGAACGCAGTAAACTTCGAAAGGAACTGAGGCAGAATGAATACGTCCACACTCACAAGGGCATAGATGGACTATTTTTTGATGGCCGCAAGGATAAAACTTTAACACAAGTCCTCGCCGTCGACAACAAGTACCACAGAAAAACCATATCGGAAGAACACATAACCATCGTCGCAGAGCCGGGTTCTTCGTACTTCAACCATACGTCTCCGCCATCAGGCTGCAGCAAAGACATAGCTGAGTCATTAGTCGCTAGTTTCAAAGAGCGAAATGCGAAGACAGATAATATTAAAGTTGTCGGGTGTGACGGCACAAACGTAAACACGGGACAAAAATCGGGCGTTATCCGGCGACTGGAAGAAACACTGGAGAGACCGCTGCAGTGGCTGATATGTCTACTCCATGCCAATGAGCTGCCCTTGCGTAATCTATTCCAGTCACTCGATGGCGGGACGACAGGCCCACACGGATTCTCTGGATCTATCGGAAAGCGGCTAATGACGTGTAGCGAACAGCCTGTCTCCTCATTTCAGCCAGTAAAACTGACCGAACAACTCTCCAATGTGAACCCAAATGAGTTGAGCACAGATCAGCGGTATCTTCTGGAAATGTGCAATAGCATCAGCAAAGGTGAATGTAGCCTCGATCTGGCAGTGCGGAACCCTGGGTGCCTGAATCATTCACGATGGCTAACGACGGCCAATCGAATCCTCCGATTGTATGTCAGCGACAAGAAACCGTCCAGGAATCTGAAGACTTTGGTAACGTTTATCATTCGCGTGTATGCTCCGATGTGGTTTAGCATAAAATCCCAGCCATCATGCAAAGAGGGAGCTAGGCACATTCACCAGATGCTCGTCAAGTCACGTTACCTCAGCCCTAGACTCAAGGGAATCGTTGACCCCGTTATTCACCGTAACGCGTACTTTGCTCACCCGGAGAATGTGCTCCTGGCCATGATGACGGACCATCGACCACATATACGTGAACTGGGCTTACGACGAGTGATGAAGGCCAGAGCTACAGCAGTCCCCAGTGGACAAATACGGAGGTTCAAGGTTCCTGCAAAACTTAACTTCGACGCCGTGGAATACTTCGACATGATTGACTGGGCAGTCTGCCCTATTTCGGAACCTCCCGTCATCAAAGCCATGACAGACGCTGAGCTCACGGATCTCATCACGACAGAGGTGACTCCAACTGTCATCTTTCCAAAGTTCCCCTGCCACACACAAGCAGTTGAAAGACACGTAAAGCTGGTGACCGAGGCGGCGATAGCGGTCTGTGGACAAAAATCGCGAGATGGGTTCATCCGTGCACGCATTGCTTCTCGTCAGCAAATGCCGGCGTTCGAGTCGAAACGTGATTTTTGTCACTTCACCCTGTAACCATGTATTTATAACTTTGACATGATTAAATATTGTAATTAAAAGCGTATTTGATTTTTAATTGAATTTTAAGATGACTATCTTTAATGTCGCGTAATACTGTGAAATTAAATGCTGCGATGGGAGATCAAAAAATTGTTTAATTTCTTTTTAATTTTTACACAGCTTTATATTGATGTATTGGCACATTTTGAGATATCTAGCTAATTGATATTCCAAAAAAAATTTTTTTTTGCCATTTTCACTCCAGCCTAGTGTACACACCATAATACACGAACATTTGGTTATGAAAAAGGTGTTTTCGAAATGGGTGCCGCGTTTGCTCACACCGGAGCAAAAACAACAACGAATCTATGATTCAAAGAGCTGTTTGGACATGTTTACGCGCAACAAGTAGGAGTTTTTGCGTCGGTACATCACAATGGATGAAACATGGATCCACCATTTCACTCCAGAGTCAAATCGGCAGTCTGCTGAGTGGCATGCAACCGGTGAAAGCCGCCCAAAGCGTCCAAAGGCACAAACATCGGCTGGCAAGGTTATGGCGTCAGTATTTTGGGATGTGCACGGAATAATATTCATCGACTATCTTGAGAAAGGGAAAACAATCAATAGCGACTATTATATAGCGTTGTTGGAACGTTTGAAAGAAGAAATCGCGATTAAGCGGCCCCATATGAAGAAGAAAAAAGTGTTGTTTCACCAAGTCGATGAAAACGATGGCAAAAATGCATGAATTGGGCTTCGAATTGCTTCCTCATCCCCCGTATTCTCCAGATCTGGCCCCCAGCGACTACTGGCTCTTCGCAGACCTCAAAAAGATGTTCCGTGGTAAGAGATTTGGCTCAAATGATGAAGTAATCGCCGAAACTATTGTGGGTGGATTATAATTCATGGATTTTTCATGACGATAATGCTCCCTCGCACCGAGCCAACATTATCAACGATTTTAAGGCCAAACATTCAATAAATACCATCGAACAGCCACCGTATTCACCTGATCTTGCACCATGTGACTTTTTCCTGTTTCCCAAACTCAAATTACCACTCAGAGGAACGCGTTTTGAATCCATAGAAGACGTAAAACAGAATTCGCAGAGGGAACTCAAAGCCATACCGGAAAGCGCCTATAAACAATGTTTTGATGATTGGAAGAAACGTTGCCAACGTTTCTATCTGTGTATCGCTACGTATGTGTATCGCTTCTAATGGAGCATATTTTGAAGGAAATAAAATAAATATTGATGAAGATTAAGAATTTTGCGTTTTATTTAAAATTTCCGGAAACTTTTCGGTCACAATATATGTTGTTTTGTCCGGTCTATCCTGTCTTTTAAGATGGTTGGATCGATACTGTCTTTCGCGATTTTAGGTGAACATTTTATGGTTGAGTGATAGCGATCATTATAGTTACCTATAACGATCTGTATCCTCATTTCTGTTGAGAGGCTTGGATCCTCAATTCCTGTTAGTTTTTCTAACAGGGTTGAGTGTAACCTCTCAACGTCTGCGTTGCCTGTGTGACTGTTTGGTGTGGTTAGGTGTACTTCTACTCCTTCTGTATTTAAGAACTGTATCAACTGCTTGGCTCTGAATTCGTTGTCCATGATTATTTTTTTTGGTTTCCCGAATATTGCGAAATGTTCTATTATTATAGATTTCTTTGTTTTCCAGTTCCTATCTATAATGTTGTACCCGACTGCAAATTTTGTTAGCTTGTCAATCACTGTGACAAACGACTGTTTTTTAAAATGAAAAATGTCGATGTGAATTACTTCGTTTTTGTCGGTGGGTGTTTCGGTTAGCTGAAATTTTGGTCTGATTGGTTTCCTATCATATTTAATCTGTTGGCATTTTTGGCAGTTACTAATTATCAGTTGTATGTGCTCTTTTAGTTTTGGATAAAATATTTTATCCTTAAGCGTATTGTACGTCTCATTTATTCCACTATGCAGCGATTCATTATTGTGGTAGAGTGAGATTTGTTTATGTAACTCTTCTTCTTGTAGTATGTCCGATGCTCTCTTCGTACACTTTATAAATTGTAGTTTACTATTGCAAGAAAACATAGATATTAGTAAAAGTTGAACTTTGTGATAGTCTGATTCGGTGGTTTCTGAGAAAATTCCAACTTTGCCTCCTTTGCCTCCTTTGCCCTTTAATGTGCCTTTGTAAAATTGCTTTCATTTTCCATTGGATTAATTTGTATTATTTTTCTATTATGTATAGTTTGAATTTCAGCTTGGGGACTGTAGGTTAGTATGATTTGAATTTTATACTTGTTTACTATTTCTTCTTTTATTGCAAAGTGTTCTAATAATTCTTCCTCCGCAGAGTGAATTGTATCGGACATGTTCAAGTTCGATTCTTTATCGTTATTTTCGTTTATTTTCGGCGAATTCTCGAGGCGGCTTAGGAAATCTGCTACTACGTTATTTTTTCCACGCAGATATTCGATTTTATAATTATACTCCTGCAATTTTAAAAGCCACCTTTGATGGCGTTGGGAGAATTCCTTCCCTTTGTATTTGTTATTTAAGTACATAATTGGACAGTGGTCTGTGATGATTTTGAATTTGTTCCCATGTATATAGGGTCTAAAATAAGTGACTGCGTATACAATTGAGAGAAATTCTTTGTCCGTAGTGGCGTATTTTTGTTCATGATCATTAAGTGTTCTGGATATATAGCATACTGGATAACCTTGCTGAGATAACACAGCTCCAATTGCATAGTCACTAGCGTCAGTTGTAATTGTGAACTCTTTGTCATATTCTGGGAATTTCAAAATTGGATGGGAGGCAATCAAAGATTTTAAATTTTCGAAACTTGCAACATATTGGGGATCATTTATATTTATTTTACAGCCCTTTTTTAGATACTTTATCATTGGATAAGCGATCCTCGAATAGTCCTTAATGAACTTTCTGTAATATCCTGTTACTCCCAAAAATCCTTTTAGTTGTTTCTCAGTTTTTGGAATTGCTAATTCTTGAATGGTCGCAATTTTGTTTGGATTGGGCTTAATGCCCTCCTTGGTCAATATATGGCCTAGGAACTCAGTTTCTTTTTTTAGAAAGCTACATTTATCCACTTGAAGTTTTAAGTTATGTTCTTGTAGTCTATCGAAGATTTTTTGCAGCGAAATCATGTGTTCTTGTAATGATGTCGAAAAAATTAATATGTCGTCTAAGTATACGACACAGATTTTATTTATATATTCTCTTAGAATCTCATTCATGAATCTCTGAAAAGTGGCTGGGGCATTTTTTAACCCGAAAGGCATTCTAACATACTCGTATAGACCTGCCGGAGTAACAAATGCTGTTTTTTCGATATCCCTTTTTGCCATGAGAATTTGATGGTAACCTTTAGCCAAGTCTAGGGTGCTAAAGTACTGTGCTTTTCCTAGCTTGTCTAAGATTCCATGTATGTTCGGCAACGGGTATTTATCGTCAACAGTAATTTGGTTAAGTCTCCTGTAGTCAACCACCAAGCGAAATTTTTTATTTCCTGAATTATCGGTTTTCTTTGGCACTATTATAATAGGTGAGCTATACTTGCTCCTAC
Source organism: Melieria omissa (assembly GCA_963971225.1). Classification (NCBI taxonomy): domain Eukaryota; kingdom Metazoa; phylum Arthropoda; class Insecta; order Diptera; family Ulidiidae; genus Melieria; species Melieria omissa. The sequence continues at coordinate 66,831,153 of OZ020270.1, forward strand.
TTTTTCTTATTATGCCTTGACTTTCTAGTTCTTGAATTTGTTTCGTAGCTTCTTCTTCATGTTTTTGTGGTAGCCTATATAATCTTGAGTTAATTTGCTGATCTGTAGTCGTTTTTATTTCATGAACCACTGTTTGCGTATTTGTTAGTAGGTCCCCTTCTTTATATATTAGTTTTTCGTATTTTTTCAACAATTTTTCAACCCCTTGTCTTTCATCTGATTTGAGATGATCGAGTTGAATATTTTGAATTTTACATGTCTCCAATGAGTAAATCTGTTCTTCTACTGTTTTTGTATGGAATGGAATCCTAACACCATTGTGTAGTTCCATTTCCTTATTTTCAATGTCAATTATTTTTATATTTTTTAAAATAAAGTCGTTTCCTAATAGAAGGTCATATGGTTTTTCGAAGTCTAGTTTTAGCCATCGCATTCTGGCATTTTGGGGATATTGGAATTCTAACGGGCAAGGTGTCTTAACTTTTTCATTTGGCGCTCTTATTTCCCCATTCAGTGTACTGATTATTGTGTTATTTTTTTCTAGAACCGGTAAATTATACTTTTGAAAGCTTGCTTTTTTCATTATACTTATAGTAGAGCCCGGATCTACTAGTACACGCCATTTCTTATCAAAAATAGTGAGCGAGATTAAAATTTTATTTTGATTTTCCGAGGCTAATTCGTAAAAAATTCCTCGTTGTTATTTGCTTCTGTTCTGCTCATAGCATCGACCTCCATGGGTACTGGGCCATTTGAGCGCCTTGATTGGTGAGTGCCGTTCTGTATATTTTGTCTAGCGGAATTACCATAACCGGTATTATTAGGATATTGATTTGATGCATTATTTTGATTGTAATATTGCCCTGAATTTCCAGGCCGATAATCTGGTTGTCTTTGGGGGCTATTTGGGCGATAAGTATTTTGCCCTGAAAAGTTTGTATTTCTGTGGGGGTATCGTCCCGAATTATTTTGTGAATGATAATTGTTACAGTTGCGTTGTCCTGAATTACCTTGGGAACGATCGTTATTTTGCTCGTTAGCGTTTTGTCTCCTATAGTTGTTTCGTTCTTAATTGTTGTGTGTTCTGTAATTATTTTGGTTTCTGTTTCTTGTTAAAAGCATAGGATTTAAATTCCCTTCATCCAGCCCTATGAAACTGTATATTGCGTTGCTCATGTCTGTCCATGTCGCTATATTTCGAACCATATAGGCGAAGGTCCCAGCTGCTATTTGCTTTATCCTTTGGATAAGCATACCTGAAAATATTTCTTTCATTACCTCACCTTGTTCGCTTAGAGCGCTATATTCGGTAATGTTATCGATAATTTCTTTTGTTTTCCTATTTAGCTCGCTGATGCTTCCCACTCTTAGGTTCATTATGTTTACTGCCAAAAGATTTTTTGCCGATCCTAAGATTTTTAAGTCATAAATTATTTTGAAAACTAGTTGTCGTTGTCCTTCGTAGTCGGTCAGTATTCTCTCAACTGTTTCTATGAATGCTGGTAGTTTTCTTGCGTTGCCTTCGAATGGTTGTAAGTATTTGATGTCTTTTTCTACTGTTTGCCTAAGACTTCTCGTCTGCTGTATAGCGTTTTGTTGGAGTAGTTGCGTTATTGCTACCAGGCAACGTTCCATTTCGGTTGTACTATTTTGAGGCATCTTTCTTTATTTTAATTTTAATCTAACCCACTTAATTATTAGCTCACTTTATTATTTATTTATTGTATTTCTTTTATCGTTACAAACTTATTTATTCTATTTATTTATTTTTTATTATTTACCGTATAAATTGTTTGCCAGAATTTACGTTTTCTCGGCGTTTGGCATATAGAGCTCTTCCCCTCGCCGTTTGCTGTCGTGATCTTCGTCGTCTGGATCGTCGTCGCCCTCGTTCTACTGCACTGTCGTCTGCTCCTGTCCTGCTTCTTCAGCCTCCAATTTTTTTGCCCTCCACTAGGTTTCTGCTCGCACTTCCACTCGTCGTGATTCTTTCCTATTTGGCGATTCTTTATGCTTTACCACACTTTCTCTCCGTATTGGTCACAGTTGCAATGTATTTATTTTGTATAATTTAATAATGCAAAAAGCATGCTGCTGCAGTATAGAAATTGAACAACTGTTGCGTTGATTGTTGTTTCTGTCGTTTATATGATCAGGCTTTTGTTTTTATTACAATGTTTTTTTTTTCTCTCGAGGAATAAAAATGGATTGCAACAAAGTCTTTCCGTTTTATAGTACGAGAATCCAGTTTTCACAATTTTCACATACGGCTATGCCCGGCGTATATAATTATAATACATAATATAAAATTGAATTAATTGTTATGTTTTTGTTTTGTTTCGCTTTTTGTTTTTGCGTTTCGTGTAGGTTCAACCGCGACTGCGCCAGTTATATTATGTTGGTTACCATTAGTTTGATAGTTATAGAAAGTTGGTGTTATAAATAAAAGTCGTTTTGTTTCTTTTATCTTGATCGGCCAGGACTTTATTTAGTATCTCGTTGTCCGAGCTACCGGCTCGTCTCAAACCCAAAAATCGACTGACTTCTGCGATGCTGCTACAGATTTCTTCAGATCTTCTTGCATGCAACAGCATCGCAGCTGCACAGAGTCAGATATCTAAAATATGCTGACTCTGTGCATTCCTTCAAGTACCGACTCGCTGCCGTTAGGTTGCAGTTTAGTGCAACGAGTCGGTTCGTTTACGGGCAGGGTGTCCCCTGCCGTAACTCGTGTGGTCGTAGCCTTTGCAATGCGCCCTTTAGGCTTTTTGCCGTAGTTTTCTGGTAGTAGTTTTGAAAAAATTACTAATGACAGCAATACTTAGCCTTATCCTGTGAGCGATTTCGCGGTAAAAATAGTATTTTTCGTTGACTATAAGAATTTACCCTCTTTCTTTTTCGGTTAACGTTTTTCCGCTCCCCATTATGTTTAAATTCAACTGAAATAAGAACTGTACCAGAAAAAATCCTCACACAAGAACAAATTCATAGAAAATTAGCTTTAATAAAACTTAAACTTTAATTCCATTAATCAGTCACATACATACATTATTTTTAATTTCACATATTTTATTCTTAGATTAATCGTTATTCCTGTAAAAGCTGCGTACCTTTGCCTTGAGTCCTGCCATTAAGTTCAGCACAGTGGTTTCATCAATAGTCTTAGTCGCCTTATTCCATTTTCTTTTGAAATATTTAATGTCCTTTGCTGCTCCTCCTTCTTTTTTTAGTTCTGGTTTAATTATAGCTCAGTACAGCTCAATAGGCCTCAACATTGGGGTATTTGGGGGATTGCAATCTTTAGCAAGAAATTGTATATTATTTGCAGTATACCACTCCACAGTCTTCCTGGCATAATGGGAAGTTGCTAAATCGGGCCAAAATACTAATGAATCCCGGTAAGATTTAATAAAAGGCAAAATTTTTTTTCCAAACATTCTTTAATATAAATTTCTTGGTTAATAGTGCCTTGGGTAATAAAAGAATCGGTTTTCAAGCCACAAGAGCAAATTGCTTGCCAAACTGTGTATTTGGAGGGGATTTCATGTCAAGCGGACAACCCAAAAAAATGAATTTTGTTTATATTCTGGTCAGTTATACTTCTAGTAGACGTGGATGTGTACACCCAATTTTTTTCCGTATGATGTTTTTTTGCTGAGTTATGAGCTTTTAAATATTCACTAAGAATAAATTCATAAATTTTTCTATGCTTATTATCTGTATCAATTAATTTGTAAAAAAACTAATAAGTATTGTTTTTGATAGTAAAAAAGTTGTTGTTTTTTGCTTTTGTCGAATTCTAAATTTTAATTTTTTTTACGTATAGTAAACCGGAAGTGAAAATTTCAAATCGATTTTTGAAAAACTTCGACACTTTGTTTTTTAATTCTTTTAACTTAAATTAAAGCTTTAAATGTACTAACTCTCCCCAAAATTAAAACGTGATCTCCAACCGTTTAAGACTTAGAGCACATACAGTACATACACATAGCTGAAAATAATGGATTTTTACACGAAAGGTAGCAGCCTGTACCAATTACGCTCGTTCTGGTCAATAAACTTTGCCAAGTAGTCGAGTAGGGTCCGATTAAATCGCTCCACCATGCCGTCAGATTGGGGCCTCAACGGTGTCGTGCGAGTCTTCTCTGCTCCGAGCACTTCCATGGCACATCGAAATACTTCGGATTCAAAATTTCGCCCCTGATCTGAATGAAGAACGTGCGGTACGCCGTATCGAGAAAATACCTCACAAACCAGGGCATGCGCAAAAACTTCGGCAGTCGGGTCAGGCAATGATAGACACTCTGGCCACTTAGTAAAATAGTCCATTACGACCGCTATGTACCGATTTCCGGCATCCGCTTTTGGTAGGGGGCCCAGAATATCAATAGCCATACGCTCGAATGGCGCGCCGACCATAGACGGCTGCAACTTTCCTACAGTTAGTTGCCCCGGAACTTTTCTAGCGGCGCAAACATAACAGAATGCACACCACCGTTTAGCCAGACTCTCACTAACGTTCTCTCCACAATTTTAAATTGATCAAACATAGCCCACCACGGTTTGAGTTCGGGTTCTTCTTTCAAAATCTTCTCCTTCGAAGGCCGCGAACACTGTTTCACCCACTGCATTACCTGGTTCAAGTGCGTGTCAACGCGTTGACCGTCACGCTCTTCTGTTCGCGTGCAAGTGCGGCAATCTCCGCAAGGACGTCGAGCGAGGGCATCAGCGTTGCCATGCTTTGTACCTGCTCGGTGTTGAATGACGAAGCTATATTCCTGTAGGCGTTCTAACCAGCGAGCTACTTGACCTTCAGGGGAGTGAAAGTTGTATAGCCAACACAGAGAAGCGTGATCCGTGCGGAGAATAAACTCCCGTCCTAGCAGGTAGTGCCGGTAATGTGAAATACTAGCAACGACTGCCAACAGCTCCTTACGAGTAACGAAATAATTACGCTCGGCTTTGTCTAAGCTCCGACTGTAATACTCAATTACCTTCTCTTCTGCATTCTGTACCTGGCTGAGGACGGCTCCTATGCCAAAGTTCGAAGCGTCAGTATCCAATATAAACTGACTTCCCTCTTCCGGAAATGCCAAGATTGGAGCCGTGGTCAAGTGTTGTTTCAAGGCGTCAAAAGCATGCTGAGCCTCAGAACTCCATCGAAAATGTTTTTTTTAACTCCTTCAGCTCAGTCAGCGGCCGCGCGATTGTGGTGGAAAACCCCTTTACAAATTTTCGATAGTAGGAGCAGAGTCCCAAGAATGACTTCACTTCCGTTTTAGAGTCCGGGATTGGCCAGTTGACTACTTTTGCCGTTTTATCGGGGTTGACTTCCATACCGTTTCGTCCCACTATATGCCCTAAGTAGTGAACGCGTTGTTGAAAAAAATGGCATTTCGTTGGGCTCAACTTTAGGCCCGCATTGCGCAAACGACTCCATACTGCACGTAGGGCGACGAGGTGTTCCTCCGTCGTGCGAGAGGTCCAGGTAGACCAACGCGGTGCTCCATGGTAGGCCCTCGAATACTCCGTCTATTAAACGTTCAAAGGTCGCTGGGGCATTGCATAGTCCAAAGGGCATGACCTTAAATTGCCATAACCCTGATCCACATGCGAAGGCGTTTTTAGCCTTGGAGTCAGGATGCATTTCAACTTGCCAGTATCCACTTTGTAAATCCATCGTGGAGAACCAATGTGCGCCGCTTAGAGTGGATAGGATATCGTCAATCCGAGGCAGCGGGTACGAATCCTTCCGCGTAACGTCATTTAGACGGCAGTAGTCCACGCAAAATCTCACGGAGCCATCTTTTTTTCGCACGAGAACGATTGTGATGACCATGGGCTGGAGGACTTCTCTATCACGCCACGTGACGTCATCTCAGCTACCAAGTCAGCAACTACTTCGCTAACGGCTCTCGTCGGGGTGGCTGCCGAATGGGACGAGCCTCACCGGTATCGATTTGATGCTGCACCAGGCTGGTTCGCCCAAAATCGCGGTCTGCCAGGGACAGGTCCTCGGGTAAGATGATGCTCGTCGCGGAGTGGGTCGGTTCTACCGCACCAGACTGGTCGCTGACAATTTCAACATCGTGGGCTTGACCTAGGACAGTTCCTGCTGGAAGTTCGACTGGTTGTAAGTTGGCGTTGATGATTCGTATTGGCGTGGTTGCTTGTTGTGAATTTGACAGAGTCCGGCCAACGACTACGCCATCTGGTAAACTGCTTTCACACGTAGATGCTATCAAAACGGTCAGGGCATCATTTCTGGTAGGGCACGGCACCTGGATAAAGATGTCGGAGCGGGCGGGTAATTGTACCGGCACACTCAGAACGACGAGATCTTTTCTACGATGCGGTGGAGTGCATAACGACACTACTCCCCACGAGAATTCCATCCGGACATCTCTGAGATTGATAGTAGCTTGATACGCCAAAAAAAAGTCGAGTCCCAAAATAGCGGGAGTGTTGGCGTCGATCACCAGAAAAATGTGCTCAAAGCTATGTTGAACCAATTACAATTTTAATGTCGTCTCTTCCGTAGCGAAGAATTCTCCCCCTCCGGCCGCAAGTAAACGATGACACCGTGATAGAATGTGGTTTTCGCGCGGGATCAGGTGAGCCGGAATAAGGGATACTGCCGCTCCAGTATCAACGATGAAATCGCTAGGCTAGCCCTGGAGTATGGGGCGCACGGAAAGGCCGTGCTTCCCAACAGCACCTATGCAGTGTGACGATGGGTGTTGGTTGCTTGCTGTTGAGAGGGAATTGTTGGCTTTGGTAGATGATGGGGAAAGGGGGGTATTTTGACAGACGAGGCGTCAGCGGCTAATTCAGATTTCGTCGACTTTCGCTCACCAAAGCCGACAATTCCTCGTTTTCCTGCCGATTGTCAAAACTGCTGGCGCAGCGGTGGCGTTGCTGATTCCGCGGCTGGACAACAGGCTCGCCAATGGTGTACATAGGCCTTGAAAGATTACGCTCCGTTCTGGCGAAAATGTCTTGGGCTGCTGTCAGAGCGGCTTGGATCGAATGGGGCTGGCCCGCAACTACTAACCTCATCAGCTTTGAATCACGAATGCCATCGATGAACTGGTTTTTCAGAGTTTCCGCCACAAAAGGAGGCGGCGCTTAAGGAAATGCGGCCAATGCCAGCACCTCCAAGGCAGTTGCGTACTCAGTTAAACTTTCTTTGGGACCTTGAGTACGCAGTTTAAACTCCTGGTAGCTTACCTGAGCAGGCACAGTGAACCTCTCTTGGAGAAGTTGTCTTAATTGTTCCCAGGTCGGAGGTGGTGATAATGGCAAGGTGCTAATCAACCTTGACGCGTCTCCGCGTAGATTAGCAATAACCGCTATAACCTTTTCTGCTGAAGTCCAACCATAAAAATGAGCGGTGTGCTCAACAAGACATTCGTAATCGGACCATGATATTTTTCCATCATATGGCGAGATATCGTACTGACAAAATGGCCGACGCGATGGCGGTGGTGGCCACGGGGTCGGTGAAGCTGACAGTGGTGAAATATGGAGAGTGTTTTTGAGTTGATTCGTAAACGGTTGGTGCCCTACGAACACAACGCCGCTATCACCAAGTGCATTTTGTGTTCGTGGCTGCGAATGTACGTCAGTGCCCTGTTGTTGGGCCACGATCTGCCCAATTGTGGCGATGCTTGTCGAGCTCAGTTGAGGGCCCGAAAATGCAAGCGGCGCCGTGGTTGGGATGTGTGTAGCGGCGCAACTGTTAGCTGTAATATTAGGATTTACTATCCCGAAGTCTGCAATGGCTGTGCACACCGGCTGTGCGGCGTGCGTGAAAATTGGCTCAGCAAAACCGGACGAATTGCGCTGCGATGGCGGAGCGCCGTGATTGGACGTAGACACCGCGAAATTGGGTTGCTGGGCAGTTTCAGCCGTTAAGCGACTCACATCACGTTCTATTCCAGCCATACGGACCTCTAATTCCTGCTTCAGAGCTCGAAATTCATCCCGCAGCTAATGGAACTCACGCTGGGACGGTGAACGCTGTGGACGCATCAGGCCCGAAAGTTGGCTGTTCATAAACTCTGTGAAGCTGGAAAACTGGTGTTGGATGCCGTGTTGAATCTGCTGTTGGGATGAGTTACCAGAACTCCAGTCCGTTCACCCCACACTTGACACCAGTGTTGCGAAAATTAAAAACGCGTGCTGCTCCTTTGCGAGTCAGAAATTGAATGCTTTATTTTTCTTGTGTAAAGTTACAAATATGCAATTACCGCTATGTGATCATTGTTTTTCAATGCTCGTATGTTATGATCCTACCGTTATAGGTGAGAAGGTAGTTTCACAGGGAAATTGTAAGGACAGTTTCACAGAGAAATTGTAAGGGTAGTTTCACAAGAAGTTGTGAGGATAATTTCATAACAATATTAAATTAAATTTAGAAAATATGTATAGGGTTTTCCAACAAGAGGTATTCAAAGAAAAATGCCATTTTTTTATATAAATGATCGGATGTTTATTTCAAAATAAAGAGGAAGGTATGCCGTTAATAATGAAAAATAACATCAACCAAATGGCCACCACGACCACGCTTACACGACCATATCCTTTTCATGAAATTTTCCATAACCACATCGCAAAGTGGCTGCCCTATGTCCTCGATAGCCTCACGAATTCTATCTTTGAGGTCTTGAATCGACCGTGGGCTGTTGGCGTACACCTTATCTTTCACGTGGCCCCAAAGGAAGAAGTCGCAAGGTGTTAAATCACAAGATCTCGGTGGCCAATTGTGATCACCTCTTCCAGAGATAACACGGTCCGGAAACTTTTCCCGTAAAAGAGCAATGGTTTCGTTGCTTGTGTGGCACGTAGCGCCGTCTTGTTGAAAGTAAACGTTGTCCAGATCAATGCCATCCAACTCCGACCATAAAAAATCATTAATCATCTCTCGAGGACGAGGAATCGACATACCTGGGTTTTCTTCAACACTTTGGGCTACAGTAGCAATATTCTCAGTTGGTCTTGAGCGACGTGCACGGGTTTTATTCTACACATTACTAACTTGTCCTAACAGCTCGAATTTTTCCTCCAATTTCTGTATTGCGGTCCGACAAGGTGCTTCACGACGACCCAAAAATGCTTTAGTTTTGCGAACTGTGACTGCAAGATTTTCACCATTTTTGTAGTGAATTTTAATAATTTCAATGCGTTGTTGAAGCATGTATCGTTCCATTGTTAGTAATGGCGTAGTTTCTACTTGTCAAATGTCAAAGAATAAAAGGTTCCAAAGTGACAGCTACCGAAATGCCGGGTGATTCAAAATAACACCTCTTGTTGGAAAACCCTATATAAGGATTAAAGAATCAGGGCTGAAAATTTGAAAGTTGTGAGACAAAACCTTTCGTAGTTACAGGTCAAACTGTATTTCCGGATTTTTTGTGGCACAGTCCTTAAATTTTAGAACTTAAAAAAAAACCTAAAAAAAATACAAAATAAATAAAAAATTTACCTGATGTTGTTATCTCTTCGAAAGCTTGAAGAAAGTGGTGAACGTGCACATGATGTGTCTCGCTGGCATGGTTCCAAATAACAACAAACGGTAATATACAAAAAAGTTCCAAACAACGGGACTTTAACCCATTCCAAGGACGAGTATACTCGTCTTTGGCAGAGTGCCACGTATTGCCAAGACGAGTATAAAGTAGGACGAGTACTTTAAATATGTTATAACATGCAGGCTTTTGAATTAGCAGTTTTTTTGTGGATAACAGAGCTTTGCTCAAAATAAACATGGCAATGTAATGATTATGGGTTGGGCAACGCCCTTGTGCACCGCAACCTGAGAGGTTTATTGTGGCAATGGGAATGACTTCATATAATTTAGGCTTGGCAGCGAATGGGTTAAAAATTATTGCGGGCTGATAAAAAAGTTCTTCCTTTCTTTCTATTTCCCTTTTTAGTTGTCTTTGTTGATTACTTATTATTATTTATTTTTTGATTGCTTGTAGCGATCATATAAGTCGCCATGTCAACTATTGTTATACGTATGCGTGCAGTCGATCATATGGCATGGCCCACGTTCGTAGCGGCCTCACGTTGGGCGCCATTTCCTAGTAGGTGTTTGTATGTACCTACATGTGGCATGCCTCACGTTGAGCGCCACGAATTTAGATCGGTATGTATAGCTGTTGGGTTTCTGGCCTTTTGCTTCTGCCGCCGCTGCACCTCCACAGTCCTTGTGGCAGGTCACCACTAGTCGTCCTCTTCTTGCATATCTGCCGGCACCCTACACTCGGTCGGTGAGCGCGAGTATGACTACGGGGCCAGTGGGTCTTGTTGTACGCGTGTACCTTGCTTTGGTTATCCCGTAGCTTCAGCTGGCGTGGGTTCACCTACAACAAACCCGCTCAGCAGCCATACCGCCTCACCTGCAACCCTTTTGAGCTAAACCAGCACACATCGCAACGACGACCTAGCCGCCTACTACCGGTCAGCATAGGTTTCTTGTACCCAGGAAAACAGAACTGTCTATACCTACAAGCTTACACTAACATACAATTATCTTATACACACGCTTTACCTCCTGACATTACGGACGGACATGGCAGCAAGTACCATTGCTGCTGTTGTTTCAATTCCACAGCATCGCCTCATTGAATGGGATGCTCTTTACCCGCCCTACCTTTTGTTTCCTAAGGTGAAATTTGGAAACAAATTAATAACATATTATTAATAACAAATTATTAATAACAAATTTTATTTAATAATCTTAACCTAATACAAAATCCAAAATTCTTAAACTAATTTCCAAACTATATATATATATTTTTTTTTTAAATAATATTTGTAATTTTGGGCATACTTTTTAGTTGTTAAATTTAAAAAAACATTTTAGCAACAAATCTTAAAATTAAAAAAAATTGTTTAGAAAATAACATTTTTTTTCTTTTTCTTTTTAAACAGCTTAAATTCAAAGGTGATTATTTATATAATCAAAACTTAACCAAATAATTTTTATGAAAAAATTTTTACCAAAATTTCAGCGAAAAAAAAATACTTTAAAAATCAAAGAAAGAAACGATTTTTTTTTTTTCCTCAAATTTTTTCCCAATTTTGATTACTTTTACTAAATTTTTCTCATATATTTTTTTTTCCTTAAAAATTATCTCCTTTTCGGTATTTCTCTTTTTTTTTTTTTAAATTAAGCACTAAAACCTATATTAAAATATATTTAAATTTCAAGTGTTCACTCACGGCTTTTCTCGCTCCATCGATGCGTTGGGCCCAGCGACATGATGCGCGTTTTCAGGAAAATGTTGCTATATTAATTTTTACGGGGGGAAAATATTGTAACGATAAGACAGTCTGTCGCTGTGCAAAGCAACCCTGCCGCTACGTGCCGTGCTATAATCCAATCTGGCAACGACGGCCGCGATGGTAACTTTTAGTCCAATCTGGCAACGACGGCCGCGATAATAACTTTTAGTCCAACCTGGCAATGATGGAAACTTTTAGTCCACTCCGGAATGTGCGGGAACGATCTGTGCGATGGCCTGGCAGGTATAAAAGGCAGCCGGATGCGGCGCAGCGAGTCAGTCTGGTTTTGACAAGTGAAGTTGCCACACGGAGTAATTAAGCAAATACTTAAGTGTACGAACAGTAAAGTGTAAAACTGTGAATAATAAAGTGACTGTTGGTTTTGAATTGGCTGCGTTTAAGAAACTGACTGTGTTTTATTTTCAAATTACACAATCCAGAGATACGTAACAGCCCACTAGACGTAGTATTCGTAACAATATATTAAGGTGTGCGTGCGTTTTCCCCGATATAACTAAATTAATTTTTTTTATATATATTTTTTTTCACTTTTACCGAATTTTCCTTTCTTTTAATTCGCTTTTAAAAAAAACATTATTTTCTCCTTCCCCTTTTTTTTCTCTTTTGGAAAATTTTTTTTTGTTAAAGTAAGTTTACGTAAGGTAACTTCATATTTTAGTTATAATTTCGTATTACGTAAAAAAACCATTTTAAACATAAAATCGTAAGAAGGAATACCCTTTTCGTCAACATTTTCATTTTTTTTTTTTCTTATGTTCCCAGTAGATAATCCAAATTTAACCTAAAAATTATTAACTTAAGCATTAATGTTTCTCCACTGGTGTACAGGCTTGGAAGTCAAAATTTTAATAAAAAAATTTATATGAAAAAATACTATTTTAGTAATAATAATCATATTTTCATATATTTTTTTGTTTTTAAATAGAGAGTCCAGATTTTATATCAAAATTTTAATATTAACATTATTAATTAATAATATTATTAATAACTTTTACTCAACTTTTGGATAGGTTAGAGATTAGCAAATTTAATTTTAAACAAAATTTTAGAAAAAAAATAAGAAATATGACGCACATATTTATTTAAACATATTTTTATTAGTTTTCTTAGGGGGGGGAAATTTCAGCAACACTTAGCACTCATCGAAGATCCTGGCAGCATTAGTGCAGCTTCTCCGGACTCCAACGATGACTAAATCGCTTCGGCCTTCTCGTCAGCATTCCCGGGACCGCAGCAGTATTCGATCTTCAGTACCTTTCGTCGACTTTTCACTCACAATTAGTAGTTTTATTCAGTTTTAGCTAGCACAATGCTTACTAGATTTTGTTTGAACTATTACATTTTTTTTTTCCTTTTGAATAGTTTAATAGCTTGGCATAAGTTTAAGGAGTTTTTTTTCCTCTTTTTGCACTTGGGCCTGATTTAAAATTTGTCTATTTGGCGTTACGAATGTTTGGGTGGCAAGTTCGAAGTAGTTTTTATCACACGCATTTTTGAATTTAGTTTTTAAAATCACATTGGCTTTAGAACAACTTTGTCTGGCGAGTTTTGCATAACCAAAATGTTTTCACGCCATTGGCACTTAAGATTTGTTGGCTCCCAACTAGGCCATTGTTTTAGCCAATTGTCCACGCACTTCACCAATTTAATTTTCGGCTGCACCACTGTCTTAAACCACTATTGGGCCTCGCGAAATTTCAAAGGCCAATTTCGAAGGCCACAAACGTACCGGCACCGGTCAATTTGTTGACCACCACTCTACGCGCCTCGACCTTACGATCTGCCACTCATCATCGGCTATCAGCAACTACTCCTCCGCAACTCATCATCCCGATCATACCGCTGCGGCCGCTTATAAAGCAAATTTGGCAGCAACAGCGCATAATCGCCTGATCGCCCGACTTCCAGCAGATCACCCCACTTCTTTGCAGAAATGCGGCAAAATTTGGTGCAATGGGGTGATCTTTACGTGGTTGGTGGAATGCAGCAGCCAGAACGGCAAAGACTTACCCAGCTGCACGACACAACAACACCATGCCTGGAATGCAAGTGCCGGCAGCCGAAATGCATCCCACCAACACTTTGCGCAAGGTCATAAAGTGCAGTGCAGCCGAAGTGCACTACCACCGCCACACCCCACTATCTGCTGGATACGCTGATGCGATTTAAGAGCGCCGCGCTAGCGCAGTACGAACGTACAGCGAAAGAGAAGGCGCAAGTGCAGCGCGAAAGTTCTGCGCTCACCTTCGCTTGCGTGAATGGCTCAGCACAACAACAACCATGTTGGCTGCCGAGTGTGCGTACGAACACAGCTAGCGCTTGCTTGTTCCCTGCTGCACAAGTCTAGCTTGATTAGCGCTGGGCTGATTAGCGCTAGTATTTAGTGCAGTGCGTCGCATTAATACGCGGCCCTGTTTAAGTAGCTGTGCAGCCCAAGCCTTTATATGCAGCCCAGTACACTATATTTGATTTTCTTTTCTCTGATTTTGCGCACACTACAGTCGGCAGTGATTTCGGTACCAATATGCGACGCCGTGCAGGCTTGTAGAGGAAGAACGGAAGCCAGCAGAAAACAAAAATTGTTTTACAATTTCAGTAGAGTCCGACCAATTAATCGGCATCGGCTAGTATCGGCCACTAAAATTGGTATCGGCATCGGCCAAAAAAATAAGTATCGGCATCGGTATCGGCTTTTTTTGGCCGATGCCACATCGCCTATTTTTCATTTTTTGTACGGGTTCTTATATGTATAATTATATAATGTTTCCTAGAAATGTTTTTTTTTAAACTAGGTATTCTAATGTGGATATCAAAAGAAACGGCATTTAATTTTTCAATCTTATCCTTCTTTTTTAATTGAAAGCATTTTTTTTAACAGGCCTTTTATTTTTTCCAAATTTGTTTTCTGACTTATTCCCACTGCATCTGCATAATGGGAGTACTAATTTTAATATAAAAATCGTAATATTAAGTTGAATAAAAACTCAATTTGTATGCAATATTTACGTCACTATTTTTGTTTCTCTCGCAGTGGATAAATGTGATATATTATTTTTTTAATACATGTTTATGTGTTAGAATTCTGAATTTTCTTGTAATTTTATTTAGTTTTTAATTTTTTTTTCTCGTTGTTTTGTTATTTTCTGATGAATATTACATCAATATTATTATTATTATTTTTTATTTTATAACATAGACTGTGTTTTTAATTGAATTCATTTGTGTTATTTTTTGTATGTAATCGCCATCGGCATCGGCCGATTTTCACCCTTTCGGCCGATTAATCGGCATCGGCCAAACTCGCCCTTCCGGTCGATTAATCGGCATCGGCCAAAAAATTTGGTATCGGTCGGACTCTAAATTTCAGCTTATCGCCAGCGCAACAACAAAAGCACATCGTGTTCAACTTCCAATCATCCCACGTTCTCGCTTGTAAAGCAACGCTCTCACCATATACGTGATCTGTCATCAAAGTTAGAACCCGCCATACAAAATGTTTGCTTTTATGACATGCGCCTTCTGTATGTTTATTTTCTTTGCTAATAGTTAAATACAATTTTTAGTACAAAATTCATTTACAAGTGTCGATCGATGAGATGGTATTAGTAAACTTGTGAAGAACAAACTGTGCAAATACTTTTCGATAGCCAAATGTTTAGTTAAAATGCGATTCATTTACGTTATTAGGATGCTTAAATTCAATTTGGAAATTTCAATAAAGGTTTTGATTGAACTTCGATGAATTTACGCACAGTTTTGATGGAATCTGCGGTGATCGCGGAATTCAGTTGCCCATCATTTATGTTTTCACGGCCGTTTTTAAATCTTGTGTATACTACGTATGTAAACTATAAATCATCACCATAAACTAGTTTCATCCAATGAAATGTTTCAGTAAAAAATTTACCAAGTTTAAAGCAAATGTTAATATTGGCTCTTTGTTCGATACTCATTTTTGTACCGATGCACAGTGATTCGTTCCATAGACAAAATTCAAAAAATTAATAGTCTCAGAATTTAAGGACTTTCATGTCATTTGAAAGGTAAAACCAAAGAATATGAAGTAATATAGAACGCGCACGTGGGCACAAAAGTGTTTTCGGCTGTTATGATGCGAGCGGGAAGAGCGAAGCGTAGGCATTTGAGAATGTTAAGTTCATAACATTTTCTGTTAGACTTTCGTAGGACAACAGCAAAAAGCAATGTTATTGTTCGCAACGGCTTCACTCGTGTACATTGAAATGGTGGTTGTTGTAGTTGTAGTGTTCGCTCAATCAGTTTTTGCATGTAACACTTCGTTCAATAATGTGTGTGACTGACACATAGATGGCGGCACTAATACTAAATCAATATTTTTTCGAAATTGTGAACCTTTTTAGGCTTACTGTCAAAATTATATGTCAATCCGACCATTAGTTTACAAGTTACAGTGCTTTAAGTGACACTACTTTTGAGTTTTCAAAAAAAATGAATTCAAAGCAATTCCGTGTGCTGATTTATCATTGTTTTTTAATGAAAAAAAATACTGTTCAAGGCCAGGAATGGCTTGAAAAACATTATTCGGACTCTGCTCCATCAAAAAGAACCATTTGTTATTGGTATGCCGAATTCAAACGTGGTCGTACAGACACCGATGACATTCCATCTACTGGACGGCCAAATGACGCTGTTATTCCGGAAAACGTTGAAAAAACACTGAAAATCATTATGTCCGACCGTAAAGTGAAAGTGGGGGAGATTGCTGACATTCTAAAGATATCAGCAGGCAGTGTACACACCATAATACACGAACATTTGGTTATGAAAAAGGTGTTTTCGAAATGGGTGCCGCGTTTGCTCACACCGGAGCAAAAACAACAACGAATCTATGATTCAAAGAGCTGTTTGGACATGTTTACGCGCAACAAGTAGGAGTTTTTGCGTCGGTACATCACAATGGATGAAACATGGATCCACCATTTCACTCCAGAGTCAAATCGGCAGTCTGCTGAGTGGCATGCAACCGGTGAAAGCCGCCCAAAGCGTCCAAAGGCACAAACATCGGCTGGCAAGGTTATGGCGTCAGTATTTTGGGATGTGCACGGAATAATATTCATCGACTATCTTGAGAAAGGGAAAACAATCAATAGCGACTATTATATAGCGTTGTTGGAACGTTTGAAAGAAGAAATCGCGATTAAGCGGCCCCATATGAAGAAGAAAAAAGTGTTGTTTCACCAAGTCGATGAAAACGATGGCAAAAATGCATGAATTGGGCTTCGAATTGCTTCCTCATCCCCCGTATTCTCCAGATCTGGCCCCCAGCGACTACTGGCTCTTCGCAGACCTCAAAAAGATGCTCCGTGGTAAGAGATTTGGCTCAAATGATGAAGTAATCGCCGAAACTAACGCCTATTTTGAAGGCAAAGAAAAATCGTTCGACAAAGGCGGTATCGAAAGATTGGAAAAGCGTTGGAATGATTGTATCTCCCTAAAAGGGGACTATGTTGATGAATAAAAACGAATTTTAGCAAAAAAATGTGTTTTAATTAGTTAGTCACACACATTATTGAACGAAGTGTTATGTTTCTTGATCTTGTTTGCCGAAGCGCAAGCAAAGAGCAAACAACGAACCAAAGCATCGTCATCATCGTTTCAGCGAAGATGACTCGGGATTCGCTAATGTTTTTGTTGTTGTCGTTTATTGTGTGTATGCTTTTTTGGTTTTGCTGTTTGCTCAAATGCTGTGCTTTGATTGATTTTTAAAACCTGCAAATATTTAGACGTGGTTGAATCCAATTTAAATTTCTTCAAATATTTTTACGTGGCGTATTCCAAGTAAAATCATTTGTTTATATTTTGACGTGGTTGATACCAATTTTGAATTTTTTAAGAAATATTTTAACGCCATTGTCCAACATTGTCATTCTATTTTGTGTTTCGGCTTGTTAAACTATGGCTACAAATATAAAGACAAATAGAAATTCCTCAACGTCTGGAATTCAATGTTGTGTTCGCAGTTGCAAAAAATCGAGACGACAATGCGAGAATCTTAGATTATTTAGATTCCCCGCTGCTGATTTCGTGTTTGGCCAAATTTGGCTCGAAAAATGCAATATATCTTATGACGACTATAACCGAAAACTGTATATTTGTGAAAATCATTTCTCCAGTACTTATGTAGGAAAAAGGTTTCTAAAAAAGGATGCGATTCCAACCTTAAACTTAGACGAAGATCATGAGATTTCGGATAAAGAATTTTTAGAACCAGATTCTTCATTGAAACGACCACGTTATGATGCCATAGTATGCAGTAATTGCGAAAAAAACGTCATTATTACAAAAAGAAATACAGCGACCTATTAAAAAAATTCAAAAAAATTAACGAAAAATTACGAAAAGAAAAGCGCTTTATTTTAAAATCCAAGAATTGTTGTTCAAACATATCAACTTGGAATCCAAAACATTTTGTAAACTTTTACTTAGCACCCGGCCAAAAGAATATTCTGACGAAGTGAAATATTTAGCGCAAAATATTTTTTATATTTCACAATCAACATATTTTTTCCTAAGAGATATGTTAAATTTCAATTTGCCACATATCAGCACCTTAAATCGGTGGGCTCCAATAAAGTTCCTTCAGCCCGGTATCAACAATGTGGCTTTTGAATTCATTAAAAAGATGTGCTTAGAGTTGAAGGAAAAAATTAAAATAATATGGTTCTTTTAATGGACGAAATGGCAATACGTAGAGAATTACGATACAATCAAAAACTAGATTTAATTGACGGATTTGAATGCACAGGCTTCGAAAGAACAAAAAAAATTGGTAAGCAAGTATGTGTATTTATGTTGAAGTCCATGTTCTCGAGTTGGTGTTCAATTTTAAACTATTTTGTGTCAGAGAATGGATTAACAGCAGCAGATACCTTGTGCAAAATAATTAAAGAAAATCTTAAAATTTTAAGCAGTTTTGGTATAGTAGTGAACGTTTTGGTTTGTGATCAGGGGTCTTCTAATAGAAAGTGTTTCTTTGACTTAGGCGTATGTATAGAGAAACCATACTTTCAATTTCAAAATCAAAAAATTTATTGCATGTTCGATTTCCCACATTTAATCAAATCATTGCGAAATGGTTGGCTTAAATGCGACTTGAAAACGCCTGATGGTTTAGTTAGCTTTAAAGTAGTTCAAGAGCTTTGGGAGAGGGAACAAAATTGTAAAACCAAAATGTGCCCAAAATTGACTAGACAACACATATTTCCAAATTCATTTGAAAAAATGAGTGTTAAATTTGCCACTCAAGTGTTCAGTAAAACAGTTGAAGCTGCTATCAGAACAATTTCAGACATAAGTGGATTTAAAAAAATTTCACAAGAGGTAGCGTTATCCACAGCTGATTTTATAGCAAAATTTGATCAAATATTTGATTGCATGAATAGTGGATCTTTGTATGCAGATAACTGCTACCACAGAATAAACAGAATGCGCATGTCGACCCACGAAGCAATCTGAATTTCGGGTGCGGGCCGAAAGCAGCAGGGGTGAGGTAACAGAGTTTGGTGAACGAACTTTTGTTTCTGTTAAGTTGTCGTGTGACGATGATCTCTGTTATTTTCAACTTCGCTAGGTGCCGAGCAGTGCACAGCGGGCTCGTGCGCTCGAAGCAGGCCGTAGAAGTTATTGTTATTTTCCACGAAGCAAACGGCGCCGTGCTGTTGTTGTTGTTGTTGCGCTGATCAGCGATTGAAAATTGAAATTTTCGTTTCTGGCTGGCTTTTGCCGATTGCCGGCGACGCGTTGGTTGCAGAACAATTGCTTGTTTCATGTTATTATGCGATTGACTTACTGCGTAAACGGATGTTCATACTCTTATGAGCATTTAAAACCAAAGGTTTCGCTATTTCGGTCGTTACTAGTGGGAGGTGATTGACTCAATTTTTTTGAGCATTAAACTTTTGACACTTTTGACGTGACTGACTCAACTTTAATTAAACTTATATTTTTGACGTGATTGACTCATTCTCGGTTGAGTTTACATTCTTGACGTGATTGAATCATTTGATTAACAATATATATACAAATATATATTTTTCCATAAAACTGCAAAATGGAGCCTGTGGGAATTATTTCTAAGAAATGTGGAGTAAAATGTTGCATCCGAACCTGCAAAAAATCAAAACGTCATAACGAAGGTTTAAGAATTTTTAAATTTTCCCCATGTGATTCTGTCATGGGTCAAATTTGGAGAGAAAAGTGCAACGTAGCTATAGAAGATTACTCAAAAACGCTATATATTTGCGGAAACCATTTTGCAGATTCGGATATGGGTAAAAAAAAGTTAAAGTCTGGAGCTATTCCTGTTCATAATTTGGAAGAATTTAATGATGATTATGAATTTGTTGAACCAGAGTGCTACGCGAAAAAACGTCGGTTATTAAATTCCCAGGCTAAAGGTTGTAATAATTGCGAAAAATATGCAAAGTCTGTTAACTTTTACAGACGAAATTATTACAATCTGCTTGGAAAGTTCAATAATTAAAAAAAAAATGCGTAAATTCTAGTTTAGATAATAGAATTGATTCCTTAAAACATGTAGGCAGTGAGTCAAAAACCCTTTGCAAACTTCTTTTAAATTCCCGGCCTAAGGAATACCGCAAAGAAGTAAAAGAATTGACGCAAAATATTTTCTATGTGTCTTAATCAACATATTCTTTTTTAAGAAACAAACTACATTTAAATTTACCTCATATTGCTTCCCTCCATCGATGGGCACCCGTGAAATTTCTACAGCCAGGCTTCAAAAATAGCTCATTCGATATCATAAAACAAAAATGTCTAGATCTAAAGCAATGGGAGAAAGCTAACATGATTTTATTATTCGATGAAATGACAATTCGAAGAGAGTTGCGGTGCAACCCAAAGTTAGATTTGGTAGATGGGTTTGAAGAAAACGGATTTGAAAGAACCTCCGAAATTGGGAAACAACTATGTGTGTTCATGTTAAAATCAATGTTTTCCAATTGGGCTTTGGTTTTAAATTATTTTGTTTCAAAAAATGGTCTTTCTGGAGACTTATTAAAGAATATTATTAACGAAAATTTAAAAATTCTCAATAGCATCGGAATCACAATCAAGGTCTTGACCTGCGATCAAGGATCTGCAAATAGAAAGTGTTTTTCCGAGCTTGGTGTTTCGCCAGAAACCCCTTTTTTATGTTTAATAACACCGAAAATTACTGTTTGTTTGATTTCCCACACCTAATAAAATCTCTTCGAAATGGGTTAATAATATGCGATCTTCAAACGCCGGATGGCAGAGTAAGCTTTAAAGTAATACAGGAGCTGTGGGAAATGGAATTAAGTTTGGGAACGAAAATGTGCCCTAAGCTAACTAGACAGCACATCTTCCCGAATTCTTTCGAAAAAATGAAAGTGAAGTTAGCTACACAAGTTTTCAGCCGAACCGTACAAGCTGCAATAAAGACAGTGGCAGACACAGTTGGATTTAAACGAAGCAGTAAAGAAACGGCTATATCCACTGCTAGTTTTGTCGAAAAAATTGACAAAATATTTGATTGTTTGAATAGTGGTTCGCTATATTCTAAAAATCCATATGGAAGTGCACTACAACAGAACAATAAGTCACATGAGTACATTAAATATTTTTTGGATTATTTGAAAGATGTAAAATTTACTGACGAAAAAAAGAAAGTATACTTTTTAGATGGTATGAAACTTACCTTAAATGCGGTTCTACAACTGGTTGATAAAATTTTTAAAAAGGAATCGGAAGTATTTTTTTTAATGACACGAACGCTTAATCAAGATAAGCTTGAAAATTCTTTTGCAGTGTTACGACAAAAGGGTGGAAACAGTAATAATCCGTCTGTCGCTGAAATAAATAACATATTGGCGCGATTGATGACAGCGAAAATCGTTCAACTTAGCTCCCAAAGTAATTGTGAAGAGATAACAGACACAACTACAGATTTGCTTTCCAATATTTTAACGGAAGAATCTTTTCCTGAGGATGAAAGCAGCTTCAGTAAAAATATTGAAGAAATCAGCCAAAATGTTGAAAATAACGAGGGTATATCTGTTGACAATTGTATTTTAAACGACAGTTTTAAAACTTCTTCAAATATAAATATTGATCTCCCATCGTTACGTTATTTTATTGGTTACGTTGCCTTTAAAGTGCTACCGAAGATAAATTGTTATGATTGCGAAAGAGAAGTACGGAAAGAAAATGAGATTTTATCTGCTCCCAGCGAACTTTTCATATTTCACAAAAATTACAGTTCATTACTAGATTTTGGAAACCTCATTGCTCCTTCACATGAGTTTTTAGAAACAAGTAATGCCCACATACAAGTTTTTTGTAATATTTTCAAAAATAACCCACAAACTCTTGGGATAAAAAAATTAATAATAGAAAAATGCAAAAAAGCTACCCCCCATTGGTTTAACAAATGTTGCGAGCATAAGGAACAGATGCTAGACTTTATGATTTTAGTTTTATTAAGAAAGCACTGTTCATGGGCAAGTGAAAAAAATAACACAAGCACATCCCAAAAACTGAAGATACTAAATAATTAATTTAATAATTGTTTCTCCCCTAAAATTGTTTATTTTTTTAATACATTATAAAATTTGTTTCACATTCATTTTGCATATTCAATGCCACAATACCATAAATGCAAAAAAGGTTTTAACGGTTATTTGGCGAAATTTAAGTTTATAAAATAATGCAAAGCTAGTAATCTAGATCTTTTCGAATCTTTTTTAATATGGCAGGTACTTTGTACAACCCCTTTCAGCCCTTATTACCCGAAAGTGATGGCGAAAGTGAATATGAAATGGCTTTGGACCCAGAGTCAAGCTAGAAAAAATTAAACAAATTTATTCAAAAAACACAAAAGTATTCATTTTTATATTTCGTTGCAAAGGAAATTTCACAGGCTATAATATGGTAACAAAGTTATTACACCTTAATTATGAATTTTTTCAAAAAAAAAAATAAGTTTTGAAAACATTTTTTTTCAGAAGAAAGGTATAAAAAATCCTTTCGTTTGATACCCATATCGTGTAAATCAGTTAGAGATTAATTGAGTTTTTTGATTAAAACTTTGAACCTTGACCCCGAGCCACACCTTCTGTGGCCATTTCCGAGGAACAATTTTTAGTTTGTAAGATTCACAAAAATAAGCTCTTTATGATTCAATTTTCCGTTTTTTTTTTCATGAGGGTTCGCTATACTGCATTTGTTCTTCTTATTGCAAGCAAAAATGCTGTAGAAAAAAATTACTAAGCAATGAAGCTACCGAATGATGGCGAGTTGCCGACAAAAAATGCCGAACGCTCACTCGCTTTGCTAGAAAACAAAAAACATATATTGAATATAACAGAAACGAAAGCTGTCAAGTGCTGTTTGTAATGTTAATAGCAGTGGACGTAATGTTAAATTAACAGTGGTCGTAATATTACGACCCCTTAACAGTTTTGAATTTGTATGAGATGCGCGTTCTGTATTACTGTTTATTCTGTGCTGCTACCGATCTGCTCTTCAGATTAAGAAAGAATCGCACACATTTATTTAAACATTTTTATATTATCTAGAGGAAGTGAAATTTGTTGATGAAAAAAAAAGAGTTTTCTTCGTAGATGGCATGAAACTATCCTTAAAATCGGTCCTTCTACTTGTAGATGAAATATTAAAAGATTATTCGGACAAGTTGTTATGTGTATGCGTGACGGTCGATCATACGGCATGGCCCCCGTTCGTAGCGGACTCACGTTGGGCGCCATTTCCTAGTAGGTGTTTGTATGTACCTACATGTGGCATGCCTCCCGTTGAGCGCCACGAATTTAGATCGGTGTGTATAGCTGTTGGGTTTCTGGCCTTTTGCTTCTGCTGCCGCTGCACCTCCTCAGTCCTTGGGGCAGGTCACCGCTAGTCGTCCTCATGTTGCATGTATGCCGGCACCCTACATTCGACCGGTGAGCACGAGTATGACTACGGGGCCAGCGGTTTAGTTGGACGCGTGCATCTGGCTTTGGTTATCCCGTAGCTTCAGCTGGCGTGGGTTCCACTCCAACAAGTCCGCTCAGTAGCCATACCGCCTCACCTACAGCCATTTGGATCTACATCAGCAAACACCGCAACGACGACCTAGCAGCCTACAACCGGAAAATCATAACAAAAGATACATACACACATACACTAACATACAATTATTTTTATGCACACGCTTTAACTCCTGACATAGCGGACGGACATGGTAGCAAGTACCATTGCTGCTGTTGTTCCGATTCCTCAGCATCGCCTCATTGAATGGGATGCTCTTAACCCGCCCTACCTTTTGTTTCCTATGATGGAACTTGGAAACCCAAAAGGAAAAATCAACCCTCCTTACCCCCCTTCAGTGACAGGCCAAACATTATTTAAGCTTAAGCAATCATACTAACAAATTTTATTCCATAATCTTAATCTAATACAAAATCGAAATTCTTAATATAATGTCCAAACTATTTGGCATGTTCAAATTATAATTAAATTGTAATTGTAATTTTATTTATTAAATAAAAAAACAGTAGCAACAAAACGTTTTCTTAGTCTTAGCCAAATATTTCTAAAAAAGAATTAGCCAACGTTTCATCAAATAAAAAAAAAAACCCAAAACCATACTTTCAAAATTAAGAAAAAAAAATAACTTTTCTGTCTCCCTTTTTCTTCCAAATTTAATTAGTTTTCCAATCATACCCTTAAAATACAAAAATTCGTTTTATTTCTCAAAATTTCCTTTTCTTATTTTAACTAATTTTCAGAATTTTTTCGCAAATTTTATTTTTATTTCGTTTCTTAAACATTATCCCTGTTTCTTTTTTTTTCTCTTTTTTTTTTTTTTTTTTTTTTTTTTTTTAAATAAACGCACGAAACCCCAGATATATATATAAATAATAATATATTAAAGTTTTAGTTTTATCGATGCGTTGGGCCCAGCGACATGATGCGCGTCTTCAGGAACATGATGTGCTAAATAGGGTTTTGTGGAACGAAAATTTGTCATAGGTGTAAGTGCGTTTTTCTGTCTTTTTCGATATAACCCAGTTGTTTTGTTTTTTTTTTTTTTCTTCTTCGCTTTTCTTTTGCTAAATGTTTCGTAAATTTAATTTTTCATAGGATAAATTCATGTTTCAGTTATAATTTCTAATGACATAAAAAAACGCTTTTAAAAATAGAATAGTGAGGAGAAATAACCTTTTTGACATTTTCATTTTTGTTTCCCTTTTTTTTTTTTAAAAAAATGGTAGTTAACTTTTTATAGTTTTAATTTTTAACAAAAATTAAATCTTAAGAATAAAATATTAATAAAAAATATATGTATATTTTTGCTTTGTTTTAGCACAATTTTTCATATACATTTTTTCCTTTTAAATAAATACACCACATTTTTTTTTTTGTCAAAATTTTAATTAGAAAAAAAAACACATGTTATCATGAATAATATAAATTTTGTATAAGGATTTTAGTTAGAAAAAAATGTCTTCCCATTTTGGAGTTAGTTATTAGCAAATTTAATTTTAGAAAAATTTAGAAATATGACGCACATATTGATTCAAACATTTTTATTTGTTTTTTTTTTTTTTTTTTTTTATTAGAAAAGAAAACAATTTTTAGAAACTTAAAACGCTCCTCGAACCTCCTGGCATGATTTGCGCAACTCCTTCGGACTCCAACGATGACCTTCTCGGCATTCTCGGCAGCATTTACGGACAGCAACAATATTAGTCTTAAATTTTTGTCAGTGCATATTCACAGTTTATCGTTTTTATTTAAAGTTGTCGTAGTTTTCTTCAGTTTTTAGCACAATTTCTATTAGTTTTAACACTGGCGTTTTCCATTCTGGCCGGATTCAAAATCCTTGGCGGTTTTTGCGATGTGAACTTTTGGTGGCCTACTTCCAAACTAATTATTGCTCAGCATTTAAAAGTTAGTTATTAGGACCACAGTTGGTAATTAAATTTTTGCCTTGCGAAATTTTGGCAACACAAACTTGGCACTGAATATTTGTTCGTTTTTAGATTATGCCATTATTTTGGCCACTATGTCCGCGCACTTTACCACTTTCATTTTGGTTTTGATTGTACCAAAGTCTTCTGTCACTAGTGGCCGAACGAACTTTCACAGGCCAATTTCTGAGCGCCGACGAAACGCCAATATCACTGGTCACGGCTCTTCCTCGACGTAATGCTCTGCCACTACTTATCGACTCATCATCGACTTATCAACGACTTCCTCGATCTTACTGCGGCGCCCGCTTATAAAGGCAAATTTTGCCGCAACAGCGCATAATCGCCTGATCTTCCAAATTCCAGCAGATCACCCCATTTCTTTGCAGAAATGCGACAAATTTGGTGCATGGGGTGACCTTTACGTGGTTGGTGGAATGCAGCAGCCAGAACGGCAAAGACTTCACCAGCTGCACGACACAACAACACCATGCTTGGAATAGCAAGTGCCAGCAGCCGAAATGCATCCTACCAACACCTCGCGCAAGGTCATAAAGTGCAGCGCGGCCGAAGTGCACTACCACCGCCACACCCCACTATCTGCTGGATACGCAGATTCGATTTAAGAGCGCCGCGCTAGCGCAGTACGAACGCACAGCAAAAGAGAATGCGCAAGTGCAGCGCGAAAGTTCTGCGCTCACGTTCGCCAGCGTGGGTGGCTCAGCATGGCAACAACAACAACCATGTTGGTTGCCGACTGTGCGTGCGAAAACTAGCTAGCGCTCGCTTGTTCACTGCTGCACAAGTCAAGCTTGATTAGCGCTGGGCTGATTAGCGCTGGGCTTATTAGCGCTAGTGATTAGTGCAGTGCGTCGCATTAATACACGGCCCTGTTTTATGTATCTGAGTCTTTATATGCAGCCCAGTACAAAGTTTTTAATTATGATAAAGGCCTTTAACCAGGACAAGTTGGAGAATACGTTTGCTGTGTTAAGGCAAAAAGGAGGTAATAACTGTAACCCCTCTGTAGCCGAACTTAATAATATCTTAGCCAGGTTATTAGCCTTTAAAATAATAAAGTTTAGCTCCTCTACCAATTGTGTAGAGACGCAAGATTCAATGACTAATTTAATTTCAAGCGCTTCTTTTAGTGAGGATGTTTTGCAGGCTAATGGCGATGATAATGACAATGAAATCCTGGAAAATCTTGATCTAAGTAGTGAGATGCACGAGGCGTATTTTGTAGGTGACACCTTTTGTAATCCGAAAGATATTAACTTAGAGCTTGTTTCCATGAGATATTTTGTTGGATACGTAGCGTACAAAATCATTCCTAAATTAAATTGTAAAAAATGCGGTGACGAATTGAGAAAAAGAGATGAAGTTTTGACTGCTCCAAGTTAAATTTTTATTTTTCACAAAAATTATCAGTCAATTTCTGATTTTGGTAATCTTTTTGCTCCTTCCAATTCCCTAATGAATGTATGCATAAAACAATTTTTTAATTTTTCATAAAATCTTCGAAGCAGAACCTGAAAAAATTGGTATTAAGGCACACGTTTTACAATCTTGTAAAAATGCTACACCTGAATGGTTTCATGGTGAGTGCTGTAACCATAGAGTCCAAATTTTAGATTTTCTTATTTTAGTTCTTCTACGAAAACACTGCATGTGGGCTGTGCAAAAAGGAAGTTCGAAAGAACGAAAATTGAAAATAATTGTTGGCAAATAAAAAAATTCTTATTAAAAATTATTATTTATGAAAGGTAAATTAAAACGAAAGTAAAACAATAAACATAAAACCTTACAATAATATTTTTAATAAATAACTATAAACGCTCTTGTGCAACATGTTTGCACCCATATTTTATTACACCAAGTTCATGCATTTTTGTTGCTAATTGTAATTTGCTTGTGATTATAAAAAAGAAAGCAGAAATAGCGACGCAACAATTACCAACAACATCAATGCTATCCCGCCTGCACGGCACAGCGCAAAAAACAGTATACCGCTTACTTTTTTTGTTTGCCAATATAATAATGCTATTCCCCGCGACAACAAAAGCAGCGTTCATTGTCATGTTTATCAAGTGGCGCAACAGCAGCGAGAATACGAATGAGTACAGAAGCGACTTCAATTCACATGTTACGCCGAAGTTACAGAGATTTCTGCTGTTAGTAACAGAGGGTTCTGCTGTCAATAACAGAGGGTACTACCAGCAGTACCCGGCATACAACGCGTTTGCTTGTATGAGATGCGCGTTCTATATTACTTCATATTCTTGGTAAAACTCAAACTAAGAAAACCCCAAAAAATCTGTGCAAAAAATTAATTAGTGTGTGTGCAAAAGCGGCTCAAAGTTTAAACTTTTTTCACAAAAAAATGTAAACACATCTTTTCTGTTTTTTAGTCTATTGAGGAAAAAAAATTGTAAAAATACATGGTTACAAAGAACTTGTTGAAACTTTTGATATAGATTAAGGGGAGGTTCTCATTCAAAATTTTCAAAAATTCTATTTTTTTTCTTTACATTTTTTGAAAGGTATTAGTGTCTACTATATTGCGGTAAACCGATTTTCCGATCCGCGCATCAGAAAAGTTTCTACAGGCCATCCCGCCATGGGGCGCTCTCGGCTCGGAACGCGCGCTCAAAACTTTAAAAGCGTTTATCTCAAAACATGATTTTTCTAAACTGCGTACAATCTCATTTGAAAACGGTTCAACTGAAAGACTTCATGTTTTGTTTTCTCGAAAGAAGACCCTTTTCATTGGAGTAATGACCTATAAAATCTACAAATTCTTTGTATTAACTATTTTTTGTGAAGCTTCAAAGTATACAAAAAGGGCTAAAAAATCGATTTCAAAGTTTGAGATCGCACCATTATGTCAAATTTGAAGTTTTTTACCCGTCCTTAGGTCATTCCTCCAACAAAAGTATCCTAATTTCGAGCCTTATAATTGGTTTTGTGTTTCAGATCGATCCTGAGGCAGCAGGCTGTACGCAGTTTTGTTATTCCACGCGAACCGCATCTTAGACGGAACGTCACCACGAGCGCCATTTTGTTTTTTTCGTCTTGAAAAACTTTGTAAATAATGACGAAAATATAAGCTCTTTGAATTCTAAAACTGTTTTTTCCTATGTTTTTTTATTGGCCCACAAAAAAATTCCAAATTTTGCTTACTTTTTAGTCATTTGAATGAGAACCTCCCCTTAAGAAATGATGTGGCCATTTTCGCTTTTAATGTTATCTTAAAAATTTGCAAAGCTGAGGCTTTTACATCACTTTTAAATCAAAATATTTTTCCAAATTAAAAATCTGAAAATTGGCAAAACTTAAAGGGAAATATCTAAAAAGTACAGTGGACCCTCGGTTAACGTACACAATTGGTTCCAGCATCTTGTTCGTTATGCGAAACGTTCGTTAAGCAAAACCATTATTCCCATCTAAATCAATGTAAAATGAATTAATGCGTTCCAGGTCGAAAAAAATACACTCTAATATGTTTCAATTTGAACTTTTATTGAAAGAATGTAACATAAAATGCATCAAAAGAACTGAAAAAATACACCAATATATTTAAAGTTCAGCTTTTATTGAAAGAAAGTTAAATGAAACGTATACAATTTTTTAAGGAACTGAATATATATTGGACGGAAGGAGACAATCTGAAATGGAAAAAATAAAGAGTTTAGAAAAGAAAAATTTTTTTATAATTGGTACATGCATACTAGGCATCGCAATCCCGGGATCCCGGGATCCCGGACTTTTTCCAGAAGCATCTTTTGCAATCCCGAAAATCCCGGGATTAAAAGATTTGAATCCCGGGATTTTCGGGATTGCAAAAGATGCCTCAAAGTTCAAATGAAATAAATTTAAAAGCACAAAAACCCAATTCCTTATCTGAAGGAGGAGGGAGGGGATAGAGGGCGTCTTTTGCAAAAGGCTTATAATTATTTACTAAGCATTCAACCAGCAAGTGTTGAATCTGAAAGATGTTTTCTATCAGCAGGGTTTATTTGCAATAAATTTCGCTCTAGATTAGAGGGCAAAACATTTAATGCCTTAGTATTTTTAAGATCTCAGTTTTTAGTTAATCACAACGCTTAACTTTTTTATCGAAATAATCGAAGTAAAACTAAAAGTACTAACAAATTAACTATTTTATTTTTTTTATCAAATATGCGTATATATGTACTTTATGATACATTTGATGCAAAGCAATAAGTTATGTTTAAGTGTTATTTTTGGATAAAACAAAATGTTATCAAACTGAAGTTAAATGTCAAATGAAAAACTTTTAAGTTAACCCATTAAGCCCTGAGCGTTGCGTTTGCGCAACGTTTGGGAATTTCGCTACATTAAGTAATTCATAAAGATATAAGACTTGAAAATGGGTAGAATTGGATTCGAATTGATCGTTTTAGATTCTGCCATACTCAAATTTCCAAATTTTTTAAATATTCATATCTTTTTTTCGATCCAAAGTCAAAGGTTTTTTTTGGGGAATTTTTGAAATTCAATTAAAAATACTTATTCTTCAAACCTATCAAAATCCCTTTGTGGGCTGCATTTTGTAATGCTAAACTATTTAAAAATAAGTTTTAAAAAAATTTTTTTTTTTTTAATTTTTTGTTTTTTATGTGACTAAGGCCCAAATTGCGTTTGCGCAACGTACCCTCCTGGTTCAGGGGGTGGGGGTATGAATTATTTGCTTCATTTTTTTTCTTGATTAGGTCACTTACTAAGATTGTGTAAAATTTTATGGAAATCGCACAAGCCCTTCTGGGGTCAGGTTTTAATGGGTTAAACAAAATGTTGTCAAGGATGACTATGTTTATTTATTTGATTTAAATTTACACTGACAATTTTGAATGTAATTGACAACTGATTGTAAATGACAACTGGATTTTGGTGATGTGCCGCGCACAACCAACCACTTCGACGACTCAACGCCGACTGCCTCCCTTTCCGCCTTACAATGTGATTAAATTCAAGATAAAAAATCTTAAAACTACCCCAAATGTGATTAAACTGTGTCCATTTTTATGGTACATATATTATAAACAAGTATTTATGCAATTTGGTAAAATTGTTTTATTTAAAAAATTTGTTATTTGAATCCCGGGATTAAATCCCGGGATCCCGGGATTTGACTTTTCAATCCCGAAAATCCCGGGATCGCAAAATGGCAAAAAATTGCGATCCCTAATGCATACCTAGTTTTTTTGAAACAAAAGCTAAACACAGACAGCACTATAATGTGTATTCGGGGTTCCCCTGTTTCGTTGTTTAGCACAGACAAATTTTTACATGCAATTAAGGTTTCCCCCTTTTTCGTTGGTCGTTATGCGAAATTTCGTTCGTTAAGAGAAACTTTTTTTCCCAAAAAAAAGTGTTCGTTATGCGAAATGTTCGTTATGCGGGGCGTTCGTTAACCGAGGGTCCACTGTATGTGAAAGTATGTTCCTGGATTTTTTATTTTAAAAAGCATTCTTTTTTTTCGGATAATGTAATTATATCCTCCGATATCTTCCGATCTCAGAAAATAATTCAATTTGAAAAGTGGTCTAAACACCTATTTTTCGACAAAATTTCGTGCCTAAAAGTATGCAATCAGCATGAAAAATTGAAAAAACTGCAAAAAAGCAAAACATACATTTATTATTATCGTTTTTATTGCAAAACTAAAGGGTCCTGAGACAATTTCTGTTACTTTTTGCGATAATCAATGTTGATGTTACCGATTAAATGTAAAATCTGAAAAATCTAGCCAACACACTTGGTGCTATAGCTCTCCAAAAGTGACGAAATTTGAAAATTTAAGACTCTGGCATTGCCAAACTACAAAAGTTTAAGAAAAACAAATTAGAGATTTCAATTCAGCAGACCATGATTAACTAGTATGCCAAATTTTAAGGGAACGGACCGCTCCTTCTAATTTTGTCCCGCGGTTGTATGGAGTCGAATCACTGTGCGATGACACAAACATACTTTCACTTCAGACACAATCACTTCGCTTCCAGTGAACCAAATATCATGCAACTTTGACTTTAAATCGGAAAAAATGTAAAGTTCCAACGCACTGTCACATATATGTAGGTAGGTGGCGGCACAAAAAATGTCTTATATTGAAAGTTCTGTTGAAAAGAGCATTTTGATTGATAACACAGCGCAACAAAAAAACACTTTTTTTCTGTTGCATGGAGTTTTCTGTTCTACTGTTTCTTACTAATTTGGGTGCGCTGATTCCGAATCTACCCTCCGATGTTTTCTAGCAGCTCTAGTTTGTGAGATATAGGTACCCTAACTTAGAGCTTGTTTCCATGAGATATTTTGTTGGATACGTAGCGTACAAAATCATTCCTAAATTAAATTGTAAAAAATGCGGTGACGAATTGAGAAAAAGAGATGAAGTTTTGACTGCTCCAAGTTAAATTTTTATTTTTCACAAAAATTATCAGTCAATTTCTGATTTTGGTAATCTTTTTGCTCCTTCCAATTCCCTAATGAATGTATGCATAAAACAATTTTTTAATTTTTCATAAAATCTTCGAAGCAGAACCTGAAAAAATTGGTATTAAGGCACACGTTTTACAATCTTGTAAAAATGCTACACCTGAATGGTTTCATGGTGAGTGCTGTAACCATAGAGTCCAAATTTTAGATTTTCTTATTTTAGTTCTTCTACGAAAACACTGCATGTGGGCTGTGCAAAAAGGAAGTTCGAAAGAACGAAAATTGAAAATAATTGTTGGCAAATAAAAAAATTCTTATTAAAAAATATTATTTATGAAAGGTAAATTAAAACGAAAGTAAAACAATAAACATAAAACCTTACAATAATATTTTTAATAAATAACTATAAACGCTCTTGTGCAACATGTTTGCACCCATATTTTATTACACCAAGTTCATGCATTTTTGTTGCTAATTGTAATTTGCTTGTGATTATAAAAAAGAAAGCAGAAATAGCGACGCAACAATTACCAACAACATCAATGCTATCCCGCCTGCACGGCACAGCGCAAAAAACAGTATACCGCTTACTTTTTTTGTTTGCCAATATAATAATGCTATTCCCCGCGACAACAAAAGCAGCGTTCATTGTCATGTTTATCAAGTGGCGCAACAGCAGCGAGAATACGAATGAGTACAGAAGCGACTTCAATTCACATGTTACGCCGAAGTTACAGAGATTTCTGCTGTTAGTAACAGAGGGTTCTGCTGTCAATAACAGAGGGTACTACCAGCAGTACCCGGCATACAACGCGTTTGCTTGTATGAGATGCGCGTTCTATATTACTTCATATTCTTGGTAAAACTCAAACTAAGAAAACCCCAAAAAATCTGTGCAAAAAATTAATTAGTGTGTGTGCAAAAGCGGCTCAAAGTTTAAACTTTTTTCACAAAAAAATGTAAACACATCTTTTCTGTTTTTTAGTCTATTGAGGAAAAAAAATTGTAAAAATACATGGTTACAAAGAACTTGTTGAAACTTTTGATATAGATTAAGGGGAGGTTCTCATTCAAAATTTTCAAAAATTCTATTTTTTTTCTTTACATTTTTTGAAAGGTATTAGTGTCTACTATATTGCGGTAAACCGATTTTCCGATCCGCGCATCAGAAAAGTTTCTACAGGCCATCCCGCCATGGGGCGCTCTCGGCTCGGAACGCGCGCTCAAAACTTTAAAAGCGTTTATCTCAAAACATGATTTTTCTAAACTGCGTACAATCTCATTTGAAAACGGTTCAACTGAAAGACTTCATGTTTTGTTTTCTCGAAAGAAGACCCTTTTCATTGGAGTAATGACCTATAAAATCTACAAATTCTTTGTATTAACTATTTTTTGTGAAGCTTCAAAGTATACAAAAAGGGCTAAAAAATCGATTTCAAAGTTTGAGATCGTACCATTATGTCAAATTTGAAGTTTTTTACCCGTCCTCAGGTCATTCCTCCAATAAAAGTATCCTAATTTCGAGCCTTATAATTGGTTTTGTGTTTCAGATCGATCCTGAGGCAGCAGGCTGTACGCAGTTTTGTCATTCCACGCGAACCGCATCTTAGACGGAACGTCACCACGAGCGCCATTTTGTTTTTTTCGTCTTGAAAAACTTTGTAAATAATGACGAAAATATAAGCTCTTTGAATTCTAAAACTGTTTTTTCCTATGTTTTTTTATTGGCCCACAAAAAAATTCCAAATTTTGCTTACTTTTTAGTCATTTGAATGAGAACCTCCCCTTAAGAAATGATGTGGCCATTTTCGCTTTTAATGTTATCTTAAAAATTTGCAAAGCTGAGGCTTTTACATCACTTTTAAATCAAAATATTTTTCCAAATTAAAAATCTGAAAATTGGCAAAACTTAAAGGGAAATATCTAAAAAGTACAGTGGACCCTCGGTTAACGTACACAATTGGTTCCAGCATCTTGTTCGTTATGCGAAACGTTCGTTAAGCAAAACCATTATTCCCATCTAAATCAATGTAAAATGAATTAATGCGTTCCAGGTCGAAAAAAATACACTCTAATGTTTCAATTTGAACTTTTATTGAAAGAATGTAACATAAAATGCATCAAAAGAACTGAAAAAATACACCAATATATTTAAAGTTCAGCTTTTATTGAAAGAAAGTTAAATGAAACGTATACAATTTTTTAAGGAACTGAATATATATTGGACGGAAGGAGACAATCTGAAATGGAAAAAATAAAGAGTTTAGAAAAGAAAAATTTTTTTATAATTGGTACATGCATACTAGGCATCGCAATCCCGGGATCCCGGGATCCCGGACTTTTTCCAGAAGCATCTTTTGCAATCCCGAAAATCCCGGGATTAAAAGATTTGAATCCCGGGATTTTCGGGATTGCAAAAGATGCTTCAAAGTTCAAATGAAATAAATTTAAAAGCACAAAAACCCAATTCCTTATCTGAAGGAGGAGGGAGGGGATAGAGGGCGTCTTTTGCAAAAGGCTTATAATTATTTACTAAGCATTCAACCAGCAAGTGTTGAATCTGAAAGATGTTTTCTATCAGCAGGGTTTATTTGCAATAAATTTCGCTCTAGATTAGAGGGCAAAACATTTAATGCCTTAGTATTTTTAAGATCTCAGTTTTTAGTTAATCACAACGCTTAACTTTTTTATCGAAATAATCGAAGTAAAACTAAAAGTACTAACAAATTAACTATTTTATTTTTTTTATCAAATATGCGTATATATGTACTTTATGATACATTTGATGCAAAGCAATAAGTTATGTTTAAGTGTTATTTTTGGATAAAACAAAATGTTATCAAACTGAAGTTAAATGTCAAATGAAAAACTTTTAAGTTAACCCATTAAGCCCTGAGCGTTGCGTTTGCGCAACGTTTGGGAATTTCGCTACATTAAGTAATTCATAAAGATATAAGACTTGAAAATGGGTAGAATTGGATTCGAATTGATCGTTTTAGATTCTGCCATACTCAAATTTCCAAATTTTTTAAATATTCATATCTTTTTTTCGATCCAAAGTCAAAGGTTTTTTTTGGGGAATTTTTGAAATTCAATTAAAAATACTTATTCTTCAAACCTATCAAAATCCCTTTGTGGGCTGCATTTTGTAATGCTAAACTATTTAAAAATAAGTTTTAAAAAAATTTTTTTTTTTTAAATTTTATGTTTTTTATGTGACTAAGGCCCAAATTGCGTTTGCGCAACGTACCCTCCTGGTTCAGGGGGTGGGGGTATGAATTATTTGCTTCATTTTTTTTCTTGATTAGGTCAATTACTAAGATTGTGTAAAATTTTATGGAAATCGCACAAGCCCTTCTGGGGTCAGGTTTTAATGGGTTAAACAAAATGTTGTCAAGGATGACTATGTTTATTTATTTGATTTAAATTTACACTGACAATTTTGAATGTAATTGACAACTGATTGTAAATGACAACTGGATTTTGGTGATGTGCCGCGCACAACCAACCACTTCGACGACTCAACACCGACTGCCTCCCTTTCCGCCTTACAATGTGATTAAATTCAAGATAAAAAATCTTAAAACTACCCCAAATGTGATTAAACTGTGTCCATTTTTATGGTACATATATTATAAACAAGTATTTATGCAATTTGGTAAAATTGTTTTATTTAAAAAATTTGTTATTTGAATCCCGGGATTAAATCCCGGGATCCCGGGATTTGACTTTTCAATCCCGAAAATCCCGGGATCGCAAAATGGCAAAAAATTGCGATCCCTAATGCATACCTAGTTTTTTTGAAACAAAAGCTAAACACAGACAGCACTATAATGTGTATTCGGGGTTCCCCTGTTTCGTTGTTTAGCACAGACAAATTTTTACATGCAATTAAGGTTTCCCCCTTTTTCGTTGGTCGTTATGCGAAACTTCGTTCGTTAAGA
Source organism: Melieria omissa (assembly GCA_963971225.1). Lineage (NCBI taxonomy): Eukaryota > Metazoa > Arthropoda > Insecta > Diptera > Ulidiidae > Melieria > Melieria omissa. The sequence goes on from OZ020270.1 coordinate 66,866,866, forward strand.
GAAACTTTTTTTCCCAAAAAAAAGTGTTCGTTATGCGAAATGTTCGTTATGCGGGGCGTTCGTTAACCGAGGGTCCACTGTATGTGAAAGTATGTTCCTGGATTTTTTATTTTAAAAAGCATTCTTTTTTTTCGGATAATGTAATTATATCCTCCGATATCTTCCGATCTCAGAAAATAATTCAATTTGAAAAGTGGTCTAAACACCTATTTTTCGACAAAATTTCGTGCCTAAAAGTATGCAATCAGCATGAAAAATTGAAAAAACTGCAAAAAAGCAAAACATACATTTATTATTATCGTTTTTATTGCAAAACTAAAGGGTCCTGAGACAATTTCTGTTACTTTTTGCGATAATCAATGTTGATGTTACCGATTAAATGTAAAATCTGAAAAATCTAGCCAACACACTTGGTGCTATAGCTCTCCAAAAGTGACGAAATTTGAAAATTTAAGACTCTGGCATTGCCAAACTACAAAAGTTTAAGAAAAACAAATTAGAGATTTCAATTCAGCAGACCATGATTAACTAGTATGCCAAATTTTAAGGGAACGGACCACTCCTTCTAATTTTGTCCCGCGGTTGTATGGAGTCGATTCACTGTGCGATGACACAAACATACTTTCACTTCAGACACAATCACTTCGCTTCCAGTGAACCAAATATCATGCAACTTTGACTTTAAATCGGAAAAAATGTAAAGTTCCAACGCACTGTCACATATATGTAGGTAGGTGGCGGCACAAAAAATGTCTTATATTGAAAGTTCTGTTGAAAAGAGCATTTTGATTGATAACACAGCGCAACAAAAAAACACTTTTTTTCTGTTGCATGGAGTTTTTCTACTGTTTCTTACTAATTTGGGTGCGCTGATTCCGAATCTACCCTCCGATGTTTTCTAGCAGCTCTAGTTTGTGAGATATAGGTACCCTAACTTAGAGCTTGTTTCCATGAGATATTTTGTTGGATACGTAGCGTACAAAATCATTCCTAAATTAAATTGTAAAAAATGCGGTGACGAATTGAGAAAAAGAGATGAAGTTTTGACTGCTCCAAGTTAAATTTTTATTTTTCACAAAAATTATCAGTCAATTTCTGATTTTGGTAATCTTTTTGCTCCTTCCAATTCCCTAATGAATGTATGCATAAAACCATTTTTTAATTTTTCATAAAATCTTCGAAGCAGAACCTGAAAAAATTGGTATTAAGGCACACGTTTTACAATCTTGTAAAAATGCTACACCTGAATGGTTTCATGGTGAGTGCTGTAACCATAGAGTCCAAATTTTAGATTTTCTTATTTTAGTTCTTCTACGAAAACACTGCATGTGGGCTGTGCAAAAAGGAAGTTCGAAAGAACGAAAATTGAAAATAATTGTTGGCAAATAAAAAAATTCTTATTAAAAATTATTATTTATGAAAGGTAAATTAAAACGAAAGTAAAACAATAAACATAAAACCTTACAATAATATTTTTAATAAATAACTATAAACGCTCTTGTGCAACATGTTTGCACCCATATTTTATTACACCAAGTTCATGCATTTTTGTTGCTAATTGTAATTTGCTTGTGATTATAAAAAAGAAAGCAGAAATAGCGACGCAACAATTACCAACAACATCAATGCTATCCCGCCTGCACGGCACAGCGCAAAAAACAGTATACCGCTTACTTTTTTTGTTTGCCAATATAATAATGCTATTCCCCGCGACAACAAAAGCAGCGTTCATTGTCATGTTTATCAAGTGGCGCAACAGCAGCGAGAATACGAATGAGTACAGAAGCGACTTCAATTCACATGTTACGCCGAAGTTACAGAGATTTCTGCTGTTAGTAACAGAGGGTTCTGCTGTCAATAACAGAGGGTACTACCAGCAGTACCCGGCATACAACGCGTTTGCTTGTATGAGATGCGCGTTCTATATTACTTCATATTCTTGGTAAAACTCAAACTAAGAAAACCCCAAAAAATCTGTGCAAAAAATTAATTAGTGTGTGTGCAAAAGCGGCTCAAAGTTTAAACTTTTTTCACAAAAAAATGTAAACACATCTTTTCTGTTTTTTAGTCTATTGAGGAAAAAAAATTGTAAAAATACATGGTTACAAAGAACTTGTTGAAACTTTTGATATAGATTAAGGGGAGGTTCTCATTCAAAATTTTCAAAAATTCTATTTTTTTTCTTTACATTTTTTGAAAGGTATTAGTGTCTACTATATTGCGGTAAACCGATTTTCCGATCCGCGCATCAGAAAAGTTTCTACAGGCCATCCCGCCATGGGGCGCTCTCGGCTCGGAACGCGCGCTCAAAACTTTAAAAGCGTTTATCTCAAAACATGATTTTTCTAAACTGCGTACAATCTCATTTGAAAACGGTTCAACTGAAAGACTTCATGTTTTGTTTTCTCGAAAGAAGACCCTTTTCATTGGAGTAATGACCTATAAAATCTACAAATTCTTTGTATTAACTATTTTTTGTGAAGCTTCAAAGTATACAAAAAGGGCTAAAAAATCGATTTCAAAGTTTGAGATCGCACCATTATGTCAAATTTGAAGTTTTTTACCCGTCCTCAGGTCATTCCTCCAATAAAAGTATCCTAATTTCGAGCCTTATAATTGGTTTTGTGTTTCAGATCGATCCTGAGGCAGCAGGCTGTACGCAGTTTTGTCATTCCACGCGAACCGCATCTTAGACGGAACGTCACCACGAGCGCCATTTTGTTTTTTTCGTCTTGAAAAACTTTGTAAATAATGACGAAAATATAAGCTCTTTGAATTCTAAAACTGTTTTTTCCTATGTTTTTTTATTGGCCCACAAAAAAATTCCAAATTTTGCTTACTTTTTAGTCATTTGAATGAGAACCTCCCCTTAAGAAATGATGTGGCCATTTTCGCTTTTAATGTTATCTTAAAAATTTGCAAAGCTGAGGCTTTTACATCACTTTTAAATCAAAATATTTTTCCAAATTAAAAATCTGAAAATTGGCAAAACTTAAAGGGAAATATCTAAAAAGTACAGTGGACCCTCGGTTAACGTACACAATTGGTTCCAGCATCTTGTTCGTTATGCGAAACGTTCGTTAAGCAAAACCATTATTCCCATCTAAATCAATGTAAAATGAATTAATGCGTTCCAGGTCGAAAAAAATACACTCTAATGTTTCAATTTGAACTTTTATTGAAAGAATGTAACATAAAATGCATCAAAAGAACTGAAAAAATACACCAATATATTTAAAGTTCAGCTTTTATTGAAAGAAAGTTAAATGAAACGTATACAATTTTTTAAGGAACTGAATATATATTGGACGGAAGGAGACAATCTGAAATGGAAAAAATAAAGAGTTTAGAAAAGAAAAATTTTTTTATAATTGGTACATGCATACTAGGCATCGCAATCCCGGGATCCCGGGATCCCGGACTTTTTCCAGAAGCATCTTTTGCAATCCCGAAAATCCCGGGATTAAAAGATTTGAATCCCGGGATTTTCGGGATTGCAAAAGATGCTTCAAAGTTCAAATGAAATAAATTTAAAAGCACAAAAACCCAATTCCTTATCTGAAGGAGGAGGGAGGGGATAGAGGGCGTCTTTTGCAAAAGGCTTATAATTATTTACTAAGCATTCAACCAGCAAGTGTTGAATCTGAAAGATGTTTTCTATCAGCAGGGTTTATTTGCAATAAATTTCGCTCTAGATTAGAGGGCAAAACATTTAATGCCTTAGTATTTTTAAGATCTCAGTTTTTAGTTAATCACAACGCTTAACTTTTTTATCGAAATAATCGAAGTAAAACTAAAAGTACTAACAAATTAACTATTTTATTTTTTTTATCAAATATGCGTATATATGTACTTTATGATACATTTGATGCAAAGCAATAAGTTATGTTTAAGTGTTATTTTTGGATAAAACAAAATGTTATCAAACTGAAGTTAAATGTCAAATGAAAAACTTTTAAGTTAACCCATTAAGCCCTGAGCGTTGCGTTTGCGCAACGTTTGGGAATTTCGCTACATTAAGTAATTCATAAAGATATAAGACTTGAAAATGGGTAGAATTGGATTCGAATTGATCGTTTTAGATTCTGCCATACTCAAATTTCCAAATTTTTTAAATATTCATATCTTTTTTTCGATCCAAAGTCAAAGGTTTTTTTTTGGGAATTTTTGAAATTCAATTAAAAATACTTATTCTTCAAACCTATCAAAATCCCTTTGTGGGCTGCATTTTGTAATGCTAAACTATTTAAAAATAAGTTTTAAAAAAATTTTTTTTTTTTTAATTTTATGTTTTTTATGTGACTAAGGCCCAAATTGCGTTTGCGCAACGTACCCTCCTGGTTCAGGGGGTGGGGGTATGAATTATTTGCTTCATTTTTTTTCTTGATTAGGTCAATTACTAAGATTGTGTAAAATTTTATGGAAATCGCACAAGCCCTTCTGGGGTCAGGTTTTAATGGGTTAAACAAAATGTTGTCAAGGATGACTATGTTTATTTATTTGATTTAAATTTACACTGACAATTTTGAATGTAATTGACAACTGATTGTAAATGACAACTGGATTTTGGTGATGTGCCGCGCACAACCAACCACTTCGACGACTCAACGCCGACTGCCTCCCTTTCCGCCTTACAATGTGATTAAATTCAAGATAAAAAATCTTAAAACTACCCCAAATGTGATTAAACTGTGTCCATTTTTATGGTACATATATTATAAACAAGTATTTATGCAATTTGGTAAAATTGTTTTATTTAAAAAATTTGTTATTTGAATCCCGGGATTAAATCCCGGGATCCCGGGATTTGACTTTTCAATCCCGAAAATCCCGGGATCGCAAAATGGCAAAAAATTGCGATCCCTAATGCATACCTAGTTTTTTTGAAACAAAAGCTAAACACAGACAGCACTATAATGTGTATTCGGGGTTCCCCTGTTTCGTTGTTTAGCACAGACAAATTTTTACATGCAATTAAGGTTTCCCCCTTTTTCGTTGGTCGTTATGCGAAACTTCGTTCGTTAAGAGAAACTTTTTTTCCCAAAAAAAAGTGTTCGTTATGCGAAATGTTCGTTATGCGGGGCGTTCGTTAACCGAGGGTCCACTGTATGTGAAAGTATGTTCCTGGATTTTTTATTTTAAAAAGCATTCTTTTTTTTCGGATAATGTAATTATATCCTCCGATATCTTCCGATCTCAGAAAATAATTCAATTTGAAAAGTGGTCTAAACACCTATTTTTCGACAAAATTTCGTGCCTAAAAGTATGCAATCAGCATGAAAAATTGAAAAAACTGCAAAAAAGCAAAACATACATTTATTATTATCGTTTTTATTGCAAAACTAAAGGGTCCTGAGACAATTTCTGTTACTTTTTGCGATAATCAATGTTGATGTTACCGATTAAATGTAAAATCTGAAAAATCTAGCCAACACACTTGGTGCTATAGCTCTCCAAAAGTGACGAAATTTGAAAATTTAAGACTCTGGCATTGCCAAACTACAAAAGTTTAAGAAAAACAAATTAGAGATTTCAATTCAGCAGACCATGATTAACTAGTATGCCAAATTTTAAGGGAACGGACCACTCCTTCTAATTTTGTCCCGCGGTTGTATGGAGTCGATTCACTGTGCGATGACACAAACATACTTTCACTTCAGACACAATCACTTCGCTTCCAGTGAACCAAATATCATGCAACTTTGACTTTAAATCGGAAAAAATGTAAAGTTCCAACGCACTGTCACATATATGTAGGTAGGTGGCGGCACAAAAAATGTCTTATATTGAAAGTTCTGTTGAAAAGAGCATTTTGATTGATAACACAGCGCAACAAAAAAACACTTTTTTTCTGTTGCATGGAGTTTTTCTACTGTTTCTTACTAATTTGGGTGCGCTGATTCCGAATCTACCCTCCGATGTTTTCTAGCAGCTCTAGTTTGTGAGATATAGGTACCCTAACTTAGAGCTTGTTTCCATGAGATATTTTGTTGGATACGTAGCGTACAAAATCATTCCTAAATTAAATTGTAAAAAATGCGGTGACGAATTGAGAAAAAGAGATGAAGTTTTGACTGCTCCAAGTTAAATTTTTATTTTTCACAAAAATTATCAGTCAATTTCTGATTTTGGTAATCTTTTTGCTCCTTCCAATTCCCTAATGAATGTATGCATAAAACAATTTTTTAATTTTTCATAAAATCTTCGAAGCAGAACCTGAAAAAATTGGTATTAAGGCACACGTTTTACAATCTTGTAAAAATGCTACACCTGAATGGTTTCATGGTGAGTGCTGTAACCATAGAGTCCAAATTTTAGATTTTCTTATTTTAGTTCTTCTACGAAAACACTGCATGTGGGCTGTGCAAAAAGGAAGTTCGAAAGAACGAAAATTGAAAATAATTGTTGGCAAATAAAAAAATTCTTATTAAAAATTATTATTTATGAAAGGTAAATTAAAACGAAAGTAAAACAATAAACATAAAACCTTACAATAATATTTTTAATAAATAACTATAAACGCTCTTGTGCAACATGTTTGCACCCATATTTTATTACACCAAGTTCATGCATTTTTGTTGCTAATTGTAATTTGCTTGTGATTATAAAAAAGAAAGCAGAAATAGCGACGCAACAATTACCAACAACATCAATGCTATCCCGCCTGCACGGCACAGCGCAAAAAACAGTATACCGCTTACTTTTTTTGTTTGCCAATATAATAATGCTATTCCCCGCGACAACAAAAGCAGCGTTCATTGTCATGTTTATCAAGTGGCGCAACAGCAGCGAGAATACGAATGAGTACAGAAGCGACTTCAATTCACATGTTACGCCGAAGTTACAGAGATTTCTGCTGTTAGTAACAGAGGGTTCTGCTGTCAATAACAGAGGGTACTACCAGCAGTACCCGGCATACAACGCGTTTGCTTGTATGAGATGCGCGTTCTATATTACTTCATATTCTTGGTAAAACTCAAACTAAGAAAACCCCAAAAAATCTGTGCAAAAAATTAATTAGTGTGTGTGCAAAAGCGGCTCAAAGTTTAAACTTTTTTCACAAAAAAATGTAAACACATCTTTTCTGTTTTTTAGTCTATTGAGGAAAAAAAATTGTAAAAATACATGGTTACAAAGAACTTGTTGAAACTTTTGATATAGATTAAGGGGAGGTTCTCATTCAAAATTTTCAAAAATTCTATTTTTTTTCTTTACATTTTTTGAAAGGTATTAGTGTCTACTATATTGCGGTAAACCGATTTTCCGATCCGCGCATCAGAAAAGTTTCTACAGGCCATCCCGCCATGGGGCGCTCTCGGCTCGGAACGCGCGCTCAAAACTTTAAAAGCGTTTATCTCAAAACATGATTTTTCTAAACTGCGTACAATCTCATTTGAAAACGGTTCAACTGAAAGACTTCATGTTTTGTTTTCTCGAAAGAAGACCCTTTTCATTGGAGTAATGACCTATAAAATCTACAAATTCTTTGTATTAACTATTTTTTGTGAAGCTTCAAAGTATACAAAAAGGGCTAAAAAATCGATTTCAAAGTTTGAGATCGCACCATTATGTCAAATTTGAAGTTTTTTACCCGTCCTCAGGTCATTCCTCCAATAAAAGTATCCTAATTTCGAGCCTTATAATTGGTTTTGTGTTTCAGATCGATCCTGAGGCAGCAGGCTGTACGCAGTTTTGTCATTCCACGCGAACCGCATCTTAGACGGAACGTCACCACGAGCGCCATTTTGTTTTTTTCGTCTTGAAAAACTTTGTAAATAATGACGAAAATATAAGCTCTTTGAATTCTAAAACTGTTTTTTCCTATGTTTTTTTATTGGCCCACAAAAAAATTCCAAATTTTGCTTACTTTTTAGTCATTTGAATGAGAACCTCCCCTTAAGAAATGATGTGGCCATTTTCGCTTTTAATGTTATCTTAAAAATTTGCAAAGCTGAGGCTTTTACATCACTTTTAAATCAAAATATTTTTCCAAATTAAAAATCTGAAAATTGGCAAAACTTAAAGGGAAATATCTAAAAAGTACAGTGGACCCTCGGTTAACGTACACAATTGGTTCCAGCATCTTGTTCGTTATGCGAAACGTTCGTTAAGCAAAACCATTATTCCCATCTAAATCAATGTAAAATGAATTAATGCGTTCCAGGTCGAAAAAAATACACTCTAATATGTTTCAATTTGAACTTTTATTGAAAGAATGTAACATAAAATGCATCAAAAGAACTGAAAAAATACACCAATATATTTAAAGTTCAGCTTTTATTGAAAGAAAGTTAAATGAAACGTATACAATTTTTTAAGGAACTGAATATATATTGGACGGAAGGAGACAATCTGAAATGGAAAAAATAAAGAGTTTAGAAAAGAAAAATTTTTTTATAATTGGTACATGCATACTAGGAATCGCAATCCCGGGATCCCGGGATCCCGGACTTTTTCCAGAAGCATCTTTTGCAATCCCGAAAATCCCGGGATTAAAAGATTTGAATCCCGGGATTTTCGGGATTGCAAAAGATGCCTCAAAGTTCAAATGAAATAAATTTAAAAGCACAAAAACCCAATTCCTTATCTGAAGGAGGAGGGAGGGGATAGAGGGCGTCTTTTGCAAAAGGCTTATAATTATTTACTAAGCATTCAACCAGCAAGTGTTGAATCTGAAAGATGTTTTCTATCAGCAGGGTTTATTTGCAATAAATTTCGCTCTAGATTAGAGGGCAAAACATTTAATGCCTTAGTATTTTTAAGATCTCAGTTTTTAGTTAATCACAACGCTTAACTTTTTTATCGAAATAATCGAAGTAAAACTAAAAGTACTAACAAATTAACTATTTTATTTTTTTTATCAAATATGCGTATATATGTACTTTATGATACATTTGATGCAAAGCAATAAGTTATGTTTAAGTGTTATTTTTGGATAAAACAAAATGTTATCAAACTGAAGTTAAATGTCAAATGAAAAACTTTTAAGTTAACCCATTAAGCCCTGAGCGTTGCGTTTGCGCAACGTTTGGGAATTTCGCTACATTAAGTAATTCATAAAGATATAAGACTTGAAAATGGGTAGAATTGGATTCGAATTGATCGTTTTAGATTCTGCCATACTCAAATTTCCAAATTTTTTAAATATTCATATCTTTTTTTCGATCCAAAGTCAAAGGTTTTTTTTGGGGAATTTTTGAAATTCAATTAAAAATACTTATTCTTCAAACCTATCAAAATCCCTTTGTGGGCTGCATTTTGTAATGCTAAACTATTTAAAAATAAGTTTTAAAAAAATTTTTTTTTTTTTAATTTTATGTTTTTTATGTGACTAAGGCCCAAATTGCGTTTGCGCAACGTACCCTCCTGGTTCAGGGGGTGGGGGTATGAATTATTTGCTTCATTTTTTTTCTTGATTAGGTCAATTACTAAGATTGTGTAAAATTTTATGGAAATCGCACAAGCCCTTCTGGGGTCAGGTTTTAATGGGTTAAACAAAATGTTGTCAAGGATGACTATGTTTATTTATTTGATTTAAATTTACACTGACAATTTTGAATGTAATTGACAACTGATTGTAAATGACAACTGGATTTTGGTGATGTGCCGCGCACAACCAACCACTTCGACGACTCAACACCGACTGCCTCCCTTTCCGCCTTACAATGTGATTAAATTCAAGATAAAAAATCTTAAAACTACCCCAAATGTGATTAAACTGTGTCCATTTTTATGGTACATATATTATAAACAAGTATTTATGCAATTTGGTAAAATTGTTTTATTTAAAAAATTTGTTATTTGAATCCCGGGATTAAATCCCGGGATCCCGGGATTTGACTTTTCAATCCCGAAAATCCCGGGATCGCAAAATGGCAAAAAATTGCGATCCCTAATGCATACCTAGTTTTTTTGAAACAAAAGCTAAACACAGACAGCACTATAATGTGTATTCGGGGTTCCCCTGTTTCGTTGTTTAGCACAGACAAATTTTTACATGCAATTAAGGTTTCCCCCTTTTTCGTTGGTCGTTATGCGAAACTTCGTTCGTTAAGAGAAACTTTTTTTCCCAAAAAAAAGTGTTCGTTATGCGAAATGTTCGTTATGCGGGGCGTTCGTTAACCGAGGGTCCACTGTATGTGAAAGTATGTTCCTGGATTTTTTATTTTAAAAAGCATTATTTTTTTTCGGATAATGTAATTATATCCTCCGATATCTTCCGATCTCAGAAAATAATTCAATTTGAAAAGTGGTCTAAACACCTATTTTTCGACAAAATTTCGTGCCTAAAAGTATGCAATCAGCATGAAAAATTGAAAAAACTGCAAAAAAGCAAAACATACATTTATTATTATCGTTTTTATTGCAAAACTAAAGGGTCCTGAGACAATTTCTGTTACTTTTTGCGATAATCAATGTTGATGTTACCGATTAAATGTAAAATCTGAAAAATCTAGCCAACACACTTGGTGCTATAGCTCTCCAAAAGTGACGAAATTTGAAAATTTAAGACTCTGGCATTGCCAAACTACAAAAGTTTAAGAAAAACAAATTAGAGATTTCAATTCAGCAGACCATGATTAACTAGTATGCCAAATTTTAAGGGAACGGACCACTCCTTCTAATTTTGTCCCGCGGTTGTATGGAGTCGATTCACTGTGCGATGACACAAACATACTTTCACTTCAGACACAATCACTTCGCTTCCAGTGAACCAAATATCATGCAACTTTGACTTTAAATCGGAAAAAATGTAAAGTTCCAACGCACTGTCACATATATGTAGGTAGGTGGCGGCACAAAAAATGTCTTATATTGAAAGTTCTGTTGAAAAGAGCATTTTGATTGATAACACAGCGCAACAAAAAAACACTTTTTTTCTGTTGCATGGAGTTTTTCTACTGTTTCTTACTAATTTGGGTGCGCTGATTCCGAATCTACCCTCCGATGTTTTCTAGCAGCTCTAGTTTGTGAGATATAGGTACCCTAACTTAGAGCTTGTTTCCATGAGATATTTTGTTGGATACGTAGCGTACAAAATCATTCCTAAATTAAATTGTAAAAAATGCGGTGACGAATTGAGAAAAAGAGATGAAGTTTTGACTGCTCCAAGTTAAATTTTTATTTTTCACAAAAATTATCAGTCAATTTCTGATTTTGGTAATCTTTTTGCTCCTTCCAATTCCCTAATGAATGTATGCATAAAACAATTTTTTAATTTTTCATAAAATCTTCGAAGCAGAACCTGAAAAAATTGGTATTAAGGCACACGTTTTACAATCTTGTAAAAATGCTACACCTGAATGGTTTCATGGTGAGTGCTGTAACCATAGAGTCCAAATTTTAGATTTTCTTATTTTAGTTCTTCTACGAAAACACTGCATGTGGGCTGTGCAAAAAGGAAGTTCGAAAGAACGAAAATTGAAAATAATTGTTGGCAAATAAAAAAATTCTTATTAAAAATTATTATTTATGAAAGGTAAATTAAAACGAAAGTAAAACAATAAACATAAAACCTTACAATAATATTTTTAATAAATAACTATAAACGCTCTTGTGCAACATGTTTGCACCCATATTTTATTACACCAAGTTCATGCATTTTTGTTGCTAATTGTAATTTGCTTGTGATTATAAAAAAGAAAGCAGAAATAGCGACGCAACAATTACCAACAACATCAATGCTATCCCGCCTGCACGGCACAGCGCAAAAAACAGTATACCGCTTACTTTTTTTGTTTGCCAATATAATAATGCTATTCCCCGCGACAACAAAAGCAGCGTTCATTGTCATGTTTATCAAGTGGCGCAACAGCAGCGAGAATACGAATGAGTACAGAAGCGACTTCAATTCACATGTTACGCCGAAGTTACAGAGATTTCTGCTGTTAGTAACAGAGGGTTCTGCTGTCAATAACAGAGGGTACTACCAGCAGTACCCGGCATACAACGCGTTTGCTTGTATGAGATGCGCGTTCTATATTACTTCATATTCTTGGTAAAACTCAAACTAAGAAAACCCCAAAAAATCTGTGCAAAAAATTAATTAGTGTGTGTGCAAAAGCGGCTCAAAGTTTAAACTTTTTTCACAAAAAAATGTAAACACATCTTTTCTGTTTTTTAGTCTATTGAGGAAAAAAAATTGTAAAAATACATGGTTACAAAGAACTTGTTGAAACTTTTGATATAGATTAAGGGGAGGTTCTCATTCAAAATTTTCAAAAATTCTATTTTTTTTCTTTACATTTTTTGAAAGGTATTAGTGTCTACTATATTGCGGTAAACCGATTTTCCGATCCGCGCATCAGAAAAGTTTCTACAGGCCATCCCGCCATGGGGCGCTCTCGGCTCGGAACGCGCGCTCAAAACTTTAAAAGCGTTTATCTCAAAACATGATTTTTCTAAACTGCGTACAATCTCATTTGAAAACGGTTCAACTGAAAGACTTCATGTTTTGTTTTCTCGAAAGAAGACCCTTTTCATTGGAGTAATGACCTATAAAATCTACAAATTCTTTGTATTAACTATTTTTTGTGAAGCTTCAAAGTATACAAAAAGGGCTAAAAAATCGATTTCAAAGTTTGAGATCGCACCATTATGTCAAATTTGAAGTTTTTTACCCGTCCTCAGGTCATTCCTCCAATAAAAGTATCCTAATTTCGAGCCTTATAATTGGTTTTGTGTTTCAGATCGATCCTGAGGCAGCAGGCTGTACGCAGTTTTGTCATTCCACGCGAACCGCATCTTAGACGGAACGTCACCACGAGCGCCATTTTGTTTTTTTCGTCTTGAAAAACTTTGTAAATAATGACGAAAATATAAGCTCTTTGAATTCTAAAACTGTTTTTTCCTATGTTTTTTTATTGGCCCACAAAAAAATTCCAAATTTTGCTTACTTTTTAGTCATTTGAATGAGAACCTCCCCTTAAGAAATGATGTGGCCATTTTCGCTTTTAATGTTATCTTAAAAATTTGCAAAGCTGAGGCTTTTACATCACTTTTAAATCAAAATATTTTTCCAAATTAAAAATCTGAAAATTGGCAAAACTTAAAGGGAAATATCTAAAAAGTACAGTGGACCCTCGGTTAACGTACACAATTGGTTCCAGCATCTTGTTCGTTATGCGAAACGTTCGTTAAGCAAAACCATTATTCCCATCTAAATCAATGTAAAATGAATTAATGCGTTCCAGGTCGAAAAAAATACACTCTAATATGTTTCAATTTGAACTTTTATTGAAAGAATGTAACATAAAATGCATCAAAAGAACTGAAAAAATACACCAATATATTTAAAGTTCAGCTTTTATTGAAAGAAAGTTAAATGAAACGTATACAATTTTTTAAGGAACTGAATATATATTGGACGGAAGGAGACAATCTGAAATGGAAAAAATAAAGAGTTTAGAAAAGAAAAATTTTTTTATAATTGGTACATGCATACTAGGAATCGCAATCCCGGGATCCCGGGATCCCGGACTTTTTCCAGAAGCATCTTTTGCAATCCCGAAAATCCCGGGATTAAAAGATTTGAATCCCGGGATTTTCGGGATTGCAAAAGATGCCTCAAAGTTCAAATGAAATAAATTTAAAAGCACAAAAACCCAATTCCTTATCTGAAGGAGGAGGGAGGGGATAGAGGGCGTCTTTTGCAAAAGGCTTATAATTATTTACTAAGCATTCAACCAGCAAGTGTTGAATCTGAAAGATGTTTTCTATCAGCAGGGTTTATTTGCAATAAATTTCGCTCTAGATTAGAGGGCAAAACATTTAATGCCTTAGTATTTTTAAGATCTCAGTTTTTAGTTAATCACAACGCTTAACTTTTTTATCGAAATAATCGAAGTAAAACTAAAAGTACTAACAAATTAACTATTTTATTTTTTTTATCAAATATGCGTATATATGTACTTTATGATACATTTGATGCAAAGCAATAAGTTATGTTTAAGTGTTATTTTTGGATAAAACAAAATGTTATCAAACTGAAGTTAAATGTCAAATGAAAAACTTTTAAGTTAACCCATTAAGCCCTGAGCGTTGCGTTTGCGCAACGTTTGGGAATTTCGCTACATTAAGTAATTCATAAAGATATAAGACTTGAAAATGGGTAGAATTGGATTCGAATTGATCGTTTTAGATTCTGCCATACTCAAATTTCCAAATTTTTTAAATATTCATATCTTTTTTTCGATCCAAAGTCAAAGGTTTTTTTTGGGGAATTTTTGAAATTCAATTAAAAATACTTATTCTTCAAACCTATCAAAATCCCTTTGTGGGCTGCATTTTGTAATGCTAAACTATTTAAAAATAAGTTTTAAAAAAATTTTTTTTTTTTTAATTTTATGTTTTTTATGTGACTAAGGCCCAAATTGCGTTTGCGCAACGTACCCTCCTGGTTCAGGGGGTGGGGGTATGAATTATTTGCTTCATTTTTTTTCTTGATTAGGTCAATTACTAAGATTGTGTAAAATTTTATGGAAATCGCACAAGCCCTTCTGGGGTCAGGTTTTAATGGGTTAAACAAAATGTTGTCAAGGATGACTATGTTTATTTATTTGATTTAAATTTACACTGACAATTTTGAATGTAATTGACAACTGATTGTAAATGACAACTGGATTTTGGTGATGTGCCGCGCACAACCAACCACTTCGACGACTCAACACCGACTGCCTCCCTTTCCGCCTTACAATGTGATTAAATTCAAGATAAAAAATCTTAAAACTACCCCAAATGTGATTAAACTGTGTCCATTTTTATGGTACATATATTATAAACAAGTATTTATGCAATTTGGTAAAATTGTTTTATTTAAAAAATTTGTTATTTGAATCCCGGGATTAAATCCCGGGATCCCGGGATTTGACTTTTCAATCCCGAAAATCCCGGGATCGCAAAATGGCAAAAAATTGCGATCCCTAATGCATACCTAGTTTTTTTGAAACAAAAGCTAAACACAGACAGCACTATAATGTGTATTCGGGGTTCCCCTGTTTCGTTGTTTAGCACAGACAAATTTTTACATGCAATTAAGGTTTCCCCCTTTTTCGTTGGTCGTTATGCGAAACTTCGTTCGTTAAGAGAAACTTTTTTTCCCAAAAAAAAGTGTTCGTTATGCGAAATGTTCGTTATGCGGGGCGTTCGTTAACCGAGGGTCCACTGTATGTGAAAGTATGTTCCTGGATTTTTTATTTTAAAAAGCATTATTTTTTTTCGGATAATGTAATTATATCCTCCGATATCTTCCGATCTCAGAAAATAATTCAATTTGAAAAGTGGTCTAAACACCTATTTTTCGACAAAATTTCGTGCCTAAAAGTATGCAATCAGCATGAAAAATTGAAAAAACTGCAAAAAAGCAAAACATACATTTATTATTATCGTTTTTATTGCAAAACTAAAGGGTCCTGAGACAATTTCTGTTACTTTTTGCGATAATCAATGTTGATGTTACCGATTAAATGTAAAATCTGAAAAATCTAGCCAACACACTTGGTGCTATAGCTCTCCAAAAGTGACGAAATTTGAAAATTTAAGACTCTGGCATTGCCAAACTACAAAAGTTTAAGAAAAACAAATTAGAGATTTCAATTCAGCAGACCATGATTAACTAGTATGCCAAATTTTAAGGGAACGGACCACTCCTTCTAATTTTGTCCCGCGGTTGTATGGAGTCGATTCACTGTGCGATGACACAAACATACTTTCACTTCAGACACAATCACTTCGCTTCCAGTGAACCAAATATCATGCAACTTTGACTTTAAATCGGAAAAAATGTAAAGTTCCAACGCACTGTCACATATATGTAGGTAGGTGGCGGCACAAAAAATGTCTTATATTGAAAGTTCTGTTGAAAAGAGCATTTTGATTGATAACACAGCGCAACAAAAAAACACTTTTTTTCTGTTGCATGGAGTTTTTCTACTGTTTCTTACTAATTTGGGTGCGCTGATTCCGAATCTACCCTCCGATGTTTTCTAGCAGCTCTAGTTTGTGAGATATAGGTACCCTAACTTAGAGCTTGTTTCCATGAGATATTTTGTTGGATACGTAGCGTACAAAATCATTCCTAAATTAAATTGTAAAAAATGCGGTGACGAATTGAGAAAAAGAGATGAAGTTTTGACTGCTCCAAGTTAAATTTTTATTTTTCACAAAAATTATCAGTCAATTTCTGATTTTGGTAATCTTTTTGCTCCTTCCAATTCCCTAATGAATGTATGCATAAAACAATTTTTTAATTTTTCATAAAATCTTCGAAGCAGAACCTGAAAAAATTGGTATTAAGGCACACGTTTTACAATCTTGTAAAAATGCTACACCTGAATGGTTTCATGGTGAGTGCTGTAACCATAGAGTCCAAATTTTAGATTTTCTTATTTTAGTTCTTCTACGAAAACACTGCATGTGGGCTGTGCAAAAAGGAAGTTCGAAAGAACGAAAATTGAAAATAATTGTTGGCAAATAAAAAAATTCTTATTAAAAATTATTATTTATGAAAGGTAAATTAAAACGAAAGTAAAACAATAAACATAAAACCTTACAATAATATTTTTAATAAATAACTATAAACGCTCTTGTGCAACATGTTTGCACCCATATTTTATTACACCAAGTTCATGCATTTTTGTTGCTAATTGTAATTTGCTTGTGATTATAAAAAAGAAAGCAGAAATAGCGACGCAACAATTACCAACAACATCAATGCTATCCCGCCTGCACGGCACAGCGCAAAAAACAGTATACCGCTTACTTTTTTTGTTTGCCAATATAATAATGCTATTCCCCGCGACAACAAAAGCAGCGTTCATTGTCATGTTTATCAAGTGGCGCAACAGCAGCGAGAATACGAATGAGTACAGAAGCGACTTCAATTCACATGTTACGCCGAAGTTACAGAGATTTCTGCTGTTAGTAACAGAGGGTTCTGCTGTCAATAACAGAGGGTACTACCAGCAGTACCCGGCATACAACGCGTTTGCTTGTATGAGATGCGCGTTCTATATTACTTCATATTCTTGGTAAAACTCAAACTAAGAAAACCCCAAAAAATCTGTGCAAAAAATTAATTAGTGTGTGTGCAAAAGCGGCTCAAAGTTTAAACTTTTTTCACAAAAAAATGTAAACACATCTTTTCTGTTTTTTAGTCTATTGAGGAAAAAAAATTGTAAAAATACATGGTTACAAAGAACTTGTTGAAACTTTTGATATAGATTAAGGGGAGGTTCTCATTCAAAATTTTCAAAAATTCTATTTTTTTTCTTTACATTTTTTGAAAGGTATTAGTGTCTACTATATTGCGGTAAACCGATTTTCCGATCCGCGCATCAGAAAAGTTTCTACAGGCCATCCCGCCATGGGGCGCTCTCGGCTCGGAACGCGCGCTCAAAACTTTAAAAGCGTTTATCTCAAAACATGATTTTTCTAAACTGCGTACAATCTCATTTGAAAACGGTTCAACTGAAAGACTTCATGTTTTGTTTTCTCGAAAGAAGACCCTTTTCATTGGAGTAATGACCTATAAAATCTACAAATTCTTTGTATTAACTATTTTTTGTGAAGCTTCAAAGTATACAAAAAGGGCTAAAAAATCGATTTCAAAGTTTGAGATCGCACCATTATGTCAAATTTGAAGTTTTTTACCCGTCCTCAGGTCATTCCTCCAATAAAAGTATCCTAATTTCGAGCCTTATAATTGGTTTTGTGTTTCAGATCGATCCTGAGGCAGCAGGCTGTACGCAGTTTTGTCATTCCACGCGAACCGCATCTTAGACGGAACGTCACCACGAGCGCCATTTTGTTTTTTTCGTCTTGAAAAACTTTGTAAATAATGACGAAAATATAAGCTCTTTGAATTCTAAAACTGTTTTTTCCTATGTTTTTTTATTGGCCCACAAAAAAATTCCAAATTTTGCTTACTTTTTAGTCATTTGAATGAGAACCTCCCCTTAAGAAATGATGTGGCTATTTTCGCTTTTAATGTTATCTTAAAAATTTGCAAAGCTGAGGCTTTTACATCACTTTTAAATCAAAATATTTTTCCAAATTAAAAATCTGAAAATTGGCAAAACTTAAAGGGAAATATCTAAAAAGTACAGTGGACCCTCGGTTAACGTACACAATTGGTTCCAGCATCTTGTTCGTTATGCGAAACGTTCGTTAAGCAAAACCATTATTCCCATCTAAATCAATGTAAAATGAATTAATGCGTTCCAGGTCGAAAAAAATACACTCTAATATGTTTCAATTTGAACTTTTATTGAAAGAATGTAACATAAAATGCATCAAAAGAACTGAAAAAATACACCAATATATTTAAAGTTCAGCTTTTATTGAAAGAAAGTTAAATGAAACGTATACAATTTTTTAAGGAACTGAATATATATTGGACGGAAGGAGACAATCTGAAATGGAAAAAATAAAGAGTTTAGAAAAGAAAAATTTTTTTATAATTGGTACATGCATACTAGGCATCGCAATCCCGGGATCCCGGGATCCCGGACTTTTTCCAGAAGCATCTTTTGCAATCCCGAAAATCCCGGGATTAAAAGATTTGAATCCCGGGATTTTCGGGATTGCAAAAGATGCCTCAAAGTTCAAATGAAATAAATTTAAAAGCACAAAAACCCAATTCCTTATCTGAAGGAGGAGGGAGGGGATAGAGGGCGTCTTTTGCAAAAGGCTTATAATTATTTACTAAGCATTCAACCAGCAAGTGTTGAATCTGAAAGATGTTTTCTATCAGCAGGGTTTATTTGCAATAAATTTCGCTCTAGATTAGAGGGCAAAACATTTAATGCCTTAGTATTTTTAAGATCTCAGTTTTTAGTTAATCACAACGCTTAACTTTTTTATCGAAATAATCGAAGTAAAACTAAAAGTACTAACAAATTAACTATTTTATTTTTTTTATCAAATATGCGTATATATGTACTTTATGATACATTTGATGCAAAGCAATAAGTTATGTTTAAGTGTTATTTTTGGATAAAACAAAATGTTATCAAACTGAAGTTAAATGTCAAATGAAAAACTTTTAAGTTAACCCATTAAGCCCTGAGCGTTGCGTTTGCGCAACGTTTGGGAATTTCGCTACATTAAGTAATTCATAAAGATATAAGACTTGAAAATGGGTAGAATTGGATTCGAATTGATCGTTTTAGATTCTGCCATACTCAAATTTCCAAATTTTTTAAATATTCATATCTTTTTTTCGATCCAAAGTCAAAGGTTTTTTTTGGGGAATTTTTGAAATTCAATTAAAAATACTTATTCTTCAAACCTATCAAAATCCCTTTGTGGGCTGCATTTTGTAATGCTAAACTATTTAAAAATAAGTTTTAAAAAAATTTTTTTTTTTTTAATTTTATGTTTTTTATGTGACTAAGGCCCAAATTGCGTTTGCGCAACGTACCCTCCTGGTTCAGGGGGTGGGGGTATGAATTATTTGCTTCATTTTTTTTCTTGATTAGGTCAATTACTAAGATTGTGTAAAATTTTATGGAAATCGCACAAGCCCTTCTGGGGTCAGGTTTTAATGGGTTAAACAAAATGTTGTCAAGGATGACTATGTTTATTTATTTGATTTAAATTTACACTGACAATTTTGAATGTAATTGACAACTGATTGTAAATGACAACTGGATTTTGGTGATGTGCCGCGCACAACCAACCACTTCGACGACTCAACACCGACTGCCTCCCTTTCCGCCTTACAATGTGATTAAATTCAAGATAAAAAATCTTAAAACTACCCCAAATGTGATTAAACTGTGTCCATTTTTATGGTACATATATTATAAACAAGTATTTATGCAATTTGGTAAAATTGTTTTATTTAAAAAATTTGTTATTTGAATCCCGGGATTAAATCCCGGGATCCCGGGATTTGACTTTTCAATCCCGAAAATCCCGGGATCGCAAAATGGCAAAAAATTGCGATCCCTAATGCATACCTAGTTTTTTTGAAACAAAAGCTAAACACAGACAGCACTATAATGTGTATTCGGGGTTCCCCTGTTTCGTTGTTTAGCACAGACAAATTTTTACATGCAATTAAGGTTTCCCCCTTTTTCGTTGGTCGTTATGCGAAACTTCGTTCGTTAAGAGAAACTTTTTTTCCCAAAAAAAAGTGTTCGTTATGCGAAATGTTCGTTATGCGGGGCGTTCGTTAACCGAGGGTCCACTGTATGTGAAAGTATGTTCCTGGATTTTTTATTTTAAAAAGCATTCTTTTTTTTCGGATAATGTAATTATATCCTCCGATATCTTCCGATCTCAGAAAATAATTCAATTTGAAAAGTGGTCTAAACACCTATTTTTCGACAAAATTTCGTGCCTAAAAGTATGCAATCAGCATGAAAAATTGAAAAAACTGCAAAAAAGCAAAACATACATTTATTATTATCGTTTTTATTGCAAAACTAAAGGGTCCTGAGACAATTTCTGTTACTTTTTGCGATAATCAATGTTGATGTTACCGATTAAATGTAAAATCTGAAAAATCTAGCCAACACACTTGGTGCTATAGCTCTCCAAAAGTGACGAAATTTGAAAATTTAAGACTCTGGCATTGCCAAACTACAAAAGTTTAAGAAAAACAAATTAGAGATTTCAATTCAGCAGACCATGATTAACTAGTATGCCAAATTTTAAGGGAACGGACCACTCCTTCTAATTTTGTCCCGCGGTTGTATGGAGTCGAATCACTGTGCGATGACACAAACATACTTTCACTTCAGACACAATCACTTCGCTTCCAGTGAACCAAATATCATGCAACTTTGACTTTAAATCGGAAAAAATGTAAAGTTCCAACGCACTGTCACATATATGTAGGTAGGTGGCGGCACAAAAAATGTCTTATATTGAAAGTTCTGTTGAAAAGAGCATTTTGATTGATAACACAGCGCAACAAAAAAACACTTTTTTTCTGTTGCATGGAGTTTTTCTACTGTTTCTTACTAATTTGGGTGCGCTGATTCCGAATCTACCCTCCGATGTTTTCTAGCAGCTCTAGTTTGTGAGATATAGGTACCCTAACTTAGAGCTTGTTTCCATGAGATATTTTGTTGGATACGTAGCGTACAAAATCATTCCTAAATTAAATTGTAAAAAATGCGGTGACGAATTGAGAAAAAGAGATGAAGTTTTGACTGCTCCAAGTTAAATTTTTATTTTTCACAAAAATTATCAGTCAATTTCTGATTTTGGTAATCTTTTTGCTCCTTCCAATTCCCTAATGAATGTATGCATAAAACAATTTTTTAATTTTTCATAAAATCTTCGAAGCAGAACCTGAAAAAATTGGTATTAAGTCACACGTTTTACAATCTTGTAAAAATGCTACACCTGAATGGTTTCATGGTGAGTGCTGTAACCATAGAGTCCAAATTTTAGATTTTCTTATTTTAGTTCTTCTACGAAAACACTGCATGTGGGCTGTGCAAAAAGGAAGTTCGAAAGAACGAAAATTGAAAATAATTGTTGGCAAATAAAAAAATTCTTATTAAAAATTATTATTTATGAAAGGTAAATTAAAACGAAAGTAAAACAATAAACATAAAACCTTACAATAATATTTTTAATAAATAACTATAAACGCTCTTGTGCAACATGTTTGCACCCATATTTTATTACACCAAGTTCATGCATTTTTGTTGCTAATTGTAATTTGCTTGTGATTATAAAAAAGAAAGCAGAAATAGCGACGCAACAATTACCAACAACATCAATGCTATCCCGCCTGCACGGCACAGCGCAAAAAACAGTATACCGCTTACTTTTTTTGTTTGCCAATATAATAATGCTATTCCCCGCGACAACAAAAGCAGCGTTCATTGTCATGTTTATCAAGTGGCGCAACAGCAGCGAGAATACGAATGAGTACAGAAGCGACTTCAATTCACATGTTACGCCGAAGTTACAGAGATTTCTGCTGTTAGTAACAGAGGGTTCTGCTGTCAATAACAGAGGGTACTACCAGCAGTACCCGGCATACAACGCGTTTGCTTGTATGAGATGCGCGTTCTATATTACTTCATATTCTTGGTAAAACTCAAACTAAGAAAACCCCAAAAAATCTGTGCAAAAAATTAATTAGTGTGTGTGCAAAAGCGGCTCAAAGTTTAAACTTTTTTCACAAAAAAATGTAAACACATCTTTTCTGTTTTTTAGTCTATTGAGGAAAAAAAATTGTAAAAATACATGGTTACAAAGAACTTGTTGAAACTTTTGATATAGATTAAGGGGAGGTTCTCATTCAAAATTTTCAAAAATTCTATTTTTTTTCTTTACATTTTTTGAAAGGTATTAGTGTCTACTATATTGCGGTAAACCGATTTTCCGATCCGCGCATCAGAAAAGTTTCTACAGGCCATCCCGCCATGGGGCGCTCTCGGCTCGGAACGCGCGCTCAAAACTTTAAAAGCGTTTATCTCAAAACATGATTTTTCTAAACTGCGTACAATCTCATTTGAAAACGGTTCAACTGAAAGACTTCATGTTTTGTTTTCTCGAAAGAAGACCCTTTTCATTGGAGTAATGACCTATAAAATCTACAAATTCTTTGTATTAACTATTTTTTGTGAAGCTTCAAAGTATACAAAAAGGGCTAAAAAATCGATTTCAAAGTTTGAGATCGCACCATTATGTCAAATTTGAAGTTTTTTACCCGTCCTCAGGTCATTCCTCCAATAAAAGTATCCTAATTTCGAGCCTTATAATTGGTTTTGTGTTTCAGATCGATCCTGAGGCAGCAGGCTGTACGCAGTTTTGTCATTCCACGCGAACCGCATCTTAGACGGAACGTCACCACGAGCGCCATTTTGTTTTTTTCGTCTTGAAAAACTTTGTAAATAATGACGAAAATATAAGCTCTTTGAATTCTAAAACTGTTTTTTCCTATGTTTTTTTATTGGCCCACAAAAAAATTCCAATTTTTGCTTACTTTTTAGTCATTTGAATGAGAACCTCCCCTTAAGAAATGATGTGGCCATTTTCGCTTTTAATGTTATCTTAAAAATTTGCAAAGCTGAGGCTTTTACATCACTTTTAAATCAAAATATTTTTCCAAATTAAAAATCTGAAAATTGGCAAAACTTAAAGGGAAATATCTAAAAAGTACAGTGGACCCTCGGTTAACGTACACAATTGGTTCCAGCATCTTGTTCGTTATGCGAAACGTTCGTTAAGCAAAACCATTATTCCCATCTAAATCAATGTAAAATGAATTAATGCGTTCCAGGTCGAAAAAAATACACTCTAATATGTTTCAATTTGAACTTTTATTGAAAGAATGTAACATAAAATGCATCAAAAGAACTGAAAAAATACACCAATATATTTAAAGTTCAGCTTTTATTGAAAGAAAGTTAAATGAAACGTATACAATTTTTTAAGGAACTGAATATATATTGGACGGAAGGAGACAATCTGAAATGGAAAAAATAAAGAGTTTAGAAAAGAAAAATTTTTTTATAATTGGTACATGCATACTAGGCATCGCAATCCCGGGATCCCGGGATCCCGGACTTTTTCCAGAAGCATCTTTTGCAATCCCGAAAATCCCGGGATTAAAAGATTTGAATCCCGGGATTTTCGGGATTGCAAAAGATGCCTCAAAGTTCAAATGAAATAAATTTAAAAGCACAAAAACCCAATTCCTTATCTGAAGGAGGAGGGAGGGGATAGAGGGCGTCTTTTGCAAAAGGCTTATAATTATTTACTAAGCATTCAACCAGCAAGTGTTGAATCTGAAAGATGTTTTCTATCAGCAGGGTTTATTTGCAATAAATTTCGCTCTAGATTAGAGGGCAAAACATTTAATGCCTTAGTATTTTTAAGATCTCAGTTTTTAGTTAATCACAACGCTTAACTTTTTTATCGAAATAATCGAAGTAAAACTAAAAGTACTAACAAATTAACTATTTTATTTTTTTTATCAAATATGCGTATATATGTACTTTATGATACATTTGATGCAAAGCAATAAGTTATGTTTAAGTGTTATTTTTGGATAAAACAAAATGTTATCAAACTGAAGTTAAATGTCAAATGAAAAACTTTTAAGTTAACCCATTAAGCCCTGAGCGTTGCGTTTGCGCAACGTTTGGGAATTTCGCTACATTAAGTAATTCATAAAGATATAAGACTTGAAAATGGGTCGAATTGGATTCGAATTGATCGTTTTAGATTCTGCCATACTCAAATTTCCAAATTTTTTAAATATTCATATTGATACGATGAGAGATTCTGTGCCGCACTGTACAGGAATGCCTTTCTCCGCACGAATGTTTTCCAAGCATACTTTTAGGCATGCACTGTGAAGTACAGCAAAACTGTTATAAATTCGCTTGGTATAGTCCGATATGGCAAGGATGGTTCTCGAAATGGGCTGTGCGAGAATAGTCGAGCGTTTTCCAATTAGAAGTGCAAGAAACTTCGGCGCGATAAGAAAAGTGGTATAAAAGCAGCAGTGGCAGCGCAAGGGGTCGAGTCTGTGTTGAGCAAGCAATGGGGAAACATGCAATAGTAGTAGTGTAAAGTAGATCAAGTACAAATTTGTAAATAAAGCGATTGTTAGTTTTGACTACGTTGCACCGGATAACTGAAGTTGTTTTATTTTCAAATACAATCAAAACGAACCGTCGATAACGAACTGGTGAAATTCGTAACAATATCTTTTTTTCGATCCAAAGTCAAAGGTTTTTTTTGGGGAATTTTTGAAATTCAATTAAAAATACTTATTCTTCAAACCTATCAAAATCCCTTTGTGGGCTGCATTTTGTAATGCTAAACTATTTAAAAATAAGTTTTAAAAAAATTTTTTTTTTTTAATTTTATGTTTTTTATGTGACTAAGGCCCAAATTGCGTTTGCGCAACGTACCCTCCTGGTTCAGGGGGTGGGGGTATGAATTATTTGCTTCATTTTTTTTCTTGATTAGGTCAATTACTAAGATTGTGTAAAATTTTATGGAAATCGCACAAGCCCTTCTGGGGTCAGGTTTTAATGGGTTAAACAAAATGTTGTCAAGGATGACTATGTTTATTTATTTGATTTAAATTTACACTGACAATTTTGAATGTAATTGACAACTGATTGTAAATGACAACTGGATTTTGGTGATGTGCCGCGCACAACCAACCACTTCGACGACTCAACACCGACTGCCTCCCTTTCCGCCTTACAATGTGATTAAATTCAAGATAAAAAATCTTAAAACTACCCCAAATGTGATTAAACTGTGTCCATTTTTATGGTACATATATTATAAACAAGTATTTATGCAATTTGGTAAAATTGTTTTATTTAAAAAATTTGTTATTTGAATCCCGGGATTAAATCCCGGGATCCCGGGATTTGACTTTTCAATCCCGAAAATCCCGGGATCGCAAAATGGCAAAAAATTGCGATCCCTAATGCATACCTAGTTTTTTTGAAACAAAAGCTAAACACAGACAGCACTATAATGTGTATTCGGGGTTCCCCTGTTTCGTTGTTTAGCACAGACAAATTTTTACATGCAATTAAGGTTTCCCCCTTTTTCGTTGGTCGTTATGCGAAACTTCGTTCGTTAAGAGAAACTTTTTTTCCCAAAAAAAAGTGTTCGTTATGCGAAATGTTCGTTATGCGGGGCGTTCGTTAACCGAGGGTCCACTGTATGTGAAAGTATGTTCCTGGATTTTTTATTTTAAAAAGCATTCTTTTTTTTCGGATAATGTAATTATATCCTCCGATATCTTCCGATCTCAGAAAATAATTCAATTTGAAAAGTGGTCTAAACACCTATTTTTCGACAAAATTTCGTGCCTAAAAGTATGCAATCAGCATGAAAAATTGAAAAAACTGCAAAAAAGCAAAACATACATTTATTATTATCGTTTTTATTGCAAAACTAAAGGGTCCTGAGACAATTTCTGTTACTTTTTGCGATAATCAATGTTGATGTTACCGATTAAATGTAAAATCTGAAAAATCTAGCCAACACACTTGGTGCTATAGCTCTCCAAAAGTGACGAAATTTGAAAATTTAAGACTCTGGCATTGCCAAACTACAAAAGTTTAAGAAAAACAAATTAGAGATTTCAATTCAGCAGACCATGATTAACTAGTATGCCAAATTTTAAGGGAACGGACCACTCCTTCTAATTTTGTCCCGCGGTTGTATGGAGTCGAATCACTGTGCGATGACACAAACATACTTTCACTTCAGACACAATCACTTCGCTTCCAGTGAACCAAATATCATGCAACTTTGACTTTAAATCGGAAAAAATGTAAAGTTCCAACGCACTGTCACATATATGTAGGTAGGTGGCGGCACAAAAAATGTCTTATATTGAAAGTTCTGTTGAAAAGAGCATTTTGATTGATAACACAGCGCAACAAAAAAACACTTTTTTTCTGTTGCATGGAGTTTTTCTACTGTTTCATACTAATTTGGGTGCGCTGATTCCGAATCTACCCTCCGATGTTTTCTAGCAGCTCTAGTTTGTGAGATATAGGTACCCTGTCATTTTTTCAGTTTTTCCTCTACTTTTTCCATATTTTCGATCGTAGTTTCTAAACCAAAAAACCGATTGACATGATTTTCACCTTATCGCATTAACAACACCGCACGGCTTATTTTCCGATGCAACTTATTTTTATAAGTGTTGAAATGCCGCGGTAATTGGACCTCTAAGTTGGAAAAAATAGAATTTTAAGGCGTTTTCTTTGATGGTCAAAAACATACACATTTTTTGTAAAACAATTAGAGTTAGTTATAATGAAAGTCGACACATCAAGCAATACAACACAGCTAAATTATTTGGGGGAATACACATTCGCATCGAAATAACAGAAAAAATGTACAATCGCGATTTTCATCACTTTTCATACTTTTTCCTTAAAAAATTAGGGGCCTGAAAATATGCAAAGTTTTTAATGTTTTTTTTGTATCAAGCAATTCAAAATATTTTTGTTTTTTGCTTGTATGCCAAACTATAAATGGAACATATAAAAGAGCATATTTTGAGGCTCCTAATTTTTTAAGGAAAAAGTATGAAAAGAGATGATAATCGCTATGGTACACTTTTGTTATTATTTCGATGCGAATGTGTATTCCGCCAAATAATTTGGCTGTGTTGTATTGCTTGATGTTTCTTCTTAAGATATTCATATACTTCGAAACTTGATTTATGAAACATCTGTACATTTTTCGCCATCAGAAAAAACGCCTTGAAATTCAATATTTTCTTACTTTGAAACCTTATTACCACGCCCATTTAGAACGCATAAAATTGATTAATGTCAGGAAATATGGCGTGAAATGTTGTAAGTGCAAAGATATAAAAATCATGTCGATAGGATTATTGGTTCAGAAATAACAGTCGAAAACGAGAAAAAAGCCGAGGAAAATTCGAAAAAGTGACACGCCCATTTTTTGCAAAAACTAGAGCTGTTACATAAAAACGGAGTATGGTTTTGAAAACAGCGTGGAAAAACGATTCAGATTCATGTAAAAAACTCCATGCAACAGACATGCTGTTGTGCAGTGTAATCTTTGCAGGAAACTAAAAAAATCCATTTAAATAAAGCTTAATATGAAAAACGTTATTGAAGTAATTCAAGAAGTCAATTATTTTTAATCAAAATATTTTGCAAATAATAATATTCATTAACATTTATTTTGTTCACTCCGTTACGGATGCCGCTTACTTGGCTATTATTTGTTTTTATTTGCTCAGTAAGAAGACTTTCTCGTGTTGATATTTTGATAATCTTCTCACGTCCCCAATTATTTTGCGAGACAAATTACAGTTATAAACTTTGAAATTGCTTTTGCACCATTACACGCCCTCCCCCCAACTTTCGTTGCAAACCCCCAGCCCAACCCTCCCAGCAACTGGTACTCTAATAACAGTTTCGACGAGATGTTAAGGTAGTGGGAACGAGCTAAAGTGCAAAAAACAAGCAATGTCATCTACCACAACAGCAACGACCAGCTAGATTACACGCCTTGAAATTGGAACCACTCATCCATGCACAACGTTTCGAAAATAACAAGCCACATATAAAATCTAAGCATTAAAACTAAAGTTTAACAAACAGTCATCGCTGCCGCCCAAGCTCCGCGTGGGCGTACCAAAGAGGCGACGCGTGCGCCAATGAAAGCGGACGAAAGGTGTAAGCAATCTAGGGGAGTCAAAAAGAGAAATACGAAAAAACACGACGAACCAACCGACTAGGCAGAACGCAGCCGTACGCGTTCGTTTATACACATACTTTACCTAAACACTTATGTATGTACGTACGTACGTAAGTAGTTGAGTCATGCATGTAAGTGCGAGCGCCAACCGTCCTCCTGGGAGCAATTTATTTCAACAAACTCGTTTGAACCGTCTCCTTGACCGTCTGTCGGAAGCGCATTGCCACCCGGCTTTAGCGTCGGACCAAGCACCTGCCTGAGCTCCAAGCCGGCCATAGCCGTTCCAGTAAACATTAAAGCAGGCCTTTGATATATTTTTGAAATTAAAAAAAAAAATTGTATAACAACTTTTCAAAAATGTCTTGAAAAAATTCATAATAAAGGTGCAAAAAGTTTGTTACCGTGTTGTAGCCTGTGAAATTTCCTTTACAATGAAATATAAAACATGTGATATTTTTGTGATCCACTTTTATATTTTAATTTAAATTGAGTTAACCCTTTCGCTATAGATTTTTATTGGGGAAAGTAAAAATTTTTTATTTTGCGTTTAAGGCGCCGTGGTTATATGTGGTTATATTAGCAACATTCCATAAAAATTTTGTAATTTTTATACTCGGACCCTATGTTTTAGAGGGTTTTTCTATTAGAGAAACCACATCATTCTGGCTGTAATAATTGCTTAAACATACAATTTTTTACGCATAACGAAAATTTAAATATTTCTTCACCTACTTCAGCCAAAATTTAGAAAAAAAAATATCTTAATTGAAAGAAAACGTCAAATTAAAGTGTAATCTAATTTTTCTGCTTCTTCTTCCTTTCTATGTCAAGATATACCATTAAAGAAACGTGTATACTTCTCTTGTTTAAACTTTAATATTAAGTTTTTTTAATTTCGTATTTTTCCTTAAGGGGGTCCTCTACTCTCGCGGTTTCGAAAAATCGATTTTTTTTTCGCATAATTTCAATCGATATGTATCTGAGAATACGCCACAGAAAGGATTCCGTGAAAATCACATTTCTTTGCATGTTACTAGGAACCGAAAGGTACCCGTCCCCTGCAAGTTATACAACGTAATTTATCTTTAAACGCGTTTTCCTGAAAGTAGTGTTTTTTTGGCTGCCGAGTAAGACTTTTTATAAAAGTATTAGTCCGATTTCGATAGTTTTTTTTTAAATTGTTCAGAAAACATACCGCTATGTTTTAACGAGACAGAATTTCAAAATTTTATTTTGTTCCGTTTTTATAGCGCCTAATAGGTCAAAAAAGAGGTGAAAATTTGAATTTTTTACAAATTGTTGCATAACTTTTACACAGTGCAAAATAAAAAAATTCACAGAGGGTTCAGACATCCACAAAGTAGCATGTTGCCATATGGCAACAAAATAGCGAAAGGGTTAAAAGCATCTGCCTGCAATATTGAAATTGCGTTTATGAAAGTTACTAGTAGGGCCCTGCGGCTTTGCACGCAAGCTTGAAGTCAATGAGCCCAATAAATCAAGCTTCTTCATACTACACTCTATGGGCGATGCCACGCCTCTTTTATGTAATGCCCAATCCATTCCTAAAGTCGAAGGGTGTGACCCGGTTTCATTGATATGTGACTATCAGTTCCAAAGTTATGCGGAAAATATCAGTCACAAAAAATATGCCGCGCCCCTTCAAAGCCCATACAATTTTGCCAGTAGAATGTCACATCTATGGGACGATGGTATAAAAAACTTCAAAGCTCTCCAACTTATTGTTCCAAAGATATTCCACATTAAAAATGTGGGTTCTATGGGCGGTGCCATGGCCCTCGTCCAATACCCACCCCATTCCCCATGTCGAAGGGCACATCTAAATCGTAAATCTTTGATGTATGATTTGTAGTTCCACAGTTATTCAAAACATTTGAGTTGCTTAAAAAGTTTCACCAGTGAAACAGCACATCTAAACGGTGGCCCCGCACCAAATTTTGATGCTGCCCGATTACTCATTCCGAAGATATTCCATATGGAAAATTTAAATTGTATGGGAGGTGCCACGCCTACTTATCGGGTCGTATTCGCACTATGTGGTTTATTGAGACTTAGTCAAGGCAAACATTCCATGAAAAATTTAGCGAATCGGCTGTCTAGTTTGTGAATTTTAGTGTCGTGGGACCAACAAACAAACATATGTATATTAATTTTTATAAGTATACAACATATAGATATTTGCTGCAATGACTCGCAATGGGAATTGCTTCTGTAGTCATGGGAATTGCAGGAAGGCGTAAAAGGTAGGCGTGGTCAACCTTATATAGCCTATGTGTACCGCTATGAAACAGAGAATCATTTTATATCAACATTAATTTTCGGACATGTACCGTAGCTTCCTTTTGTTAGTTTAGTGGGCGCGGAAAGTGGGCGTGGCCGATTATGTTATAGCCTATGTTTGCCGCAATGACACGCTGAATCGTATGATACCCATATTGCTATGACAAATATACTATGGCTTATATGTTACTATAGTGGGCGTGGCGAAAAGGCATATCAGATGGGCGTGGTCAATATTATATATCCTATGTTAACATCAATGAAACACGGAATCATTTGATATTAATACTAAAAAGCCTTTCTTAAAGCCTTTTCATTGCAAAGATTGCGCGGCATCCCGTCGAAATTCTATTCGCTCGCCCCGCCATCGGCAGAGAGTACACCGTCTAATGTCAACTCTACCATGGTGATCTCGGCTGCTAATAGTGCTCAATCGCCACACCTAATGCAAAGCAAAAAATCTAGTACTCCTGTGCCTCAGCAACTACCACAACAACGAGCTAAGCCTACTCTCCCCGCGCAACAAAAGCTTTCTAAGGAAACGGTTTCGCTCAATGCTGTCTATAATGAGGTCGTTGCCCTCAGAGCTGTGAATGCCCAGGCGCTCACTTTAATTAATTCTCTGCAATCTGAAAAGAAACTCTTAATCCAAAAACTAGAAGACTTACAAGCTGACGTTCAATCTACGCAACGTAAACTTTCGGAACAGGATCCTACCACGGCTATCTTGCTTCTTTCTAACGATATTAAGAGCCTTCAACGCAAAATACATGGCCTCGTAAACAAAAATTAGCCGGGACCGAACATTCTCTCGCCATCCAGCGCTTGTGTTGGTAGCGCTATGCCCGTTAGTGCAGCTCTCTCTGACAATGCAGGTGCTGCTTTGAAGGCGCCTCGCCCTGATGCTGTTACTCTTGCTCACTCCGCTGCTCCAGCTGCGGTTCCGAACGTCCAATGTTCACCTGCTGCTGCTGCTGCTTCGAATGCACCTCGAGATGTTGTTGTTGCTGATCACGCTCCCTCCGCTGCTCCGACTGCGGTTCCGAACGTCCAATGTTCGCCTGCTGCTACTGCTGCTGCTTCGAATGCACCTCATGATGTTGTTGTTGTTGATCACGCTCTCTTCGCTGCTCCGACTGCAATTCCGAACGCCCAATGCTCGCCGGTTGCTACTGTCGCTTCGAAGATACATCGTGGTATTGTTGCTAATCACGCTCTCTTTGCTGATGCGAGATGCTCTTATGCGGCTACTGTTCGTTCTTTGGATTCTGCCGTCTCTTTGCCAACGATTGACTCTGCTGCTATACATCGTGAAGTCTCTTTGTATGCTAGGCATTCGTCTAGTCCAGGTTGGACTACTGCGGTGAGGAAAAATAAAACACATAAACATAAGCGCATTGTTGGATCCAATGATAACTCCGAACTTGGCGTTGCTGTTCGTCTAAAGTGGCTGCACCTCTCATCATTCCTACCAACGGTCACTACTAATAACATCATCGACTACGTTTCAAAGCATGCAAATATTGAGAAGAAGGGCATTTTAAATGCGTATCAATTTTAAGTTAGGTATTCCCGAGAACTTAGTTGATAAATTGCTTAGTCCTGAACTGTGGCCAATAAATGTTAAAATACGCCGATTTGAATTTTTTCAAAAACCGGTGAATCCAAAGCAGGGACTTAAAAACGAATTTTGTGTCAAATGTTTATAATTTAAATTGGCATACTCTTAAAATTTATTACCAAAATGTCGCTGGTATCAGGACTAAATCCAAGTCGATTTTTCTTGCTACATCTCATATGGAGTATGATGTGATTATTCTGGTGGAGACATGGCTAAATGTGGACTTTGGTGATGGAAATTTTTCAACCAATCACTTTACCAAGTCTATCGTAAGGACAGAGATTCAATAAAAACAGGGTGCCAAAGAGGTGGTGGTGTACTTATTGCGGTTAAACGTACGCTGCGCTCCTTTGCGCACGAACTGTTTGATAATGATACTTTGCTTGACCACCTATGTGTTTCTATTTCTGGTTCACCTGAGCAGTTAGTTATCTGCGTTTCTTATATTCCGCCTAATAGCTCTGACTCATTATATTCAGCTCATGTTAATAATATCTTAAATCTGCCGGATCTAGATAAAGCAAATGTGCACTTCTGTGTTTTGGGAGATTTTAATCTCAGTAAACTCTCGTGGTCCTATTCTGATGCAGAGAATAAATTAACTCCATCGAATGTGACTGCTGCTCATGAGATATATCTAATTGACAGTTTTTGCTGCTTTGACCTTGTACAAATTAATAAATTTTTTAACAAACTGAATCGTTTGTTAGACTTAATTTTCCTAAGTGACGCTGTCAAACACACTCTGGTCGAATATATGTTCCCGATATCTCCATCAGACATGCATCATGTGCCGCTGGTGCTCCATGAATTTTTAAAACTACCAAATTCTTCGGACAGGCGGAATTGTAACTTTAAAATTTGTGATTTTGATATCCTAAATAACTTTATCGGTAGTACTGATTGGATAAATAAGTTTACTAACTTTGATACTGCTTCATGCTTTGATATATTTTGCAATAAACTATATGACGCTTGTTGCAGATGGGTTCCTTTGGTCAAACCAATAGTTTACAAGTTACCCTGGTACACTAAAGAATTGAAAAAATTTAAGAATTTAAGAAATAAATTTTACAATCGCTTCAAGACGTCAAATGATGCAAATGATAAAAACGTATTCCTAAACTATTCAAAGGAATTCGCTGTTCTCGACAGATTTTTGTTTAATAACTACATCTTAAACTTTGAAACCAGTATTAAAAGCAACCCAAAAGCCTTTTGGCTGTTTATTCAATCCAAAAAATCGCATTCGGACATCCCTTCCTTAATGGCTTATAATGGAGTTTCTTCGAATTCTACGCTTGGTATCGCAAACCTATTTGCTAATTTCTTTATGTCAAATTTTGCAGCGGATTCAGAGTCAATTGACAGCTCCATATTAGACAATATTCACTCGTCGTTTTAGTTTGGATCTTTGAAAATCACTGAAGGTGATGTCATGGCAGGTATCATAAAACTAAAGCTTTCGGCTAAGGCAGATAGTGATGGCTTCTCTTCTCTGTTTTTTAAAAACTGTGCTTCTACAATTTGTAAGCCTCTGTGTCATATTTTTAATCTCTCTTTGTCTTCTGGTGACTTCATTGGAAGATGGAAAATTGCGCATATTACTCCAGTGTTTAAAAATGGGAGCAAAAATGATATTTCAAACTATCGCCCAATTTCGAAACTTTCAACCGTGTCAAAATTGTTTGAAGTAATTGTGAAGGAATACTTAGTTTTTCCTCTCTCTAGAATTATTTCCCTTAATCAGCATGGATTCATCGCTGGCCGGTCCACTGTAACTAACCTAGCTGTTTTCACTGAATACTGCTTCTCAGCTTTTGAAGAGAGACTTCAAGTTGACACTATTTACACTGATTTCTCGAAAGCTTTTGACAAAGTGTCACACAAACTTCTTAGCATATTTCGAAATTGGAGAGGCTTAGTTTTCATTCTTCTTTCTTGAAATGGATACACTCTTACTTATGTGGTAGACTTTGCCATGTTGTTGTGGATAGCATAAGGTCGAAGTCTTTTGCTGCCACATCTGGTGTTCCCCAAGGAAGCATCCTTGGGCCGTTATTTTTTCTGTTGTTTATAAACGATATCGAGTCTTGCTTTTGCAACACAAATTTCCTTTTGTATGCAGATGATCTTAAAATCGTTCTTAAAACTCGCTGTGTTAGTGATGTGGTACGTATTCAAACTGACTTGGATAGTTTGAATATCTGGTGCCTTAAAATTCACTTAGCTCTTAATGTTAAAAAATGCTATCACATAACCTTTTCCAGATTGAATAATAATATTCACACTTTATTTTCCATTGCAAATAATCGCCTTAAAGATGTTAATGAGATATCAGACTTGGGAGTACTGCTCGACTCCAAATTGACGTTTGTCAATCACATAAATAATATTATCCCTAAAGCATATGCTATGTTAGCCTTTATACGTCGAAACTGCTCTGATTTTAAGGACAGAGCTTCTATACTCGGCTTTCGTGAGGTCTAGGCTAGAATACGCTGCTTTTATTTGGAATCCGTTCTATGCTGTTCATATTAATCGCCTCGAAAGAGTACAGAAGAAATTTCTAAAATTTGCCCTATTCTCACTAAACTTTCATGAACCGATTCCTTCGTATAAGTCACGTTGCTTACTTATAAATTTGAAATCATTAGAATCGAGGCGCATGGTAAATTCATTATTATTCGTATATGACGTCTGTTTCGATCGCGGCGGAGCGGATAAATAAAAATGTGGAGGTTTGGGGTTTTCGGTCTTTATTCCTCTACGTACGATTGACAAGTGTATAAAGAGTAAACGAAACATTAAACGATACGACCGGCTGAAGCCGGGGAGCAGAAAATAGTGGGAACATTAATACAAGAGGAGAAGGAAAGATTGGGATTAGTGATGGGATTGACAGATCACTAAATACAGCACAGTACATCTGAACATCGCGCCCGCCATTGCATATTGCAATCATAATGGGTGCCGGGGTTCCGCCCAGGGTTGCGGCGGACGGCTGGCTAGCGATGATTTGGCGGTGATGCGCGGCTGCCGTGCTGTATGATGGGCTGACGGCTGGGTGGTTGTCGCCGATCAGCAATGACGGATCGCAGGGGAGTGCGCTGAGGGCCTCTTTGCGGTTGATGCTCAGTGCGGGGCAGTCTGGGGGGCAACTGCTGAGGTGGTCGCTAGCGCCAGATCTGCAAAAAGAGATGTCATTTGTTAGAGATGATAATTTTGAGTTGCCGTCGGAGGAGGAGTGACGGCGCTTGGGACAGATCGCGCGAGAACGGCGACTGACTCGAACCCGGGATGGGTGCGCTCGAGGTTTGTTGTATGGGGGGGTGCAATGTGGAAATGCGCAGGGGCTGCAGTTTCCATCAATTGCTGTGCATATTGACGCGTGGCGTCGAGCCAACGCTTGTGTCGTACCCTTTTTCGCGGTCTCATTGGTGGCGATAGCCATCCTGCGGGGGGCGAAACGTTTGGCAACGAAGGGGGGTGTTTGCCATTTCAAGTTGGAGTGTGCAGGGATGGTGGGTTCTGCGTGATATGCCTTTATTTCCTTGGGTGGAAACCCTACGGGATGGAGGGCGGCACTCACGTCAGAAAGAGCTTCCTTTGGAATAGGAATGTTTTTTCGAAGGGCGAGACCAGTGTGCGTATGGTGAGTTGGCACCGCGGCGACATTTGTCAAATATGATGACAGGGGTACTGGACCGCTTAATATCCAACCGAATACTGTGTGTTGAGCGAGTAAGCTGCCACATACATTTCGGTGGAAACCTTCGAGCATGATCTGCGGGATGAGATCACTACCAATCACTATATCGATCTGCGATGCCTCGAAGGGGTTGGGATCAGCGAGATCTAGCGTGGCGAAATCGTTCACATTTGGGGGGGTTATTTCGGAAGGGGGAGAAATTCCGTTAACTTTGGCAGCACGATTGCTTGCACGGGGAGGTTTGTGCTCGTTTTAGGGACTACCAATGTCAAGAAGCATATATGTTTGGCGGTTTTAACAATCTGTCCACCCATGCCCGAGATCTGGAGGTTAGATTTCTCGATTGGCTATTTTAGGCGTCTCTGGACCTTCGAGGAAATGAAGGTGCGCTGAGAGCCTTGATCGATCAACGCTCGAACTTTGAACAACTTTCCTAAATGTATAATGGACACCCGTGCCGTAGGCAGAAGGGATTGGGTGCCATTACTTGATTGAAGGGCTGGTACTGGGGGTGTACTTTGTCTAGAAGATGTGCTGGGTTGCGCATCGGAAATAGGAGGATGAGTGATGGAGTTGTTGCTCGGTTTTTGGATAACCGTTGAGACCAGAGAAGTTGTCGAAGGTGATCGATTGGGGGATTGAGTGAGTTGCGTTTTGCCTTTGGGGAGATGAAGCAAAGAGTGGTGCTTTTGCTGGCAATATACGCATGTGAAATTGCTTGTACAGTCCTGAATTCGATGAGATGTAGCAAGGCAATACACCGAGCTTGTGCTTCTTCACATATGTTAACCGACACTGGGGGGTGAGCTTTTTAAAGCTTTGGCAAGTCCGTACGGAATGATTTGCGTTGCAAAACTTGCATGCGAAGTCCTTTTTCACTTCAGTGTGAAAATTTAGGGCTCTGGGGGGTCGGACATTGGAAGATGAGGATTGTGGTTTCGACTTGGTAGGCCGAAAGAAATTCAGCCGTTCCACTATCTCGTATCTGCAGGTCAAGAACTCATTCATTTGTGACCAGGGTGGCAGATCCTTCCGGGATGTCAAAGATTGTTCCCATAAAGCTAGAGTTGCTTCGGGCAATTTTGTAGAGCATATATATACCAAGAGCGGAACCCAATTGTCCGTGTCTACGGCCTGAGACTTGAGAACGGAGAGACAATTGTTTATAGAATTCTTGATCCGCTGTAGTGCCTTACTATTTTCGGTGTGGGCAGGAGCGATATTCAATAGAGATCGAATTTGGCTCTCAACGAGGATGCGTTTGTTTTCATATCGGGAACTTAGGGCTTCCCACGCGAGTCCTAAATTCTCATCGGTTAGAGCGTATTGTTTAACAATAGCACCGGCTTGGCCTTGCGTTTTGTATCGGAGGTGATACAATTTCTGGGCTGGAGTGAGCTGGGGGTAGTTAATGTATACCGCAGTAAACATGTCCCGAAAGGACGGCCACTGCTCATAGCCCCCGAAGAATGTTTCGGTGTTGCAAGGAGGAACTTGGAGGCAAATGTAGGAAGTATTTGCTGGTTCTAGGGGTTGAACCGGTTCCATACGCGTAGCAGGCTGGGGGGACTGAGATTGGAGCATCTTAAGGGGGCTTTCCCGTTTTTTCGTCGAAAAATGAGGTGTTTTTCAAGAATTAATTTTGGAAAGACAGTTTGATAAAATGTTGTAATTCTTTTTTATTTTGTTTGTTGTTACAATAGTGAGTTGAAAAACTTTTTTTTTTTGGAAAAAAAAATGGCCGCCGGCTTGCCAAGTACTTATGTTGCCTTGTTTGGAAAACATACTCCCAGTTTTTTACACTTTTCTCGGGTACGGTTTATCTGAAATCAAATTGACCATCATTTTCATTAATTACATAGTTTTAGTTATCGCACATCGGAGGATTTTTGAAAAATTTCAACTTGGTGAAATTTGGCGCAAATTTGAAAAAAAAAATCGATTTTTTTTGCAAAATTTTGGTACTAAAAGTGTTGTTAAAAATCGAAATTTCACAATATTGAAAAAATCCTATGATGTGCGATAGAGAATTCATTTGTGAACACGTGAAATTCAGTTTTATCCAAATCGGTTCATTAGATCCGAAAAAAAAGTGTAGAAAACGTCACAAAAACATGGTTTCGAGAAAAACGCGTTTAAAGTTACAATACTCGCCGCGCGGAGCGTACGCGAGGCTGTGCGCGCCGAAAAATTTTTGGCTATAACTTCAAAACTATTGCATATTTCATTATGAAACTTTGGCTTCATATTGTTATAGTATTTATAAATCGATTTCTGTAAAAAAAAAAACATTTTTTGAAACCGAAAAACGGGAAAGCCCCCTTAATGATGTCCAACATCTTAAGCGGCCTTTAGACGGTCGCACATGTTTGCAATCATGTGCGATGGGGGAAATGTGCGATGAGCGTTTACACGGGCAAACATGTGCGCACACTTCAGTTGTCTCGCTGCTGCCAACGAAGCAACATGGTATGCGCTTTCGCATCAATTTCTTTAAATTTGCATAAAAGCACCTCTATGCTGCGTTTCTTTTAATTTTTATTTTTATATTCTTCACCTTTTACTTTTCACAGTTCGGGATTGTGTCTATACACCTCAAAGAACTCCTTCCATAATATTTAATTTTTTTGCGACGCCATCCTCACTGCTCGCTGTCACCGATCGAATGAAAAAATGCACTATGTGTGTCACACAGCAAACAGTTCACAAGCACCATTCCAGACAGGAACAACTGGGAGGAAAGCTCAACATTCTTAATAGGAAACTCACACCAGATCTACACCGACGGCTCCAAGTTAAACGGAGCTGTTGGTGGAGGCGTCTTTTCAGACTCACTTAGTATAAATTACTCTTTTAGACTGCCGGACCACTGCAGCGTATTCCAAGCAGAGGTTTCAGCCATTGAAGCTGCCCTGAATTGGATCAAAGAGGGCAGTGTCTCTAGGCGAGATATTAGCATTCTCTCTGACAGCCAAGCGGCTATCAGGGCCCTAGGGTCTCATGTTCTGACTTCCAAAACAGTGATCAGCTGCCGCAAATCTCTTGACGAGATGGCTGAGCAGCTTAAAATCCACCTTATATGGGTGCCTGGTCACAGAGATATCCCGGGGAACTGCAGGGCAGACGAACTGGCTAGACAAGGAACGACTAAGGAGCTATCCTCAGAACTCGCCGGCTTAGGTATTCCATTGAGTACCTGCAAGCTGGTGATAGAGGAAGCGATGACCAAAGCCGCTAACAATGCATGGGCGGCCTCAGAGACAGGCAAGACAGCGCAACAGATCTGCCCAAAGCTGGACTGGAAGCGCACCAAAAGTCTGCTAAACCTCAATAGGGGCACGCTCAGGGTTGTTGTCGGAGTCATCACTGGTCACTGTATCCTTGGTAGCCACGCTATCAGATTAGGGCTGGGCCACCTGGCCAACGACTTCTGCAGAAGCTGCAGAGACATAGAGGAGGAAGAAACAATTCTCCACCTGCTTTGTACTTGTCCTGCTCTTTGTAGGAAACGGAAAAAACATCTAGGGTTTTACCATACAGCCAACCTCGCGGACTTATCGGAGGTTGACGCCAAGAGCCTAATACGCTTCATCACCTGCTCGGGCTGGTTTGAGACATCCTAACAACAAATAAAAGGGGTTAGAGATCCTGTGGTATCACAATGGGCCTAGCTTGGCCTAAGTGAGCTCTCATATGAGAGCTGCCACTACCACCTACCTACCACCCTGTGTCACACAGCCGTTTACACGGTCGCACATGTGCGTCGCGCCGACAGAGAAATAAAAAAACGTTGAAAACCGTCGCACATGTCCGACGACACGAATTTCTTGCGTTTACACGGTCATTCTTCTCGTCGCGCCGCACATGATTGCGGACATGTGCGACCGTCTAAAGGCCGCTTTAGCCATGCACAACTCGTATTGGTCTGTGCAGGCGTCGATCTTTTGCCTAGCCGACTCTTTAAAACCGTCGGGCTGGCTGTTGTCCTCAGCAAGGAAGACTGCCTGGTGTGAGCGCATTAGCCTCTCCCATTAGGCTTGCAGATTTTTCTGCTTAATTTGGACCAGTGATGTGGTCAAATCCTCAATGGGAGCCGATGCAAATTGTGTGCATAATTGCACGAATCTCTCGGACTCAAAACCAAATGTGGCAACACTGGGATCGGTTGCTTTGGGACTAGGAGGCTTGGAGCGAGTTTTGAGTGCCTCGCGAGTGACAGGAACTGTCAAATGTGCCTCAGTCGACTTTGAACTTCTTGGAGAAGGAGACTCCATTTTGTTTATTTGACGCTTGGGGGATCGCTCAACAGGCATTTTAATGGCTTAAAAAAGCTCGAAAGGGGGTTTAACATTCGTTTGAATACAAATATTAGGCTTATGGGGAATAAACCAGAAATGTTACCGCGTCCGCGCGAACGATAATTTTGAAATGGGGAAATGTACACGAAAGTGTACAAAATTTTCAATACGAATTTGTATTTCTGTTGAGGATCAAAGTTTACAATTGTGTATGTAAACGCGTCAAGAAATTGGTATATATATTGGGAATAAACAAAAATATTAAACAAGAATTGGGGAAATTATTAATAAACAACAAATTTTTTAATATATAGGAGTATGTGAGTTTGTCTTTATTTGTATGCAAACGTGAATATATGTTTGTATGTAAAGAGTCAGTGTTTGATAATATATGTATATTAGTGTATTTGTGTTTGTGGGTAATAATAACACTGTACAACAATTTTGCCGTTTTCAAAAAACCCGCGGAGTTTCTCAACTGTTCCTTATATTTTCGGAGTCGCTGAACCCGAATATGTAATTATTTTTTTCGGGTCACCTCTAGTTTGGGTTTTACAGGGTCTTGAAGTTACAAGCTACACCCCAATTAAAAAAATTAATTTAAATGGTTGAACTTATCCTGGTCTAACAATATTAGTATCAAAAGAAAGAGAATTATGTCTCCAACTCAAATCAAATAATTTTGTTGTAATTATCCTGGCGAAAGGATATAAAAATGTCCTTTTAAGAATGTATGCTTAAGTATCCTGGTAGTTTTTCTACAAAAAAAATTGAAAAAAATATATTATAAAACCCTTACCATGCACCTACACATTGTGAAATTTCATGTTAATCAGTCCATTGGTTCAGCTGAAAAAAATGGTTGAAGTTTATTTCAACTCAAAAACTTAAATTATTCCAAAATTTTTCACAGTGCAAACAATTTCAGCTCTTCACAAAACCCGCCCAGTTTCT
Source organism: Melieria omissa (assembly GCA_963971225.1). Lineage (NCBI taxonomy): Eukaryota > Metazoa > Arthropoda > Insecta > Diptera > Ulidiidae > Melieria > Melieria omissa. Next base: position 66,907,949 of record OZ020270.1, read on the forward strand.
GAACTGCTCCTTATAATTCCGGAGCCGCTGATTACGAATATGTAATTTGTTTTTTTGGGTCACCTCTAGTTTGGTTTTTACAAGGCCTTGAAGTTGCCAGCAACACCCACCTTAAAAACGAATTTAAATGGTTGAACGAATCTTAGTCCAACAATATTAGTATCAAATTAAAGGGAATCAATTCTTTTGCCCAAAGCCATGTTAATGTCAACTTTACGTTGCATTTTGAACTTGGAAAACGAATTTAAATTGAATTAAACTCATCTTAGTCCAACAATATTGGTTAGAATAGCCTGAGAAAAATTTCTGATCGAAAATCTAACAAGCGTTGAATAGAAAATGTTATTGCTGAAGCTCTGGTTGCGAAAAACAGAACAATTCTCCTCTCTTTTCATCTCGAGCTTGGTGCCGTGAAAAATTTAATTAAGGCTTTGGGCTAAGCTGGTAAAGGTTTTCAGTACATAAGAAGTAATTTCCATTGGATTAGTGATGCGAAGATTAAAGAAGGTAAACACAAATTAAGTAAATTGTTTATCGTATTTTGATTAAAACTTTCATCTTATATGTAGATATCTCAATTTGTAAAAATAACATATTTTGTGTTTATGTAGATCTGTAGGTGTTTAAATTTGTCCAAATATACGCGCTTTACTTAAAGAGTATTTGAGAGCAAACTAAGCCAGATGACTGCGGCTCGGACTTCATCGTTCTTTTCTTTTCTCTAAAAAACGCTGAAAGAAGCACATGCTCACAAGCACAATTCTAAAAATTAATATACTGTTAGCTTACCAAATAAGTGTAGTACCAATTACTTGTCCTTGTATTGTATTATATTAAATAAACACGACTAATGCAATATTTTCTAGTTTAAAAATAGTTCAAAATATAACGTAAAATTGACATTGACATGGCTTTGGGCAAAAGAATTGATTCCCTTTAATTTGATACTAATATTGTTGGACTAAGATTCGTTCAACCATTTAAATTCGTTTTTAAGGTGGGTGTTGCTGGCAACTTCAAGGCCTTGTAAAAACCAAACTAGAGGTGACCCAAAAAAACAAATTACATATTCGTAATCAGCGGCTCCGGAATTATAAGGAGCAGTTCAGAAACTGGGCGGGTTTTGTGAAGAGCTGAAATTGTTTGCACTGTGAAAAATTTTGGAATAACTTAAGTTTTTGAGTTGAAATAAACTTCAACCATTTTTTTCAGCTGAACCAATGGACTGATTAACATGAAATTTCACAATGTGTTGGTGCATGGTAAGGGTTTTATAATATATTTTTTTCAATTTTTTTTGTAGAAAAACTTTCAGGATACTTAAGCATACATTCTTAAAAGGACATTTTTATATCCTTTCGCCAGGATAATTACAACAAAATTATTTGATTTGAGTTGGAGACATAATTCTCTTTCTTTTGATACTAATATTGTTAGACCAGGATAAGTTCAACCATTTAAATTAATTTTTTTAATTGGGGTGTAGCTTGTAACTTCAAGACCCTGTAAAACCCAAACTAGAGGTGACCCGAAAAAAATAATTACATATTCGTGTTCAGCGACTCCGAAAATATAAGGAACAGTTGAGAAACTCCGCGGGTTTTTTTTACTGTTGTACTGTGTAATTAATTCTTATTTAGTGAACGATTAAAAAATTTTGAGTACAGGTGGGGTGATTTTGTCCCACTGTATTCGTTTGGGGTGACAACAGCTGTGCACTGAGTATGTACCCTGCCGGCAACTCAACTAACTTTTAACGCACTTTAATCTAACTAATTCTCAACTAGTTGTGGTTGATAGTTGGATTATTTTCAATGGAGCCAACTGACTATTTTAACATGGCGATGGCCTAGGCAGTAGTCAATTGTCCGACTCTGCATGACTTTTCGACTAACTTGAAGTTAGTTATTCAAAAGTTAGTTAAAAGTTATCTTATTTGTGGTTAGCTATAAACTAATTACATTTCAGTTAACTTCAAGTTTACTTTATTTAAATCAGCTATAACTCAACTATTAGTTACGTCTTTATCCATAAAAATGGATATTTCTATGATTGTTATGTAAATTTAAAATTTTTGTATTTCCTTTTTTATTTGAAAAATGTTTAAATACCTAACAGCTCTTCAAAACACTTGCGAGATGGCCTATTTTTAAAATACCAATCAGCGATTTTTTTTTGAATGCATTTTTTTTTTAACAATTTTCTTGGAACAATTTTCTTGGACACTAATATTTTCAATATAAATTCTGTTTTGGCTCTGCACATTAGCAGAGGAACAGGTGGCTTCTGATTTACCAATATTACATCAATTTAATTTATTTGAATACGAATCCATTTCCTTTTCCAAAAGCCTTCTTAACTTTCTTTTGCTTGCACCTCTCATTTTGGCTTAGCTTAAATAATGAAAATTAAAGCAATCACTTGAAATAATTATATAAAATTGTTTAACAATTCACGTTTTTTAATTTAGTTTTACACAATTAATTTTATTTCGCTGGACTGCGACCGCACGCACGAGGCTAAAGCACTGATTATGATTTCATAATGCACGAAAGAAAATGACAAATATGTAAAATAAAATTCCAAAGAGCAAAAAAACAAACAACAATTAACTGTTTTTTTTAATTTCTATGCCACAAACGCACGCATTAAATTTGGGTGGGTTCTGCATTACTTTGCAGTTAGCTTATAGTTAGTGACATAAAATCGCATAAGAACAAATAGCAATTAACTGTTCTTTAAAATATGCCAAAAAGCAAAAGTTGCATTGTTTTTTGGGAAGTTCTGCATTACTTTGTAGTTAGCTTATAGTTAGGTCATGAAAGTTAACTAGAAGTGAGTTATTTTTGTAGTCGACTACCGAGTTGCTTGCAGGGTTGTGCTGCTGTTGTTGTGTGTTTGTGCTGTTCTTCTCTGTAGTTTTTTTTTCTCTGCGTCGTGGGTGTGTGTTGTTGTTGTAATGATGATATGCGTTTTTGTTGTTGCACTACACTGCACTGTACAATATGTCGCGGTGTTTTTTTTTTGTTTTTAATATAAATTTTTGAGTTTTGTGCACTTTTTAGTTATGTATTTTTGTAACACTTTTTACTTTGTTTCTTGTGATTAGTTAGTAAGTGTTTCGTTGCACCTTTTTTGTTTATTTGTGTTGTCACTGTTGTCAGTTAGTTGAGACTATGTATGTGTATTTGTTTGTCACTTTTTCCTTTGTATTTATTTATTATTTTTTTGTGTAACTATGTTTGTTTTCGTTTTGATGTGAGTGTCGTTTCACTTTGAGTTCACTTGTTGATTATTTTGTTTTTGAGATTGTTTTTTGTTCACTGTTTTTGAGGTTTGGGGTTTTCGGTCTTTATTCCTCTACGTACGATTGACAAGTGTATAAAGAGTACACGAAACATTAAACGATACGACCGGCTGAAGCCGGGGAGCAGAAAATAGTGGGAACATTAATACAAGAGGAGAAGGAAAGATTGGGATTAGTGATGGGATTGACAGATCACTAAATACAGCACAGTACATCTGAACAACGTCATTAGTGGCAGTACCAAGTGCCCTGCTTTACTTAGTCTTATAAACTTCTTCGTCCCAATCAGAACTACTCGCACAAATAAATTATTTGCAGTAAAGCATTACAAGTCGAACTATGCTTATAATCAACCGCTTGCTAGATCATTAATGCAATTAAATAATTTGGCTTGCAGCAATGATGTCGATTTTTCCATTTCAAAACCAAAATTTAAAAAATTAATTAATATGTTTTATACTTAGTCCAATTGTTAGTCTAATTCTTAAGTAATGTTACATTCTGTATATTTTCTAGCCTGTAGATATTTTGTATTTCGATTGGCTTAAATAAATAAATAAATACTGATTTACCGACATGTACCGTAGCTTCGTTTTGTTAGTTTAGTAGGTGTGGAAAGTGGGCGTGGCAGATTATGTTATAGCCTATGTTTGCCATAATGGCACGCTGAATCGTTTGATACCCATATTGCCTTAAAAAACATACCATAGATGAGTTTTGTTACCATAGTGGGCGTAAGAAGGGGGCGTGGTCATTCTCATATATCCTATGTACCATTCCCGCAGATAACCAAAGGTTTGGTGCTTATTTCATCTAAATCGGTTTAGTGGTTTTTGCCTGATTGTGGCTCAAAAAATGTCACACTTGTTCGTTTTGATTGTACAGGGTAGGCCATTTAAAGTGGAAGCATTTGTTTTTGGAAAAAAAATGTTTTTTTTTGTTTTCATCTCGATATTCATTTATTTTGGTCCAAGGAGAAATTTTCTAGTTAGTTTTTGAAAATGATATCGCGTAAATGGCCACCATTAGCTTTGGCCGCAAAATGTGCCCTTTTTTCGGCATTTTCCATCACTTTTGCCAGTGTATCGGCCGATATGGCTCTTATTTCGCGGCGTATGTTGGCTCTGAGTTGAGCTAGTGTCCTTGGCTTGTTCGTGTATACCTTGGACTTCAAGTAGCCCCATAAAAAAAAGTCTGGCGGCGTCAAATCGTCAAACAATTTTGTTTGTTTACGCCTCCATTCAACGTGAAATGTGCCTCGTCTGACATGATGATTTTTCGCCAAAAGTCACCTTCGTTCTCAGCCATTTCAATGGACCATTTGGCTGTTCCATGGTATAAATTGTCTTGGAATGACGCTTCCAACGCGCTATGTCATTAGTCGATGTGACAGCTCTGTCAAAAGTTATAGGGTTACCAGATGCTTCCACTTTAAATGGCCTACCCTGCATTTGAAAATAAAACAACTTCAGTTATCCAGCGCAACGTAGTAATTTACACTTAATCCTTCCTTAAACCTTCCGGAACTGTTTTTATTACCTTAGCCGCAGGACCTCTTAGAGCCAATATCAGTCTCCGACCTTTCCTTACATCGGTCCACTAACTCTCCAAAGCAGCCATATCGAATTGTAGTTTGAATGTGTCGAACGACGTAGTATCATCATAAGTAAGTAGGCACTGCTATGGCAAAACTTTCCTCAACCGACTGCACCCTTGCTCGCAGCTGTACCTCTCTAAGCCGCTCGTCGATTTTTCTGTTCACCGAATCCTCCAGACTGTCAACTCGTTTGTCCCACTTGTCCATTCGCGTCTCAAGATGCTCAACTTTCCCGTTCAGTCTATCGGAAATTTCCTCCACCTTCTGCTCTATGCGCGCAGAATTTGTCGCCATTTCTCGGTTGCACGCTTCCATTTGCTCCGATATTTCACGGGGCGCCGTTTCCATTCTTGCTATTTCTAGATTTGTCGTTTCGACTTTTGCCGAAATTTCGAGATTCGCAGTTTCGTTGCCATTTGCGCTGACATTTCGCGATTTTCACGACTGACATTCTCAATTTTCGCAGAAGTTTCCTGAAACATGCCTCTCATTGCAACCATAAGCTGGATCATGTCCATTGCTTGTGGTGGCGCAACCGCTGCAGCCGTACTTTGCATCGACGCAGCACCTGCAGGCGATTCCTCCACTTTGGCCGACGCCTCGTGTTCTTGCGTTCCGAACTCGTGTGCAGCACAATCGATGCCTCGTGATTCACACGCCTCTCGCAAGCGCAGCTGCAACTCCACCTTACCGCCAGCAGTCGGCAAATTCCAGGCAGCCAGCTCCTTCTTCAGCTGGTCCACCTTCAGCAGCTCGAGTTTAACCATGTCTGCGTTTTTATAATTTTATTTATTTTTTATCTCCAGTAACACAATCCGAACTTCTGACACCAATGTTACGATAATTACTTCACAGGTTCGTTTGGATTGGTTTTGAAAATAAAACAACTTCAGTTATTCAGCGCAACGTAGTCTAAACTAACAATCGCTTTATTTACAAATTTACACTTGTTCTACTTTACACTACTACTATTGCATGTTTCCCCATTGCTTGCTCAACACAGACTCGACTCACTGCGCTGCACACTGCTGCTTTTATACCAGTTTTCTTATCGCGCCGAAGTTTCTTGCAACTTCCAATTGGAAAATGCTCGACCATTCTCGCACAGCCCATTTCTCACGAACCTTGCCATATCGGACTATACCAAGCGAATTATACCAGTTTGCCGTACTTCACAGTGCATGCCTAAAAGTATGCTTGCAAAAGCGTTCATGCGCAGCACAGAGTGCCTTTTCGTTTCAGTATACTATAGATTGCTTAGGCGCGATCTTTTACAATCATAGGAATTGAATATAAAAATACTTTACTTACTTACTTACTTTTTTTTTGCTTACAACTTTTTATTAGTGCATTTTACGTAGCTAATGTTGTAATAGAAAGGTATGAAAACTACCTTTCGTTTGATACCCATATCGTGTAAATCAATTGGAGATTAATTGAGTTTTTTTTTTAAACTTTGAACTTTGACCCCGAGCCACGCCTTTTGTGGGCGTTTCCCAGGCAAAATTTTTAGTTTGTTAGATTCAGGAGTCAACACTCTATCTACAAGCATACTCATTTATTTTTTTCACGAGGGTTCTCTATACTGGATTTATGCCTCGACGTAAAAGTGGGGTTTTTGGGACATTTTTGTCGAAAACACAGTTTGAATGTATTTTTTTTGTATTGGTGTCTTAAGCAAATGTGTTGGTCGTTATCTACATACTTGTTGAAGACAGTAAAACAGGGCATTTTTTAAGTAATACGAACGTGGCCACTTAGTAATCGTAATTTGGCCACAACCAATTTTTGAAATGCGTGAACAACACCCAACTGAAATAATGTCAGAAATTTTCTGAACATATATATGATTTCCCCAAAATGTAAAAAAATCTATATGTAACTTGCTAATTCGAATGAAGTTTTTTGGTGCAAATCGAAGAAATTTATTAACGAATGAATAACAGTTCATCAAATATACTGAAACGATAAGACACTCTGTGCTGAATGCTTTTCTATGCACGAATGCTTTTCCAAGCATACTTTTAGGCATGCACTTTGAAGTACGGCAAATTTGGTATAATTCGCTTCGTATAGTCCGATATGGCAAGGATGGTTCGCGAAAAGTGATGTGCTTTGCTAGAACAATCGAGATAGAAAGTACAACTGGAATGTGCAAGAAGCTTCGGCGCGATAAGAAAACTAGTATAAAAGCAGCAGTGGCAGCGCAAGGGGTCGAGTCTGTGTTAAGCAAGCAAAGTGGTAACAAGTCTAGATACAAGCGAAGTGTAAATCTGTAAATAAAGTGATAGTTTCTGACTGCGTTTTGCGCTGAATAATTGAAGTTGTTTTATTGTCAAACACAATCAAAACGAACCTTGGAAAACAAACTTGGATTTTCGTAACAATACTGTCATTGAGGAATGTATATGGAAAACAAGGCGAATTCATACAGGTGATAGCGTAAGGGCAGCAGCAAGATTTCAATGTATTTTGTTTTCTGGATTTAGATCGTCAAAATCAGCCAATCAGAACAAAGCTTGCTTCTTCATTTTTAACCCTTTCCGACATGAAAATAAGCCCGTTCCTTATGAATTGTATGGGCTGTAGTCCAATATATTGGACATTGTGACTGAAAGGGTTAAACTGCCACAGCTGTATGCAGGCATTTTAACAATTTAGACCTTGTCCACTAGAAAGAAAAATCGAATTAGTTTATTCAACGCTATCACCTGGTATGTATTCGCCTTGTTTGGAAAAAAACATACTGAAACGATAACGCACTCTTGTGCTGAATGCTTTTCTATGCACGAATGCTTTTCCAAGCATATTTTTAGGCATGGACTTTGAAGTACGGCAAATTTGGTATAATTCGCTTCGTATAGTCCGATATGGCAAGGATGGTTCGCGAAAGGTGATGAGCTTTGCTAGAACAATTGAGATAGAAAGTACAACTGGAATGCGCAAGAAACTTCGGCGCGATAAGAAAACTAGTATAAAAGCAGCAGTGGCAGCGCAAGGGGTCGAGTCTGTGTTGAGCAAGCAAAGTGGTAACAAGAGTAGATACAAGCGAAGTGTAAATCTATAAATAAAGTGATTGTTAGTTTCTGACTGCGTTTTGCGGTGAATAATTGAAGTTGTTTTATTTTCAAACACAATCCAAACGAACCTTGGAATTTTCGTATCAATACGCACGATTTATGTTTGCTATATCAGTTCTACACGTGTTTAATGATTTTTGTCAGCATACCGTTAAGAATTTGTGGGCAAGTATATAACAAAGAGGATATGCAAAATATCTAAATGACATATAAAATCACAAACCGCATTCTTTACGAAAAAGCTTCTGAACGAAATCCCTCTCGGAGTACAAGGTAAAATCAGGTTCTTAGTAACGCGAAGGAACTCTGCTAAAGCTGGCCTAGAGTCATATGCAGCTGTACCTACTCTATTCAGTGCCACAAACATTTTCGAGTTTATGGTCTGATCTGAAGTTGACAGTCGGTGGTTTGATTTAATTTGATTATAATGAGAAATCACTTTTTAAACGGTCATGGAGTGAGGTGAAGTGATCAGTAATGAACACAACAGTTTTTGCAAGATTCCACATGTCACTGGTATCAGTCGAAGCAGCTTATGAGTCATTTTTGCACCTTCGTCTGGAGTGTCGAGATCTCTGATTTCTTGGATTGCTGGTCAACAATCGCATATATTCGACGAAAACTCAGAAACTTTTTCTTCTTGCGACGATATATTTCATGTCTTTGTTCTGACAATCAACACGTCCATCAATTTGTAAAGACACGCATATAGCGGATTTGAGAGTTTCTCCAATTTTGTTCATCTCTAACTGTCCCACGATGTGTAGCATTCCAGCATAAATCGCTGGATCTCTATAATGATGACTTGACGTGGTGGGTTGAAAATTGTCAAGTTGAACATCCCAGTTATTTGCATCATTTAGTTGTGTTTGTATTGATTTTGCGCGTATTGTTGCAGGCGAACGAGCAGGCCACGATCGAGCTGTGGGTGTTTCCAACAAAGAATCATTGTAGACATCCAGGCATAATGAAATTAGATCATTCACAACAGCCGCACGATGTTTTTTCAGAGTATTGACCCATGGATGTTTTTCGGACTGCTGTTTCTATGATTCAGTCGCCTTTTGAGCTTCTGCTGCAATGGAGTGGACATTAAACTCAATGTGATCGACAATTCTCTTCAATTTTGTTCCCCGTCAACTCGAATTCCTTCAGCAAGAGGAACTGTTTCTAATTAAAAAAATTTATACAAATGGAATCGCCACGGGGCAAACGATTTTTTGTAAATTTAGCTTAAGATTTATAGTACTCAATATTATATTTGAAACACACACTTTTAACCCTGGAAGTGCATCAAAGCGATAAACAAATGGCATACTCTTTAAATAGGGCCAAAAAAAACGATGCACTTCCAAGGTTAAAAAAATGTCTGGTCAATGTTCCTCGTTCACGCGTATAAATGTCGTAAAATCGCCTATTAACATATAACGTTTTCAGACTCACGCATGTACATATGTCGGTGAATGAGCGGTTGGGGGGGGGGAGGGGCGAGGAGATATTTTCCTTTTGGCCACCTAGTGAAAAATCCTTAAAAAATGCCCTGCAGTAAAGCAATATTCAAAACAATTTAGGACCAATTAGCATTTAAACGTTCGAAGACTTAAGCGACGAACTTGACTGAAATGACCAAAATTCAAAGTCGGATTTCTCATAAACTACAACCAAACGCCTGGTGGATCTCAACTCAGTATACCTATAGAAAAGTCGCTCACTAGGTCCCCCGCTTGTTGCAATAATTCTTATTTACATTCGGCATACAAAGTTTAAATTGTTGGCAGTCTTGTGTCTTAAAACACATATTAATCCTTCGCTGCATGATTTAATTTCCTTAGAAAAAAAAAATATTTGGCAAATTATTCTTGTTTCTTGTTAAGTTACGATGGTAAAAATGAAATTTTGTTGAATTCCTATGTCCACGAAAAAAGTTAAGTAACATTGCATATATGCAATTTCATGCAGCAAAAATCGTTCTTCCTCTTGATTTCCTCAAATTTTTGCAATTACGATACAATTCACTTATACGAAATTCTATATTGTTATTTCTACAGAAAAATTACGAGTTTTGAAAAGTTCATTTTTATTTTGGGAAAATATAGTCAACTGTAGTATTGTAGTACTGTAGTAATATTTTACATTATAATATAAAAAGTTTAATGTAAGGAACTGGGAAATTATTCTGAATGAAATTTTTTATAACAATTTCTTGTTTTATTGAAACATAAATATGTGTCACACTTTTCACATTTCATGAAAGTGTAACCATTGCAACCTTGCGATGTATAAAAATTATCAAAAAAAACTTTGTAGTTCTTTTCAGATGGAACATGTCGCAGTAGTCTTATAACAATGTTGGCACTGGAGCCCAAATCAGTCTCTTCAGGAAGCCTATCCACGGGGTTGTTCTCTTGGCCCGTGTATATTTCAAAGTTGTAGTTAAATCCAGATATTCCGGCGAGCACATAGAGTTTAAATCCCCATTTGTGAGGTTTCATGGGAAGATATTGCTTCAGATAAGATTTGCATTTGGTAGAGCATAGTTGCTCATCCACGGAAAGACAGCTTTCAAATGGGACCGGTTTAAATTTTTCAATTAAGTGGTTGATAACTGGACGTATTTTAAAAAGTCGGTCAGAATTAGGGTCATTTCTGATTTTCATGTCATCATTGTTATTGAAATGTAATAGCGACTTGATTTTTTCAAATCTATTTAGCGACATGGTCTCCTGTATTAACGTATTTCCAACTATAGGTACCCAATATTGACGGTTGTTTGGAATTTGAATTACCGACATCAAAACGCATATGCCCAGAAATTTTTGCAAATTCAATTCATCAATATGTTCTGGATTAGTTGGATTTTTCTGGCAAGCATATAAATTGGACTGGTAAATAACAGACTTTATAAGTTCGTCAGAAAAAAAATATTTGAAATAACTGTAAGGTCCTTTCAAATCCATAAAATTTTCGGGCAGCTCTTCACTGCCTTTTCTTTTCCAAATAGTTTTATCGTATCGTTCTCTGACCGTTTTCTCTGCAGCAATCCCAATCACTTTATTTATTCATTGTTCTTCTTCTTCTTCACATGTTTCCTCTGGGCATCGATACACTTTTATTTCAAAATTATTATTATCACCGTCATCATCAAAAAACTCGTCTTCACTTTCAACCCAACCTTCAATTATTTTTTCAAGGTCCTGATCAGTAAATGCCCTAAAAATAATAATTTAGGATTGAGTGCATGATTTTGCATATATGCAATATAATAACTTATATGCAATGTCAGTTCATATTGGCGCAAACGCATGATATTGCATATATGCAATGATACATCGTAGCGCAAAAATAAATAATTAGCAATTTGAGTATGCAAGTAGTTAACGATGAAAATTATGTAAACTTTTCAAATAATACTTACATTTCAGAAAATTTTCACAATAATGCAAAATATTAAGAAAAATAAACACAATTTTTCCAAGCACTGTAAACACGTGTTGTTTGGTCGGTTCTTTTGTACATACTTTCAATGTTATTCGCGAAATTCCGTTAGAAATAAATTGTTTTATCATAAAAGAAACAGGTAACGAACGAATAACTGTAAAACGCTGCATAGAAAAGTTGCCAGATCTACGAGAAGTTAACATTGCATATATGCAATGCCATGCAGCGAAGGGTTAACATAAAAATTCATATACAGTCGTGTCTGGGTATAGTGAACACCCGATATAGTGAACACCTCTAAATATTGAAACAAATTTTAATCAAAAAACAAAAAGTGTTTTTTGAGCAAATAAAACGAGTTTTTGAAGAAAAATGTTACCCTTGATATAGTGAACAACCTCAATACTATGAACAGGCCTTGCAATAATTAGTTCACTATATTCAAACACGACTGTACTAAGGAGAAAAAACTTGCTACGATTTCAACACATCAGAAAGTTACTAACAATTAACAAAATTAAAGAAATATTCACTTTAAATCATTTTTCTAATTTTTATTTACATTCGACAGACAGTCAAATACGAAATTTTTTTGTAAAATGTTATTCACATGTTATTTCAACGTATCGCTTTGTAGGGTAAAAAAAAAATAATAATAATAATAATAATAACTGTAAATTTGACTGACTTCGACAAAGTTTAATGAGGTTAAGTAATTTTTGTGTAGTTTACACTAGTTTACAAGCAAAATCTGGGATATTGTGATATTTAGTTTTTAACTTAGGTTAGGTTAGGGTGGCAGCTAGAAGAGCTCACTTAGGCCATAATACGGCCCGTTGTGGTACCACGTGAAGGACGTGGCCGCCCTTCAGGCTTATACACCCCCCGGGTGTCAGGCAGGAGCCATCCCGATTCCGTGATGAATCGGGCGATGCGGCTGATGCTGGGTCCTGAGAGGTCAGCCAGGCCGCTGAAGAACGGCGCACCCAGCACCCGGAGACGTCTGCTCACTAGTGCTGGGCAGTGGCACATCAGGTGCTCGACGCTCTCCTCCGCGCCCACATCGTCGCAGCTGCGACAATGGTCGTTGAAGGGGAGGCCGAGTCTCCTGGCGTGTTCGCCGTTCGTCCAGTGTCCTGTCAGCACAGAAACTGTGGGATAGATGGAATTCCGCTTTAGTCGCAGTAATTCGCGTGTTCTGCCATGGTTAAGCGACGGCCAGGTTTCTCTGGAGATCCTACAATGGCTCTCCTCCGCCCAGAGTCGGTTAGCCAGGCGAAGATACACTTGCCTGACCATCAGTTTGACAGTCGCAAAGGGGATGCTACATTGCGTAGTGGGTGCCGGAAGTAAAATGCCTTTCCTGGCCAGCTCATCCGCCACACAGTTGCCAGAGATGCCGCTATGCCCAGGGACCCAACTCAGGTGAACCCTGGCATGTTCCGCTAAGCTGTTCAGAGCGGCACGGCACTTTGCTACCAGTTTGGAGGAGGTATAAATACCTTTCAAGGATTTAATTGCAGCCTGGCTATCCGAGAAAATACATATAGCCGAGGGAATGGGGGGTTGCGGTCGCAACCGGTCCACAGCCAGCAGTATTGCCATGGTCTCCGCTTGGAAGACGCTACAGTGGTCCGGGAACCGAGCAATAATGCTGGCCCCCAATTGGTCGCAGAAAACCCCACACCCGACTCTATTCTCAAGTTTAGAGCCGTCTGTGAAGATTTGGACGACGTCTGGCAGTGAGCGACGGTCCTCTGACCAGTCGTTCCTGCTGGGGATCCCTATAGTGAACTTGCGCTCGAAACTAGGGGGAAGGACTATGTAGTCGGTCTGTGTAGTAGGGTCGAGGGGACCTAATTAAGTACAGCAAAAAGCGCCTTGGTAGGCGTAGAACGCATGGCTCCTGTTATGAGAGTGGCAGCTAGTCTCCTGACTCTGTCGATCTGATTCAGGTTAGCTCGGCTAGCCGCCGCAGGCCACCATACAACAGCGCCGTAGAGGAGGATGGGCTCAACCACTGCCTCATGGAGCCACATAACAACGCGAGGCTGAAGCCCCCATCTTGCACCCACTGGCCGTTTACAACAGTAGATGGCACTGGAGGCTCTTTTTCCCTTTCAGCGATGTTTGCGCTCCAGGTTAGCTTGGAGTCTAGTATGAGCCCCAGGTATTTCACCTCCTTACTCAGTTTGTGCGGGGTACCATTTAGGGCGGGAAGTCTGAAGGACGGGACCTTATATCTCCTTGTAAAAAGAACAAGATCCGTCTTTTCCGGGTTGGCTGTAAGGCCGCAGGAGTTGCTCCATGAGGTGAGGATGTCCAGGAAGTGATTCATCCGCTCGAAAAGCACACTCGGAAATTTGGCAGCTATGGCCATAGCAACATCGTCGGCATAGGCCACGACCTTGCAGCCAAGGGTTAGATTCCACAGAAGTGGCGACAGAACGCCCCCCCTGGGGGTTCCCCTGGTGACTGACCTGCGAAGATACGCCGTTCCCAACGTGGAGTTGATACAACGGCTGCTAAGTAGGGCGCTGATGAAGCCTACCAGTTTACTGTCAACGCCGAGATCCGAAAGAGCCACTCCTATCGCAAGAGGGCAGACATTACTAAATACGCCTTCTATGTCTATAAAAGACACCAGGGTGTACTCTTTCTATGTTAGCGACTTGTCTATGTAGTCAACTAGGGAGTGCAACGCAGATTCAACCGACCTACCCCTTGTGTAGGCATGTTGCGACTCAGAGAGAAGGGTTGGATCGATAAGGCTCCTGATATGGACGTCGAGTATCCTCTCGAGGGTCTTCAGGAGAAACGATGTCAGGCTTATTGGCCTGAAGTCTTTTGCCTTGACGTGCGAGGTCTTCCCGGCCTTAGGAATGAAGACGACATCCACCTCCCGCCATGGGAGGGGGATGTATCCCCATTCCGAGCATGACCTAAAGATTGCAACGAGCCACGGCACCGTCGATTCCACGGTTTGCTGCAATTCAGCCGGGATGACGCCGTCCGGTCCCGGAGATTTGAAAGGCTCGAAGGAGTTAATAGCCCACGTAACCATGGTGTTATCAATGCGGACGTCCGTTAAGGACCACGAATGTGATTCCTCCGGAATTACCGCTTCGGCATAAGGGGGGGGTATTCCCCGGAAAGTGCGCGTCTACTAACATTTCTAGGGTTTCCCCACTGGACTCCGTCAAGTCACTGTTTGCCTTCTGAATGGTTGTGGGAATAGATGGGGAGCTGCTGAGAATCTTGCGGAGTTGGCCGATGTCAGAGACTTTTTTGATACCGCCGCAAAAGGATTCCCACGATTCCCTCTTTGCCCGCCTGACCTCCTGCTTGAAGGCTCTGAGGTCAGATCTGTATGCGTCCCGGGTGTTATTCCTCTTGGCCGCGTTGAAAGAGCGTCTGCACGCGCGCCGTAATCTAGCGATTTCGGCGTTCCACCAAGGTGGTTTTGTCTTGCCCCGGTATGCCCAGGGTTTGCAAGCAGCAGCCGAAGCACGACTGAGTGAATCAGTTAAAGCGGCCACCGCGGTCTCGATGTCTCCAGGACACAAGAGCCGCGGTGGAGATAAGGGTAAACTAGACGAAAGGGACAAACGGAAAATCTCCCAATTTGTCTTACGCTTATTGCGGAAGGGGGGTCTGGCCACTCCTCCAAAACCCGCCAGTCCATGACCAGGTGCCCAGAGAGCGCGTTGGTCAGTGTGACGTCCAGAATCTCCCTCCGAGTAGCGGTAAGAAATGTTGGTTCCCTACCTCTGTTTGCAATGCCTAGGTTAGTATTCAATATAAATTGAAAAAGCGACTCACCTCGTTCGTTCTGGTCGCTACTTCCCCAGGCATCGTGGTGTGCGTTGGCGTCCGCCCCGATGATGAGCGGAATGCCTCGCTCGTTGGCTGCTGCAGTCGGCATTAATGGTGTCTCTAATGAGGGTGCAGGCCCTAATTTTACCTGCGCCGTGGTGGGATACAGCCCTGTACCCATTGAGGCTGAGCCCTCGAACCCGATCATCGACGATCCATGGCTCCTGGACTAGCACAACGTCCTCCCTGCTGGATGCCAAGCGGAGGAGAAGGGCAGCCGAAGCTGCCTTGGAGTGGTGGAGATTAATTTGAAGTATCCCCACCATCCCCAGGAGCGTCGACTACCGTTGCGTCGCCGTCCTCCTTCCCAGCGAAAATGTCGTCCAGGTCGAACAGTGAGATGTTCTCGTCCTCAGGATCGACGTCGGTCCTCACCTCAAGGCCTTCGAAGAAGGCGCCGATCATCTCCGAATCGGAAACAACACTGTCGGCGCCGTCTTCGGAAGCGGTGTCGTGGACAGGGGGCGCCGCAGAAGGCCCCGGTGTTACCCCTAATAGGCTCTGCGGATCTGATAGGGACTGGTCACCTCGGTAAACCCGCAGTGTGACCGAGTCAAAGCCGTAGCTGACTACACCTCCGGTAGCGGCAACTGGCTTGAGGGATTCCTTGTTAAGGATGATCATGACTTCCCTCAGAGAGCCACGCGGTTCGCTGACCCACGCCACCTTCCAGTTTTGAGTTGGGAGCTCCGGATTGCCGGCCTGGAGGTAATGCAGAATTGCTGCTGGATCTGATGGTTCAGCAGGAACCCAGGTCTTGGAGCGCGGTCTGCTGGGGATCTCATCCCGGGGCACCGCGCCGGCTTCCCAGCTTGCTCACTGCCAACCGGCACAGGTCCGCAGAGCGCTGGTCGGAGCAGGCCATCAGATTTACCCGGCCTTGGTGCCAGCCTGCGTCCCTACACTTGGGAGGGGGGCCTGGGTTCGCTGCTAGAACCTCGTCGTAGACAGACAGTACGGCTGACCTGACTGTCCGCCATTTTTCAGCGGAGATAGCTCCATCCGCGTTGTTAGCGTCAACAACGGCCCATACCAAGTTACCCTTGATGACATCGCTAAAGGTCCGACCAGACGTCGGAGCCGGTGCCGCCAGCCTCGGCCTCTTGTTGGCCTGAGCCACCTGCGGAGGTTGCTGTTGCTCCTGCGACCTCTGTCGTTTGGAAGCAGACTCACGGGAATGAGGCGAGGCATTATTGGTATGAATGTTTCTCCTCGCCCATTCCAATGAGGCCTGATCCCTCTCCGAGAGATCTCCTGGCGGGATCTTCTCCAGCCTACGCAGGACCTTATAGGCCGTCTTCCTGGTGCGGTAGGCCCGCGTAGAGGGGGCGACGTTAGAGCTTGCGCCTGAAGAGGGGGCGGCGCTGTGGGAGGTTACAGGGGCGGGCTGAGCCGGGCTTTTCGCCGGAGCAAGTGCCGGGCTTTTCGCCGAAGCAAGTGCCGGGCTTTTCGCCGAAGGTCTGCCGTCCTGAGCAAGTACGGGCTTTGGGGGCAGGACGCGGTCGCCCGGCGGTATCTGCCTGGTAGCGGACGCGTTGCCCGAAGAGTAGGGGTGGCCCTTGGAGCCGACCTGCTGCTGCCTAGCTACTGGAGCCCTAGCTGCAGACGCGGGTTTCCGCGCCCTTTGCGGGTTAAGCGGGCGAGTCCCCTGGGGAATCGACGTGCGCCCCCCTTTAAGGCTAGGCGCGCGCGTCCCCTGTGGGTTGGGCTTAGGTTTTTGGGAATTTTGCGAATTTAGTTTTTAACTTAGTATTTTGTATTTACATATTGAAACGAAAAGGCACTCTGTGCTGTGCATGCACGCTTTTGCAAGCATACTTTTAAGCATGCACTGTCAAGTACGGCGAACTGGTATAGTTCGCTTGGTATAGTCCGATATGGCAAGGTTCGCGAGAAATGGGCTGTGCGAGAATGGTCGAGCATTTTCCAATTGGAAGTTGCAAGAAACTTCGGCGCGATAAGGAAACTGGTATAAAAGCAGCAGTGTGCAGCGCAGTGAGACGAGTCTTAGTTGAATAAGCAAAGTGGTAACAAGTGTCGATACAAGCAAAGTGTAATTCTGTAAATAAAGTGAGTTTCTGACTGCGTTTGCGCTGAATAGTTGAAGTTGTTTTATTTTCAAAACCAATCCAAACGAACCTTGGAAGGGGACCTTGGAATTTTCGTAACATTTGGTGTCAGAAGTTCGGATTGTGTTACTGAAGATAAACAAAATAAATAAATAAATAAACTTGAGCTGTTGAAGGTGGACCAGCTGAAGAAGGAGCTGGCTGCCTGGAATTTGTCGACTGCTGGCGGAAAGGTGGAGTTGCAGCGATTGGGCTGCACACGAGTTCGGAACGCAGGAACACGAGGCGTCGGCCAAGGTGAAGGAATCGCCTGCTGGTGCTGCGTCACTGCAAAGTACGACTGCAGCGGCTGCGCAACTACAAGCATTGGACATGAGCCAGTTAATGGTTGCACTTAAAGGCATGTTTGAGACTTCCAACCGTGAAATGGCAGCCAAAATGGAAAATGAAAATCGTGAAATGTCGGCGCAAATGGCAGCGAAACTAGAAACTACGAATCGAGAAATGGCAGCGAAACTAGAAACTACGAATCGAGAAATGGCAGCGAAACTAGAAACTACGAATCGAGAAATGGCCGCGAAACTGGAAACTACGAATCAGGAAATTTCAGCAAAGGTCGACACTGCAAGCCGAGATATGGCGGAAAATTCTGCGCGCATAGAGCACAAGGTGGAGGAAGTTTCCGATAGACTGAACGGGAAAGTTGAGCATCTTGAGACGCGAATGGACAAGTGGGACAAACGAGTTGACAGTCTGGAGGATTCGGTGAACAGAAAAATCGACGAGCGGCTTAGAGAGGTACAGCTGCGAGCAAGGGTGCAGTCGGTTGAGGAAAGTTTTGCCATAGCAGTGCCTACTTATGATGGTACTATGTCGTTCGACACATTCAAACTACAATTCGATATGGCTGCTTTGGAGAGTCAGTGGACCGATGTTAGGAAAGGTCGGAGACTGATACTGGCTCTAAGAGGTCCTGCGGCTGAGGTAATAAAAACAGTTCCGGAAGGTTTGAGAGGTGATTACGACATCGTCATAAAGGCGCTGGCAGCCAGATACAGTGACGAGCACAACAAAATGCTGTATTATTGCGAGCTGAAGAGCCGTAGGCAAAGAATCAACGAGGCGTTGCAGACATATGCAGCAGACATTGAGCGGCTCGTACTGTTGTGTTACCCGAAATTCGGCGCTGATGAACTCGAGATGATGAAGATTGAGTCATTTATTGAAGGTCTTCATGACCCAGAGACACGTCGCAGTGCGTTGATGATGGGCAAGCCGACATTTAAGGAGACGGTGACCAGCGCGATGACGTATGAGGCAGCCTGGAGGGGAGGTTTTCGACATTCATCTGCGGAAAGGCGTCGAGCCCAATATGGACGTATCACGCAAAGCCCGACAGTGAGCTCGGAGGCACCAGCGGGGCTGCGGGCAGTGTCATCTAGAGTCAGTTGCTGGCGATGTGGCAAGCAAGGCCACATATCACGGGACTGCCATCTGCGAGAAAAGCGTTCCGGACAACAGACGTCGCCAAGAAGGGCTGCCGCTCTTTCACACCATTTGTGCAAAACCGAGTGCAGGCATAACTCGCGAGCCGAAAGCGAGGGACAAATTGTGGAAGTTCGGTCGATAAGCGTTATGCCAGAGGAAGAGTGGACTGCGGAGAGGCTACAGAAGGACCAGCGCAAGGATACGGATCTCGCGAAGATCATCAAAGGCAAAGCGCAGAGATTACGGCCGGCCTGGCAGGAGATGGCTGATGAGAGCCCAATCACGAAGGCTTACTGGGCACAGTGGCAAAGTCTACGTCTGCAGGATGGCTGCCTATACCGCGAGTGGGAGAGCAGGGATGGCAGGACCAGAAAATCCCTAATAGTGGTCCCGAGAGGCCGAATCGACGATGTCATCGAGGAAAAGCATAACGACTCCAGTGGAGGGCACCTAGGCATCGCAAAAACTGTCGCCAAGATAAGAAGGCGGTTCTACTGGGTAGGATGCCAGGAGTCTGTCGCTGAGTGGATCAGAGGTTGTAATTGGTGTTCAGCTGCGAAAGGGCCGAGGAGGAGATCGCGGAGCCGCACTCAACGAGTCGAAAGCAGGTTTACAGCGAGCTATGGTCTACGGGCTAACCCAGAAGGGTTTCAAGAAGGCGATCTGGTAATGCTCAACAACCCGCAGCGGAAGGAAGGTCTGTCTCCAAAGCTTCAAACGTCATGGGAAGGACCGTACAAGGTCGTGACCAGGATTAATGACGTGGTGTACAGGGTTCAACGCCTCGGTACTTGTTCGGGACGAACAAGTCTAAGTGATGGGCAGTGAAACGAAAAGGCACTCTGTGCTGTGCATGAACGCTTTTGCAAGCATACTTTTAGGCATGCACTGTGAAGTACGGCGAACTGGTATAATTCGCTTGGTATAGTCCGATATGGCAAGGTTCGCGAGAAATGGGCTGTGCGAGAATGGTCGAGCATTTTCCAATTGGAAGTTGCAAGAAACTTCGGCGCGATAAGGAAACTGGTATAAAATCAGCAGTGTGCAGCGCAGTGAATCGAGTCTTAGTTGAATAAGCAAAGTGGTAACAAGTGTCGATACAAGCAAAGTGTAATTCTGTAAATAAAGTGAGTTTCTGACTGCGTTTGCGATGAATAGTTGATGTTGTTTTATTTTCAAAACCAATCCAAACGAACCTTGGAAGGCGAGCTTGGAATTTTCGTAACAATATTTTGCATAAAATTTGAAGTTGAAAATTAAATATTGCAATCCTCGATGGAAAAGATTTTGAAAATTTGTAAACTTGTTATTTAAATGATGTTTTCTTGCTTTTATTGAACTGAATTTATCTATTGCATTTTTAAAGTCAATTGTCGATGCTGTGTCTCTTTCAATTGATAAAAGTGACAACAAATTTCAGTTTTGGAAAACTTCTTTCGCAACTTCACACAATACACAAATTATTAAGAAATATTGTACGATTACACCTAAACTTGGAAGTGTTTCAATGAAATCCCATTTTAAAATAAAATCTAATAAATTTAGTCCAGACCACAGAGAAATTTGTATTGCAAGTCGATAAGTGACGCTTAAGTCGCAACACTTCTTCAAATATTTCTACCTTCTTAAAATCATTGTATGTTACAATAAGCTTGTCTATGGCTTCATTGATGTCGGTGTGTGTAGAAGTCAAAATAAAATTTCAATTGACCATTTGAAAAGTATTTACAACGATTTTCATTTCTGAAAAACGATCTACCATTTCGGAACTAAACCGGTCTAGACGCTCTATTATTATTATTATTATTAGTGGGGATGGTGCACCGCGACCTAAAGATCTATTGTGCCCCCTTCATGGACTCACACTTCATCTGTGAGCCCAACTACCGAGAGGAACTTTAGTATGTCTCCTATACCCCTGGAGTTCCAGTTCGCACCTCCGACGAGGTATTCCCCTAGGTGCTTCTTCCGATGATGCATACGTACAGGGCATTCTCCTAGTATGTGCATTGCAGTTTCATTTTCCTGCGAACAGAACCTGCAATGTCCGTTTGCACGGATTCCTAATTTATTTAGGTGATAGTTCAGCCTACAATGCCCTGTCATGATACCTGTAATGATTCTCAGGTTATTCTTTGATAAACTCATACAATCCTCGAATCTTTTCCTACTATATGATCCGATAATCGCTTTGGAATGTTCCAGACCTGGTTGATTGTCCCAGTATTTATTCCTGCTGATTATCTCGTCTTTCCTGGTTAGGATTGATAGAGCTCCCTTTCCCAGTCCACAAAAAGGTTCTGGGCCGACGAATGGGGTTGAGGCGCCCCTTCTTGCCAGTTCGTCGGCCGCCTCGTTTCCTGCTATACCTGCGTGGCCCGGAACCCAGAGGACCCATACCTGATTGTGCAGGCCAAGCTCATTAAGCTTTTCAAGGCATTCCATCACCAGTTTCGAGGATACCTGGTATGAGCTTAGTGCCCTGATTGCCGCCTGGCTATCAGACAGGATCGCAATTCTCCGATTCCGGTAGTTCCTCGCCAAGTTGAAGTAAGCACACCTTTCAATAGCGTATATTTCCGCTTGAAATATTGTTGTGTGCTTACCCGTGGGTTCCGAGTATCTAATCCTCGGTCCATATACACCAATACCGGTATCTTCATCCGTAAGGGATCCATCAGTGTACCAGGTTATCATGTACTGGTTTATCAGATACGTTTCTGATATCCCTACCCAGTTCCTTTTGTTACTAAGTTCAGTTTTGAATCTCTTGATAAAGCTGAACTTCGGTGTGATTGTGTCCCTCGGTATTGCTATCTCTGGATACTGGCTCGTAAGAATGTTGAGCTTCTTACGGCCTAGAATCCTCCAGCCCCGATATTGTTTTCAGTCATCCGTAGGATAGCCCTCTTCGCCTGGGTTTGTATATATATGTGAAGAGGTGTAAGTTCAAGTAGAACCTCCATGGATGCTGTTGGAGACGCTCTAAAATTGCTCTGTTTATTTCTTCTTCCAATGTGATAACGTGTTAGCTACGTCTGGGTTTTGCTCGCCCGGCAGTAATCTTTTAGTTCGGCGTCGAAAAATATCCAAACCCAATTCGTTCCACTTGCGTTTTGCAAAATCCAATATATTTTGAACGACTTCACAACGTTGTTGAAGTAAGAACATTTTTACAAGTATTGAGTTTAACCAAACCGATGTGAATACTAATGGTATGTTCTTGTAAATATATTTGTACTAAAATGAATTCATTCAAAGCACAGTTCCACATTTGTAAAAGCTCATAAACGTGTAGCTAATCACATATAGGAGACAAAGGAAAATTAGGGTTTGACCTAGTGTCCAAGTTTTACTTTTCTGGATTGCACATTTCTCCAAATTATGTCTTACAACTATTACAGAAGCGTAATGTGCACTCCATCGCGTGTTGATTTTTATATACAAGCTTCTCTCGGGGGCCCCCTGCAGCCCGGGGCCAGGAGCGGTCCACCCCTCCGTCCCCCCTTAAACCGCTGCTGGGGTGACCTACAATCACCCCTAAAGCAAAACCGCCTGCAGGCGGGACTGCCGTTTTAGTCATGTTTGCACATCGCCTGGAGGCGGTCTTGCTGGTGTACGTCAACTTTGTTTATAGCTTGCACTAAGATGCTTAGGTTTGATGGCGTCAGTGACCGAGTAGAGTGGCGAGAGAGTCACTAGAATCACATTTTGTTTACTAGGCCGAGTATTACTTTACCGTTATATTTTTCTTCTTTTCGCAGCGATTCGCGGAATCGCTCGTCACATGCGGAATGCGTCACAAACACTTTTCGCTCGGTTGAGTTTAATTGCGCGAGTTGCTTAGTTAATTTTGTGCATTGTAAAACCGAACTGACTCGCCACGTGTCAAAATACGTTTGAACAACTCGTCGGTTTTGCTGACCACAGTGGATGGCGCGACTCCCCCTTATCGCGCCTGGAACCATGAAGATTCCGTGATGAATCTGGCTATGTCCCTGATGTTCAGAGGCAGGTGGAGAACGGTCTCATCCTCCTCCTCAGAGCCGCACCCTCGACATAAGTCGTTGGATTGCAGACCCAGTCTTTCAGCGTGCTTGGATGGATGGATGGATGTGAGGGTGGGCAGGAAGGCTACAAGTCTTCCATAGCACTCAGTCCATTTCAGACCATTGTACTATACCCATGGGGGATAGGGAAGGAAAATTAGAGTAATATCTCATATTTCACCGGTTTTTGAAATGCGTATGCAACACTGTCAGCCGCCGTGGCTCAGTTGGTTAGTGCGCGGTCCAGCGAGTCGCATGCAGAGCGACGCAAGTTCGAATTCTGCATGTAGTAACACCTAAAAAAAATAACGGGAAATTCGTTTTCTCTTTCGGTGGCTGTCCTCTCAGCTGGAAATGGCAAACCTCTGAGAGTAAAAATTGCCTATGAAAAAGCTCCCAGCCTGCCGTTCGGAACCGGCATAAAACTGTAGGTCCCTTCCACCCGCGTACAAAATTCACACGCACAACACGGGTGGTTGCGGGAAGCTAGGCCTTAGTCTCGCGTAAGCGGGCTGTCGTGCCAATCAATTAAAATTTATTATTATGCAACACTGTCTTTCCAACATATGTTACAGCACACATTCTAAGCGGATGGGGAAAGGGAGGGGACCTACAGTTTAACGCCGAATCCGAACGGCGATTGGCAATTTTTCGTTCACACTTGGCGGTTTTGCCATTGCCTGCCAAGAGCGCACTTGTGCGATTCTTGTAATTCTCATTCCCTTCATGTGAATAGCGATAGAAGTAGACGAGTTGTTCACCAGCGCGAGCCAGGAATCGAACCTGGAGCCTTTGGTATGAGAAGCCAGCGCGTAAATATGTCTTATGCAAATATGAAGCAAATGGTGCAAAAAAGGTGGCTGGAAGACCTTCCAGGGCAACTATATCCTCAAATCCAGGCCCTCCTACGACTTATTTACCCCCACCAGAGATCCGTTATTTAATTTTGTGGAATGTTTGTTGATGTAGATCAGTGTTCGTCGATGTTGGTTTGCCGGAGTTCGTACACAGAATGCCTGCCGGCGGCGCTAGCTTCCTTCGGGTTGCCGGTCAGGGTCAGGGTTGCCCACCGTACATATGTATAAACACATAAATGGACAAACAATAATATTGAAAATATTAATTTCTAAGAGCTGCGTGGCTGGCAGCGATCTAAAGAGCTATTTTTTTTTATAAGTAATCCGTGCAAGTTTATTTGGCATAAATGGTATAAAGCGAACCCTCGTGAAAAAAATAAATGAGTATGCTTTTAATACAAATAAAAATGTCTTGAAAGCCCGTAATAAATGTTGTTACGATTTTAAGCTTCCTACTGACTTATCCTATGCAAATGTACCTGAAGATAATGATTCCTATTTAGAATAATTTACATACATATATATGTTTCTTGTTTAAATTAGAAGTGAATTCCATGTGTTGTTAAACATACATTTTAGTTTCGAATATAACTTTTGAATTGTTTATTAATAAAAACGTTATTGAATTGGCCTTTCACTTAATTGGGAGCCTGGAAAAATTGATACGATTTGCTTGAATATCGTGCACTCCTATACTGATGTTTGATATGATACACTTGGGCCTAAAGTCCATCACTGATTGGGAGTGACAAT
This sequence comes from Melieria omissa, assembly GCA_963971225.1. Classification (NCBI taxonomy): domain Eukaryota; kingdom Metazoa; phylum Arthropoda; class Insecta; order Diptera; family Ulidiidae; genus Melieria; species Melieria omissa. The sequence goes on from OZ020270.1 coordinate 66,932,463, forward strand.
AATATTGATACATACAGGCATGTTCCAGCATTCACGCGATTTCAAATCGAAACCGAAAATTGAAATCGCACGAATTGTTACACCCTGTTCTGAAATTCGCACGATTTATGAATAATTCGAAATTAACTTCGAATCAGCTGAGTGTCATATGACAGAAATATTTCGTTTGAATTTGATTCAAAAATTTAAATTTTATACACAAAAGTTTAAGAAAATGAGCGCTTTCACACTTTGTGCATTTTATTTATGCCAAAATTAATGGTACAGCAACGAAAAAGTACGTCGGCGAATTTTGAGGGACCGTTCTAATCCACTAGATCTTCCGCAAGCCGTGTAAGTATAAATTTTATTGTTTTGCAGGCACAAGCTGACCTTTTCCTGCATTGCAGATTTATCGCGTATTACAGGGTAGACAAGAACTCCTTCCAAAGCATTTTGAACGACGTGAAACCTTTTTTAAAACATTCTTCAATATCCGCTGAACTAAAACTAGCGGCTACATTAAGGTTTCTTGCTGAAGGAGGATTCCAACGTTCCATTGGAAAGGATAGAGACATAGCGCTTGGTAGAAGTACCACATCAAAATATTGTTACGAATGGCTCAATAAATGAAATGAAATGAAATGAATATTAAGCCTAGTGGGCTGTCACGTATCTCTGGATTGTGTGATTTGAAAATAAAACACAGTCAGTTTCTTAAACGCAGACAATAAAATACACCAACAGTCACTTTATTATTCACAGTTTACACTTTACTGTTCGTACACTTAAGTATTTGCTTGATTATTCCGTGTGGCAACTTCACTTGTCAAAACCAGACTGACTCGCTGTACCGCATCTGGCCACCTTTTATACTCTGTCCGGCCGTCGCGCAGATCGTTCTCGCACGTTGCCAGATTGGACTAGAAGTTTCCCTGATGACCGCGACCATCGTTGCCAGGTTGGGCTAAAAGTTACTATCGCGGCCGTCGTTGCCAGATTGGGTTATGGCACGGCACGTAGCGGCAGGGTTGCTTTGCATCGCGACAGACTGGCTCATCGTTACACTGCCCACCACTTAGCCTTGTTCGTCCCGAACAAGTGCCGAGGCTCCGCTGTGATGAGGCGCCAGGCGCTCCAAATGGACTACCTTCAGCTTAGCGCCTCTATTGCTGCAACGTTGAATCCGGTATACCACGTCGTTAATCCTAGTCACGACTTCGTAAGGTCCTTCCCATGACGCTTGAAGTTTCGGAGACAAACCTTTCCTCCGCTGCGGGTTGTAGAGCATTACCAAATCGCCTTCTTGGAACCCTGCTGAGTTGGCCCGTAGATCGTATCTGGCTTTCACCTTATCGCTGACCAGTTTGGTGCGGCTCCTTATAAACTGGTGAATTTCCTCCAGTTCCGCCCGCTTATTGGCCACGTAGTCCGTCTTAGCGCCTCCCGTCGTGCTGACTACCCCGAACTTCAAGTCAGCGGGTAACCGCAACTCTGTGCCGAACACTGCTCGGGCTGGAGTGAGTGATGTCGTGTCGTGCGGGGCTGACCTATACGCCATCAGGAACAGGGGGATGTGTGTGTCCCAATCCTTTTGATTCCTGCCTACCACTTTCCGCAGGTATTCCTCCAGTGTCCGGTTAAAGCGTTCCACCATGCCGTCAGACTGTGGGTGCAAAGGAGTGGTACGCGTTTTCTTTATCCCCAGCAGCTCACACACTTCCTTGAATACCGCAGACTCAAAATTCCGGCCTTGATCTGAGTGCAACTCCAACGGAACTCCGAACCTGGCTACCCGGTTGTTTACCAGCTTTTCCGAGATCGTGGTGGCCTCCTGGTTATGAATAGGGTACACTTCGGGCCATTTGCTGAAGTAATCCATTACGACCAGCACATATTTGTTGCCTTGAGTGCTAGTTGGGAATGGGCCGGCGACGTCCATAGCAATCCGCTCGAAGGGCGCTCCCACGTTGTACTGCTGCATGCGGCCTCGAGATTTTCTTGTCGGCCCTTTCGCGGCTGAACATCGGTCGCAGCTCTTAATCCACTCGGCTAGAGACTCCTGACATCCTACCCAGTAGAATCATCTTTTTATTTTGGCGACGGTTTTGGTGATGCCTAGGTGCCCTCCACTGGAGTCGTTATGGTATGCCTCGATGACCTCGTTGATTCTGCTTTTCGGCACTACCATTAGGGGGTTGCTGGTACGACCATCCGCGCTCTCCCATTCGCGGTACAGGCATCCTTCCTTCAGCCGCAGACTTTTCCACTGTGCCCAGTAAGCCTTAGCGATCGGACTTTCACCGGCCATCTCCTGCCAGTCTGGACGTGCGCCTTGCTCCTTGCCTTCGACGATCTTCGCAAGATCCGCATCCTCACGCTGGTCTTTTTGTAGCCTCTCCGCAGACCACTCTTCCTCTGGCATGACGCTGACCAACCGGACGTCCACTATCTGTTCTTTGCTTTCGGCTCGCGAGCATTGCCTGCATTCGACTTTGCACGGACGGCGGGACAAGGCATCGGCATTTCCATGGCTACTGCCCTTGCGATGCTCTATCGTGTAGTCGTAGCTCTGCAGTCGCTCGATCCACCGCGCCAATTGCCCTTCAGGATCTTTAAAGTTCAGGAGCCATCTCAATGCCGCATGATCTGTGCGCTGTGCACAGATCATGCTGTGCGCTGTTCCACTCGAAAGCTTGGCCCTTTTTCGTCAGTTTGTGCAGGCTGCTGGCTATGTTCGCGAATCGCGGAACAAATCGGCGGTAGTATGTGCAGAGGCCCAGGAAACTGCGGAGTTCGTGTAGATTGCGTGGTCGGGGCCACTCCTTCACCGCCGTGATTTTGCCTTCATCCGTATGTACTCCGCGGGCGGAAACCGTATGACCCAGATACTTGACCTCCTTTTGGAACAGCGAGCACTTCTTTGGGTTGAGTTTAAGCCCGGCTTTTTGTATCCGCTCAAATACCTCCTTCAGCTTTCCCAGGTGGTCGTCGAAGCTTTTACCCATTACGATTATGTCGTCGAGGTACACCAGACACGTCCGCCAATGCAGCCCTTTTAGCACGCGTTCCATTAGCCGCTCGAATGTTGCTGGTGCGTTGCAGAGTCCAAACGGCATGACGGTGAACTGCCACAAACCATCGCCAACACTGAAAGCCGTTTTCTCCTTGTCCTTGTCTGCAAGCTCTACCTGCCAATAGCCGCTGCGTAAGTCGAGCGTGGAGAACCACTGCGTGCCTGACAGTGTGTCCAGGGTGTCATCGATCCGAGGTAGTGGATAACTGTCCTTCTTGGTCACATCATTGAGCTTCCGATAGTCCACACAAAACCGGGTACTGCCATCTTTTTTCTTGACTAGCACGACCGGCGAGCACCAGGGGCCCGAAGAAGGCTCTATGACCTTGTCTTTCCGCATGTTTTCGATCAAATTTGCGACCTCTTCCCTCTTGGCCAGAGGAACTCGTCTTGGCGGTTGGCGAATCGGTTTTGCACTTCCGGTGTCGATGTTGTGCTTCACTATGGCTGTTCTTCCGCCTGCTTCCGCCGCAAATATTGACCCATAGTGCTGCAGGAGTGACCTCGCCTTCTGTTTCTGCTTGGCCGACAACTCGCTGCTCCACTGGTTCTCCTGCGGTATGGCGTCTATGTTAAAACCGCTCTTCTTATTACCTCCAGGCGGGCTACTCTCGCAATTGACCACTGCTACAGCTTCCTTACACTCGCCAATTACCTCATCTTTTCCGACATATCTGGGTGCATTCAGGGGGTTCAGTATTCTGACTGGTATCCTGCCATTTTTAGGTTCCACTAATGTACGTCCGATGATGATGTTGTCGTGTCCTTGTTTCGGTGCTTCTACTACCCACAGCCGACTCGTCCCATCGTCCTCGTCCACCTTTGCCCACACAATCGCCTCAGAATTCGCTGGTATCCTCCTGCGTTGACCCGATACAACCTTCCTTACCGCCACGCTTCGCTCATAGCCGGTGTGCAGCGGGAATTCAACGTTGGCATATCTCAGCACATTTTCCTTCAGGTCCAGCGTAAAACCGTGCCTAATCATGAAATCCACGCCGATAATCACGTCGTCCATTATATCCGCGACGATGAACTCATGTTCCAGGCTGCTGGTGCCGATAGCAATCGTTTTTGTAACTTTACCTCTTACCGGCGCGCGCTCGCCGGTCGCAGTCCGCAGCTGTATGCCATGCAGCGGTTCCCAGAAATTGGAGTATTGAAAAGTCGCTTCAAATGTCTGCAATCCACTTTGCCATATGCCCCGCAAAAGGTTGTAAGAATTATAAATGTGTGTAGCGCTCTTCACAATATATGCCGCCTTCACAATGTTAGTAATCTTGCTGAAGACTCTGCGTTAGAAATTATAGACGACGGATTAGAAATCGATGAAGAAGACAGCAGGAATTTTAATGCCGCTCAAATGATTCGAGATGAAATTGCAAATAACATACTAAGGCTTTCAATGTAAAAATTCAAATAAAAGATATATTCAACGCATTTTATGTTAACAGAAACAAAGCAAAAAGTAACATATATAAGTAATAAGATAACAAAAAGATAAGGACAATTTTCAGTCAATTTCAATTTCAATGTTCAGTCAATTTTTGTTGCATTGTTGCAATGCAAGTTGCTTTCGTTTAATTTCCAAAATGGTTTTTTTAATTCTGTTCCTTTCCAATGCATTTTCCTCCATTGCCAAGTAGTATTTGCGACGGTCTTCGTTTTGCTCAGCAATGAGTGCATTCTGTTGCGCAACTGCATCTGTCAGTTTTTCTATTGACTTGTAAGTTCTCCTAATTCCACTACTTGCCTCTGCCAGAACTTTTGAATTTGCTTCCGAATTTTTGAGCACCTGTTTTAAAGTATTTGAAATACTGTCAACGGCACCATATGCATATGCCGTTTCAAACAATCGTGTAATGTGTCCTCACGGATACACTTTGGCGTTGAGACGCAGTTGGTACAAGTTGTCGTCCGTTTTGGTGGTCTGTCTGTTGATGTATTTGGGCTGCGCGGTGATGTGGGAGCATCCTCAGACAAATCATCCAGAATTTGGATGACGACAACATCTGTGCCGTATGCAGTTGTTTCTGCGATGCCATCAACAGCTACATACAGACCACACAGCAGCGCTATCCGCTCCTCTGTTGCTGTGAGGACAAACTTATTGTATTCGCCACCTCCAGTGGCTCTCGTCTCTGCCTTGTTATGCGCGATTTTCTTGCGGATGGTGCCCTTCCAGTCTGACCAAACCTGCAAAACGCGAAAATACACGCGCATATGTTAATACATAACATTTATAATAAACTGCAGATGTAGCTACTCACTTTTCTCCATCCGCTTACATCCTTTTGTGGTGGTCCTTGTGAGTTCAGCTTTTGTGCCAACTCTGCCCACAAACTTTCCATTGTCACTCTATCGCCTTTGGCAAAATTTTTTGCCAGACCAGGATGCCTCTCTAAATGCAATAAATTCTTCCTCCTGGCATTGGTTCTTGTGTTTACCCCTGAAAACAATTTATTATTTTACTTCATGCATTTTGGTATGAAATACTTACATTTTTTACGCCCGTTTTCAAACCACGCAATTTCTGCTCAACGAATTCAAAATGGAAGTAAAGTAGCGAATTCGATTGACAGAACACGTTAATTCGTGACGATTTCATTTTCGAAATCGAAATCGTTATACCGAAATTCAGAACATGCTATTACGTTTTCGTTCACATTTTCGTCCGAAAACGAATTGTAGAACATGCCTGATAGTGGCAACTCATAGCCATTGCTGTTTCTCGTAAAATAGTAAGCAGCATTGTTTAAATCGATAACTATATTTTAAAGAGAGTAAACCATTAATTCGCAGCTCACTGAAAGTTTTACTGTACATGAACGTGTTAATTATTTATTTTATGTCACACATACATACGAATGTGTTAAAAGCCTTTTAAATGTTCCTTAAATCTTGAAGTTTATGTATGAGTTATTTATTTTGTTTGTCGAATAAACATTTTGGTTATTTTTATTTTTGTTCCTGGATATAAATTTTTTCTTCTTGTGGCAACGCTGCACAGCACACGCATTCTTATACTACGTTTACACAGACGAGATTATCCCGATTTGCGCGATTAAGTCGTTAATCTCGTATCAAAATGCGCGTTTACCCATACAAAGTTAACCTCGTAAAAAGCGCGATTAAAATTTAATTTCACAAAGTAATCTCGTATTTCCCCAAAGCAACTCTGCAAATTTGGCTGAAATCGATTATTTTTGTATCATCACTAAGCGAATGTCATGCAAAAATAAACAAAAAAAATGAATTGTAGCAAAACAAAAAAGGGAAGGGCAGCAATTCTGCGCAAATGGGATATTCTTTGCATTTGCAACTGATGTAGCTCAGACTTTTTGCATTCGTAGAAGAAGTGAAAAGCATTAACACATTTAGAAAATCTTCTTCGATATCCGTTTCTACATTGTTATTAAAAATGTCACTCTTTTTTATTCAAATTTTACGAAACAGTCTCTCGTTTGCAAAACAATAAAAAAGAGAAAAAACCTCAAAATTAATCTCGTATTCAAGTTAATCTCTATGTAAACGGGTAACGAGATTATCGTAATCTCGATGAGTTAATCTCGCTGTATAAACGTAGTATTACGCCACTTACCCACATAATTAATCATTGCCTTACAAGTTCTTGTTTCCCTTCAGTGTGGAAAAAAGCGGTTGTCCTGCCAGTTGCAAAAAAGGCAAATGCCTCCTACCCTGGCGACTACAGGCCTATTAGTATACTGCTAGCATTCTCCAAGGTGTGCGAAAATTTGATGGCGACGCAAATTTATGCATTCTTGCAAAAGCACAACCTTCTCTACAATCTGGTTTTCGACCTAAACACAGCTGCTCCACTGCCATGGTAAAAATACTTGACGACATTAGAATTAACTTTGACAATGATGACTTAACAATTCTTTGCTTACTCGACTTCTCCAAAGCTTTTGACTCGGTAGACCATAATCTCTTATGTGCAAAACTAATAAGCTACTTCGGTTTCAATGATAGCTCGGCGAAGCTTATAGCAAGCTATCTTGAGGGACGGACGCAAAAAGTTATGTCCAAAAACTCAATGTCTCAGGCCCGATTGGTATGTACTGGTGTTCCACAAGGATCTGTCCTTGGTCCACTTCTGTTTAGTCTCTTTGTTAATGATGTTTTTTCTGTGTGTCAGTATGTGAATGTCCATGCATATGCTGATGATATACAAATGCATCTGTCTAGTCGTATTGGTCTCGTTGAGGATTTATGTTACAAAATTAACAGTGATTTGTCTGCAATTTCTGTGTGGGCAGCTGCCAATCATTTGTGCTTAAATGCGTCTAAGTCCTATGTCTTACCGATTTGCCATAGTGCAATACACGTTGACAACATCCCTAAGTTGTATTTAGGCTCAAGTGTGCTTACTTTTGCGGACAAAATTAAGAACTTGGGATTTATTGTTAACTCTAGCTTAAGTTGCTGTGACCATATTAATGGAGTCGTGAGAAAGGTATATGCTACGCTGCGTAAATTGAGATTTTCAGCTTCATTAACACCCTTGGAAACCAGGCGTAAATTAGTTATACAACTAATTGTGCCCCTTATTGCCTACTCTGATGTGGTGTACAGTAAGCTTGACTCTAAATCATTACACAAAATTAATATAGCCTTCAATAATGCTACACGATATGTATACGGGCTTAAAAGGTATGAACATATTTCCCCCTGGCAGAATAAAGTACTTGGGTGTAATATCGAAAATTACCTCTTTGCCAAAAATTGTATCTTTGTCTATAGACTAATGGAATGGAAAACTCCTTCTTATCTCTCTCAAAAGCTCATACCTTTTAAGTCCCGGAGACATCACAATTTAATTGTACCAACATACAATTTTTTAATAACATCACGACTTTTTTTCATCAACGCAGTCAGAGTCTGGAACTCAGTTCCTGCAGTTATAAGGGCTGGGCTAGACAGAAACAACTATAGGGCTAAACTCTATGAGTATTTCCGTGCACTCTGATTCCAGAGGATCAATGATGATTGCAAGGCGTGGTTTCTTTTTCTTCCTTATTCCCATTCTATCTCTACTTTTCCTCCTTCATCACTTTCTTATCTTTTTCCTCCTTTATATCTTATAATATTTTCTATTATTTATAATATTTATATTATGTTTTTTAAGCCTATGTTTATTACTTAATTTTGTTATTGTAATTGTTTAACTTTAAATTTAATTCTAGTTTAAGAAATTGAATATTGATGAGGTGTTATTAAAAGACTCGATCTTACAACACTTAATGTATCTATTCTAAATAAATAAATGAAATGAAATGAAATAAATGAAAATATACAAATTACTCTGCGCTCACTAACATCATCTCATTGTCAATTTTGCCGACCCCTGATTTAAACTATTTTTTAGGGGTTCATCCACGCCAAAATGTTTTCAAATCAGTTAAAAATTTGTTTGAGCGAAACCGATCGTCAACGAAAATAAGTGTACACACAAAAAATGAGGGCGAACAAGTGAAATTGTGTTTTTGCTTTTGTTGGATTTTTTGGTGGTTGATTATTTAATTGCGTGTGAAGGCAACGCACACAACCAAGGCACATTAACACTCCGATGCCCAACAAGGTCCGTAGGGACCTATGGCGTTTTAAAATCCGCGACATTTCAATACGGAGGGAGTGATGAGCTGGAGATTTTATGACTTCTATAAATGGAATATTTAGAAGCTGTTAAAATAGATTTCGGCACGATTGCATGTATTTTACTACCATAACTATCGCACTGAAGTCATTTAGGGCGTCGATGCCCGGTCCGCAGGGACCTTGTAGGTAGCTCCATATAATTTGCTTTTATTTTTTGTTAGTAACTATAAATAGTTAGTGCCAAATATTGATAGCAGCACAATTTCAAATAAATCATTGAAATTAAAATACGTACGGTGATTGGGATCAAATTGATATGCCGCCGTACGCGCTTTCATAACTGAGCATGAGTGAACAACAAGCAGTAATGCAGACTTTGGTCAGATATTTGGAAAACAATGAAGAACCTTATTCATTCACCGAGAAGACAAATTACAAAGATTTCTTGCCATACAATGAAACATATGATGCTGAAGTTGAACTGAATGTCACTCTGGCGGTTGAAGCTGACTCCGACAACGATGATCAAACTCCATTATTAATTTGATAATGGCTGAAGGTATTGCCTAAGTATATATAAAAATGATGAAAAACTGAATAAAAATAAAAATAAATATATATAAAAACCCATTACTCTAAAAAAAATGCCATACTTGCAGCGGCATACATGCATGAACAGCTAAAGCAAAGTTAGGCAACTAAATGCAATTATTTTGTATTGTATACGTTTTTACCTATCTGTCTGTAGTAACAAATACACATGTGTTTACTAAAAAATATACACGAAGCTTAACTTTTTGGCTCTCCAAACACATCTACACACATTTTGTAACCCTACATTATAAAATTACACATCTTATATGCAATATTACAAAAAAGGTCCCTGGGGACCTTGTTGGGCTTTGACCGTGTAAAAAATTATCGGTTATCGGAGTGTTAATAAGGTAGTGGTGGCAACACAGCTGCTTAAACTTTTTTCTTCTGATTTTCTTTTGACTTTTCGCGAATGGGCATGCTAATTGTCAAAAATTGGTAAAACTGTTTTTATGTTGCTTGTCTTTTGATTTGATTTTGACAAGCAGCATGCCCAAAAGCACTAACAAAATACGTGGGAATTTTGTTTTTGCAGTAGTTCCATCACCATATTAATACACCTTGCACACAACTTTGCGAATATTTTCGAATAGCCGAAATGCGTATGGGACCTGCTGTGCTGATAGCAAGGCGAATAACAGCCGCAGTAGCATCATCATCGTCATAGGTGGACGATGGCACATTGACTATGTCAATGGAGAGCCTACTGTTGGAGGAGAATGTGGACAGACTAATGTCAGAAGCATCAAAGTCAGACGTCAAGGTTGATGGAGATGTGGAGATGTTAGATATCCCACCTACTTCAACGAGTCGAATTCGGGTACCATGCGTATCTCCGAAAACGGTTAAACCTGGTGCGAACCAGGAGAGTGCCGGTAAGGAGGTTGCTGGCATCCAGGGTTCGAAGGCAGGTGAAGAGCTGTCTGCCAGACAGCGCAAAAGGAGGAGGCAGAACAAGAGGAAAGCTGCCGTGAAAGCAGCGGCAAGTACTCAAGTTTTGCCAACCTCAACACCTGTTATGGCCACAGGAAAGCGTGACAGAACGGGCGATGACCGGAATCGGACGTGCCGGCACGCTCGACGCAGGAGTCTACAGGTCAGCCGTCTACTGAAATGGAGACGGCTGCAGGATCCCGGAAAATGTCGGATGACACTCAGCCATCCACCTCTGGTGCCACTTTCGCGGAAGTGGCTGCCAAATCGATGATGGTTGAGATACATACCGACAAAGGAAATGGTCTGTTGTGCAAAGGACAGCAAGACTTTTTCAACTCCTACCTTTGGAAGGCAATCGGTGATTCGAAAGAAACACCGATGTTCGAAGGAAAGCGCGTTGAAAACGGCATCATTAAGGTGCAATGCTCCAACGCGGTTTCTCGAGAATGGCTGGCAAAAGTCGTAGCGAAGATGCCAGCCTGTGAAAATAGTAAGTTCGTGCTCACGGACGGAAATAGCATCAGGTTGGCGAGGGCTTCAGCCTGGATACCGGGTATTCTCCGGAAACCAGGTGAAATCCTTGCACGTATCCGTGCCCAGAACGCAGGTCTGGACACGAGTCTATGGCGAATATACTCGCTAACCAGGAATGTATCGGCTGTCAACAAAGAAGTCGCTGCACACCTGGTGGTGGGTATTGACTTAGACTCGTTGAATGTCCTGAAGTCGAAGTACGGGTACCGTCCCCACCTACACCTGGGGCGGGTACACTTCCGCCTACAGGACAAGGAGGAGGATAAGGCGTGACGGTAGTTTCGGTCCCTGACATGACTGAAATTATTATCACGCAGATCAACTTGCAGCATAGCAAATCGTCTACTGCTCTACTATGCAGCAAGCATGCGAAACTGCAAACATGTCCTCAAATAATAATCCAAGAGCCATGGGTGTGGTCTGGGTGCCATTACGTGGGGACAAATCCTTCAACACGAAGGGAGTGATACACCGCGAGCATGTATCATCATGCCGCGGTCGATCGAATGCACGATGCTTAGACAATTTTGTTCTCAAGATGTCGTTGCGGTTAAAATAAAGTACTGGGTTGGTGGGAACAGCGTGGAAATTGTAATAGTCACGGCCTACCTGCCGTATGACTCTATGCTTCCTCCTCCATCGAAGGAGTTAATGGAAGTCGTCCAGTATGCTGAATCCAGGGTCTTGGTACTCATAGTGGGCTGTGACGCGAATTCACAGAACATTGTTTGGGGTAGCAGTAAATGCAATCCCAGGGGTACTAAAATTTTGGAATTCATTATGTCGGCTGATCTGGTGATTCAGAACGTTGGTAACAAACCAACTTTTGTGACCAGCAGAAGACAAGAAGTGATTGATCTAACACTGACCAACAGGAAAGTGGCAGATCAGAGCATGCAATGGCGGGTATTGGAGGAGGTCTTTCTCTCAGATCACCGCTTCAACGAATTCCGACTCGGTATTGATCTAATGTCGAGACCAGGTGGACGGACAGGTTTGGTGAGCTTCTCACAGAGCGTATACCAATCCTGAAAAAACTCCGAACTACAGCCAAGATTGAAGAAGCAACTAGGGAACTAGGAGCAACTTTGACTGGCTGCTATGAGGAGGTGTGTCCGCTGAGAGCGAGCAGACAAGGCAAAGCAGTTCCATGGTGGAGTGCCGAGCTTTCGAAGCTACGCAAACGATCTAGGAAGCTTCTGAATAAGGCCTTAAAGTTCCGAAAAGAGAATGACTCGACCAACTATCACCTCGTCCCATGGGAATTTAAGAGGAAAGTGAGGTTTGCCAAACTGGACTCTTTCAGAAACTTTTGTAATGAGGTTGAAGGTATGAAGGAGTCAGCAAGACTGTGCAGGGTTCTACTAAGAGACCGAACGGTTAAGCTTGATTCTCTTCGCCTGCCTGATGAATCCTATACTACCTCTAAATCGGAGACCTATAACACTCCTAGCGACCCATTTTCCGGGAAGCAGGATAATTCCCACTGTGGTGGGCAGCTGTGTGGTCAATGACACAGGTAATAGGACTAAAAGGCTTAACTGGTTTTCCGCGTCAAAAGTAGTAACGGAGGAGGCGGTAAGGTTTTCTTTTTCCTCCTTAGAAAACTACAAGTCCCCAGGACCTGATAACGTTTACCCGATAATGCTGAAGAGGGGTGGAGACAAGCTGATGAGAGCTCTTATAAAGATCTTCACGGCTTGCCTTGCTCATGGTTACATTCCAACTCTTTGGCGACAGGTCAGAGTGGTCTTCATTCCCAAACCAGGAAAAGATGACTATACGCTGGCCAAGAGCTTTAGGCCAATCAGCCTGACTTCTTTCATGCTGAAAAGCTTAGAGCGAATGGTAGAAAAGCACATCCGAGCGAAGGTGCTGACAAGGAGCCCACTCAGTAGAAACCAACACACTTACCAGAGTGGAAAATCATGCGACTCAGCCCTACATGACATCGTATCCAAGATTGAAGTGAGGCTGGAAGCTGACCAGTACACTTTAGGCGACTTTGTGGATATTGAGGGGGCTTTTGACAATGCAACCTTTGACTCGATATGCTCAGCAGCCAGAATGCATGGGGTAAATGAGACCTTGAGGGAGATGCAGGATCTCGGAATTCATGTCCAAGCAATCGCGGACGATGTCTGTGCACTAGTGTCAGGACGATCCCTCAGGATGATTTGCAAAAAAATGCAGAAAGTCCTGGATAAGATTGATAACTGGTGCACAGGACAGGGTCTTTCCGTCAATCCCAGTAAAACGACTCTGGTCCTATTTACTAGGAAGCGGAAGCTGGATGGTCTCGAACTGCCAGTACTGAAAGGTGTGACCCTCAGTCTATCCACGGAAGTGAAATATCTAGGGGTAATCCTAGATAGGAAGTTAATGTGGAAGACGCATGTCTTGACGAAGGTAGACCGTGCGCTGAAGGTTTTCCAACAGTGCCGTCGAGCCTTTAGCAAGACCTGGGGCCTGAAACTGGCGGTGGTCCTTTGGATATATACCGCACTCATCACGCCCATAATTATGTACGCATCGGTAGCCTGGGGGAGACGAACGATGGTTAAGTCCACAGCTTTGGCTCTGAACAGACTACAAAGAAGTATATGTATATGCATTACGGGTGCCATGAGCACTGTCTCGGGTGACGCCCTTAATGCCATGCTTGACCTGCTTCCCCTGGATCTAAAAGTTCAAGAGGAGGCGATGAAAGCGACATGTCGGCTGTATTTCTATGGATACTTGCATGAAAACAAGGGCTCGGGTCATAGAGAAATCTTCAAGAGGTTGTCAGTGCAATATCCATTGCTGCTGGCCCCTAAGGATTGCCTAATACCCGTAGTATCCTTTAGGAGAAACTTTGAAGTGACGTTCCCAACGCGCGGCCAGTGGGACAACCCAGAGGCCATGCTAGGGAATCTGACGGATATTTTCTTCACTGACGGATCCAAGACCGCTAAAGGTACTGGGGCTGGATGGCACCTCGAAGAAGGTGTCAGATGCTACTACTCACTGGGTGGGTTGACTACCGTCTTTCAGACGGAAATCTTCGCCATTCTGAAAGTAGCGGAATGGATAATCGGGAGGAAATGGTACGGGAAACATATAGGAGTCTGTTGTGACAGTCAAGCTGCACTTAAGGCCCTGGAGAACGCGCGTGTTACCTCTAAGAGTGTCCAAGAATGTAATATGAAGCTTAAATCAGTCGCGAGACGTAATAAGCTCAAACTTATCTGGGTTCCGGGACACTGCGGTGTTCTAGGTAACGAAACTGCCAATGAACTGGCTAACTGTGGATCAGGGTGCACACCCATGGCACCAGTCTAGCAGGAACCCTGGACTGGATCAAGTCCTATGTCAACAACCTACATAGAGAACGTTGGTCTAGCTTGGGAAGCTGTAACACTGCCAAGTGTTTTGTGAAAACCCCGAACAGGAAAGCAGGGAATTTCCTCCAGGATCTGCGAAGGAAAGACCTCCGACGAATGGTCGGTTTAATCACAGGACACAATCCATGCGGGCGACATATGACCAACATGGGCATCATCGAAGATCCGACTTGCGTGTCTTGCCTGGAGGAGGTAGATAGTACAGAGCACTTTCTCTGTACATGTCTGGCCTTCTCTAGAACGAGAACGAGAATGGACGAAGTTCACGCTAAAGGTACTGGGGCTGGATGGCACCTCGAAGAAGGTGTCAGATGCTACTACTCACTGGGTGGGTTGACTACCGTCTTTCAGACGGAAATCTTCGCCATTCTGAAAGTAGCGGAATGGATAATCGGGAGGAAATGGTACGGGAAACATATAGGAGTCTGTTGTGACAGTCAAGCTGCACTTAAGGCCCTGGAGAACGCGCGTGTTACCTCTAAGAGTGTCCAAGAATGTAAGATGAAGCTTAAATCAGTCGCGAGACGTAATAAGCTCAAACTTATCTGGGTTCCGGGACACTGCGGTGTTCTAGGTAACGAAACTGCCAATGAACTGGCTAACTGTGGATCAGGGTGCACACCCATGGCACCAGTCTAGCAGGAACCCTGGACTGGATCAAGTCCTATGTCAACAACCTACATAGAGAACGTTGGTCTAGCTTGGGAAGCTGTAACACTGCCAAGTGTTTTGTGAAAACCCCGAACAGGAAAGCAGGGAATTTCCTCCAGGATCTGCGAAGGAAAGACCTCCGACGAATGGTCGGTTTAATCACAGGACACAATCCATGCGGGCGACATATGGCCAACATGGGCATCATCGAAGATCCGACTTGCGTGTCTTGCCTGGAGGAGGTAGATAGTACAGAGCACTTTCTCTATACATGTCTGGCCTTCTCTAGAACGAGAACGAGAATGGACGAAGTTCATTCTCTCGCCCTGTGTGATCTCCTCAGATTCATTAATGAGTCCGGGAAATATGCACAGGAGAATCCATAACTCCCTCTCCCCTTCTACCCACTTTCTCTTTTTCTTTTCCCATTTCCTCTATCAACCTTTTTCCTGAGCCTTAAGTACAATGGGCTATAGAGCCTGAGTGCTTGGGGTAATGACCTCCCTTACGTTATTTCCTCGGCTCCCCTTCACATCCATCCATCATCATCATAGCTCACAGTTGATGCCAAAGTAAATCCTAAGCAGCGCCACTCTTTTTTCGAGCTGTCAGTGGTACAGAATGTGGCAGTGTTGCCGCAAAGTACAGAATGTGGTAGTGTTACCCCAACGCCATTTTCTGTTGGTTTAGGTAGTAAATTGTATGCCTATTTTTCTGATTACCTTGCCAATCAAGTATTAAAGATATGTTTGAATGATCAAATATCTTAAGATAACTGGGCAATTATTGTAAAAATACAATAGTTGTTATCATACACTATGATCAATAAGTACCGGGACTGTATCAAAAAAACAAAATTTTTATATTCTTCTGGTAAATTTATTTTATCCCCTTCAAAATAAGCCCCATCTGAAGCAATACACATATGGCAACGCTTAATCCACTCGTCCATGCACTTCTGGTAAGCCGAAGCAGGTATGGCCTTCAGCTCTCGCGTCGCATTTTCTTTTATGACCTCTATGGACTCAAATCTCTTTCCACGAAGCTGTAACTTGAGTCGGGAGAACAGGAAAAAGTCAAATGGTGCCATATCTGGAGAATAGGGAGCCTGATCGATGATATTCACACTGTGTTTGTTCAAATAATCGCGAATAATGTGTGCTTTGTGAGACGGCGCATTATCGTGGTGCAAAATCCAGCTGTTATCGGCCCACAAATCCGGTCGTTTTCTACGAATAGCATCTTTCAAACGCCTCAATATTTCAAGGTAATACTCTTTATTAACGTTTTGACCGGTCGGAACGTATTCATAATGCACCACACCACGATAATCTAAGAAAACAATGAGCATAACCTTGATTTTTGATCGACTTTGGCGCACTGTTTTTGGTTTTGGCTCGCCTTCAGCACGCCATTCGGATAATTGCTGGCTAGTTGTCACGTCGAATTCATAGACCCATGTCTTATCACCAGTAATTATACGTTTCATGAACGTTGGGTCCTTATTAGCTTCGGAAATCATGTCTTCAGCCACTTGCTTTCGATGATCTTTTTGGACGAAATTCAAGTCTTGAGGAACAAGCCGTGCGGCGACGCGTTTCATGCGCAAAATATCGACAACAATGTGTTGTGCGCTTCCATAAGAGATGTTAATACTACGTTTACATTGAGCCCAAATGCGTGATTTGGGCAAAAATTCTCAAATGCGAAGCCAAATCACGCATTTCCCCATACAAATTCAAATCGACGAAATGACTCATTTCAACAAAACGACGAAGCAAATACAATAAAACACGACCAATTTCATCGAACGCATCACAAAATGAAAGCTCTTTCAAAAGCTTCAAAAGCTTTTGTTCTTTTTGACAGTTCAAAATCAAAACAAACGAAAATTATCAAAATGGAAATTTTGAATGGAAATTTTCGTCTGCTTCAAATATGTAGAATATGCTTAGCATGTAAGGTATGTAATATATTTGTATTCAAATTTGGTAGTGTGTTGAACATAGAGGCAGCAAAAAAACAACAAATTCTTTAGTCAGTAGCCGGAAAAGCGCTAATCTACATATGTGCTGCGGCAAGAGGACATGAGCATTGAGCATTTGACATTAGCTGCCAAACCAAATGCAAATGCAATGCGAATGAGGCAATCTAAACACTTTGAAATGACTCATCTCAAACTACGCATTTGGGCTCAATGTAAACGTAGTATAAGATCGTAAGGACTCTCTCTGAGGCTCACATGACAATTTTCAAGCACGATTTTCTTCACAATTTCAATATTTTCATCGGTATTCGATGTTGAAGGACGAGGAAAGTCTTCGACCACTTCAAGACCACTTTTGAACATTTTATACCACTCGAATGCTCTGGTTCTTGATAGAGCAGACTCCCCAAATGCTTTCTGCAACCTTTAAAGCGCATTGGCACAAGAAATTTCGTTCTTAAGACTAAATTTCACACTAATCAACAATGGATGAAACATGGATCCACCATTTCACTCCAGAGTCAAATCGGCAGTCTGCTGAGTGGCATGCAACCGGTGAAAGCCGCCCAAAGCGTCCAAAGGCACAAACATCGGCTGGCAAGGTTATGGCGTCAGTATTTTGGGATGTGCACGGAATAATATTCATCGACTATCTTGAGAAAGGGAAAACAATCAATAGCGACTATTATATAGCGTTGTTGGAACGTTTGAAAGAAGAAATCGCGATTAAGCGGCCCCATATGAAGAAGAAAAAAGTGTTGTTTCACCAAGTCGATGAAAACGATGGCAAAAATGCATGAATTGGGCTTCGAATTGCTTCCTCATCCCCCGTATTCTCCAGATCTGGCCCCCAGCGACTACTGGCTCTTCGCAGACATCAAAAAGATGCTCCGTGGTAAGAGATTTGGCTCAAATGATGAAGTAATCGCCGAAACTAACGCCTATTTTGAAGGCAAAGAAAAATCGTTCTACAAAGGCGGTATCGAAAGATTGGAAAAGCGTTGGAATGATTGTATCT
The DNA here is from genome assembly GCA_963971225.1 of Melieria omissa. Classification (NCBI taxonomy): domain Eukaryota; kingdom Metazoa; phylum Arthropoda; class Insecta; order Diptera; family Ulidiidae; genus Melieria; species Melieria omissa. Next base: position 66,950,243 of record OZ020270.1, read on the forward strand.
CCCTAAAAGGGGACTATGTTGATGAATAAAAACGAATTTTGGCAAAAAAATGTGTTTTAATTAGTTAGTCACACACATTATTGAACGAAGTGTTACGTTGATCAACAAAATTATCCATTGTAAAATGCGACGAAGTACAAAAAGTTAACTGACGCTAACAGCTGCCAAACAAAAACTAATGATACAATCCCGCTCAAAATTTGACACAGATGTCAGTTAAGGTCCTACCGACCTAAAAAAAATTTGTTACCTGCATCGGGCAACGGCGGAAAATTTAAAATACACAGTCTCGGTACTTATTGATCATAGTGTAATTCACTTAAATAGAGAGCATTTGAATACTAATTTCGATTTTGCCTGCGTACAAATAATTTTATAATGAAAACAATAAACTTTCCGAATCAATATTAATGTAATTTTCTTCTTGTACAAGTTAAAAAGCCTAGAACAAAGTTTCTTTTGATCAATTACTTCAAAACTTTAACGTAACAGTAATGTTGTGCATCTTTATAAATCATAATAAGTATTAAAAATATGTTTTATTCATTTTTATTGGCAACACAAACGCACGACACGATGATTTAATCAAAACATGATGAATGTGTTCAGGACAACATTTTTGTATTCATTATTCTATATCTTTCAAGCGATTGCATTGACTGAAATAATTTAAATTAAATCATACACCACACACTGTGTAATTTTTCACCACGGTGCGCAAATAACCTCATTTGTTTATTGAAAAAATGTCACGGAAAGTCGCGCAAAATCAAGGAAAATTTCAAAACACAGTGATTGCAGCGTTGCCTGCCAATGGTTTAGTGCCACATCGTTTGCAATCATGTATCATATCTAAATCGTATTATCACTTTCATGTCAGCCGCATTGCGCACCAGTCGCCGGTGCAGCCAGCAGACTGGCTCGCTGAGTCTTGTCATTTATGTCATTATGCCATTTATACCAATTCCATAATGAAATAACCTATTATTTATTTTAAATTATTGTTGCAATAATTTTATTAGGTACCAATTCCAGTTCTAAGCAAAATTTTAAATTAAATTTCAAATTTCAGCCAACAATTATTTGTGATGAATATATATATCCAGCCAGAGTTGTTTTTGAAGAGCCAACAAAATAAATTAAAATTTGTTCATAAATTTTGCTCAAAATCAACTAATTTATAGGAATTTCGTTTAACTTTCTTTTCCCTAGTGATAGCAATATAAAATATCAGCGCTTCTTATGTAAAATCGTGTTAAATTACATTTAATGAATTCATGTACACCGCAGTTTTTTCAGTAATTTTCATGTGCACGCAGTACTGTCACATTCTGTACTTATTCACCACGATTTCAATTTTATACGTGAACAACAACAATTTGACAGTTCTTGTCATACAGAATCGACGTCTGGTTGTCAAAGAGTGGCGCTACTTAGGATTTACTTTGGTTGATGCACTGACTACGTGACGCGAAACTGAGAGGGGAAATGATTTTCAGACCATTTTTTGCTTTTTCCGATCCTCCGATAGTGTACGGGTTTTTTTACCCAAACACACACAGCACAGCACCGGTTACCAGTCAATTGTTTACATCTTAAAGTGATAACCTCTCTTATTTGCTGTAAATATAGCCTTGCGACCGTAAGTCGAAGGCAGCGACCCAGGTGTAAATAACGCCTGTAATAACACCTAAAAAAAATAACGGGAAAACTCGTTTTCTCTTTCTCTTCCTCTCAGCTGGAAATGGCAAACCTCTGAGAGTAAAAATTGCTTATGAAAGAGATCCCAAGCTGCCGTTTGGAACCGGCATAAAACTGTAGGTCCCTTCCACCCGCGTACAAATTCATACGCACAACACGGATAGTTGCGGGAAGCTAGGCCTTAGTCTCGCGTAAGCGAGCTGTCGTGCAAACAATTATTATTATTATTAATTATTATAGCCTTGCTAACCACCTTGTTTTACTGGTCTAAGTAATTTTGATTGTAACCCGTACCACCAACAAAAAACAGAAATAAATTATTTCATACGCTAAAGTCAGCAGATATTCTTTGCTTTTTCCTCCATTTCATATCTCATTGAGTTTGGCGTTTCTAGCGCAGCGAGAAACAGTGATGGCAAGTTGAACTCTTTTCAAACGCAGAGCTGCAACTCAAGCAATTCAAACTTTAACCCTTTCGGGACGGAGTTTATTTTTGAAATCCAAAATACTCTCAGTAGAAATGTTCTCATGCCATGAATGTTGGGGTTAGAAAATTATATTGGATGCTCACAAATTCTGAAATCATCCTTTTATGCGGGAACACCGAAATGGAAAAAATATTTTGCGTGGGTTGTAAGATTTGAAGAATTTTTTTGAGAGGCATTAAAAACTTGCTGGGACGTATTATCCCAGTAGTCCCGAAAGGGTTAAGGCTTTAAGGGCAGTCAGCAAAAACTGAAGTAAAATCATATTAAAACACGTTGCAACATACTTATGACTTTTTCAGCAACAACTTTTTTTTTGCAATCAATTGCCTATAAACGTACTACAGAATGAAGGCAATAAAAAACAATTATTTTATTTGCAAATAAACATCAAACGCAACAGCAACCCGTACCCTGGCGTTTGTATGGCGAATTTGTTGTACGAACCCTAATCAACTCTGGGGCCTGTATTGACTGAATTTGCGACTCTGGGGCCTGGATTGACCTAATTAGCAACCGTATCCCCTCCCAGTTTCGCGTCATCTAGTCATTGGTTGATGTGCGACTGACCACATCAACATAAACTTTATGTCATAAAGCAAATTATGAAAGCTGTCTTCGAATTGAGAAGTTTGCCGAAGTCATCGCGAATATGTTCGAATAGCCGAAGTGCGTATTGGACCTACTGCGCTGGTACGCAAAGTTGACACCTCTATGTGTTTATTTGCTTAGTGATCTAATGTATCTAATGTTGCACATCAGAAGAAAGGTATGAAAAATACCTTTCGTTTGATACCCATATCGTGTAAATCAGTTGGAGATTAATTGAGTTTTGTGGTCTCTTTGAAATTTGACGGCGAGCTACGCCTTTCATGGGCGTTTCCCAGGCAAATTTTTAGTTTGGTAGATGCAGGAGCCAACCTTCTATATAAAAGCATACTCATTTATTTTTTTCTCGAGGGTTCGCTATACTGCATTTATGCCTCGACGAAAAAGTAGGGTTTTTGGGACATTTTCGTCTAAAACACAGTTTGAATGTATTTTTTTGTATTGGTGTCTTAACCCATTTCCTTCCTCTGTTGCGTATACGCATCGTTACTATTTAAAAAATTCGTACGTGCAGTGTGTGTGAGGTATTGCGATAAATTTTTTTTTGTTCGGAAGGTATATCCTTAGGCTTTCTTCCCCTCCATATCTCAACCACCTACAAAACACACACTGACACACACACTTGTATATGTAGACACATGTTTTTCAGACAAATTTTGAATCGCACACTAAAAATTGTCAAACGTTAATTCTTTTTTTGGTCGACATGAAAATGCGTTCACATAAAGGCAAGGAAAAATTATAATTGGTTTGTAAATTATCTGGGTGTCATTATGCGTGTTCTAGATAAGTCTCGTATCTGTGTTGCGTGTACGCGACGTTGGCGCGTTGTTCGACAAATGAATTTAAATTAAAATGAAATTATATAAAATAAGTTTTTTAAGAATAACTGATAGCATATACATATATCGATTTTACTTGAATAATAATTTTTTTCGGAAAAACGGCGAAAATGGGTTAAGCAAATTTGTTGGTCGTTAAAACATCTACAAACTTGCCGACGACAGTAAAGCGATATTCGGAATGATTTAGGACCAATTAACATTTAACCGTTCGAAGACGGCGAACGCGACTGAAATGAGCAAAATTCAAAGTTGGATTTCTCATAAACTAGAGCCAATCCATCCAAACGCCTCACAGTGTAACTTTTATCGTTTTTAGGATGCCAAAAGTAAAAAAAATGTTCTCCGATCGCAAAAATTTGTTGGTATGCAATAGAGGAATATACAAGTGTTACGAATATATGCTCAAAGCAAAACGAAAAATAACAGTTAGCATGATAACCGTTTTCGAATTTGTCTCACTGCGACAAGTGCAGAAACACTTTTCTTAATGTGAGATTTTTTGTGAAGTTCACAGAGCCATGATTTTTTTGTCAGAAATATTTTTGCATTTTGATTTTAGTTACTTGAATATTTTGTGCAAACTACGGTATGTTTTTGAAGCTTTAATTAATGAATTTTAATTTTTTTATCGATTAAAAAAGCTAGTCACTAAAAATTTAGTGGTTCCCAAAATTGTTTCTTATTTTAGTAGAGTAAAACTTATTGAGTTCCGTAGAGTTCCATGTAATGTTTATAACCACATTAATGAAAAATGTGCCTAGTTTCAGATTCTGAAATAAATTGTTGCTCCTTTTTGCACCAATTTAGTTCACAGCTAATCAAACATGGCAGTTTCGCGAAGTGAACTTTATGATGTTTGGCTAAAATCTATGCAACAAATAATAATCATGCGGTTTTTAAATATATGTTGAGTTTAATTGGAAAAGATGTTGTCCATTCCAAATTAAAATCCTGTGTAAAAAACTCTGCTATAATTTTTACTCAAGATGGGCACATTCGAGCCGAATAAATAGCCGTTTTCTTAATATCACAGGATATTAGATTGTTTTGTCAAAAATTTTTTAAAATGTTAGCCCTCATCCGACGTTCAAAAAAACTCATACATAAGATGTTCGGGTGATATTTCACCCATATGGTAGTTTGCATTGTTTTAATGAATTTTTGGACCAATTATAATAAAAAATAATTTGTTATCTTTAATCTTTATTATCTTTGTTATCTTACAGGTAAATAATTTAACACATTTTTCTATATTTTTTTGCAATCAGGGCAACTAGGTTAGGTTAGGTCATTGTGGCTGCCTCTGTAAGAGACACACTCGGAAGCCTATTATGAGACCCATTGTGATATACCACATACTGTTTTTCCAACATATGTTACAGGACTCATTTCAATCGGAGGGGGAAAGGGGGCAAGGAAGGGCAGTAGTTAACGTAAACTTTGTGTTCAACAAAAGTATACTTTTTTTCAAGAATTGCAAGCAGAATATGCCTCTCGATCGTTTTTGATACCAAATTAGCTATCTTCCAATAGTTCTTTTACTTTTTTACACCCTGATTTTTCGACAAGGTTTGCAAAAATGGCTGTATTGAGATCAGAAATCAGCATGCAGATTTTCCTTTCGCTAACGTTGCTCTACGCAAAATTGTTAGCTTTACTAAACTCAAATCTAAGTCTTCAAGAAAAATTCGCCGCTTCTACTTGTTGTACAAGCGATCCAGACGGAATCGACAGCGATTGGTTTTTCGCTTAAGAGTATAGTTAGTGAACAATCAATTGGTTTGTAAAACGATGTAATTTCTAGTAATTTTTTGTCACCTACATATCCTGGTTATGATGAAAAGTGCTCAAAGGGGCATCTTCTTCTTGTTTTATATGACGTACATAGCAGTTGTCGCTAAACCCACGTTTCTCATATATCTCTTATGGGTGTTAACGAGCTTTGTTCTTGATTACAATTGTTACGTTCTTGGCGAGTGGTTTTGTCACCGACAGAGCGAAAAATTGGTCTGCCTGTTGTGTAACTCAACAGATTATCAAGAGATTCTCCATTCGACTTATAAACATCACTCCAAATTTAAATACTAAAATATGCCTGAATATCACCAACGCTGATCCATGCACTGCCAAAAACTCGCAAACCTTCAACATTAGTTTTGTCAGTTACTATCTTTAACATTTGTCTTCCTTAGCATCTTTTGTTACTGACACACGACTTCAAGCATAACGAGTTATACCAACTTTAGTTGAAATAAAATAATTGGCTCCTACTTTTCCGTTGAGTTCAGGAGGCCCATTGATCCATAAAATGGTTTTGCCTATAAAAGCAGTTCAAAACTTTCAATCCAGTGACGTAATTATATGGCATTTTCTGTATGTGTTCCGCTGAATTTCCATACAATTTGTATATGGGTGAAATTTCACCCGAACGTCGCCCACGTAACTTTTTTTATGATTTCCGTTATAATGAAATAATCAATATGTTGTATATAATTTCCAAAACTTATATTTGTTTGCTTCAAATACAAGAAACTTTAATCATTTTGATAAATATATAGAAAAGTTATAGCATCCCAAAGTTGAAAATGGGTGAAAAATCACCCGAACGACGGATTAGGGTTAAAGGGTTTGGAATAAATCTAATTCAAAAGTATTAAAAAACTATTTTGACTATTTTTATCTACGTCCGTCCAGAAAAACCCTATTAAATTAGAAATAATGGTTATCTGAAATTACACCTTATATGGGGAGTCGAAGAAAAAGTGGGCTGATCACGCCCATTTTTGTCTAATACGATGTTGACCTCTACTTGGTTATTGCAAAATTGTATCGTCATACTTACATTGGTTTGACTGCTATGACTTTTGGCATCCTAAAAATGATAAAAGTCACACTGTGCGCCTGGTGGATCTCAACTCAGTATACCTATAGAAAAGTCGCTCAGTAGGTGTAATTATTTTAGGTTTTTGATTAATACAAGTATTAAAAATATATAACAATCAAAATTGGCGAGGGGCACTTTGCCCTCTCCTTATCCGACTATTCAGTCTAAGGTTACAGAAAACTTTAAAATTTTATTTACTTTTAAGAAAAAAAGAATTAAAATAGCTTAAGAACTAGGTTAAAACATTGCGAAGAAATCAATTAAATGCTTAGAACTGGGATGATTAAACTCAGTAAGTGTCCTATTGATTGGCTCATTTATTATATAGTTAGACTTGATGCCATCGGAACAAAAAATATTCGGCCGGCGAAGTGTCTTTGCCGGAACATTAAAATTAATTCAACTATTTACTTTGTGTCTTGTGTCTGGCAGTCCTTTTCACTCGATGATGTTTGATAATTGTTTGCTTTGTCTTTCGCTCCCGTTTCAGGTCAGCACCGTGCTGCTTTATGGCATACCGATCGTGTCTCTGTACATTGAGGGGCAGGAACGATTATGCTTGGCGCAAATTTCTAACACGCTGCTGAAGCAGTTCAGCTACAATGAAATACATAATCGGCGCGTGGCGCTGGGCATCACCTGTGTGCAGTGCACGCCCGTTCAGCTAGAAATACTGCGGCGTGCCGGCGCCATGCCGGTCAGCTCGCGGCGCTGTGGCATGATTACGCGTCGCGAAGCAGACCGCCTCTGCAAGAGCTTCCTTGGCGACAATGCGCCACCGCGGCTACCCGATGACTTTGCGTTCAGCGTGTATCACCGGTGTGCGTGGGGCTGTCGGGGCGCCTTCCTTCCGTCGCGCTACAATTCGTCGCGTGCCAAGTGCATCAAGTGCAGCTACTGCGGTATGTTCTTCTCTCCAAACAAATTCATTTTCCACTCGCACCGCATCACGGCCGGTGACAAGTACGTGCAGCCGGACGCGGCTAACTTCAATTCTTGGCGCCGTCACATGATGCTCAATGACCAGCCGCCCGAGGAGATTGTGCATGCGTGGGAAGACGTCAAAGCCATGTTCAACGGCGGGACGCGCAAGCGCCTGCTGCACGCCAGCTCCGGTGGTTCCACGGCAGCAGGCAGATGTGGGAGGGAGTCAGTCGCTTCGTCGTCGGCAGCAGCTGCCACTGCCGCAACCAGCCACTCAACAGGGCCTGGACAAAACACCGACATCGTGGCGCAAGATGGCGGCTGCGCGTTCGATAGCAAACTTTCGTCATTAGAAGCTGTTCGTGCCCAGCAACAGCACAGCGGTGTCGAGAGCAATTCTCCAACACGTATGAGCACGATCGAACATCAGCAAAGTCTCGGCACTGTGACCGCCGCCACCGTGGTCGGCGTTACAGCTGTGGCGCCGGCCGTTGATGCCGTCGCGCCATTTGATTTGCCACCGAAGCCATTGTCGTTGGGCGTACCATGCCACGTTAGCGCTGCCGCCGTAAACACGCAAACTGGCAGCAGCACCGGCAGTGTCAGGAGTAGCGGCAGCTTCATGCTGAACGGTCACATCGAAAACGAAATGCCGCTGTTGCCGCTCTCGCGTAGCTTTATGATGGACTACATGTGGCAAGCGCATGCCGCCCAGAACAAGGCCACAATCGAGGCGGCGGCGGTAAAAACTGCGAAGAGCGGCACATTCAGCTTTCCCAGTTGCACGACGCTGCCGTGGCTGAAAGGCGCACCCAGCATGTTGAGCAATAGCGCACTTTTCGCGCAACTGCCGCCAGTGGTAGGCAGCGCCGGCGCAACCGACAGTGCTCGCAGCGGTAGTCAATTGCAAGCGCACCACTACGCGAACGCGCTGTGTGCGGCCACTGCCACGAGCTTCAAGTGCAGCGCCATAGCTGCAGCTACCGCGAACGATGCTGTCATGCTGTTCGACGGTCGCCGCAACAACAACAGCCTGGCCAAGTACGACTGTGCTGAAGTAAAAAATGCGCATAAGCTGTCGCCACTGTTAAGCGCGTCAGCTTTTAAGCCTGTGCTGCAGCAGCACCAACAGCAACATTCAGCAACGGCAGTGGCGGCCGCATCAGCCACAGCTTCGCTTGTCAGCGCATCGGTGTGCTCGAAAGCTGGAGCGTCCATAAACAATGCAGCTGCGCCCGCGTCGAAAACAACAACAAAAGCTGTCGCCTCTACATCTACCTCGGTCGTGGCAACGTCACCTGCTACCGCATCTGGCAACCATCCAGCCGCCGCAGCCGCCTCGCTGGCATTTACCGTGCACACTAATCTCCTCACCGCTCCCAGCTCGCTATTCTTTCCGACCACAACAACGACGCTGCCAGCCACCGCAACCACCTACATCAAGCAGTGCACTTCGTCCGAAGAAGACGAGGCGCACGATAGCACCGACGGCGACGACGAGGAAATGGTGGACATCGAGACGACCGAAGATGAGTCGCCGCCAATTGTGAAGCAGCATTTTCAGTTTCCCGCGAATATTGCCGCATTCTCCGCACCAATACTGCGACAACCGCAAAGCTGCAACGTCAGCTCGTCGGCGCGCAACACTAACAGTGCCGCGCTGCTGCGAACTGTACACGCCTACAGCGACGTCAACAATAGCTCGCCGCCGTCGCCGCCGTTCTACAACACCGACATCATGGCCGGCCCACATTTCACGCGCTCGCCCTGTAGCAACGCGTCCAACGACAGCGGCAGCTACCTACCAGCCAAAATCGAAAGCAATACCACTTCTTCATGCTCGGTGGAAGTCATGGAGGCCAACTTCATTAACAACAACAACATTAATTTTAACAACTACAACAACAGTAGTAATAATAATAATGGACACAACGACAGCAACCACGGCACGCACACATTTGCACGAGCTCTCGCGTCGAAAAGCCAGCTGAGTTCAAAGGTAAGTTCTCCGAGCCGAATGTACAGGGTAGGCCATTTAAAGTGGAAGGCCATTCTTGTTTTTGAAAAAAAGAGGAAAAAAAATGTTTTTTTTTGTTTTCATCTCGATATTCATTTATTTTGGTCCAAGGAGAAATTTTCCAGTTAGTTTTTGAAAATGATATCGCGTAAATGGCCACCATTAGCTTTGGCCGCAAAATGTGCCCTTTTTTCGGCATTTCCCATCACTTTTGCCAGTGTATCGGCCGATATGGCTCTTATTTCGCGGCGTATGTTGGCTCTGAGTTGAGCTAGTGTCCTTGGCTTGTTGGTGTATACCTTGGACTTCAAGTAGCCCCATAAAAAAAAGTCTGGCGGCGTCAAATCGGGTGATCTCGGTGGCCACTCATAATCGCCGTTTGGTTTTCACAATCGATAAGTTATTTTGAATGTAAAGCTGAACAATTTCAGCACGTTCTTTTGGAGTGTACTGTTCCATGGTATAAATTGTCTTGGAATGACGCTTCCAACGCGCTATGTCATTAGTCGATCTGACAGCTCTGTCAAGTTATAGGGTTACCAGATGCTTCCACTTCCAATGGCCTACCCTGTAGTTGACATGCTGACAGATGCTTCCACTTTAAATGGCCTACCCTGTATAATGTTACGAACATTAGTTCTACAGGCGTATTCGTCTCTCTGGATTGTGCTTCAAAATAAAACACTACAATTCTTAAACGCAGTCAACAACTAGCAGTCACTTTGTCTACAATTTTACTATTTCCCCACATGTTACTTATTGGACTGCTCCGTGTTGCACCTTTGCTTGCTAAAACCAAACTCTCCCCTCTGCGCTGTACCCGGTTGCCTTTTATAAGGACTGTATCGAAAAGAAAGTGCACAATTTCTAACGTAATTTTCTCGCAGCAGATAATTTTTTTTTAATTCTAAAAATGCCGTTAAATAGCCTTGAAATACTGATTTCATACAAATTTCGTTTCATATATTTTTATATTACGAAAATTACGCGTATCGAGTTAGACATCCTCAAAACATTTGTGTACAGTTGGTTCACTGAAACAGGTGCTTCGTACAGAAAATCAGCCAAACGACATCGCGTGTCTATAAACTCCGCTTAAAAGTTGATTCTCAACTATGGTGAGCATTGCACTATCAACGACCTACCAAAAAATGGCCGTAAAAAGGGTCTTAAAGACCCAAAAATGGAAGAAAAACTGAAGCATTCGATTGACGAAAACAAGTGCATTTGTATTGGAAATTTAGCTAGAACGAGTGTTACGATGGTGCAAAGAGTGACGCAGAGGAATTACTTAAAAACATATAAAAAAAATACCAAAAAGAAACGAAAATCAAAAAGTGGCTGGCAAAACGCGATGCAGAAAACTATACACTCGTCTCTGCAAAAAAAAAGTTTCGTGCATCATTATACCTTGTGACCGAAAAGTTTCCGGAATTTTTAAATAAAACGCAAAATTCTTAATCTTCATCAATATTTATTTTATCTCCTTCAAAATATGCTCCATTAGAAGCGATACACATATGCCAACGTTTCTTCCAATCATCAAAACATTTTTTATAGGCGCTTTCCGGTATGGCTTTGAGTTCCCTCTGCGAATTCTGTTTTACGTCTTCTATGGATTCAAAACGCGTTCCTCTGAGTGGTAATTTGAGTTTGGGAAACAGGAAAAAGTCACACGGTGCAAGATCAGGTGAATAAGGTGGCTGTTCGATGGTATTTATTGAATGTTTGGCCTTAAAATCGTTGATAATGTTGGCTCGGTGCGAGGGAGCATTATCGTCATGAAAAATCCATGAATTATCCTTCCACAATTGAGGCCGTTTACGGCGGATATTTTCACGCAAACGTCCTTAAACAGTCAAATAATAATCTTTACAGACTGTTTGTCCTTCAGGGACGAATTCATGATGCACCATACCACGAATACCGAAGAAAACAATCAGCATTACCTTGATTTTCGAGCGACTTTGGCGTGGTTTTTTCGGTTTCGGCTCGTCTTTTCCTCTCCATTCCGATGATTGTTGGCTTGTTTGCATGTCGTACTCGTAGACCCATGTCTCGTCACCAGTTATGATGCGTTCCATGAAAGTTGGATCGGAATTGGCACGATCAAGCACGTCCAAAGAGACCTGTTCACGGTACTCATTTTGAAGAAAATTCTCAACAAAATCGCAACGCACTACTGAGGTGAACTGGTTTCAACAGCTGCCGTAAACAAACTGTCTGACAGATCGCGCTCATTTTTGGCATAGTAATTAAGGACAGTGCTACCAACCTACGGAAACTTAAAATATCGAAAAATATACAGCGCGCGAATTTTAAATGAGAATTTCCGGAAACTTTTCGGTCACAATGTAGATGACGAGACATATGTAAAAATGAACTCAAAATCACTGCCAGGAAAAAATGAGAATCCGCTAAATGCACCAGAACTACGTCCAATAGAGCGCTACTGGGCAATAGCCAAAAGAAACCTTATGAAAGATGGACAAGAAGCTAAAAATCCTCAGGAATTAAAAAAAAATTGGAGAAAATAAAAAAAACCCATTACGCAAACATCTGTATACAATTTAATGAAGAGGGTCAAACAAAAAATTATGTATAAATTTATTTGAAAAAGAAATTTGTTATTTAAACAAAAATGGATAGTCCTTAAAGTATATGCAACAAATGTTAAAACAAAAAATCCGACCAAAAAAATGTCCATTAAAGTTATACTTCAAACTAAGCGTGCACTTTCTTTTCGATACAGTCCTTACTTGTTTGCTTGTCGCGCAGATCGTTCTCGCGCATTCCAATTGAACTCAAAATGTATAGTATCATCGCGAGTTTTCTTTGCGAATGTCCTAACGGAATTATCATGCCCATAAAAGTATGCCTTGCACAGTGACAGCAGTGACAATTTTGTTTTATCCGATAATATCGATCTTTTTCACTCAAACTATGAAAAATATCGAATGGGCCAACTATCGATAGCTTCCCAGCTCGGGTTCAGGCTCTTATGGTTAAAGAAAAACTAAAAAAGGAAGTAAGAGTGTTTTAGTTAGCCATGACCGATTCATCCATACCCAGCAGTGGAAATTAGTTGAAATTTAAATTAATTATTTTGGCCCATACTTCTTTTAAGTTGTAAATGATCAGATTTTTGTGGTTAATAACCACTTCAATTTTGGTCTTCGCCTACTCGATTTCATTTTCCAACTAGTGTAAAAATTGGAAAAAGTTAAATTCCAAATTTTTTCATTTAGTCTTTTATGTTCCATAATATTTTGATTAATTTTTAAGTTGGGCACAGCTTTTCAAATAACCAACCAGTGCCACAGTGTAACCAGTGACACAATTATTTAAAAATGAGTTTAGATTTAAGTTAAAAATCGCCGGCCTCGGGTAGCGCGCTGGATTCTTCGATTCCTAGCTCGGGCTGCTAAAACGCTCATCTACTTCTATCGCTATCCACATGAAGCAGATGAGAATTACAAGAATCGCACAAGTGCGCTCTTGGCAAATGGCAAAACCTCCAAGTGTGAAAGAAAAACTGCAAATCGTCGTTCGGATTCGGCGTTAAACTGTAGGTCCCGTCCCACACTGTGTGAAATGGTAAATCTAGCGGAACTAAATTAATAACTCTTGAATGCGTAAAGATATCGTGGTGAAATTTTGTACAGATACTGCTGGTGTTTCACCTGAGAACTGGCATGAATATGGGCATGGTCCGCCTACTTTCAAGTAGGGTTGCCATCTATATATATAAAAGAAAGTGGATGTATGTGTGTAAGCACATCACGCTCAAACCGACCGGCCGATTTCCATGGAGTTTTTTTTGTTGAATTAGTATTGAGTCAGTTCAGGTTCGTGCGAAAAGAAATTTCCGGCAAATCTATTGGAAAAGTCGGAAAATCCCTGCCATATTGCCGTGAATTCTGAACATTTTCAGACGATAACTTTGGAACCATTAGTCAAATATCAATGAAATTCACTAAGAAGTTACTATTAAGTCATGTCCTTCGACAGGGCGAATTTGGCGAGCATTGGACGAGGGGGCGTGGCACCATCCATACAAGCCGAACCTTAATAATTGAATATCTTCGAAATTTTCAGGTGCACAGTATTGAAATTTAGTATGGCGTCGTCCCATAGATGAGTCATTCTACTGGTAAGATTTAATGGGCGTTGGACAAAGGGCGTGGCACATTTTTGTGACCCAAATATTTCACTGAACTTGAACTGAAACTTTGTACGAACCCACCATTTTTTCTTTCGGCAGAGAACAGTGTGGGAGTATTGAATAAGGGGGCGTGGCACCGCCCATATAATTTAAATCTGTTCAAGCGCAGTCCATTTCTTTACTGAAACTTAGCAGCAACATTGCTGATTTGTGGGCCTCGATTGCGTTAATCAGTAGCTCCTCCTCTTCCTTTAGTTGGTTTTTTCGTCAATTTGCATCGCCTTAGAATCGCCATCGCGCGTATTTCATTATAAAAAACAACAGTCAGATAGCTCACAGCAGAAGCCATACTAAATTTCAATGCTGTGCACCTTACAATTTCGAAGATACTCCATTATTAAGGTTTGGCTTGTATGGGTGGTGCCACGCCCCCTCGTCCAATACTCGCCCAATTCGCCCTGTCGAAGGACATGACTTAATCGTAACCTCTTAGTAAATTTCATTGATGTCTGACTAATGGTTCCAAAGTTATCGTCTGAAAATTTTCAGAATTCACGGCAATATGGCAGGGATTTTCCGACCTTTCCAATAGATTTTCCGGAAATTTCTTTTCGCACGAACCTGAACTGACTCAATAGTAATTCAACAAAAACAACTTCATGGAAATCGGCCGGTCCGTTTGAGCGTGATGCGCTTACATACATACATCCACTTTCTTTTATATATATAGATGGCAACCCTACTTGAAAGTAGGCGGACCATGCCCATATGCATACCAGTTCTCAGGTGAAACACCAGCAGTATCTGTACATTTCACGACGATATCGTTACTCATTCAAGAGTTATTAATTTAGTTCCGCTAGATTGAACATTTCGCACACGCGCGGGTAGCGTGGAGAGACCAAGCAAAAAAAAAAACTTTGTATGAGTGGGGCAAATATGGGCAGCCAAATTTAACTGAATCTTCAAAAACATGAACCAAAGCAGTTATTAAGAGACATTTTAAATCGGATACACGCGGATACATTTTGTAATCTCAAAGCAAAATCACAACATTTGAAAAATTTTTATATGTCCGAATAAATTGCTCTGTAACCACTAATAATATACATAACGGTATTCAAGTTTACCTGATAAGGTGGCGAAAAAGGTGCTGATAGCTAATAACAGAGTTTGTATATGCGCGTTCGCCGTGATAATCTCGAATTACATCTAAATCACAAGTGACTCACAAATTTCAACAATTTTCTTTTATACAAATAGCTGCACATTCAAGATGATCGTTCGCGATGTGATTTTGCCAAACAGAAAATACTACGAGAATCGAATCCCTCAATGTGTTAGCTAATTTTGAATTATTAAATTTTTTTTTTTTTGACATTCGAATTTTTGAATAAAGTTCCGCTAGATATGCAAAATTACACAGTGTGCGTCCCCCGCGCTTTCACAATCCGTTTGACATGTATGCTGTAACATATGTTGGAAAAACAGTGTTGTATACACATTTTAAAAATGGGTAAAAATATGAGATATTACTCATCTATCCTTCTCTATCCCCCATGGGTATAGTACAATGGTCCGAAATGGACTGAGTGCTATGGAAGGCTTATAGCACAGAATAAACAGTATACAGAATGCGCATGTCGACCGAAAGCAGCAGAGGGAAGATAACAGAGTTTGTTGAACAGAACTTTTGTCTTTGTTAATTTCTCGTGTGACGATGATCTCTGTTATTGTCAACTTCGGTAAGTGCCGAGTGAAGCAGAGCGAGCTCGTGCGCTCGATGCCGGCCACAGAAGTTACTGCTATTTTCAATGAAGCGAATGAAGGGCGATGTTCTGTGTTGTTGTTGTGTTGATCAGCGAATGAAAATTGTAAATTTTGAAATTTTGGTCCTCGTTGAATTTGGTTGGCTATGCTCGACGTGTGTCGATTAATAAGAACACGATTTTTTAATCAGGTCTAACGTATGTACATATCTATTATAAAGGTCGGTATGCAGCTCTCAAGAAAACGCTTAAGAAAAAACGAGCATATATGTAGGGTTTTAGTTGGCTATCTAGCCTTTTATTTAAGTACTTTAAGTAATATTACAAGTGGTTTGAATAATTGCTTGCCGACCTACGCGTCTGCTCGTTTTGGCTTTTTGTCACCGACTCTCCGTTTAGTCCGTTTAACAGTCCCGTTATCCGTCCGCGTCTCGTCCAATGTTCGTTCAGTCAGTGTTGCTTGTGTTCGTCCGTCGCCCCTACACTCGGCTATCCTGACAGGTTATTCGCCCTCGAATAACTATATCCATCGTTTCATGTACTCCGCTACTGTCCTAGTTCTTTGTGGACCTTCGTAGTTTCCCACTTTTACTACATTGTATCTGCCATGCCCTAACTTTTCGGTTATCTTGTATGGACCTAGAAATTTTTGACGCAATTTCATACTTGTCCCGAACTGAGTGCGTTTAATGGCTACCAAGTCATTAACAGTGTAGTCGATTTCTTCCTTTCTGTTTTTATCAAATGTCTTCCGATTTTCATTTTGTATTTGTCCAATGTGTTCTTGAGCTTTCTCTCTCGCGGTATCTCGCTCGATATTTAGCTCGTCCACTTCCAAGTCATCTAAAATGCTCTTAAGTCTGGGTACTCTGCTACCCGCATATCTAATCCGGTAAGGATTTTGAAGGGTGTGGTTTTTGTGCTTCGGGGTGCCGTGTTATTTAGAATCTGTTGCACTTTCGGCACATGATTGTACCACTGGGTCGGGTTATTCTGACATTTTTTTGACAGCATTGGAATAACTGTTCTATGGACCCGCTCCACCTGCCCGTTGCCGCGCGGTACCCCTGGTGCAATTGTCAAATGTTGGATGTTTTCGCGTACGCAATACTCTTTGAACGCATTTGACGTAAACGCAACCCCCCTGTCTTAAACGATTCGTTTTGAATTTATCGTTATCGAATATCGTTGCTTGTTTTTCCAATTTATCTATAACTTCGTCTACACCGGTGGATTTTGTGGGGTATAACCATACGAATTTCGAAAACCCGTCGATTATTACAAAAATATGATTATATTTTTTCCCACTTTTTTACCCCTCTTAGCGTCTACCACGATGCATTCTATCACAGAATAAACAGTATACAGAAGGCGCATCTGAAATAATTTTGCGATTTCATTTCAGACGCGGGCGGGAAGCAACAAAGGTGAGGAAAATGTAAAGGGAACCGAGAGAGTAAGCGCGAATTGATGTACATGCATAGATTCGATGGTTTTTGGCTTTATTCTCATTTCGACAACAACACGCAATGTTGTTGCTTTCCGCAGCAAGCCAGCTTGGCTTTACTCGTGCACATTGAAATGGTGGTTGATTTGGCAAAGCGATCGCCAAAGCAAATTCAATAGGTACATAGTTGCAGCACCAGAACTGATTAAACTTTTTTCTCTGATAATTAGCACAACATTGTAGCAATAGTTTTCCACTTATTCTCACTTTCTTAATGCGTCTTGGTTGTTTCAATATTTAACACATATATTTATTTTCATTGTAGCCATTTGTACTTATTACAAGTTCTATTTTACAAGCAGACCAAAAGAACTTATAAAATCCATTGAATTTTGCTTTTTTCCGTAGCGCTACCACCTTATTTATGCGCCTTGGCGATCGCTCAATCAATTTTTCTATGAAAACTTAGCCTGTCCACTTCTTGTTCTTGTTTGTAAAAAAGCAAGCGGAAAGCAAGCACGAGCCACCACAAACATGCAAGCGGCACATCGCTCTGTTGCCCAACAACAACAACCACAGTGTGTGGTGCGTCACTGCTTCATACAACGCTCTCACAGCTTCTCAGCGTACGCTCTCACGCTCTGTGCGTTCTCGTCCCCTTTACTGCTTCCCCCGCACCAACAAACGGGTCCTACCGCTGGAACCCGCAAAGAAAATTTTCTTTACACCAGATGCGCATTCTGTATATTGTTTGTTCTGTGATTCTATACAGCTTTTTACTACTTTTTCTGCCTTTTCCTTCAGGTTTGGTATACACCAATACCTCGCTTTGCGTCGTTTCGGTTTGCATTTTTTCGAAGTTGCGTCGCGGCTGAATTAGTACTAATTTTCACTGTGCGTCGTTAGATTTTCGAATTTGCGTTGTTTTGGGTTCAAGTCTTTAAATTTTTTTTCTTTTTTTTCTAAAAGATGGCACGACTTTTGTTTCTAATTGCGCCATGTCATTAGAACTCGGGGATTCCCTTTCTAACTTTTGTGAAAGAAAGCCGACTTACGACAACAGCCACTATGGACTCATCAGACAGTGAAATTAATTAAAATATTTTATTTTGTTTTAATTGAATTTGTTTTTCTTTGTTTGTATGTAATAAAATTGTCCAATTTTCTTTTTAAAAAGTAGTATTTTCGTAGCCCTGGAACCTATCTTCGATCTTTACATGTTTTGCTATAGAAAATCATAATTCACTGTGCGTCATGCTTATTTGGAACGTAACCACGACGCAAAGTGAGGTATGAGTGTATAGTAGTTTTTCTCCACCAGTTCTTGGGTTTTTTTAGCCGCAAAATGCCCCTGATTGTGTGCCAACTTTAAAATTTCGTCCTCCATGACTGATGGTATTACTAATAGTTTCTTGATTGGATCTTTGTATACCAACCCGTTCTTAAAAAAAAAAATTTCATAACTTCCGGTTTCTAAAATTTTCCTCATGGCCCTAATCCAATCGTCCTGCGCTTGTGCCTCCTTTAGCCTGAACTTTAGCGAATCCTCGACTAAAAGACAATACACACGACTCAATGCGTCCACATGCCGCATACGTGAACCTGACCTGTGCTTCACTACGAAATCGTACTCCTGTAGATACAACCCCCACCGCATGATTCCATCTGGTACATCCTGTTTCTTAACTGTCATTGCAAAAGCATTGCAATCACTGACGATTTTAAATTTAATATCTTTCAAGTAAATACGCCACTTTTTTAACGCCTTTATTACCGCCAGCACCTCGAGTTCGTACGAACTGTATTTTTCTTCAACTGGCTTAGTCTTACGGCTCATAAACTCCACAGGGTGTAGGCATTGATCTTTCGAATCCTTTTGCAACAAAACCGCCCCATATCCATATTTCGATGCGTCCGCGTGAACCTCTGTATCTGCTGCCGGATTAAACAGTTTCAACGCGGGTGCATTCACCAACGCATACTTCAATTCTTGGACCGCTAGCAATTGTTTCTCACCTAGTTTGAACTTTTCTTCTTTTCTAAGCAAATCGGATAGCCGTTTAGCGACCACCGCATAATCCTGTACGGAACGTCTAAAGAACGACGTTAAGCCCAAAAATCGTTGTATAGGGCTTTCCAACAAGAGGTGTTATTTTGAATCACCCGGTATTTCGGTAGATGTCACTTTTGAAGCTTTTATTCTTTGACATTTGACAAGTAGAAACTACGCCATTACTAAAAATGCATAAAACCCGTGCACGTCGCTCAAGAACAACTGAGAATATTGCTGTTGTAGCCCAAAGTGTTGAAGAAAACCCAGGTTTGTCGATTCCTCGTCGTCCTTTAGAATTGGGCATTCCAAAAACGTAATTATACCGTATTTTGCATAAAGACTTGAGTCTAGCGTTAACGTTCTAATTTTTTTTCAAAATTTATTACGAAAGAACGAAAAAAGATATTCACTCATATCCACTTGTTTTTTGTTTATTTAATCGTGATCTTTCAAGTGGCAAGATCATAAAAATTATATTTCTACATATTCGAGTGCGGGATGACCTTGAACCTGCCCTCATCAGAATTTCTATATCAATTTTCCTGCACGAGTTTGGGCCAACCACATAATAATTAATAATTGATTGGAAGGGACCTACAGTTTTATGCCTGTTCCGAACGGCAGGTTGGGAGCTTTTTCATAGGCAATTTTTACTCTCAGAGGTTTGCCATTTCCAGCTGAGAGGACAGCCACCGAAAGAGAAAACGAGTTTCCCGTTATTTTTTTTAGGTGTTGCTACATGCAGTATTCGAACTTGCGTCGCTCTGCATCCGACTCGCTGGACCGCGCACTAACCAACTGAGCCACGGTAAATGGTGGACATTTTTGAAAAAAAAGTTATTTTTTCCCTTTTTGCAAATGTTTATTGCCTGTTATAATAAAAAAAACAATATTTTGTCAAAAGCTCGTGTCTACTCATAGCGACATGTTTTCTGAGCAAGTAAAAAAAGAAATCGAATCGATGCGTGTAAAACTTTTCTAAAAATCGTGCAAGTAAGTTAGAAAAGTACGACTTTCGGGAAAACGCGTTTAAAGTTCACAGGGAGCGAACGTGCTCAATGCTCTACAGCTCAATAACCGTGAAGAGTTAACCCAAATCCTTTGGATATAACATTCCTCATGTCTTCCAAATGAAAATTATGTAAAAAAAAAAAACATTTTGCAAAACTTTGTACGTAGACGACCCCCTTAACACTTTATTTATTGGTTATTCAATGCAACTGAATTGATACTAAGTTCGGGCCTACTTAAATACTAATATGTCACATTGCATTAATCACCATTGCGCTGCTATGGTCATCGCTGCGCTGCTGTGGTCATTGTTGCGCTGCTGCGTTCATTACTGCGCTGCTATGGTCACGTTAGCGTCGTCAGCATTTTTGGGTGTTTGCTGTTCACGGGTGTCGTTCACCTGTGAAAATGCGTTGACTGTGTTGGCCTTGACTTTGGGTATCGTCTGTCGGCGGAAACGTAGCGGCCAAGTCGATACCAGCGTGCATGGTGTTAACTTCTTTTTTTTTTTTTTAAACTCGAACAAACGCGCAGGGGATGACCCCTATTAATGCGAGGCATTGCGTTGGTTCAGGAAGGATATATTTCTTGAACGTGAAAAAATAGTCCAGTCAAGTAAATTTGACTTTTTAAATATTGTGTACAATCGAGCGCGGCGGAGCGGTGGAAATAAATTCGTCGGCTTACGAATAACGAGTGTGTTACAAAAAGTACAATAAACATTAAACGACACAAACGGCCGAAGCCGGGGAGCAGAAAATAGGGGGAAATATGAGTACAAAAGGTGAAGGAAAGGAAGGGATTAGTGGTGGGATCGACAGATCACTGAACAATCACAGCACTCATTTAGCCATCGCGGCCGCCATTGCAGAGTGCAATTTAGTTGTGTCCGGGTGGAGGGTGGCCAAGACGCGGCTGAGGTCTGGCTGGTGGTGGTGCTGCTCACGACTGGCTGGCTGTGAGTGCGCTTAGGGTGCGCCGATAACGTCCTTGCGTGGGATGATCGGTCCGTGCGGAGCAGTCTTGGAGGCACCTGCCTTGCTGCCATGCGGTATAAACTGCGGTACGATCTGCAAAGGAGGTAGATGTCAGATGATTTGAAATTACAGTATTGGGGCGACATCATGGGAATGAGAAAACATGGCTGAGCTGTGGGGTTCGCTTAAGCTACAGCCGGGAGAATGTGAGACTAGTTATCTTAAATTGATATGATAAATGGATAATTGTGTGCTCGTAGGGCTCGAGAGAGGCAGGATAACCGAACGAGAATGTCGGTTTGCTCGTCGAGAGGGTGGCTCTTTGATCCGGAGTTGGAACTGTGTGAGCATGGACATTGCTGGAGCCGCTCCACCCCAAGAAAGAGATCTTGTAGATCGTGGAGTTTAGACCCGATCAGTCCGACGCCTGCGGGATTTGCAGCGTTTGGAGCGAATCGCACTGGAGTGACGACTGTCCTCTTTTTGGACCCGGGATGGAGGAGGTGCAATGAGGAATTGCGAGGGATTGCAATTTCCGTCAGTTGTTGGGGGTGTGGAACGAGTGGCGTCAAGCCAACGCTCTTGTCGAACCCTTTTCCGAGCCCTCATTAGAGGCGAAAGCTATCCTGCGGGGCCGAGACGTTTGGCAACGAGGGGGGAAATTTGCCGGTTTGGGAATGAGTTTGCAGGAGTGGTGGGTTCAGAATGATTTTCCATTAATTCCTGGGGTGGAAACCCTGCGGGATTGAGGGCGGCAATCACTTGCGAAAGGTCTTTCTTTAGTGTGGAAAGGTTATTTCGAAGGGCGGGTCCAGTATGCATATGGCGACTTGCTACCTCTGGGGCACGTGTCAAATGCGAAGAAGGGGGTACTGGACCGCTTAATACCCAACCGAATACTGTATGCTGAGCAAGTAAGCTGCCACATACATTCCGGTGGATACCTTCGAGCATGATCTGCGGGATGAGATCACTGCCAATCACTATATCAATCTGCGCTGTCTCGAAGGGATTTGGATCAGCGAGTTCTAGCATGGCGAAATTTTTCATATTGGGAGCGTTTATGTGGGAAGATGGGAGCGAATTCGTAAGCTCTTGGAGCACGATTGCTTGCACGGGGAGTTTCGTGCTCGATTGGGGGACTGCCAATGTAAAGAAGCATGTATGATTGGCATTTTGCACAATCTGACCGCCCATGCCCGAGATTTGGAAGGGAGTTTTCTCGATTGGCAATTTGAGGCGTTTCTGGACCTTCGAGGAAATGAAGGTACGCTGAGAGGCTTGGTCGATCAACGCTCGAACCTTAAACAACTCTCCTGAGTGTTCAATGGACACCAGTGCCGTAGGCAGAAGAGATTGGGTGCCATTATTAGAGTGGAGGGCTTGTACTTTGGGCGTACTTTGCCTGGAAGATGTGCGGGGTTGCGCATCCGAAAGGGGAGAATGAGTAGCGGAGTTATGCGATCGTTTTGGAGCTGTTGCAACCTGTGGAGTGGTCGAATGTGACCAGTTAGGAGTATGAGAGGGTTGCGCATTGCCTTTAGGGAAATGAAGCATGGAATGGTGCTTCTTTTGGCAATATACGCACGTAAAATTGCTTGTACAATCTTTCGTGAGATGCGAGGTAGCAAGACAATTTACGCAGAGATTGTGCTTCTTAACGTATTTTAATCGACTCTGGGGGGTGAGTCCTTTGAAGTTCTGGCAAGTCCGTATGGGATGATTTGCGTTGCAGAGTTTGCACGCGAAGTCCCTTTTTACTTGAGTGTAATAATTTAGGGATTTGTGTGGCCGATTTGGGAGGACATTGGAAGTCGAAGGTTGAGACGGTTTCGGCTTAGAAGGGCGAATACTTTGCAACCGTTCAAGTACCTCATATCTGCCGGTCAGGAACTCATCCATTTGCGACCAGGGTGGCAGATCCTTCCGGGATGTCAGTGATTGCTCCCATAGAGCGAGTGTCTCTTGGGGCAATTTGGTACAACATATGTAAACCAATAGCGGATCCCAATTGTCAGTGTCTACGGCCTGAGAATTGAGAACAGACAGACAATTGTTTATAGTGCTTTGGATCCGCTGTAGTGCCTCACTATTTTCAGTGTGGGCAGGAGCGATATTCAAGAGGGATCTAATCTGAGTGTCAACGAGTATGCGCTTATTTTCGAAGCGGGATTTTAAAGCTTCCCACGCGAGTCCGAAATTCTCATCGGTTAATGCATATTGCTTTACAATAGCACCGGCTTTACCTTGCGTTTTGTATCGGAGGTGATACAATTTTTGGGCTGGAGTGAGCTGGGGGTGGTTGATATAAACCGCGGTAAACATGTCCCGAAAGGACGGCCATTGCTCATAGCCCCCGAAAAAGGTTTCGGTATCACAAGGCGGAACTTGTAGGCAAATGAAGGGGGTATTTGCTGGTTCTAGGGGTCGAACCGGTTCCATATGCGCAGCGGGCTGGGGGGACTGAATTTGGAGCATCTCAATGATGTCCGACATCTGAGCCATGCACAACTCGTACTGGTCTGTGCAGGCGTCGATTTTTTGCCTAGCCGACTCTTTGAAACCGTCGGGCTGGCTGTTGTCTTCAGCAATAAAGACTGCCTCATGTGCGCACATAAGCCTCTCCCATTGGGCTTGCAAATTTTTTTGCTTAATTTGGACCAGGGATTTGGTCAAATCCTCAATGGGAGCCGATGAAAATCGTGTGCATAATTGCACGAGTCTGTCAGATTCGAATGTAAATTTAGCAACACTGGGATCGGTTGCTTTGGGAATGGAAAGTTTGGAGCGCGTGTTTGGTGGCTCCCGAGTGACAGGAACTGTCAAACGTGCATTGGATGATTTTGTGTGTCTGGAGGAAGGAGTCTCCATTGTCACAAGTTGACGTTTGGGGGATCGCTCAACGGGCATGTTAATTGGATTGGAAGCTCGACAAAGGGTAAAAAATTTAAATAAGTATATGTGTAGAGTATTGGAAAATAGACGTGTAGTCTAACCGCGTCCGCGCGAACGATGTTTGAGAATGGGAAGAGTTGGGAATGGGGCAATTCGTTAAAACGAATTTGAATACTTGTCGAGCAAAAGAGGTTACACCCGTGTATGTGCAAACGTGCAGGGAAATATATATGTATAAATATGTATATATGGGAACAAACAAAATTTGTGTATAAGTATGTGTATTGGGAATATATGTATATGGGGAAACAAAAAAAATTTGTAAATGTGAATGGGGAATGTATTTATAAGAATGGGGAATGTATGTACTAGAATATAAATATATTATAAATGTGTAGTCAAATGTGTGAAAATTTGTTTTTATTTGTGAAAAAGTGAATTTTTTTTTGTTTGGGAATGTGAATATGTGAATATACACGTATGCGTGTGTATAAATTTGTGTGTGTATATATGTAATATGTGTTTATAAATATTTTTTTGTATTTATATACAGCTGCGGTCAAAATAATAGTAGTACGCATACAACGAAAAGAAAATTAGGAAAAAATAATCTGCTTTTTTTACAAATATTTATTTTGTATTTTTTTTAACAAGTTATATGTGTTAACAATGCAATCATAAAAGAAAACTTAAGAATTAAACTCAGTTTGGGTTGATTTAAATTAAATGCGTCAAAAGCTCCAAAATATGGACGGTCAAAAAAATAGTAGTTCGCTTTACTTTCATAAAAATTAAGCAACAATTGTGTTTCATTTTAAAAGATTTTGTGGTTAAATAGTAATAACGAAATGTTTCTTCAAATTAGTATTTAGTTGCGTGACTGTTGTGTGGCTATTACTGCAGCACAGAGCCGATGCATTGAAATAACCAAATTTTCATATCTTTCTCTAGGGGCGTGGTCTACTGCTTCTCAAAGTTGATTTTTTTTTAAAAGATTATTGTGAGCAACTGCTCTCTTCACGTCACACCACAAATTTTTAATTATATTGAAGTCTGGTGATTGTGCGAGCCATTCCATAACCCTAATCCTGCTCTTGCGAAGCCCCTTTCGTGCGACCTTTCTTGTATGCTGTCGGTTATAATCCTGTTGGAAGATCCAAAGCATTGGCGTTTTTTCACGGACATACGGTGGCACGATTTCCCGCAAGATTCGTACACATACACATCGATCCATCGTTTTCTTGATCAAATAAATAGCGCCACCTCCATAAAACGTAGTACATCCATTTATTTATTCAGCATGTCTTACGTTTTATGGAGGTGGCGCTATTTATTTGATCAAGAAAACGATGGATCGATGTGTATGTGTACGAATCTTGCGGGAAATCGTGCCACCGTATGTCAAATAAATAGCGCCACCTCCATAAAACGTAAGACATGCATTTATTTATTGAGCATGTCTTACGTTTTATGAAGGTGGCGCTATTTATTTGATCAAGAAAACGATGGATCGATGTGTATGTGTACGAATCTTGCGGGAAATCGTGCCACCGTATGTCCGTGAAAAAACGCCAATGCTTTGGATCTTCCAACAGGATTATAACCGAAAGCATACAAGCAAGGTCGCACGAAAGGGGCTTCGCAAGAGCAGGATTAGGATTATGGAATGGCTCGCACAATCACCAGACTTCAATATAATTAAAAATTTGTGGTGTGACGTGAAGAGAGCAGTTGCTCACAATAATCTTTTAAATAATAATCAACTTTGAAAAGCAGTAGACCACGCCCCTAGAGAAAGATATGAAAATTTGGTTATTTCAATGCATCGGCTCTGTGCTGCAGTAATAGCCAAACAACAGTCACGCAACTAAATACTAATTTGAAGAAACATTTCGTTATTACTATTTAACCACAAAATCTTTTAAAATGAAACACAATTGTTGCTTAATTTTTATGAAAGTAAAGCGAACTACTATTTTTTTGACCGTCCATATTTTGGAGCTTTTGACGCATTTAATTTAAATCAAACCAAACTGAGTTTAATTCTTAAGTTTTCTTTTATGATTGCATTGTTAACACATATAACTTGTTAAAAAAAATACAAAATAAATATTTGTAAAAAAAGCAGATTATTTTTTCTTCATTTTCTTTTCGTTGTACGCGTACTACTATTATTTTGACCGCAACTGTATATGTGTAGGAATATGTGTATATATGTATATATATATATATATTTGTATTTATGTGTATATATGTGTATGTGATTATTTGTACGAGTATTAGTGTAAGTAACGTGTCAAAATTATTTTGTGTACCAACAATTTTTGTGTGCGAGTGGGGAATGTTTGTCCCACTGTATGCACTTTGGGTGGCAGCAGATGTGCAGAGTATGAGTATATGCAGAAAAATGAGTATGCTGCAAAAAAGGAGTACCTCGTCCCACTGTGCTTGTATTTATTTACTTCTGCTAGCGAGAGTGGAGAAATGCTTATGTTAGGCAGAAGTATAAATATGTAAGTGCACTTGTAGGCAGCAGCGGGAGTGCTTGCTGCTTGTGCGTGCGTATATCGCACAAAGCGAAAACGCGAAATTGAATGCAAGTGGGAGAGTGCAGGCGTAACGCACAAGGAGGAGAAGTGCGTGCTGTTGGATGCTGCCAGCAGTGATCGCACAAAGGGAATGTGAAAAAATGGGTGCAAGTAAGAGAGGGAGATCAACAGCTGGAGTGCTTGCTGTCGATCTAAAATATGCGCAAAGTAAAAGTAGGGAAAATGTGTGCAAATTAGCAAAAAGTGGGAAGCAGGCTGCAGCGCAAAAAGGGAATGTGCAAATAAATAGCGCAAAATTATGTGCAGTAGCGGGAATGCTTACTGCACTGCGTTAATTTGTATATGTACCGAAAAATGTACACGAAAAGCTGACAGCGGGCGGGGTACCAGTGTATAATATTTTAACTGGATTTTTGGGGAATATATATGTGTATGGGAATATTGGTATTTTTGTTAATTTTTAAAATATGCGTGTATGTATGTTAGTGTATGTGTTATTGATTTTAAATAAATTTTTTTGGCTTATCTTGTTGGGCCCAGTGCCCGAGAATGGGGATCTCCTCAATAGTTTTGTGTCCGCTGCTGTGTTGTGCTGCGTTGCTTGCTATTGTTGTTGGCTGCTTGCTGTTGTTTGCTGCCCTCTTCTTCTGTTTTGAGATGTGGGTGTGTTTGTTGAGTATGTTTGTTGTTGCTGCCCCTTTTGTCTGCTTTCGTGTTCTCTTGTGGATGTGTTTGTTGTTGTTTATTCTGCTGCCGTTCTTTTGTGTGCACTGCACTGTTCAATGTTTTGTTCTTTTTTTTTTTGTGATTTGTATATTTGTGCACTGTTTTTTGATCTTGTTGTGTGTATCACCTTCGTGCTTGTTTCACTTTTTGTTCTTGGTTCTTTGTGTGTCACTTTTTCACGGTTTGTAGTTGTTGTGTCACTTTATAATTGTTGATTATTTTGTAATTTAAGTTTGTTTGTTAATGTTTTTAGTTTGTTTCACAGTGTGTTGTATTTCCGCGGCGCGAGTTCGCGGTTGGCTCGAAGGACCATGTACAATCGAGCGCGGCGGAGCGGTGGAAATAAATAGACGGGTTAGTTTTCGGGTGTTGGGTGGTGTCTTTATTCGTCGGCTTACGAATAACGAGTCTGTTACAAAAAGTACAATAAACATTAAACGACACAAACGGCCGAAGCCGGGGAGCAGAAAATAGGGGGAAATATGAGTACAAAAGGTGAAGGAAAGGAAGGGATTAGTGGTGGGATCGACAGATCACTGAACAATCACAGCACTCATTTAGCCATATTGCATTAGAAACACATAACAAATATTAAATTTGAAGTTTACTTTTACTTTTGTTTAGGCAGCTGTCACGTTTCCTTTAAGAAATAAATAGCTACACATATATTTCTTGTCGAAAACAGTGTTGTCATTTTCACTTTTCAATGAAAAAAAGTATTTAAAAACAGAATCAGTTTTCTTGTGAGGTATACCTAAAGAAAATATGACTCTAGGAAATTTTCTTGAACATTTCTTGAGCTATTTTTATATAAAGTTTTCGCTTTTCTTGAGAGCTGCATACCGACCTTAAAGCAAAAAGTCATAAGAAAAAAGTAACTAAGCAAAGACGGTCCCGAATGATGGCAGAGTAAATTTTTTGTTTCGCTTTTTTTCGGTATATGTATGTAAAGCCACAATTTAAAAAAAATTTCGTACATAACAATTGTACTAAATCGTTTAACTATCTTCAATATTGGAAATAGTGTGATAACTTTATAGCGTAGTGACTTTTTAGGTCGATAAGTTATCCCCTTTTGACATTCCTTCTCATATACCAGGTGTACAAGCTTAAATCCGCTGTTTTTCGGTAAAAAAAAACACTTTTTTTTTCATAGAAAGCCAAAAACGCTCGTAAACGTATGGAAATGGCTTGTTGAGTAACAACTAACTGTTCGGCAAGCATTTTTTATGATTGGGTGTCGTCCTCATCCAAAAGAGCCTGCAAATCATGGTCCTCAAATTTTCTGGGTCTATTTTCACGCTTCTTGTCACTCAAGACAAAATGGCTTTCTTTGAACCGACGAAACCAGTCTCTGTGGTTTCCGATAGCACACTGTCACCATAGGCCTCCACAAGCATTCGATGCGATTCAGCAGCAGATTTCTTCAAATTGTAGCAGAAAAGTAGAGCTTCCCGCATATGCTCTTTTTCTGGCACGAAACTAGACATGATTATACCAGGAAAAATGTATGTTGTTGTATGAAATCACTGATGATGTGCACTAATTGATGTAAACAGGTGTCAAACTCATAAAAAAAAGGATGCAAAGTAGATCATAGCTCAATATGCTCACTAACGCCATCTACGAGCAAACAGCGGATTTAAGCTTGTACAGCTGGTATTTTTGCACGCTACACTCCGTCCTAAAATTGCTACCAATATTGTAAGTACCCTCTGCGCTGCACGTAGAATGAACCACAAAGCAAAAATTATTCGAATTCAATAGGGCAGTTCAGGATAACGTGCAAATGAACCACAAAGCAAAAATTATTCGAATTCAATAGGGCAGTTCAGGATAACGTGCAAATATTTGGGCAAATGCATGTCATTTCAAAAATTTGCCATCAACACTGAGCACACTTTTTAAAATTTCCTGGCAAATTTGGTTGCAGAACAAATTCACAGCTGTTTTTGAAGAATAAATCAAGAAGAAGAATAGAATATTTGCGCCGTGGGAGCCAGCGTGAATAAAGAGCATGCATAAGTTGCTGCCGCTGTGGAATCCGAAAACAATTCACACCTCTAACTCCAGCGCTTCTTGCAAATAACTCAATATTGTACGAATCTCCTCCTCCGTCCACTTTTTATTCGGTTTTTCTCTTTTTGTTTTCTTTTTCGTCTGCTTCACCTCGACAATTGTAACAGGTGATTGATTGTCAAATCTGTTTTGCCCATGCCGAAAAATATGCAATAGAGTTTCAGTGTGGGAAATTTGCCGCTGCTCGGCATGGGCAAATGTGTACATTTTGTTGTTGCGTTGAAAATATTTGCCATCACATTTTGCAAATGCCATGATGCCAGACCGTTTGCACGTTATCGTGAACTGCCCTAATGTTTCATTTCCTAGCCGGCAACAACAACAACAACCACAGCTTATTGCTCTTCTCCCCATGCATGTAAGAAGCAAGTGGCACTTCGTTTTGTTGGCCGACAACAACAGCAACCACAGCCTGACGCTATTTTCCTTTCAATGCTTCGCGGAACTGCATGCGATCATTGCTTTCCTTCTAACCTAGAGGTGCCCATGCCCTATGCACTCGTTGCTCATTTGTTTTTTTTAAATGCTCTTCAGCATATGCTGAGGATTGTAGTTCCTCATTTGTTTTTGTAAATGATCGTCGGCATATGTTGAGCATTTTAGTATACATACACAGTACAGTAAGCCTTTGGCGACAGTTATCTTCCACCTAGGTTTGGTTGTTGTCTAGCGTATGAATTAATTTTTACGTATTGGTGTTTGCTCTTCCAGAAGGAAGTTTTGGGCACCCCTGTTTAATCTCTGTGCTGTTTGTTCTGTGATATAACAGAAATGAAAGCTGTATAGTGCTGTTTCTAATGTTAATAGCAGAGGACGTAATGTTAAATTAACAGTGGTCGTAATATTACGACCCCTTAACATTTTTGAATTTGTATGAGATGCGCGATCTGTATTACTGTGTAAGTTAAGAGTTCGGCGGGCTTCTTCAGGCCGACTTATGCTCTTATTCCAAGTTGAGCGAGGCGGGCTTCTTTAGGCCGACTTACGCGCTGCTTCCAAGTTAAGCAAACACTTTAGAGTTCACTTGTGAACGGCACAACCGTCTTTATTGAATGCAAAATAGCAATGAATACTTGCTTAAAATTAAAGCTGAACATGCGTTGCGAAATCGATATTCGCAAACGCATTATCAGCGTTTCTGCTGCGGACGTCGAACGCAGCAGATCGTCGCGAAGTCAACGCCTTGAGGCGCGCTGTCAGCATTATTTGTCAACATTGTGAGTTTGTTGACCTAAACGCTGCAGCGGCGGCAAATTTTCGGCGTCAGCAGAATTTTCGCTAACTCCTCCCTTCTTAAGTCCGAACGTCCGCGTTCGGTGGCCTTGGCTGGAGCTGGTGTGGTAGGTCTTCTATTCCTATGGTAATTGAGGCACCTTTATCTCTTGGTAGGGGCGTTGGTGGTTGGGTTTGGTCTCTATGTTTGCGGTATGTTTTGCATCCAATCCATGTAAGTATTATTATGAGTGCCATTAGCAACACAACGTTAATGGAGAAGTTGATTTTATTTTCGGCATTCAATTTATTGATGTGACTGCTGTCGTTCACCCGAAGCTGCTTCAACATTTCCAACGAGAGTACTTCCTCTATTGCTTCGAAGCTTGCCCTGGGTTGGAGAATTGCCGGCATCGGTTGATGATTGATTATTTCATTTGTTATAATTATTTTGTTGTTGACTTGAATGGTGGTGTTGTGATGCCGAATTATAAAAGTGCCTTTTAGCGGAATTAAGTCGCCGTTTACACGAACACTTCCTTCGTACTGATTGAGGAACAATATTCCTGGAGATATTTCCTCTACAGTCGGGACGTGTTGATTGTTGACTACGCTGCAGTTGGCGGTGCGGCTGCTCAGCAAGTTTGGGATGCACGACGTGTTGCTTATATTTATAATGTTAGTATCAGAACATATTTCTAAATTATTATAAGACTTACAGCTAGTTGCAATTCCGAATATTTTATTGTCATTACATCTTAGAATAGATTCGAATGGTATTTTGTTAATTTTTTCTCTTATTTTTACTGCTCGTATAATAAGGTTTCTACAATTCCCTTTTTGGGTGGTTGGCA
Source organism: Melieria omissa (assembly GCA_963971225.1). NCBI lineage: Eukaryota > Metazoa > Arthropoda > Insecta > Diptera > Ulidiidae > Melieria > Melieria omissa. Next base: position 66,981,445 of record OZ020270.1, read on the forward strand.
ACCTAACAATGTAAACAATATTACTTCCATTAGTAGCAATGCGGACTTCCGCAAATTCCAAAGCTTCATCAATATTTATGTAGGGAAAATCTTCTCTTTGTAGTATTTTTTCTGTAACATTAATTTCTGAGGCTGACAAGATATATGAATTTACAATATGAGCTTTTGCCCAATGAATGGCATATTCTATATTTATTATTTCCTCTTTTAGAATTTGCATTTTAAATTTTAGTTCTAACGTTAATTCATTAATAAGACTCGATTCCTTTTTGATACCTTTTAGGATTTCATTTGTCACATTGGATATTTCATTAATTTTTTGAACAGTTAATTTATTTATAATTAATTGATTATTATTGTTCTCGAGTACCTTATTGAGCTTATTTGTTACAATTTCGAAATCATGGTGGTCCGGATTGCCAGCCAACCATTTCCATGCTGTGCCAATAACATCAATAGACCTTTTACTTCTTTTGGTTGTTCTTAATCTATTTAAATGATTTTTATGTTTTCGACTTCAAAGGATAGAAATGAATACAGGGGATGGGTAGGATTTAGTGCCGAGTGTATGGTGGTCTCAAATCTGGCTATAAGTTCTTCGTACTCCTTCAAATTTATGAGGTGGATGATTTGAATGATCCGGATTGAAGTTTTGCTATTCCCGCATCTATGGTCACTAGTTGGGAGTTGGAATAATCCAGGATTTGGGTATCCGCAAGGCATAGCGGGAGGATTAACCTATTGGAAATAGATAAAAATTAGTCCTTTATTAAACTCTTATGAACTACCTTTCCTGTTTCGGTTATGATTGTGCTGGTTTTGTTTTCCTTAACTATTTCTTTCCTGTATCTGGGTGATAGCTTATTACCCAGTCTTTTATTGATTTTTACATAGATTATTTCTCCTACTGAATAGGACTTGAATGGGACCTTTGCTTTGTTATGATAAGAAATATCTGCTTCTTGTTTCTGTTCTAGCTTTTTCATATTTTCATTCCTTTCCTTTTCCAATTGTTCCGGGTCTTTTGTAAAATTTGTGTTGAAGAATACCTGTACTGGGGCTTTCCCTATGGTCGAATGTATAGAGTTGTTATATTTGTAAAGTGAAATATCCAATAACTCTGAGAAAGTTTTGTAATTAATTTCTGCCTTTAAGCATCGCATGATTTCTATTAGCGTAGAATGGAACCGTTCAATTTGGCCATTTGCTGAACTAGTGTAGGGTGGTGTTTTGTAAATTTGTACGCTGAATTGATTTTCCAACATAAACACAATTGCGTTTGAATTCAGAGATTTTTCGTTATCTACTACCACTATCTCGGGGACGCCAAAAGCTAACAGTATTTGTCTCAAGGGTTCTTTAATGTCTTCCGCGGCCCTTGAATTAATAATCCTGGCTTGAGCATACTTGGAAAATTTATCAATTGCAGTTAGTACCGTCTTCTTGTCGGTGATAAAAATATCCAAATGTATAATTTGTCCAGCGAATTTGGGTATAGGAGTTTCCTGAATGATCAATTTGTTGGGATGACGATCATATTTACTTTATTTACAGATTTTACATTGTGAGGTGATTCTCTTTATTTTTGCTGCCATCTGTGGGAAATAGAATTTGCAATAGAAATTGCAATTTGTTTTCTTTGTCATTCCTGTGTGCTCTGGATGTTCTTTTATGATCTCGTTTTCCTGGTCACTTTCGTTGGGTAAGTCTGTTAATATTTTCCTAGTGTAGCGAACCTTGTATTGATTAAAATGTATTGAATATATTTCTTGCAATTTGCCCAAAGTTTCGTCGTCTGTCTTAATGCAATTAGTAACTGAAGGGTTTAGATATTTTTTAAGAATTTCAAAGATTTTGTCCCCATCGAACTCCTTTTCTCTGATCGTGGTAAGTTGGGTGAATGATTTGAAATTGGTAATAGGAGTCTTTTCCAAATGAGAGGAGTATCTGATTTTTGAAGGCGTTTATTGGGGCTTCCGTAAATTGTATTGTGTTTTGCGATGAACTTTGATCACTGTGTTGGGTAGGAGTCATTGAGTTAATTTGGGAATTTACCGGTGGTCTTGACAAAGCATCGGCGACCTTATTTGTGCTACCTGGCTTGAATTTCAATACATAATTGTATTCCTCCAATATAGCTTTCCACCTTTTTAGCTTGCTATTTGTGTTCTTATTACTTAGCGCATACGTTAGCGGCTGGTGGTCTGTAAATATTGTGACCTTGGTGGAACCATACAAAAAATTTCTTAGTGACTTCAGAGCCCATATGATGGCAAGCATCTCTTTTTCGTTTGTAGCGTAAGGTTCTTCGCTTCTGCTAAGCGTTCGGGAAATGAACATGATTGGTTTTCCATCTTGTGCCAAGACCGCACCTATGGCATGGTTTGACGCGTCTGTAGTCAAGTGAAAATCTTTTGAGAAATCTGGATAATTAAGCATGACATCTTGTGATGTCAAAGAAAGCTTTAATTTATTGAAAGCTTCTGTTGCTTTTTCGTCAAGTTGTATAATTTTTTTCCTGGACATGTTCTTGGACATTCGTCCCTCCTCCCCTCTGAGAAGCGCTGTCAGGGGCTTTGCGAGTTTCGCATAGTCCTTTATGAAGCGCCTATAAAAACCTGACATGCCAAGAAACGATCGAAGGTCTTTGATAGTCTTAGGATAGGGAAATTTATTAATTGCCTCCACTTTAGCAGGATTTGTTCTTATTCCACGCGGAGATATTAAAAACCCCAAAAATTCAACTTCTTGTTTTAAAAATTCGCTTTTGTCCAGTTGAACTTTCATGTTTGCTGCTTGCAAAGTTTGAAAGACTTTTTCAATGTTTTTCATGTGGCATTCCTCATTTTCTCCAAAAATCACTATGTCGTCTATATAGACATAGCAGATTTTTCCAATGTGCTCCCGAAGAATGTCATCGAGTGCTCTCTGAAATATGGATGGAGCATTTTTTAGACCAAAAGGGAGTCGTGTAAACTCATATTTTCCGTTGTTGACGGAGAAAGCGGTCTTTTCTATGTCGGATTCCTTGAGAGGGATTTGGTGAAATCCACTCTTGAGATCTATTACTGAAAAATATTTATTTTTTCCCAATTGCGCTAGTACGTCATTGATTTGAGGAATGGGGTATCGATCAGGAATGGTAGCTGAATTTAGTTTCCTATAATCAACCACCATTCTGTATTTCCTTTTCCCTGACGCATCTATTTTTTTTGGGACGACCCAGATGGGCGAATTATATGGTGACCGTGAAGGTCTTATTATGCCATGCTCCAACAACTCTTTTATCTATTTTTCAACTTCATCTTTAAGTGTCACTGGATATGCATAGAATCTGGAATAAACTGGGTCATTTGTAGTTGTTCTTATTTCACCTTTTACCATAGTGGTGAAAGTTAATTTTTCGTCCGGTTCCGTGAAAAGTTTAGGATATTTCTTTACTAGATTGTTTATCTTTTGCTTCTGGTCATATGTCATATGTGTCGTTCGGATGTTTATTGAGTTAACTGCTTGGGAAACTTGTTGTTTAAACTGAATTTTTATGTTGCCGTTAATTACACTGCACAACAGCATGTCTGTTGCATGGAGTTTTTTACATGAATCTGAATCGTTTTTCCACGCTGTTTTCAAAACCATACTCCGTTTTTATGTAACAGCTCTAGTTTTTGCGAAAAATGGGCGTGTCACTTTTTCGAATTTCCCTCGGCTTTTTTCTCGTTTTCGACTGTTATTTTTTAACCAATAATCCTATCGACATGATTTTCATATCGTTGCACTTACAACATTTCACGCCATCTTTCCTGACATTAATCAATTTTATGCGTTCTAAATGGGCGTGGTAATAAGGTTTCAAAGTAGGAAAATATTGAATTTCAAGGCGTTTTTTCTTATGGCCAAAATTGTACAGTTGTTTCATAAATCAAGTTTCGAAGTATATGAATATCTTAAGAAGAAACATCAAGCAATACAACACAGCAAAATTATTTGGCGGAATACACATTCGCATCGAAATAATAACAAAACTGTACCATAGCGATTTTCATCTCTTTTCATACTTTTTCCTTAAAAAATTAGGAGCCTCAAAATATGCTCTTTTATATGTTCCATTTATAGTTTGGAGTACAAGCAAAAACCAAAAAGATTTTGAATTTCTCGAAACAAAAACAAATTAAAAACTTTGCATATTTTCAGGCCCCTAATTTTGTAAGGAAAAGGTATGAAAAGTGATGAAAATCGCTATGGTACATTTTTCCTGTTATTTCGATGCGAATGTGTATTCCGCCAAATAATTTAGCTGTGTTGTATTGCTTGACGTGTCGACTTTCATTATACACCTAACTCGTTAATTGTTTTACAAAACATTTGTATGTTTTTGATCATCAAAGAAAACGCCATAAAATTCAATTTTTTCCAACTTTGAGGCCCAATTACCGCGGCATTTTAACATTTATAAAAATAAGTTGCATCGGAAAAGAAGCCGCGCGGTGTTGTTAATGCGATAAGGTGAAAATCATGTCAATCGGTTTTTTGGTTTAGAAACTACGATCGAAAATATGGAAAAAGTAGAGGAAAAACTGAAAAAATGACAGGGTACCTATATCTCACAAACTAGAGCTGCTAGAAAAAATCGGAGGGTAGATTCGGAATCAGCGCACCCAAATTAGTAAGAAACAGTAGAAAAACTCCATGCAACAGAAAAAAAGTGTTTTTTTGTTGCGCTGTGTTATCATTAGATTGTTCCTCGTGTGGATGACGGCTGATAACTCTTTCAACGTATCATTCCCTAAAATTCCATGAAATGCCGTTAACGTTGGTAGTAAAAATACTTTAATTTTGACGGATTTAAGATTAAAGAGATTTATATGAGAATGATGGGTGATTTTAGTTTTTCCGCCTACAGAGTTGGCGTAAAAAATATCATCGTTGGGTATTGGGTTTTTAATCAGAGCGGGTTGAATATAATTTTTATTCGACCCAGTGTCGATAAGGAATTTAAGAATTTTACTGTCGCTCGTCTTACATTCAAAGAAAGGTAAGGACGAGCTTGTTATTCTAAAAAATGGACATCCGAGAAATTGTCATTTTCGGAATTAGTATCAACGTTAAATTGTTCGTTGCCGGTATTCTCATATTCAAGGGATTCTTGTAAATATTCTTTAAGAGATCGGTCGTGTTCGTAATCTTCTGCTGCAGCATATTGCGTTACCGCTTCGTCATAGTCTTTGGTATCACTACTTTCAGCGGTATTGATGTGAAAATTTCTTTGAATTTTCTGATGTTGTTGTGTTTGAAGGGATGACGGCTGAGGCCGTTTTCCTATAAATCTATTATTGTGCCCAGGATTATTCATGTAGTTTATTGCTTTAGTTCTTATGGTATCGTCTATTTCCATTGGAACTGGGGCTGGGACCGGTTTCGGGCCAAATGGTCTACGTGGTGGCCTACTCTTCGTTGTTATACTGTGGAAAATTAGGTCGGATACCGTTCCGGTTGCCGAAATGTTGGAAATTCGGTTGATTTCCCTGTGGTAACCTTTGGTTGTACGGTTGCCGTAATTGCGGTAGGTAGGCTACCTGTGGGTAAAACTGTGGTAGTAACTTATGACTATTGTTATAATTTCCACGGGGATGAATTGGAGGGTTCTTTTCGGAAATATTATTATGGGTGTTATTTGAAAATTGCGTTCTATATTGTTTGTTTTCGAGCTTCTGGCACAGTTGTAGTGCCTGGGGAAGATTTACAGGTTCACGAATACTCAATAGCCTAGGTAAGTCTCCTTTGAGACCTCTGACAAAGGTATCCAATGCCTTGTCCCTGTATGATTTTGTTAAGATCTGCATAGCTTCTACCCCTATTTCCATACTAGAAATTATGTTGATAATTAATGAGAGGTGAGTGTAGACTGCCTGATAAAACTCATGCACTGTTCTGTTGCCTTGTACCATTGCTGTCATCTGGTACTCCAAAGTATTTACGTCCCGTTTGTCTGCGTAGTGCAGATTCAAACATTTTACAATGCATTCCCAATTTAAGGGTGTGTTATAAGATTCGAGGACGTTGTCGGCACTACCAATTATTTTGTTCCTTATGACGCTGAGGATGCCGTAGAATTTAGGGGTTCCTTTAAGCGATTCGTAAAGGTTTACAATACGTTCGGTTGTACGGTTGCCGTAATTGCGGTAGGTAGGCTACCTGTGGGTAAAACTGTGGTAGTAACTTATGACTATTGTTATAATTTCCACGGGGATGAATTGGAGGGTTCTTTTCGGAAATATTATTATGGGTGTTATTTGAAAATTGCGTTCTATATTGTTTGTTTTCGAGCTTCTGGCACAGTTGTAGTGCCTGGGGAAGATTTACAGGTTCACGAATACTCAATAGCCTAGGTAAGTCTCCTTTGAGACCTCTGACAAAGGTATCCAATGCCTTGTCCCTGTATGATTTTGTTAAGATCTGCATAGCTTCTACCCCTATTTCCATACTAGAAATTATGTTGATAATTAATGAGAGGTGAGTGTAGACTGCCTGATAAAACTCATGCACTGTTCTGTTGCCTTGTACCATTGCTGTCATCTGGTACTCCAAAGTATTTACGTCCCGTTTGTCTGCGTAGTGCAGATTCAAACATTTTACAATGCATTCCCAATTTAAGGGTGTGTTATAAGATTCGAGGACGTTGTCGGCACTACCAATTATTTTGTTCCTTATGACGCTGAGGATGCCGTAGAATTTAGGGGTTCCTTTAAGCGATTCGTAAAGGTTTACAATACGTTCGACACTTTTCCTCCAGGAGCTATATTCGATAGGGTTGCCTGAAAAGTCCCTAAGGCAACGCACTACATCGGGGATTTTGTCCAAGTCACTAAGGTTTGATAAATGTGTATCGTCTATGGTTTGATCTACTATTCCTGCTATGTCACTTCGTGGATTAATTATTGCTTCAACTGTGCTTCTACATTCATTGACGTAGATCCTCTTTACAATACCTGAAATTAAAGCTTCTAGCTCTGGTGTTGCACTAATTGTTTGTGTGTTGGGATTGGCTTGTTGGGGGGTGGCACTACTAGGTCCGGCTTGGTTAACATTTAGGACGGGTGGGCGGATAAGGTTGTTGGGGTTTGCCATTTTGTTATTTTTCTTATCCACTGGAGGGTCTGGTGTTCAGAATCGCAGTGTTGAAATTTGTTATAATTTTTTTTTATTATTTCTTTATTGGCTGTACGAGCCTTTAGTTATGTGGTTTTTTTTTCTTAAATCCTAATTTCACTCTTACGAAAAAAAATTTATGGTTGAAAGATTTTCCCTTTTTTTCTTCCGATATAATTTTCTCACAATATTTTCACTTATTACTTTAATGGTTCTCTTTTATTTTACTAATTGCTATTAACTTGATTAAATTTATGGTTGAAAGATTTTTTTTTCTTCCGATATAATTTTCTCACAATATTTTCACTTATTTATTTAATGGTTCTCTTTTATCTTACTAATTGCTATTAACTTAAACTAAATGTTCTGCCAACTTACAATACCGCAACTGTCGGGAACATGCTGGGTCGGTGGGAGCAACTGGTTCCTTTTTGTTGAAAATCCGCTACTGGGGAGTCACTGTCCACACGTTGTTCCAGCCCGCTACGATCCAACGATGCTAACGGTGTCCCGGGGTCCAGAGGTGAAGTAGTGCAGTGCGTGGAGAAACACGTTGGGCGCCAGTTAAGAGTTCGGCGGGCTTCTTCAGGCCGACTTATGCTCTTATTCCAAGTTGAGCGAGGCGGGCTTCTTTAGGCCGACTTACGCGCTGCTCCCAAGTTAAGCAAACACTTTAGAGTTCACTTCTGAACGGCACAACCGTCTTTATTGAATGCATAATAGCAATGAATACTTGCTTAAAATTAAAGCTGAACATGCGTTGCGAAATCGATATTCGCAAACGCATTATCAGCGTTTCTGCTGCGGACGTCGAACGCAGCAGATCGTCGCGAAGTCAACGCCTTGAGGCGCGCTGTCAGCATTATTTGTCAACATTGTGAGTTTGTTGACCTAAACGCTGCAGCGGCGGCAAATTTTCGGCGTCAGCAGAATTTTCGCTAACTTGTATCCTGTGCTTATAGCCTTCCTGTCCACCCTCACATCACATCATCACAAGTTTAAAATCAAATTGGTGTTTTCACTCAGTGCATCATATCTTTGTAATTTTTCTTTCAATTCTATTGATGTTAGGCTTCATATTTGCTCAAATAATATATCTTTCATCTTAGATTTTAAAACCAGAGGAGATCATTTATTTTATCTATAAAAAAAGTATTCGGAAATTTATGATTTTTGAAATTGGTCGAAAAATTCACTTTTTTACAACTTTCATCTTCACTAACTTCTCCAAATCTGATTTGGACAATCTATATATCGTTGAAAAGGTTAGTTAATTACCTTCTGATAGACGGGCCACTTGTGTTATAGCACAGAATAAACAGTATACAGAATGCGCATGTCGACCAGCGAAGCAATCTGAATTTCGGGTGCGGGCCGAAAGCAGCTGAAGGGAAGATAACAGAGTTGGTTGGACAGAACTTTTGTCTCTGTTAATTTCTCGTGCGACGATGATCTCTGTTATTGTAACTTCGGTAAGTGCCGAGTGGTGCAGGGCAAGTTCGATGACGGCCATAGAAGTTACTGTTATTTTCAATGAAGCGAATGAAGGGTGATGTGCTGTTGTTGTTGTTGTGACGACTTTTTTTGGCGACTCCCACCCACTACCACATACCCATGTTTTTCCTGTTTTCCTCTTTTTCTAGAATCTGCACAGACCATTTGAGGCTATCATGGAGTCTCACTCTACTTGCATAATAAATAGTGTACAAATTTTATGTTTAAGGCTTGATTACACGTAACGAGTCGAGTGACGAGACACCAAAATGGTACTAGGCCGAAAGAATTCGGATAGCGAGCAAAATCGACGAGTTGTTCAAACGTATTTTGACACGTGGCGAGTCAGTTCGGTTTTACAATGCACAAAATTAACTAAGCAACTCGCGCAATTAAACTCAACCGAGCGAAAAGTGGTGTGTGACGCATTCCACATGTTACGAGCGATTCGGCATGTGACGAGCGATTGCGCGAATCGCTGCGAAAAAGAGAAAAATATAACGGTAAAGTAGTGGTCGCTCGGCCTAGCAAACAAAATGTGATTCTAGTGGCTCTCTCGCCACTTTCATCGATCACTGACTCAATCACGAACTCGCCTTACCATTTAGACGAAACGAGTACTCGTTCGAGTTGCTGTCTTCTCACTCTACTCGTTACTTGTAATCAAGCCTTTACTTCTCCGAGGAGATATATTTGTACCTATCCGAACATTCTAGTGTTAATAAGAACAACATTTTTTCACGTTATTATGCGATCGACCTTCTGCGCGAAAAGATTTGTATATCCTTATGAGCATTTAAAGGCACTTCGTGCCGCGATTTATTATTTTATCCTTACGCTTTTTTTTTTTTTATATGTCGGCCTCGATAGTCGAGCGGGTAGCGCGCTGGCTTCTCATACCAAAGGCTCCAGGTTCAATTCCTGGCTCGGGCTGGTGAACAACTCATCTACTTCTATCGCTATCCACATGAAGGGAATGAGAATTACAAGAATCGCACAAGTGCGCTCTTGGCAGGCAATGGCAAAACCTCCAAGTGTGAACGAAAAATTGCCAAATGCCGTTCGGATTCGGCGTTAAACTGTAGGTCCCCTCCCCCCTGATTTTTCCGCAGGAGCAAGCATAGCATAGTGAAGCGATAGAGGAGTATCTCCTGCGCTGCGGCGCCTGGAAAAGATTTAACCCCTTCTGCCACGGTTTCTTCAAAATGATTTTATAAGAAAAAAAAATAAAAAATTTGAATTACCAATCTAATTAAGGGTATAGCAAACTGTCAATAGATGACGTGAAAATGTGATACAAACCAACTTAAATAAGTGGTTAGTTTTCTAACCCCAAACCTGAAGTTAAAATGACCTTTGGTTATTTCGATAAAATAGCAGTGAAAATGCAAGTGCAGTAAAATTTGAAGTGCGCTAAAATTTCCTAATATTGTTGTTAAAAAACTTGCTTACAAAAAAAAAATAAAAAAAAAATAAAAGAGAATCTAAAATGTAAAAATTTGGCTCAAATATTAAAATGTAAAATGAAGGAAAATGTTGATAAATTATTAAAATGTAAAAATCTTACGACTAGAAATTTAAATTACAACAAAATAAACTAAATATCTTCTTAAATTATAGGCATGCAAATGTAACGAAAAAATAAAAAAAAATTAAAATTTTTCATAAAATTGTAAGAATTCATTTCCTAATTACGTTAAAATAATTGACTAGAAATGTAAGCCTTTAAAATTTTACTAATTTCCTAAATCTAGCTTAAGTCCAGCTCAACAATCATCGGCTCGCATGGCCATACGAACAGCGATGGAGAAGTACGAGTAAGTGAGTGAACATAATTATTATATTTGGAATATTATTATAAATTAGCATAATTTTGAGGCATTTGTTTTCCACTTAAAGTTAACTTAAGATTCCATAAAATGTTTTTTTGTAAAATCTAAATATTGAAAATGAAGTTTGTTGTTTGTTCCATATTTCGAAAAATGAGTCTTTAAATTTCAATTAAGGGGAATGTCGACATGCAAATTGTGTAGGATGGCATAAGCGTAGCTAACGATTTAGCAAAGGGGCTAACTAAAAATTTCGAGTGCTTAGGTAGCCATAGGCGTATACCAATGGGAGGGAGAAGTGCACTCCAGGGTATAACACCAACCCTATTCCAGGTGTGACACCATTTCTTGCCTGTTTCGCGCTGTTTGAGTTTGTTTTTCTTTCTTTTTCACCCGGTCATAGTAAAGACGGCTTATGAATATTTGGCATGATTATTTTGTTTCCTATTGTTGCGTGTTGCTTGGTGTGTGGTTACAAGAACCTCGTCCCAGCCGACATGACTAGCCGAAGACCACCCCAGCATGCCACCCCGTATCCACCACGAGCTGTATGTATATATAGGGTGTTTTTTTTAGAGGTATAGAACTTCGAATTGAAATAAAACACAAGAAAATCGTTTTAATGTCCATCAATTTGGCTTTATTGGAAGGATAATTTTATGCCATTAATGTGTAAATATGATTTCGGGCATGTGGCCGCCGCGGCTGGCTCGAATAAAGCCAATTCTACAGGTCCAATTTTTAAAGTTGATGGACAAAGCTCCAATTGCTGTGCACGGTGGCGAATCGATTCATTCGGGTCCTCTTCAACATTTTGCTCTACAGCGGCAATTGTTTCTTCGGTGCGCACTGTTCGACGTGTCTGCGGATGCGTATTATCACATAGAGTAAACGTAGTGCGAAAACGACCCATGGTTAACCGATGGATGGACCGATTTTGCTCTGATGGACGATTATGTCGACCATAAAATGGACGGAGCTTGCGGTAAACTTCGCGAACTGAACCATTATTTTCGAAATAAATTTGCACGATTTGCAAGCGTTGTTCTTTTGTCAACCTGTTCATGATGAAATGGCAAACCAAACATAAATGACATTAGAGTTGCCAGATTTGACCACAAAATGCCAGTTTTATCGCTATTCGAAAAACAAACCTCTAAAAAAAACACCCTATATTTGTTTTTGTGAACACGCGCGCAACATAGAATGGCGCCCAACGACGCACAATGGGGTAAACATGTCGAAAACCCGCGCATTACGGCTAATCTTAAAGTTACGGGCCTAACTTTTTTTTTTTATTTTTCGTAATCTGCATGCATGTAGCAGTCAGAAAATGCTTTTTGCATGTAAATTGGACCGAAACTGTCTGCTGTATAGCCGTTCAAAGTTGGGTGTTTTTATACTCAATATCATTTTGTCGATGCAACTATTTTGATGGTGATGCTGAAATGTCAATTAAATCGTTATTTTTAAATATAATCAAATAATTTTTGGTACATACAATAAGCATATTCCTACATTTAATTTGACATATAATTGTTTTCCATGGCACATTTTCTTGTAAAGATATAAGTTCTCAAAGTTTGGGCAAAAACAACGATTTTATTAGGAAAATGTCCTACTTTCGTGGTGTATAACTTTTATGGATAATCATGGATAATCGAAAATCTTTAGGGAAGGTAAGTAGCAGTGGCGTCCCCAGGGGGGGGGATTAGGGGATGGATCCCCCCCCTTGGTCGGAGAATTCACTTATGCAATTTGCTATAACAATATGGAATTGTGAAACATTTTTATTATTTGCTTTATCGCTTCTGTAATCACCCACTTAAAACCTAATAACTGAACCTCCCATGATCTGGCCAGACCATAATGTAAACAAGATGATAGTCGAGGATTGTTGTTAAGGATATAAAAAAACCAGAAAGTGTGAATACAATGATTTCTTTTGCTTGTCTACATTATTTTTACGTAAAACGGTGAAAATATACTAGAATAATTAAGTAAATAGCGAGTTTCAACTTTAATGAGTTAATTTTGAAATTAAAAAAATACGGCAGTAAAGCAAAAAAATAAAAAAAATGTATAAATGTAAAATACGTTACTTATGGATCTACTTCAGCTGCTTGACCAATGCAATTATTTCAACAATATAATGCAGTATCATGACTATACCACATTGAGATTTTACATTCGACACATACAAATCGGGTTTTGATATATATATTTCTGGATTCCTTGCACTGTTAATAATTCTGAACTGCTTTGCCAAAGAAAAATATGCAAAACATGCTCTACATGTTGTTGTTCATGCTGAACTGGCCGGATATCGTTTTCCTTGTCGCCTTCGTCGTTGCTATCTTCACATTGAACTATCTAAACGACCATTTTTTCTATCAGTATCAGAAGCTTCGTTTTGTTCAGGGCCAAATGAAAGCGTGAAATTGGCAGCACCGTTATTATTGCCTCTCGCAGCAAATTATTTAATATCTTAAATTCGTTGCTCTAAAGCATTAGTTTCCGCTATTGCTAAGGAAATTTTTTTAGAGATTTTCCTCTCTGATTTAACTCCAGCGTCGAAGTTCAAAAACAATGTCCACCTGATTCTCAAAATAGCATTCTCTTCCTTTCATCTCTGTCACAGAAAACACCCAATCGAATTGGAAAATGGATAAGTATTAACTTTGAATATGTTCCAACATTATTTTCCAACAAAAATTATAATTTATTAACCCAAAGAAAATAAAAGCCAAGGCGAACGAAAAACACTTGGACCAGGTACATTTTGCGCCAGCTAATTTACGTCACTATTAACGGGATGGCACGAAAAAAGTGCTTCAAATCGGGTCAAATGGAAAAACCTAGTTGAAAATATATATATAATATAAAAAAATATTTATTAACAATTCTGACAATAATTACGTCGAAAATAACAAAAAAAAAACTGAAAATAACTGGCAAATTTGTATGCAAATGCACCATGGTCTGGCCAAGCCATGGTTTTGGGTTTTGTGCTTAGAAAGGATCAGTTAAGGATATCATGAAATTTGAGCTCGATAGCTTAATTACAACATTACTAAAGTGGATCCAAAGTTCAATATGGTCTGGCCAGAACCGGATACCCGCAGAAGGGTTAAGAATAAATGAATAAAAAAAATCAGCATTGCATTTGTTCTCGCAGAATAGTTGTATTTTCAATGTTCCCAAAAGTGTCGACTATTTACCAAAATAGTAATCAAACGCAGGCTTCATGCCAACCCTGCATCAGCTGTTGAAATTAAAAAAAATTCACTTACATATATAGTTTTGGTAAATTGCGGGTAAACATGGAAACATGGTCACCTCTATCATAATTAAATTTCAGAACGTCATACATTTTGTAAATGTTTGATTTCTTTTACATAGCTGGTGTGCTTTTTAAAATACGTCTTTTGAGTTTTTCGTAATTCTATTAGCAGTTGTTTTCGAAATGTCATAACTTAAAACAAACTTGAATTTTTTGGTTGGGATTTTATGACTTAAAAATACATGTCACTTGAATTTTGTGTTTTAAGAAGTTTATGTTAGTATATGTATACATATATGTATGTATGTACAATTTTATTCAACATGTATTAAAAATAATACGCAAAGATGAAAGTATAAAAATGGCGTTAAACTGCATTTTTTGCATATCCCCCCCCTTCCCGAAATCCTGGGGACGCCCCTGGTAAGTAGGAACCTTCATAAAAAAAATGATACCCAACTTGTCTGCGGAAAGCTGCGGAATGGTTAGATTTTTGGACTTGTATTCACTTCTCTTAGTAAGAAAAGAAATATATATGAACTGAAAACTTTTTAACGCGCGTATGGGTCGGTACGTTTATAACACTTGGTGCATATATATAGTATTAAAAAAAATAAATAAAGTAAAAATATATGTGATTTATCACCTGAATTAATAAATATGCTAAAAAAAATATTTTGTATCAATTTTTTCGGCGGGTACGCAGGATGATTCTTGAAAAAGGCAATATATTTCAATAAAACTTTGTGTGGAATTTACGAGTGACCTAACTAAACTCTGACGTAAAAATGGGAATGGAGCGCCCACTTTTAAGTAGGGTTGCCATATAAGCATACTTGGTTAAATTGGGAAAATGTATTATATTTATATACTTACCAACGTCATCTGCCCTTTTGTGATTATTTATAACGGTAAGTGGGCATGGTACTCCCTATTAACCCGTTATGAGCCGTATCAACCCGTATCAAATGGTTTTTGCTTAAATACGAATTACGCTACATGTATGTGTTTTATGTGGGTGTTTTATGAAAGGAGGAAAAAATGGGGGCGTGGCTACAATCTAGAGTATTTATAAGTCAGTTTGGGTCGATTTAAATACTTTAACTTTGGTTTTGTTTTTTACTAATGAAGATTTTAAAAGTGCCTAATTGCCGACTGTAGGGTGCCGGTGCACGGTACAGTAAATCAAATAAAATTATGGTGAACAAATCTCTGAAGAGTCCTGAAGGAGATGTCCAAATTTGAGGTATTTATCTTTAACCGTATAGATACTACAGCATAAAATAGGCAATGCGCGGGTTTTTGGCATGTTTACCCCATTGTGCGACGTTTCGACGTTCAGACGTTCCAACGTAGCAAGAGTTGCAATGGCGCCCAACGGAACAAACGATGCGGTTGATGTAACAATTTTCCAGTGGCATTGTTGGTTGCAACATAGAACGTTGCCCCATGTTGCAACAGTTAAATGCGAGTTGCGAGCTGAGACAGTGCGGAAAGGTGTTCATAGTCTGTAGAATCAGGTTTAATATAATTTTTTTTGTGTATTTGGAAGTCATGTTTAATTTTATAAGTCCCGGTCTATTTGGAATCTCATTTTCTGAGCCGTGTTACTAATTAATCGAATATGAAAAGCGTTTTGCTTAAGTTGAACGTGTAAAGTTTCCCGAATTTTTCGGAAGCGTGAGACCGTGATTATTGAATTGTAAGTTCGATTCCATGCTGCCACTGCGGAAGATTTTTTTAGGAGATCGAAACCTGATTATTTTGTTTTGAATTGTAAGGTTACGCGAATTTACTTTTCCATATAATGCTATTTTTCGTAAGATGCATATGACGTAGTATTCTTCCTAGGAATAATATGAGTAGAGTCAATACTGTATCGCTCGTGCGGTCGTATTTTGCCTACACATTCCGACCTTGCATTTCAAATTCTAATGCTTTGCTGTCCTGCATGTTGTATTGTTGACATTCCCCGTTTAAAAGGAAAAGAAAGCTTTTTATTACTATTTTGTTATTTGGCCAATTTATGATATTTTTAGGAACTTAATGTTTTTTTTTTGTTCTACTGATTGAGTTGGTATGGAAACTCGAACTCATAAAAAGAATTTAAATAGGAGTTTTCGTGGTAGAGGCTCACTTCCAAGAGTGGTGCACTCTCCGCTCGGTACTAGTACAGACCAGCAACCATTGCCAACAAGCGGTGTAGACGCTGCTGCTGGCGAAAATATGTATTTTTCCTAATATAGAATGCCACCCCGTATCCACCACGAGCTATATGTATATATTTGTTTTTGTGAACACGCGCGCAACAAAGTAAGTAAGCAACGACGGTCCTGAATGATGGCAGAATAATTTTTTTGTTTTGCTTTCTCTCGATATATGTACATGTACATGTATATGTATGTGTAATCCACAATTTAAAAGATATTTCACATATAAAGATTGTACCAAATCGTTTAACTGTCTTCAAAAATATAGTGTGTGTATAAAAAATAGTGTGATAATTTTAAAGCGTAGTGACTTTTAAGACCATAAGTTACCCCCTTTTGACAGTCGTTCTCATATATTTTTGCACGCTATACTCCGTCGTAAAATTGCTACCGACAGCGTATGTACGCACTCGCAGAATAAACCACAAAGCAAAAATAATTCGAATTCAATTTTAATTTCCAAGCCGGCAACAATAACAACAACCATAGCTTATTGCTCTTCTCCCCATATATGTAAGAAGCAACTTCGTTTTGTTGGCCGACAACAACAACAACCACAGCCGACGCTATTTTTCCTTCAATGCTTCACGGAGCTGCATACGATCCTAGCCTATTTCCACCGGGCCTTAAATGCATTTAACGCTTAAATGCATTTAACATCGCATTTAAATGCTCTAATTCCCATGCAATTGTTTATGTATCAAAGTGAGTTAACTCACTTTCAAAACTGAGTTAACTCAACCCAACTGTCAAGCATTTCCACGAAAACTGAGTTAAATGCAACAGCTGGTTTTTGTTTGCATTTTTAGTTGGTCAAGCCAAATTCTGCATTTATTTCTGGGCAGCCACCACTTACCCATCGCCGCCATCTCCTTGTATACGTATGTATGGTTTCTTGTAGCCCCTCTACTGCAAGAAAACCAATTCGCTTTCCTTCTCAACAATCTAGGAATGTCTGCGTTTTCATATTTGTGAAAATTTATTTCATTTGTCAATGTTTATTTCATTTATGAAAGTTGTCAGCTGATTGATACCAGAGCTGTATGCATTTTTAATGTCAAGAGGGTTAGTTAGAAGTTTCACGTTTTTGATTTTCTCTTTCAGCATTGATTATTGGCAAATAATAGAAGTTTTGACTTTGATTATGACAGACGATATGTATTTTTGCGAAAAATGCAGTAAAAAGTGATTGTCTTAGCAAAAAATCTTCCACACCGAACGCAATTCGAATCCCCTCTTTTGTTTGTGTTCGTACGGCTCTTGCAGCGCCGAAAAGCATGCTATCAAAATTTGTACATTTGTCCAAATTGCTCCAGCTTTTAACATAACATATTCTGTTAGACGTCTGTAAGGGGCAAAACTGAGTTAACTCAGTTTTGAAAGTGAGTTGACTCACTTTGATACAAAAACAATTGCATGGAAATTAGAGCATTTAACCCTCATCCGACGTTCAATAAAACTCACACATAGTATAACGACATGTGAATTATGTACAATGTCTCTAGACGAGCTCTCAAGTACTTAACAAACTATTAACAAGTAACATTTTCTTAATTGTTGAATAAATTTATGCCTAACTTGTAGGCTCGTATAATTCCCATTTTTTTTTGCAAAGAAAAAGTGGCCAAAAAACAATGCATTAATGGTTGAAAGGATAAAAGACTTTAAAAAACAATATAAAACGGACAAGCCGAAATAGTTAATATTCTTATTCTTCTGTTAGCCACCAACAGCTCATTTTGATGGTGATAGTTTCTATTTTGTCTATGTTTGAGCTGTGTGTATCGAACCGTTTGTTTTCTATGTTGAGGATTTTCGAGGTAACTATTTTGTTATTGGCTCTTCTATATATATGGTAAATTATTGGAATGTGATTTTCATTTTGAATGTAGCCTTTTTTATCGAGATATACAGGCATGTGCTACAAATCGTTTTCGTTTCAAATTCGGAGCGAAAACGTGATGTAGTGTGCTCAATTTCGTTTTGATTTCGTCAATTTTCGAAAACGAAATCGTTTGAAATGATATGTGCCAGAAAACCGAAATTCCGTTTTCGTTGCGATTAGAAAACGGCTGGTATTCTATTTGCGTTTCAACTTATAAAGAAATTTTGAACGTGAAAAAGTTGAGGGAGTACTGGCTCACTGACCAAAATGAAATTATGCAAGCCGATAGTGGGCACAGGTCACAACCTGTTAACCAATAGGGTTACAACTCCATCACTGTTGCACTGTACTCTTGCAAAAGAGGAGCTGTAAGAAATGAAGTATCCAACCACGTATCATGTACTCGATTTACATCTCCGTGATTAGGCCAATTCTTTTCTAAGGAGCAGTAGTATGGTGGACTGCCCTGGATAAGATGGTTAACCAGAAACTTCTGGACTCAGTCCAAAGATCGGCGGCGTTCATAATAACTTGAGCATTCGATCAACACCATCCAGAGGGCTCTACGCCCTGCTCCACTTTCTTCCTGTTGACCTCTTCGGTAAACAAGCTGCAATCCTCTCTGCAGTGAGACTATATACCATCAAAAGATGGACATGTACTGATTTCGGTTACTACCGAATCCTAGGCGGTTCAGACGGTCTCAACCACATCAGCTTTCCAGACGTGGCACCACCCTCCCGTATTTCAACACCACAAAAAATGGCTTGAATAGTCTTCTTGACTTGCAGTAAGACAGACCCTAAACTTGTGGTATCACAACGGGCCTATTCCGTGGCCTAAGTGTGTCTTTCGGCAAGTTCCATGCCAAGACAGCCACAAAAATTCCAATCATCATGCAAGATATTCAATTTTTTGTTAACGTTTCAAAAAACATTGTATAGACGTCAACAAAAAAATCAGCTTGAATTTTATTTCGAATTGAAGTCAAATCGTCCGTTTTGTAGCACACCCCCCAAAAATTCGTACGATTTCAAATTCCGATTTCGATTTGAAATCGTGCGATTTGCAGCACATGCCTGATAGAAATGTTTCTGGTGGGGCAAATCCATTTTTAATTGCAAGTGCAAAATAATCATCGCTTTCATAATAAGCGGCTCTTATCAGTATGTTGTCGTTGTTATATAGACAACGCCTAATGTGTCTTCTTATTAGGTGTATGATGTGAATATCAATTTTGGAAATCTTTGCCGCATTATAAATTTTTGCATTTGAGATGTATTTAGTGTAATTACTATTTGGGGATCTGTATAAAGAGGTGCACGACCGCAATATTTTTCTTTCGATCTTTCTAAGCCTTTCCATATATGAGGGCGAAATGTTATACCAAATTGGGCATCTGTATGCTAGTATTGGTCTCACTAGGGCTTGGTACATAACTACCTTTACTCTTTTTTTTAAGTGCTTAGATGAAAACATTTTTTTATAAGCGTGAAAAGCCCTATTTGTTTTTTGGATTTGGAGATTGATATGATCGTTATAATAAAGAAATCTGTCGAAGTGAATACCAAGGTATTTGACTCTTTTATAACACTGAATGGGGCAGTACATTTTGGAGATAATATTAAATTCTTTCCATTTTTTTTTAATATTTGAGTTGCATTTATTAACAGGGGGCCGGAATAGAATACTTTCGCATTTTTCAATATTTATTTTGAGATGCCAGTCTGTTGTGTAGTCCTCAACGATGTTGTATTTAAGTTGCAAATTCCAATTAATGCCGTCAATTGTTCTGTGTGGTAAATGACAACGTCATCGGCAAAGGCTATAATGTTGTCAATTTTTTTAAGTAAGTCGAGAATAAATAAATTAAATAGCACTGGAGCATTTACTGTTCCTTGTTGCAGGCCGTTTATTACATTGAATTCGCGGCTACTTTTTAAATTATTCATTTTTACTACAAATTTTTTGTTGGAGATCATGTTGTAGATAAGTACGGTCAGGTGAAGAGGGAATTTATAGCCGATCATTTTAGTTATTAGCCCTTCAATCCATACTTGGTCAAAGGCCTTCTCAATGTCAAGAAAGCATGCTCCTGTGGCGTGTTTTTTATTCCAGCCCCAGTTTATTTCGGAAACTAGAAGGTTAATTGCATGTATAGTGGAGTGCCTATATTTAAACCCAAATTATTTAGGACTCACTAACTTGTTGGTTTCCATGACCCTGTTTATATTTATGTTAACTACAACCTCAAACACTTTGCTAATGTTTGGCAGCAAGCTGATTGGACGAAGATTTTTCAGATTATTTTTGCCTTTATCTTTTTTTGGTATAACAATCATTTTTGCCGTTTTCCAATAGGGTGGAAAATAAGCATTGTTCATCATGTTGTTGAATAGCGTACAAAATTCTGAAATTAGCTCTGGTGTTAGATTTTTTAGAATGATGTTGGATATTTGGTCTAGCCCTGATGACATTTTCCTGTTTAGATTAGAAAATATGTCTGAGAGATCGTTGAAACGAATAAAGTAATTTTCTGTTTGCTCTTCTGTTAGGTTGTTGGCCCTTTTGGCCGAATCAAAAGTTGTTTTGGTGGCTCGTGTGCTGTCAAACGTAGTTTTTATTTCTAAAAACTTGTTGAAGCATTCTTGTATCTGAAGGTGAGCCGAATTATTGGGATTGCTTTGTTTTGAAGAGTGAACTTCTTCAAAGTGAAACCCGATTACATCAAGCATCTCTTTGCTATTTTTAATCATGTAGTTATTTGTTACCAAGTCTTTTTGTAATATATTGCAGTTCAGGCCGGTCTGTTGTAGTACATGGGATGAGTTAAAGGGGACATTTATATGACTAATTGAACTGTCTTCATTTCTTAAAAGGGTTTTTTTAATAACTGAAAATTTTGAGTTGTCGCTAGTTTTAAGGAAGTAAGTCTGTGTTCGAGTTGATTGTTAAAATGAATCCTAATATTGTCATTTATTAGCTTTTTGATTAGTTTTAGTTTTGCTTTTTCTGTTTGGAGAGTGTTTGGATGAAGGTACGTTTGTAGGCGATTGTGTTTTTTGATGATTGTCAGGGTTTTACTTTTCTCTGCTAGAAGTGTTTTTATGACAGGTAAATTCATAAGGGCTTGAGTAGGGCTGTTGTGTTTCGTTTTTGGTACGATCTTTTCTATAGTTGCTAATATAATTTTATTTAGCTTAAGCAAGTGATGGTCGATCTCCGCATTATTTAAATTTCTATTGTTTGGTGTCGGATTTTCTTTATGAAGTTTGTAAAAACCGATCGTCGCGGAGCGTGGTAAATGAAAATACGGTTGGTATCGGGTTATGGGGTCTTTATTCGTCGGGATGCGAATAACGAATGTTTACAAGAAGTACATGAAACATTGAACGAGACAAACGGCCGAAGCCGGGGAGCAGAAAATAGGGGGAAACATAAGTACAAAGGGAAAGGAAAGGAAGGGATTAGCGGTGGGAAAGACAGATCATTAGAGACAGCACTCATTTAGCCATCGCGGCCGCCATTGCATATTGCAATCAATGGATGCCGCGGGCCAGACGGGCGAGGACTCCGTGGTGCAGCTTTTGCGGGTGCGGGTGTGCCATCCATCGATGCCTCGTCCTCGAGGGAGTGCTGTTGCAGCGGTTGGGGCGTAGTCACCGATCTGCAAATAGATTAAGATGTCAGTTATTTGGACATACCAATATTGAGGCTGACATCATGGGTATGGGAAAACGGCTAAGCTGCGGGGTTCGCTTAAGCTAAAGCCGGGGGAATATGGAAATATATAAATTTGGACGAGTTGCCATTTACTTTTTCACAGTGTGGGGAATTTTTGGAGTGAATTTGGAGAATTTTAGGTGCATATATTCGCAGGGCTCGAGAGAAGCAGGAGACCCGACCGATAATGTCGGTTTGCTCTTCGAGAGGGTGGTGGCAGTCAACCGCTCTTTGATCTGGGATTGGAACTGTTTGAGCATGAGAATTACTGGAGCCTTTCCACCAGAGAATGATATCTTATTGATCTTGGAGTTTATACCCGATCAGTCCGACGTCTGCGGGATTTGCAGCTCTTGGAGCATGTCGCACTGGAGTGGCGACTGTCCTCTTTTTGGACCCGGGTTGGAGTTGGTGCAATGAGGAACTGCGCGGGAATGCAATTTCCGTCAGTTGCTGTGAATGTGGGCCGTTGTTGTCGAACCCTTTTGGGGGACCTCATTAGAGGCGAAAGCCATCCTGCGGGGCCGAAACGTTTGGCAACGAAGGGGGAAATTTGCCGGTTTGAGTATGAGTTTGCAGGAGTGGTGGGCTCGAAGTGATTTTCCATTATTTCCTGAGGTGGAAACCCTGCGGGATTGAGGGCGGCAATCACTTGTGAAAGAGCTTCCTTTAGGGCAGGAAGATTATTTCGAAGGGCGTGTCCAGTGTGCATATGGCGACTTGGTACCTCTGTGGCACATGTCAAATGCGAAGAAGGGGGTACTGGACCGCTTAATACCCAACCGAATACTGTATGCTGAGCAAGTAAGCTGCCACATACATTCCGGTGGATACCTTCGAGCATGATCTGCGGGATGAGATCACTGCCAATCACTATATCAATCTGCGCTGTCTCGAAGGGATTTGGATCAGCGAGTTCTAGCATGGCGAAATGTTTCATATTGGGAGCGTTTATGTGGGAAGATGGGAGCGAATTCGTAAGCTCTTGGAGCACGATTGCTTGCACGGGGAGTTTCGTGCTCGATTGGGGGACTGCCAATGTAAAGAAGCATGTATGATTGGCATTTTGCACAATCTGACCGCCCATGCCCGAGATTTGGAAGGGGGATTTCTCGATTGGCAATTTGAGGCGTTTCTGGACCTTCGAGGAAATGAAGGTACGCTGAGAGGCTTGATCGATCAACGCTCGAACTTTGAACAACTTTCCTGCGTGCTCAATAGACACCAGTGCCGTAGGCAGAAGGGATTGGGTGCCATTATTGGAGTGTAGGGCTTGTACTTTGGGCGTACTTTGCCTGGAAGATGTGCGGGGTTGCGCATCCGAAAGGGGAGAATGAGTAGCAGAGTTGTTGTGCTTTCGTTCTGGAGCTGTTGCGACCTGTGATTGGGTCGTGGTCGAATGTGACCGATTAAGCGATTGAGAGAGCTGCGCATTGCCTTTGGGGAAATGAAGCATGGAATGGTGCTTCATTTGGCAATATACGCACGTAAAATTGCTTGTACAATTCTCAACAAGATGGGATGTCGCAAGACAATTTACGCAGAGATTGTGCTTCTTAACGTATTTTAATCGACTCTGGGGGGTGAGTCCTTTGAAGTTCTGGCAAGTCCGTATGGGATGATTTGCGTTGCAGAGTTTGCACGCGAAGTCCCTTTTTACGTGAGTGTAATAATTTAGGGATTTGTGTGGCCGATTTGGGAGGACATTGGAAGTCGAAGGTTGAGACGGTTTCGGCTTAGAAGGGCGAATACTTTGCAACCGTTCAAGTACCTCATATCTGCCGGTCAGGAACTCATCCATTTGCGACCAGGGTGGCAGATCCTTCCGGGATGTCAATGATTGCTCCCATAGAGCAAGTGTCTCTTGGGGCAATTTGGTACAACATATGTAAACCAATAGCGGATCCCAATTGTCAGTGTCTACGGCCTGAGAATTGAGAACAGACAGACAATTGTTTATAGTGCTTTGGATCCGTTGTAGCGCCTCACTATTTTCAGTGTGGGCAGGAGCGATATTCAGAAGGGATCTGATTTGTGTATCAATGAGCATGCGTTTGTTTTCGAAGCGTGATCTTAGGGCTTCCCACGCGAGTCCGAAATTCTCATCGGTTAATGCATATTGCTTAACAATAGCACCGGCTTTACCTTGCGTCTTGTATCGGAGGTGATACAATTTTTGGGCTGGAGTGAGCTGGGGGTGGTTGATGTAAACTGCCGTAAACATGTCCCGAAAGGACGGCCACTGCTCATAGCCCCCGAAAAATGTTTCGGTATCGCAAGGTGGAACTTGTAAACAAATGTAAGGGGTATTTGCTGGTTCTAGGGGTCGAACCGGTTCCATATGCGCAGCGGGCTGGGGGGACTGAATTTGGAGCATCTCAATGATGTCCGACATCTGAGCCATGCACAACTCATACTGGTCTGTGCAGGCGTCGATTTTTTGCCTAGCCGACTCTTTGAAACCGTCGGGCTGGCTGTTGTCTTCAGCAATGAAGACTGCCTCATGTGCGCACATAAGCCTCTCCCATTGGGCTTGCAAATTTTTTTGCTTAATTTGGACCAGGGATTTGGTCAAATCCTCAACGGGAACTGATGAAAATTTTGTGCATAATTGCACGAGTCTATCGGACTCGAAAATGAATTTTGCAACACTGGGATCGGTTGCTTTGGGGGTAGTAAGTTTGGAGCGTGTGTTGGGTGGCTCCCGAGTGACAGGAACTGTCAAACGTGCACTGGGTGACTTTGTGTATCTGGAGGAAGGAGTCTCCATTGTGACAAGTTGGCGTTTAGGGGATCGCTCAACAGGCATTTTGTTTAAAAAAGCTCGACAGGGGTAAAAGTTTAAATAAATATATGTAGGGTATTGTAAAATAGACGTGAAGTCTAACCGCGTCCGCGCGAACGATATTTGAAAATGGGAAGAGTTGGGAATGTGAAAACTCGTTCAAACGAATTTGAACACTTGTCGAGCAACAAATAAGTAAATAAATAAAAAGTTGTACACTTGTGTGTGTAAATGTGTAGGGAAATATATATGTATGGGTAATAAATAGAAATGTGAATATGGGAATTGAACAAAATTTGTGTATAAGTATGTGTATTGGGAATATATGTATATGGGAAACAAATAAAATTTGTAAATGTGAATGGGGAATGTATTTATAAGAATGGGGAATGTATGTACTAGAATATAAATATATTATAAATGTGTAGTCAAATGTGTGAAAATTTGTTTTTATTTGTGAAAAAGTGAATTTTTTTGTATGGGAATGTGAATGTGAATGTGTGTGAATATACACGTATGTGTGTGTAAAAATATATATATTTGTATATATATATATGTGTATGTGATTATTTTTGTTAACTGGGAAATAAATATGTATGTATATGTATGAGTATAAATATGTGTATGTCTAAATATATATATGTGTGTATGATTATTTGTTTTAGTTTGTAAATGTAAGTAAAAATGTCAAAAGAATTTTGTGCACAAAAATTTGTGTGTGCGAGTGGGCGATATTTGTCCCACTGTATGCACTTGGGATGGCAGCGAATGTGCAGTGAAAGAGTATGTGCAGCACTATTGAAAATTTTCTAAGTCCTAGAAAATTTTTCAATATGCTGCAGAAAATGAGTAACTCGTCCCACTGTGCTTGTTTATTTACTTCTGCTAGCGAGAGTGGAAAAATGCTTAGGCAGAAGTAAGAATATGTAATCGCACTTGGAGGCAGCAGCGGGAGTGCTTGCTGCTTGTGCGTGCGTATATCGCACAAAGCGAAACGCGAAAATATACACAGGTGGGAGAGCGCGAGATCAACAGCTGGAGTGGTCGCTGCTGATCTGCGGTATGTACAAAGCAAGAGAAGGGCAAATGTGCAGATTAGAAAATTAGTGCGAAGCAGGCTGCAGCGAGAGTTTTTGCTGCTTTGCCTGCGTAGGTCGCACAAAGGGAAATGTGAACACTCGAAGGACCGGTCCGGCTCGAAGGACCATGTAAAAACCGATCGTCGCGGAGCGTGGTAAATGAAAATACGGTTGGTATCGGGTTATGGGGTCTTTATTCGTCGGGATGCGAATAACGAATGTTTACAAGAAGTACATGAAACATTGAACGAGACAAACGGCCGAAGCCGGGGAGCAGAAAATAGGGGGAAACATAAGTACAAAGGGAAAGGAAAGGAAGGGATTAGCGGTGGGAAAGACAGATCATTAGAGACAGCACTCATTTAGCCAAAGTTCTATATTTAGGTTATTTTTAAATTTTTTCCAATTGGTTTTTTTCTAATCTAAAGTTGTTTCGATTGAATTGCCTAATACGTTAAAATAGTTTGTGCTGTCTTTATTGGAGGCGACGCACAGTGACCCGAAGTGGGACAAAAATAGAAAAATTTTATGTCACCGATTTTAAAGAAATTGGTGTCATTTGAAAGATAATACTTTCATTAAGCAAGACCTTAAATTATTTTTTAATCGGGTAAATTTTGAGAAAGTTATAGCATTTACAAGTTGATCAAATTCTAGAAAAATTGTTTTATGATAAAATGCAGTTTTGAGCGTCAACAATTCTGTGGCCGTAAGGAAAAACAGCCAAAGTCGAGTTAGGACAAAATTGAGTTATTACCACCATTGCATTCGTCGTATTCAAATGTACTACTACACAAAATTCTATGGCTTTTGCTCATAAAATGAATGTTTTACGCCCAAAAATTTAAAATTTATCTAATGTATCTAAAGCTAAATTCAAAAATTAAAAGTGCTCTCCTGAAAACTTCATAAAATCGACTTTGGCTGTTATTCCTTACGGCCACAGAATTGAAAACGTAACCAAAACACTATTTTCACTTCAATCGGAGAAAATGTTACTGCTATGCACTTATAAGAGTCCAAAACATCATTTTAGAAGATACTTTGAAAAAAAAAATTAAATAAAAACGGGGTTGTACGTTATTTAAACAACACATGTTTTTTTTACTAAAAGCTATAAAAATTATATATTTTTGTAGATCGCAAATGTCGAATTGCGCATTATTACACCTACTCTTTTACGTAATCCTATAGAATGGACTTTCTTCTTTTGGATCATTAAAAAAAATTCTGCGATTTCCTGCGATCTTGGAAAATAATAGAATTTGTGTAAACTACTATTTTGTTAAAATTACCTTGCATTATTTACACTTGTTTACAATAAAGAAGAAAACTATGGGAGAAAACTATTTGTAAAATAGTTTTATTTCAATTGAACTATTTGTGTGGGATTAAAAACGTCATATTTGATGATAGTGAAACCGCATAAACTGAACGGTTTGAAAAATGGCAGTTATTTTCTTTCATCCTGCACATTTTATCATAGCATTGCATCTTCATAGCTGTGTCATGTCTATGTGAAGCTCGACGGAAATAAAACCAAAAATGGTTTCTTTCAAGCAACTTCATCACCCTCTTTCCACCCTTTGAAGATCGAATTTTGAAAAACGTTGAAATACGTATTTCGTTATTTTTGTTTGAGTAGGGGAATAGGTTCGGTTGTGGGCACCTTTTTGTTTTTGGCTCATAACTTTTTACTAAGTTCTTCTTAATCGGACATATGGACATCTATGGAAAGCTAGAGACCTTAGCTAACAAGTAATGACAAAAGTAAATCGATTCCGTCAAATAGATAAGTTTTTTTTTTAATTTTGTAAAGTAGTCATTTTTAACGAAAATTTTGTTTGGTTCGGTTGTGGGCACCCTTGGGAAAACCAACACGAATATAGACAAATATTAAGTTTTAATTATTTGAAGCACAATGCACGCATGTGAAGTAGCTGGTACGCCTGTCGGCACACTTTAGATGAACGGGCATTTCAAAATGTAAGTGACCAAGTCATTCTCCTGGGCTGTCAAGAAGACCTAAAGTAAAATGAAATTCAACCTAATTAATCAACACTCTTCAAGTGCTGTGACGTGAAGAAGGTGGAAAACACCAGTTAACCTGATTCGATAACATCCACGAAAAGAAGAAAAAGAAGAAAACACCACCGTCGACAGCTTTGATGTCTCCGAAATTTTCTTCCACCTTCTTTTTGTAGCGTTGGAGAGTGGTTCGGGAAATCGCATCAAGTGCTGTGACGTGAAGAAGGTGGAAAACACCAGTTAACCTGATTCGATAACATCCACGAAAAGAAGAAAAAGAAGAAAACACCACCGTCGACAGCTTTGATGTCTCCGAAATTTTCTTCCACCTTCTTTTTGTAGCGTTGGAGAGTGGTTCGGGCAATCGCACACGCTGCGGCAGTCGATTTTGTGGTTAGCTTATCTGCAGAACAATGTTAAATTACATCCAGCACATTAAAAAAGATATCGGAGGATTTTTTTTATTTACCCTCGGATGATATAGCTAAAACAACCAAAAAATGCTTGAAAAGTCCATTTTTGATGAAATAACTTCCCAAAACTTACCAACTCACTAAAAGACGGGTGCCGACAACCGAACTAATTGCGGTGCCCCCAACCGAATTTGGCAGCCATTTTGAGAAGTAGTAAAAAATTTGTTCGGGGTAAACATATTGGTTGAAATCAATATTGGATCACAAAGTATAATAAATTTACTAAATAAAAATGCATTTTACTCGCCTTCTCGATGGATTCACTTCGATTTATGACACCATTTAAAATCTTTAAAAAAATGTGTGTCTTATTTTTTAAGCACAGAAAGATATATATAAGGTTATATCTTGGTGTGAATGAAAGCCAGAATTGTTTCTCTGAAATCAAAGTTTTTTATTATTTTGTACAAAAATACTATACCATAATTAAAACTAAGTACTAAACATACCTGAAATCAAAGAAACAACATTCAAAGTTTCTGATTCACTTTGTGATTTTTTACTTATTTTTACAATTCAATTTCTTTTACACGTGACACGTGTTCACTTTATGGAGTCTCAGTTTGAACTGGCCACTCCCGCAATTTCGTATCAGTCACCTCGTTACTCCCGTTATTCATGTGTTACTTTACATCTCCCTCCCTCCGGGAAAATTTTATTTATAATATTTAATAGAAACCATAATCTTAAAACTATCATTATTCCCTGATGTTTTTTTTTTTTTTTTGTGCTAAAATGCTATTTGTACAATTAATTTACAATGTCGGTGCTGGAATAAGTTTTGTTATATGAAATAGATTTGATTCTACTTTTTTATGTCCTGTGTCAATTTCGTACATCGATTTCGATACTATATTTAGAATTTTGTAAGGATCGATTCGTAATTCGTCCAGCTTTTTCCTATTCAGTCGGTTCCCATTTTCGACATACACTAAGTCTCCAACCTTAAAGTCATAATCTTTTCTATTCTTATCATGTAATTTCTTATTATAATCATGATATTTGATATTATTCCGTAAAGCAATTATTCTATCATTCTTAAGGTTTTTATTATCTTTAGTTTTTCTTAATTCATTTGGCAATATTGAGGTATCTTCTCCGGATAATAAATATTTCGGATTGAATCCCGTAACAGTGTGTTCTGTCTCATTATATTTTTCTACACAGTTATGCGCTTCAGTTGTCCATGCAATTTTCTTATCTTTTTCATTTATTGCGCATCTAATTTTATTTACTAAAGTTTGATTAAGTCTTTCGTTTAGACCATTTGAAAACGGTGCATTTACTGCTGTGAAAATCATTGTAATTTTCTTGTTTTCTAAATAATTTTTAAAGTCTTTTGAATTTGTTGGGAGTTGTCGGCACGATATCAGAAAGAAGGAAATCGAAATACCATTAGAAAAAGTGCAATAAGTAGCCAAACGATATTATGGCTCGATACTCACGTGCGCGGTTCGGAAGCAACCACGAGTAAAAACGGTGAAGAAGAAAAACGCAACGGGTGATGGATTTTGCTGTAGGGTTTTATTGATGCTGCTGCCTCGCTGACGTCGGATGATCAAGTGAGTGCAGTAAAGAAAATGAGAAAAGGGCCGAGGCCTGGATTGCCGCGCAACAAGAGAGCGAAAGCTTTTGTTGCTAACGGCTTACAAAAAGTTCAGAGTTGTTACACTAAGTGCAGCTTTAGCGGAGACATTGAAAGAGATTTGGTCTAAACATTGCCGCCACTCTTGCAGTGTCTCGCGCTGCAAAATTACGAAAAAAAAAACAAGAAATAATGATTTGTGGATGGAATACATTTCAGTTAAATTTCAAATTCATACATATTAACTTAATAACTAGGCGTTGATAACCGATATAAGAGTTAATTCATTGAGCATTTCAAATTATAGATGTTTGATTGTAAATAATTTTCTGAAATCAGGATCAATAAGGATCCATCTAAAAGGTTGGTTAACATGGGCCTGAAAGGACCCATCCGAAAATAGAATCCTGTGCCAGAGGTAGGCCAGGGTTACAAATGAATCCAGCTCGGATGATCTTGTGGTAGATCTCTGAGCCAAGGATGAGCGAGACGGCGGTGGATCGATAAAAATAAGGATCCGCAAGGCGAAAATTCGAAAAACGTTCCGCTACTCGCCCGTCAATGTCTTCCAGCGGAGTTTTAAAGGCGAGCGTTTGTTCGACCTTGGCATGCACGTCGATGCGCTGAGATGAATCATGACGCGAGACCAAGGTGACTCGGCAAAAGTGATGAAGATCAACCTTGGAAACTGGAAGATGCAGCTGGCGTACCATGGACGACGAGATGCGACTGGTGCAGCAGCAAGAATCTATAAGGATTCGAGCAGGATAGCTGGCGGCACGGACGCGTATGAAGACGGAGGCCGTCGGAAAAAGTACGGTGACGCGTTGAACGGAAGCACTCGTAGCGAAAGGACGAGCTTCGCGTTGAATAATTAGACGTTCATTCGCATGGAGAAGCGTATTATGATGACGCTGACAATATTTGCAAACCATCTTGCTAGTGCAGTGTTTCGCTATGTGTGAATGTGCCAAACATCTAGAGCAATAACGATGCAACAATATGACCCGTAATCGCTTTTCTAAGTTCATCGAAAGGAACTTTTTACAGAAGCGTAGAGGATGAGTGCGTTGGCATAATCTGCATCTTTTGTTGTTATCGAGAGGAGTCGATGAAACGTTATCACTCATGGCGACCTATGATTAGGATAACAAAATTGTTAAGAAATGGTGGAAGGTCTAGTCAGATAAGACGATTAATTTCGTAATGGACCGCGTAATTATTCCTCGTTCGGTTTTAATATCGGCGACGCGGACGCGTTTATCGCTACCGGGATATACTCGAAGAATTCTTCCCAACCGCCACGCAGTAAGGGGAAGATTTTCTTGACTAACAACAACTAAATCGTCAACAGCAAGATCGCGCGATGGATATTTCCATTTGTATCGCCTATGCATTTCTTTAAGATACTCTTCTTTCCATCTTAAGGCGATCTGTTGACACAAAGCTTTCATTTTTTCCCATCTATTTCTCGCGCTTATATCAGAAATAACTGGCTCTGGGGGACCCAGAAGTGGAGACCCAATAAGGAAGTGACCCGGAGTCAAAGCAGATACATCCACAGGGTTTTCTGACATAGGACTAATAGGTCGAGAATTTAAACACGCTTCAATACGAGATAAAACTGTTGATAGTTCCTCGAATGTGTATTTATGAGGAAGAGCCATTTTACGAAAATGGAGTTTGAAACTTTTAACTCCCGCTTCCCATAAGCCACCCATATGAGGCGACCCAGCAGGAATAAAATTCCATTCAACAGGCTGATGGGAAAAGTGATTGGAAAAGGAATCACGAAACTGCTTTAGAAATGCTTTAAAATCCTTTTTGAAAGCTTTAGACGCACCAACAAAGTTAGTACCATTATCGGAGAAAATGGTTTTTGGGCAACCACGACGAGAAACGAATCGAATAAAAGCAGCGAGAAAGGCCGGTGTCGAAAGATCACTGACTGCCTCCAAATGGATTGCCTTTGTAGAGAAACAGACAAACATACAAACATAACCTTTCGTTATAAGGCAAGCTCTACCAGTAAAGTTCTTTATGTCAAAAGGACCTGCAAAGTCGACACCAGTAATGGAGAATACACGACTGAGAGTAGTCCGTTCGGGGGGTAAAGCAGCCATGATCTGAGAGGCCTTTCGTTTCTTATCCAACAGACAAGTTTTACATCGATGAATAGTAGATCTAATGAGATTTTTCGCCTTCGGAATCCAATATTCCTGACGAAGCAATCGGAGGAGAAGTGAGTTGCCACCGTGAATCGTGATTTTATGTATAAAGGCAACTAAAAGTTTCGAAAACTGAGACCCATACGGAAGGATAATTGGGTGCTGTTCACTAAAGGAAAGAGTTGGTGCGTTAGCTAAACGACCATTAATACGCATAACTTGTTCTTTATCCAAAAAGGGATTTAGAGTCAATATGCTGCTCTTAAAATTAAGTGGGTTTTGATTTAGAAGACAACTATATTCAGTTTGAAAGTGCGTTTTCTGAGAGAGAATTGTCAAGAATTTTCTGGTTTTATGGAGTTCTGCATTAGACAACACTATGGAAGTATAGCCCTTAGAATTTTCTGCAGGACGGTGAGTGCGATAGTAAAACCGAAGCATATATGAGACCACTCGAAGAGCTCTCGAAAATGACGAAAATCTAGAGAGAATGTCTTCCTCAACATTTACGAGCAAGTTGTGTACTGCAACCTTTTTTGCTTCGATTGAAGTTTCAAGATGAGTAGGGCTAGAAGATGGCCACTCGGACCTATCCTTAACAAGCCAGGATGGGCCATGCCACCATAACGTATTCATACTTAAGTCCTGTGGAGTAAGACCGCGGCTACATAAATCGGCAGGATTATCAGGTGAATCGACATGATACCAATTTTTAGCGTATGGTTTGTCTTGAATTTTGCTAACACGATTAGCAACAAAGGTAGTCCATGTAGATGGTGTTTTTAGTAGCCATGATAAAACAATTGTTGAATCAGTCCAACAGAAGATATCGTGAATTTTTATATCAAGTTCGGATAGAAGAGAATCCAGCATGTCACATAGGAGCATTGCACCGCATAATTCTAGACGGCAACGAGACAGTTTTGACTGGAGCGACTTTTGTTTTTGACGTAAGCAAGTGGGAGCAGAAACTAGTAGGCGATTTACGTACGCGAATGAAGATCACCGCCCCGTATGCTTTCTCGGAAGCATCGGAGAAAGCATGAATTTGAACTTCGTCTTGCAAAGAATAATTCACCCAGCGTGGTATTTGAATCAGGTTGATATCCATATATCCATCCAAAAATTTCTGCCATTTTCTTTCAATGGGCTCAGAAAGGCAATCATCCCAGCCTATGTTCTCAA
This sequence comes from Melieria omissa, assembly GCA_963971225.1. Lineage (NCBI taxonomy): Eukaryota > Metazoa > Arthropoda > Insecta > Diptera > Ulidiidae > Melieria > Melieria omissa. Next base: position 67,014,318 of record OZ020270.1, read on the forward strand.
GCCAGACCAGTTGCATTAAATTTTTGGCAACAATAACTACAGGTGCAAGCCATCCGACCGGGTCAAACAATTTTGCAATCATGGAGAGAAGTTCCCTTTTGGTGTGCGAGTCCTTTCGCTCAATAGCAGGAACCTTGAAATAGAAATTATCAGTACAAGCGTTCCAACGTACCCCTAAAGCCTTTGTAGAACTGGAATCTTCAAAGCTTAAGAAGTCTTCCTTTAATAGATGCTCTTTCGGAAGGTCCACTAGAATTTCTTTGCGATTTGAAGTCCATTTTCTTAAGGAAAGTCCAGCACCATGTAAAGTGTCAATAAGTTCATTCCGGGCCTTTATAGCAGAAGGCAAATCATGCGCACCGGCGAGAACGTCGTCAACATACATGGATCGTCGGAGAATATGTGCGGCAAGGGGAAAAGTGTCTTGAGAATCGGCTGCAAGTTGAAGGAGAGTGCGAATCGCCAGATATGGTGCGCAGTTGACGCCAAAGGTTACCGTTTGTAATTCGTAATCCGAGACTTCCACATCAGTAGAAGAGCGATGTAGAATGCGTTGGAATGGACGATGCCTTGGGTCGACAAGAATTTGTCGATACATTTTTTGAATATCACTATTGAAAACAAATCGAAAAAGTCTCCATCTTAGGAGAAGTAAAACTAAGTCAGACTGTAGCACCGGACCGACGTACAACACATCATTCAAACTATTACCACTGGAAGTTTTATTTGAAGCGTTAAAAACAACACGAAGTTTTGTTGTTAGACTTTCTGGTTTAATGACCGCATGATGCGGAAGATAACAATATGTGCCCAAACTCTGATTTGAAGGTGGGTCGACTAACTTCATATGCGATAACTGCAAGTATTCGTCAACTACCTGGTCATATATAACTTTGAATTCGGGTTTTTTAAGAAGCGAAGCTTCGTTCCGAAGGAACTGCCGTAAAGCACTATTTCGAGAATCTCCCAAGCAAAGTTCGTTAGGATAATTAACTTTAAAGGGAAGAGAGACAATGTATCTCCCATCTTCATTCCGCCGAGTAGTAGCCATGTAGTGGTCCTCACACCATTGATCAGCTTCCGATAGAATCCGTTTCCTAGGGGGTTCTTCAATTTCCCAAAAGCGAGAAAGAATTGTGTCCAACCCAGAATCCGTTGAGATGTCCACCTTCGTTGTAAAACACCTGACTTCGGAATCCGGAATGGGGCCAGTAAGAGTCCATCCGAAAACGGTTTGCTGAGCTGTCAGACTTCCGAGTAGATTGCGATGAATTCCATGGGGCACCACCTGTGGGTACAAGTCGGCGCCGATAAGTACGTCTATGGCGGAAGTCCTCCAAAAGTCTCCGTCTGCCCAATTAAGATTCGGTAGTTTATGACGTAGTCCTGAATCGACTGTACAGGATGGCAAATTTCCGGTGATTTGCGGAAGTACGAAGGCGAGGGCTTCGATTTTCACGTTTGGATCCGTAGGTGATCCGAGAACAAATGAGCTAAGTCGATTAGCGCTTGCAGAAAACGATTGATTAACCCCAGATATGCTGGCTTGTGTAGCAAACGTAGGCAAGTTAATCAATTTACGAAGGCGATCCGAAATGAAAGATGCTTCTGATCCTGGATCAATTAAAGCCCTAGCAGCATAATTGGTATTCAAATGGCAAATATAGATTTGCGCTGTACCTAAAAGTACTCGTTGGTTTCGAGGAAACGCAAGATTCGGAGAATCACTATTCGAAAATGTATTAGTAGTGGACTGTATTTTTTGATGGAAGCTATGATGCTCACTCGTTTGAGCTACGGAAGAAGTAGAAGGCTGATTGGAGCGAAGCCCCGAAGAAGCACTCGAAGGTTGAAATCCTGGCGCGGTGGAGCGTAACTCGGACGACGCAGCCACTCTAGAAGTAGTAGAAGTAGTGTTAATTGGACGTAATCCCGACTGAGTCTTCGTAGAAGAAGGTGATTCGCGATGTAACAACGTGTGATGGCGTTGATGACATACGGAACAATTGTAGGCGCTTTTACAATCCTTCAATTGATGGCCTTTCGATAGGCAGTTTAAACAGCACTGAAAACGCTTAACACTGGAGAACCGATCGCAAACTTGCATGTTAAGAAAATGTTTACAATTGCGCAATATGTGTGGTTGCTTGCAAAGAACACAGCTTGAATCAACCACATTCGCATGAAAAGTATGTGTAAGTCGTTTAGAACCGCTAACCTCGCTAGATGCCGGTCTGTTCGAATTTGATTTGTTGAAAGTAGAAGTCTTTAACTCATCGACGCATTCGAGAGTTCGGTATCGCGTAGTAAGAAACTCGTCAAGTTCGCACCACTTTGGCAAAGCCGATTTGTCTTTAACACCTTGCTCCCAAAAAGCAATAGTGCGTTGAGGTAAACGCTGCATACACATATAAACAATGATTGGATCCCAATCGGAAGTATTAACGTCGTATAATTTCAGCGAATTCAAACAATGATTAATGCCGCGTTGCAAACTCTTAAGCCCAGAACCAGTTTCAGAAGAAAGAGCTGGTAAGTCAAAAAGAAGTTTAATTTGAGCATTAACTAAAATTCGTTTATTATTAAAGGCTTGGTCTAAATTTTTCCAAGCGAGCTCGAAACCGTCATTGGTCAAAGGGGACCTTCGCACTATTTCTCTCGCTTCTCCACTTGTTTTCTGAATGAGGTGATACAGTTTTTCAACATTAGTTAAGCGATTGTTCCTGATATAGATGGCTGTAAACAAATCGCGGAAAGTTGGCCAAGACGTATAGTCCCCTTGAAAAACGTCAGTATCACAAGGCGGAAGTGCGATATTATTGTTTAAAATAGGTTCTGATAAAGCAGAACTATCGAGAGTGGATGTATGACGAGGACAAGATGAAGCGAGATCGAAGTCGTGAATTTTTTCGTTAATTGTCGCTAAACATGAAACGTAGGTGCGATACGTGCTGTGATATTTCGCAGTAACGACAGCGATATCATCAGCATTTCTTTTCGTTTGCGATCCAAACGATATTTGACATTTTTCATATTGAACTTTCACGGTAGCCCACAACTCCTTTAGCTCGGAGCTTTGAATTTCTAAAGTGAATTTGCTATGACTACTTGATGGAGTTTCCGTAAAGGCATTTTCAAATTCAAAAACGCGATCAGAAGCACGGGTGAAATCGTCAAGTTTGGCCATTTCGATTTGAATGGACGAAATCAAAATCAAAAAAGTAAAATCGAAGTAGCCCAAACTTTTTCACCTTAGCGCAACAAAGGTGAAATGCGAAAGAGAGAAGTAAAAAATGTGCGAGACGAGATATAAAAAGGAAAACAGTAGAAAATTAACTCAACGCTTGCTTTATTATGTATTGTTACAATATTTCGCTTATGCACTTCAAAAATATAAATGCAGTTAATCGGTATCACAAGTAATTTGCGTTACGCAAAGAATTGAATTTAAAAAATTTATAGTTTTGTGTGTCACCTCGTACTTCAATAGAAGGTGCACAATGCAGAAACTAATGCCGAAATGCCAAAAAAAATGTATTCGCGCAAGGCCTACTTGTGCCTTTACTTTCGTATGTACGTACCAGCAATTGTTATTGCTTGGCAGCTATGTACATATGCACTAGTGGTTGTTGTTGCACTACGGATGTGCACGTACAAGAGAAATAGAGAAGAAAAGCAAAGTCGCGACAACGTAGCACCACTAAGCAAATAAACACATAGAGGTGTCAACTGGCACAAATTTGCGTACCAGCGCACTAGGTCCCATACGCACTTCGGCTATTCGAACATATTCGCGATGACTTCGGCAAACTTCTCAATTCGAAGTCAGCTTTCATAATTTGCTTTATGTTGATGTGGTCAGTCGCACATCAACTGTGCGCTGTGATGATGTTATTGTTGCTGTTATGCGCCTTGCTTTCAGCGCAGCAGGTCCCATACGCACTTCGGCTAGCCGAAAATATTCGCAAAATTGTGTGCGTTGCCTTCACACGCAATCAACCACCAAAAAAGCCAACAAAAGCAACAACACAATTTTACTTGTTCGCGCTTATTTTTGTGTGTATACCTTTTTTTCGTTGACGATCGCTTTCGCTTCAACAAATTTGCTGATGATGAAACTTCGACTGATGGACATATTTCTTGGTCGATTATTTGCAGGTTATATGAATTGGATAAAAACAATTCAACCCGCCTTTGTCCCAAATTGACAAAAAAACATATTTATCTTAATTCATTTGAAAAAATGAAGGTTAAATACGCAACTCAAATATTTAGCCATACTGTATCCGCAGCCATAAAATCTTTGGTTGAAAATGGCTGTTATAATGATTGCAAAGAGAAAGCTTTGTCCACAGCTATATTTATTGAAAAAATAAACAGACTTTTTGATTCTTTGAATAGCCATGTTCTTTTTGATAAAAATCCTTTCCGATCAGCTCTTCGTGAGAATAACAATATCGAAAATTATTTGAAGGAAATGAAAAACTATATCAAAAGTTGTCAGTATCCGAAAACGGTATACTGTTTAAATGGTATAGTTTTATCAATTACTTCCGTTTTGTCTCTTTCACAAGATATCTGGGCGGAAAAATCCAATTTTCTTTTATTATCAAGACTTAATCAAGACCCGCTTGAAAATCTTTTTTATTTGGTTAGAAAAAGAGGAGTTACAAACAATAATCCTTCACTTTTTGAGTTTGACCAAATTCTTGCGAAAATGATCTCAATGAAAATAATAGCATTTACGGCAGGAACCTCCAATTGTGAACCAACTGACGAAGGTTCATTTATAACAATTGACAATAATACCAGTTTGTTTGAAATTGACAATGAAACTCAAAATGCTATAAATCAAGAGTTCGGTGAAGAATTTTGCTTATCAAAGGACATATCTGATGCAGAGAAAGCGAATTCTTCAAATGCCTTAGGGATTATAAAAAATGAACATATGAGTGATGGTTCCCTTCGTTATTTCTCTGGTTTCATATTGATGAAAACTATTGAAAAATTTGACTGTCATAACTGCAAAAAGTTAATAAAAGATGAGCTTTGTAATTTACAAGGAAACGAAATGTTTATCTTTTTCAAAAATTTCAACTATTTTAACAGTAGTTTAAAACTAAAAGCTCCAATCGACTCATTTTTTTTTGTTTCAAAAATCTTTTACAACACATTTCATACGTTTTTTAAGGCAACCCCTCATTCCTCCAATATAAAAAAGCTTTTGTACAATTTGTGTGTTGCAAACGTAACAAAAGTAGATGAATACAAAATGTGGTTTTCAGAACCGTCTACTTGTAGGGAACATAAGCAATTTATATTACATTACTTTTTAATAATTTTGCTAAGAAAAAATTGCATTTGGCTCAAAGAGAAAATTGCAAGTAAACCGAAAAATAAGAATAAAATAAAAATACTAAAGAACACATAAAACTGCTAAATAATATAAATTTTAAGGAAATGATAATAATAAATAATAATATGTTGCTGTTAATATATGAATTTAAAAATTTATCGGTATGAATTTTATTAGGTCAGAAGGCAACGTAGCCTACATGAATGCCAACATTGCACAGCAGAAATTCATGGTTTTGGTTTTTTGTCAATAGGAACGCACACTCTACTGTACGCCTTTGTAAATTCACATGGTTCGTTATTCATAGCAGAACCGAAAGCCATGGAAATTCAATTTGCTTTTTATCTTGTGCAGTTGCTCGTATTGTTTTCATTCACCTCAGCGCATACACAAGCAACACGCACATTTATTTTCACACGGACACACACCCTTGCATATTCGAATTTGCAAACGATACGCCGCGGCGCGCCGTTTCGTGCTCATCAGCACAGCACAGCTTGCAATTGATGTTCCTTGTCGAACATCCCACAAAGAATGAAGATGAACTTCGAATATTGAAGTTTGGCGAAGCCAGCGACAAAACTTCGTATAGCCGAAGTACGTGTGGGACCTACTGTGCTAGATTTGCGTGACCGAAAAATTTTGTACCGCGTGGTACCTCTATGTGTTTATTTGCTTAGTGGTAGCACTGAGTTTACCGAATACAGGGTCGCGTGATATGCGCGATGCTAAAAGGTATTTTATATGAAAGGCAGTTTGAATCCGTTAACCGATATGTAAATGTATGAATATATATATAACCGTGTATATATATAACTAGCTGGTTCGTTAACGGAACCCGAGAGAACTAAAAATATGTAATTAATCTTGCGCCAAGTTTAGTCAAAAAACGTTGTTGGTATTTTCTTATGTATTTTCGACACATAAGAAAAGCGTTTTTTTTTTTTTGTTTTTACACTCGCGATTTTGGGTTTTGTTTGTTAGAAAAATTATGTAAACACGCGAACCTTACAGCAGGTACAACAAAACACACTATATGCTCAATAAATCAACTTTTTTAATATGCAAATATCGGTTCAACGCACCTGTGATAGCTTGTAATAGAGATGAGGATGATGAAAAACCCGTGCACAATATGGTGGTTGATGATCGCGAGAAGATGTTAAGTCCCACCAGAAGATATTGAGGGAGAACGCAGGAGTGTAGGCAGCAGTGTATGGACGAGAAATCCGGAGTGCGCGGACGAAGATCCGGAATGCGTGGACAAAGATCCGGAGTGCGTGGACGAATATCCGAAGTGCGTGGACAAAATCCCAAGTGCGTGGACGAAGATCCGGAATGCGCGTGCGAGATCCGGCTCGAAGGACCAGAATGTTGGGAGTTGTCGGCACGATATCAGAAAGAAGGAAATCGAAATACCATTAGAAAAAGTGCAATAAGTAGCCAAACGATATTATGGCTCGATACTCACGTGCGCGGTTCGGAAGCAACCACGAGTAAAAACGGTGAAGAAGAAAAACGCAACGGGTGATGGATTTTGCTGTAGGGTTTTATTGATGCTGCTGCCTCGCTGACGTCGGATGATCAAGTGAGTGCAGTAAAGAAAATGAGAAAAGGGCCGAGGCCTGGATTGCCGCGCAACAAGAGAGCGAAAGCTTTTGTTGCTAACGGCTTACAAAAAGTTCAGAGTTGTTACACTAAGTGCAGCTTTAGCGGAGACATTGAAAGAGATTTGGTCTAAACAGAATTTATGCCTGGATATTGGTCTGTTAAAATTATTTTAATATTATGTTCTTCTAATACATTTCCAGTTAAGGTGAGGTTCTTTCAAATTTTTTTGAAAAAATGTTTTTTTTTTCACATAAAATGAAAGCTGTATGTCCGTAGAATATGTGTACGAAAGGATTTTTCGATACGATCGCCTTGTCCACACACGAGTTTGTTTCTTCTACAGTGTTTTCCCCAGTTTTTGCCCGGAGCTGCTATCTTTCAACACGTTTTTCTCGAAACCACGTTTTCCATCTGAATTTCAAGGATATCTCTTGATCTATTGTTCTAATTTCCTTAATCTAAAGCATGTTTGAAAGGTGATCGTTTTCTGTATGGCTTATACCTAAAACGAGCATAAGTTACCATTAAATTGTTATTTATAATTAAGGTTTAATAACAAAAAAAGTGGCAAAAAAAAATTTTTTTTTCGAGTGTTCACATTTCAGTCAATTTTTGGTCAAAAATCATTATAGTTAGGTATAAGCCATAAAAAATTTCATCTACTTTCATTAAAAAAAAACATTTTTCATTTCAGATTACTACAAGAGGCTGTAGGCTAGAAATTCGGAGACGAGATTTTTCAGGCAGTGATCGACGAAAGCCGCCATTGTTCAGCCGCCATTTTGAATTTTGTTACAAAAAATATACCATATTATTGTATAATAAAATACCCATTCAACCGTCAAAACCGGATGTTTCTATGTTTTTTCATCATGCCACAAATCATTTCCAAACTTAGGCCTTTTTTTGGCCAAATTAGAAAGAACCTCCCCTTAATTTAATGAAATTATTTGCGTTTTGTGTTTTTGATGTTAGTATGTAAGCAAATCTTGTGAAGTGATCTACAAGAAGATGTAAATATTTCTTTGTGGAACGTGAACCACCAAATCCACCTATTGTATCTATAGAAACTATTTCAAACGGTTCTTTTGAAGGACCAAGATGAGACATCAAACCCATTTTATCTTGCCCTCTAGATTTATTTTTTATACAAATGTCACAATTTTTGCACGTATCTTTTATGAATTTCCGAATATTTTTTGCTGTATATTGTGATAATATTTTACTTTGCATTTGTTTAATACCAATATGGCAAAAGTTTTTATGAAAATCTTCGATAAGTTTTTTACAGAATTCTTCTGACAAGATAATGTTTTCTTTTTTCCTCACTTTTTTATAATACAAATTATTCTTAATACGTAAATTATCTTTGCTACTTTTTATACCTTTGTTCTTTTTTTGGTCAAGAAAGAGATCTTCAATTCTTATGAGATTTACAATTTTCAATTGATCTTCTTCGTTTTCGCTCGGTTCTAATACAGGATTCCTACTTAAGCAGTCTGCTTCTAAATGATCCTTACCTGGACGGTATATTATTTCAAAATCATACTGTGATAAATAATAGGTGCGATCACCTAATTCTTCGTCTGTTCGAGCTTCTATATTCATTTTTTCTAATGGCTTATGGTCTGAGAATACTTTGAAATGTCTGCCTATCAGCCAATGTTGCCAGTATTTTGTTGCTTCTTTTATTGCTAGAGTTTCTAAATAAATCGCTTTCTTTCTTTTTTGTGATTCATTTAGTTTCTTTGAGAAATATGCTACCGGTTTTTCAGTTTTCGAATTTTCATTTAATTGTGGCTGTTTTAATACGGCTCCTATACCTGTTTTTTTTTTTTTTTTTTTTTTGCGCGCAGGAGGTGGAAATCTTCATAGATACTGATGGCAACCCATCAGCATGTCGGATTCTTACCGACTAAAACCACCCCCCGTTAACCCTTCATTCCCCCTACGGAACTGCCGTAAGCATCGCATCGTAGGGGGGGGGGGTTAAGCCTTATATTGTCGGTTCACTTCTGTACTCCACGCGCCGTTCCTGTTCCAGCCAACGTTGCTTGGCCATGACCACTGTTGCGAAATTGCGCACTGCCATCCAGTTTTGGGCCGATTCCAGCATTAGATCGACGACACTGTCGGTTCGGACTTGCGCGCCCACCGTGGCCTCCAGATTAAGCCTCTGCGGCAGATAACGGGGGCACAGGAACCAGACGTGGTTGGCATCCTGAACCACCGTTGGGCACGCATCGCAGAATGGGGTTGCTTCGACGCCAATCCGGTGGAGGTATGACTTGAAGCAGCCATGCCCTGTCAGCAGCTGGGTTAGACAGTAGGTCACCTCCCCGTGCTTTCGGCTAACCCACTTATGGACGTCTGGAATGAGGCTGTGCGTCCATCTGCCCTTGTCAGAGCCATCCCACCTTCGTTGCCACGCAACCATACTGCGTTGCCGCTCCGCCACCGCATCAACGGACATTGACTGGCGCTTCGCGTCGTACTTCCGATGCGCTTCCTCGACCAAGATGTCGATCGGGATCATCCCCGCTATGACACACGCTGCCTCGTATGATGTTGTGCGGAATGCGCAGCACACTCTCATCGCACCAATCCTATACGTGGAGTCAATAACTCTCCTATAGGACTTGATCCGCATTGCTGGGGCCCAGATTTGCGACCCGTACAGGAGCATCGACGATGTGACCCGTGACAGTAGCAGCCTGCTGTGCTGACTTGGTCCGCCGACATTGGGCATAAGTCGCGCTAACGCGTTTGCCGTCTTCGCCGCTTTTTCGCTTGCGTGCTGCAAGTGTTGCTTAAAGCACAACCGCGTGTCTATCATCACTCCAAGATAGCGAATTGCCGGCTTAGAATGGTGTGGCCACCCACCTTCACCGAGACCGACTCGACCTTTTTCCTGCTGGTAATCAGCACCACTTCGGTTTTCTGAGCCGCCAACTGTAGACTGACAGAGTTCAGCCCCTGCTCGATTCGCTGTATTACACTGTTACACGTTGATTCGATGCTTGATAACTGCTTTTCACGGACTACCACCGCAATATCGTCCGCGAAACCTACGATTTTGACGGTTTCCGGTGTTTGTAGGCGCAGGATGCCGTCGTACATCACGTTCCATAACACAGGGCCCAAAACTGAACCTTGTGGGACTCCGCCTGTGACTGTGTACGTTTTACGGCCCTCGTCAGTGTCGTAAAGCAGCACTCTATCATTGAGATAGTCTGATATTATATTTATCAGATATTCTGGAACCTGCTTCTGGTGGAGTGCGTCCAGTATTTGACCCCAGTTTGCCGAGTTGAAGGCATTTTTAATATCTAGGGTGACGACGCAGCAGTACTCCTTGGTACGGAACCGCCATCGCTTACCACTAATTGCATCATGTGCCATGCTGGTCACCTCGTCTATTGCGTCGATTGTCGATCTGGCCTTCCTAAAGCCGTACTGGAGCTCTGCTAAGCCACCTACGCTTTCCAGCGCCATTTCAAGGCGGTTGCAAATGAGGCGCTCAAGGACTTTCCCCGCCGTGTCCAGAAGGCAGATCGGGCGGTAGGCCGAGGGGTCGTCTGGGGCCTTGCCCGGTTTTGGAAGCAGCACGAGCTTCTGGATTTTCCAACAGTCTGGAAAAACTGCTTCATTCAGGCATGCATTGTATGCGTCAGCAAAAATGTTCGCATGGAGCCGTATTGCCTCTTTTAACGCCCTATTCGGTATAGCGTCAATACCGGGGGCCTTGTTGTCGCCAATCCTTGCGCATGCCGCAGTCACCTCCTCGGTGGTTATTTGCGGAATCGAGTCAACTTGCCGCAGCGTTAGCCTTCGTCGACTGCGCTTTGCTGAGTTGGAAATAAGCAGCTAACTATTTTGGCCAGAAATGCAGCCGAGGATGGCGCCGGAGCATTGAAAGTGGCCAGTTTCTTCATAACTACCTGGTAGCCCTTGCCCCAGGGATTTTCATCGACCGCCTTGCACAGGTCCGTGAAGCATTTCCGTTTGCTGTCGATTATACCATACTTCAGGGCTCTACGCGCATCTTTGTACGCCTGGTGGCAGCGGCGTTTGCTGGCTTCGCAGCTGGCTCGCTGGTATTGTCGTCTTGCACGATTGCAGCTCGCTCGCAAGTTTGCGATTTCTGGACTCCACCAAAAGGCTGGAGTTCGCTTTTTGCCGACTTTTCTCGGCTGCATGGATGCGTCACACGCCCGAATCAGTCTAGCTATCAGTTGTCGCACTTTTGCCTCTGCGGGACCAGTTAACGCTGACCCGTCTAATGTTATCATAAACAGTTCTTTATCGAACGTATCTTGCTTCCAGCCGCTGGCACGGCGCGTCTGAGCCGCCACACTTCGTGATTGGCCACAGGATATACTGAAGATAATTGCCTGGTGGTCACTGTGTGTGTATACGTCACTTACTGCCCACGACGATCCTCGCGATAGACCCCGGCTAACAAATGTAATGTCTATACACGACACACGGCCATTCTTCGAAAATGTTGGCTCGCACAGCGTCCAACGCAGCAAAAGCCTGCAGTATAGCATTACCTCGCGCATTCGTTCTTGATGAACCCCAATCGACCGCCCAGGCATTGAAGTCACCTGCTATTAATTTTGGTGATCTAAAACGCGCGTCTTGAACAATCTCATCCAGCATTGTTGTAAATTCATTGAGTGGCCAGCTCGGAGGTGCATAGCAGCTGTAAATATACACACCACCAATCTTTGCTCTTACAAAGCCTCTGCATGTCTTTGGCTGGTCCTGGAGCGGATGTTGACCACATGCCCAGATTGCTGCTTTCGTTGTAGTGTCGGCTACCCACACACCATTGGACTTCTGCTTGTACGGCTCGCTTATCACAGCCACGTCGATCTGACACTCACACAGAGTTTGCTGCAGCAAGTCCTGTGCAGCTTCGCAATGATTTAAGTTCAACTGCAGTAGCTTCATTTACGTTGAGCGTGTGTAACTGCCGTGCGATATGCTGGACACTTATAGCTGCCGGCCACGTGCCTCGCATCTGCCATTTTGCCCTTGCAGATCATGCATTCAGGCTCACTACTGCAGTCGCGCACTTTATGCCCCTTTGCTCCACACCTCAAGCAGTTTCCAGAGCGATCGATGACGCTAAGACAGCTTTTGGCAAAATGCCCATACTCTAAACACTTGAAGCATCTACGCACCTGCGGCTTCTCTCTAATTCGGCAGTACACCCAACCAATTCGAATTTTTCCTACAGCCAAAACCTTGTCGGCTGCGCTAGCAGGAAGCACTACCTCCGCTATTTGCATTCCAGCAAAACCGTTTCGCATTGATTTTATTTTAAAGTCACGTAGCGCTGCTATATCGGCGAACTGTTCGCACAAGGCCGTCACCACCTCCTCATCTGTTGTGACCTCGCCTAGGTCCCTGATCTCGACGGTCCTCGTCTCCGTTAAGGCTTTAACATCCGCATCCTGATTCAGAACTGTTTGGATTACTTCCTGCAACTGGGAAGTGCACGCACTAGCCGACCTCTTAAGATCAAAGAGTAGCTCGCCCTTCGTGGTTTTCCTGACCAGGTTGACGTTTTCGCTTAACTGCTTTAATTCTGGCGCAGTTTTAACCTTTCGAAGCATATCCGCATAAAATATTTGCCCTGTGGCCTTTATCACCAGCGCATCAGGCCGGGGGGTTCGCTTCTTGACTCTTTTGTTTGCTGAAACCTTAGTCCAGCCGCCATCGTGTTCCCTCGCTGCTATTGGCTTAGCTGGTCCTCCAATAACAGCTTTATGACGAGCCTCAGCTATTTCCCCTTTATGCTGATGTTGTTGCGGACTCGGCTTGTTCACCACAGTGGCAGTGGCGATCATCCTAGGTGACAGTATTCTAGTTCGCTTCTGGCTTGGTCGTGGTGAAACTTCCATTTGCGCATCTTCATTGGCTGTTCTAGCTCTCTTAGCGAGCGCGCCCACGCTGAATGATTGTTGTGTTTGTGTTGCTGCAGATTGACGTTCTACCGTTGTTGTTTTTGCAAAATGCTTTCCCCTCTCATCCAAGGCTTGTCTATACAGCAGCTCTATGCTTCTCACGGCGGTTCTCATCTCTGGGCTTATATTCCGTTTGCCCAACATTACTCTTTTCAACTCAAAAATGTTTCCTCCCATTAAGCTCAATGAGTCCTTAGCCACCTCATGTTCCACAACTGTGCACATGTCATTTGTGTGGCGCTGGCTTAGTGGCTTCAGGGTGCCTCGGATAATGTTGGAGTATGCACTTCGTCTAATTCACCACCTACGTCAGGCGCGCACGTATTCGCTCCCGAGGGGTCGCGCACTGGCGGTTGCACCACTTTTGGCTGCGGCTTTGTACTCGTCAGCACTCGTACCGGTGATCGCATAACTTTAGCGCTCCTCCCGAAAGGGTTTATTAGCCCGCCCATGTCCCCAGACTTACCTGGTGTCAAGGTCTCACTACCTGCCGCATTGCCCTCGCTCATCACTGATCTCGAGGGGTTTGCACTACCAGCACCTCCTGTCGCCCGCCCTGGGCTGCGGTTTACTAGCTCCACCTTGCGGCCAGTAGCGTTCACCACAGTGCTTTAGGGCAAGTCACTGAACACCTCACCGAATTTCTCTCGGAGAACAGACAATTCGGGAAGTTGTTGGTGTTTATCTCTCTAGAAGAGAAGATGTTGCGCGGGAACCAGCAGAATGTTGATGTGGTGAGTTCCAATTGCTTCACCTTCTACTAAAACCTCAAACTTTCGCCGATTTTCGCGCACAGATTTTAGCTTATGTGTCCCAGGCAGCAAGCGCGGACACAGCACAAACGCAAGACTGCACTTTCGCACACGCGACACACCCACTTCTTCGCACTGACACTTGATCTTTCGATATAAAAAAAGACTTTATTTCGGAGCTCACATTAAACACGTCTCGTCTCTCGACTCGACTCTCTCTCTCCACCGCCGGCTCCTATACCTTGTAAACTTGCATCTGTATATATATGTATCGGTAAATTTGGGTCGAAAATAGCCAATGTTGGTTGGGTACATAGAAACTGTTTCATATATTCCAAGGCTTTTTGACATTCTTCGGTCCAAAAGAAATTTTGCCCTTTTCTTAACAGATTATGTAAAGGTTCTAAAATTAGTGAAATTCTCGGAACATATTCATTGTAAAAATTAATTTTCCCTAGAAATCGTCTAATGTTCTTCTGATTCTTTGGTATTGGAAAGTTTTTTATTGAAATTAAATTATCTTTTATTGGAGAGACTGAGTTATGCTTTATAATGTGACCTAAATATTGTACAGAGTCTAATGCAAATATGCATTTAGAAAGTTTTAATCTGAATCCTTCTTTCATTATTGCTTCTAGTAGCTGTGAAAGGTGGTCTACGTGTTCCTCGAAAGATTTTGAAAATATTAATATGTCATCAATGTAGTTTACTGTAAACTCTGACAATTTATGCTTTCTTATTATATTGCTTAATATTCTTTGAAAAATAGCCGGCGATGTTTTCAAACCAAAAGGAAGGCATGTCCATTGAAATTGTCCTTCTTGTGTTACAAATCCCGTTTTACTTCTATCTTCAATTCGTAGAGGTATAGACCAAAACGCTGAGTTAATATCAAGTTTTGAAAAATATTTGCAATTTCTTTTCTTTATTACCAAATCTTCTATTAGTGGAAATGGTTGTGATTGAGGAACTATTATTTTATTTAATTCTCTAAAATCTATGCATAGTCTTGATCTTTTATTTTCATCTCTTTTATATGCTAATGTAACTGGAGCAGCAAAAGGACTGTATGATTCTTCTATTAGATTTCTTTTAAGTAATTCTGAGATTTGTTCCTCTATTTCTTTTTTATCTTCAATTGAGCACCGATAAGGTCTCTTGCTACAATATTTCTCTACTATGAGATCTATTCTGGCTTCGTAGTCTTTTACTACGCCTATATCATATTTATCTTTCGCAAATATGTTTTTATATTTATCTATGAGATTCTTTATTATATTTTCTTCGTTATGACACAAGTGATTTGTTACGACTTTAAAATTGTGTAAATCTACATGTTCATTAAAGTTTATTTGACACATTTTTTTATCTTTGAGATCAGAGTTTCTCTGTTCTATCTCTAGGTTTTCATTTTGTATTAGTTTGATTTTTTGTATGCAATCTAATCCTATTAGAAAGTCATATTCAAAGTTTTCATTATTAATTACGAATACGTCTATGTATTCTTCTATATTCAATATTCTTGTTTTGATTTTTATTAATTCATTTGATTGATACACACCACTAATTGTTCTTAAGTTAATTTTTTCCTTTAAATTAGTTCTCTTTTGTTTTAAATGAATTAGTTTTGAATTTATAAGTGAAACATTTGATCCTGAATCATAAAGAGCTGATACTTCGAAAATATTGTTTAATATTATCTTAAGTTTAATTAGTGGTGGAACTACTAGTTTTTTGGATCAATATCACTTGGTTCTACTTCTAATATTGAATTATAAGTGTGTTTTGTTTTATCATCTTTTTCTTTAAACCAACAATCAGTTTCAGAATGGAAGCGTGTACCTTTACCTTTAATCTTACAAGTTTCACATGGTATTTTTTTTATCTGTTCTTTATTTCCGTAATTCTTATTCTTTTTTGATTCGAAACTTTTTTTGTTAACTAAATGTTCTAATTTGCCTACTTCATTATATAGATCCTCAGTTTTCTTTAATTTTTCTCTATCTATTCTATCAGCTACATAATTTGGTAGGCCAATAGCAATTAAATCAATCAAAGTTCCATTATCAATAGATGCTCTTACTTCCAATAAAAGTTTTTCTTTTTTGATTGCATAATCTAGTAAAGAGCCTGTTTGATATTTAAATTGTAATGCATATCTTATTGAGGACCAACCTCTATTTCTGAATGTATCGCAAAAATTCGTTTTCCAATCGTCCCACTGTGCTTGAATGGTTAGTTTTAATAGTGTACAACTATACCAATCTATGGCACCTTTTTCCATAAATGATCTTAATATTTCAATTTTTTTTCTCATCTTTACTTATATTAAACCGTTCACATTCTTTTTCAAAGTTAGTTAACCATTGATCTGCATTAGAATTTTTCCCATTAAATTTTTCAATCGTAAATTCTTGAGCAATTTTTCCAATATTCTTTTCTTCAGATTTCTCTTGACTTTTTTCAAGTAATTTTTCGAGTAATTGTATCAGCGGTTGTTCTGAAGTAGTTGCAGTGCTTACATTTTCTTGTGTGGTACTTTCTTCTTCCAAATACACATCATCAAATTGCAAATTTCCAGCGTCATCAAGATATGTTTTTTGTAATTCTTTATCTAATATAATCCAAACTTTTCTGGATTAAAGCCTTTTAGTTAAAGTCTTCTTTATCTTCATAAATGCTGCTGTTTTCATAACTACCGGATGACATTCTATAGATAAATATGCATCTGGAATTTTATATGTTCTCTTGTCCGGCGTTCCGATTGTAGTTACACATATCACATTTGTCTTTGGCTCCTCTACAGTTGAAAGTACCTTGAAGGTGAACTGCAACTTGTCCATATTGTGAATTCAACGAGAATGTTGTTTTATAAGGTTATATCTTGGTGTGAATGAAAGCCAGAATTGTTTCTCTGAAATCAAAGTTTTTTATTATTTTGTACAAAAATACTATACCATAATTAAAACTAAGTACTAAACATACCTGAAATCAAAGAAACAACATTCAAAGTTTCTGATTCACTTTGTGATTTTTCGTGGTTCCATAATGAACAAAAACCCAGCCTGCTTTCTATCAAAAGATACGAAGGGGTGCCCACAACCGAACTATGCCCACAACCGAACCTTTTACCCTATATATATACAAAATTTTAAAACAATCCGACCAAAACACAATGTCCGTCTATATAAGCTTCACCACCCCGTTTGCGGCCTTTCAAGGTCGAATTTTTTTAAATCGTTCCTATTTAAAGGTTGACTTTTTAAAATACAACTATTGGTTATATATATTCGCTTTTTTTTAAAGCTATATATTTTTTTGGAAAACAAACATCATTTTTGAAGTCAGTAGCCCCAAATAATTCAGATTGCAAATTTTCAGCGAATTTAGAGCACTACTTCTATTTTTGTCCCAATTTTCTATGGAGTCGAAACACTGTGCGACGATTTGAATTGCGCAGTGATCGCTGTCGTAATCAATACACTTTAAGCAGTTAACAGAGTTGTTGGTCTTTAGAATTTCTATTCTATGGTCAGCGATGCAGATATCTAGATACGAGTTGGTTCTTTCATAGGATGGAGAAGTAGAGGCGTACATGCTACATCTAAATTTTGTTTCGTTTGATGTTAGCCAATTTTTTAAAGCATTGCCTTTAGAGTTATTTTGTGAGTTTCCCCAGTCCCAGTTATTTTGTGACCGAATCGTCATCGTGTGACACGATGACTAAGCACGCGCGCGTCAATATGTGCTCGTGCAGCGCTAGAGGTAGGAGCGCGGTCACAAAAACATGTATAACTTTTGACCTAATGCAAAATAATGACTTTTTTTTCACCAAAATTTTTGTAAGGGATTGTAAAATTGAATGAAATGTGTCAAAATTTTCTCGCTGGCGGAGAAGTTTCATTAATTTTCAATTATTTACAACAAATAGGATTTTTCAGCTAAATAATAATTTTTTTGTGAAGAAAGATTTTTTCATGGCAAAGTATATTAATTGACAAAAATTTTGATGTAGAAAACGTTGAGTTTCGATAAACCGTTCGTGAGTTATGAATTTTTGAAAAAAACATGATCAAAAACTTTAACTGCAAATAACTAATGAAAAAAACATTTTTTTTTTCAAAATTATTTTTGGGGTGTCGTTTTTACCTCCAAACCGATCGAAAACCGTATTGATCAACGAAAACTGAGACCATCGATTTTAAAGTGGCCCACTTGAGAAATTTTGACCCAGTAGCGGTTCGGATTATGAAGGTTTAGAGCTTCGAAGACTACATTCTTTTCTGATTTGAATGTATCGTTATTGTTTCCTGCCGGATACTAGGCTGCAATTATGTACATTATGTTGTTCGGAGCCATATGTTATGTAGTCTTATTATACAGGTTTCTAAATACGTTAGGGAATCGACGTTATGATTGAAGACTTTAGTGAATTTTATATTTTCATTAATTAAAATCGCAGTTCCTCCTCCTCTCATTCTGCTCGACCTATCTCTTCGAATCAAATTATACCCCATAAATTATAGTTTTTGTTTTATATTCAGTTTTGTTTCGTTCAGCAAGAGTACATCTGGTTTGTTTTCTGTTAAGAATTTACTTAGCTCTATTCTTCTGCTGATTCTTATAAGTGAGTTAACATTAAGTGAAATTATGTTTAATTTAGATTGATTTATAGTTTGTGATTGGTCTAAGTTCATACTGAGTCTACTAGATTACAGATAGTGTCTACTCTTGCAGTTTGTATTTCAAGCTGCTTCTGCAGACCCATTATTTGTTTACTTAAGGTTAATATTGTATTTTTTAGGTCTTCTACTAGAGAGTTTTGTGA
Source organism: Melieria omissa (assembly GCA_963971225.1). Classification (NCBI taxonomy): domain Eukaryota; kingdom Metazoa; phylum Arthropoda; class Insecta; order Diptera; family Ulidiidae; genus Melieria; species Melieria omissa. Next base: position 67,032,843 of record OZ020270.1, read on the forward strand.
ATATTGAGTATTGGTGACATTGAATGCTCCATTTACTCCTTTAGTTACATTTGCATAACTTAAATTAGGGTTAATAAGTTTTTGCGAGTTATTTATTTTTTCTGCCGTTAGGCTTTGTTTCTTAATTCTAATTTTTTGTTGAAGTTCTTTGTAGCGCTCGCAGCCTTTGTATGATGCTGGATGACCAAACTTGTTACATAGGACGCAATATACATTTTCCTTCGCTGTGGAAGTACCGTCTGAAGAGGTGCAGTCTCTGCTTTTGTGCCCACCGTTGCATTTAACACATCTGGATGGAAGGTTGTAATTGGCCGCGCTGTGAAAGAAGCTTTGGCAATTTCTACATTGTGTAATCTCAGGTCTGCGTAGGGGTTCCCATTTGACACAGTGGTATAGAATGACTTTAATTGCTTTCAATTCGTTTAGCTTATTTGAACCATAAAAATTGGTAGAATAATATTTCGTTGTGTAGAACTTTTGGTGGAAAATTGGTTCACTTTGAGTATTTTGAGGTTATCGTTTTAATAGTTGCAGAGTTCTTTATAAATTTCTTCGGTGTCGGTGTTGCCACTTAGTCCTTTTAAAAAGTAAGTTTTAGTTTTCAAACATTTGGGCGTGTATGCGTAGAACTTGACTTTGGATTTTTCTAAATACCCACGGGCTTTTTTGTAGTCTTCAATGTTTGTTAGGAAAATTGATAGTTTTGATTATATTCTTTGATTTTAAATTGTGTAATCTTTAGTCCATTTTTCATTAGTTCTATTATTTGTTTTGATTCAATATCGAATGTGTTTATGGGGGGAATATTTCTGCTTTTGTGGTTGACATTCGTGGTTGTTTTTGATTCACTGTTGTTGTTTGTGTAAGAAGGAATGTCTGGAATTGCAGCAGCGACTGCACTTGTTGGTGATTCTGTGTTGTTGTTTGTCGTAAGACCGGTTTTTATTTGGTCGCATTCGTTGGTTAATTTGTTAGTGTTTACATATTGTTGAAAGTTTTCAAGCACTCCATTGCTCTTCTAAATCGTTGTCTAGTATATCGTAATAATTGTTTTTGCTGTTTTTTGACATTGTGTGTTCTGCCATGCTTTCATTTCTCCTTTTTCTAATTGAGTCTTTTCTTGCGTAATTTTTCACATTTTTAAATTCGGAATCAAGCGCGTTGCGCTCACACATTGTTCTGCACAACGAATTTTAGCTAGGCTTAATTCTCGCCTGATCTCACAGAGATAAATCGGTTTTTAATTTATTTGTCTTTAACTTTTTGCACAGTCTAGGATACACGTGTGTTCTGTTGGACAGTCTCTTCACTTCTCCCCCATATGGTACTTTGTATTGTTATAGTGAATTTTTTGACCAATTACAATAAAAAAATCATTTGTTATCTTTAATCTTTATTATCTTTGTTATCTTACAGATAAATAAGTTAACAAATTTTTCTACATTTACTTGCAATTAGTGCAATTACATAGGTTAGGTTATTGTGGCTGCCTCTGTGAGAGACACTCGGAGGCCTATTATAAGACCCCTTGTGATGTACCACAAATTTAACGTAATTTTTTTATGCGTATGAAACACTGTTTTTTCAAATATGTGTTACAAAACACATTTCAAGCGGAAAGGGGGCAAGGAAGGGCAGTAGTTAACTAAAACTTTGTGTTCACCACATGTATACTTTTTCAAGAATTGCAAGCAGAATATGCCTTTCGATCTTTTTTGATACCAAATTGGCACCGTGTTTCAATAGTTTCTTACTTTTTTCCGCTCTGATTTTCTGACAAGGTTTGGGAAATTGGCTATATTGAGATAAGAAGTCAGCACTACGATTTTCCTTGCGGTAACGGTGTTCTATGCAGAATCTTTAGCTTTACTAAACTAAGATCTAAGTCTTCAAAAAAATTCGCCGCTTGAGCCGCTTGTTGTAATTCCAGCTGGGATCGACAGCGATTAGTTTTTCGTTTGACGGTATAGTTAGGGAACAACCAATTGGTCTAAAGTGTCAACTTTGTACTTCTTTTGACTTATTGTAAAACGATATAATTTCGGGTAATTTTTTGTCACCCACAGCAATTGTTTACTTAGTGTGTCCTTTTTGTACGTCCTGTACATAGAAGTTGTCGTTAAACCCACTTTTCTCATATATCTCTTATGGGTGTCATTCTTCATTACAATCGTTACGTTCTTGGCGAGTGCTTTTGTCACTGACAGACCGAAAAATTTGTCTGCCTTTTGTGTAACTCTACAGATTATAAAGAGATTATCCATTCGACTTATAAACACCATGCAATATTGAAATACCAAAATATGCCTGAATATCACCAACGCTGATCCATGCACTGCCATAAACTCGCAAACCTTCAGCATTAGTTTTGTCATTTATCATCTCTAACATTGCTCTTCATTTGAATTTTGTATTGCTGACACACGACTTCAAGCATAGCGAGTTATACCAACTTTAGTTGAACTTATATAAGCGGCTCTTACTTTCCCGTTAAATTCAGGAGGCCTATTGATCTATAAAATTGTTTTGCCTCTAAAAGCAGTTCGAAACTTTCAACCCAGTGGGGTAATTTTATGGCATTTTCTGTATGTGTTGCGTTGAATTTCCATACAATCGTACATGGGTGAAATTTCACCCGAACGTCGCCCACGTAACTTTTTTTGTAATCACCGTGTTAATGAAATAAACAATATGTTGTAGATAATTTCTAAAACTTATATTGGTTTGTTACAAATACAAGAAACCTTAATCACTTTGATAAATATGTATATAGGAAAGTTATAGCATCCCAAAGTTGAAAATGGGTGAAAAATCACCCGAACGACGGATTAGGGTTAAATGCGATGTTAAATACCGGTGGAAATAGGCTATTAGCAAAGAATATGAAGTGTATAGAAGGCGCATCTGAGCTCAAAAATTCAAATTTTTGTTTGCGAGCTTCATAGAGCGGGGGGAAGCCACAAACGGGAAAGAGTGGTGCCAGCAGGAGAGCAAGCGCTTCAGTTTACGCTCATTGACTGTGCGAACTGAAGCACGCGCTACAACAAACACACATGAAGTGAAAGTACCGCTTCTCCTGTGTACTTTGAGGCGTTGGTGGTTGTTTTGGTCACTCAATAATTTTTTGTGCAAATTTCTCACAGCAACACCAGCCAACGCAATGATCGTCGTTTCAACGACGCCATTGTTTGTTGTTGTTGTTGTAGTTTTTATGTATACACAGCTCGAGAAAAATGTAAACAGCTCTTCTTTTGTTGTTTTTTTTATTGTTTATGTTTTGCATCATTTGGAACTTCCTTTTTTTAATTTACTGTCACAGCATTCATCAGGAAATCTGAAGGAGCAAATAGGTAGCAAATGTCTGTAACCGACTGATAATTTTTATGGAAAATGTTTCACTTAGCGCAGTGAAAAGGTTATCATTTCTTAGTTTTTGGAAACATATGCCACAATTATTATCTATGTTAATTTTTACTCGATTGTCGAAGTTTTTATCTACAAAATAATTTGTTGTAATAATTGTTGTAATTACTGCTGAAATAAAATAATAAAAATACAGTTTCGTCTGTCTCACCATGTAGTAGGTTTTGATTCATGGAATCCTGTGTATCTTCGAAATGACCGAGTACTACTTGAATTGTGTTCCAAAATCGCAAAAGTATTTTCTAATTTATCTTGGTTAAAAAACTTGTTTGTTATAAAACATTTATGTGGGTTATTGCTTAATTTTATCAGTGATTAAAAAACAGATTTTAGTTCTAAAAATACAACTTGAATCATCCATACATTTAACATCTTTCAAATAATTAAAAAAATCTTTATAAATTTGTACGACTCATTATTTAATTGTAAAGCCGATCTAAAGCAATTATCCGATTGCCCTGTTCATGCAATCAAATATTAGGTCTACTTTTTTGATAAATTCTTCAGGAACTTTGTTTGTAGCGACCACATAAGTCGTCACGCCAACCATATTTTATTTTCTTTTCTATGATTTTGCGCACACTACTGTCTGCAATAAGTTCAGGAGCAATATGCGACGCCGTTCAGGCTTGTAGAAGAAGAACAAAAGCCAGCCAGAAATCAGAAATCGTTTTACAATTTCAGCTTTTCGCCAGCGCAACAACAACAACAACAGCGTTCGTCTTCACCTTGCAATCATTTCACGCCACAACCAGCGATTCAATCCCTGCCACAACAATGTGCTAACGCACACTCGCTGCTGTGAGCGCAACCAAAGAGCGCAACACATAAAACTACGTTCTCGCTTGTAAAGCAACGCTCTCACCACATACGTGATCTGTGCGAGCAGAGCGCGGGTTCCAATGTTAGAACCCGCCATACAAAATTTTTGCTTGTATGACATGCGCATTCTGTATGTTTATTTTCTTTGCTATTAGTCGGATGGTTGATTTACGAGATATGTGCTCATAACTGAAATAAGATGAAAAAAACGTGTTTTTCGAAGATTTTTCGAAAACGCTTCTTAAGAAAATTTTTTGATTTTCAGTTTCGTGTTCAGCAGCCGAAGATTAGTCTAAAAAATACTTTTGTTTTTAGGAGCACGCGATGAACCCATTTTTTGTCCAGTAGTGTAATCACCGCTGATGGGAAAGCTCATCAGCACTGATGACTAAATGCATCACCGCTGATGTAAATTAAATAATTATAAAATAAATATTATTTTTTCATTACTTGTATTTATTGCATTAATTCATTTGCAAAGTAAAAAATCATTATTATTAAAAAAAATTAATTAAAAATTACATACAGCAATAACAAAAAGCAATAGAACTAACAAAAAATTGTAAAATAAATAGCAAATAATACAAATAACTAGCTGGGCCCCGCGGCTTTGCACGCAAGCTCTCCTGTTTCCCCATATACGAATTCTTATCCATTGTTGAGCCCATCAGATTTTGATTAAAAAAAAGAACATGTGTCTAACTATCTTTGATTTCGGGTGTTTTCAAAATTTTGAAGTCAGAAGGCCCATTCAATTATGTGTTTTCGTATTTACTCCAAGCAAATGCCTAGCCCTTGGTATACCAGATTTCGATTCTTCGAGTTTCGGTTTTCAAAAAATTAAAAGCACCTTGTTATTATTTCCCGACTGAAGTGCTTTTGATAAGTTTACAGTCAGAACTCCCAATAAATCTTGTTTCTCCATACAAATTGTTAACCCATTGATGACCGCGTTAGATTTTGACTTTCAAAAAAGTGAAACATTATTTCTCGCTAAGAGTACTTTCACTAAGTTTGAAGTCAATGTGCCCATTAATTCATATTTTTCACAGTTACTCCATACAAATTTTTAACCCGTCGCTGACCCCGACCGATTTTAATATTCGGTAAAATGAAAAGCACGTATCGAGTTATTTAACATTTAAAGTACTTTCACCAAGTTTGAAGTTAAAACACTCAAAAAAGTTGTTTCTCCATACATACTTTTAACCTGTTTTTGATTCAGTTAGATTTCGATTTTAAAAATAATAAGAAACACGTGCCTAACTTTATTTATTTCAATTATTTTTACAATTGTTTAAGTCAATAGGCCCATCGGTTCGTTTCGGAGTTCGTTTCGATAATAAATCAATCAATCCATCAACCAGTAAGTCAGTCAGGATAAACAATCTATGTATAAAAAAATGGAGACGGTACCACGCCCCCTTGTCCAATGCGCACAACTTTCGTCTAGTCGAGTTGTGCTACCAAGTGGACAGTTTGTACCAACTTTCATTGATTTGCGACTTACAGTTCTGCTGAAATGTTGGGCCATAAAAAATATGCCACACCCCTTTTCAAACGCCCATCAAAGCTCATTAGTAGAATGACACATCTATGAGACGACGGTACACCAACTTTCAATGCTGTGCAGCCAACGATTCCGAGGAGATTCCTTATTAAACAGTTGAGTTGTATGGGCGGTGCCACGCCTCTTGTCCAGAATCTACCTTATTCCCCCTGCCGAAGGACACGACTAAATCATAACTTGATACCGAGTATCATTGATGTGAATGCTATAATTCCAAAGTTACACCCGAATTTATAAAGTGCCACGCCCCTTGTCCAACGCCCATACAATACAACCTGTGAAATAATACGTCTACGCCATGACGTTGTACAAAATTTCAATGCTGAACGACTTATAATTCCGAAGCTATTCCACATTAAAGAATGTAGTTGTATGGGCAGTGCCACGCCCCCTTGTCAAAAACCCACCCTATTCCCCCTGTCGGAGGACACTACTAATAATAAGTTTGTACCGAGTGTCATTTAAGTGAACGCTATAGTTTCAAAGTTTCACCATTTAAAAAGTGCCACGCCCTTTTTCCAATGCCCATTAAATTTTACCGGTGGAATGACACGTCTACGCCATGACGCTGTACCGAATTTCAATACTGTGTAACTTATGATTCCGAAGATATTCAATGTTAAAGAATTTAGTTGTATTGGCAGTGCCACGCCCCCTTGTCCAAAATACACCCTATTCCCCCTGCCGAAGGACATGACCAAACCGTAAGTTTGTACCGAGTGTCATTGATGTGAACACTCTAGTTCCAAAGTTACACCAGATTTTAAAAAGTGCCACGCCCCTTTTCCAACGCCCAGTAAATTTTACCGGTCGAACGACACGTCTACGCCATGACACTGTATCAAGTTTCAATGCTGTCCGACTTATCATTTCGAAGATATTCCATATTTACAAATTGAGTTGTATGGGCGGTGCCACGCCCCCTTGTTCAAAACCCACCCCATTTCCCCTGTTGAAGGACACGACCAAATGGTAACTTTGTACTGAGTGTCATTGATGTGACTGCTATAGTTAAAAAGTAACACCGGAATTAAAACAGTGCCACGCCTCTTGTCCAACGCCCATTAAATTTTAGCAATAGGAACACACTTCTATGAGATGACGGTACACCAACTATCAATGCTATCCGACTTATAATTCCGAAGATTTGCTATGTTAAACAGTTAAATTGTATGGGCGGTGCCACGCCCCCTTGTCCAAAATCCATCCTATTTCCCTCATCGAGGGACCCGACCGAATCGTAAGTTTGTACCGAATGTCATTGATGTGGCTGCTATAGTTCAAAAGTAACACCGAAATTTAAAAAGTGCCACGCCCTTTGTCCAACGCCCATTACATTTTACCGGTGGAATGACACATTTACGCCATGACACTGTACTAAATTTCAATGCTGTCCGACTTATAATTCCGAAGATATACCATATAAAAAATTTTAGTTGTATGGGAGGTGCCACGCCCACCTGCCGTACAAACATGTAATATCGCTATAAGCGGTGGTTTATAGCGATATTACATGTTGACATTGACATTGACATCTTCTATCACACACAAACAAAATTTTCCCGAAAGAATGAGCCGTTTTCGCAAACACTGGCACGTTACAGATGATTAAGTTTTTTTATATATAAGATAAAACATATCTGCGGTCAAGGCGTCAAGGCGCAAGAGGTGTTATTTTGGTATTCAAAGAAAAATGCATTTTTTGAGATAAATGATCGGATGTTTATTTCATAATAAAGAGGAAGGCATGCCGTTAATAATGAAAAACAACATCGGCCAAATGGCCACCACGACCACGCTTACAGGACCATATCCTTTTCATGAAATTTTCCATAACCAAATCGCAAAGTGGCTGCCCTATTTCCTCGATAGCCTCACGAATTCTATCTTTGAGGGCTTGAATCGACGCTGGGCTGTTGGCGTACACCTTATCTTTCACGTGGCCCCAAAGGAAGAAGGCGCAAGGTGTTAAATCACAAGATCTCGGTGGCCAATTGTGATCACCTCTTCCAGAGATAACACCCAGAGGACCCAATCAGCAAAGACACGACGTTGTTGATGATCGGTCGGCTTGAGTTCTTGTGTTAACTGAATTTTTTAAAACTTAAGACCCAAGTGCAAAATACGGTGTAATAACGTTGTTGGAATGCCCTATTCCAAATAACGACGAGGAATCGACAAACCTGGGTTTTCTTCAACACTTTGGGCTACAGCAGCAATATTCTCAGTTGTTCTTGAGCGACGTGCACAGGTTTTATTCTTTACATCACTAACTTGTCCCAACAGCTCGAATTTTTCCACCAATTTCTGTATTGCGGTCCGACAAGGTGCTTCACGACGACCCAAAAATGCTTTAGTTTTACGAACTGTGACTGCAAGATTTTCACCATTTTTGTAGTGAATTTTAATAACTTCAATGCGTTGTCGAAGCGTGTATCGTTCCATTTTTAGTAATGGCGTAGTTTCTACTTGTCAAATGTCAAAGAATAAAAGCTTAAAAAGTGACAGCTCCCGAAATACCGGGTGATTCAAACTAACACCTCTTGTTGGAAAACCCTATCTATACTATTATATTGTTACGAATGCTAGTTCTAGTGGGCTAGTACGTATCACTGGATTGTGCAATTTGAAAATGAAACAACTTTGTTTATTCGAACGCAGCCAATTAAAAACCAACAGTCACTTTATTATTCACAGTTTACACTTTACTGTTCGTACACTTAAGTATTTGCTGAATTACTCCGTGTGGCAACTTCACTTGTCAAAAACCAGACTGACTCGCTGCGCCGCATCCGGCTTCCTTTTATACCCGTCCGGCCATCGCGCAGATCGTTCTCGCACTTTCCCGAGTGGACTAAAGGCTTCCCTGATGATCGCAACCATCGTTGCCAGATTGGACTAAAAGTTTCCATTATCGCGGTCATCATTGCCAGGTTGAATTATGGCACGGCGCGTAGCGACAGGGTTGCTTTGCACAGCGACAGACTGTCTTATCGTTACACTGCCCACCACTTAGACTTGTTCGTCCCGAACAAGTGCCGAGGCTCCGCTGTGATGAGGCGCCAGACGCTCCAAATGGACTACCTTCAGCTTAGTGCCTCTATTGCTGCAACGTTGAATCCGGTATACCACGTCGTTAATCCTAGTCACGACTTCGTACGGTCCTTCCCATGACGCTTGAAGTTTCGGAGACAAACCTTTCCTCCGCTGCGGGTTATAGAGCATTACCAAATTGCCTTCTTGGAACCCTGCTGAGTTGGCCCGTAGATCGTACCTGGCTTTCGCCTTATCGCTGACCAGTTTGGTGTGGCCCCTTATAAACCGGTGGATTTCCTCCAGTTCCGCCCGCTTATTGGCCACGTATTCCGTCTTAGCGCCTCCCGTCATGCTGACTACCCCGAACTTCAAGTCAGCGGGTAACCGCAACTCTGTGCCGAACACTGCTCGGGCTGGAGTGAGTGATGTCGTGTCGTGCGGGGTAGGTCAGCCCCAGGAACAGGGGGATATGCGTGTCCCAATCCTTTTGATTCCTGCCTACCACTTTCCGCAGGTATTCCTCCAGTGTCCGGTTAAAGCGTTCCACCATGCCGTCGGACTGTGGGTGCAAAGGAGTGGTACGCGTTTTCTTTATCCCCAGTAGCCCACACACTTCCTTGAATACCGCAGACTCGAAATTCTGGCCTTGATCTGAGTACAACTCCAACGGAACTCCGAACCGGGCTAGCCAGTTGTTTACCAGCTTTTCCGAGATCGTAGTGGCCTCCTGGTTAGGAATAGGGTACACTTCGGGCCATTTGCTGAAGTAATCCATTACAACCAGCACATATTTGTTGCCTTGTGTGCTAGTTGGGAATGGGCCGGCGACGTCCATAGCAATCCGCTCGAAGGGCGCTCCCACGTTGTACTGCTGCATGCGGCCTCGAGATTTTCTTGTCGGCCCTTTCGCGGCTGAACATCGGTCGCAGCTCTTAATCCACTCGGCTACAAACTCCTGACATCCTACCCAATAGAATCGTCTTTTTATTTTGGCGACGGTTTTGGTGATGCCCAGGTGCCCTCCACTGGAGTCGTTATGGTATGCCTCGATGACCTCGTTGATTCTGCTTTTCGGCACTACCATTAGGGGGTTGCTGGTACGACCATCCGCGCTCTCCCATTCGCGGTACAGGCAGCCTTCCTTCAGCCGCAGACTTTTCCACTGTGCCCAGTAAGCCTTAGCGATCGGGCTTCCACCGGCCATCTCCTGCCAGTCTGGACGTGCGCCTAGCTCCTTGCCTTCGACGATTTTTGCAAGATCCGCATCCTCACGCTGGTCTTTTCGTAGCCTCTCCGCCGACCACTCTTCCTCTGGCATAACGCTTACCAACCGGGCATCCACTATCTGTTCTTTGCTTTCGGCTCGCGAGCACTGCCTGCATTCGACTTTGCACGGACGGCGTGACAAGGCATCGGCATTTTCATGGCTACTGCCCTTGCGATGCTCTATCGTGTAGTCGTAGCTCTGCAGTCGCTCGATCCACCGCGCCAATTGCCCTTCAGGATCTTTAAAGTTCAGGAGCCATCTCAATGCCGCATGATCTGTGCGCAGGCGAAACCTTTGTCCATACAGATATTTGTGGAAGTGTTTTACGCAGTCAAATACCGCCAGCAGTTATCTCCGTGTCACACAGTAGTTGCGTTTCGGTTTCGATAGAACCCTACTGTAGTACGCTATCACTTGTTCCTGGCCGTCTATTATCTGTGATAGCACACCGCCAATACTATTCCCGCTTGCATCTGTATCCAGCACAAACATCTCCCCAGGCACGGGGAAGGCCAGAATTGGAGCACTGCACAGTTTTTCCTTCAGACGTGCAAAAGCCTGTTCCTGCTCCTCGTTCCACTCGAAAGCTTGGCTCTTTTTCGTCAGTTTGTGCAAGCTGCTGGCTATGTTCGCGAATCCCGGAACAAATCTTCGGTAGTATGTGCACAGGCCCAGGAAACTGCAGAGTTCGTGAAGAGTGCGTGGTCGGGGCCACTCCTTCACCGCCGTGATTTTGCCTTCATCCGTATGTACTCCGCGGGCAGAAACCGTATGACCCAGATACTTGACCTCCTTTTGGAACAGCGAGCACTTCTTTGGGTTGAGTTTAAGCCCGGCTTCTCGTATCCGCTCGAATACCTCCTTTAGCTTTCCCAGGTGGTCGTCGAAGTTTTTACCCATCACGATTATGTCGTCGAGATACACCAGACACGTCCGCCAATGCAACCCTTTCAGCACGCGTTCCATTAGCCGCTCGAATGTTGCTGGTGTGTTGCAGAGTCAAAACGGCGTGACGGTGAACTGCCACAAACCGTCGCCAACACTGAAAACCGTTTTCTCCTTGTCCTTGTCTGCAAGCTCTACCTGCCAATAGCCGCTGCGTAAGTCGAGCGTGGAGAACCACTGCGTGCCTGACAGTGTGTCCAGGGTGTCATCGATCCTAGGTAGTGGATAACTGTCCTTCTTGGTCACATCATTGAGCTTCCGATAGTCCACACAAAACCGGGTACTGCCATCCTTTTTCTTGACTAGCACGACAGGCGAGCACCAGGGGCCCGAAGAAGGCTCTATGACCTTTTCTTTCCGCATGTTTTCGATCAAATTTGTGACCTCTTCCCTCTTGGCCAGAGGAACTCGTCTTGGCGGTTGGCGAATCGGCTTTGCACTTCCGGTGTCGATGTTGTGCTTCACTATGGCTGTTCTTCCGCCTGCTTCTGCAGCAAATTTTGACCCATAGTGCTGCAGGAGTGACCTCGCCTTCTGTTTCTGCTTGGCCGTCAACTCGCTGCTCCACTGGTTCTCCTGCGGTATGGCGTCCATGTTAAAACCGCTCTTCTTATTACCTCCAGGCGGGCTACTCTCGCAATTGACCACTGCTACAGCTGCCTTACACTCGCCAATTACCTCATCTTTCCCGACATATCTGGGTGCATTCAGGGGGTTCAGTATCCTGACTGGTATTCTGCCATTTTTAGGTTCCACTAATGTTCGTCCGATGATGATGTTGTCGTGTCCTTGTTTCGGTGCTTCTACAACCCACAGCCGACTCGTCCCATCGTCCTTGTCCACCTTTGCCCACACAATCGCCTCAGAATTCGCTGGTATCCTCCTGTGTTGACACGATACAACCTTCCTTACCGCCACGCTTCGCTCATAGCCGGTGTGCAGCGGGAATTCAACGTTGGCATATCTCAGCACATTTTCCTTCAGGTCCAGCGTAAAACCGTGCCTAATCATGAAATCCACGCCGATAATCACGTCGTCCATTATATCCGCGACGATGAACTCATGTTCCAGGCTGCTGGTGCCGATAGCAATCGGTTTTGTAACTTTCCCTCTTACCGGCGCGCGCTCGCCAGTCGCAGTCCGCAGCTGTATGCCATGCAGCGGTTCCCAGTTCTTCAGCAGCTTCCTTTTTATGATCGAATATGACGTTCCAGTATCCAGTGTCAACACGAACAACTTTCCATCTAGCCTTCCTTCAATTGTCAAGCTGCTGGGCTGTCGTTTCAGCTGTGAGACAAGGACGGTGGGGCAGCGGGTTGTGGGGATCAGCTCACGCCCCTTTGGGCTGACCCGTTTTAGTTTAGCGACTCGCCATCCTCAGCCCTGCGCTTGTTGGCTGGGCCTCGATTGTCAGTATTCCTCGCTTCAGGCGATTGCGATCGGGAACGTTAACGCCCCTTCCGTTGGCGGCAGTCTCGTGACATGTGGCCCTGCTTCCCACATACCCAGCAAACAACTTTAGAGGAGACCACCCGTGGCCTGTCCGGTATCTCAGAGCTTATGGCCTGGATCGGAATGTCGTTGTCCGCCTGAATCTGGCGTATCCTTGCAGGTGCATACCGAGTGCTCCCAATCCATGCCGCTTCATATGTCATCGCGCTGGTCACCGTCTCCTTAAATGTCGGCTTGCCCATCATCAATGCACTGCGACGTGTTTCTGGATCATGAAGACCTTCAATAAACGACTCAATCTTCATCCTCTCGAGATCATCAGCACCAAATTTTGGGTAGCACAACTGTACGAGCCGCTCAATGTCTGCTGCGTATGTCTGCAGCGCCGCGTTGGCTCTTTGCTTGCGGTTCTTCAGCTCACAGTAATATACCGCATGGTTGTGCTCGTCGCTATACTTCGCTGCCAACGCTCTCATGATGGCACCGTAATCACTTCTTGAACATTCTGGAATTGATTTGATCACCTCGGCCGCAGGACCTTTCAGCGCCAGTGCCAACCTCCGACCTTTTCTGGTATCTGTCCACTGATTTTCCAAAGCAGCCAAGTCGAATTGCAATTTAAATGTATCGAACGGCGCAGCACCATCATAAGTAGGCACTTCTGTTCTGGCAGCAAAACCGTCCTGAACCGGTGGCAAACACTCTCGTGGCTGTGCCTCTCGAAGCCGTTCGTCTATCTCTCTGTGCATCGAATCTTCCAGACTGTCAACTCGTTTGTTCAAGGACGCATCCAGGTTATCAACTCGTCTGTTCAGGGATTCACCCATTTCGTCAAATCGTTTGTCCCAATTGTCCATTCGCGTCTCGAGATGCTCAACTTTCACGTTCAGCCTACTGGAAATTTCTTCCACCTTCTGCTCTATGCGCGCAGAATTTTCCGCCATTTCTCGATTTGCAGTCTCGACTTTTGCCGAAATTTCGAGATTCGTAGTTTCCAGCCTCGCTGCCATTTCTCGATTCGCTGTTTCCATTTGCGCCGACATGCCTTTGAGTGCAGCCATTAGTTGGTTCATGTCCAACGCTTGTATTGGCACAGCCGCTGCAGCTGTACTCTGTAGCGAAGAAGCACCAGCAGGCGACTCCTCCACCTTGGCCGACGCCTCTAGTTCTTGCGTTCCGAACTCGTGCACAGTCCAATCGACGCCTCGTGCCTCACATGCTTCTCGCAAGCGCAACTGCAATTCCACCTTTCCGCCAGCAGTCGGCAAATTCCAGGCAGCCAGCTCCTTGTTCAGCTGGTCCACCTTCAGCAGCTCGAGTTTAACCAAGTCCGTGCTTTTATAATTTTATTTATTTTCAATTTTCCACAATCCCACTTCTGACACCAAATGTTACGAATGCTAGTTCTAGTGGGCTAGTACGTATCACTGGATTATGATATATTTGTCACAGCAATACCGGTGTCAAACGATTTAGCTATTCGATAGGGGGAATGGGTTTTTGACAAGGGGGCGTGACACCCCCCATACAACTTAAATTTTCAATATGAAATATCTATATATATAAAAATGAATCGTGGTCCATTCGGCTGCTTAAAACTCCTTCGGCGGGTTTGTTCGAAATTGTTACGTGAAGGTTTATGAAAAAAGAAAAGTCGGGAAAACGGGGCGTGGCGTTACCAGAATACATTTTTAGACAATAACTTTGGAACCATAAGTCACACATCAATTAAATTTAGTTTACACTTACTATTTAATCATGTCCTTCGACCGAGGGAATGGGGTGGATATTGGACAAGGGGTTGTGGCACCGCCCATACAACTGAAATCTTTTTAGTGGAATAGCTTCGAAATTGTAAGTCGCACAGTATTGACCGTCGTTTCATAGATGTGTCATTCTACTGTTAAAATTTGATGGGCGTTGAATAAGGGTCGTGGCACATTTTTTATGCAGCAGAACTGTAAGTCCTACATCAATGAAACTTGGTATGAACCTGCCAGTTAATCATATCTTTCGGCAGAGGGAATTGGGCGGGTATTTAACAAGAGGGCGTGGCACCGCCCATACAATTCATTTATTTTATATGAATTATAGTGAATCGTCGCCCAATAGATGTGTTATTCTACTGTTAGAATTTTATGGGCGTTTGACAAGGGGCGTGGCACATTTGTTTGACCCAAACTATTCGCATAATTGTGTAACTGTTACTCGCACATCAATGAAACTTAGTATGAATTTACCATTTATTCATATCTTTCCACAGAGGGAATGGGGCGGGTATTTACCAAGGGGGCGTGGCACCGCACATACAACTTAAATCTTTTATATGGAATAGCTTCGGAATCGTAAGCCTCACAGTATTGAAATTGAATATGCCATGGTCCCATAGAAGTGTCATTCTACTGTTAAAATTTTATGGGCGTTGAACAAGGGGCGTGGCAAATCTTTTATGCAGCAGAACTGTAAGTCGTACATCAATGAAACTTTGTATGAACCTACCATTGAATCATATCTTTCAATAGAGGGAATGGGGTTGGTATTGAACAAGGGGGTGTGGCATCGCCCATACAACTGAAATCTTTTTAATGGGATAGCTTCGGAGTTGTTCATAGATGTGTCATTCTACTAATGAGATTTGATCGGCGTTGGTCAAAGGGCGTGGCACATTTTTTATGATCCAACAGTTATGCAGTACACACTAGGGATCGCAATTTTTTGCCATTTTGCGATCCCGGGATTTTCGGGATTGAAAAGTCAAATCCCGGGATCCCGGGATTTAATCCCGGGATTCAAATAACAAATTTTTTAAATAAAACAATTTTACCAAATTGCATAAATACTTGTTTATAATATATTTACCATAAAAATGGACACAGTTTAATCACATTTGGGGTAGTTTTAAGATTTTTTATCTTGAATTTAATCACATTGTAAGGCGGAAAGGGAGGCAGTCGGTGTTGAGTCGTCGAAGTGGTTGGTTGTGCGCGGCACATCACCAAAATCCAGTTGTCATTTACAATCAGTTGTCAATTACATTCAAAATTGTCAGTTTAAATTTAAATCAAATAAATAAACATAGTCATCCTTGACAACATTTTGTTTAACTTAAAAGTTTTTCATTTGACACTTAACTTCAGTTTGATAACATTTTGTTTTATCCAAAAATGACACTTAAACATAACTTATTGCTTTGCATCAAATGTATCATAAAGTACCTACATATATACGCATATTTGATAAAATAAAATAAAATAGTTAATTTGTTAGTACTTTTAGTTTTACTTCGATTATTTCGATAAAAAAGTTAAGCGTTGTGATTAACTAAAAACTGAGATCTTAAAAATACTAAGGCATTAAATGTTTTGCCCTCTAATCTAGAGCGAAATTTATTGCAAATAAACCCTGCTGAGAGAAAACATCTTTCAGATTCAACACTTGCTGGTTGAATGCTTAGTAAATAATTATAAGCCTTTTGCAAAAGACGCCCTCTATCCCCTCCCTCCACCTTCAGATAAGGAATTGGGTTTTTGTGCTTTTAAATTTATTTCATTTGAACTTTGAAGCATCTTTTGCAATCCCGAAAATCCCGGGATTAAAAGATTTGAATCCCGGGATTTTCGGGACTGGAAAAAGTCCGGGATCCCGGGATCCCGGGATTGCGATGCCTAGTACACACACATCAGTGAAACTTGGTACGAACTTTCCACTTAGTAGCACAATTCGACTAGAAGAAAGTTGTGAGCATTGGACAAGAGGGCGTGGTACCGCCTCCATTTTTATATACATAGATTGTTTGCCCCAACTGATTGATTCATTCATTCATCATCGCTCAGCCCAAGCCGCTGAAGATACAAACATGAAATTTGAACTGTAGATACATCTTGAAAAATGAACCTCCGCTAAGACGGGATTTTTCGAAATTCGGGGTGTAAAGGGGCAAAACATGTTTTGAGGTGTTGTATGTTATTTAAGAGATTTAGTGATTTCGAACTTCCTGAAAATACTCTAAACCAAAAATAATTCGACACGTGTTTTATAATTTTTTGAAAATAAAAATTTAACCCATTATTGGGTTAAGATTTGTTTAAGGGTAGACTCGAAAAAAACATGAACCGATAGGCCTATTGACTTCAAAAATTGTAAAAATACTTGAAATAAAAAAAAAATTTACACGCCACGGAACCACCAAGGTTGACCACGCCCACCTTTTACGCCCTCCTACAATGCCCATTATGATGACAGAAATTAACTGTGCTATATTTGTGCAAAACTATATGGATATAAAAAAAAATTGTGCGAGTCATTGCAGCAAATATCTTTATGTTGTATATAAAAATTAATGTATGTTTGTTTGTTTTTCCCACGACACTAAAACTCAAAAACTATACAGCCGATTAGCTGAATTTTTCATGGAATGTTCGTATTCACTAAGTCTCGGTAAACCACATAGTGCGAATACGACCCGATAGGTAGGCGTGGCACCTCCCATACAACTTAAATTTTCAATATGGAATATCTTCGTAATGAGAAGTCGGACAGCGTTAAAATTTGGTGCGAGCCATCGTTTAGATGTGCCGTGTCACTGATAAAATTTAATGGGCGTTGGACAAGGGGCGTGGCACTTTTTAAGCGACCCTATTGTTTTGAATAACTTTGGAGCTGCAAATCACACAACAAAGATATTTGGCACATTTTTACGATTTAGACGTGCCCTTCAACAGGGAGAGTAGGGTGGGTATTGGACGAGGGGCATGGCACCGCCCATAGAACCCAAACTTGTAATGTGGAATATCTTCGGAACAATAAGTTGGAAAGCTTTAGAGTTTTGTATACCATCGTGCCATATATGTGTCATTCTACTGGCAAAATTTTATGGGCGTTGAACAAGGGGCGCGGCATATTTTTTGTAACTGAAATTTTTCGCGTAACTTTGGAATTGAAAGTCGCATATCAATGAAACCGGGTCACACCCTTCGACTGGAGGAATGGATTGGGCATTACATAAAAGAGGCGTGGCATCACCCATAGAGTGTACTATGAAAAAACTTGATTTGTGGGACCCATTGCCTTCAAGCATGCGTGCAAAGCCGCAGGGCCTTACTAGTATTGTATATAAGTTTAACACGTTTATTAACTTGTTTAATTTATTTAATTTTGTTAATACAGTGGACGTCCAGTATAACGAACTTTCCATTTACCGAATTTTCGATTTAACGTACGACCAAATTTTTCCATTGATGGTTCTTTATAACGAACGAAAGTGAAATTTGCTATTCGATATAACAAATATTTATGCTGTTTTTCACCCTTCGAATTGTTTATATTTGAGCATTCACATTCTTTACAATAACAATGAATGTTTGGTTTCGTCAAATGAACGGCACCTAAATTTTTTTTTGCTTTTGTTACGTTAAAAATTTCACATTCACGTCAAGTTACCAACATTTTCAAATTCTATTTGTATGCATTGCTGATCATTTTCATAGGATTACTTGCGGTAAAGAGACAATCGAAGACTTTTTCACTGTACACACATAGCCATATTTGTATTTTGAAAATGCTGGAATAAAACAAGATATTTTGTTTAACCTTCCGTCTGTCTTTTGCTCCAAATTGCGTTCGCTGTCTTTTGGGGTTAGAATGACCCCAACACGGTTTATATAATTTACTAACAAAACATGAAGAAATTTTACACACAAATGACAAAAAAAGGGGAAAGCCCCGAAAAGTGTTTTCTCGATTTGTTATTGGGTTGTAAGCGCCATTAATATTAAATAACACAAGTACACGAGTGCACCGAGTGCACGAGAATCTGCCAAAATGGGTCTGGTGGTAAATGAGGGCAAGACGAAGTATATGCTGTCTACACGCAGGGACTCGCAGCGGCTAGGGTCTCACGTCGAGGCCGCCAGGTATGCTTTTGAAGTTGTCAAGGAATTCGTCTACCTTGGCACCGCCATCAACAGCAGCAATGATGTCAGTCTGAAGATAAAGCGAAGGATAACTCTTGCCAACAGGTGCTACTACGGTCTCGGTAGGCAATTGAGAAGTAGAGACCTCTCTCGACCGACAAAACTTTCACTCTATAGGACGCTTATCTTGCCCGTGCTCCTCTATGGCGCTGAAGCATGGACAATGACACGAAACGACATAGCGGCCCTTGGAGTGTTCGAGAGGATGGTGCTTCGCAAAATCTTCGGCCCTGTTCGGGTTGGTGACGACTATCGCATACGAACCAATAACGAGCTGTATGAGCTGTATAAGGACATGGACGTAGCGCAGCGAATTAACATCCAGCGGCTACGCTGGCTCGGTCATGTCTGCCGCATGGACGACGAAGCTCCGGCGAAAAAGGCATTCGATGCGATGGTTGGAGGTCGACGGCGAAGAGGGAGGCCGTGTCTCCGGTGGAAGGACCAAGTGGAAGAGGCCCTGGTATCTCTTGGTGTGACCAACTGGAGAAGGCGCGCGCGAAGCAGAGGCGCCTGGAGAGAAGTTTTGCGGCAGGCCGTAACCCGCTAACGGGTTGTTATGGCCAGTTAAGTAAGTAAGTAAGTAAGTAAACGAGTGCACAAAACCTGTTCTATTTATCCTTTTATTTCTTCACCTTTGTATTTATTTTCACGAATAATGGATCCACCACGTTCACTAACGATGATATTTAACGATGATATTTATTGCCCATTATTTCATTGGTATGACCAAATCTAGTTAACATTAAGTACATTAATGATTTCCTAGTACATAAAATATTTATCTAGGAGTGTTTACATTCATGCAGTGAAATACAACATTATGTTTGTTTATTTGAGATCTGTTACATTGTAGTATTTCTCTAAAAAGGGCATGTAAAAAAGGGAATCACATTTGCATTTTGTTTATATTAGCTTATTCTGACTTAAACTATCACTAAGAGGTGAACCAGAAAAAATTTAGAATTTTTACGCATCCAGCATTCGAAAATGCCAAGAGTTAGGAGGCTGGTATTTGGGAGGGAAAGTATCTATTAATATTGCAGTTGCTATATTACTCAATTGCATCTTGGATCTACTTTAGTCAACATTTCCAGCCCGCAAAAGCGCTGCCGCAAATTAGTACTGGACATTTGCTTGACTGATAAGACGAAGTCTAGACTAAGCATTGCAAGGGAAAGCAAAGCGAGCGTAGTGACGGTTTATAATGTTATAAACAACTACAACGTGGGAAACTCCATCTACAGAGCCGAAGAATCACGCAGAAAAAAGAGTCCAATAACCCAGAAGGGCTGAAGAGGCTTGTTAGCACATATCGGAATAAACCCACGAGGGCGATTTGAGATGTTGCAGCTGCATCAGGCACATCGCATTCAACTGAGATGCTATAGAAGCGAAGTCAAGGGTTAAGTACCTACGAACAGCAGAAAGTGCCTGACCGGTCGGAAGCAAAAGAAAAAGTGAAGTGAAATACACCAAATTTCCAAAACGCTTCATGGATTGGCAAGCTATTTGCACCTGTGGTCTACGGAGCAAGGCGTTCATTACGACAGGAACAATAAACTCTAGAATTTATATAAAAGAATGTATGCAAAAACGCCTTCTACCATTTAGTGAATAGCACAAAGGAACAGTTTTGATTTTGCCAGACCTAGCGACAATCCACTACTCCAGGTCAACTATGGAATGGTATGAAGGAAATTGTGTCACGGTGGTCCCAAAAGAGGCAAATCGTCCCAACTGCCTGGAACTTCGGCCTATTGAAAGATATTGGGCTGTAATGAAGCAAACTCTAAGAAAAATAAAGAAAGTTTGCAAAAATGATGTAAAGTTCCGAAATCGATGGAAGCAAGCCTATGCAATAGTCATCGAAAGTACTGTCCAGTCTCTAACTAAGACCGCTAAGAAAAATATAAAAAAAATGTTGCAACTACTAATTATATTTCATGAAATTTTTTTGTAAATTCGAGTTTAAGAAATGTGTAATAAACTGCAGTTTATTTCAGTAAAATCAGACTATTACTTTTTTTTAATGTATCCTTAAAAATTCTAAATTTTTTCTGGTTCACCTCTTATATACACTATACACTTTGTACACATGGAGGAGTACACATCAAAATTGATGAGTACAGTAAATTGGATCATTGATATTAAATGTGCGGAATCGCCTGTGGTAGAACAAAAGCTTTTCCTCTCGGAAGACCTGATTGTTTCTTAACAAAATTCTCAGATGGATAGGTGATAGGAATTTATCTTGAAATGGGAAGAGTATATTTGGTTCCTTTAGTAGGTATTTTTTGACTAAATTATTGTCCAGTCTTCCTAAATTATCTAGGAATCTTACCGCTGCCTTTACTAAGTGACAGTCGATTCTTTCCGTTTTGCATTTTTTATAAAGGCTGTAGTTTGATATGCATTTGTATGTGCCCTTGACCCAAGTTGTTGTAGTGCCGGAGCAGATGCGTAAAATCTTTCGTTCAAACGTGCGTAACCTTTCCATTTGGTGCGAAGATATATCAAACCATATGGGAAAGGCATACGTAAGAATTGGCCTAATGAGTTGCTTGTAGCAATTTAGTTTAATGCGCATTTTAAGACTCTTAGCTCTTCTCAGTATTCCATAATAAGCATGGAAACAATTTTTGGCTTTAGAGAGAATGTAATCCATGTGCCGGTAGAGCTTGAAAGATTTGTGCAATATGACACCTAAGTATTTAATTTGTTCCTTGTTGGCTATTCTACATTGGTTAAACATAATGTTAGGAGAGAATTTTCTGGCATTGGGGTATAGGTACTTTTTAACTCCTGTAAATAAGACACATTCCCTTTTGGCAGTGTTTAGTTTCCACTTCTCAAAGTAATGGGATAACTCAGACAGGTATTGGTTAATCTCTTTGTTCATTATTGAAATTCTAGGTTTGGATCCAAGAATAAGAATGTCGTCAGCGTATATGATTATTTGTTTATTGGATTCGGGTTCAGGGTTCTGTATGTCAGCTAGGTAGATGTTATATAGGATAGGGCCAAGAATGGATCCTTGGGGGACACCTGCCGCAATTGGTTTTATGATGGAATTTTCGTTCTTGTGAGTAACGTAGAATGAGCGATCTATTAAGTAGTTTAGGAGAAATCTACAGATGTGCTTGTCAAACTTGAATGTGTTGTACATTTTGTATATAATTCCTTCAATCCAAACTATATCAAAAGCTTTTTCAAGATCTAATGCTACTGCTATGGTGGCTTGGCGTTTGGTTTAAGTTAGTGGTAACGAAGTCAGAAAGCACGGTTAGGGCGTGGTTGGTAGAATGATGAGTTTTAAAACCAAATTGATTGTCTTTTAAGATCTTACTTTCTTAGATATGCGTTTTAAGTTTTCCCAAGAGGATCCTCTCAAATAATTTACTAATATTGGATAACAGGGAAATTGGTCTGTAGTTATTAGCTAAATTCGGATCTGACTTTGGTTTTAAGACTGGGATAATTTTGGCACATTTCCATGGTTCAGGGAAATAGCCAATGTTGTATTACTGATTGAATAGAATTGCAAGGAAGTCACAAAAGAAAGCAGAAGTTTTTCTTAGTAGAAAGTTCGGGATCCCATCGTCGCCATAACTTTTTTATTGTTAGTGAAATAGATACTGAACGAAATATCTTCTGGCGTGGTGAGATGTGCGTAATTTTCTACGATATCAGGAGCATGGTTTGACAACTTATCAGATTCGCCATCCGCAGTGATTTCATTATCAAAGGAAATGATAGGGACGCTGTTTCTTAAAACGGATATTGAGCTACGGACTAGATTATCATGAGGCTGGTTGAGCATATATTGATCTCTTAAATGAACTTTCTCAAAACGATCAGCCAATACATTTATTTTGTGAAAGTTTTCAGTGTGAGTCAGGGGCGTAGCCAGAACTTGGTCATGGGAGGGTTTAAAAAATGGTTTACCAATTTAGTATTACATGTTTTTTAAAGTACACTCCACCTTAAAAAAAGCCAATATTAAGTTTTGCTTTAAAGTTGGTAAAACTTGTAACAAAACCTTGCAATTGATGAACCAAAATTATGGTGATGATCGTTTATCCCTTGGCAGAGATAGAGTGGTATTCGTGATTTAAAAACGTTTGTCAGGACATAAATGATCCATCGCAGATTCCGTCAAAACTTGGCACCAATTCATCATGGATCAACCAAAATCGCGAAATTGGATTTAACCTTCGCTTAGATTATACTCACCCGGGTGATCTTTTTCATGATTCTTGTTCAACATCTGCCAGAGTATTTAACCAATGTAGTTATTATTTCGATTTACTGAAAAAATTCTAAAGTATTTTTCAATAACATAAACAAAAAAAATGTTTTGGAAAAATTATTCCTGTTTTTTGTTACGTTATTTGGTATACAAACACCTACACGGGTGATACCAGGCGCTTACGCCACAATTTTGAATAAAACTCACAAGATTTTATTACGTAACTCAGTATGTGTTCAATAAACCCTTTGGAACGAAATCGAATATTTTTCATAGTCGCAAAATAAATCTCTAAAGTTAAGCTTTTTTCGAAAAACGGACTATCACGAATACAAATATCTTTGGTAAGGCGAAAGTTAAGCATCACTAAAACATAACATTATCGCATTTTAACTGAACACTTTGACTATCGAAAGACGCTATGTCATCCATAGACAATTGTGACTGATTTTTTTTTACTAAAAGTCGAACTCTACCCATCAACCACTGCTCGTTTTCACCTGATGTGGCATCGTGCGACTTTCTTACTTACTTACTTAACTGGCCATAACAACCCGTTATCGGGTTACGGCCTGCCGCAAAACTTCTCTCCAGGCGCCTCTGCTTCGCGCGCGCCTTCTCCAGTTGGTCACACCAAGAGATACCAGGGCCTCTTCCACTTGATCCTTCCACCGGAGACACGGCCTCCCTCTTCGCCGTCGACCTCCAACCATCGCATCGAATGCCTTTTTCGCCGGAGCTTCGTCGTCCATGCGGCAGACATGACCGAGCCAGCGTAGCCGCTGGATGTTAATTCGCTGCGCTACGTCCATGTCCTTATACAGCTCATACAGCTCGTTATTGGTTCGTATGCGATAGTCGTCACCAACCCGAACAGGGCCGAAGATTTTGCGAAGCACCTTCCTCTCGAACACTCCAAGGGCCGCTATGTCGTTTCGTGTCATTGTCCATGCTTCAGCGCCATAGAGGAGCACGGGCAAGATAAGCGTCCTATAGAGTGAAAGTTTTGTCGGTCGAGAGAGGTCTCTACTTCTCAATTGCCTACCGAGACCGTAGTAGCACCTGTTGGCAAGAGTTATCCTTCGCTTTATCTCCAGACTGACATCATTGCTGCTGTTGATGGCGGTGCCAAGGTAGACGAATTCCTTGACAACTTCAAAAGCATACCTGGCGGCCTCGACGTGAGACCCTAGCCGCTGCGAGTCCCTGCGTGTAGACAGCATATACTTCGTCTTGCCCTCATTTACCACCAGACCCATTTTGGCAGATTCTCTTTCGATAGCCGCAAAGGCAGCGGTGACATCTCGCTTGTTACGTCCGATGACATCAATATCATCAGCGTAAGCAAGGAGCTGGACACTTTTGTTGAAAATTGTGCCATTACGATGTACACCGGCCTTGCGCAGAACACTCTCCATGGTGAAGTTGAAGAGGTCGCAGGACAAAGGATCGCCCTGTCTGAAACCTCGAACGGTATCAAAGGGGTCGGAGAGGTCACTTCCAACCTTGACGGAGCTGCGCGTATTGCTCCACGTCGCTCTGCAAAGTCTAACGAGCTTTGCAGGGATACCAAGTTCAGACAATGCGGCATATAGGCGATCCCTTATCGGGCTATCGAATGCTGCCTTGTAATCGATGAAGAGATGCGACTTTCACCTTATAAAAAAAACGAAGGCGTTTTGAGGACATAGAAGTTATCCAAAATGTTTATACCGACATCCTGAAGGACATTCCAGCCGACGATTTAAAACACTCATTAAACATGCTTTAAGATCACGCAAATAGCTGTAGTGAGCCTGAAGGGAATTATTTAAAAAAATCATATCGGTTTCACCAAAAAAATTTTTTATTCTTTCAAATGTTTAAAGGTGAAAAAATCTTCTTTGTGGGAACGTATATACCATGCAGAGTCATTGAACATTTTAAATAATTATAGGCCTTGGGGGGGGTTCTGACACCCAAATCCCCTTCTTTGGCTACGCCCCTGGTGTGAGTGTTCCCATTGTCATCCACGATGGTGGGCAATTCGATTTTGCTGATTGCCCCACTTAGGTTTTTGATTTTCCTATAGGTCTGATTATTTATTCTAATCTTTTTGAAGAAGTTATACCAGTATTTTTCTTGGTGTAGCTGAATTATCTCCTGGACCATTTTTTCAATGTTGCATATAATTACCTTTAAGGTGTTTTTTCGGTCCGGATCAACGCATCTATATGCCACTCTACGTAGCCTCTTTTTTTTCCTGGATATAATGCAAGATATTTTGTGGGAGGTTAATTTGACGTTTACTTTGAATTCTTACTTTGGGTACAGCAGCTTCGATAGCAGTTTGAATAGATTGATTTATATCAGGGACTTAACTATTATACGTTTTTTAAGAAATTAATTGCAATGTAACTACTACAGTGCAACATAAATTTTATTTGTTAATTATAATTATTATTTGCGATAATTAATTTTTACGTTGCATAATAACTGTTATAAGAAATAAATATTTTTTTCATTCTCGATAACTATTTTTTGGGGATTTTTTTTATTTACGTTGCTTCATAACTTTTATTTACGACTTTTTTTATTTACGTTACCGATAACTATTATTTTGAGAATTTTTTTTTTACGTTGCTCCATAACTTTTATTTATGATTTTTTTTATTTACGTTGCCAATAACTATTATTTGAAAGAACATTTTGTTTACGTTGCCTCATAACTTTTATGAAAGAAATTTTTTTTATTAACGTTGCTTTACCACATTTTGAGTATGAATTGATTTGTAATTGTTTAGTTGTTGGTGGAAATTAGGTTAATTTGCGTTGGTCAATTTAAAACAATTAAAAAATAATTCATATCCAAAATGTAGTAATTCAACGTAAAAAATGGTATTTTCAAAATAATAGTTATCGGCAACGTAAATGAAAAAAAATCATAAATAAAAGTTATGAAGCAATGTAAAAAAAACAAATTCTCAAAATAATAATTATCGGTAACGTAAATAAAAAAAGTCATAAATAAAAGTTATGAAGTAACGTAAATAAAACAAATGCCAAAAAAATAACTATCGAGAATGAAAAAAATATTTATTTCTTATAACAGTTATTATGCAACTCAAATATAATAATTCCATGATAATAGTTATAGCCGACGTAAAAAATTTCTTATTGGAAATAATTATTATAAAACAATAATTTTCGGAATTCCTTAAATTGGGGCAATTTTTTTATTCCCAAAAATATGGATAATAATTATTTTAGGTCTCTGATTTATATAGGAAATACAGTTATCTATTTCAGTTATAGATGCTACTCTATTGTTGGGTAAGATATGGCTATTAAGGTTTTCATATAGTACGCTGTTGAACAACTTTATATTAATTATATTCCAATCTAGAGTTGTTTCCGGTGACTTTCGTAGACAATCACTGGTTACTATTAGAAGTTCAACTGCATCATGATCGGAGTCAAAGTCAAAAGTTCTTAGAGTATTCAGGAAGTCTGTGTGGTAGCTAGCACAAATTGGTAAGGAGGTAATGAAAATGTCTAAATATGAATTGTTCCTCGTTGGATTTTTAGTTGGATTGATTTGTATGGAGGGGGTTTTTAAAAGCCATTCAGACAAAATATTCCCATTTTTATTGCAGACGGTGTCTCCCCAATGCGGTGTCTAGCGTTAAAATCTCCACCCAGGACTATTTGAGCTATATCAGAGGAGCTGATTAAGGTGTTTAAATCAGATTCTGTAAGGGTGTTAGAAGGTTTATTATAAGCTGAGATGAATGCTATTGTTGTGTTGTTGCTGATTAACTGTGATGGTGGTATTTTCAATTACACAAGTGTTGCATGTGACTTTCTGGTAAACGAAGGAGGGTCAAATTTTCTCAAGTGGGCCACTTTAAAATCGATGGTCTCAGTTTTCGTGGATCAATACGGTTTTCGATCGGCTTGGAGGTAAAAATAACACCCCTAAAATAATTTTGAAAAAAAATGTTTTTTTCATTAGTTATTTACCGTTAAAGTTTTTGGTCATGTTTTTTTGAAAAATTCATAACTCACGAACGGTTTATCGGAACTCAACGTTTTCTGCATCAAAATTTTTGTCAATTAATATACTTTGCCATGAAAAAATCTTTCTTCACAAAAAAATTATTATTTAGCTGAAAAATCCTATTTGTTGTAAATAATTGAAAATGAATGAAACTTCTCCGCCTGCGAGAAAATTCTAACATATTTCATTCAATTCTACAATCCCTTACAAAAATTTTGGTGAAAAAAAAGTCATTATTTTGCATTAGGTCAAAAGTTATACATGTTTTTGTGACCGCGCTCCTACCTCTAGCGCAGGAAAAGCACATATTGACGCGCTCGCGCTTAGTCATCGTGTCACACGATGACGATTCGGTCACACGATAACTAAGCGCGCGCGCGTCAATATGTGCTTTTCCAGCGCTAGAGGTAGGAGCGCGGTCACAAAAACATGTATAACTTTTGACCTAATGCAAAATAATGACTTTTTTTTCACCAAAATTTTTGTAAGGGATTGTAGAATTGAATGAAATATGTTAGAATTTTCTCGCAGGCGGAGAAGTTTCATTCATTTTCAATTATTTACAACAAATAGGATTTTTCAGCTAAATAATAATTTTTTTGTGAAGAAAGATTTTTTCATGGCAAAGTATATTAATTGACAAAAATTTTGATGTAGAAAACGTTGAGTTCCGATAAACCGTTCGTGAGTTATGAATTTTTCAAAAAAACATGACCAAAAACTTTAACGGTAAATAACTAATGAAAAAAACATTTTTTTTCAAAATTATTTTAGGGGTGTTATTTTTACCTCCAAGCCGATCGAAAACCGTATTGATCCACGAAAACTGAGACCATCGATTTTAAAGTGGCCCACTTGAGAAAATTTGACCCTAATGTTAAAATTAAAAAAATTCAACAATATTTCTTAAGACTAAAAATCTTGGAAGAGGGAGATCTAAGTATGGAATACGATTAAGTTCCGAGAGCGTCCTAGCAAGAGGAGCGTTTTTAGCGTATTCAGTTTTGCATAAACCAACATAGAAATAATGAAAATGCCTAAGTGCTCGAGAAGGGACAGTAAACTTTATTCTCTCCAAAAGCGCAGGACAGTCCACAGTTCCGTTAACCCTTTCCTTCCCATGGTAGCCATATGGCTACCAAATTCAAATTTGGAATTTCGATGTATAATTTTCGATTTTTCCCCATTCTATGAATTGTATCGCTTGAAAGAAACATTGTTCTGAGCTTTTTCAGCCAAATATGTAGTTTGTTTTTATGGGAATATTGAAAATTGTTAACATTTGTGCAACGGTTCCCGCTCGACAGCGCAGCAGAATTAAATGGCAAAAATGTAATATTGCTCTATGTTTAACAAAGGACACCAAATAACTCTAAAATTCTAACAAATAACTCTAAAAACTTGTAAATAAGGGACATTTTGTTTTCATATAAAATATGTTTTAATTTTGCTTCATAAAAGCCCAGTGTAGTCTAATGTATTATGGCTACCTCCTCCTCGCACCTTCCCACTGGAAAGTCGAAACCATTTTAAATATGATGCAAAATACTTTTAAATAGTTCTCTCGTTTCAAATAACCAACTTCCAATTTGTTTCTATGGCTATTTCATAATTCGGGAAGGAAAGGGTTAATGACATTGACAATAAACGAACAGGACAGATAGGAGCGCCTAGAATTCAAAGATTTGAGATTTATAAGCTGACAACGGGAACCATAGGAGGGGATGGGGTCGTTAAATTTAAAGGAACGAAGGGCAAATCGAATAAAAACCTTTTGAATACGTTCAATACGATTAATAAAGGATGCATGGTAAGGACGCCAAATAAACGCAGCATATTCTAATTTTGACCTAACGAATGTTATGAAAAGTAGCTTAAGATATAAGGGATATAAGGGTCGGAAAAAGACGAGCAGTTACGACGAACAAAAGCCAACATGGAATAGGAATTTGAGACAATTAAGTTAATATGGGTGGAAAAAGACAATCTCGAGTCAAAAAAGACACCCAGGTCTTTAATCTCATTGACAATGTTTTGAAGAGAACCAGAAATATTGAAGGTTCTACAGGCTGGGTTATCCTTCCTAGAGAAGATAACATGAAAACATTTTTTAAGAGTGGACCCTGTCAAGGTCCAACTGAAGGGCAACAGAGTCCCGAAAAGACTTCCTAACTATATAGATTTTGAGATCATCTGCGAAAAGAAGAAACTTCACCGATAGAAAACAAGAACTAATATCATTAATGAATAAGAGAAATAGCAGAGGGCCCAAAATGCTACCTTGCGGCACCCCCGAAGAGGCTACGAAAGGGACAGACGAACAGTTATCCACAGTTACAGTACAAGACCGGTTAGACAAGTAGGACCCAATCCACCGGAGAAAAGTGGCATGGAAACCCAGACGTGCCAGTTTATAGACCAAGATTTTGTGTGAAACTCTATCAAAAGCCTTGGAAAAATTTGTATAGATTGCATCAATTTCAAAACCTCCCTGAAAGGCTGCAATACAGTCCTCAGTAAACACGGCCAAGTTAGAAACAGTGGACCTACCTTCCACAAAGCCATGTTGATTAGGGCAGATAAGGTTGCGAACTAAAACGACTAATTTATCTTTAACAATACCCTCAAAGAGCTTAGAGACAGAAGTGAGCTTAGAAATGCGTCTGTAGTTAAAGACATCATTTTTGCTTCCACTTTTAAAAATTGGAGTAATAGTTGCCTTCTTCCATGCATCAATGAACCTCCCAGATGAGAGTGATAATAAGTGTAGAACATTGTTTAAGAAGGATGGCCGAAAGACCATCAGAATCCGTTTGGGAAGTGGATTTCATCCTACGAATACCATTTACAATATCGGCGGATGTTAGCGTTAGCGAACCCAGTGAGAGAGAAGAATTGGACATCTCAGAACTGTTTACGTTAAGGTCATCGTCACAAACGAAGTTAGAACTGAAAAACTCAGCAAAAAGATTAGCAGATTCTTCAGCCGAGTTGGCAGATTTACCATTGAAGAAAAGTGAGGAGGGAAAACTCGATGTAGCATTCTAGGATTTAATAAACCCCAGAAGGACTTAGGATTATTTCTAATGTTGGTTTCATGCTTACGAATATAGCTTTTATACAATGACTTATCTAAATAATTGAATTCCTTCCGATAATATTGATAAGTATTAAAGAAATAGAAACAATTAGATAACTTATATTTTTTATAGAACTTATTTCTAAGGTTTTTGAGGTTTTTTAACTCTTTGGTATACCATGGCAACCTGTAAACCCTGCTTTGGTGAGTTGGGATAAATCTTTTACAAAGTTCAAACCCTTTAGATTTGAAGGTTTCAAAACAAATAACAGCATCTGAGTTTAAGAATAAGTCAGCCCAGTTAATGTTAAGAAGGCAATTGTTAAGTGCATCAAAGTCACAAAGATTGTAATTAAAACTGACTACAACTGGAATGCAAGAGAGACGAAAATTCATAAAATTCAAGTTTAATTGAAAGGGGAACATGATGCAAGGAAGGTGGTGAAATAGGATCTAAGCATTTAGTAATTTTATGGTTTAGATTACTTGTGACAAAAACCAAGTCCAGAATGCGGTTTAATTTATTAGCAAAGCCGTTAATCTGAGAGAGATCACAGCTTAAGAAATTATCGACTAGGTACAACTCAGATGCATTGCAGACATTAGTGGGTGTTAGAGCGCAAGAGTCACTTAAGCATGACCACGAAATATCGTTTAAGTTAAGGGGGAAAGCCACTGTGACGGGTCAAAAAATTAGTGATTTTAAAAATTTTTTTTGACCGAGTAAATATAGGAATTTTTGGATCGGATTTTTTTATTTTATTAAGCAGACATCTAATAATATTTCCAAAAATTTTTATTAAAAAATATTAAATAGTTTAAACAATAGAGATGATCCCGTAGCGCTTGAAAAAAAATTCCCCCTCCATGGCGGCATCGATTTCTCAAAAACCCGTACTCAGAAAAAAAAAAATTAAATTTTATTGTAATCTGTATGAATGTAGCTATCTTTGTACCTAGCCGTTTTTTTTATTTTGATTTTTCACAAAATGGCGACCGATTGAAAATATTTCCATGTTTTCGACCTTGTTTTTTTGGTTTTGAGACAGTTTAAAAAATAGTAAAAAACCAAATTTTCCAAATCGGTTTAGAAATCGGTTCATAATTGTTCGAGTTATTGATGCCGCCAGTTCAAAAAAAGTCGTTTCGAGAAAAACGCGTTTAAAATTTTGAGTCCATTTCTCTCGTAATGAAATCATGTATCTTTTAAAATTTTAAAATAGTTGTAACTTAGTCAATTTTTGAAATTATGACTTGAAATTTTGTACACATATTTGTGAATATATAAGCTTTGATTTAAAACAAAAAACAGTGGCTTTCCCCCTTAAAATCACCAAGTATACAAAACTGATTGCCACTAAACCTTGAGTACAGCGCGCAGACAGTATCAACATGAGATTGATAAAGCGACTCAGTACTGTTAGGCGGTATATAAGAGGCACACACAAGAAGTGCATTCGATGCACCCTGCACACGCACACATATTTGGTCAAGATGAGAGTCCCCGTTAACCAATTGGATTAGCGAAGAACGTAAATTCCGACGAACAGCAATTAAAACACTCGCACCTCTACTACAGTGGGTTTTGGCAACATCTCTATCTTTACGGAATACATTGTAAAATTTAGAATCAAAGAATTCTGAGTCATTGAAATTGGGGTTCAGCCAGGATTCTATGATGACATATACATCGAATTCTAACTGAGAGCTCAGCCGAAGTACAGTGTCCGCCTTTGTACGCATGCCAGAAACATTATGGAAATAGATATTAAGACTCTTACCTTACTGAGACTAGCAGCAACAACTAGGTTTGACTTGGTTGAGCTGCCCCTTTTTGAAAAAACGGAAAGGGCGAACAGTAACATTAGCCGGCCAGAGATCAGCCGCCAAAAGCTTCTCGAAATATTGATCAGACACCCCAAGTTTGACCCCGACAATAACACTACCGGTTATAAAACCGGTTATATAACTGGTAGTATAAAACTGATATATCTGTTAGCGCCCGGAACAAAGTTTCAGTTCAGTTGTATGTTCAGAGCGTGTGAAACATCTGACGGAAACTCTTGTGTACATGTGATTTTGTATCACCTTCCAACGCACGCACTTTAAAGTCTGGACAAACCTATAGCCATCACGCTCACTTAATTTAGCTATGACGGATATATTGGTATTGGACATACCAGGTAGTCATAACGTATATATTTTTTTTAGGGCTAACGTACAAATCGGGTAAATCTACCCGACATACCATTTAGTTATACTAGGGAGTCATAACGTATATATTCGTTAGGACTGTTTTAGTAATAAAACAACATTTATATAAAAGTATTGGTTTTTTATTTATTTTAATTTTTTTCATTTTTTTCAAGCGGGCTGTCGTGCCTGTCAATTAAATTAATTACTTGGAACAAACTTTCTATCATTTTTCTACAGGCCAGTTAACAAAAATGATAGAAACTCATACATATACGTGTGATTCCCTTTTTCACTCTAACACCTGAAGTTTTCGGGTTTAAAAATGTCAAGCTATGTCGCTTACTCCTTTTATTGATGTCCCGCAGTCTGTCTTACTCCCACGCACGACGTTCCGCAACCTAAAAAATGTATAGCTACCGCGCTTGTTTTCAGCTGAAAATTAGAAAATGCGTGTTTGTTCAAAAATTTAAATATGCGTGTTTGGTGAAATTTTAATGCACTGCTTTGGCTTTTTTTCTTTATTTATTCATTAAGGGGGTCATACGTGTAAACGGTATATTTTTGGAATCGCGCATACGCCGGAAAAAATTAATGCAATGTAAAATTTTTTTTTTCATTCTTTTATTAACCCTAATTCCCAGGAATTTAAAAGTAACGTAAACCCAGAAGTGAGACTGTCAGGCTCATATGAGCAAAACAACTGAAAAACTGACTTTATTTTACTTTTTCAAATCCAATTACTACTTAAAGACGATTTTATTTAAGTTATATATTTTTAGTAAAAAACTTGTGAATACAGGGTCCACTGGTAAACAATTTTTCCTACAAAAGTATAATCAATTAAGCCAGATATTCACATCTTTGTCAAATTTGGGTGGAATGGAGATTTGTTTAGTTTATTGTAAACATGTTCCTGCGTTTTGGATATGTGTGGCGGACAAATATGACACCGACTTTGTTTACGTGTACCAGAATTTTACGCCTGCGAACTGACCTTTTACAGCATCTATTGTTGCCTGAGTTATCGTTCGTAGATATTCGTGGCTATACAAAAAATCCCCCAGTTATCGCAAAAACAACTATATTTTGCTATCTATACCCTCATTCCAGTAAAGACGTGTTTTTAGCCATATGACATACGTAGCAATGCCAGCAGCATCAATCAAATGTATAAAGAAAGCAAGAGGCCATTCATTAGGTTTGCGTTTTTTTATATACCCATCATACACATTTTGTTTTTTCTGAGTGTACGAACCCCACATCCAATAAACTATCGGCTAATTCCTTACTGGTGAATTAGTTGGTCATTATTACATTTAAGGTTTAAACAGCTTTTCAACACCCTTTTCGCAGGACCCACAGCTCCTTAATTACCGTTTTTGCATATGTATGGCATTTCGGGAAGTATAAGCACTATCGCACTTCTATATTTTGCTTACATATTTATCGGGATTGGAAGACATAAACTTTATTAACTAACATCAACCTCGGCGAGGCATAAATTCTTCAGAATATGTCGAATAGTAGTATTTTAAAAAATTGTAATTAACTTCATCCCATGCCGACTGGATGAGTGCTAGGCTCAAAAACTATGAACTTGACACGATAAAAGTGCACCTAAACATGAAAAATAAAAATATTCTTCCATATGGTGGACAAAAAGTCAAGGAATTCTGAGTAAATTTGAGTTTGTGTTCAAATGAGCTTCTGAGGCTCACTTCTGGGGTTACGTTGCATTTTTTAAAAATTGTTTAACCCTCATCCGACGTTCAAAAAACTCACACATAAGATGTTCGGGTGATATTTCACCCATATGGTACTTTGCATTGTTTTAATGAATTTTTTACCAATTATAATAAAAAATAATTTGTTATCTTTAATCTTTATTATCTTTGTTATCTTACAGATAAATAAGTTAACAAATTTTTCTATATTTTTTTGCAATTAGGGCAACTAAGACATGGTACATTAAAAATTTCAAAAAGTAAACTCAAATTTGTTTAATGAAAAATTAAAAAAAAATCTGTTCACTAGTTATTTTATTTGAACTTATAATATGAAAAAATAGAAAAAATCACAATTTCAATTTTTTAAAATTTTGACGTTGGAATAATCGAACTTTGTGTTTAATGACCCCCATCAACTTTTGCACAGTTTTGCTAGGTACCATTTTGGTGGCCTGAAGGTAAATTTTTTTAAAATCTTTGATTGTTGAAGGTGGTTTACAATAATTTCGCAATTTTGTCTTCAAAATTTGCCAATAGCGCTCAATCGGCCGAAGCTATGGACAATTCGGCGGGTTGATATCCTTTGCAACAAAATTGATTTTTTTTTTTCTTTGATACCACTCAGTGACAGCAGTGAAGTAGTGGCACGTTGCTAAGTCGCTTAATGGCAAATTTTTGCTGTTTGTATTCTCTCCTTGGCGCCTAATATTTTGCATAAGACTTCACACCGTATCTTTCTTTTATTCTTAAAATGTTTACGTGGTTGGTATTGCATTTTTTCGCTAAATCTCAGAGCGACATATCTGGCTTGCGTTTAGCGGCATCTACCACCTTCTTTCCCAATGTTTTATTTCTTCTCGAATTATTTTTGGCAGTTCCTGGTTTTATAGACACATCCACGTTTTCAATAAATCGAAGGATTGTTCTTCGTAGGGTCGCATAGCTTGTATTCGCATTTTTTTGCAATCGTTTTGTATGTCACGTTTCTATTATTTAAGTAAACGTGCAAAATTCGTTTCCGCCCTTGTTCTTGTTTCGACGGAATACTGAAAACTAATTAAGCTAGAAAAGAAATGTTTTCAAAACACAAAATTGATGAAACAGTGAAGTGGATCCTGTTACAACGGTAACTTTTCAAATTGTGTCGCTCGCCCAGTGACGTGGCAAACTTTTGCAATTTTTAATGTACCATGTCTTAGGTTAGGTTATTGTGGCTGCCTCTGTAAGAGACACACTCGAATGCCTATTATGAGACCCGTTGTGATATACCACAAATTTCACCCGTTTTTAAATGTGTATGTAATACTGTTTTTCGAACAAATGTTACAGCACTCATTTCAATCGGATGGGGAAAGGGGGCAAGAAAGGGCAGTAGTTGCCCTGCCAGACACGTGTGATCGAAACTCCAACACATTTACAAAAATTCTCGCTGAAACTAACACATAAACATTTACAAAGGAAATTTTTAAGTATGTTCCATGCAAGCGGGAAAAAGAAGTTTCAGTACGCCAAATTTCCCTGTATGAGAAAACGAGATGGCACTATATGTACATACGGCACGTGCCGTTATGACGCTTGCGCCCATGACGCAATTGTCAAATTGTGAAAAGTGTAATAAAAGTATGTCAAAAGCAGGTCAGCGGTGGAAAAGTTAAAAAAAGATAAGTACAATTGTTTATTAATTTTGTAAAAAATATGTTAATTAAATTATATTTAAAATAGATGAGAAGCGTATCAAAAGAATTGTTTGCCTAATGCTAGCATTCTTTTCATTTAATCTTTGCAGATTGTGTTCAGCGCTAGCGCTCCTAACCTCAAAAATGTCGTGGACTGAGGGTCAATTTCATTTCATTACATTTGCCAAATTTTTAATAATTTAATTACTTTGGTTCGCACTATAAATGTGTAAAATAATGATTTTTGAATAATAAAAACCTTTTTTATAAAAATAGGCATATGAAATAATAAAATGCCAAGGCTTTTTTATTTTCAATCAGCTGTGATAGGTTTATGCGTCAAGTGTGATGCCTTTTGATATCACTGATGAGAGAAATTTTATCAGCAGTGATTAATCACACGTGATTGGGATTTGATCATTGCTGATTAGAGTAAGCGAGACAACTATATGTTGGACCACGTTTTAAATCGCATGTGTACGAAGGTGATGCAGAATCACATGGACACAAAAATACCCATCACATTTTTCACACTGCTAGTGGAAAAATGATGGAGATTGTGATCGAAATTTCATCACATGTGATTGTCATATGATTGATCAAATGATGGTCACTGTCCTTGCAGGGTGACTAAAACTTTGTGTTCACCACAAGTATACTTTTTTTCAAGAATTGCAAGCAGAATATACCTCTCGATCGTTTTTGATACCGAATTGGAGCCGTGTTCCAATAGTTCTTTTACTTTTTTACACTCTGATTTTCTGACAAGGTTTGCAAAAATGGCTGTATTGAGATAAGAAGTCAGCATGAAGATTTTCCTTTCGCTAACGTTGCTCTACGCAAAATCTTTAGCTTTACTAAAGTCAAATCTAAGGCTTCAAGAAAAATTCGCCGCTTGTACTTTTTGTACAAGCGATCCAGATGGAATCGACAGCAATTGGTTTTTCGCTTAAGAGTATAGTTAGTGAACAATCAATTGGTCTTAAGTGTCAACTGCTGCTTTTGACTTATTGTAAAATGATATAATTTCGGGTAATTTTTTGTCAGCCACATATCCTGATTATGATGAAAAGTGCTCAAAGGAGCATCTTCTTTTTGTTAACTTAGTGTGTCCTTTTCATAGGACGTATATAGCAGTTGTCGCCACGTTTGTCATATATCTCTTATGGGTGTTAACGAGCTTCATTCTTTATTACAATCGTTACGTTCTTGGCGAATAATTGAGAACGTAATAATAATAATAATAAAATAATAATTCAAAACACTGCTGCCCAAATTTTCACTGGGACTAAAACTTGCCGAGATATTCTACTTCCATAATCAAAAACCAGTGTTTCGCCAGCGCGCGTGACTAGAGCGGGCGTTCGGCTTCATGCGGAACGAATTGACCATCAATAAAGCGCTGCTGCAGGGGAACGGGTCATCAGAATTAAAAACCACAAAAACCACCTAACTTAAGACCCCCTGGATTCTATTTCACAAAAAAAAATTTTGAAAATGTTGTAAATATACACGTATTGACCCCCTTAACACTAGGGGGGGGGCAACTAAGACATGGTACATTAAAAATTTCAAAAAGTAAACTCAAATTTGTTTAATGAAAAATTAAAAAAAAAATCTGTTCACTAGTTATTTTATTTGAACTTATAATATGAAAAAATAGAAAAAATCACAATTTCAATTTTTTAAAATTTTGACGTTGGAATAATCGAACTTTGTGTTTAATGACCCCCATCAACTTTTGCACAGTTTTGCTAGGTACCATTTTGGTGGCCTGAAGGTAAATTTTTTTAAAATCTTTGATTGTTGAAGGTGGTTTACAATAATTTCGCAATTTTGTCTTCAAAATTTGCCAATAGCGCTCAATCGGCCGAAGCTATGGACAATTCGGCGGGTTGATATCCTTTGCAACAAAATTGATTTTTTTTTTTCTTTGATACCACTCAGTGACAGCAGTGAAGTAGTGGCACGTTGCTAAGTCGCTTAATGGCAAATTTTTGCTGTTTGTATTCTCTCCTTGGCGCCTAATATTTTGCATAAGACTTCACACCGTATCTTTCTTTTATTCTTAAAATGTTTACGTGGTTGGTATTGCATTTTTTCGCTAAATCTCAGAGCGACATATCTGGCTTGCGTTTAGCGGCATCTACCACCTTCTTTCCCAATGTTTTATTTCTTCTCGAATTATTTTTGGCAGTTCCTGGTTTTTGCATTTTTTTGCAATCGTTTTGTATGTCACGTTTCTATTATTTAAGTAAACGTGCAAAATTCGTTTCCGCCCTTGTTCTTGTTTCGACGGAATACTGAAAACTAATTAAGCTAGAAAAGAAATGTTTTCAAAACACAAAATTGATGAAACAGTGAAGTGGATCCTGTTACAACGGTAACTTTTCAAATTGTGTCGCTCGCCCAGTGACGTGGCAAACTTTTGCAATTTTTAATGTACCATGTCTTAGGTTAGGTTATTGTGGCTGCCTCTGTAAGAGACACACTCGAATGCCTATTATGAGACCCGTTGTGATATACCACAAATTTCACCCGTTTTTAAATGTGTATGTAATACTGTTTTTCGAACAAATGTTACAGCACTCATTTCAATCGGATGGGGAAAGGGGGCAAGAAAGGGCAGTAGTTGCCCTGCCAGACACGTGTGATCGAAACTCCAACACATTTACAAAAATTCTCGCTGAAACTAACACATAAACATTTACAAAGGAAATTTTTAAGTATGTTCCATGCAAGCGGGAAAAAGAAGTTTCAGTACGCCAAATTTCCCTGTATGAGAAAACGAGATGGCACTATATGTACATACGGCACGTGCCGTTATGACGCTTGCGCCCATGACGCAATTGTCAAATTGTGAAAAGTGTAATAAAAGTATGTCAAAAGCAGGTCAGCGGTGGAAAAGTTAAAAAAAGATAAGTACAATTGTTTATTAATTTTGTAAAAAATATGTTAATTAAATTATATTTAAAATAGATGAGAAGCGTATCAAAAGAATTGTTTGCCTAATGCTAGCATTCTTTTCATTTAATCTTTGCAGATTGTGTTCAGCGCTAGCGCTCCTAACCTCAAAAATGTCGTGGACTGAGGGTCAATTTCATTTCATTACATTTGCCAAATTTTTAATAATTTAATTACTTTGGTTCGCACTATAAATGTGTAAAATAATGATTTTTGAATAATAAAAACCTTTTTTATAAAAATAGGCATATGAAATAATAAAATGCCAAGGCTTTTTTATTTTCAATCAGCTGTGATAGGTTTATGCGTCAAGTGTGATGCCTTTTGATATCACTGATGAGAGAAATTTTATCAGCAGTGATTAATCACACGTGATTGGGATTTGATCATTGCTGATTAGAGTACATGTGTACGAAGGTGATGCAGAATCACATGGACACAAAAATACCCATCACATTTTTCACACTGCTAGTGGAAAAATGATGGAGATTGTGATCGAAATTTCATCACATGTGATTGTCATATGATTGATCAAATGATGGTCACTGTCCTTGCAGGGTGACTAAAACTTTGTGTTCACCACAAGTATACTTTTTTTCAAGAATTGCAAGCAGAATATACCTCTCGATCGTTTTTGATACCGAATTGGAGCCGTGTTCCAATAGTTCTTTTACTTTTTTACACTCTGATTTTCTGACAAGGTTTGCAAAAATGGCTGTATTGAGATAAGAAGTCAGCATGAAGATTTTCCTTTCGCTAACGTTGCTCTACGCAAAATCTTTAGCTTTACTAAAGTCAAATCTAAGGCTTCAAGAAAAATTCGCCGCTTGTACTTTTTGTACAAGCGATCCAGATGGAATCGACAGCAATTGGTTTTTCGCTTAAGAGTATAGTTAGTGAACAATCAATTGGTCTTAAGTGTCAACTGCTGCTTTTGACTTATTGTAAAATGATATAATTTCGGGTAATTTTTTGTCAGCCACATATCCTGATTATGATGAAAAGTGCTCAAAGGAGCATCTTCTTTTTGTTAACTTAGTGTGTCCTTTTCATAGGACGTATATAGCAGTTGTCGCCACGTTTGTCATATATCTCTTATGGGTGTTAACGAGCTTCATTCTTTATTACAATCGTTACGTTCTTGGCGAATAATTGAGAACGTAATAATAATAATAATAAAATAATAATTCAAAACACTGCTGCCCAAATTTTCACTGGGACTAAAACTTGCCGAGATATTCTACTTCCATAATCAAAAACCAGTGTTTCGCCAGCGCGCGTGACTAGAGCGGGCGTTCGGCTTCATGCGGAATGAATTGACCATCAATAAAGCGCTGCTGCAGGGGAACGGGTCATCAGAATTAAAAACCACAAAAACCACCTAACTTAAGACCCCCTGGATTCTATTTCACAAAAAAAAATTTTGAAAATTTTGTAAATATACACGTATTGACCCCCTTAACACTAGGGGGGGGGCAACTAAGACATGGTACATTAAAAATTTCAAAAAGTAAACTCAAATTTGTTTAATGAAAAATTAAAAAAAAAATCTGTTCACTAGTTATTTTATTTGAACTTATAATATGAAAAAATAGAAAAAATCACAATTTCAATTTTTTAAAATTTTGACGTTGGAATAATCGAACTTTGTGTTTAATGACCCCCATCAACTTTTGCACAGTTTTGCTAGGTACCATTTTGGTGGCCTGAAGGTAAATTTTTTTAAAATCTTTGATTGTTGAAGGTGGTTTACAATAATTTCGCAATTTTGTCTTCAAAATTTGCCAATAGCGCTCAATCGGCCGAAGCTATGGACAATTCGGCGGGTTGATATCCTTTGCAACAAAATTGATTTTTTTTTTTCTTTGATACCACTCAGTGACAGCAGTGAAGTAGTGGCACGTTGCTAAGTCGCTTAATGGCAAATTTTTGCTGTTTGTATTCTCTCCTTGGCGCCTAATATTTTGCATAAGACTTCACACCGTATCTTTCTTTTATTCTTAAAATGTTTACGTGGTTGGTATTGCATTTTTTCGCTAAATCTCAGAGCGACATATCTGGCTTGCGTTTAGCGGCATCTACCACCTTCTTTCCCAATGTTTTATTTCTTCTCGAATTATTTTTGGCAGTTCCTGGTTTTATAGACACATCCACGTTTTCAATAAATCGAAGGATTGTTCTTCGTAGGGTCGCATAGCTTGTATTCGCATTTTTTTGCAATCGTTTTGTATGTCACGTTTCTATTATTTAAGTAAACGTGCAAAATTCGTTTCCGCCCTTGTTCTTGTTTCGACGGAATACTGAAAACTAATTAAGCTAGAAAAGAAATGTTTTCAAAACACAAAATTGATGAAACAGTGAAGTGGATCCTGTTACAACGGTAACTTTTCAAATTGTGTCGCTCGCCCAGTGACGTGGCAAACTTTTGCAATTTTTAATGTACCATGTCTTAGGTTAGGTTATTGTGGCTGCCTCTGTAAGAGACACACTCGAATGCCTATTATGAGACCCGTTGTGATATACCACAAATTTCACCCGTTTTTAAATGTGTATGTAATACTGTTTTTCGAACAAATGTTACAGCACTCATTTCAATCGGATGGGGAAAGGGGGCAAGAAAGGGCAGTAGTTGCCCTGCCAGACACGTGTGATCGAAACTCCAACACATTTACAAAAATTCTCGCTGAAACTAACACATAAACATTTACAAAGGAAATTTTTAAGTATGTTCCATGCAAGCGGGAAAAAGAAGTTTCAGTACGCCAAATTTCCCTGTATGAGAAAACGAGATGGCACTATATGTACATACGGCACGTGCCGTTATGACGCTTGCGCCCATGACGCAATTGTCAAATTGTGAAAAGTGTAATAAAAGTATGTCAAAAGCAGGTCAGCGGTGGAAAAGTTAAAAAAAGATAAGTACAATTGTTTATTAATTTTGTAAAAAATATGTTAATTAAATTATATTTAAAATAGATGAGAAGCGTATCAAAAGAATTGTTTGCCTAATGCTAGCATTCTTTTCATTTAATCTTTGCAGATTGTGTTCAGCGCTAGCGCTCCTAACCTCAAAAATGTCGTGGACTGAGGGTCAATTTCATTTCATTACATTTGCCAAATTTTTAATAATTTAATTACTTTGGTTCGCACTATAAATGTGTAAAATAATGATTTTTGAATAATAAAAACCTTTTTTATAAAAATAGGCATATGAAATAATAAAATGCCAAGGCTTTTTTATTTTCAATCAGCTGTGATAGGTTTATGCGTCAAGTGTGATGCCTTTTGATATCACTGATGAGAGAAATTTTATCAGCAGTGATTAATCACACGTGATTGGGATTTGATCATTGCTGATTAGAGTACATGTGTACGAAGGTGATGCAGAATCACATGGACACAAAAATACCCATCACATTTTTCACACTGCTAGTGGAAAAATGATGGAGATTGTGATCGAAATTTCATCACATGTGATTGTCATATGATTGATCAAATGATGGTCACTGTCCTTGCAGGGTGACTAAAACTTTGTGTTCACCACAAGTATACTTTTTTTCAAGAATTGCAAGCAGAATATACCTCTCGATCGTTTTTGATACCGAATTGGAGCCGTGTTCCAATAGTTCTTTTACTTTTTTACACTCTGATTTTCTGACAAGGTTTGCAAAAATGGCTGTATTGAGATAAGAAGTCAGCATGAAGATTTTCCTTTCGCTAACGTTGCTCTACGCAAAATCTTTAGCTTTACTAAAGTCAAATCTAAGGCTTCAAGAAAAATTCGCCGCTTGTACTTTTTGTACAAGCGATCCAGATGGAATCGACAGCAATTGGTTTTTCGCTTAAGAGTATAGTTAGTGAACAATCAATTGGTCTTAAGTGTCAACTGCTGCTTTTGACTTATTGTAAAATGATATAATTTCGGGTAATTTTTTGTCAGCCACATATCCTGATTATGATGAAAAGTGCTCAAAGGAGCATCTTCTTTTTGTTAACTTAGTGTGTCCTTTTCATAGGACGTATATAGCAGTTGTCGCCACGTTTGTCATATATCTCTTATGGATGTTAACGAGCTTCATTCTTTATTACAATCGTTACGTTCTTGGCGAATAATTGAGAACGTAATAATAATAATAATAAAATAATAATTCAAAACACTGCTGCCCAAATTTTCACTGGGACTAAAACTTGCCGAGATATTCTACTTCCATAATCAAAAACCAGTGTTTCGCCAGCGCGCGTGACTAGAGCGGGCGTTCGGCTTCATGCGGAACGAATTGACCATCAATAAAGCGCTGCTGCAGGGGAACGGGTCATCAGAATTAAAAACCACAAAAACCACCTAACTTAAGACCCCCTGGATTCTATTTCACAAAAAAAAATTTTGAAAATTTTGTAAATATACACGTATTGACCCCCTTAACACTAGGGGGGGGGCAACTAAGACATGGTACATTAAAAATTTCAAAAAGTAAACTCAAATTTGTTTAATGAAAAATTAAAAAAAAAATCTGTTCACTAGTTATTTTATTTGAACTTATAATATGAAAAAATAGAAAAAATCACAATTTCAATTTTTTAAAATTTTGACGTTGGAATAATCGAACTTTGTGTTTAATGACCCCCATCAACTTTTGCACAGTTTTGCTAGGTACCATTTTGGTGGCCTGAAGGTAAATTTTTTTAAAATCTTTGATTGTTGAAGGTGGTTTACAATAATTTCGCAATTTTGTCTTCAAAATTTGCCAATAGCGCTCAATCGGCCGAAGCTATGGACAATTCGGCGGGTTGATATCCTTTGCAACAAAATTGATTTTTTTTTTTCTTTGATACCACTCAGTGACAGCAGTGAAGTAGTGGCACGTTGCTAAGTCGCTTAATGGCAAATTTTTGCTGTTTGTATTCTCTCCTTGGCGCCTAATATTTTGCATAAGACTTCACACCGTATCTTTCTTTTATTCTTAAAATGTTTACGTGGTTGGTATTGCATTTTTTCGCTAAATCTCAGAGCGACATATCTGGCTTGCGTTTAGCGGCATCTAC
Source organism: Melieria omissa (assembly GCA_963971225.1). Classification (NCBI taxonomy): domain Eukaryota; kingdom Metazoa; phylum Arthropoda; class Insecta; order Diptera; family Ulidiidae; genus Melieria; species Melieria omissa. The sequence goes on from OZ020270.1 coordinate 67,076,306, forward strand.
CACCTTCTTTCCCAATGTTTTATTTCTTCTCGAATTATTTTTGGCAGTTCCTGGTTTTATAGACACATCCACGTTTTCAATAAATCGAAGGATTGTTCTTCGTAGGGTCGCATAGCTTGTATTCGCATTTTTTTGCAATCGTTTTGTATGTCACGTTTCTATTATTTAAGTAAACGTGCAAAATTCGTTTCCGCCCTTGTTCTTGTTTCGACGGAATACTGAAAACTAATTAAGCTAGAAAAGAAATGTTTTCAAAACACAAAATTGATGAAACAGTGAAGTGGATCCTGTTACAACGGTAACTTTTCAAATTGTGTCGCTCGCCCAGTGACGTGGCAAACTTTTGCAATTTTTAATGTACCATGTCTTAGGTTAGGTTATTGTGGCTGCCTCTGTAAGAGACACACTCGAATGCCTATTATGAGACCCGTTGTGATATACCACAAATTTCACCCGTTTTTAAATGTGTATGTAATACTGTTTTTCGAACAAATGTTACAGCACTCATTTCAATCGGATGGGGAAAGGGGGCAAGAAAGGGCAGTAGTTGCCCTGCCAGACACGTGTGATCGAAACTCCAACACATTTACAAAAATTCTCGCTGAAACTAACACATAAACATTTACAAAGGAAATTTTTAAGTATGTTCCATGCAAGCGGGAAAAAGAAGTTTCAGTACGCCAAATTTCCCTGTATGAGAAAACGAGATGGCACTATATGTACATACGGCACGTGCCGTTATGACGCTTGCGCCCATGACGCAATTGTCAAATTGTGAAAAGTGTAATAAAAGTATGTCAAAAGCAGGTCAGCGGTGGAAAAGTTAAAAAAAGATAAGTACAATTGTTTATTAATTTTGTAAAAAATATGTTAATTAAATTATATTTAAAATAGATGAGAAGCGTATCAAAAGAATTGTTTGCCTAATGCTAGCATTCTTTTCATTTAATCTTTGCAGATTGTGTTCAGCGCTAGCGCTCCTAACCTCAAAAATGTCGTGGACTGAGGGTCAATTTCATTTCATTACATTTGCCAAATTTTTAATAATTTAATTACTTTGGTTCGCACTATAAATGTGTAAAATAATGATTTTTGAATAATAAAAACCTTTTTTATAAAAATAGGCATATGAAATAATAAAATGCCAAGGCTTTTTTATTTTCAATCAGCTGTGATAGGTTTATGCGTCAAGTGTGATGCCTTTTGATATCACTGATGAGAGAAATTTTATCAGCAGTGATTAATCACACGTGATTGGGATTTGATCATTGCTGATTAGAGTAAGCGAGACAACTATATGTTGGACCACGTTTTAAATCGCATGTGTACGAAGGTGATGCAGAATCACATGGACACAAAAATACCCATCACATTTTTCACACTGCTAGTGGAAAAATGATGGAGATTGTGATCGAAATTTCATCACATGTGATTGTCATATGATTGATCAAATGATGGTCACTGTCCTTGCAGGGTGACTAAAACTTTGTGTTCACCACAAGTATACTTTTTTTCAAGAATTGCAAGCAGAATATACCTCTCGATCGTTTTTGATACCGAATTGGAGCCGTGTTCCAATAGTTCTTTTACTTTTTTACACTCTGATTTTCTGACAAGGTTTGCAAAAATGGCTGTATTGAGATAAGAAGTCAGCATGAAGATTTTCCTTTCGCTAACGTTGCTCTACGCAAAATCTTTAGCTTTACTAAAGTCAAATCTAAGGCTTCAAGAAAAATTCGCCGCTTGTACTTTTTGTACAAGCGATCCAGATGGAATCGACAGCAATTGGTTTTTCGCTTAAGAGTATAGTTAGTGAACAATCAATTGGTCTTAAGTGTCAACTGCTGCTTTTGACTTATTGTAAAATGATATAATTTCGGGTAATTTTTTGTCAGCCACATATCCTGATTATGATGAAAAGTGCTCAAAGGAGCATCTTCTTTTTGTTAACTTAGTGTGTCCTTTTCATAGGACGTATATAGCAGTTGTCGCCACGTTTGTCATATATCTCTTATGGATGTTAACGAGCTTCATTCTTTATTACAATCGTTACGTTCTTGGCGAATAATTGAGAACGTAATAATAATAATAATAAAATAATAATTCAAAACACTGCTGCCCAAATTTTCACTGGGACTAAAACTTGCCGAGATATTCTACTTCCATAATCAAAAACCAGTGTTTCGCCAGCGCGCGTGACTAGAGCGGGCGTTCGGCTTCATGCGGAACGAATTGACCATCAATAAAGCGCTGCTGCAGGGGAACGGGTCATCAGAATTAAAAACCACAAAAACCACCTAACTTAAGACCCCCTGGATTCTATTTCACAAAAAAAAATTTTGAAAATTTTGTAAATATACACGTATTGACCCCCTTAACACTAGGGGGGGGGCAACTAAGACATGGTACATTAAAAATTTCAAAAAGTAAACTCAAATTTGTTTAATGAAAAATTAAAAAAAAAATCTGTTCACTAGTTATTTTATTTGAACTTATAATATGAAAAAATAGAAAAAATCACAATTTCAATTTTTTTAAATTTTGACGTTGGAATAATCGAACTTTGTGTTTAATGACCCCCATCAACTTTTGCACAGTTTTGCTAGGTACCATTTTGGTGGCCTGAAGGTAAATTTTTTTAAAATCTTTGATTGTTGAAGGTGGTTTACAATAATTTCGCAATTTTGTCTTCAAAATTTGCCAATAGCGCTCAATCGGCCGAAGCTATGGACAATTCGGCGGGTTGATATCCTTTGCAACAAAATTGATTTTTTTTTTTCTTTGATACCACTCAGTGACAGCAGTGAAGTAGTGGCACGTTGCTAAGTCGCTTAATGGCAAATTTTTGCTGTTTGTATTCTCTCCTTGGCGCCTAATATTTTGCATAAGACTTCACACCGTATCTTTCTTTTATTCTTAAAATGTTTACGTGGTTGGTATTGCATTTTTTCGCTAAATCTCAGAGCGACATATCTGGCTTGCGTTTAGCGGCATCTACCACCTTCTTTCCCAATGTTTTATTTCTTCTCGAATTATTTTTGGCAGTTCCTGGTTTTATAGACACATCCACGTTTTCAATAAATCGAAGGATTGTTCTTCGTAGGGTCGCATAGCTTGTATTCGCATTTTTTTGCAATCGTTTTGTATGTCACGTTTCTATTATTTAAGTAAACGTGCAAAATTCGTTTCCGCCCTTGTTCTTGTTTCGACGGAATACTGAAAACTAATTAAGCTAGAAAAGAAATGTTTTCAAAACACAAAATTGATGAAACAGTGAAGTGGATCCTGTTACAACGGTAACTTTTCAAATTGTGTCGCTCGCCCAGTGACGTGGCAAACTTTTGCAATTTTTAATGTACCATGTCTTAGGTTAGGTTATTGTGGCTGCCTCTGTAAGAGACACACTCGAATGCCTATTATGAGACCCGTTGTGATATACCACAAATTTCACCCGTTTTTAAATGTGTATGTAATACTGTTTTTCGAACAAATGTTACAGCACTCATTTCAATCGGATGGGGAAAGGGGGCAAGAAAGGGCAGTAGTTGCCCTGCCAGACACGTGTGATCGAAACTCCAACACATTTACAAAAATTCTCGCTGAAACTAACACATAAACATTTACAAAGGAAATTTTTAAGTATGTTCCATGCAAGCGGGAAAAAGAAGTTTCAGTACGCCAAATTTCCCTGTATGAGAAAACGAGATGGCACTATATGTACATACGGCACGTGCCGTTATGACGCTTGCGCCCATGACGCAATTGTCAAATTGTGAAAAGTGTAATAAAAGTATGTCAAAAGCAGGTCAGCGGTGGAAAAGTTAAAAAAAGATAAGTACAATTGTTTATTAATTTTGTAAAAAATATGTTAATTAAATTATATTTAAAATAGATGAGAAGCGTATCAAAAGAATTGTTTGCCTAATGCTAGCATTCTTTTCATTTAATCTTTGCAGATTGTGTTCAGCGCTAGCGCTCCTAACCTCAAAAATGTCGTGGACTGAGGGTCAATTTCATTTCATTACATTTGCCAAATTTTTAATAATTTAATTACTTTGGTTCGCACTATAAATGTGTAAAATAATGATTTTTGAATAATAAAAACCTTTTTTATAAAAATAGGCATATGAAATAATAAAATGCCAAGGCTTTTTTATTTTCAATCAGCTGTGATAGGTTTATGCGTCAAGTGTGATGCCTTTTGATATCACTGATGAGAGAAATTTTATCAGCAGTGATTAATCACACGTGATTGGGATTTGATCATTGCTGATTAGAGTAAGCGAGACAACTATATGTTGGACCACGTTTTAAATCGCATGTGTACGAAGGTGATGCAGAATCACATGGACACAAAAATACCCATCACATTTTTCACACTGCTAGTGGAAAAATGATGGAGATTGTGATCGAAATTTCATCACATGTGATTGTCATATGATTGATCAAATGATGGTCACTGTCCTTGCAGGGTGACTAAAACTTTGTGTTCACCACAAGTATACTTTTTTTCAAGAATTGCAAGCAGAATATACCTCTCGATCGTTTTTGATACCGAATTGGAGCCGTGTTCCAATAGTTCTTTTACTTTTTTACACTCTGATTTTCTGACAAGGTTTGCAAAAATGGCTGTATTGAGATAAGAAGTCAGCATGAAGATTTTCCTTTCGCTAACGTTGCTCTACGCAAAATCTTTAGCTTTACTAAAGTCAAATCTAAGGCTTCAAGAAAAATTCGCCGCTTGTACTTTTTGTACAAGCGATCCAGATGGAATCGACAGCAATTGGTTTTTCGCTTAAGAGTATAGTTAGTGAACAATCAATTGGTCTTAAGTGTCAACTGCTGCTTTTGACTTATTGTAAAATGATATAATTTCGGGTAATTTTTTGTCAGCCACATATCCTGATTATGATGAAAAGTGCTCAAAGGAGCATCTTCTTTTTGTTAACTTAGTGTGTCCTTTTCATAGGACGTATATAGCAGTTGTCGCCACGTTTGTCATATATCTCTTATGGATGTTAACGAGCTTCATTCTTTATTACAATCGTTACGTTCTTGGCGAATAATTGAGAACGTAATAATAATAATAATAAAATAATAATTCAAAACACTGCTGCCCAAATTTTCACTGGGACTAAAACTTGCCGAGATATTCTACTTCCATAATCAAAAACCAGTGTTTCGCCAGCGCGCGTGACTAGAGCGGGCGTTCGGCTTCATGCGGAACGAATTGACCATCAATAAAGCGCTGCTGCAGGGGAACGGGTCATCAGAATTAAAAACCACAAAAACCACCTAACTTAAGACCCCCTGGATTCTATTTCACAAAAAAAAATTTTGAAAATTTTGTAAATATACACGTATTGACCCCCTTAACACTAGGGGGGGGGCAACTAAGACATGGTACATTAAAAATTTCAAAAAGTAAACTCAAATTTGTTTAATGAAAAATTAAAAAAAAAATCTGTTCACTAGTTATTTTATTTGAACTTATAATATGAAAAAATAGAAAAAATCACAATTTCAATTTTTTAAAATTTTGACGTTGGAATAATCGAACTTTGTGTTTAATGACCCCCATCAACTTTTGCACAGTTTTGCTAGGTACCATTTTGGTGGCCTGAAGGTAAATTTTTTTAAAATCTTTGATTGTTGAAGGTGGTTTACAATAATTTCGCAATTTTGTCTTCAAAATTTGCCAATAGCGCTCAATCGGCCGAAGCTATGGACAATTCGGCGGGTTGATATCCTTTGCAACAAAATTGATTTTTTTTTTTCTTTGATACCACTCAGTGACAGCAGTGAAGTAGTGGCACGTTGCTAAGTCGCTTAATGGCAAATTTTTGCTGTTTGTATTCTCTCCTTGGCGCCTAATATTTTGCATAAGACTTCACACCGTATCTTTCTTTTATTCTTAAAATGTTTACGTGGTTGGTATTGCATTTTTTCGCTAAATCTCAGAGCGACATATCTGGCTTGCGTTTAGCGGCATCTACCACCTTCTTTCCCAATGTTTTATTTCTTCTCGAATTATTTTTGGCAGTTCCTGGTTTTATAGACACATCCACGTTTTCAATAAATCGAAGGATTGTTCTTCGTAGGGTCGCATAGCTTGTATTCGCATTTTTTTGCAATCGTTTTGTATGTCACGTTTCTATTATTTAAGTAAACGTGCAAAATTCGTTTCCGCCCTTGTTCTTGTTTCGACGGAATACTGAAAACTAATTAAGCTAGAAAAGAAATGTTTTCAAAACACAAAATTGATGAAACAGTGAAGTGGATCCTGTTACAACGGTAACTTTTCAAATTGTGTCGCTCGCCCAGTGACGTGGCAAACTTTTGCAATTTTTAATGTACCATGTCTTAGGTTAGGTTATTGTGGCTGCCTCTGTAAGAGACACACTCGAATGCCTATTATGAGACCCGTTGTGATATACCACAAATTTCACCCGTTTTTAAATGTGTATGTAATACTGTTTTTCGAACAAATGTTACAGCACTCATTTCAATCGGATGGGGAAAGGGGGCAAGAAAGGGCAGTAGTTGCCCTGCCAGACACGTGTGATCGAAACTCCAACACATTTACAAAAATTCTCGCTGAAACTAACACATAAACATTTACAAAGGAAATTTTTAAGTATGTTCCATGCAAGCGGGAAAAAGAAGTTTCAGTACGCCAAATTTCCCTGTATGAGAAAACGAGATGGCACTATATGTACATACGGCACGTGCCGTTATGACGCTTGCGCCCATGACGCAATTGTCAAATTGTGAAAAGTGTAATAAAAGTATGTCAAAAGCAGGTCAGCGGTGGAAAAGTTAAAAAAAGATAAGTACAATTGTTTATTAATTTTGTAAAAAATATGTTAATTAAATTATATTTAAAATAGATGAGAAGCGTATCAAAAGAATTGTTTGCCTAATGCTAGCATTCTTTTCATTTAATCTTTGCAGATTGTGTTCAGCGCTAGCGCTCCTAACCTCAAAAATGTCGTGGACTGAGGGTCAATTTCATTTCATTACATTTGCCAAATTTTTAATAATTTAATTACTTTGGTTCGCACTATAAATGTGTAAAATAATGATTTTTGAATAATAAAAACCTTTTTTATAAAAATAGGCATATGAAATAATAAAATGCCAAGGCTTTTTTATTTTCAATCAGCTGTGATAGGTTTATGCGTCAAGTGTGATGCCTTTTGATATCACTGATGAGAGAAATTTTATCAGCAGTGATTAATCACACGTGATTGGGATTTGATCATTGCTGATTAGAGTAAGCGAGACAACTATATGTTGGACCACGTTTTAAATCGCATGTGTACGAAGGTGATGCAGAATCACATGGACACAAAAATACCCATCACATTTTTCACACTGCTAGTGGAAAAATGATGGAGATTGTGATCGAAATTTCATCACATGTGATTGTCATATGATTGATCAAATGATGGTCACTGTCCTTGCAGGGTGACTAAAACTTTGTGTTCACCACAAGTATACTTTTTTTCAAGAATTGCAAGCAGAATATACCTCTCGATCGTTTTTGATACCGAATTGGAGCCGTGTTCCAATAGTTCTTTTACTTTTTTACACTCTGATTTTCTGACAAGGTTTGCAAAAATGGCTGTATTGAGATAAGAAGTCAGCATGAAGATTTTCCTTTCGCTAACGTTGCTCTACGCAAAATCTTTAGCTTTACTAAAGTCAAATCTAAGGCTTCAAGAAAAATTCGCCGCTTGTACTTTTTGTACAAGCGATCCAGATGGAATCGACAGCAATTGGTTTTTCGCTTAAGAGTATAGTTAGTGAACAATCAATTGGTCTTAAGTGTCAACTGCTGCTTTTGACTTATTGTAAAATGATATAATTTCGGGTAATTTTTTGTCAGCCACATATCCTGATTATGATGAAAAGTGCTCAAAGGAGCATCTTCTTTTTGTTAACTTAGTGTGTCCTTTTCATAGGACGTATATAGCAGTTGTCGCCACGTTTGTCATATATCTCTTATGGGTGTTAACGAGCTTCATTCTTTATTACAATCGTTACGTTCTTGGCGAATAATTGAGAACGTAATAATAATAATAATAAAATAATAATTCAAAACACTGCTGCCCAAATTTTCACTGGGACTAAAACTTGCCGAGATATTCTACTTCCATAATCAAAAACCAGTGTTTCGCCAGCGCGCGTGACTAGAGCGGGCGTTCGGCTTCATGCGGAACGAATTGACCATCAATAAAGCGCTGCTGCAGGGGAACGGGTCATCAGAATTAAAAACCACAAAAACCACCTAACTTAAGACCCCCTGGATTCTATTTCACAAAAAAAAATTTTTTAAATTTTGTAAATATACACGTATTGACCCCCTTAACACTAGGGGGGGGGGGGCAACTAAGACATGGTACATTAAAAATTTCAAAAAGTAAACTCAAATTTGTTTAATGAAAAATTAAAAAAAAAATCTGTTCACTAGTTATTTTATTTGAACTTATAATATGAAAAAATAGAAAAAATCACAATTTCAATTTTTTAAAATTTTGACGTTGGAATAATCGAACTTTGTGTTTAATGACCCCCATCAACTTTTGCACAGTTTTGCTAGGTACCATTTTGGTGGCCTGAAGGTAAATTTTTTTAAAATCTTTGATTGTTGAAGGTGGTTTACAATAATTTCGCAATTTTGTCTTCAAAATTTGCCAATAGCGCTCAATCGGCCGAAGCTATGGACAATTCGGCGGGTTGATATCCTTTGCAACAAAATTGATTTTTTTTTTTCTTTGATACCACTCAGTGACAGCAGTGAAGTAGTGGCACGTTGCTAAGTCGCTTAATGGCAAATTTTTGCTGTTTGTATTCTCTCCTTGGCGCCTAATATTTTGCATAAGACTTCACACCGTATCTTTCTTTTATTCTTAAAATGTTTACGTGGTTGGTATTGCATTTTTTCGCTAAATCTCAGAGCGACATATCTGGCTTGCGTTTAGCGGCATCTACCACCTTCTTTCCCAATGTTTTATTTCTTCTCGAATTATTTTTGGCAGTTCCTGGTTTTATAGACACATCCACGTTTTCAATAAATCGAAGGATTGTTCTTCGTAGGGTCGCATAGCTTGTATTCGCATTTTTTTGCAATCGTTTTGTATGTCACGTTTCTATTATTTAAGTAAACGTGCAAAATTCGTTTCCGCCCTTGTTCTTGTTTCGACGGAATACTGAAAACTAATTAAGCTAGAAAAGAAATGTTTTCAAAACACAAAATTGATGAAACAGTGAAGTGGATCCTGTTACAACGGTAACTTTTCAAATTGTGTCGCTCGCCCAGTGACGTGGCAAACTTTTGCAATTTTTAATGTACCATGTCTTAGGTTAGGTTATTGTGGCTGCCTCTGTAAGAGACACACTCGAATGCCTATTATGAGACCCGTTGTGATATACCACAAATTTCACCCGTTTTTAAATGTGTATGTAATACTGTTTTTCGAACAAATGTTACAGCACTCATTTCAATCGGATGGGGAAAGGGGGCAAGAAAGGGCAGTAGTTGCCCTGCCAGACACGTGTGATCGAAACTCCAACACATTTACAAAAATTCTCGCTGAAACTAACACATAAACATTTACAAAGGAAATTTTTAAGTATGTTCCATGCAAGCGGGAAAAAGAAGTTTCAGTACGCCAAATTTCCCTGTATGAGAAAACGAGATGGCACTATATGTACATACGGCACGTGCCGTTATGACGCTTGCGCCCATGACGCAATTGTCAAATTGTGAAAAGTGTAATAAAAGTATGTCAAAAGCAGGTCAGCGGTGGAAAAGTTAAAAAAAGATAAGTACAATTGTTTATTAATTTTGTAAAAAATATGTTAATTAAATTATATTTAAAATAGATGAGAAGCGTATCAAAAGAATTGTTTGCCTAATGCTAGCATTCTTTTCATTTAATCTTTGCAGATTGTGTTCAGCGCTAGCGCTCCTAACCTCAAAAATGTCGTGGACTGAGGGTCAATTTCATTTCATTACATTTGCCAAATTTTTAATAATTTAATTACTTTGGTTCGCACTATAAATGTGTAAAATAATGATTTTTGAATAATAAAAACCTTTTTTATAAAAATAGGCATATGAAATAATAAAATGCCAAGGCTTTTTTATTTTCAATCAGCTGTGATAGGTTTATGCGTCAAGTGTGATGCCTTTTGATATCACTGATGAGAGAAATTTTATCAGCAGTGATTAATCAAAAGTGATTGGGATTTGATCATTGCTGATTAGAGTAAGCGAGACAACTATATGTTGGACCACGTTTTAAATCGCATGTGTACGAAGGTGATGCAGAATCACATGGACACAAAAATACCCATCACATTTTTCACACTGCTAGTGGAAAAATGATGGAGATTGTGATCGAAATTTCATCACATGTGATTGTCATATGATTGATCAAATGATGGTCACTGTCCTTGCAGGGTAGTTGCCCTGCCAGACACGTGTGATCGAAACTCCAACACATTTACAAAAATTCTCGCTGAAACTACCCTGCCAGACACGTGTGATCGAAACTCCAACACATTTGCAAAAATTCTCGCTGAAACTAACACATAAACATTTACAAAGGAAATTTTTAAGTATGTTCCATGCAAGCGGGAAAAAGAAGTTTCAGTACGCCTAATTTCCCTGTATGAGAAAACGAGATGGCACTATATGTACATACGGCACGTGCCGTTATGACGCTTGCGCCCATGACGCAATTGTCAAATTGTGAAAAGTGTAATAAAAGTATGTCAAAAGCAGGTCAGCGGTGAAAAAGTTAAAAAAAGATAAGTACAATTGTTTATTAATTTTGTAAAAAATATGTTAATTAAATTTTATTTAAAATAGATGAGAAGCGTATCAAAAGAATTGTTTGCCTAATGCTAGCATTCTTTTCATTTAATCTTTGCAGATTGTGTTCAGCGCTAGCGCTCCTAACCTCAAAAATGTCGTGGACTGAGGGTCAATTTCATTTCATTACATTTGCCAAATTTTTAATAATTTAATTACTTTGGTTCGCACTATAAATGTGTAAATTAATGATTTTTGAATAATAAAAACCTTTTTTATAAAAATAGGCATATGAAATAATAAAATGCCAAGGCTTTTTTATTTTCAATCAGCTGTGATAGGTTTATGCGTCAAGTGTGATGCCTTTTGATATCACTGATGAGAGAAATTTTATCAGCAGTGATTAATCACACGTGATTGGGATTTGATCATTGCTGATTAGAGTGAGCGAGACAACTATATGTTGGACCACGTTTTAAATCGCATGTGTACGAAGGTGATGCAGAATCACATGGACACAAAAATACCCATCACATTTTTCACACTGCTAGTGGAAAAATGATGGAGATTGTGATCGAAATTTCATCACATGTGATTGTCATATGATTGATCAAATGATGGTCACTGTCCTTGCAGGGTAACACATAAACATTTACAAAGGAAATTTTTAAGTATGTTCCATGCAAGCGGGAAAAAGAAGTTTCAGTACGCCAAATTTCCCTGTATGAGAAAACGAGATGGCACTATATGTACATACGGCACGTGCCGTTATGACGCTTGCGCCCATGACGCAATTGTCAAATTGTGAAAAGTGTAATAAAAGTATGTCAAAAGCAGGTCAGCGGTGGAAAAGTTAAAAAAAGATAAGTACAATTGTTTATTAATTTTGTAAAAAATATGTTAATTAAATTATATTTAAAATAGATGAGAAGCGTATCAAAAGAATTGTTTGCCTAATGCTAGCATTCTTTTCATTTAATCTTTGCAGATTGTGTTCAGCGCTAGCGCTCCTAACCTCAAAAATGTCGTGGACTGAGGGTCAATTTCATTTCATTACATTTGCCAAATTTTTAATAATTTAATTACTTTGGTTCGCACTATAAATGTGTAAAATAATGATTTTTGAATAATAAAAACCTTTTTTATAAAAATAGGCATATGAAATAATAAAATGCCAAGGCTTTTTTATTTTCAATCAGCTGTGATAGGTTTATGCGTCAAGTGTGATGCCTTTTGATATCACTGATGAGAGAAATTTTATCAGCAGTGATTAATCACACGTGATTGGGATTTGATCATTGCTGATTAGAGTAAGCGAGACAACTATATGTTGGACCACGTTTTAAATCGCATGTGTACGAAGGTGATGCAGAATCACATGGACACAAAAATACCCATCACATTTTTCACACTGCTAGTGGAAAAATGATGGAGATTGTGATCGAAATTTCATCACATGTGATTGTCATATGATTGATCAAATGATGGTCACTGTCCTTGCAGGGTGACTAAAACTTTGTGTTCACCACAAGTATACTTTTTTTCAAGAATTGCAAGCAGAATATACCTCTCGATCGTTTTTGATACCGAATTGGAGCCGTGTTCCAATAGTTCTTTTACTTTTGTACACTCTGATTTTCTGACAAGGTTTGCAAAAATGGCTGTATTGAGATAAGAAGTCAGCATGAAGATTTTCCTTTCGCTAACGTTGCTCTACGCAAAATCTTTAGCTTTACTAAAGTCAAATCTAAGGCTTCAAGAAAAATTCGCCGCTTGTACTTTTTGTACAAGCGATCCAGATGGAATCGACAGCAATTGGTTTTTCGCTTAAGAGTATAGTTAGTGAACAATCAATTGGTCTTAAGTGTCAACTGCTGCTTTTGACTTATTGTAAAATGATATAATTTCGGGTAATTTTTTGTCAGCCACATATCCTGATTATGATGAAAAGTGCTCAAAGGAGCATCTTCTTTTTGTTAACTTAGTGTGTCCTTTTCATAGGACGTATATAGCAGTTGTCGCCACGTTTGTCATATATCTCTTATGGGTGTTAACGAGCTTCATTCTTTATTACAATCGTTACGTTCTTGGCGAATAATTGAGAACGTAATAATAATAATAATAAAATAATAATTCAAAACACTGCTGCCCAAATTTTCACTGGGACTAAAACTTGCCGAGATATTCTACTTCCATAATCAAAAACCAGTGTTTCGCCAGCGCGCGTGACTAGAGCGGGCGTTCGGCTTCATGCGGAACGAATTGACCATCAATAAAGCGCTGCTGCAGGGGAACGGGTCATCAGAATTAAAAACCACAAAAACCACCTAACTTAAGACCCCCTGGATTCTATTTCACAAAAAAAAATTTTGAAAATTTTGTAAATATACACGTATTGACCCCCTTAACACTAGGATGAGCGACTAGTTTGTAGGCGCTAAGTGGAGCAACTGGGCCTGGCGAGGCCCGTAAGCGTAATCAGCTATTCCTACGATTTTCGCCCAGTTAGGCGTGGCATAGACAGCTGATACTTGGCACACGTACTCTATGATAGTATAGCTATGTGTCGATGTAATTATTTGGGGGGGATTTCTTAAGAGGGTGGGGGGTTGAGGTGCCCTAAAAAGTAAAACTGCTATTTGTATATGGCACAACATTTAATTAATTTATTTTTTGATTAAATTCAAATCAACAAAAAAAGAGACAGTTTATCTGCAGCACAGCCATGGCATAAAAATAGTTTATTTACACAGCCGTGTTCAAGGCCCATGAAATTTTTACATGTTTTCGTAAATATATGAAAAATGTACCTAAAATGTACGTAAGCCGTTAAACAAAAATTATTCAAACACGAGCAGCCATATTTGATGACTCTATTACAATTAATATGTGCAGTGGCGCACGCAAGGGGGATTATAAAACCCTTTATTTTATCTGTTTGTTACAAAAATTGCGGCTGGAAAATGTTCTTTCAAATAATGTGGCAAATGGTAATTGTAGGAACTGTCCCTTCCAATAAACGGTTTGTCCCAGAGGAGTTCAAAAAGTCGACGAATCGTAAACTGGAGGAAACATTGTTTGGCTATTACAACGAGCAAGTTTCATTGTGCTCATATGTGCCAAAAAAAAAATAAGGCAGTAATTTTGCTGTCAACACAGCATTATGTATCCAAAGTTGACAATGCCAATAAAAGAAGCCTTATCAAATTTTGGATTACAACGAAAATAAAGCAGGTGTCGATACTATGGACCAGATGCTCAGTAGCTACTCGCAAGCGTGGCACAAACCGTTGGCCACTTTCCATGTTTTATAATATTAGATATTGCTGGCCTGGCATCCTTTATTGTTCACGATTCGTTCAAACGATCACCCAAAACGGATAAACGTCGTGAATATCTAACGATTTTAACAACTCAGTTGGTCACTCCTCACATGGAAAATAGGGCAATGAACAGTCACGTTAGCCGCTGGCCTAATATCAGTGCAGCTATGGCGAAATTTAATGTTTTTGTAACTAATTATTAAAAATAAACTATTATGAATTGTTAATTCTGTCTTTATTATTACAGACACAAGCTTACTACCCAGCCCCAAGCACATCCGCACGACCAGACAAGAAACAACGAAAGGACTGTGCATGGTGTAAACCTCAACATGACAAAAAACGGCGCAAAACCTTCTTCTCGTGTAACTCATGTAAAAACTTCATGTGCCTTGAACACGGCCCTGTAAAAAAACTATGTTTGTGCCATGGCTGTGCTGCAGAATAAACTGTCTCTATTTATGTTGATTTCAATTTAATCAATAAATAAATAATTTAAATGCTGTGCCATATACAAATAGCAGTTTTACTTTTTGGGGCACCTCAACCCCCACTCTCTTAAGAAATCCCCCCAAATAATTACTTCGACACACAGCTATACTATCATAGAGTACGTGTGCCAAGTATCAGCTGTCTATGCCACGCCTATATGGGCGAAAATCGTAGGAATAGCTGATTACGCTTATGGGCCTCGCCAGGCCCAGTTGCTCCACTTAGCGCCTACATACATAAAGTGGTCATGTTTGTTCTACAAAATTTATGCAAATAACCTTTTGTTAGTTCCGTTTCGTTTATAAAACATTAGCGATAGTTGGCATAAAATATTTCAGCGATCAGAGCTAAAGAAACAATTTGGCGACTACTCTAAGTCAAAATGGGCCTGGAAAAGCCCAGTTGCACATCCTAGTGTTAAAATAACAATTACGTGGGTGGTCCGATAAGTACTTTGCCTATAAAAGAAAAACGAAAATTTTGGAAAAGTGGTGATTTCTTACATAGTCTCCTTTCAACTCGATACACTTGACCCAGCGATGCTCCAACTTCTTTAAACCGTCTGAAAAATACGTTTTCTGGAGGCCTCCGCACAGTGTGACTTTTATAATTTTTAGGATGCCAAAAGTCATAGCAGTCAAACCAATGTAGGTATGACGATACAATTTTGCAATAACCATGTAGAGGCCAACATCGTATTAGAAAAAAAAATGGGCGTGATCAGCCCACTTTTTCTTCGAGTCCCCATAAGGTCCGTTTCATAATTATAACGCCACTTGATTTTCCTGAATATCTCGAAAACCAGCAGTGCTACCAAACAAGCGTCTTCTGATGAAATTGCACTGGCTAATAGTGCAATTTGATAACAATAAAAAAAATTCAAAAATCATGTCTACTTCTTTATAAGAAAGACTTTTTTATATATTCAATGTTTCATATTTATAACGCCACTTGCGAAAAATTTAATTTTTCAAATCATAGCATGCAGTTTGGTTGCATATTGATCTAGCTAGTTAAGAATTAATCATTTTGTGTATGGTGCCACGAGAAAACGTTTAACCGATATCGAGAAAGGACAAATTCTCGCGTTTAAACAGGAAAACGTAGGGACCCGCGAAATTGGGCGCAGGATTGACAGCAGCTACAGCGTTGTCCAAAATTTTTTGAAGGACAAAGACTCCTACGGCTCCAAGAAACGTTCTGGGCGAACACAATTTTTGAATCAACGAAGCGAATCCTAGCAAGCAATTCTTCGCAAACGCTGAATCAACTAAAGAGCACTTGTGACGTCAGTGTGCACGTCATAAAACCGCTAGACTCACAATTGCTCTCCAGAACATGGCTCGCGATTGGACAAAATTAAGTTCAAATAGTTTCAAATTGGTTTATGCTTACCACTAATGCTTCTTCTTATTTTAGGTAAGTTTTTTCGATGAAAAGTAATGGAATTTGGATGGGATATCATGGCTACTGGCGAGACTTGCGGAAAGAACCTGAATTTTTTCCAAATGGAACTTCGGTACTGGAACAGTGATAGTCTGGATTGCAATTTCATCCAAAGGATGTCTCGAACTACAATTTACATCGAGCCGATTGAAAAGCAGTGACTACATTGGCGTGCTGCGCATGAGTACTTCCTTTTTTTGAGTCAAAAGATACTCAATGGCTATGTATTCCAACAGGACAATGCCGCCATCCACACAAGTTGCAAAACCATGACATGGTTTTCAGCCAATAATGAGGAAGTTATGGATTGGCCAGCCTACTCCCACACCTCAAACCCTTCGAAAATTTGTGGGGAATTTTAGTTCGTCGCGTCTACGCAGGAAACAAGCAATTTAACACCGATGTTGATCTAAAAGCTACTATACTCAAAGAATAGTACAACATCGATGTAAATGTAATGCAAAAATTGATTCATAGCATGAATGATAGAATATCCAATGTTGTATTAAATAAAGGAAAGCAGTTGTAAAACTAACCATTTGATTTTCTTCTTCTTGAAACCTTTTTTGCCTACTTAACACAAGTGGCGTTATAAATATGAAACACTGAATATATAACAAATTCTTTCTAATAAAGAAGTAGACACGATTTTTGAATTTTTTTCATTGTTACCAAATTGCACTATTAGCCAGTGCAACTTAATCAGAAGACGCTTTTTTGATAGCACTGCTGGTTTTCGAGATATTCAGGAAAATCAAGGCCAACAACAACAACACCTACTTACTATACGCACTAACAATATTAGTTATAATATTATTATTCGTAGAAATTAATAAATACTACAAAAACTACATGAAAAAACTAGTGTCTAAGAACATAAAAATTAGTACCATAGTTTAAGACAAAACAAAAATATGTATAACCAAGTATGTCGTAAACTACTACTAAAGTAAGAAAATCTATCATTAAATCAATAAGGAAATAAAAGTAATAATACACTCTTACATAAAAACCAGTAAAATTAACGACAATGGACAGAACACAACAACGCAATACAGAAACAGCACTAAAACACGAAGACATTAGGTTCTAGATGGAGAATATACTCGACGAGCTGACAAAACTCTTATCGAATCTTAAAAAAACTCCAAGCAGGCCATACACTAGACAGACCATAGTAAACAAACTCGCCAGACTCCAGGTAATAAAAAGAGAATTCGCAATCCTAGCAATTGAGCAAAAAAACGCAACAGGGTTGACAATAACATTCAACAACACCCATGACACAGCTAAGCAAATACTGACCAACAAACTGAAATAACTAGGGGAAGAAACAGAAACAGAACTGGAAGAACTAGAAACACAGAAAACAAGCTGCACAATGACTACATTAAACATTGAAACGGCCATGAAAGCCATACCAAACTTCACGGGAAACCACAAAGAACTGGAGACTTTCATAAAAATTTCAGAGCTGATTCACAAAAAACTAGACCACAGTGGACAGACAGAATTATTAGAATTCATTTTCTTTGCAAAATTAAGCACAACAGTGAGGACAGCAATAGGCAGCAATGTCCCAGAAACCCTCCAACAACTTGCAGAAACACTAAAAGATAGATACAAGACCACGACAACAGTGGCACAATTACAAAACAAACTGTCGTGTTTCCAACAAAGAAACACAAGCATTACAGCATATAAAGACAAAATTTTAAATCTTATAGCCGAACTCAACGACTTGCAAATAACACAAGCAGGAAGCACTACCCAGGCAGAAAAAACACTAATCAGAAAACTGAATGACCAATACAGCCTAACGGTCTTTAAGAACGGTCTCAACGAAGCTTACAAACAGACCATCTTCGCAGCAATGCCAAAAACGTTCCAACAAGCAGCTGACCTTGCGCTTGAATTAGAAAAAGACAACCAACAGAGCCAAGCGAATATAATGTTTGTAAACAGAAACAGCAACTACAATGGCACCAATAGAAATAACCAGCAAAACTACAGAAATTCAAACAACTCGAACAACTATAGAAGTCAGAATAATTCCAACAGGAACAATTACCAAAACAGAAATGACTACCAAAACAGAAACAATTACCAGAACAGAAACGTAAACCAAAACAATCTTCGTAATGCCAATAACCAGCAGCGAAACGGGTATGTGAACAACTCGAATCACTACCAACCGAACCAAAATCAAAACCAAAACGACAGAAGCCAATACTACCAAAACAACAACCAAAGCAACAGAAACAATTCACGGTCATATAACCACAATAACCGAAATGCATACCAACGCAACACCCAACAAGGTCGCCCAACTCGAATAAATTACATACAGGGAAACGAGGGCGACCCGGAGGAACAGAATTCGACTCCTCCGGGGGAGGAAGAACAAACAATAAACGAATATATTTAATAACATACAACTTAACCAATTATGTCACATTCAAATGCAGTCAATTTAGCAAACCCAAGACATTTCTCATTGACACCGGAGCAGACGTATCAATTTGCAAAGTAAACGACGACGACACTTTGGACATTAATACTGAAAACAGATGCAAATTAACAGGAATATCACCTGCAGAAATCAATTCGATAGGAACATTTAAATTAACATTTCCTCTAAGAGACTCAAAAACTGAACTAACCTTTCAAATGGTCAACGACGATTTTCCAATTATCACAGATGGAATTTTAGGAAGAGATTTCCTACTCAAATACATGTGCAAAGTAGATTACGAAACCCTCACTTTAACAATTATAATAAACGAAGTTGAACACGTATTCCCCATTACAACAAGAACCCCACACAACAAAACACACACAATTCCACCCAGATGCGAAGTCATATTACCAATTAATTTAAACCTTGAAGAAGACACCGTCATTTTAAATAAAGAACTCACAAACGGAGTATTCTTAGCCAACTCCATTGCACCAGCAAAAGGCAACTGTCACATCAAAATCATTAACACAACAAACAAAACAGTCACAATAAAAGACATAGAACCACAAATAGAAAAACTGTCAAATTACACAATATTGAGAACACAACACAGAAATAAGTGCACAAACAATAGCAGATTTGAAAAACTAATATCTACACTAAGACTAGACACTTTTGACCCACAAATTAAACAAGAACTAAGGGACATTTTTCAACGGTACCAATCAATATTTCATTTGGAAGGAGAAGAACTTACTACAAACAATTTTTACGAACAGCACCTAAACCTAGAAAACACAACACCAGTTTACATAAAGAATTACAGGCTACCACAAACACAACAAGAAGAGATAAAACAACAGGTACAGAAACTAATAGACAGCGACATAATAGAACCCTCAACAAGCCCCTATAATGCACCTCTGCTATTAGTACCGAAGAAAAGTGATGATAACACAAAAAAATGGAGACTAGTTGTGGACTACAGAAAACTCAATGACAAAATAATTAACGATAAATTTCCACTCACCCGACTAGAAGATGTTCTAGACGTCCTAGGAAGAGCAAAATACTTTTCAACTTTGGATATGACCAGTTCTTTCCACCAAATCCCCTTAGCACCAAGTTCAAGACCACCCACAGCATTTTCAACTCAAGATGGACACTACCAATTCAAAAGACTCCCTTTTGGACTTAAAATATCATCTAATAGTTTCCAAAGAATATTGACAATAGCTCTCAGCGGACTAAGCTCAGAAGCATTCTTATACGTTGATGACATTATTGTGTTTGGATGCTCACTAAAGCATCACAACTCAAACTTAATCAAAGTATTTGACCGATTGAAACAATACAACCTGAAGCTAAACGCAAGCAAATGCCACTTTCTTAGACCAGAAGTTATCTATTTAGGCCATTTAATCACCGACAAAGGCGTTAAAACAGATCCGACCAAATGCGAAGCAGTTATGAAATACCCCACGCCAACAAACGCAGATGACGTACGAAGATTCATTGCCTTCTGCAATTACTACAGACGTTTCATACCTGACTTTGCGAATATCGTCAAATGTTTAAACTCTCTCCTCAAGAAAGGGACACCTTTCATTTGGTCAGACGAGTGCGAACAAGCCTTTAAAAATTTGAAAGAGAAATTAGTCAATCCACCTGTACTACAATATCCAGATTTTAACAAACCCTTCATACTAACAACAGACGCCTCAGACTTTGCTTTAGGAGCAGTACTATCACAAGGTGAAATAGGACATGACTTACCAATCTCTTATGCAAGCAAATCTCTACAGAAACATGATATAAATAAACCAACTATAGAAAAAGAACTCTTAGCAATACACTGGGGAATAAATTATTTCAGATCATATCTCTACGGTAGAAAATTCGTTGTAGTAACTGACCATAGACCACTAGTTTCTCTATTTTCCCATAAAAACCCATCGTCGAAAATGACTAGAATTAGACTAGATTTATCCGATTACGATTTCGAGATAATCTACAAACAAGGCAAAATTAATACGAACGCAGATGCACTATCACGCATCAAGTTAGACAGTGACGACTTAAAAGCAATGATACCGACACAAGAAATACTAGCCATAACACGGAGTAAGGCAAAAAAAACAGGAACACAAGAAAAATGTGAAAAAGGGCAAACGAAGAAGAAAGAAATAAATACACGCATCAGCAGGACGGACATATCTCCAAGGGAACCTGATCAACTCCATATTTGGGAATGTACATCCATGACTGACGTGAAGAATTTGAAAAAGTTGAATTTTACTATTGAAAAGCGTCGGCCGACGATCAAAGTATGTAAGAATGAAGTGCACGTGACTTGTAGTGATGACCCTTTGGAACTAGATCCAATGTTGGAGAAGCTACACAGTTCACTAAGTAAGCTGCATATAAAGGAGCTAGCCCTTTGCAGACAAAACTTTAAGTTTGAAAATATTGAATTGAATGAGTTCAAAAGAAAATATAATGAACTACATGTGAACAAGTACTCGCCCATAAAGATATTAATTTACGACACGCCACTCCAAATACTAAGCCCGATACAACAATATAAATTAATTGACGAATTCCATAACTCATGCACAGCAGGGCATGTGGGTATAAGAAAAACTATATTAAAATTGAAGCAACGATACGTGTGGAAGAATATGAGACAAATGGTCAAAGAATTCGTAAACAATTGTTCTAAATGCACAGCAAACAAAATAACGAGACACACAAAAGAAGCACTGACTAAAACAGACACTCGAAAAACAAGCTTCGAAACAATAACAATTGACACAGTCGGACCGTTACGTATATCAAATGGATACCGATACATACTGACAATGCAGTGTGACCTTACAAAATTCGTGATAGCACACCCGATAGAAACAAAAGACGCGGAAACAATCGCAAAAACACTGGTAGAACAATTCATACTCAAGTACGGTTGTTTCAACACGTTGAAATCAGACAGAGGCACCGAATTCACGAACGAGCTGATGCACAACATATGCAAGCTACTTGACACGCGACAAATTTTTTCTACGCCTTACCACCACCAGACAATTGGCGCACTTGAACGCAACCACAGAACCTTACACGAATACTTACTTGCTTTTACAAACGATTATGAATGGGACAAGTGGGTACCGTACTACACATTCGCGTACAATACGACACCACATATCGAATCACTATATTCCCCGTATGAACTAGTGTTTGGTAAATTGCCACAATTGCCGAATGACACAATAAACAGCACTAGAAAAATATATGACATCGAAAATTATGCTAAGGAATTAAAAATTAGGCTACAAACATCAATAAAAAAGGCTAGAAATATGATAGAATTAGCGAAAGATAAAAGAAAACTAAAATACGATACTAACACTAATGTAACAAACTTAGAAGTAGGAGATTTAGTATATGTAAAGTTAGAGACACGTAAGAAACTACAAAGTCCATACAACGGACCGTACAAAATAGTTGAGAGGAAAGGAGTAAATACAGTAATAGATATTAATGGAAAACACAAAGAATTACATAACAACAATCTAAAAAAATACTTAGGAGATAAACATTAATTGTAAAGACTAAATATATATACATTAATCTAAGACAACAAAAATAAAATACACTTTAAGAAAACATACAACTATTATTAGAATATAAATTAACTACATAACCAATACGCTATCAACAAAATCAAACTCGTTTTATAAGATAAATATCATATTGTAAATTTATTTGATTGTATAGCAATTCCAATGCCCCCGCGAAATTCTAAAAATTTTTCCAAGGAATAATTTTTCGCTTAAGGGTAAGGGTGTAGTGGTACCGCGTGACCACCAATGCCGACAGCATAGCGCTCAAGCCGATCAGCAAGACCGACGTGCATCGAACGGTGCGCGCGCCACTTTGTTTACATTACAAGTGTCAAGTGTCGCATGCACAAGAACGCCGGCGTCACTCAAGTGGCCTGCACTTGCACAAGCGACACATGTCACAACACATGTGGGCACTTGCACCGATCGCACATGCAACTCGACCCGACCTACCGCAGGTCAACGCAGAGCGCTGGCCCACTTTGGGAAAGTGCCGCGTCGTCGGATCTAACCCGCGTTGTGATTGGCGCGATGCGAGTGAATTTGGAAACAGAGGGAGGAGCACTGGAATTGCCCCTCAGTATAACAGTTATAATTTTAGTATATAAGAACAAAAATTTGGAAAATAAAATCAGCTTTGACGCAAGAGACAACTGGTGTGTTTCATTCTGCAGCAAGCTCACTGAGGCTCCAACATAGCCATCAACTTTGAGGCGAGGTCCGCCAAACAATAGACCACTCACACTACACACACACGCACACAAAGACTTTTTTCACGACACAGGCAGTATTTGAACCTGCGGTTGCTGCCTTTGACTCGTTGTCCAACGCACTAACCAAATGAGCCACGGCGGCTGCCTTGTTTGATTAGCTGTGAACTAAATTGGTGGAAAAAGGAGCAACAATTTATTTCAGAATCTGAAACTTGGCACATTTTTCATTAATGTGGTTATAAACATTATATGGAACTCTACGGAACTCAATAAGTTTTACTCTATTAAAAACAGAAACAATTTTGTGAACCACTAAATTTTTAGCTTTTGTAATCGATAAAAAATTAAAATTCATTAATTAAAGCTTCAAAAACTTACCGTAGTTTGCACAAAATATTCAAGTAACTAAAATCAAAATGCAAAAATATTTCTGACAAAAAAATCATGGCTCTGTGAACTTCACAAAAAATCTCCCATTAAGAAAAGTGTTTCTGCACTTGTCGCAGTGAGACAAATTCGAAAACGGTTATTATGCTAACTGTTATTTTTCGTTTTGCTTTGAGCATATATTTTTGCGATCGGAGAACATTTTTTTTTATTTTTGGCATCCTAAAAACGATAAAAGTTACACTGTGCTCCGTGGTGGCCATAACCTCCTCATTCGACTCAAATCTCTGCCCGGCGAGTGACTTTTTCAAGTTTGGAAACAAAAAGAAGTCACACGGGGCCAAATCTGGAGAATACGGTGGATGGGGCAGCTGTTCGGAGCCTAATGCGACCAATTTGGTGAATCACCGATCGATATAAAGGTTTATAAAATAGAAGGTTGTCAAAAAATGACAGCGCCTCGCGTGACGTAGGCACAGGTTGGCTCTGATTGGCTGAAAATATTTTTGAGCAAAAAAAATGCAAAAAGTGTAAACAAATCCGGAAAAAGAAGTTGCAGATTTTATATTTATACCCCTTAAATAATAAATCCAAATACTTTTCTGGATTTGTGCTCCATCAAACTCTTCTTGAAGTCTTCGGTCTCGAAGTGAGATGTAGAGTCCGACCGATACCAAATTTTTTGGCCGATGCCGATGCGGACTCATCGGTCATTTGGCCGATGCCGATGCCGATTAATCGGTCAGAAGGCCGAGAATCGGCCGATGTCGATTCCATAGAAAAAACAACACGAATGAATTCAATCAAAAACACAGTTTGTTTTATAAAACAACAAAAGGAACTATTACATATATAGTACATTTCATCACATTCATCACAAATTAACAAACAAAAACGAGAAAATAAACAACTAAAAACTAAATAAAATTACAAGAAAATTCAGAATTTAAATACATTAACAATGTATTAAAAAAAAACAAATGTATCGCATATATTCCACTGAGATAAACAAAAACACAGGTTATTAATAAATATTGCATACAAATTCAGTTTCTTCTTTTACAATTACGATTATTATATTAACCCTTATGGGTGTGATGGGGTACCCGGGTACCCAAATCACTTTTATGTCGAAATTTTATACACTTGCGGATAACATAGAGAGGTGAATCTTCATGGTATTCTGTCTTTATTTTCCGGTGTTTAATTCCATTTATTTTATTTTGGAGGGTGTGGCGCAACATTTGACTTTTTACACCCTTACCCGTGTGCTGGGGTACCCGGGTACCCCAATACATTTTATATGGAGTTGCATAGATTTTTCCTGTAAGTAAAATTTTGTAAAGTTAATAATTTGTTATAAAACAATTTTATCAACGGGACCAATCACTCAATCGATTTTGAGGAAATTAAAAAAAATGATTTTGGTTATATAAATTCTGAGATGGTCAGTTTCTATGCAACCCGCAGGCTCAGCGTCAGAGGCTTCTATTGTTGCCTCGTAAACTGATGGAATATGTTCATCTTCACCTTCGGAAATGGAAAATTCTTCATCACTTTTACTTTCGTACATTATTCCTTGAATTTCGGCTGAGATAAATCTTTCACAACGAGCTCGTGCTGAATAAGAACTCATTTCCGAAGTTGCTCAGATCTTTCACAATGCAATTGAAACTAATTACTAACGATTGATTAATTTGTTTCAAAGTTCAAATGTAAAAAATTTCCGCGGGGAATGACCTTCCATTGAAATTTACAGCAGCGTAAGAATGGTATTCCCCTTTTTATGAAGGCGGGATCCGAAATTGCACAAAAATTCATTACTGGAAATTAAAAAACAAGTTTGCAAGTCACTTTTTGTAACAAGGGAAATCCCAAAATGTACTTTTTTATTACTGAGAGCTTTGAAACTAAGCAAAAACAGTCAAACTTCTTACAGTGCGAACAAAAAGTGAGAAATTTTCATACAATTTGTACTGGGGTACCCGGGTACCCCATCACACGGGTAAGGGTGTTTTTTTTCAGCACACACACTAGGGTTAAAATTTGTACTCTCAAATTTCTTTCGAACAAACTTTACACTTGGCCGTGTTAATTAGCCGTTCAAAGTAATTCCAAATCGGGTTTAGTTGCGACATAATTCCTGTACGAAACATTTTTTAAGACTTGTACAATAATTAGCAAGCAATTACTTACCAATAACACAATCAAACCATCCGTAGCGCCAATTTCTCTTTATTTTGAGGGGTTACCGGCAGACGCGTGTAACAGTGTTGCCAGATGGATTTCAAGCAATCCCCCTAAAATTAATTCCATTTCCCCCTAAAAACCAAAATTTCCCCCAAATTTATAATGCACACATAAAATTAATATTTCATGAAAATAGCTCATTCTATTTGGCACAAGCAATTAACAAAAAACCCACTAGCCAATATTGCTGAACAAAGTGTTGATGTAACAAAATTAGATTAAAAATATCTGTAAAATATTGTCCCCTTAAATATTTGTCGTAAAATCCAAACAAATCTAAGGAGAAACCCCCTAATCAGGCAACACTGGGTTGTAACGTATAATAAAAATGTAATAAATATACAAAGCGAGATATGAAAAAGAAAGACAGTGCGATTCAGCTGCAAATAAAAACAAACAAGAAATGAAAGCAGGAAAATCGACCAAAAAAAACCGATGTGGCATCGGCCAAAAAAGGCCGAAGCCGATGCCGATTCTTTTTTTTTTTTACCGATACCGATACTAGCCGATGCCGATACCAATTTTATTGGCCGATATCAGCCGATGCCGATTAATCGGTCGGACTCTAGTGAGATGAGCAAATGAAGTGAGATGAGCAAGTTCGCACGTTTTTAGAATTACAATTATTTTCGCGGCCACAGAAGGCCAACCATGTATGCACGTAAGAGGCAGACGCGTGGGCAGACGTGCCGTTTTATGCTCCGCGGTTTATATTGTTTTTTATTGTTTCTATCCGTCCCTCGCGTGTTTAAATGTTCGTCCGACTGACATGTCCAGTTTGTTGCTACGCCGCATGTGCTCAATAATTAAATATACAAAATAATATTAATAAATAATAACAAATAATAAAAACCAAACGCAATAAAATATAAACTGACGTTAACTTTTTCTCGCGTTCCGCTGCATTGACCTCTGCGTTGTGTTTGTTATGGTTCTTTTTCCGTGTCTCCCTCCTCCGTCCGTATTCAGTGGCGCTATATGCGGTATAGCGGCAGATCGCCTTCCCGGCTACTTTCCTTGTCTTTAACCCACCCGGGTCATGGTGCTGGACACATTTCGCATAGCCTTCTGCAACGTGCGCGGGCTCAGGGCGAACTTTTTTGCTGTATACGCGTTTGTTAACCTCCATAAACCCCATGTAATGGCACTAGGTGAAACCCAGGTGTGTGGGGATGCAGATCCACTGGATTTCCACATCCCTGGTTACCACTTACTGCCATTATTCTCTCAGGGGTCTTGCCATTTATGTGTGCAGTAATGTTGCGTACCAGTGCCAGCAACAATTATACACGACGGATGCAGAATTTAGCTCCATGTGGGTTAAATTCAATATCCAGTCGCACATTCTGCACTTCTGCTTTCTGTATAGAAGCCCGAATTCAGGGAGAGATTTTACTTACAACAAGTTTGATCTTCTCTCTGATTCTATTTCTCATATTTTGGAATCGTATCCGAATAGTGAAATTGTAGTTGCTGGTGATTTCAATATTCATAATTCCAATTGGCTACGCCATTCCAGCCACACAACTCCTGAAGGCTTATTTGTCGAGCTCTTTGCCGAGTCTAATAACTTGACTCAAATAGTGCATGAACTAACGCATATCCCCTGCGTTGAGGGGCAAGCTCTCAATACTCTAGACCTTTTTCTCACTTCACATCATGAAAAATATGACGTTGAAATTCACGCACCTCTTGGAAACTCGGACCATTGCACCATTTTGGCGTCTTTCTCATACTCTCTCATACTCTTCGCCCTTAGCCCCGAAGCGCTTAATGTGGATGTATGATAAAGCTAACTGGAGTGGACTTAACGATTTTTTAGCCCACTTCAATTGGAAATTGTGTTTTCTTGATAGAAACATAAATGCCGCAGCCAAAATGGTTGAAGAAATAATATTATTGGGAATGCGGTCCTTCATCCCTTATAAGAACATTCGCATTAAACCTAAGGACAATCTCTGGTTTAATGAGACATGCAGAATTGCTGTCAGGTCCAAAGAGGAAGCTTTCAGAGCATGGCAGGCAAATAAAAATGCCACCACTGAACAGCTGCGTAAACAGCCTAGAAATCGATGCAATGCCATCCTAAGGCGCCAAAAGTTTCTGCACGAACAGCGCCAAAGGAAAAAAGTTCTTCAATGCCAGCGTGGTAGTAAGAACTTTTGGTCATTCGTTAAGAAGGTGAAGAACCAAACATCGTCTTCAATCCCAACTTTTCTTAACAATGATCAAATCATCACTCACTCGGTTGATAAAGCTAATTCGTTGGCTAAAATTTTCGCAGAGAATTACTCTCTGCCCCCAGCGATCAACCACTGCCCGTAGTCGAAAACGTATCTTACTCTATGCCAGAAATTCATTTTCGGACACGGGTAGTTAAAAGAGTGCTTGCAAATCTCGATGTAAATAAGGCTTCAGGGCCGGACGGCATTCCAGCCCTTGTTTTGCAAAAGTGCGCTACCTCACTGGCTTGTCCATTACGCAAACTTTTCAACATGTCATACACCACAGGTGTATTTCCGACATGCTGGAAGGTAGCAAATGTTCAACCAGTTCCTAAAAAAGGCAAGACTACTGACCCTGCGAACTACCGACCTATAGCAATCTGTTCGGTGCTTTCCAAAGTAATGGAAGGCATTGTAAACTTCAACCTTGTGAAATATCTGGAGCACAATAGACTGCTAAGTGACCGCCAATACGGCTTTCGAAGACAGCGATCGACGGGAGACCTTATGGCGGTCCTCACCGTGAAATGGAACCATAGCATTCTAAACCTCGGTGAAAGCAAGGTTGTTGCATTAGATATTTCCAAGGCCTTTGACCGGGTGTGGCATAAAGTACTCGTGTCAAAATTGATTGCCTATGGTGTCGGTAGTATCTTCTCTCGGTGGATAACGAGCTTCCTCTATGATCGCTCTATTCGTTGTAATAGACGGCATAGCCTCGGAAAAGTATTCCCTTAGCGCGGGAGTGCCGCAGGGTTCGGTCCTTTCTCCAACCCTTTTCCTGATCTTCATCAACGACCTGTTGTCGGCGACGAAGAATCCCATCTACTCGTTTGCGGATGACAGCACCATTTGTCATTCATACTCTTTCACAAAGCGTCCCAGCTCTGTGGAGATTGAGAGAGAACGGCGCCGACAAACAATCTCCAAGTGGGGTCAAGCGAACAGGATCGATTTTAATCCCCGCAAGAGCCAATGTTGCCTGTTATCCCACAAACGAGTCTCCCCACATCCCAACACATCCCTGGTTATGGGTGGTGTGGGTATTGCGGAATCGGCAGCTCTTGATGATCTGGGCATGTCCATTAAGAACAATCTTCATTGGAACGATCATATTTTTGGCGTGTCGAAAGAAGCAGCCGAGTGCCTCGGCTTCCTAAAGCGGTGCAAAAAATATTTCACTCCGTTTGATCTCCGCATTATTTACACTACCTATATCCGGCAGCCGCCGTGGCTCAGTTGGTTAGTGCGCGGTCCAAGCGAGTCGAATGCAGAGCGACGCAAGTTCGAATTCTGCATGTAGTAACACCTAAAAAAAATAACGGGAAACTCGTTTTCTCTTTCGGTGGCTGTCCTCTCAGCTGGAAATGGCAAACCTCTGAGATAAAAAATTGCCTATGAAAAAGCTCCCAACCTGCCGTTCGGAACCGGCATAAAACTGTAGGTCCCTTCCACCCGCGTACAAATTCACACGCACAACACGGGTGGTTGCGGGAAGCTAGGCCTTAGTCTCGCGTAAGCGGGCTGTCGTGCCAGTCAATAATAATAATAATATCCGACCTGAAATGGAGTTTAACTCGCACTTCTGGGCGGGGGCTTCAAAAACCCATTTGGAGTTCCTCGATCGGGTGCAGAACCGTGCGATTAAACTTATAGGGGACAGTAGGGCATCCAGCTCTATTGACTCCCTGGAGCATCGTCGAAACGTGGCATGTGTGGTGTTATTTTACCGATACTTTTTCGCAGCAGCCTCGATAGCCTAGCGTGAGTGCACTAGACTGTCATCCCAGAGGTCGTGGGTTCAACTCCCGCCGTGTGCTCGGTCCCCGCACTTTTCCATCCAATTTTTCCGATTTTTCCTGTTCTCTAAATTTTCCTAAAAACCCTGCAACATATCCAAGTTCATTGATTCCCAACCCAATTATTCCTATTCCACTTACTTTCACGCAATAGAACGCGCAATTATGCGCTGTGCGGCTGATAAAAAGCAAACAAATAAACAGTTACGCAAAACAGGCGCACGAGCGACATCTATTTGCAAGGGGAAGCGGACAACTGCGAAAACAGCGCGCACCACCACCAACCTGATCTAGCGAGGTCCCCAACCATTCTGCTCCTGCACCTCCTCAAAACAGATGGCACTACGAGCGGAGGCGACATTCCTGAGCGGCGTTAGATGATTCCATCACTTAGGACTACCTGCGGCAGGCCAATCACCTACCCTGGCAGAACAACACAACTGATTAATGTAACCAACACAAGGCCCTCTTGTGGAGGCCCTATGCTCCCGAGAGGAGTGAACAAGGAACAAAAAAAAACTATTTCGGTAACTGCTCAGTGGAGATGAGCAGCTTGATGCCATCACTCCGGGTATTCCCCCGGGCAACCCGTTTGAACACTGGCGCCCATGCATTCCACGTCGAAACGATGTTCCAGCGCACTACACACTACAGGAAAGTTCGTTTCTGGCCCGTACAGCGGGGCTGTGGAATGGTCTCCCTGCGGATATTTTCCCCAGCACTTATGATCTCGATGGGTTCAAGGCAAGAGCCCATAAACACTTTACTCATAACCCTATCTCCTAACCTTTATATCCTTCCTGAACTAACGCAATGCTTCGCATTAATAGGGGTCATCCCCTGCGCGTTTGTTCCTGTTTAAAAAAAAAAAAAAAAAAAAACAACCAATTGCCATGTATGTTCTGTTGCTCTGGGAAGCAATAAAGTCGCGATTTTCCGTTGTATGATAGTTCATGCATTCTTGCCACCGAGTACTTCATCTACTCGTACCTCATTTCAACACGCACGCTTCGTTATTTCAACGTCGCACAATGGGGTAAACATGCCAACAACCCGCGCATTGCCTATTTTATGCTGTAGTATCTATACGGTTAAAGATAAATACCTTAAATTTGGACATCTCCTTCAGGACTCTTCAGAGATTTGTTCACCATAATTTTATTTGATTTACTGTACCGTGCACCGGCACCCTAATAATAATAATTGATTGGCACGACAGCCCGCTTACGCGAGACTAAGGCCTAGCTTCCCGCAACCACCCGTGTTGTGCGTGTGAATTTTGTACGCGGGTGTAAGGGACATACAGTTTTATGCCGGTTCCGAACGGCAGGTTGGGAGCTTTTTCATAGGCAATTTTTACTCTCAGAGGTTTGCCATTTCCAGCTGAGAGGACAGCCACCGAAAGAGAAAACGAGTTTCCCGTTATTTTTTTTTTAGGTGTTACTACATGCAGAATTCGAACTAGCGTCGCTCTGCATGCGACTCGCTTGGACCGCGCACTAACCAACTGAGCCACGGCGGCTGCTACCGGCACCGGCACCCTACAGTCGGCAATTAGGCACTTTTAAAATCTTCATTACTAAAAAACAAAACCAAAGTTAAAGTATTTAAATCGACCCAAACTGACTTATGAATACTCTAGATTGTAGCCACGCCCCGATTTTTTGCCTCCTTTCATAAAACACATACATGTAGGGTAATTCATGTTTAAGCAAAAACCATTTGATACGGGTTGATACGGTTCATAACGGGTTAATGGGGAGTACCACGCCCACTTACCGTTATAAATAACCATAAAGGGCAGATGACGTTGGTAAGTATATAAATATAATAAATTTTCCCAATTTAACCAAGTATGCTTATATGGCAACCCTACTTAAAAGTGGGCGTTCCATGCCCCGTTTTACGTCAGAGTTTAGTTAGGTCACTCGTAAATTCCACACAAAGTTTTATTGAAATATATTGCCTTTTTCAAGAATCATCCTGCGTACCCGCCGAAAAAATTGATACAAAATATTTGTTTAGCATATTTATTAATTCAGGTGATAAATCTATCTATTTTTAATACTATATATATGCATCAAGTGCTATAAACGTACCGACCCATACGCGCGTTCAAAAGTTTTTAGTTCCTATATATTTGTTTTCTTACTAAGAGAAGTGAATAAATGTCCAAAAATTTAACCATTCCGCAGCTTTCCGCAGACAAGTTGGGTATCATTTTTTTTATGAAGGTTCCTACTTACCTTCCCTAAAGATTTTCGATTATCCATGATTATCCATAAAAGTTATACACCACGAAAGTAGGACATTTTCCTAAAAAAATCCACGTTTTTGCCCAAACTTTGAGAACTTATATCAGGGGCGTAGCCAGAACTTGGTCATGGGGGGGTTTTAAAAAAATTGTTTGCCAGTTTAGTATTACATGGTTTTTAAGTAAAGTTTCCAAATAACTAAATTTTTTCCGTGATTTTTAGTAAAAATGTCATGAAAATTGGAGGACTGAAAGCAAAGTTATTGCATCTGAAGTGGAAGTATGTTTGTGTCATCGTCCAAAAATGTGCATCGAACAAAGATCCGATATTAACTATTGTTTTAAACATGTTGAAACTTTAACCGAAGCATTTAAATTGATGGACCAAGTTTATGGTGATTTTTGTTTATACCGTGGTGGAGTTCATAAATGGTAAAAGCGATTTAAAAACGATTGTCAGAACATAAATGATGACCAAAGTGTTAGCCAACTGAATCCGCGATCACCGTAGATCAAAACTGGGCGGTAATTCATAAAAGATAAGCCAAAATCTTCATTGAAATTCTTGAAATTGGATTTAACCTTCGCTTTACTTATACCCACCCGGGTGATCTTTTTAATACAGGTGTCCCTCGTATAACGCGGTACTTCTACAACGCGTTTTCGATATAACGCGATTTAAAAAAAAACAGTTTTGTTTCATTATGTTTTTTAATTTTTTAATTAAGGTATGAATTATGATTTTGAGTTGGAATGTACATACATCTTTAATGTAGTACCTTTTTTTATTTTTGAAAAAGCTTTTTGGAACACCCTAAAATTTATATGATAGTTAAGTCCTCTATAACGCGAATCACATAACGCGGAATTTTCCTGGAACGTAACCACCGCGTTATACGAGGGACACCTGTATTCATGTTTAATATTTGAACAAATTTTAAGGTAATTTTCAATAACATGAAAAAATATTTTTTGAAATTTCGTTCATGTTAAACTTGAATTTTGTCATTTTTTATACAAATGTATCTAGGTGATCCCAGGCACTTTCGCTACCATTTTGATTAAAACTCACGATAAATTTTGTTTGCGTACCTCATTATGTGTTCAATAAACCCTCTGGAAAGAAACCTTCTAATATTTTCCAGTCTCAAAATTAATCATTAAAGTTAGGCTTTTTTCAAAATAAGAACTATCGCCAGAGGAAGATACTAAATACTGAAGTATGAAAAAAATGTTAATTATTAGGTATATATTTATTGTGAGTTTTACTCAAAATAGCAGAGGAAGTGCCTGGGATCATCTTTAGTAAGGCGAAGGTAAAGCATCTCAATAAAATACATTTATTGCATTTTAACTGAACATTTGGCTATCGAAGGATGCCATCCCATCTATTGACACTTGTTTTGACTGTTTTTTTGTTTTCACATGATGTGGCACCGTGCGAATTTCACCTTTTCAAAGAATGCATTTGCCGATAAAAAAAGCGTTTTAGAACGTAGAAACCACCCAAAAGGCTTGTACCGACATCCTGAAGGACATTCCGGTCGACGAACTAAACTACTCTTTAGACATGTTTTTAGAACATGCAAATCGCTACATCAAGCCTAAACGTGACTATTAAAAAAACAAATTCGTTTCGGTAAAAAAAAGGGGTTTGTTAATATTCTTTTAAATATTTAAAGATGAAAAGACCTTTTTGCTAATGTGGGAACGTACATACATACGATGCATAGTGATTGAAAATGTTGACAAATTATAGGCTATGGGGGGGTTCTGACACCCTAAATCCCCCCCTTGGCTACGCCCCTGACTTATATGTTTACAAGAAAATGTGCCATGTAAAATAATTATATGTCAAATTAAATGTAGGAATATGCTTATTATATGTACCAAAAATTATTTGAATATATTAAAAAATAACGATTTAATTGACATTTCAGCATCACCATCAAAAAAGTTGCATCGACAAAATGAAATTGAGTATAAAAACACCCAACTTTGAATGGCTATACAGCAGCCAGTTTCGGTCCAATTTACATGCAAAAAGCATTTTCTGACTGCTACATGCATGTAGATTACGAAAAATCAAAAAAAAAGTTAGGCCCGTAACTTTAAGATTAGCCGTAATGCGCGGTTTTTCGGCATGTTTACCCCATTGTGTGTCGCTTTCGAAATAGAGGCAATATATACAGTTACTCACAAAATTGAATATACACTGTGATATTAAGAAGAAAAAGCTACATTTGGCGACAGTTGGGCTTTTTACCGTAAGATTTGTAATGCATATTAATAGATACTAATGTTACAAGGTCATATCCAACATAAATTCTGTGGTCAAAAGCAATAACCGCCTAAGTCGAAAATTACTGTTTCGAGCAATCTCGTTTGAAAGTTTTAGCGCGTAGTGTGTTCATTATGGGAATGCGAATGGGTTTTTATAAATAACTTTTTTTATTTTAAAGTTACAAACTCCCCGATTTTACACAAACGTAGAGCACAGTCAAGGGAACATGGTGGCATCCATAACTCAATTTCTTCTTAAGTCGACTTAAGCGGTTATTGCTTTTGACCACAGAATTCATCAACATTACAAGCGGATACAAAGATATTACTATAAACGTTAAAATAGACCTATTATAATAGCACAAAATTGAATAAACACTTGGAGAACTTCAGATTACGTCGCCGTTTTTTTCACAACATTGCCATTGAAAAAAGCGTCTCAGTTTTAAATCAGTTCAATAGTCTCAGTTTCAATACAAATAAGAGAGCTGGTCATAAAATTGTGCTGCGAAGGTAAATCTTACCGGCAAATTGGCAAAATTATTAGCAGACCTCATTGCACAGTGCAGAAAATTATAAACAAATGGAGATACGAAGGTACATTACAAAATTCAAAGGGTAGAGGCAGGAAAAAATTGCTGTCAGCTTACGATGAGCGTAACATATGTTAGTGCAAATTAACCCGAAAATAAGTGTACCCAAACTGACCGCAGAGGTGTCTAAGACAATCAATAAGCCGATATCCGTTGAAACAGTTCGTCGTGTGCTGCGAAAGAACAATCTGCATGGACGTATAGCTCGGAAAAAGC
Organism: Melieria omissa; assembly: GCA_963971225.1. Taxonomy (NCBI): domain Eukaryota; kingdom Metazoa; phylum Arthropoda; class Insecta; order Diptera; family Ulidiidae; genus Melieria; species Melieria omissa. The sequence goes on from OZ020270.1 coordinate 67,111,196, forward strand.
CTTATATTTCTGCGGTAAAAAAAATTGGAATTTGCAAGAGCTCACCTCAAAAAGCCTCAAAGCTTTTGGCAGAGTGTTATGTTTACCGACGAGACGAAGGTTAATGTTTGGGGCTCAGACGGGAAGCAAATTGTTTGGAGAAAGCCTAATACTGAGCTTAGAAGTAAGAATTTAGTAACTACGGTAAAACACGGTGGTGGCTCAGTTATTTTCTGGGATCTATGGCGTCTTCTGGTGTCGGAACCATTGAGTTTATTGAAACGAAAATGAGCAAAGAGGTTTATTTGAATATCCTTAGACGCAATTTACGCTCAAGTTCGCAAAAACTCAATCTTCCGCCAGTGTTTTGGTTCCAACAGGATAACGATCCTAAACACACTGCACATATAGTGAGAGAATGGCTCCTATATAATTCACCCAAGCAACTCAAGACACCACCGCAATCACCAGACATGAACCCAATCGAGGATTTCTGGAGTGAAATCAAATCAAAGCTTAAAACTGTTAGTCCACGAAACAAAACTAACTTACAAAGGCAGATAAAGAAGATATGGGATGAAATACCGCCAGCTTTTACAAAAAATTTGGTGGATTCGATGCCTCGACGAATGCGAGCAGTAATTGATGCAAAGGGCGGCCCTTCAGCATATTAAATCGTAAAATTGTATTTCTTTTTACATAACAAAATTAATTGCAATGAAATGTATACTAATTTAGTGACAATTCTATAGGTTTATTTTAATGTTTTATTTAATATCTTTGAATTTTGTTTATTTAAATTTATGTTGGATATGACTTTGTAACATTAGTATCTATAACTATACATTAAACATTTTGAACTGAAACACTTAGTTGGGGCCAAACGGGTTCTTTTTCTTTCAAAATCGGAGTGTATACTCAATTGTGTGAGTAACTGTATATATTTACTACTCTAACCACAAAAAATTCGTACACTTCACTTTTCTCCTAAATCATAATCTTTACCGATTTTTTGCAAGCTGGGAAAACTCACGAATTAATAATGGTCACTGTTTACTTCATATGTTTCGGAGTACATTTGAATAAAGTACACATTTTTTTTTTCAACAACTAAATATTCTTTTTAAATATTTTTTATAAAAAGTAGATTTAATAACGAATTGAAAATATATAACTTTATTTTAAGAAGTAATTTTCCCAGCTTGCAAGAAATCAGTAAAGATTATGATGTAGGAGAAAACTGAAGTGTACGAATTATTTGTGGTTAGAATAGTATATTTTATATACAGTGGGAGCAAGACCGTCAACATGTTTACTGAAAGCTGGGGACATCTGCTATAATTTCCTTGCCAGTTACAATATCGAAAAAGATTACATATCATAATAAAGCTGAACTTTCGTCTATTCGGTTATGCAAACACAACGAATTTATTTGATTTCATAAAAAATTAAGAAATCAATATTCACTCAAAAATCATTTTGACTGTTTTGCACCACTGCCGTGCACCGTGCGAAATCAACTGGAAAAGCTCCGTTGTTTTTACAGTTATTGTTGGAAATCGTTTGTATTGAATCGTAGGTGTGTAATTAGAAGCGATCTCATTCGAGTTTTGGCTTTTGCTTCGATTGACGATCTGCTGAGGATTTCACAGGAGTGTAAATTAAAATGAAAAAATTATCACGGGATCTTGAAGATAAAGTGGCGGCTTTGATAAAAAAAGGGAATTCCGCAAGAAAAATTTCGGGGCTGCTTAACGTAAGCCACCAAACGGTAATAAATGTGAAAAAACGACGAAATGTGGAGGGAGCTGTATATGTTAGGGGTCGCCCAAGGAAGTTGACTGATGGAGACGCACGTGTCATCGAACGCTTACTTCGCAAAAATGAATACCGAACTCCTCGGGAAGCTGCTGCTAAGTTACACCATCAAGTAAGCCAATGGACTGTTCGACGGGCATTGAACAAGATCGGTATGGTTGCAGCAATCAAACAAAAGAAGCCAGCTTTATCTGATCGTAATGTAAAAACGAGATTGAAGTTTTGCACAGAGCGGAAAGATTGGACAGTAGAGGACTGGAAACGGGTTATTTGGTCGGATGAGACAAAAATCAACCCGTATAAGTCGGATGGTAAGGCTTATTTGTGGCATCGACCCCATGAAAGCCTTCAGCGCGGGCAATTGAAGGAGACGGTGAAATTTGGTGGCGGAAGTTTAATGGTTTGGGGCTACTTCACGTGGTTCCATATTGGCCCACTAGTCCTAATCAAGAAAATAGTGGGAAATGAGATTTATCTCAATATACTACAAACAAATTTACCGGACTTTGTGGATGAATGCGCCTACCCCGTCGAAGAAATAATTTTCCAACAGGATGGGGACCCCAAGCATACAGCGAAAATTGTCAAAACTTGGCTTCAAAATCAAAAGCTTCCAACTTTCCAATGGCCAGCACAAAGCCCAGACTTGAACCCGATTGAAAATTTGTGGTCATACGTTAAGCGGAAATTGGCACAATATGAAAATGCCCCCACCGACATGGATGAGCTATGGGATCGAGTTCAGAAGGAGTGGGCAGGCATACCACATGAAATAATTCAAAACTTAGTGGAGAGTATGCCCAGACGCATAAAAAGTGTAATAAAAAAGAAAGGCCTTTGGACCAAATATGAATAAAAAAATTGAAAAAAAAATAAAAAAATTTGATTTAACCCATTAAGCCCTGAATAGACAAAAAATCAGGCACGTTTTCAGCTTGTTTTCTTCTTTGTTAATAGTCCCGGAAAAACATTTGAAAACCACCCTATCCAATGTAGAATTTAGTGCTCTTTCCGAATATGCCAATGAAATTCCGCCAAAATTAATATTTGAAAAGTTATGAACGTTTTTTCACCGAAAATTGCGATTTTCGCGGTACTAAAAATTTTTAAATCCGAAATTCCGATAGGAAAGCAGTTACGCCCATAGCGTTTTTTGCCTGAAAACGTGGCATAGGATGTTCACCTATACAAATAAATCGTTTAGACCTGAGTTTGAGCACGGCAGCTGCCGTGGCTCAGTTGGTAGTGCGCGATCCAGCGAGTTAAATGCAGAGCGAACAAGAGCAAAACAGTCAAAATGATTTTTGAGTGAATTTTGATTTGTTTATTTTTTATGAAATTAAATAAATTTGTTTTGCATAACCGAATAGCCGAAAGTTCAGGCTTTATTATGATGTGTAATCTTTTCCGATATTGTAACTGGCATGGAAGTTATGGCAGATGTCCCCAGCATTCAGTAAACATGTTGACGGTTTTGCTCCCCACTGTATATGTTGACATTTTTATACTAAGGATCTACATCAGGGGTTCCCAAAATCTTCTTATGGAAGAGCAAACACCAATACATAAAAATTAAGTCATACGCTAAACAACAACAAAACCTACGTGGAAGATAACTGTCGCCAATTTGCACCAACAAAGCATACTGTGCTGTGTGTGTATACTAAAATGCTCAGCCTATGCCGACGATCATTTGCAAAAACAAATGAGGAATTGGAATCCTCAGCCTATGCTCACGGTAGGCAGGAAGCATCGATAAGTTGCACAAAAATGTCGACGAAAACTGTAATCGAGGTTGTATTTTTTGATGGTTATAGATGCAAAATCCGTTCGAATTGAAATCCGACCTGCGTCTTCTCAAAAGTTATTCATATTTTTATATTTCGAATCGGGACAATTTGTAACATAGGACAACAAAAAACACTTTTTTTCTGTTGCATGGAGTTTTTCTACTGTTTCTTACTAATTTGGGTGCGCTGATTTCGAATCTACCCTCAGATTTATTCTAGCAGCTCTAGTTAGTGAGATATAGGTACCGTGTCATTTTTTCAGTTTTTCCTCTACTTTTTCCATATTTTTGATCGTAATTTCTAAACCAAAAAATTTATTGACATGATTTTCACATTATCGCATTAACAACACCACACAAAACAAAAAGAATAAAAGAAAAATAAATAAAAGCTTTGAATATTTTGAGGCCCCAAATTGTTTAAGGAAAAAGTATGAAAAGTGATGAAAATGGCTATGGTACATTTTTGCTATTATTTCAATGCAAATGTATTGATACGATGAGAAATTCTGTGCCGCAGTGTACGGGAATGCCTTCTCCGCACGAATGTTTTCCAAGCATACTTTTAGGCATGCACTGTGAAGTACAGCAAAACTGTTATAAATTCGCTTGGTATAGTCCGATATGGCAGGGATGGTTCTCGAAATGGGCTGTGCGAGAATGGTCGAGCGCTTTCCAATTAGAAGTTGCAAGAAACTTCGGCGCGATAAGAAAAGTGGTATAAAAGCAGCAGTGGCAGCGCAAGGAGTCGAGTCGGTGTTGAGCAAGCAATGGGGAAACATGCAATAGTAGTAGTGTAAAGTAGAACAAGTGCAAATCTGTAAATAAAGCGATTGTTAGTTTTGACTACGCTGCACCGGATAACTGAAGTTGTTTTATTTTCAAATACAATCAAAACGAACCGTCGATAACGAACTGGTGAAATTCGTAACAGTATATTCCGCCAAATAATTTGGCTGTGTTGCATTGCTTGATGTGTCGGCTTTCATTATACACCAAATCGTTAACTGATTTACAAAAAATGTGTATGTTTTTGACCATCAAAGAAAACCCCTTAAAATTCCATATTTTCCGACTTTGAGGTCCAATTACCGCGGCATTTTAAAACTTATAAAAATAAGTTGCATCGAAAAAGAAGCCGTGTAGTGTTGTTAATGCGATAATGTAAAAATCATGCCAATCAATTTTTTGGTTTAGAAATTAAGATCAAAAATATGGAAAAAGTAGAGGAAAAACTTAAAAAATGACACGGTACCTAACTAGAGCTGCTAAAAAAAATCTGAGGGTAGATTCGAAATCAGCGCACCCAAATTAGTAAGAAACAGTAGAAACACTCCATGCAACAGAAAAAAAAATGTTTTTTGTTGTCCTGTGTTACAAATTGTCCCGATTCGAAATATAAAAATATGTATAACTTTTGAGAAGAAGCAGGTCGGATTTCAATTCGAACGGCCTTCTGTGCTTTAAAAATATGTGCAAATAAAACAACAATAAATAAATATATAACAATACAATAAGAAATAAATAAATCTGTTGCCATGAATTTTCTAATAATTGCAATCCGCGCAAGCAAAGGTATCGAGGTCTGCAGATTTTCTTATTTACAGCAGCCTCAAATTCCTCCTTCGCTTGCAAGCGTTGCAAAGCTTCTTTTGCTTTTTTCACTTTCACTTCACCTCACTTTTTCAAGAACATACTTTGTTTTATTTGCTCGTCGTTCAATATCTTCTTCGTCTTTTGGTTCTGTAAAATACAAAGGGTTATTTAAAATAATTCTTTTGCAAGAAACTAACAAATTTTTGCTTACCGCTTCGTTTGCTCGCACGATTGTTTGAATTTGAAAACACCAAATGTTGCTATGTTTCAATGACGTTTTAAACAGGTCGCGCCATCTGTAGCGTTATTGCTATCTACTTCTAACACACGCAGTTATGAACTTTCCACAACATTTTAAACTAATTGTTTCGTTTTAGCTTTGGCAATAGGAATATAAATAATTCAGCTGGAAAAAGCTGGCGAATACTTCACCCAGCCTGAAATGCATACGCATGTATTGATAAATTTGAAAATGTTTATCAATGTGTTGGAATTTTGGTCAGGCAGTTCTTGTAGGGTTAGGTCTGTCTGACAGGTACGAAAATGTAACAGCCTGATTCTGTGCATTCTTGACAAATTTTTTATCAAGAAATTTTGTCAAGATTTTTATCAAGCAAAAGCTTTGCTCGTATTCTGATCCAACATTGATAAAGTAAACAGCTCATTTAATTCAACATAAGGTGAATATGCGACAGTTGTTAAATTGTCAAAAAATAAGACAAACAGTTTAAGTACAGTAAGTTTTGCAAAAAAAAACCGGCCTTGATAGCCCAGCGGGTACGCGCTGGCTTCTCATACCGAGCGCCCTTGGATCGAATCCTGGCTGGGCTGGAAATAAGTTCGTGCGTTTTTTTCAATAGTTTCATCACAATAGGCGCTTTTTGCATACAAAAAATAATTCGTGGGAGGTAACGGCATTTTTTTTTATTTTCTCTGATGTAAAAGTGTAAACATGCACAATTCTTCCATTTTCAATAGGCAAAATTTCAATTTGTATGCTGTTGTCAATAGCATTCAAACTTTTGACAATTTATCAAGAAAAGAGCTTTTATTTTTGGGATAGAATACCGATTCTTGACAAATAATAAAAACTTGACAAATAGTCAATATGGTGAATTTATCAAGTGTACAGAATCGGGCTGTAAGTGTGGCTGTGTGTTTGCATGTACCCTGTAGGAAATCGGACTGGTACGAAAATAATTTTGCAACTGGTTGCATGCCAGTCATAGCTTACTACAGAACCGATTCGTTTCCTTGGAGCAAATTCACCTTTTTAACCTGGCGAAATCCTGCACACAGTCAATTGTCCCCGGCTGCATCCGTATGCACCTACAGTGCGTTTCATAATTATAAGACACTTACATTTTTGTATATATTTTCACAAAAAATAGTATTGGGAATCTGAAATTTTACACAAATGACCTACAACACAAACAGAACTACTTTTTAAACTTAAAATAGCAATTAATTCAATGAAAAAAAAATTTTGTGTACAAAAATGGTTTTCGAACGTTTCATAGTTATAAGACACTTTTGATTTTTTTAAGTAAAATTAAAAAAAAAATGATTGTAAGTGAAAATTTAAATACAAGAAACATTATTAATATTTTGTAGAACCTCCACCAGCTTTCGCAACAGCAAACAGCCTTTTTTGCATTGATCGGGCTAACGTGTTTAATAAGCCAACTTCGAGATTAGCCCATTCAGACACTATGGCAGATTGTAACTCGACAGTACTGTTAAACTGCCGATTATTAGCGTATACTTTCTTTACCAATATTCCCCAAATATTTTCTATAGGATTTAGATCCGGAGAACAAGCCGGCCAATTCAAAACTTCAACGGAACATTGAGTTAGATAGCGCTTGGTTTCGTTGCTTACGTGAATACGAGCATTACCTTGTTGAAAAATGTATGGTTTTTCTCTGTTTGCCTCAAGAAATGGCAAAAGACTATTTTCCAGTACTCGTATGTACTCGCTGCTATTCATTCGTGAAGTTGTGAACTGTATATCGAGTGTGCTATTTGATGTGAATGCACCCCACACCATCACAGAACCGCCGCCAAAATTTCGTCTTGAAAAAACCAAGGGTTCCTTGCGCAGATCTCTCCAATAGGAATGGTAACCATCAGGACCGTCGAGGTTCCATTTTTTTTCGTCCGAAAATATAACCTTTTAAAAAAAATTCGATTGGACATCGCTCATTACATCTTTAAAGTTATGTCTTACCATGTCCCAGTTAGTATTTATGTTTTCCTCAGCAAATTGCAGTCGTGCCTGAACGTTGCGAGGCAAAAGTTTAGGTGCCTTCATCATTTTTGCTTGTGCAATGTGCGGGCAGCGCCTCAGCGTGCGCCAGACTGTAGCTTTTGAAACTTTTTTTTTTTTTTTTTTTTAAACTCGAACAAACGCGCAGGGGATGACCCCTATTAATGCGAGGCATTGCGTTGGTTCAGGAAGGATATAAAGGTTAGGAGATAGGGTTGAGAGTGAAGTGGTTATGGACTCTTGCCTTGAACCCATCGAGATCATAAGTGCTGGGGAAGATATCCGCAGGGAGACCATTCCACAGCCGCGCTGTGCGGGCCAGAAACGAACTTTCTCTGTAATGCGTAGTGCGCTGGAACATCGTTTCAACGTGGAATGCATGGGCGCCAGTGTTCAACTTGGGTATGCAGTAATGCAACTAACTGGGTGCATGATGCAGTCGAATTTGATGCATTTTTTAAAATGAGCCTCTGCTCGTACCTGTTTTCTACCAGAGCGTTTTAGTTGATTATAATTTTTAGGATCTTTCAAAAAATTTCGGATTACACATCGACTTCTGTTGATCTTTTTCAAAATTTCACTTAAAGAAAGACCACTATCGTTGTATGCCAAAATTGTACCCCTTTCTTCAACAGACAACGCAATTCCGCGCGGCATTATTGTAAATAATCAATTAGATAGCAGATGTAATAAAAATAATTATTATTATTTGATCCACTCCTTTCAAATGCTATTTTCGTACTGATGTCTTAATTATGAAACGACAAAAATGTAGCAAAAATTCGAATGAACGACATAAAGTTAACGGTACTATTCTGGCATCGCCAACTTCCAACAAATAGACGGTACTTTAAAGATAGGATTACGTGATGATTGGACCTGGATATAGGGAACTTACACAATGGGCTTACCAAGCTTTTTATATGTTCACAAAGTAAAATTTGTAAAGTGTCTTATAATTATGAAACGCACTGTAGTACAAAGTCAGTCTTAAGTAAAACCGTTTACAAACCAGTTGCGAAGCGAGTAGCTTGCGAACTTTTATTCTGGATTAATTTTCTAACCAGTTGATTTTTATGGGGGAAAATAAAAACAATGAAAATTTTTCAACAATTATTTTATTTCAAAAATATTATCAAAAAACAACAAAATTATGTCGCGAATAAAAACAAGAAATATTGGGGCACATAAAGATTAGGTTAGGTTGCGGTGGCTGCCTCTGTATGAGACACACTTAGGCCTCTTAACGGGCCCGTTGTGATACCACAGATTCCACCCGTTTGAAATGCGTATGCAACACTGTTTTTTTCAACAAGTGATACAACACACATTTCAAACGGATGGGGAAAGGGAGGGGAGGGAACCTACAGAAGGGATGCGCGATGTTAACCGATGCATCGGAAACATCGATGTTTCCAATTCAATGCATCGAAAGAACTCCGATGTATCGATTAATGCGATTGTATTCGATGCAAAAAATTCCGATGTATCATTAGTGCGATTGTATTCGATGAAAAAAATGCCGATGTATCTGTTAATGTGATTGTATTCGATGCATCGATGTATTTTATTCGATGCATCGAAAACCCGAACTTGCAGTTTAAAGAGTTTGACAACTTTAGGAGCCTACTACAAGTTTAAGAAATGTACATATATTAACCGCGATCCAGTATCGCGATATTTATTGAGCGTTTAGTTTGCAGTATTAATGAATCGCAATTCATGTCGCAAAATATTTGAATGTCTTGAAATACGGATCGCGGATCGCAGACCTGTCAATAAATGTCTTTTAGCATATTTTGAGATATCAGTTCGCGATGCTACAGTACGTAGTGGAAAAATAAAGTAGAGCAAGCAAAAACTAAACTATTCATTTAAGTTTTGTATATGTGGTTATATAATGGAACAGGATATTGAAAGCGAGTATGTGCTACAAGTACAATCGGAACATCGAACAGCTTCGAATTAAAATTTTGTAAATACTGACGCGATCAATATTGAGCATGTAGCATTTACGCACGATCTATCAATCTATCAATATGAATCGCGATCCAAATATCACAATAAATATCAAACGTGTAGTTAATTAATACATTCCACCTTTACTGTTTTCCTCAATTTCATTTAGCTTTTTTTGCAATTATAGGGAATGCGATGCATCGAAACATCGATGTATTTTTTAAGCGATACATCGCAAAACATCGATGTGACTTCACGATGCATTGCATCGGAAAAAACCTCGATGTATTTTTTAAGCGATACATCGCAAAACATCGATGTGACTTTACGATGCATTGCATCGGAAAAAACATCGATGTATTTTTTACGTGCGCTTCCCTAACCTACAGCTTAGCGCCGAATCCGAACGGCGATTGGCAGTTTTTTCGTTCACACTTGGAGGTTTTTTGCCATTGCCTGCCAAGAGCGCACTTGTGCGATTCTTGCAATTCTCATTCCATTTATGTGGATAGCGTTAGAAGTAGATGAGTGATTTTTTCAGCCCAAGCCAGGAATCGAACACGGGGCGCTCGGTATGAGAAGCCAGCGCGCTACCCGCTGAGCTATCGAGGCCGGCATAAAGATAAGCCAAGATGAATTTAGACTGGCCAACATCCTGACTTCGCCTGTAATTAAAAAAATAAATAAATAAATGAATTAATAAATACTTACATAAATAAACAAATTAATTAATTAATACATACCTTTAAGCTGCTGCTGCAATTCGTTGCTTTACGCAACGACGCAAAATTCTAACTGAAATCATTCAAGACAAAACGTGCAAATCGAGCAAACTTCGTGTCACAGAAAGTTCGAAAAATGCAAACATTTCAACGTTGTTGTTGTAGCGGAACAATCGCAAGATCAGCCTTAACAGTATTTTTTTGCATCTCTCACCTCTGTTTCGTTTCTTAGTTTTTATGTGCTCTTCTCGCATATGAACGAGTACACAGAACGTGAACGATTGGGCGCGAACTGACTGACTTCTGCATTCGCTGACAGATACTTGGACAACTAAGGAGTGCGTCGTTAAAAATTGTGACATCGAAAAATTAAAACATCTCAGTAACCACTAGTCCAATTTTTGAAAAGTTTGGTTGTTTTTAACATGTCTTTCATGTAGATTTTACTATTTTTTTGAAAAATATTATAATACATTTTTAAGGGTAAAATTTCTAACTTTTTATGGAATACCCCTCATGAGGGCTTTCATTGTTTCTTCGTTAATTTTCCGGGTAGCAGCACACCACTTACGTCGGAAATCGGTGACGTCCGTGGACACTTGCTTTGTTGTCTTTAATGTTTTTTTAACCAGCGCCCAATATCTTTCGATAGGCCGTAGCTCGAGACAGTTAGGTGGATTAGCTTCCCGCGGAACAAAAACCACATTATTGTTTTAGTATCGCTGAAGAGCAGCTTTGCTATAGTGACACGATGCCAAATCCGGCCAAAACAAACTAGGGACTTCATGTTGCTTTAGGAAGGGCAGAAGTCTTTTTTGCAAACACTCTTTTATGTATATGTCGGCGTTTATAGTGCCTGTGATGACAAAGGTGCTGCTACGTTTACCACAGCTGCCAATTGCTTGCCAAATGAGGAATTTTTTGGGAAATTTTGTCTTCTTTTGGGTCCTAAAATTTTTCGGAACATTTCCTCTGCCAACGGCAACATAAAATTCTTGGCCAGGAAGTAGAGAGAAATCGGCAATGACGTAAGTTTCGTCGTCCATTATGCAGCATTTGTATTTTCGTACGAAATTTTTCAATAAATGTTTGGCACGCGCTTTAGCCTCAATATTTTTGTTTGTGTTTCGGTCTGGTACTTTTTCAACTTTATATGTCTTCAGACCGGCTTCTTTTTTTACCCTTTTCACAAAAGACTCCGAGCATTCCGTTACCTGGGCAATTGTACGTCCCGACGTGTTTGGGTTCATCGCAAATAAGGACACCACTTTTTCCGCCTTTTTTTGGTTACTGGAACCTTTTTTTCTGCCGGAACTTTGTTTCCGATTAATGCTCACATTTATCTTTAACTGCTTTACCACTCTCGAAACTGTTCTTCTATCAACATTTACAATTTTTCCGATTTTTTTGTAAGTGAATTTCGGGTTTTTCAAAGAAATTGGAATTATTTTTTCACGCACTTCTTGCTCTGAAGCCATTTTATTGTTAAATATTCAATCAATGCTCGAAATGGGCATAAACTATTCAATGACAGAGTTTTCATGGCTCACTTGATCAAAAAAAGTTTGATTTGAATTTGTTTTAATAAAGTTATTAACAAACTTGCATGTCACAATTTTTAACGACGCACTCCTTAGTTGTGTAATATTGCGTTCAAACTGACTCATTTAAACTAGTTTAAGTAAAAAGAGCTTTTTGTTGAACACAACCGTCCAGACTGCTCAATGAAGTTTAATTTGACAGCAGTTTGTTTACACACAACAAACAAATATTTTTGTAAACTGATGTGCTGGGAGCATAATTCGAGCGAAATATTGGCGCATATTTCATAAACCACGGCATCGTACTCAACTTCATTCAATATTAGACGCCTTGTATTCAGATGCCACACAAAAAAGCAATGAATGGAATGAAAGCAGTGCGAGCAAAACGATAATTTTTATATATTTCAACATTTTCACATTTTCAATGTTTGTTTGGTTTTGTTGTGATAAATTGACAGCTGAATCTGTAGGAATGTTTTTTCTGGTTTGTGTCTAGGGTGTGCGCTGTATTCAGTTGACAAAAAAGCTTTTTCATAGAAAGCTTTCGGATGCAACCTTGCGTTAAACTCGTTTCAAAACATGTTAAATGGTTTAACACGTTTAATTTCCAACAACAATTGCATGTGAGTGAACAGGTTTTCGAACTGGTTTTGTTCATTTAACTTGTTTAAGCACATTAAACACGTTTAAGTCGTCAGTTTGAACGCCATATAATTGACTTACAAAAAACCAGTTGAAAGACCAATGAATTTTGGGAACCAGTTGTCTCGAGTCCGACAGGGTAGCGCTCAGTACTTCACGGCGAAAAATTCAATTTCCATCACCACCAGCACAAATTGCTAAATTCCATTTTATATGCAAATTGATATCAGGTTAATTAATTTTAGTCCAAATGAATGCATAAATGATGCGATCCAAGCGCGCAAAGAAGCAAACAATTATATTCAAAAATATTTACACAAATTCTGTTTTTTTTAACTGAAATACCAAAGCAGCCAACTAAGCGTTAAGAAATATGAATTTTATTAGGACACATTGGCTTCAGACCTGATGAAAGCACTCGAAATCAAAAATTATTTAACGCATGTTTTTTAATTTTCGAAAATCAGCATTTGAGTTTACATTTTTTAAGCCAAAATCTATTAGGCCAAATATGGGTTTGGAGTTTGTATGGAGGTGCACGATTTTGGAGCTAAATAATAACTTAACGTCAAAAAAAGTTTAATAAAATCATGAATCTATAACATAAAGCAGGCCTCGCTCCCCTGCGTTGACTACGTCACTGGTCGCTTGTCACTGCCGCAGTTGGCGCATTACGACGGCCAACGAACGCTGAGTAATGGACAAGCTCTGGTATCTGTTGTTGCTCGTGCCAACGCAACTGCCAATCGCAAGCAGGCGACACAACAATTGAATGACGGCCGGTGGGGTCGGCAAAGAGACCGTAACGTTACAATCGCATAGTACACAGCTACTGGCAACAATGAAAGCCACAACGGCGCTGCAGCCAATGTCAGGCCGAAGTATAGGTACGCGGCATTTCACGGAGAATTTATATTTCAGTGTTGAGCCTTGCTGTTTGTAATGTGTATGTTGGCATATTTGTCCATAAGGCTTTTCAATTAAACTCAACGAAGAGTAAAGCTGATTTTCGTTTATACTCCGGGAAATGGGAAATTGAATTTCTTCCGCGCTCGGGGATTACAAGTCGTGAATGCTTAAGCACACGCAACGCCAGCAACAACAAGTTATTTATTTGTGTATGTAGTTGCATGCACCCTGCAGCATAAACAAAGTAATGTGCGCGAAAAAACCGAAATGCCAACACCCACTGGACAAACTTCCCCTCCCCCGACTGCCATGAAGCGAATCTCTGCAAAGGACATTGCGTGTGACGAAAGTGAAGCAAGTGCCCGCGCTGGGTGATGGAACCAAATTGTCCGTACACAGGCTTAGTGAGAAGGCGGACAGTCCGGTGGTGGCATCCTAATTGGTCAATGGTCAAATGGTTTTTGACAACTATTGGGATATCTATACTACTTTTATCTATACTTCGATACTAATAGAAGTATCGATACCCTGTAGGAAATCGGACTGGTCCACGTGTAGTTTTTCAACTGGTCGCTTGACAGTCATATATGACCTCAGGGGGGTTACTATGTAGCTCGATTCGAAAGTTAAACTTTGCGGAAACGGATTTTTCGCACCAGCTAACTCGAATTCGGAAACATATTTCCTATTTTCGGTTTCAATATCCGATTATCGGATATTTAACTCGACTTTCGGAAATGCGGCACTATGCAATTCGAATTTAGCTGTCAAAGTCGCTCGAAAGTGGACAGTTTTGTTCGTTTGGTGTAGAGCTAACGGATAAAAACCGAAAAACGGAAAAATCAAAACAGCAATCGCAAACGAAAGAAAATGTAAGTATTTCTAGAACTTATGCACATTACTGATAAATATTAACATAAAACTCTTTCAATAGGGAAAATTCAACCAAAACTCAACACACAAAACAAGCGCAATTTCAAATTTTGCTAAATTTTATGGCGGACCACCCACAATTAGCAAAGGGGTATATAAATGCTTCAGACGACAAACAAGCAACAAATAATTTATGGAAGTGATTAGCTGAAGGCTATTGGCTAAACGCAGCCGGGCTACGAATGCGGGATGTGGGCGGTTGGAAAAGAGTAAGTAAACGATAGTTTTTCCTTAAACCAAATTTTGCTTATCTTATATATGTCTTAGGCTTGGGCTGATCACAAGACACATCTTAAAAGTAAACTACGAAAGAAAGAATTTATCAGGCACAGGTGGTGGCCCAGCAAAAATGTGTTCATTCACAACGCTGGAGGAAGCTGTTATTGATTTATCAGATATCAGAGGGGCGATAGATGGTATAAGTAAGGTTCGCAAATTTGGCGTCTCTCCAACACATAACATAATTAAGCCGGAAATTCCGTACGAACCTACAAATGCCTACATTTTCAAAAACATAGAAAATATTTAACAAATTGGTCAAGTGCATGATATTTACACCGTCGCGTAACATTTTGCGTTCCACTCGCTCGTCTTCATTACCCATCCACAAAGCAACCGAATCCATTTTAAACACAATTAAATATTTGTTTACTTTCAATGTTTAGTATTTTTGACATTTCTATTAATAGATGCTGCCAACCTCAATTAATACATCCGAAAGTAATGCCAAAAATACCTCCAATTACGGGCAGCACTTTTCACTCGATCCGAAAATCTTACATAGTACGAATATAAATTCGGATCGAATTCAACTTTCGAGCAGTTTCAACTTTCGAATCGAGTTACCTAGTAACTTCCCAGAACCGACTCGTTTTCTTGGAGCAAACTCACCCTTTTAACATGGCGGTGTCCTAGACGACGCACTATGGCCCGGTTTGCCATTTTTCGTTGCAAAAATCATAACTTCTGAACCAATAAAGATATTTAAAAAATTTAAACTGCATCTGAAAGTGTAATATCTAAGCTTTAAATGGACATAAAAACAGGGTGCCACAGTAACAGGGGGCTTTAAAATTTGTTGGCAAAGTTTACTAAATCTTCATACTACAATGAAATTACTTTTTTGTTTGCATTAAAATATTAATTTTTTATGTATTTTTTTCTACTCAATATAATTTATTGATTCATACGTAATTTTTTCCAAAAAAAAATTTTTTTTAATGTTAGAGTTTTTCAAAATCGCTATCTACGCTGGAAGGAATGTCTAATAATGAAACCATTTCTAAGCTGTAAGTATCTGTAAGTTCTTTTTGTGATCTTACAGATCTCATGATGAAATAACTGGATCAGAAGACACTGCTAACATCTTGAAAAGGTCTTCATTTTGTCTAGCTCGTGATATTTTGCAAGTGTTCATACATCTATACCTTTTGTAGTGCTTATTTTTGCATTCTTGAACTTCTTCAGACAATTCCCCTTTTGGTAAGCACTGGTATTCTATTAAATCCTTTCCATGTGCTACAATTTTGTGCACCGTAGGAGTGTTTTTTTTCTGATTAACTTAAGGGGAGGCTCCCCTGGATTTGGACCGAAAAATCGTTTTTTTTTTGCATAAAACGAAGGCAGAATATGTTTTTTTTTTTTTTTCTCGGAGGAGGTGGAAAATCTTCGAAAGATACAACCGAACCCGTGTTCAGCTGTATGCCGGATTCTTACCGACTAAAAACCACCCCCTGTCTCCAACCCGTGATCCCGGCGGGACTACCGGTGAGCATTGCGTCGCCGGGCGGGTTTCCAGCCTTAATGGATTGGCTCGTGGCTACTGCTGGGGCTCTCTGCCCTACGGTCTCGCTCCACTCTTCGCTGCTCGGCCATGATTTGTGCCGGGAACTTGCACACCTCATTCCACTTCTCCGCTGAATCCAGCATGTGTTGGACCAGGTTCTGCACGCAGATCTGGCCGCCTAGCACTGATTGCAGCGCCTGTCGCTGCGTCTCGTATCGAGGACAGTGGAAGACCACGTGCTCTGCATCCTCCACCTCGCTGGTGCACATGGTGCAGTATGGGTCAGCTTCGTGCCCGAAGCGGTGCAGGTATGCCTTGAAGCACCCGTGACCCGTCAGCAGTTGCGTCAACTGATGCGTCACCTCGCCATGCTTGCGGTTGAGCCAGCCGCTGATTGTTGGAATGAGGCGGTGGGTCCACCTGCCCTTGGATGAGCTACTCCAGCGATTCTGCCACTCGCCTAGGCTCCGCTGTCTACCGTTGCTGCGCGCACTGTCATCGTGGGCTTTATTGTGCGCCTCCCACGCTAGCAGATCGATCGGCATCGTGCCGGCCATGACACAGGCGGCGTCGTAGGAGGTCGTGCGGAATTCCCGGCATATTCGCAACGCGCAGAGGCGATACGTAGCCTCCATCTTTCGCCTGTAGGAGCGCACCTTCATTGCAGGGGCCCATATTTGTGCGCCGTATAAAAGCGTGGAGGTTGCTACTCTTGCCAAGAGCAGCCTCGTTGCCTGCTTCGGTCCGCCGAGGTTTGGCATTAGCCTTGCTAGCGCCACCACAGCTCTTGTGGCTCTCTCCGCTGCGTGCTGCAGATGCTGCTGGAACGTCAGCCGATGGTCTAGTATGACGCCTAGGTATCTGATTGCGTCCTTTGACGCAATCGTGTGGCCGTTTACATGGGCCCGTGCCTGTTCCACCTTCTTCCTGCTTGACACCAGCAGGACCTCCGTTTTCTGCTCGGCCAGCTGTAGGCCAATTGCCGTGAGCCAGTGGTGCACCTTAGCCACCGTGTCGTCGCAGATTGCCTCGATGTCGTGGATGTGCTTGCCTGTCACCACTATGACTATATCGTCAGCAAAGCCGACGATTTTTACCGCCTCATGCACGTCTAATCGTAGCACGCCGTCATACATGAGGTTCCACAACATCGGGCCCAGCACCGATCCTTGTGGGACCCCCCCCGTCACCAGATGAAGCTTCTCTCCTTCGTCCGTGCCGTACAGCAGGCGCCTGTTTGAGAAATAGCTGGCTATCGTGCGTACCAGATATTCTGGCACCATTTTTTCCCGCAAAGCTGCCAGAATATGGCCCCAGTTTGTGGAATTGAAAGCGTTCTTGATGTCTAGCGTAACCAGACAGCAGTACTCTTTCTTACCGCCCTTCCAGTGCGTGCCGCTGATTGCGCCTCGAGCCGTTTCCACAACCACGCTAATCGCATCGATAGTTGATCGTGCCTTCCGGAAACCATATTGTTGGTCCGAAAAACCACCAGCTGCTGCGATAGCAGCATCCAGCCTATCGGCAATTATGCGCTCCAACACTTTTCCCGCCGTGTCCAGCAGGCATATTGGGCGATATGCGGAAGGGTCGTCCGGGGGTTTTCCTCCCTTGGGCAGTAGCACCAGCTTTTGGACTTTCCAAAGATCTGGAAAGTATTGTTCGTGCAGGCACGAGTTGTAAACGTCTGCAAACAACTGTGGGTGGAGCCTCATAGCTGCCTTGAGCGCTGCGTTTGGTATTCTGTCGCATCCTGGGGCCTTGCTGTCACCGATCCTTGAACAGGTTGCAGCAACTTCTTCTGGCGTTACCCGCTGGATCTCATCCGCGGCCCTGTCGAACCCGCTATTGCATGCGGGCAGGCGCTGTTGGTCAGGGAACAGGCATCTGACGATTCTGGCCACGAACGGTGCTGATACTGGTGGTGGGGGAACGAAGACTGCCAGCTTCCTCATTACCACCTGGTACGCCTTACCCCACGGATTGTCGTCAACGGTCTTCAGTAGTTCCGAAAAACTCCTTTTCTTGCTATCCTTGATAGCAGTTTTCAAGGCCTTGCGCGCATTTCGATAGGCAGTGTGCCACACGTTCTTGACTGAAGGATCCGTTGTTCGCTGGTAGCGTCGCCTGTTCCTGTTGCAATCCACCCGAAGTTCCGCAATTCGGGCATTCCACCAGTATACGGGCGGACGCCGTGTGTTGCCACCCCTCCTTCTCATTGAGGCATTGCACGCACGCGTAATTCGCTCCATCAGCTGCCTCGACTTCTGGGGCGCTGGGCCATCCAGCGGCGGGCCATCCATGGCTAGCTCGAAGAGATGCTTATCAAATGTGCGGCTGCTCCAGCCGTAATGCTGTTTTCTTGCATGCGTCGGTTGCAAGGTTGCGCGCGAGCCTGAGACGCTGCCGCATATAGCCTGGTGGTCGCTGTGCGTGTAGCCGCTGCTAAGCACCCAAGAGGCCCTCGGCACCAGCCCTGAGCTTGCAAACGTGACATCGATGCAGGAGGTCCTGCCGTTTCTACTGAACGTGGGCTGCCCGCCAGTGTTGAGCAGCATGTAGAATATGTGTGTAAAAGGATTTGTCTCACGCGCGAGTTATGGATAAAAGTTGGTTTTGTTCTTTGTTTTCTAAATGACTTTATTTATTTCTTAATTGAGCGACCGTGGCAGTTGAAATCCCAATCTCGACTGACTTGCGATGCTGCTGCAGTTTTGCACCGATCTTCTTGCATCCAGCAGCATCGCAAGTGCACAGAGTCATATATCTAAAATATGCTGACTCTGTGCATTCCTTCACGTACCGACTCGTTGCCATTAGGTTGCATCTCAGTGCAACGAGTCGGTTCGTTGGTGGCTAGGGTGTCCGTTGCCATAACTCCCCTAGGGCCACTCTGAGAACTCTCCTGAGTTCTTTTATTTAGGATTTTGATTTGTACAGATTTTTTTTCTTAATACTATTACAACTATAACTATTGCTATCAACACTATTATTAGTAGGGTAATATTTATACCATAGGAAACATTTTTATGATACCTTAATTCTGTGATTTCTTTTAGGTTTTCAAAATTATTTAACACAATATTATCAAAACTTACTTTTGATTCATAAGATTGGTTAAGCATTTTCACAGGATGTACAAGTTTGTCAATAAATTCTGTTTTGTTGTTACTAAAGCTTTCTTGTTTAATTTGTATTTTACAATTTGCGAAGTTTATAATATAATTATTCTGCAGTATGAAGTGCCTTTCATCGCAATTCTGTATGAGACTTTCATTATGGGCATTCCTTATTAATAAGGTGTCATCACCTATTTCTTGAATTGCTGTTTTATTATTGTACTTAAATTCACAATCGTTAGAAAAGATACAATTCTTACTTAGCTTTAATTTTTTTAATACAGTATTTTCTTTATATTCGAAATGTTCCTTATTTATTGTTACAATTAATTCATCTTCTTGATCTATTTGCAAATTTTCCTTATTTGGCAGTGGTGTAATTAATTTTACATATTTTTTTAAAAAACTTTTTGGGATTTGTATTGCGAATATTATTGCTTCATTCTTAAATGCCACGACTCCTACTTTGGCCAATTTTAATTTATAAAAATCTATTTCGAAACCATCTATTTCTTCTTTTGTTAACATTCCCGGATGTACTAAATTATTTTTAGCGGCAGCTATGTTATCTTGAACGTCGTGATTTTTTTTTTTTTTTTTTTTTTTATGTATCCCCATTATGTGCTATTATACTAATCCTATCATCTTCCTCTTCATTATTTAACTTCTCAACTCTATCGAATTTAAATGGCCTCTTTATGTTTGCTACATGGACGTTTTGTAGGGGGTTAATTCGGAAATAAGGTTGGTCTTTATGCCGTACTCTCTTATAGTTTTTTATTGGCCCCGTTGATCTTTGTTCTTCGTAGTCTTCCCTGTTTCTATTTCTTTGGTTTATTATATGTTGTTTTGTCCGGTCTATCCTGTCTTTTAAGATGGTTGGATCGATACTGTCTTTTGCGATTTTAGGTGAACATTTTATGGTTGAGTGATAGCGATCATTATAGTTACCTATAACGATCTGTATCCTCATTTCTGTTGAGAGGGTTGGATCCTCAATTCCTGTTAGTTTTTCTAACAGGGTTGAGTGTAGCCTCTCAACGTCTGCGTTGCCTGTGTGACTGTTTGGTGTGGTTAGGTGTACTTCTACTCCTTCTGTATTTAAGAACTGTATCAACTGCTCGGCTCTGAATTCGTTGTCCATGATTATTTTTTTTGGTTTCCCGAATTTTGCGAAATGTTCTATTATTATAGATTTCTTTGTTCTCCAGTTTCTATCTGTTATGTTGTACCCGACTGCAAATTTTGTTAGCTTGTCAATCACTGTGACAAACGACTGTTTCTTAAAATGAAAAATGTCGATGTGAATTACTTCATTTTTGTCGGTGGGTGTTTCGGTTAGCTGAAATTTTGGTCTGATTGGTTTCCTATCATATTTAATCTGTTGGCATTTTTGGCAGTTACTAATTATCAGTTGTATGTGCTCTTTTAGTTTTGGATAAAATATTTTATCCTTAAGTGTATTGTAGGTCTCATTTATTCCACTATGCAGCGATTCGTTATTGTGATAGAGTGAGATTTGTTTATGTAACTCTTCTTCTTGTAGTATGTCCGATGCTCTCTTCGTACACTTTATAAATTGTAGTTTACTATTGCAAGAAAACATAGATATTAGTAAAAGTTGAATTTTGTGATAGTCTGATTCGGTGGTTTCTGAGAAAATTCCAACTTTGCCTCCTTTAATGTGCCTTTGTAAAATTGCTTTGATATTATTTTCATTTTCCATTGGATTAATTTGTATTATTTTTCTATTATGTATAGTTTGAATTTCAGCTTGGGGACTGTATGTTAGTATGATTTGAATTTTATACTTGTTTACTATTTCTTCTTTTATAGCAAAGTGTTCTAATAATTCTTCCTCCGCAGAGTGAATTGTATCGGACATGTTCAAGTTCGATTCTTTATCGTTATTTTCGTTTATTTTCGGCGAATTCTCGATGCGGCTTAAGAAATCTGCTACTACGTTATTTTTTCCACGCAGATATTCGATTTCATAATTATACTCCTGCAATTTTAAAAGCCACCTTTGATGGCGTTGGGAGAATTCCTTCCCTTTGTATTTGTTATTTAAGTACATAATTGGACAGTGGTCCGTGATGATTTTAAATTTGTTCCCATGTATATAGGGCCTAAAATAGGTGACTGCATATATAATTGAGAGAAATTCTTTGTCCGTAGTGGCGTATTTTTGTTCATGATCGTTAAGTGTTCTGGATATATAGCATACTGGATGACCTTGCTGAGATAACACAGCTCCAATTGCATAGTCACTAGCGTCAGTTGTAATTGTGAACTCTTTGTCATATTCTGGGAATTTCAAAATTGGATGGGAGGCAATCAAAGATTTTAAATTTTCGAAACTTGCAACATATTGGGGATCATTTATATTTATTTTACAGCCCTTTTTTAGATACTTTATCATTGGATAAGCGATCCTCGAATAGTCCTTAATGAACTTTCTGTAATATCCTGTTACTCCCAAAAATCCTTTTAGTTGTTTCTCAGTTTTTGGAATTGCTAATTCTTGAATGGTCGCAATTTTGTTTGGATTGGGCTTAATGCCCTCCTTGGTCAATATATGGCCTAGGAACTCAGTTTCTTTTTTTAGAAAGCTACATTTATCCACTTGAAGTTTTAAGTTATGTTCTTGTAGTCTATCGAAGATTTTTTGCAGCGAAATCATGTGTTCTTGTAATGATGTCGAAAAAATTAATATGTCGTCTAAGTATACGACACAGATTTTATTTATATATTCTCTTAGAATCTCATTCATGAATCTCTGAAAAGTGGCTGGGGCATTTTTTAACCCGAAAGGCATTCTAACATACTCGTATAGACCTGCCGGAGTAACAAATGCTGTTTTTTCTATATTCTTTTTTGCCATGAGAATTTGATGGTAACCTTTAGCCAAGTCTAGGGTGCTAAAGTACTGTGCTTTTCCTAGCTTGTCTAAGATTCCATCTATGTTCGGCAACGGGTATTTATCGTCAACAGTAATTTGGTTAAGTCTCCTGTAGTCAACCACCAAGCGAAATTTTTTATTTCCTGAATTATCGGTTTTCTTTGGCACTATTATAATAGGTGAGCTATACTTGCTCCTACTTTTTCTTATTATGCCTTGACTTTCTAGTTCTTGAATTTGTTTCGTAGCTTCTTCTTCATGTTTTTGTGGTAGCCTATATAATCTTGAGTTAATTTGCTGATCTGTAGTCGTTTTTATTTCATGAACCACTGTTTGCGTATTTGTTAGTAGGTCCCCTTCTTTATATATTAGTTTTTCGTATTTTTTCAACAATTTTTCAACCCCTTGTCTTTCATCTGATTTGAGATGATCGAGTTGAATATTTTGAATTTTACATGTCTCCAATGAGTAAATCTGTTCTTCTACTGTTTTTGTATGGAATGGAATCCTAACACCATTGTGTAGTTCCATTTCCTTATTTTCAATGTCAATTATTTTTATATTTTTTAAAATAAAGTCGTTTCCTAATAGAAGGTCATATGGTTTTTCGAAGTCTAGTTTTAGCCATCGCATTCTGGCATTTTGGGGATATTGGAATTCTAACGGGCAAGGTGTCTTAACTTTTTCATTTGGCGCTCTTATTTCCCCATTCAGTGTACTGATTATTGTGTTATTTTTTTCTAGAACCGGTAAATTATACTTTTGAAAGCTTGCTTTTTTCATTATACTTATAAACTTTTTTCATTATACTTATAATAATATACATTTCTTATCAAAAATAGTGAGCGAGATTAAAATTTTATTTTGATTTTCCGAGGCTAATTCGTAAAAAATTCCTCGTTGTTATTTGCTTCTGTTCTGCTCATAGCATCGACCTCCATGGGTACTGGGCCATTTGAGCGTCTTGTTTGGTGAGTGCCGTTCTGTATATTTTGTCTACCGGAATTACCATAACCGGTATTATTACGATATTGATTTGATGCATTGTTTTGATTGTAATATTGCCCTGAATTTCCAGGCCGATAATCTGGTTGTCTTTGGGGGTTATTTGGGTGATAAGTATTTTGCCCTGAAAAGTTTGTATTTCTGTGGGGGTATCGTCCCGAATTATTTTGTGAATGATAATTGTTACAGTTGCGTTGTCCTGAATTACCTTGGGAACGATCGTTATTTTGCTCGTTAGCGTTTTGTCTCCTATAGTTGTTTCGTTCTGAATTGTTTTGGTTTCTGTTTCTTGTTAAAAGCATAGGATTTAAATTCCCTTCATCCAGCCCTATGAAACTGTATATTGCGTTGCTCATGTCTGTCCATGTCGCTATATTTCTAACCATATAGGCGAAGGTCCCAGCTGCTATTTGCTTTATCCTTTGGATAAGCATACCCGAAAATATTTCTTTCATTACCTCACCTTGTTCGCTTAGAGCGCTATATTCGGTAATGTTATCGATAATTTCTTTTGTTTTCCTACTTAGC
This sequence comes from Melieria omissa, assembly GCA_963971225.1. Taxonomy (NCBI): domain Eukaryota; kingdom Metazoa; phylum Arthropoda; class Insecta; order Diptera; family Ulidiidae; genus Melieria; species Melieria omissa. Next base: position 67,134,696 of record OZ020270.1, read on the forward strand.
TCGCTGATGCTTCCCACTCTTAGGTTCATTATGTCGTTCGTCAGGGTCATTTGGTCTTTTGTTGGCCTGAAGTGCTGTTTTAATTTAACTTTACATGTCTCCCAATTTTCAGGAGGGTTTACTGCCAAAAGATTTTTGGCCGATCCTAAGATTTTTAAGTCATAAATTATTTTGAAAACTAGTTGTTGTTGTCCTACGTAGTCGGTCAGTATTCTGTCAACTGTTTCTATGAACGCTGGTAGTTTTCTTGCGTTGCCTTCGAATGGTTGTAAGTATTTGATGTCTTTTTCTACTGTTTGCCTAAGGCTTCTCGTCTGCTGTGTAGCGTTTTGTTGGAGTAGTTGCGTTATTGCTACCAGGCAACGTTCCATTTCGGTTGTACTATTTTGAGGCATCTTTCTTTATTTTAATTTTAATCTAACCCACTTAATTATTAGCTCACTTTATTATTTATTTATTGTATTTCTTTTATCGTTACAAACTTATTTAATCTATTTATTTATATTTTTTTTTTTTTTTTGTTTTTTTTTTTTTATTTACCGTATAAATTGTTTGCCAGTATTTACGTTTTTCTCGGCGTTTGGCTTCCCCTCGCTGTTTGCTGTCGTGATCTTCGTCGTCTGGATCGTCGTCGCCCTCGTTTTACTGCACTGTCGTCTGCTCCTGTCCTGCTTCTTCAGCTTTCAATTTTTCTGCCCTCCACTAGGTTTCTGCTCGCACTTCCACTCGTCGTGATTCTTTCCTATTTGGCGATTCTTTTTGCTTTACCACACTTTCTCTCCGTATTGATCACAGTTGTAATGTATTTATTTTGTATAATTTAATAATGCAAAAAGCATTGCAGCAGTATTGAAATTGAACAAGTGTTGCGTTGATTGTTGTTTCCGTCGTTTATATGCTCAAGCTTTTTGTTTGTAATACAATGTTTTTTTTTTTCAGGAATATCAATGAATTTCAACAAAGTCTTTCCGTTTCATAGTACGAGTACGAGAATACAGTTTTCACATACGGCTACGCCCGATACATTATATAAAATTGTATTATTTTTTCGCTTATTTTTTTTCGTTTTGTATAACTTCAAGAATGCGAAATTAAGTTCATTAATGCGTTAGCTCGTTCCGCGACTGCGCCAGTTATGGATAAAAGTTGGTTTTGTTCTTTGTTTTCTAAATGACTTTATTTATTTCTTAATTGAGCGACCGTGGCAGTTGAAATCCCAATCTCGACTGACTTGCGATGCTGCTGCAGTTTTGCACCGATCTTCTTGCATCCAGCAGCATCGCAAGTGCACAGAGTCATATATCTAAAATATGCTGACTCTGTGCATTCCTTCACGTACCGACTCGTTGCCATTAGGTTGCATCTCAGTGCAACGAGTCGGTTCGTTGGTGGCTAGGGTGTCCGTTGCCATAACTCGCGCTACGGGACGCTCCACTGCTCTAATTTGCCGCAAACGCGTTTATCTCGAAACCATTTTTTTCAATCTAACTGAAATCCCCGGACTTGATCTAATGATCCGATTTTCTTCATCTAAAAACTGCTCGAATGTATTTGATTTTCTGTATGCCTTGAACTAACAATTTGCATAAATAGTTATTTATTTTTAATTTTTAAATGTGGTTGAAATTAAAAAAAGGTGCAAAAAATTGAACTTTTTACTTCAAATATTCATTGTGCAAGAATTTTTCGTTTAAATTTTTTGAGTCTAGTTCAATGCACAGACAATTTTGTTATCTTTAAGTAATGACAATGCTTTTTGATTTCAGTCCACTACAAGAGGCTGCAGGATTACAGTTCTCGAGCGATGTTTGGCGCGCAGAGGCCTACGGAAATCGCCATTTTGTAGCCGCCATTTTGAATTTCATCAAGTTTTTTAACTTTTTAAACTCCTAAATAATAGACGAATTTAATAGTCACAACCGGAAGTTTGTACGCCTTTTCATTATCCCACAAAAAAATTACAAACTTTGCCTTATTGTTGCCCAAATCCAGGGGAGCCTTCCCTTAATTGATGCTGCAACCGAGACTGCTAAGATTTAGTAAAGAAATCGACTGCGCTTGAACCAGATTTAAGCTAAATGGGCGGTGCCACGCCCCTCGTTTTATACCCGCGCCATTCCCGCTGTCGAAACATATGAATAAATGGTAGGTCCGTACTAAAGTCCTGCATGAATATATTCATTTTGGCGGCTACACTACTGTACATACTGTACGGGTACTTGGTATTCGAAGAATGCGTACAACGAAACGAATAGAAACGAGAACCAGCAAGCGTCGCTTCTCGTTTCTATTCGTATTCGGTGAAAGCGAACACTGCAGTGCTCGTATTCGGTGAGAAGCGAATACTGCAGTGCTCGTATTCGGTAATCGAGAACTTTGCGAAGTATTCGAATATCAACAGTTTCACCGAATATTTTTATGCGCAGTATGTCACTTTTCCACAGCCGCCGTGGCTCAGTTGGTTAGTGCGCGGTCCAACGAGTCGCATGCAGAGCGACGCAAGATCGAATACTGCATGTAGTAACACCTAAAAAAAATAACGGGAAACTCGTTTTCTCTTTCGGTGGCTGTCCTCTCAGCTGGAAATGGCAAACCTCTGAGAGTAAAAATTGCCTATGAAAAAGCTCCCAACCTGCCGTTCGGAACAGGCATAAAACTGTAGGTCCCTTCCACCCGCGTACAAAAATTCACACGCACAACACGGGTGGTTGCGGGAAGCTAGGCCTTAGTCTCGCGTAAGCAGGCTGTCGTGCCAATCAATTATTATTATTATTATTTATTTATTTATTTTTTATTTATTTAACAGATAATACAGGCATATAAGATACAATCTTTTGCATGCCAATTAGGAACACATTCGTTTTAAGCATTACACAATAAATAAAATATCATTACAATGTTTAATAATTTACAAAGAAAAATCTTAACTATGTGTAAGTGAAAGTAGAGAAGTAGAGTAAAGAGTAAAAGAAAAGTTTGAGATGTTATGAGAAGTGTTTGAAGAGTAGATGCTTAAAGTTACTACTGCCCGAAATACATTTGATTGCACTAGGGAGCGAGTTCCAAGACCTTATGGCGCTAACGAAAAAAAGCCTACTGGAATTTTTAAAATTATGGCTAGGAATTAGGAGATTGTAGTTTCGACTTGACTTGCAAAACAAAAGTTTTTCAAAAAGGTAGCAGGGACGCTTCGTATGTATAAGTTTATGTAAAAACATACAGTTTCGTGCTTCTAAGTAGCTTTTGAGGTCAAGACCAAGCAACTGTCTACTATGAGAAGAAACGTGATCCCCTTTCTTTAATCCATAGACGTAACGTGCAGCATTGTTGTAGGCAATAAGCAGTTTATGCTCCGACCTAGAATCAAGTTTGCTATAAACAACTTCTGAATATGTAATTATGGGTCAAATTAGCTGTAAAACCAATTTTCGTCTTGTCTCACATGGTACGAATGCAGCAGTCATTCTAAGATTTCGTAACGCTAGATATATTTTGCTTACGACCGAGTTTATGTGGTCCTCACAAGACAACGAGGAATTGATCCTGAAACCAAGGTTAGTGATCCGGTCTACGAACTGCAGCTGAGATCCATTGAGATAAATTTGAGGAACATCACAAAGGGAGAGCGGTGATTTGGAGATCGGGAGAACGTAGGACTTTAGTGGATTAAGCTTGAGTTGGTTCTCGCAGGCCCATCTATAAATGGCACATAGGTCTTCATTTACCCTCACACATAAGTCCTCAACAAGACCTACAGGCCTAGACAGATAAAGTTGGATGTCATCCGCATATGCATGCATAGACACATGGCTACAAACACTGAAAATGTCATTTATAAACATAGTGAAGAGCAGCGGACCAAGTACTGAGCCTTGAGGGACCCCTGTATTCACTAAATTATAAGAGGAAAAGTTACACCCAACCCTAACCCTCTGAGATCGGCCATGTAGATAACTTTCCAAAAGTTTCACCGCACTATCCGCAAACCCAAAGTAACATTTGAGCTTTTGACACAAAATTGAATGATTTACGCAGTCAAATGCCTTAGAAAAATCCAACATACACAGTAAGGTAACTTTACCAAGGTCGTAAGGTATTCTTATGTCATCCAGGACTTTAATAATAGCTGTGGAACAACTATGCGCCGGACGGAAACCTGATTGATGGGGTGACATTAGTGCAAACATGTCAATGTGACTAGAGATCTGCTCAGGCATGAGAGATTCGAAGACTTTGGAGAGTGAGGACAATATGCTGATAGGTCGGAAGTCACCCGGAAGTGAAGCCACTGATTTCTTTGCTACAGGAACAATTGTAGCCACCTTCCAAATTTCCGGAAAATATGAACTCGTGAAGCAGTGATTTATTATATGCGTGAGGGGACCAAGCACATAGGGAAGAATAAGCTTAATAAATTTGATGGCAATCCCATCCTCACCAACAGCATTTGATTTTATTTTACTGATGCAGCGAATCACATCAAGTTCATTAACAGTGTCAAACTGAAAACTACAAGGGGAGACGGCAAGTCTATCTAATGAACACAGGTTAGGCGTACAAGACGAGCTAGACACAGAACTGGCAACAAAGTAATCATTTAGTACATCAGGGTCAAGACAACAGGTATCCGAATTTTTACTGCACACTCCGACACTTTTCAGGTTATTCCAAAGCTGCTTGGGCGGTAGAGAAGGACGTAGCTTAGAGCCATGGCACAATAAACAAGGTAGTGGCAGGAAGGAGCGAATTTTATTTTTTTCCCGTCAGAGCTCGGTAGGCTGTCAGAAATTGTTGTCTGTTTTGTTTACATTCGGCGAACAGCATTGCCAGTCAACTCTTTTTCTGTGAAATGTTAAGCATTTTTGCAATGACGAAAGAATATTATTTTTCCAATTTTCGTTAACTTTTATCAATTAACGCAAAATCGGCGAACTATGGACTTAGCACTTTTGCCCCTAATTGTAAAACAACAGATTAAAACAAAGAAGCTATGTACTTTTGCTGTTAATTGGTGTATTTTTACGTTTTCGAATAGACCAAGTGGTCTATTCGATGCTGGCAATACTGTTGGGAAGAGAACCGTCCGTCCGATTTGACAATGAACCGAACAAAAACACTAACAAAATACACGTGAATTTTTTCGCTCCTTCCTGCCACTACCTTGTTTATTGTGCCATGCTTAGAGCTAAAGAAATTCTTTTTGGACTTTCTGAATATAGAAACAGCTTCATTCCTAGCCCTACGGTGCATCTCCCAATTGTAGTCAGTTGGATTTCTCTTCCATTTTCTATAGGTTTTATGACGCTTCTTTAGGGCCAGTTTCACTGCAGCAGTAAACCAAGGACAGCTGCTATTGATGACGCGACGTGTACGTATTGGCACATGAGTGTCAAACAATTTGGAAATCCTATCAATCAGGATATTCAGTTTATCATCAACTGAAGAGTACCACCAGCATTCAGACCAATTTACAAGTGACAAGTCATTCAACAAACCAACAGGATCAACGGACCGATAATCACGGAAGGAGAGAGTATTTTCAACAGTAACAGTATTAAACATAATATTCAGAGTACAAAAAATTAAATCATGATCCGAGATAAATGATATTTGGTCGAACAACAACAGCGAAGAAGTATCAGAGACAACAAACATATCCAACAGGCTAGGACAGGCATTGGCCGCAAACCTGGTTGGCATCATAGTATTCACTACACTAAGGCCTACTTCAGCCACGCTATCAAGAAACTTGCAGGCAAGGCTGTCATTGGCAAGAGTATTAACATTAAAATCACCACATAAAACAAAATGATCATAGTCAATCGCATAACAGGATAATGAAGCAAACAAAGGGTCCAAGCTACAGTTACGGCTAGGATTGTAGACACAAGAGAGAAACACTTTAGTTTTGTTGTCAAAGATTTCAATGTTCAGAAACTCCACCTCTGATCCAGAAGACTTACTCAGTACATTGACCTTCAAGTCAGCTTTGCAATATATGGCAACTCCTCCCCCTCTCTTGGCAGATCTATCATTGCGGAAAAGTTTAAAATTATTTAACATTAGGTAAGAATCATTCACATCATTCTGAAACCAAGTTTCAGAGAACAAATAACATCAACAGAGGAGTTCTCAAAGGTGTACCTAACGCAGTCAAGTTTAAAATCGTTTAAATTGCGTGCATTAAAATGAACGATTTTTAGCCCCGAATCACTAAGCAAATAAACACATAGAGGTGTCAACTGGCACAAATTTGCGTACCAGCGCAGTAGGTTCCATACGCACTTCGGCTATTCGAACATATTCGAGATGACTTCGGCAAACTTCTCAATTCGAAGTCAGCTTTCATAATTTGCTTTATGTTGATGTGGTCAGTCGCACATCAACTGTGCGCTGTGATGATGTTACTGCTGCTGTTATGCGCCTTGCTTTCAGCGCAGCAGGTCCCACACGCACTTCGGCTAGCCGAAAATATTCGCAAAATTGTGTGCGTTGCCTTCACACGCAATGAAATAATCAACCACCAAAAAAGCCAACAAAAGCAACAACACAATTTCACTTGTTCGCGCTTATTTTTGTGTGTATACCTTTTTTTCGTTGACGATCGCTTTCGCTTCAACAAATTTGCTGATGATGAAACTTCGACTGATGGACATATTTCTTGGTCGATTATTTGCAGGTTATATGAATTGGATAAAAACAATTCAACCCGCCTTTGTCCCAAATTGACAAAAAAACATATTTATCTTAATTCATTTGAAAAAATGAAGGTTAAATACGCAACTCAAATATTTAGCCATACTGTATCCGCAGCCATAAAATCTTTGGTTGAAAATGGCTGTTATAATGATTGCAAAGAGAAAGCTTTGTCCACAGCTATATTTATAGAAAAAATAAACAGACTTTTTGATTCTTTGAATAGCCATGTTCTTTTTGATAAAAATCCTTTCCGATCAGCTCTTCGTGAGAATAACAATATCGAAAATTATTTGAAGGAAATGAAAAACTATATCAAAAGTTGTCAGTATCCGAAAACGGTATACTGTTTAAATGGTATAGTTTTATCAATTACTTCCGTTTTGTCTCTTTCACAAGATATCTGGGCGGAAAAATCCAATTTTCTTTTATTATCAAGACTTAATCAAGACCCGCTTGAAAATCTTTTTTATTTGGTTAGAAAAAGAGGAGTTACAAACAATAATCCTTCACTTTTTGAGTTTGACCAAATTCTTGCGAAAATGATCTCAATGAAAATAATAGCATTTACGGCAGGAACCTCCAATTGTGAACCAACTGACGAAGGTTCATTTATAACAATTGACAATAATACCATTTTTTTTGAAATTGACAATGAAACTCAAAATGCTATAAATCAAGAGTTCGGTGAAGAATTTTGCTTATCAAAGGACATATCTGATGCAGAGAAAGCGAATTCTTCAAATGCCTTAGGGATTATAGAAAATGAACATATGAGTGATGGTTCCCTTCGTTATTTCTCTGGTTTCATATTGATGAAAACTATTGAAAAATTTGACTGTCATAACTGCAAAAAGTTAATAAAAGATGAGCTTTGTAATTTACAAGGAAACGAAATGTTTATCTTTTTCAAAAATTTCAACTATTTTAACAGTAGTTTAAAACTAAAAGCTCCAATCGACTCATTTTTTTTTGTTTCAAAAATCTTTTACAACACATTTCATACGTTTTTTAAGGCAACCCCTCATTCCTCCAATATAAAAAAGCTTTTGTACAATTTGTGTGTTGCAAACGTAACAAAAGTAGATGAATACAAAATGTGGTTTTCAGAACCGTCTACTTGTAGGGAACATAAGCAATTTATATTACATTACTTTTTAATAATTTTGCTAAGAAAAAATTGCATTTGGCTCAAAGAGAAAATTGCAAGTAAACCGAAAAATAAGAATAAAATAAAAATACTAAAGAACACATAAAACTGCTAAATAATATAAATTTTAAGGAAATGATAATAATAAATAATAATATGTTGCTGTTAATATATGAATTTAAAAATTTATCGGTATGAATTTTATTAGGTCAGAAGGCAACGTAGCCTACATGAATGCCAACATTGCACAGCAGAAATTCATAGTTTTGGTTTTTTGTCAATAGGAACGCACACTCTACTGTACGCCTTTGTAAATTCACATGGTTCGTTATTCATAGCAGAACCGAAAGCCATGGAAATTCAATTTGCTTTTTATCTTGTGCAGTTGCTCGTATTGTTTTCATTCACCTCAGCGCATACACAAGCAACACGCACATTTATTTTCACACGGACACACACCCTTGCATATTCGAATTTGCAAACGATACGCCGCGGCGCGCCGTTTCGTGCTCATCAGCACAGCACAGCTTGCAATTGATGTTCCTTGTCGAACATCCCACAAAGAATGAAGATGAACTTCGAAAATTGAAGTTTGGCGAAGCCAGCGACAAAACTTCGTATAGCCGAAGTACGTGTGGGACCTACTGTGCTAGATTTGCGTGACCGAAAAATTTTGTACCGCGTGGTACCTCTATGTGTTTATTTGCTTAGTGCCCGAATGCTGCTTGCACAAAACACTGACTAACGTTTTATAATTATCGCTTGCGCCAGAGTCGGAACTATTAATATTAAGCATAATAAAAATAAATATAAGTTGCGCAACAGGTGACTGAACTAAAAGCATCCAGATTGGGAAATATAGACAGCTCTAAGATTGTAGAGAAGGAATGGTGTACAAGTAGGTTGAAAAAGACGAAGAGAGTATGAGAGAGAGCAAAAAAGAGATAGACAGTAAGAGTAGGCAGAATTAAGGTTAAAATTACAACTAAAGTAGAGTGCACTAATAAATAAATATAATATATATTTAGTTGTAAGGCACATCTTGACCAAAAAGTACCCATGTTTAACAACGCGTAGTCCCACATTTCTATAATCGGTACCCTATCTTCCGTTTTCTCGCCTCAAGCTGATTAAGATACACAGGGCATTCTCTACTCGTTGAAGAGTGATTTTCATCAAGACCTAAGCGCCGAGTTTGATTCGTGCGAATACAATTAATGCATTTATTAATCGCCTCTTTACTGCAGTCACTAGTTTTGTGTTCTCCCAAGCATTTTGAACATGTTTCCTTGTTTTTACAATTTGCCGCCTTATGATTAAAGCCCTTGCACTTAAAACAACTCAGGACATCCACGCCATCATAAATCTTGCAAGTTTCCCACCCTACATACAGTCTTCCAGCCGCAAGGAGTTTCGGAAACGACTCTGCATCCGTTTCAATTAAGGCATTGAAGTAATTTCCGGTTCCTCGTTTCACTTCGTAAATTTTCACCACAGCCATCTCACACGAACTGATGCTTTGATTTTGCTTTTTGATCCCACTGACTAGATTTTCCTTATCCAATCTCTGCTTTATGCCCACCACAAGTACTTTTGGTTTAATGACCGTCGGTATTTTAATTTCGTACTCAGCTCCCAGTTTTTCAGATAACACTCCTTTGATTTTCTCCCGATCCATTTCAGTGTTGCTTTCTATTACTACAACGCCATTGCGATTAGCTTTTACATTCGAAAATTGCAAATTCAGGGGTCTACTTTTGCAGCCAGTTCCACTTTAGTCCTCTCACCCGCTTGCTTATTCTTAGGCTTAAGGGGGTCTTCTACCTTGTGGCCTCGTTTTTGATACTGTTTTTTGACAATAGATTGTAGAGGAACCAATAATGCAATCAAGGTTCGGTTTTTTGCATTGAATTCGTTTATTTCTATACTTCCAACATTAATTTTTCTGAAATTTTACTGTCTCTAGTTTGACCGTGATTTGACCTTGAAATGTCCCTTACGAAAAATTTATAAGGGAGAGGGCTGGGTTGTGAACCAGGCTGGGGTGTGAACCATTGCCGTTTTTTCTTTCCCTAATTGACATATCGCCAATCTTTCAACTGTCAATTTTGTCTTATGATATGACTCTGCTTTTGTGGTTACACCGAAGTACAAACACGTATTGCTTGTGCCAGCAATCGAGTTTGAAAGACATCGTGTTTGAAAATCGACTGCGAAAACTTGTTGGATTTTTTTTTAAAGTGCTATCTTAGTGACTGAGCTTATTGCAATAATAATACATAATAATAGTAATACATGTTTATTTAGTGTTTTGATTCTATTTTACGATGCAATATTTGTTTATGTCGAATTATGATTGGAAGTGTCGTTTATTTTAAAGTTTCCAAAATGGCATCGTGGTTGGGCTGTGAACCACTGAGGTGGCTGGGTTATGAACCACCTGCTTTTCGTACTACATTTGTTCTAACACTGTCAAATATGGACGGATATATTAAAATAAAGTCATTTTATATAATTTAACTCGATTTCGTTGTGTTCACTTGAAGTGAGCCAATACGAGAACACGTTCGTATTTCACATCCAAACATTCCGACACAGATTAGGATGAAAATTTAAAAAATTGAGCAGTTTCATTCATTGCGATTTTTTGGCCTAAGAGGCGTCATTATAACTTTTTTTCACCTCTTGAGGCTTCCTGATTAAATAAATTCTCAATGTACTTAAAAATTATGGGTGTTTTCTTCGTATTTTCTGACTTTAATAGGGATTTTCCAGATGGTTCACAACCCAGCCACTTTTTTGAAAAAGCGAAAAATCACGTTCTTAGAAAATTGGACGTAGAGAGTTAAATTTCAATCAAAAGGGTAATCTGTCTTCATAACAAAGTTGCGTTATATATTCACCTTTCCAACGGTATCTTCGATTTTTCGATATCTTTATTCTGAGAAAAGTTAGAGCCGAAAAACAAAACCCGGTTCACACCCCAGCCCTCTCCCTTACTAAACCGGTTGTCACGATTCAGCCCATGAAAGTCGTCTGAAACAAAAAAACCAAAATGATTTAGTTTCTTTATGACTTTGGCTATCGTTTGACACGAGGTTTTTGAAAAATTCCAAAATTTCACGAAACAGGCAACAAACAAACAAAAATGTCTACGTTTTCAAGGTCAAGAATAGCTGTAAAAATCGTTCAAATGAAAAAAATCTAAAAAGCTCGTGTCAAACGATAGCCACATGTTTTCCGCAAATTTTGATATATCACTTTAGTTAATTGATCAATTAGTTCTCGAGATATCTTGCCAACCAGTTGCAAAAACACAACTTTTGGGAAATTGCATTTAAAGTGGCGATGAGCGCTGCGATAACAGCATGCGGAGCTATATTCGATGACTCTAAAAACCCCGAAATAATAAGATTTCGGTTATACCCTTTGAATATTATATTTCTAGTACCTTCTAGGCCACAAAACTGCAAAAAAAATAAAATCGATTTTTTTGAACCAACAAGGTAGAAGACCCCCTTAATAATTAACTTTAGTTCATTTTTTAATTCTGGCAATACTCTTTTCACTTGTGCTCTTTGTTCACTTCGCACCACATCCGCAAATGATGGGTTGGCACTACTGATTGTCCCACTATTATTGTTTACAGTTTTCGCAGCACTCATTACTCGTTCGCTTTCTTTCTTTATTATTTCAGCATGTTGTTGTATTTCTTTGGACACCTCTCGTATTTTTTCGTGTTCGTTTTGAACCAATTTGGCTTGCTTTACCAAAATGTCCACCTGATCCCGTGTTGTACCCAAGTCAGCCACATTAATTTCACATTTTTGTTGAACTGCCTTAACATATTCGACTCGTTCAGAGTACCGAGCTTCGATCGCCTGAAGCAAACTCATGATTTCAGCTTCATTTCTTTCAAGAGCACGCACAAACTCAGTTTTATACTCCTTGAGCTGATTTGCATTTCTTTCCACAATTTCGTTCACCCGTTGGAGCACCAAGTCAACATTATGGATGTAAAGGACACAGTCATCGCACATAAATTTGATTTTTGCACATTCATCCAGCATTCTAAGGCTACATTGGTCCAGTGCACAGCATTTTGAAGCAGAGTGATATATTTTGCCACACACTCCTACACACCGCACACCCGATTCACCACGTATCGCGCCCTTGCACTTAGCGCACTCGGGCATTTCAGCCCAATTTTAAAATTTTGGCGATAACAGGCACAACAAACAGGTATATCAAAAGAAAAATGAGTCACTGTCTCTGTTTTAACAACTTTTAGAATGTTGTGATAAATGTTTTTGATAACACAGTACAACAATTTTGCGGTTTTCAAAAAACCCGCGGAGTTTCTCAACTGTTCCTTATATTTTCGGAGTCGCTGAACACGAATATGTAATTATTTTTTTCGGGTCACCTCTAGTTTGGGTTTTACAGGGTCTTGAAGTTACAAGCTACACCCCAATTAAAAAAATTAATTTAAATGGTTGAACTAATCCTGGTCTAACAATATTGGTATCAAAAGAAAGGGAATTATGTCTCCAACTCAAATCAAATAATTTTATTGTAATTATCCTGGCGAAAGGATATAAAAATGTCCTTTTAAGAATGTATGCTTAAGTATCCTGGAAGTTGTTCTACAAAAAAAATTGAAAAAAATATATTATAAAACCCTTACTATGCACCAACACATTGTGAAATTTCATGTTAATCAGTCCATTGGTTCAGCTAAAAAAATTGTTGAAGTTTATTTCAACTCAAAAACTTAAATTATTCCAAAATGTTTCACAGTGCAAACAATTTCAGTTCTTCACAAAACCCGCCCAGTTTCTGAACTATAATTCCGGAGCCGCTGATTACGAATATGTAATTTGTTTTTTTGGGTCACCTCTAGTTTGGTTTTTACAAGGCCTTGAAGTTGCCAGCAACACCCACCTTGAAAACGAATTTAAATGGTTGAACTCATCTTAGTCCAACAATATTAAAATCAAATTAAAGGGAATCAATTCTTTTGCCCAAAGCCATGTCAATGTCAACTTTACGTTGCATTTTGAACCTGGAAAACGAATTTAAATTGAATTAAACTCATCTTAGTCCAACAATATTGGTTAGAATAGCCTGAGAAAAATTTCTGATCAAAAATCTAACAAGCGTTGAATAGAAAATGTTATTGCTGAAGCTCTGGTTGCGAAAAACAGAACAATTCTCCTCTCTTTTCATCTCGAGCTTGGTGCCGTGAAAAATTTAATTAAGGCTTTGGGCTAAGCTGGTAAAGGTTTTCAGTACATAAGAAGTAATTTCCATTGGATTAGTGATGCGAAGATTAAAGAAGGTAAACACAAATTAAGTAAATTGTTTATCGTATTTTGATTAAAACTTTCATCTTATATGTAGATATCTCAATTTGTAAAAATAACATATTTTGTGTTTATGTAGATCTGTAGGTGTTTAAATTTGTCCAAATATACGCGCTTTACTTAAAGAGTATTTGAGAGCAAACTAAGCCAGAAGGAGAGAAGTGCATGGCTGTGTTTCAAAGAGGGTAAAGAGAATTTCTTGGGCAACCACAAATCAAAAGATTATGAAGAATTAGTAAAACGAATGATTTCAGCATTCGCAGATATGAACGTACTCATGTCGTTGAAAATTCATATGTTCCATAATCATATCGGGTTTTTTCCTTCAAATATGGGAGAATTATCAGATCAACATGGCAAGAAATTCCATCAGGAAATGCTTCAAATGGAAACTAGATATAAGGGAAAGAGTTTACATGCCATGGTTGCAGAATACTGCTGCAGTGTGAAGCAAGATGACTTGAAAGATGAATACAGCCGTTGTGTCAAAAGGACGAAATAATTAAACTACTTTCTTGCTTTCCACACAACGGTCCTATCCTATCCTATCCAATCCTTCACACTCCAGAACTTATCCCTTACATCTAGTTTCCATTTGGAGCATTTTCTGGTGGAATCCTGCTAGGCTGATCAGATAATTCTTCCATATTTAAACGGAAAACCCAGATATGGTTATGGAACATATGAATTTTCAACTATATGAGTACGCTAATATCTGTGAATGCAGAAATTATTCTTTGTACTAATTCTTTATAGTCTTTTGATTTGTGGCTGGCTATGAAATTTTATTTTAACATCTTTAATTCCTGAGAAAACCACATATACAAAGACGGCAGCAAACTTGAAACAGATGACTGCGGCTCGGACTTCATCGTTCTTTTCTTTTCTCTAAAAAACGCTGAAAGAAGCACATGTTCACAAGCACAATTCTAAAAATTAATATACTGTTAGCTTACCAAATAAGTGTAGTACCAATTACTTGTCCTTGTATTGTATTATATTAAATAAACACGACTAATGCAACATTGACATGGCTTTGGGCAAAAGAATTGATTCCCTTTAATTTGATTTTAATATTGTTGGACTAAGATGAGTTCAACCATTTAAATTCGTTTTCAAGGTGGGTGTTGCTGACAACTTCAAGGCCTTGTAAAAACCAAACTAGAGGTGACCCAAAAAAACAAATTACATATTCGTAATCAGCGGCTCCGGAATTATAGTTCAGAAACTGGGCGGGTTTTGTGAAGAGCTGAAATTGTTTGCACTGTGAAAAATTTTGGAATAATTTAAGTTTTTGAGTTGAAATAAACTTCAACAATTTTTTTAGCTGAACCAATGGACTGATTAACATGAAATTTCACAATGTGTTGGTGCATGGTAAGGGTTTTATAATATATTTTTTTCAATTTTTTTTGTAGAAAAACTTCCAGGATACTTAAGCATACATTATTAAAAGGACATTTTTATATCCTTTCGCCAGGATAATTACAAAAAAATTATTTGATTTGAGTTGGAGACATAATTCTCTTTCTTTTGATATCAATATTGTTAGACCAGGATTAGTTCAACCATTTAAATTAATTTTTTTAATTGGGGTGTAGCTTGTAACTTCAAGACCCTGTAAAACCCAAACTAGAGGTGACCCGAAAAAAATAATTACATATTCGTGTTCAGCGACTCCGAAAATATAAGGAACAGTTGAGAAACTCCGCGGGTTTTTTTTACTGTTGTACTGTGTAATTAAACAAGTTAATTCGCAGCTCAAAATTACACGTCCAAACACGATTCTTCTTCTTTTCTTATTAAAATTATTATTATGTCACTTTTCCATGTGTATACTTGTGGTGCGGTTGAAGTGGCTTATTAGTTAATACGCAAAATGGAAATTATTGAAGAAAGTAGCATAAAAAATTAATAAATATTTTTATATAACATAAATATTTCTAAATAATCTTAGGAATAATAAAACGAGTATATTCGAATATATTCGAAGCAGTGTGTACTATTATTCGAATGCTTTTGTGCTCGTTTTCCCGCTTCGAGCGAATATGAATAAACAGTGTACGTCTACTCGTTTCTGTTCGAAGCTTACTCGTACTCGAAGAGAAATGTACTCGTATTCATTCGGACCGGTCCGCAGGGATGAAGTGAAGTATTCTATTCAAAAGCATTTGAATGTTTTCGAATACCAAAAATGCATACTCGTGCAGGACTCTAGTCCGTACTTAGTTTCATTGCTGTGCGACTTATAATTCAGCAAAATATTTAGGTCACAAAAAATATGCCACGCCCCTTGTCCAACGCCCATCAAATCTTACCAGTAGAATGACTCATCTATGGGACGACGGAATACTAAATTTCAATCCTGTGCACCTTACAATTTCGAAGATATTCCATTATTCAGATTTGGCTTGTATGAGTGGTGCCACGCCCCCTCGTCCAATACCCATCCCATTCCCCCTGTCGAAGGACACGACTAAATAGTAAGTTCCTAGTGAATTTAATTGATGTGTGACTTATAGTTCCAACGTTATCGTCTGGAAATTGTCAGGATTCACAGTCAAAAATTACAGGGGTTTTCCGACTATTCCAATAGATTTTCCGGAATTTTCTTTTCGCACGAACCTGAACTCTTGAGTCAGTTCACGAATCCAATAAAGAAAATTTTATTGAAATCGGCCAGTCTTTTTGAGCGTCATTACATATATAGATAGATGCCAGCAACACAAAATGGGTTTTTGACCGTACTAAATCTGCGCGATTTTCCGTATAATTACGTGGTTTTCGACCCGAAGTTGTTTTACTTTTATTGCTCTAGGAAGTAAAGCGGCAAAAAGCGGTAGCTGAGTTTTGGAAGTTAGGTAAATAATTGAATAATAAATAACCACCTTCAATTTCGCGGAGGTTATTTTTGGTGTATTTTTTTTATTTTCGATCAAAGTTGAAAAAAAGGTCGAAATATAGACTTTTTGAGAAATTGGTAGATCGAATAACTTTGAAGACAAAACAAACATTTTATATTTTAGTTATATTAACAATTAACGTACCTTTTAGAAAAAGCCAACAAGTTACCGATTGGCCGTTCATACAATCAGCCTTGAAGATGAAAAAAACCCCAAAAATACACATTTTTCTCGATGTGGAAAAATTGTCAACTTTGAGCGGCTCTACCTCCCAAACTACTAATCCGAATTTAATGAAACTTACATTTTCGTTATCCCTAGAAGATGTGTGTATTCATTTTATCGAACGCTTTCATGAAATTTTTGATTTTTGCAACGTTTTGCCGACCGTTGGGCCATAGTGCGACGGCCAATTGTCCCCGTCTGCATCTATTTGCGACTAGCCCAAGGTTAGTCCGAAGTAAACCAGTTTTCAAATCAGTTGGTTAGTTTTCCAACCAATCGATTTTTATGGGGAAAATAAAGCAGTGCATTTTTTAAATAATTATTTTATTTTGAAAATAAAAAGATTTGTTGGTGCATTTAAAGATGAACCAAGATGAACTTCGACTTGTTGACACACTTCTGCCGGAACTGTTTGGGGGACTTCACCTGAAATAAAATAAATAAATAAATAAATTAAAGAATAATTTCATCAATAAATTAATAAATATATTAATACATATCTTTGAGCTGCCGCTGCGATTCGTTGCGTTACGCAACCACGCAAAATTCTAACTGAAATCATTCAAGACAAAACGTGCAAATCGAGCAAACTTCGTCTCACAGAAAGTTCGAAAAATGCAAACATTTCAACGTTGTTGTTGTAGCAGAACAATCGCAAGATCAGCCTTATAGCATAAACACAACCAAGTCGTCGTGCGAATTTATTCGCACCGAAAAATTACGCAGTGCGTCGTCGTCGTGAAAATACGCACAGTTAAACAGAATGAT
Source organism: Melieria omissa (assembly GCA_963971225.1). Taxonomy (NCBI): domain Eukaryota; kingdom Metazoa; phylum Arthropoda; class Insecta; order Diptera; family Ulidiidae; genus Melieria; species Melieria omissa. Next base: position 67,151,804 of record OZ020270.1, read on the forward strand.
GCGACATTCGCATCAGCTATTATTCCTGCAAACACACAATTGCCTTTTATTTTGAGTGAAGGAAATCAACATGAATTCGCTAAGTCGAGAAAACGAGCATATGGGTACGTCGTTATTGTTGTACTTTGAGGGCGGTTAATCTGAATGTGTATATAGGTTACAATCACGATGTGGTCACAAACTATTTCTCGCGCGGCAAGAAACAGGGTCTGCTGTCATTATTCAATTACGCCAAGGAATGTCTGCTGCCGACGAGCAGCAAGAAGTCCTTCTGAAGGTGCAATGCAACACTTACTCGCTCGAAAACCGCTGCCGAGATTCATTGGATCGCGCGATTAAAAGCAATTTGTATTAAGACATATACCTGGCTAAGGATTTATTTATTATTATTTTTTTGTAATAAGCAGCGTGTTTACAAAACAAACATGAGATTCGAATACAGACCACCACATATACCAAAATACGCCTTCGTTGCCATGTCCACGAACAAACCTGTCTCGACCACGACCGGTATGAGCAGCAAATCTTCATTCACCGCCTTCCAGTCGTAAACCGTTGTCGGCTCAAAGTGCCAGTCAAGTATGAAGTTGCCATTGTCCGTGACGCACGGCCCCGCCTTGGCTACCGCCATGCATTGCCGCAATGCGCTGCCTTATTGGCACATATGCCATGTGCACCACCTCGATCGGAATCCCCTTCTTGTAACATACTGTTCGCCCAGGCGCTGCGAGTTCTTGGTGTAGTCCGCTATGACAATAAGCTGCTTCGCGCAGGCGGCCACTATTTTCTCCTGAAGCAGACAGCCGCCGCCGCCCTTGATCAGTACCATGTCGCTATCGACCTCGTCGGCGCCATCGATGGCCACGGCCAGCTTTGGATGCCGGTCCAGATCGCCCAGCTGCAGCTGATGCCCGACAATCGGCTGATGCGCCTGAAAGCTAGTGGGCACGCACACCACCTCCAGTTCCTCGGAGCGCACCCGCTCTGCCAGGCGCTCGATGGCAAACACTACCGGGACACTAACGGGCGTATTGCCATATGCGCAAACTTGATTTGTCCAGGCGACGACTTTTGCTACTTTCGGGGCAGCAATATTAGCCAAATTCCTTCACGGCAGCACAAAACCACCTGCAACTCTAACCAGAAGCGCAACTGCTAGTGCGGGCACGATTTCTTTCGCAATTAGGAGCTCCGTCTTGTCCATTTTCTAAAACATACGAAAGGGAAAGACAAAATAGATTATTTGGCACAATTTTTTATTAAAATTTGAACCACTTACAACTTTGCAACCTCAAAAAACCACAAATCACAAAATTTTACCACAATTTTTCGTTTGTTTGTTTTTTCGTTTTTCACCGCTGACAGCTGCACAGCTGATTGGTTCGCACGACGACTGCGACCAAATTAGAATTTGTTCTATCGTCGGACGACCGGTCGTCGGTCGAATATCGCAGTCGTCGTCGTTGTGGGCAATCACTTAACAGTATTTTTTTGCTTCTCTCACCTCTGTTTCGTTTTTCTCATTTTTTTTAATGTGCTCTTCTCGCCTATGAACGCGCACACAGCACGTGTACGATTGGACGCGAACTGACTGACTTCTGCATCCGCTGACAGTTACTTGGACAACTGGTTGTCAAATTTAGTTACGAAAACCAGTTGAAAGACCAATGGACCAATGGAAAAGACCAATTTTGGGAACCAGTTGTCTCAGGACCGACAGGGTACTTTCATCTACCACTATAACGACAGAAATCAATGGTATACTGTTGTAAGGCGATTGGGGTGTTAAACAATTTAACACTAGAATAAGCGACTACTTTGTAGGCGCTAAGTGGAGCAACTGGGCCTCGCGAGGCCCATAAGCGATGATCAGCTGTTCCTACGACTTTCGCCCAGTTAGGTGTGGCATAGACAGCTGATATTGGTCACCCGTACTCTATGATAGTATAGCCACAGATAACTCATCATATAGATGTCCAGTCTCATACGACGAAAACGGCACAAAAATTTCAAGCTCTGAATTACAGCTTTTTCCCGCAAAGCTATTTTACGCACACAGCTGCATGTGCTGATCCAGAACTTTTGCCGGATAGAATTAATTTTGAATTTCTTTTCTTGCTTGTGATATTATCTTTTGCAACATACATTTATGATTTTAGCTGTAACGATCACGTACTGTATTTGGTGTAACAGGTAGGCAGCACGTCGGATATCCGTAATTTCTTTTTCGTAAATTTCGCCTCGGGTTCAAGGCTGGGCTTTTTTTAATTAACTTTTTTAATGGGTTATACCCGAAATTAATAATGTGTTCAAAAAATTTGATATAAATGAATCGGCACTAAACATTTTGTGTATAATACTGGTCTGCAAAAAAAATTTTTTTTGCACTCCTTATTATTGTGCACGATTATTGTAGATGTGATATTTTTTAACAGAAACTGGGTTTTAAAAAATGTGTATCATTTGTTCGAAAAATCAATAATCGTTTTAATAATAAGGATAAAATATTACATATATGTTAATCACACTAAAAACATTAAAAATCATAAGACAATGTAATTACATGTTGTTTCTATCATTTTACTTAGTAGTTTTTTTTCTTTTCATATTTTCTACTGGAGTTTCGCGACGAATCGACCAACAAAAGTCGGCAAGCATTGCTTCCGACCATTTTCCGTTGTAGCGCCTCTCCATGTGCGATATATCCTGATGAAATCTTTCACCGTGTTCATCAGATACCGCTCCAAGATTTTTGGGAAAGAAATCTAAGTGAGAATCAAAAAAATGAATTTTAAGTGACTTGTTCAGTGCTGCTGTTTTAAATTTTTCTTCAGTAGTACAAATTATGATTTTTGGGTAGTATTTATGGACTTTGAGTAGTACACATGCATATTTTCTAAACAATGTAAAAAAAATGATTCAACAAATTTTTAATCAAATACTATGTTTCAAAATACATTAACAATTTTATTTATTAAAAAAAAAAACAATGTAATTCAATTACAAAAATGGATATAAAGAAATTTCATGTTTTTATTATATACTAATAACAATATTTTTGGTGGTGGTACTAAGTTTCCAAAAAATATAATAGGCTGTCTTCGTTAACGCATTAATGCAAAACATCAGTGTATTTTATTTTCGGACCATTGGAAATAGAGAGGGTTAATATGCGCAAATCTATTGCGAAATGACAGGATAACGAAGTTGCGAATATTTATCCTTTCGATTCTCAATGGTTTGAAAATAAAAAAAATTCTGATGCTTTGCATAAATGTGTTTACGAAGACAGTCATACTTTTATTTATACAAAAGTGAAAAAAATCAATGTAACTGTTACAAAAATGTATATAAACAAATTTTATATGTTCTTATTACTTATATACTAATAACAATGATTTTGGTGGCTCCCATTTTTCTGCATATTGTTCCCTAATAAACTTCTTGAAGTCAAAATGGAGTGGACAGTAGTGTTAAGCAAACAATTTCTTTTTTATCTTTAATTAAGTTTACTTCGGAAAATGTTCTCTCCGCAGTCGCACTACTATGCGGAAACGCAATGACAGTTCCAATAAATTGCCGAAGGAGTGGAAACATTAAGTCATTAATAGCATTTTTTAGTTCAAAAACATACCCCCAAAATGCTTCTAGATCAAGATTGGGGAAACTTGAGCCAAGTTCCATATTTCGCAGTGCCCGCCACTCTGCTTCTAGAGCTTCAACACTTTGTTCCTTAATTAAATTGGGGAATCTTTCAATTAGGGGAACTAGGGTGGGAGATAATTTTCTGGGATTTATGCATTCTAAGCTGCAGAGCGTTTTATCGTAAAACTTAATACGGAATAGGATCTGATTGCAAAGCTCGATGTAGTATGCCTTACAACAGGTTTTTATATTAGTTTTTTCATAAGAAGTTAGGGAGGAGTTATTTAAAATAAGTTGTGCTTTTGCACCCAGATAAATGTCATCTTGTTCAAGAAATATATTTGGATCAGAAAAATTTATTTGGTGCAATAGGATCTCATTGCAATATTCTTCTTTAAGGAAGTTCTGTAATAAAGTTTTAAAGAAAGCCCTAATTGTAGGAAGCAATACATGGATTCTGGGTTCTTCCGACTGGAACTCAATGTTAATTTTGTTTGTAATATTTAAAACATATGCTAAAAAGGAATAATACGTTTTGCTTGCCTCTGTCATTTCAGCAGATATAGCACGAACAACGTCTGTATTTTCATCAAACTCATACATTAAGAAGAAGTGTTGAAGTGGTACCCACTGCTCTAGTATTCGCGAAACAACATTTTCAAGGGAAAGCCAACGTGTAGAGATAATTTAAGGATTTTGTGTGATTTTGTTGAAAAATGTTCTTGAAATTGTTTGTATTCATTTTGCCGTTTGGCACTGTGTGAAAAAAATGTATGTATATTTCTTGCAAGCACTTCTAATTGCTGCGGTAAGTGTTTGGATGCTGCTGACGAGCATAAATTAAGTGAGTGGCATACGCACCCCATCGTGAATAAGTTAGGCTGATGCTTTTTCAGCAGAGCTTTAACACCAGATTTTTTCCCCATCATTACTGCTGCATTATCCGCAGCGAACCCCACCAAATTGTTTAAAGGAATACTAAGTCCATCTAAATATTCTTTAATAGCCGAATATACAGAATAGCTATCTGATTTTTCTAGAGAAAGTAATGCCAGGAATCTATCTTGTACTCGATTTTTAACTTGATTAAAAAACCGAGCAACAAGAACCAAGCATTTTGATGTGCTCACATCTGTTGTCTCGTCAATAATGAGTGACAAATTTTGATTGCGTAAAATGCTTGCAATTTCTTCTTCCCCTTGCTTGCGAAGCAAGTTATTTACTCTATACGTTGCTTTTGTTTTTCCACATTTTAATTGTGTTGCCACTTCAGAATCTGCAGCAACTGCTTTGATTAATTCTATTAAAGGTTTTACCAATATAAATGGAAGATTATATTGCAACAAGAACATGATTATTCTAAGTTCAGCTATTTGTACTTTTTCAGCCCTTTTCTGAAATTGCTTTACTCGATAGTTATCTGTTACTGCAGGCTGATTCTTAAGAGCGATTATTCGGTTTGCATGACCTTTAGTGTTTTCATGTCTTAAAAAATGTGAATAATTATTTACTAAAAAAAGTTCGCACGGCTTACAATACGGTTGAGATTGGTTGTCTTTTGCCTTCTGCTGCATCCATTCAAATTGCGTGAGCCATTCCGGTCTGAACAGTTGCTTCCTTTTTTTTCACACTCAGGAGTTTTGCCAGCAAGTCCCTTTGTGTCAATAACTTCTATTTCGGATGCTGATCCTGTTGACCGTAAATCGCACTTTTATAAAACAAAAATAATTAATAAAGTACACTAAAACGCTACACTAAACACTGATGAAACTTAATATGTATACTATACTGTATATTTATTTATAAAACTTACAGCGCTACTTTTTTCACCGCTGCAACTTCTTCGAAATTTGACGAGTTATCGCATCTTTCAAGATATCTGTGATATACGTTCAAATTATTAATCATATAAATTTTAGTGCTATTTATCTTACCTGTCCATAGCCACAAGTTCTTTGTAATTTTTTGAAAGGTTTGTTATATTTAAAAATAGTGAAGTAATTCCTCGTCTTCTCCGACGCGTCACTGGCAAACTTTTGAAATTCTGAAATTCCAAGGAATAATGTGTTGCCACTATTTTTCATACTTTGCTGACAAAGCCTAGGTTACAAAATTGCCACATTGGCCAGAAAAGAAAGTAGGAGAATGTATTCAATGTAATATATTGAATAGATATTATATATTGAATACATTCTGCTATATCTATCTGATGTATTATCCTATGTTATAACTATGGTCAAAAACAATAATTGCTAGACTATTCCTTTGAGGCTGCTCAAATTAAGTTTTATGGACTTAAGAAATTATTGCTTTTGACCACAGATATTATCAAGCAGTCAGTTAATAGAGAAATGGAACGAGTGTGACAAAGTGTAATGAGAAATAAATGCCTTTGCCTCAGATTAAAAATTTAAATTAATGACGACCTTAAAATTTGTATGGCTTAAGTGCAGAATAACGAACCCTCGTGAAATATATAAATAAGAATGCTAGATAGAGATTTAGATCTTGAATGGAATAATTTGTCCCTAGAAAACGCCAATCGGTCACCTTTCTATTTATATACAACTTTACATATGTACTACTAATAAGTTATAAGCCAAAAATATTTTTTTATATAGAATTTGTAAAAACTGATTTCCGGTTTTTTCTTCATGGAGCTTTGCTGGACTGCACTTGTTCCAGTTTTATCATGCAAACATTGAATAACGCAGTCTTCATATTCAGATGAGCGTAAGGGTCAATGCCCAATTTTCGAATTTCTTGTTGTTAGAGATTAGAAACAGGACCAACTGAGTGGCAACGTTGTTCGTATTCGGCTCCCGTTAGGTAACGGTAGTCGTGCGGAGTTTCTGGAAGTTTCTTTTTGAATTTCAGTGCGGCCAAAGCCCGAAAACATGTGATTTATTCGTAGGAGCTGTTCACGCTTATTTTATGCTTATACATCTTAAGTTCATAGGTATTATTTTGAGCAGCACGCTTCAATGGAACAGGTTTGCATGCTTAACTCAATGATGTCTTAAGTCGACCTAAGCAATTATTGTTTTTAACCACAGATTAAATAATACTTAATGATACTAATACTTCTTTTGCGATGAAGTTCAATGGAAAATAGCTTTATAACTTTGATAAAATACTTAATCGTAACCAAATGTACTCTATATAATATTGGAACTATACTAGGCGTGGTTAAGCATGAAATGGCACAAATGGGCAAAAACTGGCAAAATTTTTTAAACAATATAGTAGCTTACTATTTGCATTTCGTACATACAATACGTACAATTTCTTACCTAATTCAGCAAGATTTATAACTATTTGTCTACGGAAATTCTATAAAATTCGCATTTTGAAGATATATTTATACAAAAATAAAAAAATTTTCCCGTAATTTGTTTTATAAGTTGAAAATTCCATAATAAAACTAAGTACTATTAAAATTTTTTATTAATATCGAATATCATTATCGAATATGGTTAAAAAAAATGTCAACCCCAAGAGAAATCGAACGATTTTATACACTTATATCAGGATATTCTAATGATTACGAGTTTCACCTTAGTTTAATTTTTCTGACTCGTCGACGTCCCAGCAACCACTTTATTGTCTTTACCAAATTTTAAAAGGTTCCTACAAGAATATACAAACATGCATAAGTTAATTTGTATTTAAATACAGTAATATTACTCTATTATTTCACGATGTTCATTTTTGGGTATCGCATCTGCTGCGTTGTTTTCAAAGTTTATGACTATCAACATCTTATATCATATGATTAGAATAATGTGAACTATTATACGAACAGCATTTGGCAACGCGGTTCAAAAAGGTGCAATTGTCACTTTAGTCGCACAACGGTAACTCTACGACGAGCTCATTTGCTTGATTGAAAAAAGTCCATCAAAAAGTGAAACATACGGAAACACATGTGGTAGGGCTGCCTACGAACCAAAGATATTTGGTAAGAAATAAAAAACAGCAACATTGGTTGGAATTTCGTGCTTCGGCAATGTTCAGTTTGGTTTGTTTGTATATTCTTTACGAGTAGCCTTACTTAAAATATGAAAATTCAACTGCTAAAACTTATATTTCAGAAAATAGTAGTACAATCGGCCTGGGGGTAGTACGGTAGTACAGATGATGAAATAGTAGTAAAATACTACTATAGTAGTACGTTCGGCAGCCCTGGACATGTTGCATTTTGCATACAAAAAATACAGAATTTCAAGGTATTTAAAAAAAAATTTTAAAAAAGTTTTACGTGATAGCAAAAAATAGGAAGCAAATCTAGATTCAGCATGTTAAGCTCTTCATTTATTTATTTATTTATTTACAAAGTTAACTTATAACTATATTTTACAAGCTAACTAGGAAAATCCAGCTATGGCAACTAGGCCTTAAGCTTAATTAATTGCGTTAAATATACATGAGTTAAATGGAGTGATAAAGATTAGCGGTTTTTAGGAATTTAACAATTTTAGTAATAGATTCTTCTGAAGGAGTGGATAGTAATGATAGAGGATTTGTACCGAGACAGGATCTATTCCTTTGGTAGCTGAGAAGCGGGCAATGAGCTATTATGTGTGTGATATCGATATAAATTTGGTTGCTGCATTGGCAGGTAGGGGGATTGCTGTTGTTCATCAGGTGGCCGTGTGTGAGTTTAGTGTGGCCTAGTCTAAGTCGTTCAAATTTTATAATATCTAGTCGGTGTAACGAATTACTGTTAGTTGGTAAGAATTCTTTGAGGTTGTTCCTTTTTGAGTTAAGTTGTTGATACCAGTTGCTTGTGTTATTCCATAGCAGTTTTTGTTTCTTCGTGATTTCTTGTTTTATTTGTTTTTTGATGTCATTGATACAAAAGTTATCGGTTGTTATTAACGGCGCTACGTGTGCATATTTTGCTGATTGGTCAGCAAATTCGTTGCCAGCGATTTGTACATGACCAGGAATCCATATAAGGCTGATTTTGGGGAATTTATCAATTAAAATATTTCTTATTTGTGAAGCGTATCGTTCGTTATTGTTCGTGTTTGCAATGGCGTCAAGGGCCGAGAGAGAATCAGAGCATATTGCGAATTTTCCTCTAGAGTTTTTCGCTATATTTATCGCTTCTATAATAGCAATCATTTCGGCTGAGAAGCTAGTACTGTAGTGAGGGAGATTCGATATTTGAATAACTCGGTTTGTATATGTTACACTATATGTGGCGTGGCCATCGATCAGGGACCCATCTGTATATATGAATGTATAATTTTCGTATTTTCCTTTTAATTCTTGAAATGTTTTTCGGTATTCTAAATGATTTGTGTTGTTTTTACTAAGGGCACGGAGGGAAGTATTTATTGCTTGTTTTTTTAGTGCCCAAGAGGGATGAGGGCAATATAAGTCTTTAATGGGCTTAATCGGAATATTAATTTCTGAGGTAAGTTGCAAAACTCTGGCGATGGCTGACGTAATTTTTAGTGTTTTTTTCTTTTTAAAATGTTTTTTTAAGATATTTTTAAGCGGACTATCATTACATTCCATAATGGACTTAAAGAGCCTTGATGTTACCAAGTCTCTTTGATTTTCAAAGGTTAGAATATCTGCCTCAAATAGCATATTGGAAATTGGTGTTGATCGAAGGGCTCCCAGTGCAGCTCTTACTGATACATTTATAATTGTTTTAATTTTCTTTATGAGGGATTTTGGGGCATATCCAAATAAAAATATTCCGTAACTTATTTTTGATATTATTAGAGTTTTGACAGTTGTGACTAGTAACCCGGTGTCACAATTGAATTTCGGGGTTGCTAAACATTTAATAATATTGATTTGTTTGGCTAAAGAAGAACGAAGGTAATCTATGTGGGAATTCCATTTATATTTCTTATTTACTATTACTCCTAATACTCTGAGTTCTTCAGTTTCGATTAGTTGAAGATTATGTGATTGTATTCGACACTGACAGTTTCGTTTGCGGCAAATATGAATATATTTACATTTGGTTGAGGATAGTTTCGCTCCTGAATACGCACACCAGTTCTCTATATCTTGAAATAGATGGTTTAAGTTTAATATTGGGTTTTTGCTTTTACCGGATTTTACGATAAGGTTGAAATCATCTGCATAGGCACAGAAGAATAAGTTTTTTTGTAGTGATATAGTAGTGCATAATTTGTTATATGCGATTAGAAAAAGTATGACCGACAGCGGAGAACCTTGAGGTATTCCGTTGTGGACACTTCTGGATTCTGAGTACGTGCTGCCTATCCGAACCGCGATTTTCCGATTAGTCATAGCATTAAATATATATTTTATAATTTTTGGCCCTATTTTCCAAGACAATAATTGGTCAATTATGGTATGAAGCCCAATCTTATCGTATGCTTTTTCAAAATCCAATGATATGATTGTTAAGTGATTTTTCTTTGAGAGGCTGTCTGCGGTCAGGTAGTCTAAATAAAGTAGAGTATCTGCTGTTGATTTGCCTTTCTTGAATCCGAATTGATGGTTGTTGAGTAGTTTGTTGGTGTTGACAAACCACCAAAGCCGGTTGGCGATAATTTTGTCTAGGATTTTGGCAAAGCATAAATTGAGCGATATTGGCCTATAAGATTTTGCTAACGTTTTTTCGGTTTTTGGTTTGAGAATTGGTATTACTACACTGTAATTAAAAGATTGAGGAGCCTGATTTTCGAAAATGTTGTTATATAGTTTCAGTAACCGTTTTTTTATTGTTTCTGAGGAATTTTTTATCATCGGATAAGATATTCTGTCTCTCCCGGGTGTTTTCCCTTTCAGTTTTGTTAGTGCTGAGCAAAGTTCGATATAGTTTATTTCATTTTCTATCACCTTTGCTTTGGTGCTTGGACTAACGTTTGGGAGGTTTCGTAGTATTGAATTTTTTCTTTCTTGAAACTGTGGTGGAAAATTGACGTCTGCAGCACTTTTAGACCAAAACTTACAAAATTCGTCAGCTATATGCCTTTTATCCATGATTATTTGTTGTGGGTCATATAATGACTGTAGGCAGTGGATGCCGTGAGAAATTTTGTATCCGCAAAAGACGCGGATGTTAGACCAAATTTTTGCCGTTGGGGTTGACGGGTTTATTTCTGAGGTGGAATTTTGTATTGATTGTTTCTTTGTTATTTTGATATCGCGTTTTAATATTGCATTTGCTTTTTTGTATAATAGGAGGTTTTGATGAGTCATATTTCTTTTGAATTTATTCCATAGACGGTTTTTCTCTTTTTTTAATGCTTCAAGCTCACGGTTCCACCAGGGGACCGTGCGTGGTCCACTTTGTGGACGAAATTGGGGAATAGCTTCATTCGCAGCCTGTAGGATAATTTTTTTTAAATTGTTGGTTTCAGCGTTAACATTTGTTTTTACTGGTCTGATAGATTCGAATCTAATGCATTTATTTTGAAACAATGTCCAGTCAGCTCGTTCAATTTTAAATTTTGGTTTGAAATGTGGATTTGGTTGAAGTTGGTTAGGAAACATACTGATTATAATCGGGAAGTGGTCACTTCCACACAAATTTTTTTCGATGCTCCACTCCAAGTGGATGCTGAGGACAGGAGAGCAGAAAGACAGGTCAAGGTGTGTGAAAGTGTGCACTGAAAAAAAAAAGGTCATTTGTCAGAAATGATTTTTTAAAGAAATGGTTTTTCATTTGCTGCAAATGATTTCGCGAGAAATGATTGTGTCATTTGAGCTTGTTACATGAAAATTACATCAAAATCTGTTGTCAGAAATGAATATTCATTTCTAGTAAATGATTTTCATTTGATTACATCATATGTTTTTTGATTTCTTAAATGCGATATCATTTGTGGAAAACGACATTTCTTTTGCTACAACTAGACGAATTATTTGTGTCCAAAGTTTTGTCATTTGCCAGAAAAGAAGAAATCTTTTGTCCCAAACGACCAAATCATTTGTGTCCAAAGTTGTTTCATTTGCCAGAAAAGAAGAAATCATTTGTCCCAAACGACCAAATCATTTGTGTCCAAAGTTGTTTCATTTGCCAGAAAAGAAGAAATCATTTTTTCCAAATGACTAAATCATTTGTGTTTTTAATTTTTTCACCGCTGCAAGCGAACATACTAGAAAGGGTTCGCAAGGCCACTGTTGCACTGTACTCCTGCAAAAGAGCAGTTGGCAAAAAATGGGGTCTTCAACCACGAATCATGTACTGGATGTATATCTCCGTGATTAGGCCCATTCTTTTCTATGGAGCAGTGGTATGGTGGACTGCCCTGGAAAAGGGGACCAACCAGAAACCTCTGGACTCAGTTCAAAGATCGGCGGCGCTCATAATAACTGGGGCCATGCGATCGACACCGTCCAAAGGACTCTACGCCCTGCTCCACTTTCTCCCTGTTGACCTTTTCGGTAAACAAACGGCTACCCTCTCTGCAGTGAGACTAAACACCATCAATAGATGGCCGCGTACTGATTTCGGTCACTGCCGGATTCTAGGCAGTTCACCTTACCTACATGACAACATCGACTACTCGGTACCATCATTTGTTTTCGGTTCTAAATTCTCAACCCTCATACCGCATAGACGGGAGTGGGAACAGGACACGGTTCCGAAAACTGGAGTATGTTTCTATACTGACGGCTCCAAACTGGATGGCAGAGTAGGGGGTGGAGTAATGTGTGAAAATCCACCCATGGAAGAATGTTTTCGTCTTCCAGATTTCTGCAGTGTCTTCCAAGCGGAAGTTCTGGCCATTATCAAAGCCTATGTCTATGTTAAAACAACGCAACCTTCCTAAGAGTACGGTTCGCATTTTCACTGACAGCCAGGCAGCAATAAAAGCCCTCAAGAAGGTTTCAACAACATCGAAGGTGGTTACTCTCTGCCGCTCCCTACTAAATGAGTTAGGGCATGCGCACAACATTATCCTTATCTGGGTACCGGGCCACAAAGACATCAGTGGAAACTGTGTAGCTGATGAACTTGCTAGACGTGGCACCACCCTCCCGCACCTTAACACCACAGTCACGGCAGGCATTCCTCTTGCCACCTGTAAATTAAAAATCTGTTCACTCTTCCTCGATAATGCCAACAGGCGATGGGAAGGGGAGAGTACATGTACCATAACTAAACAGCTCTGGCCTGTTTTTAATCAAAGGCGAACAAGAGCACTTATCTCGCTTAATAGGCAACACATTAGCACGGTCGTCGCAATTCTGACAGGCCACTGTTTATTCGGACGCCATGCCTTCAGACTAGGCGTCAACAGTTGGGACTTCTGCCGCAGTTGCCACAATGAGGAGGAGGAGGAATCTATCAGCCACCTTCTCTGCAACTGTCCGGCTCTATCTAGACGAAGATGGAAAACCCTAGGCTCTCCTTTCTTCGACAACTTGACTGAACTCAGTTCAGTTAGCATAAAAGACTTGATCGAGTTCATTCACTCTTCGAAATGGCTAGTAAGGCTTATCGACTTGTAGTAAGACAGACCTTTTCAACTTGTGGTATCACAACGGGCCCATTCCGTGGCCTAAGTGTGTCTTTCGGCAGGTCCCAGGCCAAGACAGCCACCTTAACCTAACCTAACCTAACCGCTGCAAAAAAAATAGTTTGAGAAATAAATTTTTTATTTTTTTTTGTTAATTTTATTTATACAAGATTTATATTAAATTTTACAAGAATATTTACATAGTGTTTCCATATTTATTATTTTTCCAAAGAACCAAAATAAAGTTCGTCCCAATTAACCATTTGACGATTGTCAGCAGTTACGCATATGTATGACATGTTGTCTGTGTTTACGTCTTCAACTTTAACATTAAAATACTTATATAACTTTTCAACTTCATAAGCTTAGAAATGCCAGTCAAAATAATTTATTTTATGCTCAGAGAGACCAAGAAAATATTTGTTATTTTCCATCAAAATCATATCGACGCACATAAAATTCATATTATAAAATATTATTGTATTCGACTTAAAAACTATGTCATTGAAATTAAGGTAAGTTACAGAATAAATTGTTTTGTCGACATCAAATTTATATCTCTCTTTTTCTTCATTCGTAATTTTTTTAATGCTGCCATGTTTTTTTTCAAGTTTTAAAAATTCATCATAATTTATGATGCAATTTGCAATTCTAGCCGAATATTTCATTGAAAGGGTTTCGATCATATTTTTTTTACATTTAGTGACATTCGCACACCTTTTAAATTGTTGATGAAAATTTTCAAACTTCAGAGAATTGAGATGTTTAAGAGGTCCTACACTTTTCATTATTAATGGGTAATGCATTAAAAAGTGAAATTTTGGAGTTAAGGGCTTATTTGTAAGTTCACAGTACAGTTCATTATGTTCACTTACTGCGTATTGTAATTCCTTCCATGTATTTAGTTCAACGTAGTTACTGAAACACATGTTTATAATTTTTCTAAGTACAATGTGCAATTCCCATTCCATACTTCGCTTCGGAATCAAATCCCCAATAATCAGAGCAAAATTTTTCACAAAGCAATACATCTCGTCAGCTGACATTTTTATTTTATTCTGTTGGAATAGGTCATCACGGAACAACGGTGGTTTATTTCGACAAAAAGGTCCATAATTAAATTTCTCCATTCTGTAATTTAGTTGTTCTATAGTAAAATATTTTGAAACTTTTACGAAACAGTTAAGAAGATATAAAAGATCGCTTCTGCATACCCCTTCCAAAAGGTCATGCATCGGATCTACAAAAAAATTCTCCACCACATGAAATGAGTGCAAAGTATTCCATATGGAATCTTCTTTAATACTTGAATTTACTGTATTCTCAATCGCCTCCCTATAGTATTCCTTTGTGAAACTATCAGAAGGTTCAAGGGTAGTTTTTTTGGAGCAATCAGATTTATTTAGACGGCAAAACCGGCAAAAATAATTGGCACTGAAAGATTCAGTGAAACCAAGTGCTGAATTAACTCCCAGATTGTCACCGGTAAATAAACATGGTACAAATTTTACAAAATCAAATTGATCTGATGATACATTTACTCCTTCTTCAAACAAAGAATTCAGTTCTTTAATGAACGGCTCAAAAATTCTCTTATTGCCAAATTTTTTTCTGTCTTCTGTGTAAAAAAGCATACCTAGAAAAATTGAGTTCAACTTAGATATCAAATAAGAAGGTAAAGTAGCAATTTTTACATAGACTGCACCTAATTTTGTTATGTTTGCATGTGAGCCTAGTGGATTATTAATTTCGAAATCATCGAAATAAATTAATAATGGCAAGTATAAGGTGTTTGCATAACTTTCACAATTTCTTGCTTTTTGTTTGAGGAAACTGGACTGAAAAATGTTATGAACTAATTCATTGTTTGCTGAATTCAGAAATTTAATATAATTTATAATGTGAGACAGAACATTAGTTTTATTAAAGAAATCAGTAAAAACTTGTCGTAGATCAACAATTTTTGTACAATAATTTACTTCTTTAACTTGTATTCGATTATTTGTCGTGTAGGACTCTTCATTCTGTCTGTCCACGACATAGGTATTTATTTTTACAAAAGAAAAATGTTCCGTTAAACATTTCAAGAAACGATATTCCGTTGTAGGGAGATTTTGGCTAGAAAAAATTGATAACAATTTATCCACAAAATTTTTGACATGAGTGTCAGTAGCAATTTGTTGCTCAGTTCGAATAATGTTAACGAAAAAAGAAATACAATTTTTAATTATTTCGAAAGAGTATTTTCTAGGTATTTCATTTCTATTATAAAATGAGAGTAAAAGTTTGACAAATTGGAATAAATAGTTGTCAGCAGGATTACTTGTCGTACTTGTTGAGTTTGTGACATTACTCACAGAAGGTGTGACAGAATGTAAGGGCGTAATCGACGAGCTTATTGGAAATTCAATATCTCCAGGCGTGACGCGAGTTTGTTTTCGACTGGTAGTAATATGTTTTCTCAAATGTACTTTATAATAATAAATATTGCTAAAAACTCTTTTACAGTACAGGCACGGGAAGCGTATATTATCTTGATGACAATTTTTTAGATGTCGACAAAACACCGATAAATCTTGAAAAATCTTGTTGCACAGGAAACACTTGAAATTAACCATTTTTAAAAGTAAGATATTGTCAATTGTTTTCTGCGCTTTCGGGTACAGATTTTAATTCTTTGAACAATATTTCTAGTTCAGGATTAAACTTATCGTAGTCGGTACAGATACCAAAAAGGTATTTCTGCAGGAAGAACCATGAGGATTCAGACGTTTCTGGATATTTAATATTTAGTCCTACAAAAGAAGAAATTCCTGCTTCTGTAGCTTTTTTAAAGTTGGTAAAACTATACTTTACATCTGCTACTAGCAAAAAACTTAATTCTAAAGGACTACTTATCAGGACCAATTTAGGCTGGCATGATGTTTTCGAAGTTCTCCAACCAGAAAGGTACTCCCTCTCGGCGTTGTCAAAAGATGCAAGATTCTGTAAGAAAAGAAGAATTAGTTTATATTTATTAAAAAAGTTTGTTTATCATCCTGTACCTGATAGTGTACTATGAAGGACTCCTGTACTTCAATTTTAGTTGGACGTTTTCTGCCCTTCCTAACAGGATTGTGTAGGAGGTACGGGAGTATCATTAAGGCCAGGATCTCCTTTTTTTCTTTTTCTCCCTCAGCCTCTATCAGCGAAATAATTGATTTTATTTCTTTCTGCCGTTTTAGTTTTCCTTTCGCAACTAGATTGCGGAAGATATTATCATCGAGTTGGAAATTAGGTATTTTTGAGTACCGATATTCGGTATCCCAGATCATCTGTCAGTAATAAAAGAAATTATATAAAATAAAAAATAATAAATAATAATAAAATTGTATATTTTAATTTAATTTATTTAATTTAGCAATATCTTACAAGTTCATAGCCTAGAGGCGTTTTTAACTTTGGAAACAATTCCAAATATTGAGCCGTAGTGATGTCACTATTCAAAAGTGCATAACGTTGGGTGACTGTCTGGATCCACTTTGCTTTTAAATCGTCTTTAGGAAGTTCTAGTAGGGTATGCTTAAACTCTGCCAAAAGTATTTCTGCCTCTTCGTCATCAAAAAGTGACTCGACATTAGATATTTCAGATGTAACCGTAGACGCAGACGCCGTACATGACAGCATACGAGGTGCAGAACAGGAACGAGATCTTGATCGAGACCTTGATTCAATTACTCCAGCTTTTGTCAAACTATGTTTATAGTTGTAATAAGTATGAAGAAGTTTTCCCGTTGCTTTTTTTTCCAACGCAGGCAGAATAATAGGTTTCTTTTATTTCTTCGGAAAAAATTTCACAAATATTTAAAACCGCTCAGCCTCTCAAAGTCATCTCTACGAATACATTTGGACTTTCTGTTGTCGACAATGTTCGATATGATTTTTTTACTTATTGTTACTCGTTCATTGTTTGTCAAAATATTCTTTTCATTGAAATTGTTTAAAATAACTGGACAGTTTCGTTCCAAATATGTTTGTAGTTCTTCCTTGCTTTGAAATTCGCCGGGGAAGGAGCAAATCAAAGCGTTTGAAAAAACGTCTTCTAAATTTACATTGAAAAGTTGAGGTTCCGAAAGAGCTCCTGATGTAGTTGGGATTGCGGAAGAATCTGGAACAGAATTGTCTTTGATTGTGACGGAAAATGCCAACTGAGTGTAGAACTGCTGAATAACATCAGGCAAATCTTCAATCTTTGTTTCTGCTCCAGCGACAAAAAAACTCAACTGCACGTTATCGGCAAATGTGAAATATTGCTCAATTCCTTCCTTGATGTTTTCCGTGGTTATCGTTGTAATATATTTTATCCTCACCAGCTTCGCGACGTCTTTGTAACGAAAATTTACAAAAATTGATTTGTTATCCATTGTTCTGAAAGTTGTTACAGTACAAAAACAAAAAAAACAAATGATAATGATAATGATAAAATGATAATAAAAACAAATGATAATGATGAATGATAATGAATGATAATTTCAAAAGTGCCACGCCCTTTTTCCAATGCCCATACAATACTACCGGTGGAACGACACGTCTACGCCATGACACTGTACCAAATTTCAATGCTGTCCGACTTATCATTTAGAAGATATTCCATACTTAAACATTGAGTTGTATGGGCGGTGCCACGCCCCTTTGTTCAAAACCCACACCATTTCCCCTGTTGAAGGACACGACCAAATGGTAACTTTGTACTGAGTGTCATTGATGTGACTGCTATAGTTCAAAAGTAACACCGGAATTAAAAAAGTGCCACGCCTCTCGTCCAACGCCCATTAAATTTTAGCAATAGGAACACACTTTTATGATATGACGGTACACCAACTGTCAATGCTATCCGACTTATAATTCCGAAGATTTTCTATGTTAAAAAGTTAAATTGTATGGGCGGTGCCACGCCCCCTTGTCCAAAATCCATCCTATTCCCCCCATCGAGGGACCCGTCCGAATCGTTAGTTTGTACCGAATGTCATTGATGTGACTGCTATAGTTCAAAAGTAACACCGGAATTCAAAAAGTGCCACGCCTTTTATCCAACGCCCATTAAATTTTACCGGTGCAATGACACGCTTATGCCATGACATTGTACTAAATTTCAATGTTATCCGACTTATAATTCCGAAGATATACTATATTAAAAATTTAGGTTGTATGGGAGGTGCCACGCCCACCTGCCTTACAAACATGTAATATCGCTATAAACCACCGCATTGACATCTTCTATCGCACACAAAAAAAATTTTCCTGAAAGAATGAGCCGTTTTCGCAAACACTGATTACACACAGAACGTTAAGTTTTTTTATATATAAGATAAGTGATTTAATGAATATTTCCTCACCAATTCTTAATAAAAACATTTATATTTATCGATTTGTGAAAAATTTTCATCAAAAAAGATTAAATTTTGTATAGTCTTTTCAGTCGACTCTGATTCACATTTGATACGTACAAAACAAAAGAAAAAATAACTTACCAATTGATTTTCTCTTAATATTCTTATATTTTATGCTGTTCTATGCTTTTAAATCACTATTACTTTATTAATATTTTACTTCAAATCACTTTTAATTAATCAAATACTGTTTCACTTAACTTTCACACTGTTTTCACTAAACTTTCCTTCTTGTACACAGGTCGGCATATAACTTGAATATGATTTGAATACTGAACTCGAGCTGAGCAGTGGAAGCGGTTGATGAACGGCTAAAATGATAAGTTATTTGCAGCAAATGGTTTATCATTTACAACAAAAGGTTTACCATTTGTCACAAAAGCTTATCTACACATCATCTATACACCAAAAGATATGTCTTTTGCAGCAAATGGTTTATCATTTAATACGAACGATTGAAAAAAATTAATAGGTTTTTCTTTTGCATGAAGTCCAAGTGTTTAATTTTTTGCTGCAAATGATAATTCTTTTGCCGTAAAAGACTACTTTGTTTTGCAGCAAAGAACAAATCTTTTGCAGTAAATGTTTGATCACTTTAACGGCAAAAGATAAATAATTTGCGCCAAATGGACTGTGAATCAATTCTCACAAATGATTTGTCATTTCCAGCAAATGAATATGAAGAATATATCTTTTGCGGGAAGTGACTTTTACCACAGAACAAACAATATACAGAATGCGCATCTGGTGTAAAGAAAATTTTCTTCGCGGGTTCCAGCGGTACGACCCGTTTGTGGATGCGGGGGGAAGCAGTAAAGGGGATGAGAACGCACAGAGCGCGAGAGCGTGAGCTGAGAAGCTGCGACCGCGCACCACACACTGTGGTTGTTGTTGTTGGGCAACAAAGCGATGTGCCGCTTGCATGTTGGTGCTGGCTCGTGCTCGCTCTCCGCTTGCTTTTTGACAAACAAGAACAAGAAGTGGAGAGGCAGTTTCATAGAAAATTGATTGAGCGATCGCCAAGGCACATAAGGTGGTAGCACTACGAGAAAAACCAAAATTCAATGGATTTTATAAGTTCTTTTGGTCTGCTTGTAAAATAGAAGTTGTAAAAAGTACAAATGGCTACAATGAAATATATGTGTTAAATATTGAAACAACCAAGACGCATTAAGAAAGTGATAATAAGTGGAAAACTATTGCTACAATGTTGTGCTAATTATCAAAGAATGCTGCAACTACCTATTGAATTTGCCTTGGCGATTGCTTTGCCAAATCAACCACTTTCAATGTGCACGAGTAAAGCCAAGCTGGCTTGCTGCGCAAGCCAGCCGCAACAACATTGCGTGTTGTTGTCGAAATGAGAATAAAGCCCAAAAAAAATCGAATGTATGCGTATACAATACATCAATTCGCGCTTACTCTCTCGGTTCCCTTTACATTTTCCTCACCTTTGTTGCTTCCCGCCCGCGTCTGAAATGAAATCGCAAAATTATTTCAGATGCGCCTTCTGTATACTGTTTATTCTGTGCTTTTACATAACAACACATTTGGGACAAAAGACATATTATTTGCAATTGCTGTAATACATGTTTACAACACTCAAATAACTTGAATCTTTTGTGGCAAGTGATACACAGTCCTTTGTGACAAATGGGAATTTGCAACAAATGGAATACATTTTTGTTGCAAATGAAATCATTTGCATCAAAAGATATTCTTTTGCCACAAATGATTTTGGTCATTAAAAATTTTTTCAGTGTGGTGGGTAGAGAAATGGGTGGGGGACTTATCGTTCAGTAGGATGTAATTGGATTGGTTGATAAAGTTGGCTAATATATTCCCTTTCCGGTTATTTCTTGTTGATCCCCAATTTTGGTGCCAGCTATTGAAATCTCCAGTTACTAAGGTAGGGTTGTGGGAAGAATTTAATACATTTTCTAAGTTATTGTATTGGAAATTAGTTGATGGAGAAATATATGCGGAGATAATTGAAAATTTTAATTTTGTTTGTATTTCTATTGCTATTGCATCAAAGTCAGTGTTTATGATTTCTTGTTTGTGTTGTATAGATTTGTGTACTAAAATTGCTACGCCACCAAAAGAGTTTGATGAATTATAAGGGTATAGGATAAAGTTATTTGGCACCGGGATATTGTTAGTGTGTTTTAGGATGTGGGACTCTTGTAATGAAATTATTTTAATGTTATGGTGTTTAATTAAGATCAGTAGTTCGTTGTATTTATCTACGTATCCGTTAATATTCCATTGTAATACTTTTAGTGACATTATTGCATTATTATATTATTAATAAAGTAAATTTTAAAAATAACTTATATAATTATGGATAAATAGACATATACACTTAAGATACGCATAGTAATGTTTCAAAATGTTTATGATAAGGTTATATTAGATATTAGAAAGACGGGCTACGGCTTGAAGTGCCATTTACAACATTTCTGCTTCAAGTGACATGGAGTCCGAAGAATCGAGGTCATCGTGAATGCTAGTAGAAGTCTTCGGGATTTTTGGATCTTGTTTCGTGTTGCTGTTTATTCTCTTTAATTTCTGTTTCGTTCGGTTTGTTGTCTTCAATGGGAGTATTTTTATTTTTGACACTCTTTTATTTTGCTGTGTCTGAGTTATCTGTGGGGCTTCGGATGCTGTTGTTAATATATCTGAATATGTGATTACCTCTCTCTCGTTGTGGGTGTTAATTGTGGAGAGTGGCGGTTTTGGACTGTTTTGGGTGATCGTTGGGAATCGATTTACTGTGTCTTCGTTAATTGTTATTGCTTTATTTACTTTTGTTGAGTATGTTGTTACACCATGTGGGTGGCGATCCTTGTAAGTGTTAATTGCTTTTTTCCTGTCCACTTTTTCTATAGTTATTATTGCCTGTATTTCTTTTTCTTTTAAAAATATTGGGCACTTTTTATTTAGAGTGTTGTGGTTGGTGTCTTCGCTTAAGCTCTTCATATTTATCATATTTTTATTAAAAGGAGGATTTCGTTGCAGACCAGTGTAATCAAAGAATATGAAGTCTTTATTTTCTTCGGCATGATACATACACATCGTTGCTAAGGCAACGCATTGCCAATAGCTGAGGCGCCAGCAGGTCTGCGTCGGCGTAACTGTATTGCGGCAATGTAGTGACCGCTGAACAATTAAACCGTTTTGGCAAATAGTGCCGATCTTTTCATTATTTTTTGCGAAAAGCAAGTGCCTGGGCGTACCCAGCAACAAATTAAAGGGGGAAAAGACATAATAACTACATTTCCAAATTCAGAATATAAAATTCAAATAGAATAGAATAGAGATTTCTGTACATATGTATATAAAATATAGAACTACGAGGGGGGAACTACCCTCCTCAACCCATACCTAGGTACGCCCATGAGCGCCTGTCATCATCAACCGAATCTTTTTGCTGTATGGTTGTTTGTAACTGTATGTTGCGCTTGGTTGCTTGATTTTACAACTTGCGAACAATTATATGTGTCTCCAAAACCAAACAATTTACTAATAAAGAGATCTAGAAACCAAATGAATTTTTCATTTATATTGTTCTCACGGGTCGTAAAAAAGGAATATAATAAAAAAAGTCTCTAAAATCTTAGCAGCTACAGTAAGGATCGAACCGCGAACTCGTCGTCACTCAGGCACTCCCGCTTACGCGTTTGACCATCAACACTCAATTCCGACTGGTTGCTTAAAAGGTATGATAACAGACAAGCTGCCGTTTTAACTAAAAAATCACATATTTCTGTATCTCAAAACAGTCCAACAAACATTATTGTCTAATCTCAAATTGAGGTACATTTGAATCAAATTGCTTTCTCAAATCTCAAACGTTTTTTCTCAAATTGATCTCAAATATACTGTTATGGCGTTCTCAACTTAAAAGGCACATTTTTAATATGGAAATTTGCCTTTATTCTCAAATTGAGAATTTAAAATTCTCAAACGTATCTCAAATTGAGAATTTAAAATTATCAAACGTATCTCAAATTGAGAATTTAAGATTCTCAAACGTATCTTAAATTGAGAATTTAAAATTCTCAAATGTATTTCAAACGAGCGGAACGGATGGAATCCAATTCGCCATATTCACACATTTTTATTATGGAAATTTGCCTTTATTCTCAAACTGAGAATTTAAAATTCTCCAATGTATCTCAAACGAGCGGAACGGATGGAATCCAATTCGCCTCTTGTATAGATTGGCGTTGCAATTCGCGTGAATTAAAAAAATGAATGGATACATTTATATAAATAATATTTTCATAGCATTTCATATGTAACGTATATACATTAAGGTCCATTTCATTCATTTTATATTAAGGCAAACATAACTAGAGTCCGGCCGATTAATCGGCATCGGCATCGGCCAAAAAATTTGGTATCGGTCGGCAACATAACGTAAAATTTTATTAAGGCACAAAAGTCATTTAGTTCATATTAAGGTGGTAAGTTAAACCCATTGAGAATTATAAAATTATCAAACGTGGTAAATGAAAATTTTTCCCAACTCATCTCAAGTCGTTCTCAAGTTGATAGCAAACATTTGAAAAACGTTTGAGAAAATATTAATTTTCAAATTGTAATAATGCTGGAAAACAATTTGATATCAAAGGGTTTCTCAAAGGTTTGAGATTTTTTTGTTCAGTGTTTGTTGGGAGAGTACAATGCATGTGAAGCGGTGTTTGTGTGAGTGCTATAAGAGGCCAAAAAGCTCTTATCGGAGGCCAAATTTGTCGAACTTTTTGACACATTTTTTCCTTGGCCGCTGGACATCTATATGATGAGTTATCTGTGGTGAAACTTTAAAAAAACATTAATTAATGGTCCCACTGACTTCAAACTTCGTGAAAGTGTTCTTAGTGAGAAATAATTTCACACGTGTTTTTCACTTTTTTGAAAATTAAAATCTAACGGGGTCAACAATGGGTTAACAGTTTATATAAAGAAACACGATTTATTGGTCCTTTTGACTTCAAACTTAGACAAAACGTACTTCAGTCGGGAAATAATTAAAATGTGCTTTTCATATTTTTGAAAATCGAAATGTACCGTGGTAAACTAAGGGTTACAAATTTGTTTAGAGTAAATGTGAAAACTCATTATTTAAAGGGCCTTTTGACTACACAGTTGTTAGAACCACTTGACATCAAAGATAATAGACATATGTTTTTTTATTTTAATCAAAATCTGACGGTCAACAATGCGTTTAACCCTTTCGTGCACATAAGAGTGACAGCTATGGTACGGGGAAACTGTTTACAGTTCATAGGGTCCTGAACCGCGCTGAAGATGGCGGATCGAATATGGCGGACGGTAAAGTCAAAAATTCGAGATTTTGAAAAACAAAAAATACAAATACAAACTGTTCTTGGTATTTTTTCGATATCTCTCTCGGTTTTTG
The DNA here is from genome assembly GCA_963971225.1 of Melieria omissa. Classification (NCBI taxonomy): domain Eukaryota; kingdom Metazoa; phylum Arthropoda; class Insecta; order Diptera; family Ulidiidae; genus Melieria; species Melieria omissa. The sequence continues at coordinate 67,175,773 of OZ020270.1, forward strand.
AGTAAAAAATTCATAAACATTAGAACATCATCAGTTTCTTACTCATGTGGTTGCAACGCCTATGTGCACGAACGGAATAGACGGCAAATAGGGCTGCGATATTTTCAAAGTTTATGAATTTTTTACTCAAAAACCGAGAGAGATATCGAAAAAATACCAAGAACAGTTTGTATTTGTATTTTTACGTAGAATACGAAAAAATTTTTTGTTTTTCAAAATCTCGAATTTTTGACTTTACCGTCCGCCATATTAGATCCGCCATCTTGAATTTCCAAAATCTTGCGTGAGAGAGAGAGCTTGCGTGCGAAGCCGCGGGGCCCAGCTAGTTAATTAATTAATTTAATTTAATCCTGAGTTACTAAAGCCGTTTCGAAAGATTCAAAAATTTAATTGTTCTTTTATATAATCTCCGAACACTGCTGCATGCCGTCGCTTTACAGGACTAATATGTCCCACAGCTAAAATAACGGATTCCCTATAATTGGCATATCAAAGAGTCACTCGATTACCTACTACCGCGATATGCTATAAATACCAAAAGCATGGCTTGTTACACACGCTTCGCCACACCAGCCCATCTCCTTGCCGCACCACCGACAGTCACTTGTATGCCAACGTGCGTCGCAATCAAGTGCACAATCAATTAATCACCATTAATTGATGAGTTTCGCTCGCTTGTGGCTCGCTTTGTAGAGGTGGGGTGTGCTTTATTCGAGCAATCTCTGAACGTATCTAAATGCCAGGTGTGCTGCCGCCACGCGGTGCATTTGGCGCAATTTTCATGTTTTCAATTACACAAAACAACCACTTACACAAGTGGCAATTTTCCAAATCCCAAAATCTACAATAAATGGCATGCACCACGATGGAGCGGGAAGAGAAAGCTGTAGCTGTGGTATGGCCTTTCGCAACGACGCACACTGGGGTAATTCATGCCGATTTTGGCGATTAATTCACCCGGACTATTTAGACATGAAAAAAGTATTAGACTTAGTTAATTATAGATAAAGAAGTAAAAAATAAATGTATTTGAACATACGTTAGTGGATTTTTTTTTTATTTATGACCAAAAATGCAAAATTGTTACAAAAGGGAATACAGAATTCCTCGCTTATTTATGAATTACTATCGGAATCATCATCGTATTCACCCACGCTTTCACTTTCGCATCCATCGTTATCATCATGATCATCATTGTTCATATCATCGCGTTCTTCATTCGCAATTAGCAACAAATCTAATGGTTCCCTTGTCATGCGCGTAACTGCTTTATGCGGAAATTTCGTTTCTGTCGATATAATGGGATCAGAATTTATAAGCAGTCTATTTAGAACGTTTTCGTTGGTTTTTTCTCGGCTACTTTTTCCAGAAAAATATTTCCTGAAAGCCTTAAAATCTTTATTTCTTGCTTCCCGCGCTTCTACCGATTCGCAACAAGGCGTGAGCTATGACCTCTGGTCCATTAATTAAATATTTATGAACAGTCGTAGGCATGTTATACCAGGGATAGTACTCGACGAAAGATTTGGCACAATTTAAGGCAAAGAGTTGGTCATTATATAATAAAGACTTTAACGAGTATACCAAAATAACATTGGATTTCGTTCCTAAATGAAAACAACCACCTTTTTTAATATCTTGAAAAAGTAGTCTTTTGCAGTTACCCTTTAACTAATTAGTTTAATGCACATCACTGCGGTTATTTCAATCGATCATACATAAGTAATACAAACAATAGCAATGCCCAATACTGCAACTTCTGATAAATAAGGTCAGCTGACCTAGTTTTGCACACACCCTACCACAAAGACAAATAAAATAATCTAAGATATCGAAGTTTTATTTGTTTCAGCATCATTTGAGATGATTTTGTATTGTGTTTCATAAATATCTTAAAAACCAAAAATACTTACGTGCCGCGATATCCCGCCTTACATGTCGCCTAATATGCTGGTTAATATAAATCTAACGTGCCGGCCCCCCGTAATGTAGGTTAAAAAGCATAAAGAAATACTAAAAACCATACATTGAACAACAAAAACACTAACATAAAACATGTCGCTTCTTGCTTTTCTCATATTTTTTGCATTTACATTTATTTTTTGTCTTTCCTTTCACGGACAGCGTGCATATTTTGCCAAGACTTTACATACAAAAATCGAAATGCTGCAAAAGTGCGCAACAATAGCGCAACTTTTTTTTTCGTAGAAAGTTGCTAGAATATCCACAGATTACGATTATGACAATATTTTAGGTGAACATCACTGAACAAACAACTATATGTCTATGAATAGGGCCAAAATAAGGCAGTTTTTAGGCTTTTTTAAAAAAAAATAACAAAAATATTTACGAACACTTTAAAAAAAATAAAAATTTGTATTTCAATACTTAAATACGTGAACAAGAAGCCTCCATCATCAGTTTTATGCTACTTTAAAAACTTGTAAAATAAATTTGATTTAAATAATTGAAAAATTCACGTTTCACGCTGTGCGCACGTCAAATGAAAATAAATGTCAACTTTCAGAGTGCTTTGCGGGAAAACGGTAAACTATTTTGCAACAACTCTTTCACGTAGTGATGCAGAATTGTATCCACTTTAACCCGGTACCAAAAACATATCTGTATCTTTATTTTTCGTTTTTGAATTAATCGCCACTTTACTTATATATTACCCCAGTGTGCGACGCTCGAAGTCGGCAACGATACTACGTTGCGCTGGTAACAACAAATAGTAGAGCCTTCACCGTAGTCGCCGTAACCGAAAATCACTCATAATAATAATAATGTAACCAAGTAATATAAACCGCAGGCACAACAACAACAAGGAAGCACATTAGTTGAACGCCTGCAATAAAATAGCAACATATGTTCAATGTCGACACATTCCCCCCGACCCTATCCTTGCACAAACCCCCACGTATGTAAAGCCGCCAGGTAAACCATGGTCCATGAAGACGACGACAAAGTCATAAGAGGTGCCCAGCATCCCAGCATACCTTGTGACCGAGAAGTTTCCGGAAATTCTCATTTAAAATTCGCGCGCTGTATATTTTTCGATATTTTAAGTTTCTGTAGGTTGGTAGCACTGTCCTTAATTACTATGCCAAAAATGAGCGCGATCTGTCAGACGGTTTGTTTACGGCAGCTGTTGAAACCAGTTCACCTCAGTAGTGCGTTGCGATTTTGTTGAGAATTTTCTTCAAAATGAGTACCCTGAACAGGTCTCTTTGGACGTGCTTGATCGTGCCAATTCCGATCCAACTTTCATGGAACGCATCATAACTGGTGACGAGACTGGTGACGAGACATGGGTCTACGAGTACGACATGCAAACAAGCCAACAATCATCGGAATGGAGAGGAAAAGACGAGCCGAAACCGAAAAAACCACGCCAAAGTCGCTCGAAAATCAAGGTAATGCTGATTGTTTTCTTCGATATTCGTGGTGTGGTGCATCATGAATTCGTCCCTGAAGGACAAACAGTCGGTAAAGACTATTATTTGACTGTTTTAAGACGTTTGCGTGAAAATATCCGCCGTAAACGGCCTCAAGTGTGGAAGGATAATTCATGGATTTTTCATGACGATAATGCTCCCTCGCACCGAGCCAATATTATCAACGATTTTAAGGCCAAACATTCAATAAATACCATCGAACAGCCACCGTATTCACCTGATCTTGCACCGTGTGACTTTTTCCTGTTTCCCAAACTCAAATTACCACTCAGAGGAACGCGTTTTGAATCCATAGAAGACGTAAAACAGAATTCGCAGAGGGAACTCAAAGCCATACCGGAACTCAAAGCCATACGTTGGCATATGTGTATCGCTTCTAATGGAGTATATTTTGAAGGAGATAAAATAAATAATGATGAAGATTAAGAATTTTGCGTTTTATTTAAAATTTCCGGAAACTTTTCGGTCACAAGGTATAACTAGAATGCACTAATCAGCCGCTTAAGGGGGGGGGGTAAGGGTTTCAGCGTAAAAAAACACTATTTTTATGAATTTTTTTTTAAAGTATGGATTGATCAAATTTGTTTAAACCTTTTGTACATTATTAAGCATACTTTTAACAATATTCTGTAATTTTTTCATGCAGAAATATTACAAAACAAGCCGGTGACAGAGCTTGCCCCAGAACCTCTATGAAAAAATACAATTTGCGGTGATCACTGTATCTCGGTCGGAAATTATCTGAAATCAAACACCATTTAAATGTAGTCAAAGTATTATCAAATCCTCACCCCAACGTTCTCCGATTATTTTTTTTCATTTAAAAATTTTTGGTGGCCATCTATAGTAAAGTGTAAACTGCTATTTTCCACGAAAAATTCCGCCATTTTGTGGTTTCCGCCCTTAATGTAAAAAAAATTGTTTACTAAACGTTGGGGTGAGGTATTTTATATGTAGAAAATGTGTACCAAATTTCAAATGAATCGGTTTAGTAGTTTTTAAATGACAGTGATCACTGACTTTGAAAAAGTAGTTTTGAGAAAAACGCGATAGAAGAGAATAAGCTGTATACCTGCACTAAAGGACAGGGGACTAACTATAGACCATAACTTCAAAAGTTTTGCTTCGATCGACTTAAAATTTTGAGAATATATTCTTGAAATGTTTAACAATAAGATAAGACAAAAACAAATAATTCGATTTTTCGAAAGTGTAAACCCTTACCCCCCACTTAACCGGACTGGCATAGCGGCAATTCGCGCTACAGATGAAAGGGGGATTCTGGTATGTTCCATGGCCTATAATCTATATCTATACTATTACTAGCTGGGCCCCGCGGCTTCGCACACAAGCTCTCATGTTTCACCCGATACAAATTTTGAACGCATTGTTAACTCCGTCAGATTTTGATAAAAAAAACATATCGCTCCTTCGCTGCAAGAACGTCATAACTCAAAAAAAGTTTTTTTTCAGTTTATGGCAGGCCTGTGTGTATCTGCATATGATCTTTTATCTGTCAAAACCTCTTTGTAAAATATTCAATACTTTGCTCACAAGGCGACATGAAAAATGTTTTGACACCTTGAACTGCCTGTAATGGTAAATTTTAAAATTGAATTTTCTCGGAATGATGTAGTTTTGAGTTATGACGTTCTTGCAGCGAAGGAGCGATATGTCTATTATCTTTGATGTCAAGTGTTTCTAAAAGCTCTGAAGTCGAAATGCCCTTTAAATCATGAGTTTTCACATTTACTCTAAAAAAATTAGAGTCAGTCAGCGTTTGACTGCGTATCGTGACGGTCATAATGTCTCTTCGGTCTCGTTGCGCTTTGTGCTCCAAATCGGTTGCCAAAGACTGCCTATCGTGTGCTCTTTGCAAGTCAGTCTTCCACAAATCGTGTTGCAGTAGTTTGGACCCGCGTGTACTTGACGTGATCCAAAATAATGCTAATATTGCATTTAATTGTGATACCTGCATAAATTCAAATTGGCATGCCGTTGTTGCTGCTTTGATTGCCGAAGTTAAAGAGCTCAAATTTCTCATTTCTGCTTTGCTGCCTAATCAGTGTACCAACAACGTTCCCACTGATGTTGCTGCGAACTCAGCTGAAGTTGCTAACGGTATTTCTCTCGCCCAATCTGATGTTGCTGCTGCCAGCCTGGCTGATGCTGGCTCTCACTCGCTATCTACTCCATGCAATCCCACTGCTGTGGACGCTGCTGCTTACTCCGTTGTTGCTGCTTCTTACGCTCCGAATTCAGACATGCTGCGCGCTCCCAGTCCTACTGTTCGGAATGTTGCTAATCCCGGTGCTTCTGCTGCCTCTCCGAATGTTGCACTGCGCCCGTGCGCTGCTTTGACATCTGCTCGACCGGCGCCGCCAGATATGGCGTCGCTCTCTCATCACTTGACCTCGTCTATGTCTCAAGACCAATGCACGCAACATTCGGGTGAGCCTACTACTCTTGAGCATAACGCTCCCTCGCGGGACTCACTGTCTCCTCGGAACTCCGACTGGGTTACAGTTGCGAAGAACAGGAACAATACAAAGCAATTACGTGTTGTTGGATCTAATTCTAGCATGGAGCTTGATGTGGCTGTTCGCTTTCGATGGTTACATTTGTCATCGTTCCAACCATGGTACAATAACAAGGTATGCCAAGTAGACGAATCTCCCTCTTTTTTCGTTTGTTTACATTTGGAAATGCTGTCAAACAGAGATACTGGAGTTGCGTGTACGCTAGAAATTTAGTACCTTTTTCCATGCATACCATACCTTTTGGAAATGTTCATGCTAAACAAACAAGAAATATGCACTAGCTGCCTTAGAGTGAAAAGGTGCTAAATCCACTTTTCAAATTTTACAGGAAAGACAAAAACTAAGTAAAAATAATTTATATTTATGTTTATTCTTTGGACTTTCTTTGCTCTGGACTTTGTGCACTTTTCCACGAAGCAAGACTTTTTTGCAGAATCAAATTTTTAAACAAAAAACTCAAAGAAAATGAACTTAAAAAAACTTCTAATAAAAAAAACTGTTGAAGACAATAACATAACTAATTTGTTTCTATTTTGCTGCAAGTAGCTGGTACCGGACATGTTATTTACGTCCAAAACTTATTTTTGGCAGAAATATGAGCATTTTTATACTTTTTGCAAAGAAAAAGATACCTATTAAAGTTTTTCTGTGTATTGTAAAAACTGTATGCTTTTCAGTATTTTCTGTGCAGCCCTGCGCACTACTCCCATTCTTAAGCACCTCTAATTTTTGTCGTTTGACATTCACATCTCATAGTACATGAAGAGTACTCTCCCTATCTGGCATACCTTGTTATTGTACCATGGTTCCAACCATCTGTCACGCCTGATAACATCGTTGATTATGTTGCGAAACATGCTGCTATCGACAAGAAGTTATTAACTTGTGTTACGTATCACCACAGAACAAACAATATACAGAATGCGCATCTGGTGTAAAGAAAATTTTCTTCGCGGGTTCCAGCGGTACGACCCGTTTGTGGATGCGGGGGGAAGCAGTAAAGGGGATGAGAACGCACAGAGCGCGAGAGCGTAAGCTGAGAAGCTGCGACCGCGCACCACACACTGTGGTTGTTGTTGTTGGGCAACAAAGCGATGTGCCGCTTGCATGTTGGTGCTGGCCAGTGTTACCGCTGAAAAATTTTCAAAAGTCGCAAAAAAAGTGTCACAGCCGGAAAAAAAGTGTCATCAAGTGATCGAATTTGCTATGCCATGTATATAAATACATACTTTCATTATTTTACTTTTCGGAGCTCATTTTTTTAATAAATTCCTTAAGGAGATGATTTTCTGTGAAAAAACTGTTTTCCCCTTAAATTAATTGATGAAGGATATATTAAAAGGTCCCAATATGCATGTTTTGTATTTATTATGAATACATTTGCATTTCAAAGCATATGCGTGATATACTTACTTATCCATTGGGAGCCATCAAAATTATTTTAGCAAATAACTTAGGCAATGCCACAAAAAAGCGCGTGAATTCAGATTAATTTTGTACATTTTTGCGGGAAAACTTAGACATAATTAAAGAGTTGCAAGTAGTTTAACCTTCTACCTTTCCCTTGGGGTCTAATTCACCCCAGGCAGAATTAAAAAAACGGTTGAGCGGTTTTGTGCGCTCGTTTTGTGTGTTAATCGCTCTTTCAACCCAATAACAAATCGAGAAAAACACTTTTCGGGGCTTTCTCCTTTTCTTTTGTTATTTATGCCTTACCTTCCTTCATGTTTTGTCAGTAAATTATATAACCGTTTGGTTGGGGTCATCCTGACCCCAAAGGACAGCGAAAGCAATTTTGAGCAAGGGACAGGCACAAGGTTAAATGTTGCCAGAGGTGTAATTTTGAAGTACTTACGAGTTACCTTTAAAAAGTGAATACCAAAAGGAAGGCATATTATAAATATTACGTACGCAAAAATAAAAAAATTAATTTTGCGAAACAATTTTGAAAATTAATATATAAACTTTTTGATAAAACAAAGGGGCAAAAGTCGCATGGTTTTGAAGAAAAGTGTCAAAATAAGCATATTTTTAAAAAGTCGGTGTCAGGTATCATCGGTCTCCAAAAAGGGTCAATTTGACACTTTAGTCGCACAACGGCAACACTGGTGCTGGCTCGTGCTCGCTCTCCGCTTGCTTTTTGACAAACAAGAACAAGAAGTGGACAGGCAGTTTCATAGAAAAATTGATTGAGCGATCGCCAAGGCACATAAGGTGGTAGCACTACGGGAAAAACCAAAATTCAATGGATTTTATAAGTTCTTTTGGTCTGCTTGTAAAATAGAAGTTGTAAAAAGTACAAATGGCTACAATGAAATATATGTGTTAAATATTGAAACAACCAAGACGCATTAAGAAAGTGATAATAAGTGGAAAACTATTGCTACAATGTTGTGCTAATTATCAAAGAATGCTGCAACTACCTATTGAATTTGCCTTGGCGATTGCTTTGCCAAATCAACCACTTTCAATGTGCACGAGTAAAGCCAAGCTGGCTTGCTGCGGAAAGCAACAACATTGCGTGTTGTTGTCGAAATGAGAATAAAGCCCAAAACCATCGAATCTATGCGTATACAATACACCTAAGTCTGTTTTTACACGGTAGATTGGTTCCAGAAGAAGCCGTGTAAAAAAAAACCGTGTAAAAAAAGACATTGATCGTATACAAAAATGGGTGATTTGTTCCTAATCTCTAAAACCTATTAAAATTTCTTTACCAAACACGTCTTATTGCATTGACAGTTCACAAAATATTAACACGTTTCAATTGCTCTGACCAGTAAATTTTATTGTATGCACATAAAGGGAATTCCCCTAAATTAGTGCTATTCACATTTGCTTTGACCAGTAAAAATTGCTTGTAAAAGGGAAAATCGCGCTAAAAGGGAATTCACTTAAATCTTTAAGCTAGTGTTCGCAAACTATCGATAGCACTATCGATACTATCGATGGTTTCAGACTTTTTTCTTTCATAAATACTTTTTTGTGATATGAACATACTTCGCAAAAATTAAATTTGACAACAAAAATTTAAGTACATAAAATTTCAAATCGTGCTAAATGGAATAAAATCGTGTAAAAAAATTAAAAATATTCAATTTTCAAACCGTGTTATATCAAAACCGTGTAAAAAAAGACCGTGTAAAAACAGACTTAGGTGTACATCAATTCGCGCTTACTCTCTCGGTTCCCTTTACATTTTCCTCACCTTTGTTGCTTCCCGCCCGCGTCTGAAATGAAATCGCAAAATTATTTCAGATGCGCCTTCTGTATACTGTTTATTCTGTGGTACCATGCTTATGTAGACGCATCACTGTCTACTGACACAGTGCACCTGGTCTGTGGCGAACCTTCATAAGAATTCCTGATGCCTACGCGCGCATCTGTCTTCACCCGTAGCTTCAGCAGTCGTGGTATTCCTTAAGGCACCTTGGAATTCATTACCTACAGACCCAGCCTTCGTAACCAGAAACGAAATTTATGCACGCGGTATATATATATCTTGACTTTCAGACGGACGAACAAAAAAACTTACATTAAATTTCTCCCAACCGATTCCAACAAACCCCCTTCCCCCACATCCATGCCCCAACTTCCCACAGACCAAACAAAAATAATTTATTCAGTATTCATTACTGCTTGGTAAGTTTTTTTTTTATTTTATATAATAAAATATATGGCCATCGGCTTAAAGCTTTCACTCGAGTGAGATATAAATTATAAAAGAAATTCTTATACAAAAGAAGAACAAGCAAAGATGCATTTCACAAATAATCTTATATTACTAAACTTATCTTAAGCTTCGCATTCCGGATTCCAAACGTGGATATATGGTGGTTGTGGGGTTGTATAGTAGGGTGGGTAGTGTTCCGGATTCCAAACGTTGATAGAAGGTAGTTGCGTGGTTGTATAGTAGAGTGGGTAGGGTATAATATGCTTTACCCACTGTATTTATTTATTTTTATTTTTTTTATTTATTTTATTTTATTTTTTTTGTTTTTATTTTTATTTTATTTATATTTATTTGTAATAAACAATTTTGTTTCTTATAATTGTTGATAACATGTTGATATTTGTAATAAACAATTTTGTTTCTTATAATTGTTGATAACAGCGGCCTTTTATTTCACTCCTTTAGCCTTTGTTGGACATTTGTTGGTGTTTATAAAAACGCTTAAATGTTCTTTTTGTTTGTTGTGGGTTTGTTTTTTTTGGGTTTTTTTTTTTGTCTTTCCCTTTTTTTTTTAATAATTGTTTATAGACACTGTCTTAACCATTTGTTGGACATTGGTTGGGCGTTATTAGTAAACGCGTAAATTTTCTTTTTGTTTGTTGTGGGTTTGTTTCTTTTGGGTTTTTTTGTCTTTCCCCCTTTTTTTTTGTTAATAATTGTTTATAGACACTGTCTTAACCATTCGTTGGACATTGGTTGGGCGTTATTAATAAACGTTTTTTTTTGTCTTTCCCTTTTTTTTGTTAATAATTGTTTATAGACACTGTCTTAACCATTTTTTGGACATTGGTTGGGCGTTATTAATAAACGCTTAAATTTTCTTTTTGTTTGTTGTGGGTTTGTTTCTTTTCGGTTTTTTTTGTCTTTCCCTTTTTTTGTTAATAATTGTTTATAGACACTGTCTTAACCATTTGTTGGACATTGGTTGGGCGTTATTAATAAACGCTTAAATTTTCTTTTTGTTTGTTGTGGGTTTGTTTCTTTTGGGGGTTTTTTTATATTTGTTTGTTAATAATACTGTTAATATATGCGCATGCGCAGCGGCCTTTTAATTTATTCCCGCTTTTCGTACACCACGACCGTCCTTCTTAGTAGCTCTCCGTCGACTCTCTCGTGTCGTCTGTCCGAACTGTCCAGCAAGTCCGTCCGAAGCAACTTTTTCCCAAATCACACCCGACCCCTTCGCTACCAACACATTGCCGAATTCGACTTATAGCGAGATCTAACGGTACTTCGATGTACATATGGGGTTGGGGAAGCGAATACGTTGTGCAGCGTGTCGAAAAGAAAAAAACTAAGTAAAGGGAAGTAAATAGACAACAGAAACAGGAGTACAGAAATAAGTATACATACGAGGAGAAATAGCAATACAGTCGCTACCGTTGCTTCTACGAATTCGACTTATATCGAGGCTAACGGTACTTCATCGACTCGATGTACACATGAGATGAAGAAAAAACGAGTGTGAAAAAAATAAGTGTGTCGGAATGGATGGAGTAGGGAGAAGGGAAAGCAATAGACAAAAGAACAGGAGTACAGAAACGAGAATACAGCCGAGCGGAAACCGCGAGGTTGAAAATTATTACCCAGAACTAAAATTGCGGCACAGCTGCAAGTTTTGGAAAAGGGTGCACTTTAAGATTTACATTCTTGGATATCTTTACTGTGATAAAATTCTCGCTTCCCTGTTTCCTCGTCTTGTAGTTCATATAGATTATTGCCCTTCGCTCCGACCACCCTGGCTATTACAAATTTTGGTGCAAATTTAGCACAAAAACGCTTACTGGCATTACTAACCACAAAATTCCTTCTATATACTTTATCGCCTATTGCGAATCTCTTTGTACGACTACGCAAATTGTAGCGGTTTGCTGATATTGGCGCTTAAAGCGTCACGAACCAGTTTGATTTTGTCAGTCCTATCTACGACAGTATCTTCAAAAGATTGTAGTCTACGCAAAAGTTTGTAATCACGCCCATGAGATAACATTTGCTGGCCAGTCAGCGCGTAATAAGGTGAACAGCCAATTGTTTGGTGGTATGCACTGCGCAATGCTTCTCCAATGTTTGCCAGATTGTGATCCCACTTTGTTTGGTCTTTACCAATATATGAGCGAATGCCTACCAAAATTGATGGATTTACTCGCTCGCTAGCGTTCGCTTGCGGACTCTAGAGTGCAGTGTATATGTGGCGAATGCCACGTTCGTCCAGAAGGTTATTAAACTAGCTGAACTTGAATTGCTTGCCATTATCAGTCAAAATGATCTCAGGCGCTCCGAAAATGGAAAAAACGTTTTCCCGCAGGTACTCACAGATTTCTCCGGAATTGGCATTTCGAATTGCTTTAACTAGAGGGAACTTCGTAAGGTGGTCAAGCACAATGAGTATGGCGATATTGCCTTTCTTTGAACGTGGATATGGACCTAAAAGGTCAATATATAGTTTTTGGAATGCACGCTGTGTAGCGTATAGGCCAGCCATTGGTGGTCGCAAAATCCGATTAGGAGCTTTGCTTTTTCCGCAGACATCACATTTCGCAATAAAATTCTTTACGTCTGTTACCATATTTGGCCAAAACAGGTTTTTGCGCAAGCGTTCCAGAGTTTTTGCTATGCCACCGTGGCACCTATTGGGCGGGCAGTGAGCGCTGCTAACCACCTCATTAACCAAATCTTTAGGTAGCCAGAGCTTCCAGTTGGACATTTCACGTTCGGGGTCGCCATCTGCAAATTCCTTGCGCTTATAAACATGTTTGCCAACGAGCTTCACCCTCTTTAATCCTATTTTTCAAATCTGAATACTCAGCAGTTTCGAAAGCTGGTGAATTGACTATAGGTTCGAACTCTATTTCGCTGATTTCCGGTTCGAAATTTTGTCGAGATAGACAATCGGGCACAACATTTTGCGAGCCACGTCTATGCTCAATGTTGAAGTTGAATCCTTGAAGTTTTAAGGACCAGCGTGCCAACCTACCAGATAAATCTGGCTGCTTCATCAGCCATTTAAGACTAGCGTGATCGGTTATTATAGTAAATTCTTGGCCCTCTACGTAGGCTCGGAATTTCTTCAGACTCAATATGGCAGCAAGGCATTCCAATTCGGTGACACTATAATTGCTTTGTGCTTTATTGAGTTTGCGGGAAAAATATGCTATTGGTACCTCAACCCCGTCACTGTTTTTTTGAGCTAAAATAGCTCCCAATCCAAGCGTACTAGCGTCACACTGGATAATGAAAGGTTTGGTGTAATCAGGGTTGGCCAATACTGGCGCGGAAGTCAGTTTCTGTTTGAGTGCATCAAAGGCAGCTTGTGTTTCATCTGACCACTTAAAGCCCTTACCTTTCCTCAAGAGGTTTGTAAGTGGTGCGGTTGTAGCAGCATAATTGTCAATAAACCGTCGATACCACCCCGTCATACCGAGAAAGCGACGCAACTGTTTTACAGTTTTGGGTGGTGGATAGTCGCTGATCGCTGACACCTTCTCAGGGTCAGTACGCAGTATGCCGTTTCCTACGATATACCCTAAATATTTAACTTCTTTAATGCAAAATTTGCTCTTTGCAACATTAATAGTCAGGCCTGCTTTCCGCAAGTTATGAGCCACCTCCGCAAGAAGTGACAGGTGATCAGAAAAAGTTGGCGAAACAATCAAAAGGTCGTCTAAATACACAAAAACTTTATCCTTCAGCTGTGCAGGAATGACCTTGTAAATCAAGCGGCATAACGCTTGTGGCGCATTGCACAACCCAAAAGGCATGACGCAATATCGGTAGAGTGGACGATTTGGCACTGTGAAATATGTGTAGTCGCGCGATCCTGTGGCTAATGGTATTTGCCAGAAAGCCCGACGGAGATCGAGTGAAGAAATATATTTTGCTTTTGGCAGCCTACTTAATATTCCTTCAATATGTGGTAAGGGGTAGGCATCTTTGATTGTGATGGCATTTACCTTTCTTGAATCTAAACACAGACGGACCTTTTCACCTTTACGGACTAAAACAACCGGACTTGACCATGGACTATGCGGTGCTTCCTCAATTACCCCTAACTGCAACATTTCATCTACTTCTTTATGTACAAGCTTTTCAACAGCGGGAGATATTGGAAAATATCGCTGTTTAATCAGACGGACATTTGCTTCGACTTCAATCTTATGTTCCACTAGAGTGGTTTTGCCCAACCCTTCAACCTCAAAAGACGGAAATAACCTTTTTATTGGTTCTAATTTATTTTTCTGCTGCTCCGTTAATGCAATTGTATTTTCACTACCCACATCTGTGTTTGTGCAAATATCAATTTCGGCAATGACGTTCGGCGCAACCTGAAATTTTCTCCAAAAATCAACACCCAAAATAAGCTGTTGTGATAAATTTGGAACAACGTAGAATTCGATAATGGCTTGTTGATTTTTGAACTGGACCTCTTGTGGAAATATTCCGAAAACTAGTTGAGTACGGCCGTCGGCCGTCTGCACCGACGTTTTGTGTTGCTTGAAATTTTCCCGGTTACAAATTTCATTTCCCAGCGTGCTACCAATGCAAGAAACTTGTGCGCCGCTCTCGAGTAACCCCAGATAATTTTCCCCTAAAGGTTGTATCTCAGCATACGGACGCAGATCAGATTGTTTACGCTGTATAGCATGAATATTAGCAAAGAATATGAAGTGTATAGAAGGCGCATCTGAGCTCAAAAATTCAAATTTTTGTTTGCGAGCTTCATAGAGCGGGGGGAAGCCACAATAGGGAAAGAGTGGTGCCAACAGGAGAGCAAGTCAATGAGCGTAAACTGAAGCGGCTTACGCTCATTGACTGTACAAACTGAAGCACGCGCTACAACAAACACACATGAAGTGAAAGTACCGCTTCTTCGGTGTACTTTGAGGCGTTGGTGGTTGTTTTGGTCACTCAATATTTTTTTGTGCAAATTTCTCACAGCAACACAGCCAGCGCAATGATCGTCGTTTCAACGACGCCAATGCTTTTTGTTGTTGTAGTTTTTGTGTGTATAGCGGCCTTAAGACGGTCGCACATGTTTGCAATCATGTGCGATGGGGGAAATGTGCGATGAGCATTTACACGGTCAAATATGTGCGCACACTTCAGTTGTCTCGCTGCTGCCAACGAAGCAACATGGTATGCGCTTTCGCATCAATTTCTTTAAATTTGCATAAAAGCACCTCTATGCTGCGTTTCTTTTAATTTTTATTTTTATAATCTTCACCTTTTACTTCTCACAGTTCGGGATTGTGTCTATACACCTCAAAGAACTCCTTCCACAATATTTCATTTTTTTTGCGACGCCATCCTCACTGCCCGCTGTCCACCGATCGAATGAAAAAATGCACTATGTGTGTCACACAGCCGTTTACACGGTCGCACATGTGCGTCGCGCCGACAGAAAAATCAAAAAATTTTGATAACCGTCGCACATGTCCGACGACACGAATTTCTTGCGTTTACACGGTCATTCTTCTCGTCGCGCCGCACATGATTGCGGACATGTGCGACCGTCTAAAGGCCGCTTATGCTTTTTTGTTTGGCGATTGGGTTTGCTCGAGAAAAATGTGACGTCAATATTGAACAGAATGTTTACTGCCATTATCAATCAAATCGCTGAGGCGTGCAGTCGCTTGTTGGCTTATGCTGAGCTTTGATTGAATAATTTTAAACTTACAGGTACTTAGACGTGGTTGATCCAGAATCAAAATTTAATCAAATATTTTTACTTGGCTCATTCCAAGAGAACTATTTGTTTGTATTTTGACGTGGTCGATCCTACATTTCTTGCAAGTGTTTTTTGACGTGGTTGAACCAATTAAACCTTTATATAAATACTTATTTTTACTTGACTAGTTTCAAGTAGAATTATTTGTTTATATTCTGACGTGGTTGATCCTAACTTTAAATTTTTTGCAAGTGTTTTTTGACGTGGTTGAACCAATTAATCCATTATATAAATACTTATTTTTACTTGACTAGTTTCAAATAGAAATATTTGCTTATATTTTGACGTGGTTGATTCTAATTTTTTTTACAATTCAATATGGCTTCAAAGCAAAGCAAAAATTCCTGCAAGTCTGGAATTCAATGCTGTGGGCCCAGTTGCAAAAAATCTAGACGTAATTATCCAAATTTGCGAATATTTAAGTTTCCGGCTGCAGATTTGATTTTTGGTCAAATCTGGCGTGAGAAATGCAATATTGCATATGAAGATTACGACAAAAATCTTCATATTTGTGAAAACCATTTTTCTAATTCTTTCCTTGGCAAAAGAAAATTAAAACTCGATGCGATTCCAACTATAAGATTCCAAGAATAAGCAAAGAATCAAAAATTTTTTGCAAATTGCTAATAAGTTCCAGGCCAAAGGAATACTCGGCTGATGTGAAATATTTGGCACAAAATATTTTTTACATTTCCCAATCGACGTATTGCTTCCTGCGGAACAAGCTAAATTTGAATTTGCCGCATATTAGCACATTAAATCGATGGGCCCAATAAAGTTCCTTCAGCCTGGTTTTAAAAATAGCGCTTTCGAATCCATTACGAATTTGTGTTTGGATTTAAAAGAGAAAAATGAAAATAGCATAGTACTGTTAATGGATGAAATGGCGATTAAAAAAGAATTAAGGTATAATGCGAAATTAGATTTAGTTGACGGGTTTGAATGCAATGGCTTTGAAAGAACAACAAAAATTGGTAACCATGTGTGCGTGTTTATGCTCAAGTCCATGTTCTCCAGTAGAAGTTTTATTTTAAATTATTTCATATCTGAAAATGGACTAAATGCAGATAATCTGTGTAAAATAATTACAGAAAACTTAAAATTACTTAGTTCTTTTGAAATAACGGTCAAGGTGTTAGTGTGTGATCAGGGATCTGCTAACAGAAAGTGCTTTACCAATTTCGGAGTGAGTCTGGAACGTCCTTTTTTTTGAATTCAATAACCAAAAAGTTTTTGTTATGTTTGACTTTCCTCATTTAATTAAGTCATTAAGAAACGGTTTGCTGAAATGCGACTTAAAAACACCAGATGGAGTAGTTAGTTTTAAGGTCGTACAGGAGCTGTGGGAAAAAGAAGAAAACTCCAAAACTAAAATGTGCCATAAGCTGACTAGGCAACATATATTCCCCAATGCATTCGAAAAAATGCGAGTTAAGCTTGCTACGCAAGTTTTTAGCAAAACAGTTCAAGCTGCAATAAGAACTATTTGCGACACCACTGGGTTCACAAAAAGTTCCAAAGTTTTAGTTTTATCTACAGCTGAGTTTATAAAAAAAGTATGATTGATTGATTGATTGCATGAATAGTGGATCCCTCTATTCGGATAATTATTTTAGATCAGCTTTGCAATTAAATAATGAGTCGTACAATTTTATCAAGACTTTTTTGAATTATTTGGAAGAGGTTAAATTTATGGATGATAAAAAAGTGTTTTTTTTTAGATGGAATGAAAATGTCCCTTAAAGCTGTTCTTTTAATGACTGATGAAGCATTAAGCAATAATCCACACAAATTTTTTATAACAACCAAGTCTTTTAACCAAGACAAACTGGAAAATACTTTTGCAGTTTTAAGACAAAAAGGGGGCAATAACAGCAATCCTTCTGTTGCGGATCTTAATAACATTTTAGCCAGAATAATGGCCTCAAGGATTATTCGGTCAAGTGTAACGACTAATTGCGAAGATACTCAGGAACCCATGGATCAAATCCTATTACAAGCTGAGACGGACAAACTGTTTTTTGTACTGATGAGGAGAAAGATAATGACGTCCAATTGTGTGATCTCGATTTCAGCAGTAATGAGTACGCTAATTATTTTTTAGATGACAATTTTGACAATCGAGCAGAAATTAACGTGGAGTTAGTTTCAATAAGATATATTGTGGGATATGTTGCTTACAAAATTCTCTCAAAAATTAATTGTGACATATGTTTCCAAAGATTTAGAAAGGAAGATGAAGTTTTAACTGCGCCAAGTGAAATATTTATATTCCATAAAAATTATCAATCGGTTACAGACTTTGGTAACCTATTAGCTCCTTCGGACTCCCTTATGGAAGCAAGCAAAAAACACATTCTGGTGTTTCACAGAATTTTTGAGTCGGAGCCTGAAAAAATTGGTATTAAGGCATATATATCCGACTCATGCAAGAATGCTACTCCCGATGATGAATGCTGTGACAGTAAATTAAAAATCCTAGATTTTCTTATTTTAGTTCTTTTACGCAAACATTGTATGTGGGCCATAAAAAAAGGAAGCTCCAAACAACGGAAGTTAAACATTATTGCGGGTCAATAAAGCAGCTCTTCCTTTGTTGTTTTTTTTAATGTTTATGTTTTGCATCGTTTGGAACTTCCTTTTTATAATTTACTGTCACAGCATTCATCAGGGAATTTGAAGAAGTAAATAGGTTATAACAAAAGTCTGTAATCGATTGATAATTTTATTATAATTTTTATGGAACATGTTTCACTTAGCGCAGTGAAAACGTCATCATTTCTTAGTTTTTGGAAACAGATGCTACAATTAATTTTTTAATTATTTAATTAATAATTTAATATTTCTTATCTACAAAATAGTTTGCGTAATCATTATTGTTCAAATAAAATAATACAAAAGACAACTTCGTCTGTCTCAC
Source organism: Melieria omissa (assembly GCA_963971225.1). NCBI lineage: Eukaryota > Metazoa > Arthropoda > Insecta > Diptera > Ulidiidae > Melieria > Melieria omissa. The sequence goes on from OZ020270.1 coordinate 67,194,149, forward strand.
CACGTAATAGGAGTTGATCCATAGAATAATGTGTATCTTCGAAATTAGTTGCTACACTTGACCGAATAATACTTGAATTTTGTCCCAAAATTGCAAAAGTATTTTCTAGTTTATCTTGGTTAAAAATCTTCTTTGTTATACAAAATTTATTTATTTTTATTTATGTATGTATTTATTTATTTTGCTTAATTTCATCAGTGATTAAATTATTATTTAATCACTGTTATTTTATTTGTTCTAAAAAACAACATTTATCATCCATACATTTAACATCTTTCAAATAATTTAAAAAAAGTCTTTATAAATATGTGCGACTTATTATTTAATTGTAAAGCCGATCTAAAGCAATTATCCGATTGCCCTTTTCATGCAATCAAATATTAGGTCTACTTTTTTGATAAATTCTTTAGGAATTTTGTCTATAGCGATCATATAAGTCGCCATGCCAACCATATTTTATTTTCGTTTCTATGATTTTGCGCACACTAAAGTCGGCAGTGAGTTCAGGAGCAATATGCGACGCCGTGCAAGCAAATAGAAGAAGAACAAAAGCCAGCCAGTAAATAGAAATCGTTTTACAATTTCAGCTTTTCGCCAGCGCAACAACAACAACAACAGCACATCGTCTTCATCTCCCAACAGGGCTGCCGAACGTACTACTATAGTAGTATTTTACTACTATTTCATCATCTGTACTACCGTACTACCCCCAGGCCGATTGTACTACTATTTTCTGAAATATAAGTTTTAGCAGTTGAATTTTCATATTTTAAGTAAGGCTACTCGTAAAGAATATACAAACAAACCAAACTGAACATTGCCGAAGCACGAAATTCCAACCAATGTTGCTGTTTTTTATTTCTTACCAAATATCTTTGGTTCGTAGGCAGCCCTACCACATGTGTTTCCGTATGTTTCACTTTTTGATGGACTTTTTTCAATCAAGCAAATGAGCTCGTCGTAGAGTTACCGTTGTGCGACTAAAGTGACAATTGCACCTTTTTGAACTGCGTTGCCAAATGCTGTTCGTATAATAGTTCACATTATTCTAATCATATGATATAAGATGTTGATAGTCATAAACTTTGAAAACAACGCAGCAGATGCGATACCCAAAAATGAACATCGTGAAATAATAGAGTAATATTACTGTATTTAAATACAAATTAACTTATGCATGTTTGTATATTCTTGTAGGAACCTTTTAAAATTTGGTAAAGACAATAAAGTGGTTGCTGGGACGTCGACGAGTCAGAAAAATTAAACTAAGGTGAAACTCGTAATCATTAGAATATCCTGATATAAGTGTATAAAATCGTTCGATTTCTCTTGGGGTTGACATTTTTTTTAACCATATTCGATAATGATATTTGATATTAATAAAAAATTTTAATAGTACTTAGTTTTATTATGGAATTTTCAACTTATAAAACAAATTACGGGAAAATTTTTTTATTTTTGTATTAATATATCTTCAAAATGCGAATTTTATAGAATTTCCGTAGACAAATAGTTATAAATCTTGCTGAATTAGGTAAGAAATTGTACGTATTGTATGTACGAAATGCAAATAGTAAGCTACTATATTGTTTAAAAAATTTTGCCAGTTTTTGCCCATTTGTGCCATTTCATGCTTAACCGCGCCTAATATAGTTCCAATATTATATAGAGTACATTTGGTTACGATTAAGTATTTTATCAAAGCTTTATAAATATTTTCCATTGAAGTTCATCGCAAAAGAAGTATTAGTATCATTAAGTATTATTTAATCTGTGGTTAAAAACAATAATTGCTTAGGTCGACTTAAGACATCATTGAGTTAAGCATGCAAACCTGTTCCATTGAAGCGTGCTGCTCAAAATAATACCTATGAACTTAAGATGTATAAGCATAAAATAAGCGTGAACAGCTCCTACGAATAAATCACATGTTTTCGGGCTTTGGCCGCACTGAAATTCAAAAAGAAACTTCCAGAAACTCCGCACGACTACCGTTACCTAACGGGAGCCGAATACGAACAACGTTGCCACTCAGTTGGTCCTGTTTCTAATCTCTAACAACAAGAAATTCGAAAATTGGGCATTGACCCTTACGCTCATCTGAATATGAAGACTGCGTTATTCAATGTTTGCATGATAAAACTGGAACAAGTGCAGTCCAGCAAAGCTCCATGAAGAAAAAACCGGAAATCAGTTTTTACAAATTCTATATAAAAAAATATTTTTGGCTTATAACTTATTAGTAGTACATATGTAAAGTTGTATATAAATAGAAAGGTGACCGATTGGCGTTTTCTAGGGACAAATTATTCCATTCAAGATCCAAATCTCTATCTAGCATTCTTATTTATATATTTCACGAGGGTTCGTTATTCTGCACTTAAGCCATACAAATTTTAAGGTCGTCATTAATTTAAATTTTTAATCTGAGGCAAAGGCATTTATTTCTCATTACACTTTGTCACACTCGTTCCATTTCTCTATTAACTGACTGCTTGATAATATCTGTGGTCAAAAGCAATAATTTCTTAAGTCCATAAAACTTAATTTGAGCAGCCTCAAAGGAATAGTCTAGCAATTATTGTTTTTGACCATAGTTATAACATAGGATAATACATCAGATAGATATAGCAGAATGTATTCAATATATAATATCTATTCAATATATTACATTGAATACATTCTCCTACTTTCTTTTCTGGCCAATGTGGCAATTTTGTAACCTAGGCTTTGTCAGCAAAGTATGAAAAATAGTGGCAGCACATTATTGCTTGGAATTTCAGAATTTCAAAAGTTTGCCAGTGACGCGTCGGAGAAGACGAGGAATTACTTCACTATTTTTAAATATAACAAACCTTTCAAAAAATTACAAAGAACTTGTGGCTATGGACAGGTAAGATAAATAGCACTAAAATTTATATGATTAATAATTTGAACGTATATCACAGATATCTTGAAAGATGCGATAACTCGTCAAATTTCGAAGAAGTTGCAGCGGTGAAAAAAGTAGCGCTGTAAGTTTTATAAATAAATATACAGTATAGTATACATATTAAGTTTCATCAGCGTTTAGTGTAGCGTTTTAGTGTACTTTATTAATTATTTTTGTTTTATAAAAGTGCGATTTACGGTCAACAGGATCAGCATCCGAAATAGAAGTTATTGACACAAAGGGACTTGCTGGCAAAACTCCTGAGTGTGAAAAAAAAGGAAGCAACTGTTCAGACCGGAATGGCTCACGCAATTTGAATGGATGCAGCAGAAGGCAAAAGACAACCAATCTCAACCGTATTGTAAGCCGTGCGAACTTTTTTTAGTAAATAATTATTCACATTTTTTAAGACATGAAAACACTAAAGGTCATGCAAACCGAATAATCGCTCTTAAGAATCAGCCTGCAGTAACAGATAACTATCGAGTAAAGCAATTTCAGAAAAGGGCTGAAAAAGTACAAATAGCTGAACTTAGAATAATCATGTTCTTGTTGCAATATAATCTTCCATTTATATTGGTAAAACCTTTAATAGAATTAATCAAAGCAGTTGCTGCAGATTCTGAAGTGGCAACACAATTAAAATGTGGAAAAACAAAAGCAACGTATAGAGTAAATAACTTGCTTCGCAAGCAAGGGGAAGAAGAAATTGCAAGCATTTTACGCAATCAAAATTTGTCACTCATTATTGACGAGACAACAGATGTGAGCACATCAAAATGCTTGGTTCTTGTTGCTCGGTTTTTTAATCAAGTTAAAAATCGAGTACAAGATAGATTCCTGGCATTACTTTCTCTAGAAAAATCAGATAGCTATTCTGTATATTCGGCTATTAAAGAATATTTAGATGGACTTAGTATTCCTTTAAACAATTTGGTGGGGTTCGCTGCGGATAATGCAGCAGTAATGATGGGGAAAAAATCTGGTGTTAAAGCTCTGCTGAAAAAGCATCAGCCTAACTTATTCACGATGGGGTGCGTATGCCACTCACTTAATTTATGCTCGTCAGCAGCATCCAAACACTTACCGCAGCAATTAGAAGTGCTTGCAAGAAATATACATACATTTTTTTCACACAGTGCCAAACGGCAAAATGAATACAAACAATTTCAAGAACATTTTTCAACAAAATCACACAAAATCCTTAAATTATCTCTACACGTTGGCTTTCCCTTGAAAATGTTGTTTCGCGAATACTAGAGCAGTGGGTACCACTTCAACACTTCTTCTTAATGTATGAGTTTGATGAAAATACAGACGTTGTTCGTGCTATATCTGCTGAAATGACAGAGGCAAGCAAAACGTATTATTCCTTTTTAGCATATGTTTTAAATATTACAAACAAAATTAACATTGAGTTCCAGTCGGAAGAACCCAGAATCCATGTATTGCTTCCTACAATTAGGGCTTTCTTTAAAACTTTATTACAGAACTTCCTTAAAGAAGAATATTGCAATGAGATCCTATTGCACCAAATAAATTTTTCTGATCCACATATATTTCTTGAACAAGATGACATTTATCTGGGTGCAAAAGCACAACTTATTTTAAATAACTCCTCCCTAACTTCTTATGAAAAACCTAATATAAAAACCTGTTGTAAGGCATACTACATCGAGCTTTGCAATCAGATCCTATTCCGTATTAAGTTTTACGATAAAACGCTCTGCAGCTTAGAATGCATAAATCCCAGAAAATTATCTCCCACCCTAGTTCCCCTAATTGAAAGATTCCCCAATTTAATTAAGGAACAAAGTGTTGAAGCTCTAGAAGCAGAGTGGCGGGCACTGCGAAATATGGAACTTGGCTCAAGTTTCCCCAATCTTGATCTAGAAGCATTTTGGGGGTATGTTTTTGAACTAAAAAATGCTATTAATGACTTAATGTTTCCACTCCTTCGGCAATTTATTGGAACTGTCATTGCGTTTCCGCATAGTAGTGCGACTGCGGAGAGAACATTTTCCGAAGTAAACTTAATTAAAGATAAAAAAGAAATTGTTTGCTTAACACTACTGTCCACTCCATTTTGACTTCAAGAAGTTTATTAGGGAACAATATGCAGAAAAATGGGAGCCACCAAAATCATTGTTATTAGTATATAAGTAATAAAAACATATAAAATTTGTTTATATACATTTTTGTAACAGTTACATTGATTTTTTTCACTTTTGTATAAATAAAAGTATGACTGTCTTCGTAAACACATTTATGCAAAGCATCAGTATCTTTTATTTCCAAACCATTGAGAATCGAAAGGATAAATATTCGCAACTTCGTTATCCTGTCATTTCGCAATAGATTTGCGCATATTAACCCTCTCTATTTCCAATGGTCCGAAAATAAAATATACTGATGTTTTGCATTAATGCGTTAACGAAGACAGCCTATTATTTTTTTTGGAAACTTAGTACCACCACCAAAAATATTGTTATTAGTATATAATAAAAACATGAAATTTCTTTATGTCCATTTTTGTAATTGAATTACATTGTTGTTTTTTTAATAAATAAAATTGTTAATGTGTTTTGAAACATAGTATTTGATTAAAAATTTGTTGAATCATTTTTTTTACATTGTTTAGAAAATATGCATGTGTACTACTCAAAGTCCATAAATACTACCCAAAAATCATAATTTGTACTACTGAAGAACAATTTAAAACGGCAGCACTGTCTCCCAATCATCCCACGCCGCAGCAGAGTGCTAACGCAGACTCACTGCAGTGAGCGCAACCAAAGACCGCAACACATAAAACTACGTTCTCGCTTGTAAAGCAACGCTCTCACCACATACGTGATCTGTGCGAGCAGAGCGCTGGTCGCAATGTTAGAACCCGCGTACAAAATTTTTGCTTGTATGACATGCGCATTCTGTATGTTTATTTTCTTTCATATTAGCTAACTGATGCCGTTGGTTCTTGACATTTGCCCAAAAGTTACTTATACGCTGTGAAGAACGCAATTGACGATGCGATTTTTTTTGTGTTTGCTTTTGAAATTCAGTATTATGATTGTCAGTATGTTTTTGTAAACGCTCTTAGTATGAAATAATTGGAAACCTAGACTGCACAGTACAGTTATCTTCTAAATTCCCAACCAGTTGATTTATGGGTGCGCTGAGTGAAGCTTTTACTTTTTGCGAGGCTGGTCTTGGCGAGGACCCAGTTTGCGAGCCTCGCTCATTTTCAAGTTTCCCGACTTGCAAACGTCGCAACTGGGCTTGTAAACTTTCGGCGCTCCACACCCGTAACAGAATATGGCCCTCTCCTCCATGCAATCGAAATAGCTATGGCTGTCCTTGCGGCAATTCCAGCAAATCAATTTCCTCGCACTTCTAGCTATTTCGTCAACTTCGACGTTGACTTCGCCTTCTTCGACCTTTTCAAAACTTTCATCTACTTTATGTTCGCTAATCTGCCGTCGTGGCAAATTAAGACGCGGGTTCGGTGCCAAATTTGCTTTCGCAATTTCATTTTGCAAGCTTTCACCCTTGATACACATTTTCCGCAATTCTGCCATGGAATAAATGTTCACGTACAATAGCTGCTGTCGAATACGTGGACGCAAGCCTCTTTGTACTATTTCTACCAGCTCAGACTCGGACATAGATGTATTCAAATTTTCGGCAATTTTTAAAATTGCATTACGATAATCGTCAAAGGATTCCGCAGCGCCTTGCCGCCTGGTTCGCATTGCGTCTTTAATGTCCGTGTCTGTCTTGTGCTCCCCGAAATTCGTACGCAACGCATGGCACAATGATGACCAATCTACCCGATCGACTGACCGACGATATCGCCAGTACCAGTCTTTGGCCTCCTTGATGAACAGCCCTTGTACATGTTCGCAGAGCAAACTATGTAAAATTCCCGTATAAAGTATCCATCACTTGTAATTCAATGCGGAAAATAAAATTCTCCACCGAAAGTTTGGGGGTGCCATCAAATTTAATATCCCAACTTGATATTAAATGAGCTACTTTTCCAGAATTGGTGATGGCCGACCCATCACTCATGCGTAGTGGAGCAGGCCAACGAAGATTACGATTAGTGTTATTAGTATTTGGGTACGCCAAGTCTTGTGGAAAATCAGGAATAGGATTAGCCTGATTAACAGGATTATTGTCACGCGGCAGTACATCTGCCGCATTTAGCCTGCCCAGAATGCTATTCAGACTTGCTTCTAACTTCTCCTCTATGAGCTGCGCAATGCGAACCTCAATCCATTTATAATTGTGGTCTGCCTAGCTGTCACAATTTCCCCTACTATACTCTCGATTCTGCTCTCCTGTGAAACCTGAGAATGACTCGCTCCCTCCGCCCCGACATTAGTTGCAATATGTGGAGCTGTACCAGCCATTGTTGTGGCCGCGACTTCCACTGTACCGGAAGGAACCGCCTCGCCTGCGCTTTCGGTGAGTTGGTGAGCTTGGGCTCGTGTAATAGGCATATTTTCGTTACTATGTCGTAGGGGCATTGTGTATACCGTCCAAAGGTGTGATAGTATGTACTATCGATAGAACGATAGTATGTACAACCAGTATGTCCAGTCCCGATAGCGTCAAAAGGTGCGACGGTATATACTATCAATAGGACGATAGTATGTACAACCAGTTGGTACAGTCCGCGTAGCGTCAAAAGTGCGACGGTATATACTATCAATAGGACGATGGTATGTACACCCAGTATGTACAGTCCCGATAGCGTCAAAAGGTGCGACGGTATATACTATCAATAGGACGATAGTATGTACAACCAGTTGGTACAGTCCGCGTAGCGTCAAAAGTGCGACGGTATATACTATCAATAGGACGATGGTATGTACACCCAGTATGTACAGTCCCGATAGCGTCAAAAGGTGCGACGGTATATACTATCAATAGGACGATAGTATATACAACCAGTTTGTACAGTCCCGATAGCGTCAAAAGCGGTATAACTTTACAATATACGTGTCAGCGACAGCGTTTTACTAAAATTTATTTATTTTTTCCTGTACAGTCAGTACTGAGATGTACATGCAAATTATGTTTTTTTTTCTAAAACCATTCAACTTACACCTATGTTACAAAATGCAAAATTTTACAATGCTCAAAATACAATACAGAACAATATATGAAGCTAGTAGTTTGGCCTGTAAGAAGTGGGTACAACGGATGCAATCCCCCCAAAACAATGGAATCGGTTTTGCCTTCGCTTAGCTATAAATCCGCGTTTACAGCTGTGGTAGCAAGCTACAGTCAAGAACCCACAATATCCACACTGCCGCGGTAGCACTGAAGTTTTAATTTACCATATTCAAAATGAGAGCTCCTCTTCTAATCGCACACTGGTCAGTCTAGGATGCATATAGCTACCCTTACTCTGTAATCCAATGTGAATACAAAAGAGGAAATCAAAGCAAGAACCCCAACAAAAAAAATTAAATTTGCAAACTTCTTCCAGCGGCGATGCACCGCTTTGGCATTGGTAGCACCTTCTGGTATTTAACCAAAGATTCCAACAATCCAAACCACCCCAGCGGATGCACTACTGCGAAAGAATAACCAGACCGACGGACAATTTGACCTCACTAACGTAGAGGCCCCACGTTGGGCGCCATTTTTCTGTTACGGTTCACGCTTATGTAGAGCATCACTGTCTACTGACACAGTGCACCTGGTCTGTGGCGAACCTTCATAAGAATTCCTGATGCCTACGCGCGCATCTGTCTTCACCCGTAGCTTCAGCAGTCGTGGTATTCCTTAAGGCACCTTGGAATTCATTACCTACAGACCCAGCCTTCGTAACCAGAAACGAAATTTATGCACGCGGTATATATATATCTTGACTTTCAGACGGACGAACAACAAACTTACATTAAATTTCTCCCAACCGATTCCCACAAACCCCCTTCCCCCACATCCATGCCCCAACTTCCCACAGACCAAACAAAAATAATTTATTCAGTATTCATTACTGCTTGGTAAGTTTTTTTTTATTTTATATAATAAAATATATGGCCATCGGCTTGAAGCTTTCACTCGAGTGAGATATAAATTATAAACGAAATTCTTATACAAAAAAAGAACAAGCAAAGATGCATTTCACAAATAATCTTATATTACTAAACTTATCTTAAGCTTCGCATTCCGGATTCCAAACGTGGATATATGGTGGTTGTGGGGTTGTATAGTAGGGTGGGTAGTGTTCCGGATTCCAAACGTTGATAGAAGGTAGTTGCGTGGTTGTATAGTAGAGTGGGTAGGGTATAATATGCTTTACCCATTGTATTTATTTATTTTTATTTTTTTTATTTATTTTATTTTATTTTTTTTGTTTTTATTTTTATTTTATTTATATTTATTTGTAATAAACAATTTTGTTTTTTATAATTGTTGACAACATGTTGATATTTGTAATAAACAATTTTGTTTCTTATAATTGTTGATAACAGCGGCCTTTTATTTCACTCCTTTAGCCTTTGTTGGACATTTGTTGGTGTTTATAAAAACGCTTAAATGTTCTTTTTGTTTGTTGTGGGTTTGTTTCTTTTGGGTTTTTTTTGTCTTTCCCTTTTTTTGTTAATAATTGTTTATAGACACTGTCTTAACCATTTGTTGGACATTGGTTGGGCGTTATTAATAAACGCTTAAATTTTCTTTTTGTTTGTTGTGGGTTTGTTTCTTTTCGGGTTTTTTTTGTCTTTCCCTTTTTTTTGTTAATAATTGTTTATAGACACTGTCTTAACCATTTGTTGGACATTGGTTGGGCGTTATTAATAAACGCTTAAATTTTCTTTTTGTTTGTTGTGGGTTTGTTTCTTTTGGGGTTTTTTTTTATATTTGTTTGTTAATAATACTGTTAATATATGCGCATGCGCAGCGGCCTTTTAATTTATTCCCGCTTTTCGTACACCACGACCGTCCTTCTTAGTAGCTCTCCGTCGACTCTCTCGTGTCGTCCGTCCGAACTGTCCAGCAAGTCCGTCCGAAGCAACTTTTTCCCAAATCACACCCGACCCCTTCGCTACCAACACATTGCCGAATTCGACTTATAGCGAGATCTAACGGTACTTCTACACGTTGTGCAGCGTGTCGAAAAGAAAAAAACTAAGTAAAGGGAAGTAAATAGACAACAGAAACAGGGGTACAGAAATAAGTATACATACGAGGAGAAATAGCAATACAGTCGCTACCGTTGCTTCTACGAATTCGACTTATATCGAGGCTAACGGTACTTCATCGACTCGATGTACACATGAGATGAAGAAAAAACGAGTGTGAAAAAAATAAGTGTGTCGGAATGGATGGAGTAGGGAGAAGGGAAAGCAATAGACAAAAGAACAGGAGTACAGAAACGAGAATACAGCCGAGCGGAAACCGCGAGGTTGAAAATTATTACCCAGAACACTTGCTACAGACTAGTGAAAAACGATACCCCAATTGAATCTCTTAAACGCGTTAATTTCAAACTTGGGGTGTCAGACCAATCGTTTGCAAAGCTATTGGCGGCTGAGTTATGGCCAGTGTCACGGTTCGTCCTTTCCGGTTTTTTCAAAAACAAATAGCTCACCCAAATCCAGCCTAGCTGTTGCTGAAAATTCCAATGCTCAATCTATTCGTATCTACTTTCACAATGTATCAGGAATGAGAACTAAGGCGGAGACTATACGTCGCCTAAGTTCCCACTCGGAATATGATATATTTGTCATTGTTGAGACCTGGCTGAATTCGAATTTCTTTGATTCTGAACACTTTGATTCAAATCTATACGACGTCTATCGCAAGGATCGTGATGCTATTAAGACCCTATGTACCAGAGGTGGAGGAGTCCTAATTGCTGCCAGTCGTAAGCTTCGATCATCGCTCATCCCACTCCTAAATGATGACTCTCTCCTGGACCAGCTATGTGTGCGTGTGCAGGGTTCGTCGTCCGCACTTCTGGTATGCGCGTCTTATATTCCACCGAACAGCAACGATTCTCTTTATCAATCCCATGTTGACAATATTTGTTCACTGTACAATAAGTTTGGTAGTGATCAACTTTGCGTCCTTGGTGACTTCAATTTAAACAATATTTCTTGGTCGCATTTGAGCAACTCCTGCACTCTAACGCCCGCAAATGTCAGCAGTGCCACTGAGCTGTATCTTATTGATAATTTCCTGAATATCGACTTATCTCAAATCAACGGCATAACAAATAAATTAAATCGTATCCTAGACTTAGTTTTTGTATCAAGCAATATTAATTGTAAGCTTGCAGAATGTTTTAATCCTATTTCTCCAGCTTGTATGCATCATGCTTGACATAGAGTTTTATGAATTTTTGAATATTAAGCCTACAAATCTTAATGTTAGCTTTAATTACAACCGCTGTGATTTCCGCGCTTGTAACGATTGCTTACTTAGCCTGAACTGGGTTGACTTGTTCTCTAACTCAGATGCGGCTACCTGTTTTGATATTTTCAAAACGAAGGTGTTTGAAATTTGCTTTCAGACTATTCCCACTCATCGTAAACAAGTCTATAAACGGCCGTGGTACACTAAAGATTTGAAACATCTTAAAAATTTAAAAAATTAGTTTCATAAGAAATACAAGTCAACCAAAAGTTCCCATTACTTTTTTTTTTTTTCAAAACGAAGGTGTTTGAAATTTGCTTTCAGACTATTCCCACTCATCGTAAACAAGTCTATAAACGGCCGTGGTACACTAAAGATTTGAAACATCTTAAAAATTTAAAAAAATTAGTTTTATAAGAAATACAAGTCAACCAAAAGTTCCCATTACTTTACTACCTATCAATACTACTTGGAAAAGTTTAATTGTCTTGATAAGTTACTTTATAAAAGCTATATTAATAAGTATGAATCCAACATTAAAAATAATCCAAAAGCCTTTTGGAGTTTCATCAAATCTAAGAAATCGACATCCAGTATTCCTAATTCCCTTTTCCTAAACAATAAAATCGCCGGCTCTGCTGAAGAAGCTGCAAATCTCTTTGCTGAGTTCTTCAGCTCTAATTTCGTTTCTGACGCTGATGTTATTCTGGACAGCCCACTATCTTTTAATTCCTCCCTTTCTCTGGGGTCTTTAACATTGTCTTACGACGATATTGAAAATGGCATCTTGAGTTTGAAATCTTCCTCCCAAACTGACGCGGATAGTTTTTCGGCTATTCTCTTTAAACAATGCTCCTTCCTCATTGAGCCATTACTACATATTTTTAACAAGTCGCTAGCTTCGAAAGTTTTCATTGAAGCTTGGAAGAAAGCTACCATTACTCCAATTTTTAAAAGTGGTAATAAAAATGACGTCTCGAATTACAGACCTATCTCCAAGCTCACTACAGTCTCAAAACTCTTTGAGGGAATTGTCAAGGAAAAACTTGTCCCTGCATTACGCAATCTGATTTGCCCTAATCAGCATGGGTTCGTAAGTGGCAGATCTACAGTTTCTAATTTAGCAGTATTTACTGAGGATTGTCTTGCGACTTTTAAGGACGGCCATGAAGTGGATGCCATCTATACGGATTTTGCCAACGCCTTTGATAGAGTTTCGGGAGTTGAGAGAAATGAGAAGGCTGATGCGCTCGCCAAAGCCGGGGCACGACTGCCTACGGTTAGCGAGCCAGACATCCATCCACCCCTCTCCACGCTCAAGACGGAAATAGAAGAGAATATGATTCGTGAAGCGGCGTCCATGTGGGAGAGATCTACATCTCACAGGACAGCAAAAATCATGCTTCGCGAACATAATGTCAACAACACAGAGTTTGTACTATCACTCCGAAGAGATGATTGCAAACTATTGACCGGGATACTCACGGGACACTGTCTCACACCGTCCCACGCTGCCAAGCTTGGCTTGGTACCAAGTGATGCATGCACAAGATGTGGTGAAGACAGTGCCAAGGGTACCCTGGAGCATTTGCTGTGCCACTGCCCTGCTCTCTACAGATCACGGGTCAGCTGCCTCGGATCCGCGTTGTTCCCTTCCTTGGAAAGAGTCGCGGAACAAAAAAGCAGCGACTTACTTAGATTTGGCAAAACGTTTTTGACAAACTACATACAGGTCTGAAGCTCCAGAACCTTTCTGACACCACGACAAAAAAAAAGAACAGAAATTCCGTTTTTTTGGATGTACGCTCGCCATTTCGAAAAAAAAATCTGAATAACAAAAAACCGCTTGATCGAACGATAGCCAACATAATGAAAGTTAATAAAAAAAAAAATTTTGTGTTTCAGATTCTTTATACGAGGAGGCACACTCAAGGTCATCTAGAGGTTACTTACATGGTTGACAAAATACTGTAAAAAACATATGTTCAACATTTGTTCTTGCTCAATAAAAAAAACCAAAACTGATTCAAAAAGCGTCAATGGTTTGTTCACAAGAAATTTCTAAATATACGCTCGAAAATCGCCCAACAAACCGGAAGACCCCCTTAAGTGGGTCGGGTCCTACTTATCGAATAGGTGTTGTACCGTTGTAATTGACAACACTCCTTCCATGCCTTTTGTGGCCTCCTCTGGAGTCCCCCAAGGCAGTATCTTGGGACCACTGCTCTTCGTCCTGTTCATTAATGACATCGGCTCTTGCTTCCTCTCAGCTAAGTTTCTTCTGTACGCTGATGATCTGAAGATATATATTATCAGAAGGTCGCCTTCTGATTCTGTTGCACTGCAATCGGACCTTGATAATCTTCACGGGTGGTGTGAACAGAATCGTCTGTTTCTTAATATCAAAAAATGCTTTCATGTGTTATTCTCCAGGAAGGATAACCCTACGTATAGGTATTTTACTATTTCTGGCTCCACTCTTGGGATGATGAAAGAGCTTAAGGACCTTGGTCTATTCTTCGATTCGAAGTTGTCCTTTTCTTCCCACATCAACTTTGTCGTCTCCAAAGCATATTCCATGTTAGCATTTATTCGTCGTCACTGTTCTTCTTTCTCCGACCCATATACTCTTAAATCACTTTACTCCTCCTATGTTAGGTCTAACCTTGAATATGCCTCGTTTATTTGGCGTCCTTATCATGCTTCCCACATTAACCGTATTGAACGCATACAAAAAGTTTTCTTACGCTTCGCCCTTCGTTCCCTCAACTTTTATGATCCTATCCCATCTTATGATTCCCGCTGTTTGCTTCTTAACCTTAAATCACTGGAAGGCCGGCGTTCCTATCTGTCTTGCTCGTTCATATTCAATGTCATAAACGGCGCTGTCGACTGTCCCGAGTTGTTGCAAAGAATCCCATTCTCTGTACCATCTCGCACACTCAGGCATTTTGATTATTTCAATGTTGGGTTCTGCAGATTTGATTATATCAAAAATGCTCCAATTACAAGCGCTCTTTACAACTTAAATTCTGTTCCTGAACTTGATCTCGCGCTTCCTAAAAGCTTAGTTATAAGAAACTTAGCTGAATTTTTTAAATGAATTGTTTGAATATATTATTTGAATATGTTATTAGTCTGTAAGAATTGTTTATTCATTGACTAAATAAATAAATAAATAAAAAAAAAAAATTCGTAACCCTTAACCACGGTACATTCCGATTTTAAAAAATATGAAAAGCACATTTTAATTATTTCCCGATTGAAGTATTTTTGTCTAAGTTTGAAGTCAAAACAGCCGCCGTGGCTCAGTTGGTTAGTGCGCGGTCCAACGAGTCGCATGCAGAGCGACGCAAGATCGAATACTGCATGTAGTAACACCTAAAAAAAATAACGGGAAACTCGGAAATGGCAAACCTCTGAGAGTAAAAATTGCCTATGAAAAAGCTCCCAACCTGCCGTTCGGAACCGGCATAAAACTGTAGGTCCCTTCCACCCGCGTACAAAAATTCACACGCACAACACGGGTGGTTGCGGGAAGCTAGGCCTTAGTCTCGCGTAAGCGGACTGTCGTGCCAATCAATTAAAATTAATTATTGAAGTCAAAAGGACCAATAAATCGTGTTTCTCCATACAAACTGTTAACCCATTGTTGACCCCGTTAGATTTTGATTTCCAAAAAAGTGAAAAACACGTGTCAATTTATTTCTCACTTAGAGTACTTTCACAAAGTTTGAAGTCATTGGCCCCATTAATTCATGTTTTTTTACAGTTTATCTATACAAACTTTTAACCGGTCGTTGACCCCGTCCGATTTTAATATTCGGAAAAAATGAAAAACACGTATCAAGTTATTTTACATTTGAAGTGCTTTCACCAAGTTTGAAGTCAAAAGGCTCAACAAAATTTGTTTCTCCATACATATTTTTAACCCGTCGTTGTTTCAGTTAGATTTCGATTTTGAAAATAATGAGAAACGCGTGTACCTTGTGACCGAAAAGTTTCCGGAAATTTTAAATAAAACGCGAAATTCTTAATCTTCATCAATATTTATTTTATCTCCTTCAAAATATGCTCCATTAGAAGCGATACACATATGCCAACGTATGGCTTTGAGTTCCGGTATGGCTTTGAGTTCCCTCTGCGAATTCTGTTTTACGTCTTCTATGGATTCAAAACGCGTTCCTCTGAGTGGTAATTTGAGTTTGGGAAACAGGAAAAAGTCACACGGTGCAAGATCAGGTGAATACGGTGGCTGTTCGATGGTATTTATTGAATGTTTGGCCTTAAAATCGTTGATAATGTTGGCTCGGTGCGAGGGAGCATTATCGTCATGAAAAATCCATGAATTATCCTTCCACACTTGAGGCCGTTTACGGCGGATATTTTCACGCAAACGTCTTAAAACAGTCAAATAATAGTCTTTACCGACTGTTTGTCCTTCAGGGACGAATTCATGATGCACCACACCACGAATATCGAAGAAAACAATCAGCATTACCTTGATTTTCGAGCGTCTTTGGCGTGGTTTTTTCGGTTTCGGCTCGTCTTTTCCTCTCCATTCCGATGATTGTTGGCTTGTTTGCATGTCGTACTCGTAGACCCATGTCTCGTCACCAGTTATGATGTGTTCCATGAAAGTTGGATCGGAATTGGCACGATCAAGCACGTCCAAAGAGACCTGTTCACGGTACTCATTTTGAAGAAAATTCTCAACAAAATCGCAACGCACTACTGAGGTGAACTGGTTTCAACAGCTGCCGTAAACAAACTGTCTAACAGATCGCGCTCATTTTTGGCATAGTAATTAAGGACAGTGCTACCAACCTACAGAAACTTAAAATATCGAAAAATATACAGCGCGCGAATTTTAAATGAGAATTTCCGGAAACTTTTCGGTCACAATGTATCATTTATTTCTCTATTTAGTGCTTCAGTAGTGCTTTCGCCCTATTGAAAGTCAATAGACCTATTAAATTATGTTTTTCTATACAATCTTTTAACCCTTGGTTTCTCCGTAAGATTTCGATTTACAAAAAAACAAAAAACAAAATTAAAACACGCATCTAATTATTTTTGATTTCAAGTGTTTTACGAATATTGAAGTCAATATGCCTATCAGTTCATTTTTTTTTTCGTAGTTTTCCCATATTCTCAAAATTGTAATGAACCATGCGAAAATATAAACAAGTAATTTTACTTCGAACTCGCCACGTAAAAATATTTGTAAACATTTTAGATTGGGATCAACCACCAAATTTTTAAATCAAAGCATTGGCCAGCAAAAAGCCATACACCACAAAGATTCGATTGATGGTGAGCTGACAGCAATCTGTGAAGCAAAACCAATCGGAAACACAAAAAAGCATACACAAAACGAACGACAACACCAAAAACATTAGCGAATCCCGAAACGACGATGACGAGCTTTGGCTTGTTGTTTGCTCTCCGCTTGCGCTTCGACGAACAAGATCGCAAACTGTTGAGTGCGAGCGAATTTCCCGGAACCTATGCCTCCGCTCATCTCTTCCCGCCCGCGTCAAGAAACACGCTTGACAAATTTGTGAAGATGCGTATTCTTTATATTGTATATTCTTTGATAGTAGTCAAATGCATGTTCTTTACATCCCTACAAGGAGACTACCGGTCATATGACTAGTTATATTACCGGTATACGTAACCAACATATCGGTTATAATTCTAGTCAGATTTGTTCTAGCCGTGTGACTTTGTGTACGTGTGACTTGATTTCGCGTATGTGTGATTTGATATCACCTTGCATATCACGCATGCACTCCGAAATCTTGGCAAACGTACAGCTGTCTCGCTTACTCACATGCGAGACTCCATGTTCCATTCAGTTACGTCTAACCGACAAACCGGTCAGACCTATCTGGTAGACATAACGTACGTTTCGGTATGTCTACCGTATAAATCAGTTACGTGTAACCGACAAACCGGTCAGACCTATCTGGTAGACATAACGTACGATTCGGTATGTCTACCAGATAGGTCTAACCGGTTTGTCGGTTAGATACTCTTAACCCTATCTCCTAACCTTTATATCCTTCCTGAACCAACGCAATGCCTCGCATTAATAGGGGTCATCCCCTGCGCGTTTGTTTGAGTTAAACAAAAAAAAATATACCTGATAGTCATTACGTAAATATACATTAAAACTATTTGGACGATTAGTTTAAAAAAATGTATTTGGTTATCATAAAGAAGAAATACAAAGAGGAAAAGCGAGAAAGTCACACAAAAAAAACACAAAATTTCTTCCTTTGGTTTTAGCCTCCAGCGTTCTTCTGTTAAATTAGCCATATCCATGCTTCGGAAAAGATCTATATAGAACAATCATGAAATAATAATTAAATTTAATGCTATTTTTTAGTCAAGTAAAGATTTTATTACCTTCAAAACGTTCCACAAAAATAAATTTGTCAGCGGACGCTTGCCTGACGTACCAGTTGAAGTCTTCGCGTGAACTACGACATTTTGTGCATAAAATCAGGTGACGCACCACGTTTATATCGCCATCTCACTCTTTCATACAGAGAATATGGAAGGTAAGTATTAATGCAAATATATTCTTTCATTCCCACTTACTGGAAAAAATCCCAAAATGTGAAATGCAGATTTGTATGTGTTAGTGAGATTTGGGAAATTTGTATGCATGTGTTAGTTTTTAGACAAATTTTGAACTTTTTTCTGGAGTTTCGGTTAGGCATTCCTTGTAAGGATCTATACTATGTATTATATAAAAACAAGTGTGGCGTTTTTTGAGCCACAATCAGGCAAAAACCACTGAACCAATTTAGATGAAATAAGCACCAAACATTTTTTGATCTGTGGGAATGGTACATAGGCTTTATGAGATCGACCACGCCCCCTTATTACGCCCACTATGGTAACAAAACTCATCTATGGTATGCTTTTGTAGGGCAATATAGGTATCAGACGATTCAGCGTTACATTGCGGCAAACATGGGCTAAAATATAATCGGCCACGCCCACTTTCCGCGCCCACTAAACTAACAAAACGAAGCTACGCTACATGTCGGTGAATCAGTAATAATATCAAGTGATTCCGTGTTTCATTCATGTTAACATAGGGTATTTAAGATTGACCACGCCCACCTGATATACCTTTAAGCTACGCCCGATAATAACAAATCAGCCATGGTATATTTGTCATAGCAATATGGGTATCAAAGGATTCAGCGTGTCATTGCCGCAAAGATAGGCTATAATATAATCGGCCATGCCCACTTTCCGTGCTTACTAAACTAACAAAACGAAGCTACGGTACATGTCGGTGAATCAGTATTAATATCAAATGATTCCGTGTTTCATTCATGTTAACATAGGATATTTAAGATTGACCACGCCCACCTGATATGCCTTTTAGCCACGCCCTATAATAACAAATCAGCCATAGTATATTTGTCATAGCAATATGGGTATAAAAGGATTCAGCGTGTCATTTCGGCAAACATAGGCTATAATATAATCGGCCACACCCACTTTCCGTGCCCACTAATCTAACAAAACCAAGCTACGGTACATGTCTGAAAATTAATGTTGATATAAAATGATTCTTTGTTTCATAGCGGTACACATAGGCTATATAAGGTTGACCACGCCCACCTTTTACGCCTTCCTGCAATTCCCATGACGACAGAAATTAACTGTGGTATATTTGTGCAAAACAATATGGATATAAAAAAAATTTGCGAGTCATTGCAGCAAATATCTATATGTTGTATATAAAAATTAATATACATATCGCACACGCACAACAAAAGTGACACAAGTCAAAATGTTTGATTTTTCAGGAAACGCAAAAAACTGTTTTTGAGCTAAATAAACATTTTTTTGAAATAACGTATAGACCGTTCAGTAGAAAATCCTTACAGATTATGCATTATGATAAGTTGCAAGAATTTTTTTTAATTTTATTATAGAAAATCCAAAATTTTGAGTTGTGACTCTTTTGATGATATTTTAAATCAATTATTACCGAATTATTTCAAGTTATGCGACTTTTTTTGAATTTAATAATTATAAATGACAGTTAAAAAGTTGAAAGACAAATTTTGAAAATTCATAATTAATTTTAATAATTAAAAATATATACACAAATTTTCAGAATTTTGCTTAAAATTAACTTTAACAAAAATGTATTTCGTCAAAAGTGTCACAATTTGAGTTAGGACTCTTTTGCATTGAGCTGCAGTGATCAAATAGCATCAAACTTTTGACATAAAGAGAGACCTAACTGTATTTTTGCAACAGTTAACAACAACAAAATATACTGAGCTTTTGCTGATTGGTAGATTTATGCATTGTGCACAGTATTAAAACATAAACCCGAAAATTAAAAATTTTGAGTTGTGTCACTTTTGTAGTGCGTGTGCGATATGTTTGTTTGTTGGTCCCACGACACTAAAATTCACAAACTAGACAGCCGATTCGCTGAATTTTTCATGGAATGTGCGTCTTGACTAAGTCTCAATAAACCACATAGTGCGAATACGACCCGACAAGTAGGCGACACCTCCCATACAATTTAAATTTTCAATATGGAATATTTTCGTAATGAGAAGTCGGACAGCATTAAAATTTGGTGCGGGGCCACCGTTTAGATGTTCCGTTGCACTGGTAAAGTTTAATGGGCTTTGGACAAGGGGCGTGGCACTTTTTAAATGCCGGTGTAGCTTTGGAACTATAGCTTTGACATCAATAACAAACGTACGATTTAGTTGTGTTTTTCGATAGGGAAATGGGTGGGTTTTTGACAAGGAGGCGTGGCACCGCCTATACAACTTAAATTTTCAATATGGAATCTCTTCGGAATGAGGTATCGGGCAGCATTAAAATTTGGTGCGGGGCCATCGTTTAGATGTGCCGTTTCACTGGTAAAACTTTTTAAGCAACTCAAATGTTTCGAATAACTGTGGAACTACAAATCATACATAAAAAATTTACGATTTAGATGTGCCCTTCGACATGGGGAGTGGGGTGGGTATTGGATGAGGGCCATGGCACCGCCCATAGAACCCAAATTTTGAATGTGGAATAGCTTCGGAACAATAAGTTGGAGAGCTTTGAAGTTTTTTATACCATCGTCCCATAGATGTGTCATTCTACTGGCAAAATTGTATGGGCTTTGAAAGGGCGCGGCATATTTTTTGTTACTGATATTTTCCGCGTAACTTTGGAACTGATAGTCGCATATCAATGAAACCGGGTCACACCCTTCGACTGTAGGAATGGATTGGGCATTACATAAAAGAGGCGTGGTATCGCCCATAGAGTGTAGTATGAAGAAACTTGATTTATTGGGCTGATTGACTTCAAGCTTGCGTGCAAAGCCGCAGGGCCCTACTACAAATAAACTGACTACAAGCCAAGTCGATTCAATTCCATTCAATTCACTTCAATTCATTTCAATTCAATTCAATTCAAATCAAGTCAAGTCAAGTCAAGTCAAGTCAAGTCAAGTCAAGTCAAGTCAAGTCAAGTCAAGTCAAGTCAAGTCAAGTCAAGTCAAGTCAAGTCAAGTCAAGTCAAGTCAAGTCAAGTCAAGTCAAGTCAATTCAATTCAATTCAATTCAATTCAATTCAATTCAATTCAATTAATTTTAATTTAATTCAATTCAATTCAATTCAATTCAATTCAATTCAACTCAAATCAAATCAAATCAAATCAAATCAAATCAAATCAACTCAAATCAACTCAACTCAACTCAAATCAAATCAAATCAAATCAAATCAAATCAAATCAAATCAAATCAAATCAAATCAAATCAAATCAACTCAAATCAAATCAAATCAAATCAAATCAAATTAAATCAAATCAAATCAAATCAAATCAAATCAAATCAAATCAAATCAAATCAAATCAAATCAAATCAAATCAAATCAAATCAAATCAAATCAAATCAAATCAAATCAAATCAAATCAAATCAAATCAAATCAAATCAAATCAAATCAAATCAAATCAAATCAAATCAAATCAAATCAAATCAAATCAAATCAAATCAAATCAAATCAAATCAAATCAAATCAAATCAAATCAAATCAAATCAAATCAAATCAAATCAAATCAAATCAAATCAAATCAAATCAAATCAAATCAAATCAAATCAAATCAAATCAAATCAAATCAAATCAAATCAAATCAAATCAAATCAAATCAAATCAAATCAAATCAAATCAAATCAAATCAAATCAAATCAAATCAAATCAAATCAAATCAAATCAAATCAAATCAAATCAAATCAAATCAAATCAAATCAAATCAAATCAAATCAAATCAAATCAAATCAAATCAAATCAAATCAAATCAAATCAAATCAAATCAAATCAAATCAAATCAAATCAAATCAAATCAAATCAAATCAAATCAAATCAAATCAAATCAAATCAAATCAAATCAAATCAAATCAAATCAAATCAAATCAAATCAAATCAAATCAAATCAAATCAAATCAAATCAAATCAAATCAAATCAAATCAAATCAAATCAAATCAAATCAAATCAAATCAAATCAAATCAAATCAAATCAAATCAAATCAAATCAAATCAAATCAAATCAAATCAAATCAAATCAAATCAAATCAAATCAAATCAAATCAAATCAAATCAAATCAAATCAAATCAAATCAAATCAAATCAAATCAAATCAAATCAAATCAAATCAAATCAAATCAAATCAAATCAAATCAAATCAAATCAAATCAAATCAAATCAAATCAAATCAAATCAAATCAAATCAAATCAAATCAAATCAAATCAAATCAAATCAAATCAAATCAAATCAAATCAAATCAAATCAAATCAAATCAAATCAAATCAAATCAAATCAAATCAAATCAAATCAAATCAAATCAAATCAAATCAAATCAAATCAAATCAAATCAAATCAAATCAAATCAAATCAAATCAAATCAAATCAAATCAAATCAAATCAAATCAAATCAAATCAAATCAAATCAAATCAAATCAAATCAAATCAAATCAAATCAAATCAAATCAAATCAAATCAAATCAAATCAAATCAAATCAAATCAAATCAAATCAAATCAAATCAAATCAAATCAAATCAAATCAAATCAAATCAAATCAAATCAAATCAAATCAAATCAAATCAAATCAAATCAAATCAAATCAAATCAAATCAAATCAAATCAAATCAAATCAAATCAAATCAAATCAAATCAAATCAAATCAAATCAAATCAAATCAAATCAAATCAAATCAAATCAAATCAAATCAAATCAAATCAAATCAAATCAAATCAAATCAAATCAAATCAAATCAAATCAAATCAAATCAAATCAAATCAAATCAAATCAAAATCAAATTAATTCGATTCAATTCAAGTAAATTCAAATTAATTCAATTCAATTCAATACAATACAATTCAATTGGTTTCTATTTAATACACTGAATTTAGTTTAGTTTAATTTAATGTAACTTATTAAAATTTAATTCAATTCATTACTTCAACTCAATTCAATACAGCTCAAAACAATTCAATTCATCATATCAATTCCACTCAATACAATTAAATTGTTTTCCACAGCTCAAAACATATTTGGATATAAAATATATTTAATTATAATAATTTATAGTACTTAGTCAGTACTTTATTGATTAATTAATTATTTTATTGATTAACTAATTAACTAACTAACTTATCAGATAAATTCAATTAAATTCCTTTTTTAGTCGAACAAATCTATATACATATCTATATAGTAACATTAATATTCGGTTTTTTGTTTCGTGATACTTCAAATGCAATTATATCCATTACCATCAGCAACAAATGAAAAATTTCAGTTCGATTTGAAAATTATATATATGGTAATGTTACCGGCTGTGGGCCATCACCGGTTGTGGGCCACCCCTTGTATTTTTTGACGTTTATTAAATATGACAGATCTGAGTATGAGGTTATGTGTACATTGACAATAGACAGTATTAGTGCAAAAAATGAAGTGAAAGGACGCATCTGACCCGCAGCTACAACAAAACAAAAAAAAATTGACAAAGAAATTTTCAATAAAGTAATTTCTGAAGATTTTGCGACTGTGATAAAGCGAAGTGAAATATTGCAAAGAGGTGAGTGTTATGCATTTTTATCCAGTATTTGCGTTGAATTTTCCGATTTCATATCGAGTTGGCTCAAAATTTTTCACCACAAGAATTTTGCCAGTCACTTAAGGGATGGCTGCCGTTACCGGTTGTGGGCCAGCTTTTGTAAACGGTTGTGGTTTTTTGTTTTTTTCCTTGCAAGCCTCTTCACCCAAAAATCATCAAATCGCGGCCGAAAGCCAATGGCAAGTATCATTTTAACGTCACCGGAAACGGTTGCTACTTTGCACGAAAAAGCTGCAAAAAAGCGAGCTGCTCCAACGCGCATTAAAAAGTACAAACGCAAGGCAACACCACAGCCAAAAAGTCGGGTAAACGCAAGAAGCAAACAAAGAAGGATTCTGACAAAGAAGATTTGAACTTTTGTCTGATCTGTCTGTCTGCCACCAAAATTGACAAAAGCCAATTCGATCAAATGCAACGGTGGCTGCGATCGGTTTGTGCATTTGAAATGCGCTGCTATAAAAACGAGCTATTATACATGCAAAAATTGCGAATCCGATGAGGATGATTAATAATTTGAAAAAGTCACCTTTTCTTGATGTTTTTTTTTATTCATATATTTCATAAGATTTTTTGGGTTGAGTTCCGGTTTACCTTTCGCCACACCCTAACTCGTCCATCACTTCCAAATAAGTTAAATTTACTTTCGTCAAGAAATATTACATCTTCCCACCAGTTCTGCTCCTTCCCTACGTAGTCTATATTGGAAGTGATGGACGAGTTATGGTGTGGCGAAAGGCGAACCAGGAACTCAACCCAAAAAATCTTACAGCAACAGTTAAACATGGTGGGGGTCATGTCATGGTTTGGGGCGGCATTTCAGCTAAGGGTGTCGGAAATTTGGTCGTTATCGATGGTATAATGAACTAAGAGTCTTACCTGAATATTTTAAGAACAAATTTAAAACAATCGGCGGAAAAAATGGGCATGGCCAAACATTTAAATTATACCAGTATAACGACCCCAAACATAAAGCGTATATTGTGAGGGAATGGTTGCTTTATAATTGTCCTAAACTATTGAATACACCACCCCAATCACCTGACATGAACCCCATTGAAAATGTTTGGGATGAATTGGACCGCCGCACAGTGGGGTATTGACCATTGAAAACGGCGATCAATTCTCCTGAGCTATTAAAATGAATGTAAAGTATTTTTTTACATAGATGAAACATATATAAGACAAATTGAAAAACAAAATTGTTGTTGTTGTTGTTTTTTTATTAAATTTATTCAATTTAAGTAAATATTTCATGTTTTGGGCTTCTCACACTAGAATTATTAAATGTCATCGCTATTATTATCATCATTATCATCATCATCATCATCATCATCATTATCATCATCATCATCATCATCAAACGCAATATCATTACCAGACTGGAAATTAGTATTATCTGTTGAAGTTTTTACAGATGGTGATTTTAAAAGTTCAATAGCTGATAGTGGTAGGTGTTGAATCTTTTTTTTGGAAGTTTCCTTAAACTTGATAAAATTGGATCGGAAGCAACAAGAAATCGATGCAAAATATCATGATTGGTTTTTTCTCTGCTAGTCTTGCGTGTAAAATGTTCTCTGTATTTTTAAAATTCTTTATTCAGTGCTTCTTGAGCTTCCTCAGTTAATTGGCCAATTGGTAACAGAGCGTGGTGTATTATTTCTGGCCCATGAATTAGAAATTTGTGCACCATAGGTGGCATATTGCACCATGGATACTTTGATACAAAATATCTCGCAGTATCAATTGCGAAATTTCGAAACTTTGTAATATATACCTCATGGCCACAGGAAACCACTTTCAGTATAACGTGCAACCTTTTTATCACGTTCAAGTCAACATTCGTGATTTCAGACGATGGCTCTACGTTTCGAAAGAACCTTCTTGCCGTATTTCAATCATTTGAGTTGCCGAATCCGGGTTTCGGTTGATCAACAATCAAACCTGCTTTCTCTCTGAATCCCTTTTGAATATGTTGTTTTGTTTCGTTAACAATTTTCTTCTCGTTTTCTGACCTTACTTGCCATTTTTTTATTGGTAACTTGTACGATAAATGAAGAAGACATTCAAAAAATCGTATCCAACCATGAAGTACTGACAGTCCAAAACAAAGATTAGTAGCATAATGCTACTTGTATCCTTCTACTTCTATCTAAATCTATCTACCTAAATATATCAATGGCAGGGTCACTTTAACTCGGAATGTCAAAATATTTGATCAAATCAGAATTTATACGAATTTCATTAAATTTTTTTTACGAAGGTACAATAAAACTATTAACAAAACAAATATGCCCAACCTTATTTGTAGTGTTCTGCAATAGAATAACAAAAACAAAACAGAAACACATGATAACAACAACATTCATTACTCCATGAAGATCAATCGAAATCACACATTTTGGCACTGACTTTGAAGCACTAAAACTTAAATATTTCAGAAAATGCACAAAAGTGCACTTGAATTTTTTGCAATATAGTAGTCAAATATATGTTCTTTACATATCATATAAAATTATTACGGCCTTTCACAGCCAAAGTAACTATATGTCTACCTACATCCTTTAAATATGTACAATTTTAAGACTATAACTAATAAATTTGTATAAATTATTAATACACATATTCTACGAACATAATTTTGTTTAAACATTAGTACAATACCTGAGGTTGAAGGTTCCATATTAAAAAAATTAAGTTTTGCAAGAATGATATTAAAAACAGCACTTCAAATCACTGGCAAATGCGTAACGCGCTCTAAACACAACGGAGCAATGAACAAATATGCATTTTGCAGAGCGCACTGTGACAATACCGTTCAATGTAGATCATTTATTTTTTCACCCAGTGATGCACAATTTTATCTACTTTTCCCCCATACCAAATATTATCAAGATATTTGAATTTCATTTTTTTGAATTAACTACGACTTACAGTTCTGCTGCATACAAAATGTGCCACGCCCCTTGTTCAACGCTAAAATATTCTTAAAATTCCTCAAAATATGCTCTTTTTACGTTCCATTTATGGTCTGAAATACAAGCAAAAAACAAAAAGAATAAAAGAAAAATAAATAAAAGCTTTGAATATTTTGAGGCCCTAAATTTTTTAAGGAAAAAGTATGAAAAGTGATGAAAATGGGTATGGGATATTTTTGCTATTATTTCGATGCGAATGTATATTCCGCCAAATAATTTGGCTGTGTTGTATTACTTGATGTGTCGGCTTTCATTATACACCAAATGGTTAACTGATTTACAAAAAATGTGTATGTTTTTGACCATCAAAGAAAACCCTTAAAATTCCATACTTTCCGACTTTGAGGTCCAATTACCGCGGCATTTTAAAACTTATAAAAATAAGTTGCATCGGAAAAGAAGCCGTGTGGTGTTGTTAATGCGATAATGTGAAAATCATGTCAATCAATTTTTTGGTTTAGAAATTACGATCAAAAATATGGAAAAAGTAGAGGAAAAACTTAAAAAATGACACGGTACCTAACTAGAGCTGCTAGAAAAAATCTGAGGGTAGATTCGAAATTAGCGCACCCAATTTAGTAAGAAACAGTAGACAAACTCCATGCAACAGAAAAAAGTGTATTTTGTTGTCCTGTGTTACAAATTGTCCCGATTCGAAATATAAAAATATGATTAACTTTTGAGAAGAAGCAGGTCGGATTTCAATTCGAACGGATTTTGCACCTATAACCATCAACAAATACAACCCCGATTACAGTTTTCGTCGACATTTTTGTGCAACCTATCGATGCTTCCTGCCTACCGTGCCAAGCGAATTATACCAAATTGGCCATACTTCAAAGCGCATGCCTAAAAGTATGATTGGTAAAGCGTTCATGCACAGCACAGAGTGCCTCTTCGTTTCACTATTATATAAAAGAAAGTGTGACGTTTTTTGAGCCACAATCAGGCAAAAACCACTGAACCGATTTAGATGAAATAAGCACCAAACATTTTGTTATCTGCGGGAATGGTACATAGGCTATAAGAGAATGACCACACCTCCTTCTTACGTTCACTATGGTAACAAAACTCATCTATGGTATGCTTTTTTAAGGCAATATGGGCATCAAACGATTCAGCGTGCCATTGCGGTAAACATAGGCTATAACATAATTGGCCACGCCCACTTTCCACGCCTTCTAAACTATCAAAATGAAGCTACGGTACATGTCGGGGAATCAGTATTAATACAGGGTGTTCCAACAAGAGGTGTTATTTTGGTATTCGAAGAAAAATGCCATTTTTTGAGATAAATGATCGGATGTTTATTTCATAATAAAGAGGAAGGTATGCCGTTAATAATGAAAAACAACATCAGCCAAATGGCCACCACGACCACGCTTACAGGACCATATCCTTTTCATGAAATTTTCCATAACCAAATCGCAAAGTGACTGCCCTATTTCCTCGATAGCCTCACGAATTCTATCTTTGAGGTCTTGAATCGACGCTGGGCTGTTGGCGTACACCTTATCTTTCACGTGGCCCCAAAGGAAGAAGTCGCAGGGTGTTAAATCACAAGATCTCGGTGGCCAATTGTGATCACCTCTTCCAGAGATAACACCCAGAGGACCCAATCAGCAAAGACACGACGTTGTTGATGATCGGTCGGCTTGAGTTCTTGTGTT
Source organism: Melieria omissa (assembly GCA_963971225.1). Taxonomy (NCBI): domain Eukaryota; kingdom Metazoa; phylum Arthropoda; class Insecta; order Diptera; family Ulidiidae; genus Melieria; species Melieria omissa. The sequence goes on from OZ020270.1 coordinate 67,222,278, forward strand.
AACTGAATTTTTTAAAACTTAAGACCCAAGTGCAAAATACGGTGTAATGACGTTGTTGGAATGCCCTATTCCAAATAACGACGAGGAATCGACAAACCTGGGTTTTCTTCAACACTTTGGGCTACAGCAGCAATATTCTCAGTTGTTGTTGAGCGACGTGCACGGGTTTTATTCTTCACATCACTAACTTGTCCCAACAGCTCGAATTTTTCCACCAATTTCTGTATTGCGGTCCGACAAGGTGCTTCACGACGACCCAAAAATGCTTTAGTTTTGCGAACTGTGACTGCAAGATTTTCACCAATTTTTGTAGTGAATTTTAATAATTTCAATGCGTTTTTGAAGCGTGTATCGTTCCATTTTTATTAATGGCGTAGTTTCTACTTTGCCCTGTGCTGAAGAAAGGCGACCCAACAATATGCGCCAACTACAGGGGTATCAGCCTACTTCTCATTGCGTACAAGGTCCTGACAAGCGTACTATGTGAAAGATTAAAGCCACTCGCCAAGGCGCTGATTGGACCTTATCCACCATCGACCACTTTACGCCAAATCCTGGAGAAGACCCATGAGAATCAGATCGATACACACCATCTCTTCATCGATTACAAGGCAGCATTCTATAGCCCGATAAGGGATCGCCTATATGCCGCATTGTCTGAACTTGGTATCCCTGCAAAGCTCGTGAGACTTTGCAGAGCGACATTGGGCAATACGCGCAGCTCCGTCAAAGTTGGAAGTGACCTCTTTGACCACTTCGATACCGTTCGAGGTTTCAGACAGGGCGATCCTTTGTTCTGCGACCTCTTTAACTTCACCATGGAGAGTGTTCTGCGCAAGGCCGGTGTACATCGTAATGGCACAATCTTCAACAAAAGTGTCCAGCTCCTTGCCTACGCTGATGATATTGATGTCATCGGACGTAACAAGCGAGATGTCACCGCTGCCTTTGCGGCTATCGAAAGACAATCTGCCAAAATGGGTCTGGTGGTAAATGAGGGCAAGACTATACTTCGTCGCTGTCTACACGCAGGGACTCGCAGCGGCTAGGGTTTCACGTCGAGGCCGACAAGTATGCTTTTGAAGTTGTCAAGGAATTCGTCTACCTTGGCACCGCTATCAACAGCAGCAATGATGTCAGTCTGGAGATAAAGCGAAGGATAACTCCAACAGGTGCTACTACGGTCTCGGTAGGCAATTGAGAAGTAGAGACCTCTCTCGACCGACAAAACTTTCACTCTATAGGACGCTTATCTTGCCCGTGCTCCTCTATGGCGCTGAAGCATGGACAATGACACGAAACGACATAGCGGCCCTTGGAGTGTTCGAGAGGAAGGTACTTCGCAAAATCTTCGGCCCTGTTCGTGTTGGTGACGACTATCGTATACGAACCAATAACGAGCTGTATAAGGACATGGACGTAGCGCAGCGAATAAACATCCAGCGGCTACGCTGGCTCGGTCATGTCTGCCGCATGGACGACGAAGCTCCGGCGAAAAAGGCATTCGATGCGATGGTTGGAAGTCGGCGGCGAAGAGGGAGGCCGTGTCTCCGGTGGAAGGACCAAGTTGAAGAGGCCCTGTCATCTCTTGGTGTTACCAACTGGAGAAGGCGCGCGCAAAGCAGAGGCGCCTGGAGAGAAGTTTTGCGGCAGGCCGTAAGCCGATAACGGGTTGTTATGGCCAGTTAAGTAAGTAAGTAGTTTCTACTTGTCAATTTTTTTTTTTTTATTAACGAATCTTAATCAATAACCAGACACGTTTTATAATTGCACCTAGTATATAAAGGTAATACTAATTAGCAATTTTGTTTGAATAAATTAAGAAAATTAAAAGAAAAGCGTTAAGTATCTTATGTACATGCTAACATATAAATAAAATATCGGCTACTCGAGCTCCATTAGGTCTAACACTGTTTTACGTTTTAGCCGCCTATGCTGCGAAGTCATCAGAAGTATGCTGGATGCTGCAACGTTGGCATGCGATTTCAGTCGCTGTTTGTGAGCAATGGCAAATTTTGTTGTCACGTTAGAGGCGGTTCGCATACCAAGGTCACAATGGAGATTACTATTTCTAATGTAGTATGGTGCATTAACAATACATCGCAGCACTTTATTATGAAAACGTTGGATAGTGGCAATGTATATTTCGCTAGCACATCCCAAAATTGGATGCCATAGGTCCAGGTCGGCTTCAGTATTTGTTTATACACCATTAGTTTGTTGTGAATTGATAGGCTAGAGTGTCTACCAATAAGGTGGTACAATCTGTTAAATTTCAGGTCAAGCTCCTCTCGCTTTTTCTTTACGTGAGCTTTCCAGCGCAATTTGGCATCGAGTGTAATACCCAGGTATTTGGCTTCGTTGACATGTGGGATTATTAACCCATCAATGAAAATCGGTTTATAAGGAATTTTTTCAGTGAAAAAATTATATGCACTGATTTGGTTTTGTTTAACTTAATGCGCCATTTCTTAACTAACAGCCTCTTGAACTTAGCCGTCGCGTCTTCAATAGTGTTGCCCGTAGCCAGAACAGCGGTATCGCCCGCAAATGTTGCGGTTACTTGCTGATTTGCTGATGGTAAGTCGTATGTATACAAGAGGTACAGCAGAGGCCCCAGAATGCTCCTTTGCGGTACACCAGAACTAATTTTTTTCAAAGAAGAATGGGCGTTTTCGTACTTAACACTAAAGTACCTGTCATCAAGGTATGATGAAAGCACCTCGCAATATTGCATTGGCAACAATGTCCTCAGCTTTTGCACTAGTCCTGCATGCCACACTTTATCGAAAGCTTGTGAAACGTCTAGGAAGACGGCGGAACATACTTTTTTCCCTTCCAACGCAGTTTCAACCGTATTCTCGACTCTGTGGATTTGGTCAGTTGTCGAATGATTTTTTCTAAAACTAAACTGGTGAGCGGGAATCAAGTTTTTGGACTCAATTATTGGCATTAAGCGCGTTAACAGCAATTTTTCAAATAGTTTCGACAATGCTGGCAGTAAAGATATTGGCCTATACGAGGATACGACGTTGAGTGATTTACCAGGCTTGGGTATCATGATTACTTCAGCGAATTTCCAATATATAGGAACATGTCTAAAACTGAAGCACGAATTAATTAAGTCAGCCAGATAAGAGACGCAATTGTTGGGCAGTTTACGAAGAACGTCCGTCGTTATTAAATCAAAGCCTGGCGCTATTTTTAGTTTCATTTTATGAATTTGCTTACTAACTTCTTCGGGAGTAACTGGAGTAATGTGGGTGTCGCACTCAAGCCAACTTTCATTCATATGTTATCTATAACGTCATTTCCTTCATTTGGACTAAAGGTCTTTTCGATATGTTCAGCAAACAACTTCGCTTTTTGCGCACTTGTTTTGACCCACAGTGTGTCGTTGATTTTAACTGGAGCACAGTGTTGTATTGGCATTAGGGATCGCAATTTTTTGCCATTTTGCGATCCCGGGATTTTCGGGATTGAAAAGTCAAATCCCGGGATCCCGGGATTTAATCCCGGGATTCAAATAACAAATTTTTTAAATAAAACAATTTTACCAAATTGCATAAATACTTGTTTATAATATATTTACCATAAAAATGGACACAGTTTAATCACATTTGGGGTAGTTTTAAGATTTTTTTATCTTGAATTTAATCACATTGTAAGGCGGAAAGGGAGGCAGTCGGTGTTGAGTCGTCGAAGTGGTTGGTTGTGCGCGGCACATCACCAAAATCCAGTTGTCATTTACAATCAGTTGTCAATTACATTCAAAATTGTCAGTTTAAATTTAAATCAAATAAATAAACATAGTCATCCTTGACAACATTTTGTTTAACTTAAAAGTTTTTCATTTGACATTTAACTTCAGTTTGATAACATTTTGTTTTATCCAAAAATGACACTTAAACATAACTTATTGCTTTGCATCAAATGTATCATAAAGTACATATATACGCATATTTGATAAAAAAAATAAAATAGTTAATTTGTTAGTATTGGGTGTACAAGTAGAAAACCGCCGTTTTTTTTCATAATTTGAGGCTTTATTGCGTATAGCAAGGGAAATGGATTGCTGAGTCACACCCAAAGAATCCGCGAGTTCTTGTTGCGTCTGACAAGAATCTTCATCCAACAGAGTCTCCAAAGCTGCATCTTCAAACTTTTTCACGGGACCCGGCCGATCCTTGTCTTTCACGTCATAATCACCATTTTTGAATTTCACGAACCATTCTCGACACGTTCTTTCACTGATACACGACTCACTATAAGTTGCTACAATCATTCGACGCGCTTCAGCTGCAGATTTTTTCGAATGAAACGCAAAAAGCAAAATCTCCCGCGAATGACGCTTATTCGGTTCAAATTTCGACATCTTCACGCACCAACAAAAAATGGACAATAAGAATAAACAAGCAAGATGATGTGGAGTTGTTAACCGATATCTTAGCTTGCCATGTGATGTTTCTGATCGGAATTCTCTCACCGATTTCCAAAGGTGGCACCACCCAGTGGAAAACGGCGGTTTTCTACTTGTACACCTGATACTTTTAGTTTTACTTCGATTATTTCGATAAAAAAGTTAAGCGTTGTGATTAACTAAAAACTGAGATCTTAAAAATACTAAGGCATTAAATGTTTTGCCCTCTAATCTAGAGCGAAATTTATTGCAAATAAACCCTGCTGCAGAGAAACATTCTTCAGATTCAATACTTGTTGGTTGAATGCTTAGTAAATAATTATAAGCCTTTTGCAAAAGACGCCCTCTATCCCCTCCCTCCTCCGTCAGATAAGGAATTGGGTTTTTGTGCTTTTAAATTTATTTCATTTGAACTTTGAAGCATCTTTTGCAATCCCGAAAATCCCGGGATTAAAAGATTTGAATCCCGGGATTTTCGGGGCTGGAAAAAGTCCGGGATCCCGGGATCCCGGGATCCCGGGATTGCGATGCCTAATTGGCATGTTGAATGATTTAGCCGCCTTCCACAGGGAGTACTCTGTGGTTTTATCAGCTGTGAGACCCATCAGAAATCGATTGAATGTGTCATTATTAAATGACTTGATTGCTGTTTACTGGCTAAGTTGAATTCCGATTTGATTGTGGGGGATCTGGTTTGTTGCCAACGTCTTCGTAGCTTCCGTTTCTTTGCAATTAAGCTCATTATAAAAGATGGATATTTTTTCCCGTGCAGAACTAGTCTTGGCGTGGGCGTACTGTTCCACGCTGCCGTCTGTATTTGTTGTGTAAAGTGAAGTACAGCATCATCAAGTTGCTCACTGGTAACAATAGGATCAAACTTGGCTAATTGTTCTAGCTGCATTTGAAAGTAATTCCCGTCAGTACAAGCATTTACTAGCGTTGATGTGATTTGATTTAGTGCTGGGGTTTGAGAAATTACCAACTGCACCGGCGAATGGTCAGAGCTCAGATCAAAGCATTCAGTGACAGTTAAATGCGCTGCACGAATGTTTTTGTAGACAAAGAAGTCAATTAGGTCTGGAACTTTGCTAGTATCCGATGGTCAATATGTTGGTTTACCAGTTGAAATTGAGTTACACCCAGTACGCTGCATGGCTTTGAACAATTCTCTTCCCTTTGGCGTGGTGAGCCTTGAGCCCCAAAACGTATGTTTTGCGTTGAAGTCACCTCCAATTATAAAATGACCATGGAAACGATTAAAAAGGGACAAATAGTCTTCATATTTTAACTGGTGCCTATATAAAGTAGTTAAAACGAGTGGTTGTTTGAAAGTTTCGACGGAAACGGATGTGGTTTGAAACTCATTTGTGCTGATTTGGTCCTCCAAGTGATGTTTTATGGAGCGTTTAATTATGACTGCGCTGCCACCCCTTGCACAATTGTCAGAATGTATAGTATGGTATGCGACTGCTTAGTAAAATGAGTTTTAGCAATTAGGCATACATCAATATCTTCGTTGTTAACCCTTTCGGTTATTCTATGCCATATGGCAAAGCCTCTTTTCAGTACCTGTTTTAGGTCAAAAACTTGTGGATACTATATTTTTAAATTTGTGTATTTTTCTCTGAAGATTTTTATACCAAATAATGAAAAAAATAATTTGATTAGTGTACCAAGTAAATTGTAAGGGTTCAGAAAGTGCGCAGTCCTATCGAGCTGCGTATTTTACAAAAAGAGGTCGCTTCCTACTTTTATTTATTCTATTACAAAAATCAATTTATTTTATAGGTTTATGCAAGTAATCTACACCTTTTCAAGTTCGATTTCAGAAAGCGTAAAAGCAATTTCAGAAAGCGTAAATTCAATTTCAGAAAGCGTAAATTCAATTTCAGAAAGCGTAAATTCAGTTTCAGAAACACAAATTCAATTTCAGAAAGCGTAAATTCAATGTCGAAACATAAATTCAATTTCAGAAAGCGTAAATTCAATTTCAGAAAGCGTAAATTCAATTTCAGAAACATAAACTCAATTTCAGAAAGCGTAAATTCAATTTCGGAAAGCGTAAATTCAATTTCAGAAACACAAATTCAATTTCAGAAAGCGTAAATTCAATTTCAGAAACCGTAAATTCAATTTCAGAAAGCGTAAATTCAATTTCGGAAAGCGTAAATTCAATTTCAGAAACACAAATTCAATTTCAGAAAGCGTAAATTCAATTTCAGAAACCGTAAATTCAATTTCAGAAAGCGTAAATTCAATTTCGGAAAGCGTAAATTCAATTTCAGAAACAACCTTTAATGTATAAAAATGTTTTTGGAAAAATGCAACTTGCCAAATTTTTTAACTACGTACGAAAGCCATGTGTACACTCGGAGGCCATAATGGCCTATTATGAATCCCTTCTTATTGTGTTCTGGAGCTAACCAATAGTCTCAATCAAGAGGAAACCAGTTCGACCTCTTAATGAAGGAGAGCAGATTCGAGATTTCGACCTTCGCCGTGCAAGCCAGGTCTGCCAGGAACCTTGACCACAAGGCAGTGACACAGGAAGTGTTGTATCGTTTCTACTTCTTCTTCATCTCCACAGCTACGGCAGACATCACCCGGCGAGAGGCGCCATTCGGTAAGCATAGATCCAATAGCGCAGTGTCCGGTGATTACTCCAACGAGCTTTCGAATGGAGGTACGACTCAAGGACAGTACGAATTGTGTTTTCGTCAAGGAGAGGGAGGGCCACAGTGCCCAGCAGGTGCCACAGTCGGTCCTGGTACGCCATGATGACTCAATTTCCTTTTTGGTCAACCTGTCAATATACATGTAACATACAGGGCAGATATCGAAGGAAACACAGAGGTATCCAAACAGATCAAATCTGTGTAAATGCAACCAAAATAAATTCAACATTTGCTCGGAAATTGAATTTACTTTTTCTGAAATTGAATTTACGCTTTCCGAAATTGAATTTACGCTTTCTGAAATTGAATTTATGTTTCTGAAATTGAATTTACGCTTTCTGAAATTGAATTTACGCTTTCTGAAATTGAATTTACGCTTTCTGAAATTGAATTTACGTTTTCCGAAATTGAATTTACGCTTTCTGAAATTGAATTTACGCTTTCTGAAATTGCTTTTACCCTTTCTGAAATTGAATTTACGCTTTCTGAAATTGAATTTACGCTTTCTGAAATCGATTTTACACTTTCTGAAATCGAACTTGAAAAGGTGTAGTAGGTATTTATTGCTTTTGTAAGTATAACAAAAGTAAGATCCCAAATATAGTTCACTAAGGCTGTACGATTTTTTTTATTTCTTACTATACCATATTTCATGATGCCCAAAAACCACTTTTTCGAACAATATTTTTAAAAATTACTTCTGATTATTCATTATGTAGGCTTAAACAGTAATCAAATGGAAAAGAATGATTTTTAAAGTTAAAAACAAAAAAGAAGTACCGAAAGGGTTAAGCACGACTTCCAGCTCATTTTTGTGTTTGGCTAAACCATTTGCGTTCCATAAAATCAGTCTAAGGCAATCAGTCATAATCTAAAAATTTCATGTTGTGCTCCAGGGCTCCCAAACGCATTTCCAATGCTTTGAACATATTTTCCTGGCGGTCTAGCTTTGCCAAGATTATTGACAGCGCATCGGTGCTTTGTGGGGCAACAATGGGAACAGGGCCTTTCGTTATCTGAGCATAGCTGGCTGCTTTAGTACTCTTAGATGGTCCAATTTTGGTGGGGACATTTTGTGACGCAGCAATTTATTATTATCTCGATCCTTCGTCTTAGCAAGAGTTGTCTTCTTCGATCTGATTTTTTGCAATTCTTTCGCAATTACACAGCCACGATAATTTGCTGGGTGCGACTCACCACAATTGCAGCATTTGGGTTTATCAGCTATTGGCTTTTGACACTCTGAAGATATATGTTTGCCAGCAATTTAACGCATTGTGGAGGTTTCCAGAGCAGATTTTTCAACATTACTTTTATAGGCCTAGTTTGCTTGTCTTCATAGCTGAACCAAGGGATATTTTCTTTAGTTAGCAATTTCGTAACAGACCGATAGTCAGAAGAGTCGAAGGTTATTACTCTGTATGCACTATTATTTATAAGTTTCACAAAGAACTTGTTTTTTAAAGTTGCAATAAGCTGGGCGTGTAATTTTTTAAAATCATTTGTACTGTTGACAACAATTGGAGGTGGTCGAACTGTTTTACCAGCAGTAAAATTCACTTTAGCACTGGAAACTGTAGGTCCACTTTGTATGATCACTTCCGGATAGGTCTCTGCCTTCCGTTTTTTGGTTGGTCTTTTCTTTTTCTAGCTAGCTCATCCTCATCAGTCTCATACTTTTTTTCGTTATCAATAATTTTTGTTTTGTAAAATTTTCGGTTGATTTAAGATTTACATTCTCACTTTTGAGTGCAGATAATTCGTTTTATAACAACGAGCATAATTTTTCTTAGTTTTGAATTTTTTCTAGTAATTCTGAGTTTTGCGATCTTTGGATCCGCCATCCGGTGGCGGGGTTTTCAAAACGTTCATGTTAGTTCGAAATACTTGCTATGTGGCAGCGCTATTTTGTTAGGTGTCGACAGTGGCGTCCCTAGGGGGGGGGGATTAGGGGGATGGATCCCCCCCTTGGTCGAAGAATTCATTTATGCAATTTGATATAACAATATGGAATTGTGAAACATTTTTACTATTTGCTTTATCTCTTCTGTAATTACCCACTTAAAACCTAATAATTGAACCTCCCATGATCTGACCAGGCCATGATGTGAGCAAGAGGATAGTCAAGGATTGTTGTTAATGATATAAACAAAATCAGAAAGTGTGAACACAATAATTTATTTTGCTTGCCTACATTATTTTTACGTAAAACGGTGAAAATATACTAGAAAAATTAAGTAAATAGCGAGTTTCAACTTCAATGAATTAATTTTGAAATAAAAAAAAACGACAGTAAAGCAAGAAAATAAAAAAAAAATAATTAATGTAAAATACGTTACTTATGGATCTACTTCAACTGCTTGACCAATGCAATTATTTCAACGATGTAATGCAGTATCATGACTAAACCACATTGAGATTTTACATTCGACACATACAAATCGCGTTTTGATATATGGGGCATTCCACCTCAAGTGTTCCCACATCAAAAACGAAACATTTCCGATTTTGATGATATTTGGTAGAGTTGTTGTACTATCAGAGTACATTGATTGTGGAAAAGGAGGGGCGGATTTATGCACGGGTTGCAGTGATACAGGGGCTTGAATTTTCGCCCTTTATTTCGGACGTCGATTTTAATTAAATTCTCAGTCCAAAAAGCTGTTGCTAACGAAAAAACAACATGCACGTATCTTTCAGTATTTTTTCCGTACTTTCCAAAAAAAAAGTATATAAACAATTTTTTATGAAATTTAATAACATTTTTTTTTATTTAAACTTTGTTAATAACATGTTTTCAACAAGAGCCTGTTGGGATTTTTTTCAGAGTTAGCTTATAATACAGTTCATTTCCTCCCCTACAAAAGTGTATGTGGTATTTTATGGGCAAAGTTGAGTTTCTTTTTTTTTGAAGCACCAAACCCAACGCGTTTACCGCGCCCGATGCGCGACTCAGCCGTGGTACATTTTACTTGTTAGAAGAAGTTAAAATAACTATTGCTGAATTAATAATTATACGTACGAACAAATCGCATAAACTAATGAAAGACAATCTATGCTTTGTTAACAAAGGATTTTATTTCAATTTTTAAAAACATTTACAGTGTCGGACAAAACATTTGCAACTACAATGCAATTTTTAAATTTTTTTCCCTGAGTAACACAGCGCCACAGCTACGTCGCGCGTCGGGCGCGGTAGACGCTTTGGGTTTGGAGCCTCAAAAAGAGAAGAAATTCAACTTTGCCCATAAAATACTATATATCCTTTTTTGTAGGGGAATGAACCGTATTATAAGGTAAGTTTGAAAAAAATCCCAACAGGCTCTTGTTAAAAATTTTATTAACAAAGTTTAAATTAAAAAAAATGTTATTAAATTTCATGGAAAATTGTTTATATATTTTTTTTGGAAAGTACGGAAAAAATACATAAGGATACGTGTTCTTTGCTTTCCATTATCAACAAATCTTCGGACTTACAATTTTAAATAAAAAATGTTTCGTTTTTGAGGTGGGAACACTTGAGGTGGAATGCCCCATATCTATTTCTGGATTCCTGCACTGTCAATAATCTGAACTGCTTTGCCAAAGAAAAATATGCCAAACATGCTCAACATGTTATTGTTCATGCTGAACTGGCCGGATATCTATCTCCTTGTCGCCTTCGGTGTCGCTATCTTCACATTGAACTATCTAAACGACCATTTTTTCTATCAGTATCAGAAGCTTGGTTTTTTTCAGGGCCAAATGAAAGCGTGAAACTGGCAGCACCGTTATTATTACCTCTAGCAGCAAATTATTTAATATCTTAAATTCGTTGCTCTAAAGCATTAGTTTCCGCTATTGCTTAGACAATTTTTTTAGAGAAATTTTCTTCTCTGATTTAACTCCAGCGTCTAAGTTTAAAAACAATGTCCACCTGATCCTCAAAATAGCATTCCCTTCCTTTCATCTCTGCCACAGAAAACACCCAATCGAATTGATAAAAAACCAGATTCGACAAGACCACAAATGCTTCCTTCACTTCAGGATTGTAATTGAATTGACACCAAAACACGGACATAACCATGAATACAATGGATAAGTATTAATTTTGAATATGTTCCAATATTATTTTCCAAGAAAAATTCTAATTTATTAACCCAAAGAAAATAAAAGCCAAGGCGAATGAAAAACACTTGCACCAGGTACATTTTGCGTCAGAAAATGCTTCAAATCGGGTCAGATGGAAAAGCCTAGTTACAAATATATATAAAATAAAAAAAATATTTATAAACAATTCTGACAATAATTACGTCGAAAATAACAAAAAAAAATCTGAAAATAACTGGCAATTTTGTATGAATATGCACCATGGTCTGGCCAAGCCATGGTTTTGGGTTTTGTACTTAGAAAGGATCAGTTAAGGATATCATGAAATATGAGCTCGATAGCTTAATTATAACATTACTAAAGTGGATCCAAAGTTCAATATGGTCTGGCCAGAACCGGATGCCCGCAGAAGTGTTAAGAATAAATGATTAAAAAAATCAGCATTGCATTTGTTCTCGCAGAATAGTTGTATTTTCAGTGTTCCCAAAAGTATCGACTATTTACCAAGGTAGTAATCAAGGCTTCATGCCAACACTGCATCAGCTGTTGATATTTGAAAAAAAATGCACTTACATTTTTTTGGTGAATCGTGTGTAAAAATGGAAACATGGTCACCTCTATCATAATTAAATTTCAGAACGTCACACATTTTGTAAATGTTGGATTTCTTTTACATAGCTGGTGTGTTATGCTTTTTAAAATACGTCTGTTAAGTTTTTCGTAATTCTTTTAGAAGGTGTTTTCAATATGTAATAACTCAAAACAAAGTTGAATTTTTTAGTTGGGATTTTATGACTTTAAAATACATGTCACTAAAAGTTTTTGTTTTAAGAAGTTGATGTTATATGTATACATTAGGGCGGGTCAAATTGTATGGAACGATTCTTTTTGATGAAGCGTATAGCAAAAAACGTAATCTATAGGTGATTCTGAGAAATTTTGCTTAAGAGACCATAGCTCTAAGTCGGATTTGGAGCCCCCCAAAATTTAAAAATAAATTGAATTTAAAATGTAAAAATAGTGTTTTTTTGTTGAAACCTTGAAAATGTTTATTTTTTCAGATCGATTTTCCTACAAAAAGGAGTTCGAAAAGAAAAAAATTGATCGTAATAAAAGTTGTTGTTGGAATTATCTGAACTTTCATAATCTGCAAAAAAAAAATTATCGAAAAAAATCGAAGAAAATTCGGAATTTATTAGTTAAAAGTTCATTTAGGCTATTTTTCGACAAAAACTTCCTAATATGTCTACTAAAAATTAAAAAAAATATTGGTATCAATACAGATTCTCAAAGGTGATAAAAATACCTTTCAAACAAGCCCAGATTGAGAAATCTACTATAACTCTATCCGATTTTATGACGAATTTAATTAAATTATTCTATGTATATATTGAAAAATATCTATTTTGAAATTTTGGGGGGCCCCAAATCCGACTTAGAACTATGGTCTCTTGAGCAAAATTTCTCAAAATCACCTATAGATTACGTTTTTGCTATACGCTTCATCAAAAAAAAAATTAACCCGCCCTAGTATATATATTGTTACGAATACTAATTCTAGTGGGCTGTTACGTACCTCTGGATTGTGTAATTTGAAAATAAAACACAGTCAGTTTCTTAAACGCAGACAATAAAATAAACCAACAGTCACTTTATTATTAACACTTTCACACTTTACTGTTCGTACTCTTAAGTATTTGCTTAATTACTCCGTGTGGCAACTTCACTTGTCAAAACCAGACTGACTCGCTGCGCCGCATCCGGCTGCCTTTTATACCTGCCAGGCCATCGCGCAGATCGTTCCCGCACATTCCGGAGTGGACTAAAAGTTTCCATCATTGCCAGGTTGGACTAAAAGTTATTATCGCGGCCGTCGCTGCCAGATTGGACTAAAAGTTACTATCGCGGCCGTCGTTGCCAGATTGGATTATAGCACGGCACGTAGCGGCAGGGTTGCTTTGCACAGCGACAGACTGTCTCATCGTTACACTGCCCACCACTTAGACTTGTTCGTCCCGAACAAGTGCCGAGGCTCCGCTGTGATGAGGCGCCAGACGCTCCAAATGGACTACCTTCAGCTTAGCGCCTCTGTTGCTGCAACGTTGAATCCAGTATACCACGTCGTTAATCCTAGTCACGACTTCGAACGGTCCTTCCCATGACGCTTGAAGTTTCGGAGACAAACCTTTCCTCCGCTGCGGGTTGTAGAGCATTACCAAATCGCCTTCTTGGAACCCTGCTGAGTTGGCCCGTAGATCGTACCTGGCTTTCGCCTTATCGCTGACCAGTTTGGTGTGGCCCCTTATAAACCGGTGGATTTCCTCCAGTTCCGCCCGCTTATTGGCCACGTATCCCGTCTTAGCGCCTCCCGTCATGCTGACTACCCCGAACTTCAAGTCAGCGGGTAACCGCAACTCTGTGCCGAACACTGCTCGGGCTGGAGTGAGTGATGTCGTGTCGTGCGGGGTAGGTCAGCCCCAGGAACAGGGGGATATGCGTGTCCCAATCCTTTTGATTCCTGCCTACCACTTTCCGCAGGTATTCCTCCAGTGTCCGGTTAAAGCGTTCCACCATGCCGTCGGACTGTGGGTGCAAAGGAGTGGTACGCGTTTTCTTTATCCCCAGTAGCCCACACACTTCCTTGAATACCGCAGACTCGAAATTCTGGCCTTGATCTGAGTGCAACTCCAACGGAACTCCGAACATGGCTACCCAGTTGTTTACCAGCTTTTCCGAGATCGTAGTGGCCTCCTGGTTAGGAATAGGGTACACTTCGGGCCATTTGCTGAAGTAATCCATTACAACCAGCACATATTTGTTGCCTTGACTGCTAGTTGGGAATGGGCCGGCGACGTCCATAGCAATCCGCTCGAAGGGCGCTCCCACGTTGTACTGCTGCATGCGGCCTCGAGATTTTCTTGTCGGCCCTTTCGCGGCTGAACATCGGTCGCAGCTCTTAATCCACTCGGCTACAGACTCCTGACATCCTACCCAGTAGAATCGTCTTTTTATTTTGGCGACGGTTTTGGTGATGCCCAGGTGCCCTCCACTGGAGTCGTTATGGTATGCCTCGATGACCTCGTCGATTCTGCATTTCGGCACTACCATTAGGGAGTTGCTGGTCCGACCATCCGCGCTATCCCATTCGCGGTACAGGCATCCTTCCTTCAGCCGCAGACTTTTCCACTGTGCCCAGTAAGCCTTAGCGATTGGGCTTTCACCAGCCATCTCCTGCCAGTCTGGACGTGCGCCTTGCTACTTGCCTTCGACGATTTTTGCAAGATCCGCATCCTCACGCTGGTCCTTTTGTAGCTTCTCCGCAGACCACTCTTCCTCTGGCATAACGCTTACCAACCGGACGTCCACTATCTGCTCTTTGCTCTCGGCTCGTGAGCACTGCCTGTATTCGACTTGGCACGGACGGCGTGACAAAGCATCGGCATTTCCATGGCTACTGCCCTTGCGATGTTCTATCGTGTAGTCGTAGCTCTGCAGTCGCTCGATCCACCGCGCCAATTGCCCTTCAGGATCTTTAAAGTTCAGGAGCCATCTCAATGCCGCATGATCTGTGCGCAGGCGAAACCTTTGTCCATACAGATATTTGTGGAAGTGTTAGTCCAATACCACACATGTCCCTGGCCGTCTATTATCTGTGACAGCACACCGCCAATACTACTCCCGCTTGCATCTGTATCCCGCACAAACATCTCCCCAGGCACGGGGAAGGCCAGAATTGGAGCACTGCACAGTTTTTCCTTCAGACGTGCAAAAGCCTGTTCCTGCTCCTCGTTCCACTCGAAAGCTTGGCCCTTTTTTGTCAGTTTGTGCAAGCTGCTGGCTATGTTCGCGAATCCCGGAACAAATCGGCGGTAGTATGTGCACAGGCCCAGGAAACTGCGGAGTTCGTGTAGATTGCGTGGCCGGGGCCACTCCTTCACCGCCGTGATTTTGCCTTCATCCGTATGTACTCCGCGGGCGGAAACCGTATGACCCAGATACTTGACCTCCTTTTGGAACAGCGAGCACTTCTTTGGGTTGAGTTTAAGCCCGGCTTCTCGTATCCGCTCGAATACCTCCTTTAGCTTTTCCAGGTGGTCGTCGAAGTTTTTACCCATCACGATTATGTCGTCGAGATACACCAGATACGTCCGCCAATGCAGCCCTTTTAGCACGCGTTCCATTAGCCGCTCGAATGTTGCTGGTGCGTTGCAGAGTCCAAACGGCATGACGGTGAACTGCCACAAACCATCGCCAACACTAAACGCCGTTTTCTTCTTGTCCTTGTCTGCAAGCTCCACCTGCCAATAGCCGCTGCGTAAGTCGAGTGTGGAGAACCACTGCGTGCCTGACCGTGTGTCCAGGGTGTCATCGATCCGAGGTAGTGGATAACTGTCCTTCTTGGTCACATCATTGAGCTTCCGATAGTCCACACAAAACCGGGTACTGCCATCTTTTTTCTTGAGTAACACGACCGGCGAGCACCAGGGGCCCGAAGAAGGCTCTATGACCTTGTCTTTCCGCATGTTCTCGATCAAATTTGTGACCTCCTCCCTCTTGGCCAGAGGAACTCGTCTTGGCGGTTGGCGAATCGGTTTTGCACTTCCGGTGTCGATGTTGTGCTTCACTATGGCTGTTCTTCCGCCTGCTTCTGTCGCAAATATTGACCCAGAGTGCTGCAGGAGTGACCTCGCCTTCTGTTTCTGCTTGGCCGTCAACTCGCTTATCCACTGGTTCTCCTGCGGTATGGCGTCCATGTTAAAACCGCTCTTCTTATTACCTCCAGGCTGGCTACTCTCGCAATTGACCACTGCTACAGCTTCCTTACACTCGCCAATTACCTCATCTTTCCCGACATATCTGGGTGCATTCAGGGGGTTCAGTATTCTGACTGGTATTCTGCCATTTTTAGGTTCCATTAATGTACGTCCGATGATGATGTTGTCGTGTCCTTGTTTCTGTGCTTCTACTACCCACAGGCGACTCGTCCCATCGTCCTCGTCCACCTTTGCCCACACAATCGCCTCAGAATTCGCTGGTATCCTCCTGTGTTGACACGATACAACCTTTCTTACCGCCACGCTTCGCTCATAGCCGGTGTGCAGCGGGAATTCAACGTTGGCATATCTCAGCACATTTTCCTTCAGGTCCAGCGTAAAACCGTGCTTAATCATGAAATCCACGCCGATAATCATGTCGTCTATTATATCCGCGACGATGAACTCATGTTCCAGGCTGCTGGTGCCGATAGCAATCGTTTTTGTAACTTTCCCTCTCACCGGCGCGCTCGCCAGTCGCAGTCCGCAGCTGTATGCCATGCAGCGATTCCCAGTTCTTCAGCAGCTTCCTTTTTATGATCGAATATGACGCTCCAGTATCCAGTGTCAACACGAACAACTTTCCATCTATCCTTCCTTCAATTGTCAAGCTGCTGGGCTGTCGTTTCAGCTGTGAGACAAGGATGGTGGGGCGGCAGATTGTGGGGATCAGCTCACGCCCCTTTGGGCTGACCCGTTTCAGTTTAACGGCTCCTCGTCCTCAGCCCTACGCTTGTTAGCTGAGCCTCGATCGTCAGTACTCCTCGCTTCAGGCGATTGCGATCGAGAACGGGAACGCCTCTTTCGTTGGCGGCAGTCTCGTGATATGTGGCCCTGCTTGCCACATACCCAGCAAACAACTTTAGAGGAGACCACACGTGGCTTGTCCGGTGGCTCAGAGCTTATGGCCTGGATCGTAATGTCCGGCTGGATCTGTCGTATCCTTGCAGGTGCATAGCGAGTGCTCCCAATCCATGTCGCCTCATATGTCATCGCGCTGGTCACCGTCTCCCTAAATGTCGGCTTGCCCATCATCAACGCACTGCGACGTGTCTCCGGGTCATGAAGACCTTCAATAAACGCCTCTATCTTCATTCTTTCGAGATCATCAGCGCCAAAGGACGGGTAGAACAGCTGCACGAGCCGCTCAATGTCTGCTGCATATGTCTGCAGCGCCTCGTTGGATCTTTGCCTGCGGTTCTTCAGCTCACAGTAGTACAGCGTTCTGTTGTGCTCGTCGCTGTATTTTGCTACCAGCGCCCTTATGACGGTCTCGTACTCACTTCGTAGACATTCTGGAACTGATTTTATTACCTCAGCCGCAGCACCTTTAAGAGCCAGCGCCAATCTCCGACCTTTCCTTACATCGGAACACTGATTTTCCAGAGC
The DNA here is from genome assembly GCA_963971225.1 of Melieria omissa. NCBI lineage: Eukaryota > Metazoa > Arthropoda > Insecta > Diptera > Ulidiidae > Melieria > Melieria omissa. The sequence continues at coordinate 67,239,665 of OZ020270.1, forward strand.
AGCCAGGTCGAATTGCAGCTTGAAGGTATCCAACGGCGTAGTCCCATCATAAGTAGGCACTTCTGCTCGGATGGCAACACTTTTCGGAACCAGCGGCAACCATTCTCGCGGTTGTACTTCCCTAAGCCGCTCGTCCATTTTTCTGTTCATCGAAACTTCCAGACTATCAACTCGTTTGTTCAGGGAATCATCAAGATCGTCAACACGTTTATTCAGGGAATCATCCAGGTCGCCAACTCGTTTATTCAGGGAATCATCTAGGTCGTCGACTCGTTTATCCAAGTGCTCTACCCGCGTCTCCAGGTGCTCGACTTTCCCATTAATCCTGTCTGAGATTTCCTCCACTTTCTGCTCCAAGCGCGCAGAATTTTCCTGAAGCTTGACTTCCATTCGCTCTGCCACTTGCGCCGATATTTCCTGGGTCGCCGTTTCCATTTGCGCCGACATTTCACGATTTGCAGTCTCGACTTTTGCCGAAATTTCGAGATTCGTAGTTTCCAGCTTCGCTGCCATTTCTCGATTCGCTGTTTCCATTTACGCCGACATGCCTTTGAGTGCAGCCATTAGTTGGCTCATGTCCAACGCTTGTATTGGTGCAGCCGCTGCAGCTGTACTCTGTAGCGAAGCAGCACCAGCAGGCGACTCCTCCACCTTGGCCGACGCCTCTAGTTCTTGCGCTCCGAACTCGTGCACAGTCCAATCGATGCCTCGTGCCTCACATGCTTCTCGCAAGCGCAACTGCAACTCCACCTTTCCGCCAGCAGTCGGCAAATTCCAGGCAGCCAGCTCCTTCTTCAGCTGGTCTACCTTCAGCAGCTCGAGTTTAACCATGTCCGTGCTTTTATTTATTTGTTTACTTTCAATTTTCCACAATCCCACTTCTGACACCAAATGTTACGAATACTACGTCTAGTGGGCTGTTACGTATTACTGGATTGTGCAATTTGAAAATAAAACACAGTCAGTTTCTTAAACGCAGACAATAAAATAAACCAACAGTCACTTTATTATTCACACTTTCACACTTTACTGTTCGTACTCTTAAGTATTTGCTTAATTACTCCGTGTGGCAACTTCACTTGTCAAAACCAGACTGACTCGCTGCGCCGCATCCGGCTGCCTTTTATACCTGCCAGGCCATCGCGCAGATCGTTCCCGCACATTCCGGAGTGGACTAAAAGTTTCCATCATTGCCAGGTTGGACTAAAAGTTATTATCGCGGCCGTCGCTGCCAGATTGGAATGAAAGTTACTATCGCGGCCGTCGTTGCCAAATTGGATTATAGCACGGCACGTAGCGGCAGGGTTGCTTTGCACAGCGACATACTGTCTCATCGTTACAATATGTATATGTATGTATGCACAATTTTATTCAACATATCGAGCCCTTCCCGCGTTTTTATCGTATGAGCCAAAAACCAAATTTTACAGGAGACGTTTTTTTTGGTTTTCTCTGCATTGGCACAACAAAGCTGCATGATTTTTGGCATACACACTTTATTTAGGATTACACACTTGGAATAGGTTATTTTAGTAACTTCAGCAAAGCGCAACGGTGTTATTTTGGACATACGATAATTTGTGCGGGCACTATTATGAGCGATCCAAATATTGCAGTGGCACATACGATAAACTCGTTTCTAAGTAAAAAAAGAATGTTGTCCTTGGTATAATGTATTTCCATTTATTAAATACAAAATAATGTTACTTTCAGATTGACATAGTGTAATTCATAGTGATATAGTGTAGTTTTATATAAAAAATAAAAAAAATTTCAGAAAAAATTAAATAAGTCCAATATAAAGAATCTTATCGAAATTTAGAATAGATCGAAATTTTTTTTGTTTTAAACCATCCTTCTTAAAGAAATAAATCTCACATATTCAGTTTTTAACCTTCTGCCTGTCCCTTGGGGTCTATTTGACCCCGGGCGGAATTAAAAAAAAAACGGTTGAGCGGCTATGTGTGCTCGTGTACTTGTGTTATTTAGTGTTAACCGCGCTTACAACCCAATAAAAAATCAAGAAAAACACTATTCGAGGCTGTACTGGGCTGCATATAAAGGCTTGGGCTGCGCAGCTACTTAAACAGGGCCGCGTATTAATGCGACGCACTGCACTAAATACTAGCGCTAATCAGCCCAGCGCTAATCAGCCCAGCGCTAATCAGCCCAGCGCTAATCAAGCTAGACTTGTGCAGCAGGGAACAAGCAAGCGCTAGCTGTGTTTGTACGCACACTCGGCAGCGAACATGGTTGTTGTTGTTGGTGTGCTGAGCCATTCACGCAAGCGAAGGTGAGCGCTGGACTTTCGCACTGCACTTGCGCTTCTCTTTCGCTGTACGTTTGTACTGCGCTAGCGCGGCGCTCTTAAAGCGCATCTGCGTATCCAGCAGATAGTGGGGTGTGGCGGTGGTAGTGCACTTCGGCTGCACTGCACTTTATGACCTTGCGTAAAGTGTTGGTGGGATGCATTTCGGCTGCCGGCACTTGCATTCCAGGCATGGTGTTGTTGTGTCGTGCAGCTGGGTAAGTCTTTGCTGCTCTGGCTGCTGCATTCCACCAACCACGTAAAGATCACCCCATTGCACCATATTTTGCCGCATTTCTGCAAAGAAGTGGGGTGATCTGCTGGAAGTCGGGTGATCAGGCGATTATGCGCTGTTGCTGCCAAATTTGCTTTATAAGCGGCCGCAGCGGTATGATCGAGAGGATTAGTTGCGGAGGAGTAGTTGCTGATAGCCGATGAGGAGTGGGAGATCGTAAGGTCGAGGCGCGTAGAGTGGTGGTCAACAAATTGACCGGTGCCGTGTCGTTTGTGGCTTTCGAAATTGGCCTTTGGAATTTCGCGAGGCCCAATAGTGGTTCAAGACAGTGGTGCAGCCGAAAATTAAATTGCTGAAGTGCGTGGACAAGTGGCTAAAACAATGGCCTAGTTGGGAGCCAACAAGTCTTAAGTGCCAATGGCGTGAAAACATTTTGGTTATGCTAAAAACTCGCCAGACAAAGTTGTTTGAAAGCCAATGTGATTTTAAAACCTAAATTCAAAAAAATGCGTGTGATAAAAACTACTTCGAACTTGCCACCCAAACATTCGTACGCCAAATAGACAAATTTTAAATTAGCCCCAAGAGCAAAAGGAAAAAAAAAAAAAAAACTCCTTAAACTTATGCCAAACTATGAAACTATTCAAAAGAAAAAAAAAAAAAAAATGTAATAGTTTAAACAAAATCTAGTAAACATTGTGCTAGCTAAAACTGAATAAAACTACTAATTGTGAGTGAAAAGTCGACGAAAGGTCCTGAAGATCTAATACTGCTGCGGTCCCGGGAATGCTGACGAAAAGGCCGAAGCGAGTTAGTCATCGTTGGAGTCCGGAGAAGCTGCCCTAATGCTACCAGGATCTTCGATGAGTGCTAAGTGTTGCTGAAATTCCCCCCCCCTTAATAAAACTAATAAAGATATGTTTAAATAAATATGTGCGACATATTTCTTATTTTTTTCTAAAATTTTGTTTAAAATTAAATTTGCTAATCTCTAACCTATCCAAAAGTTGAGTAAAAGTTATTAATAATATTATTAATTAATTATATTAATATTAAAATTTTGATATTAAATCTGGACTCTCTATTTATAAAAAGGAAAAAAATATATATATATATGAAAATAGGATTATTAGTACTAAAATAGTATTTTTTTTTCATATAAATTTTATTATTAAAACTTGAACTTCCAAGCCTGTACACCAGTGGGAAAAACCTTAATGCTTAAGTTAATAATTTTTAGGTTAAATTTTGATTATCTACTGGGAACATAAGAAAAAAAAAAAAAAAAAAAAAAAAAAAACAAAAAAAAAAAAAATTTTTTTTTGTAAAAGAGAAAAAAAAGGGAGGGAGAAAATAATGTTTTTTTTTAAAGCGAATTAAAAGAAAGGGAAATCGATAAAGGTGGGAAAAAACTAAATAAATAAATACATAAAAAAATAAATGAATTTAGTTATATCAGGGAAAACGCACGCACACCTTAATAAACCTTTCTTCCCGTAAAAATTAATATAGCAACATGTTCCTGAAAACGCGCATCATGTCGCTGGGCCCAACGCATCGATGGAGCGAGAAAAGCCGTGAGTGAACACTTGAAATTTTAAATATATTTTAATATAGGTTTTAGTGCGTTATTTAAAAGAAAAAAAAAAAGAAAAAAAAAAAAAATCGTTCCTTTGTTTGATTTTTTTTAGTATTTATTTTTTTTTCCTTTCGCTGAAATTTTGGTAAAAAAAAAAAAAAAAAAAAAAAAAAAAAAAAAAAAAAAAATTTTTTTTCTCTCATAAAAATTATTTGGTTATGTTTTGATTATATAAATAATCACCTTTGAATTTAAGCTGTTTAAAACGAGAAAAAAAAAAAAAAAAAAAAAAAAAAAAAAGGAAAAGAGAAAAATGTTATTTTCTAAACAATTTTTTTTTATTTTAAGATTTGTTGCTAAAAATTTTTTTTTAATTTAACAACTAAAAAGTATGCCCAAAATTACATATATTATTTGGAAAAAAAATATAAAAAAATAAAAAAATAAAATAAAAAAATATATATATAAAAATATATATATATAGCTGGGAAATTAGTTTAAGAATCTTGGATTTTGTATTAGGTTAAGATTATTAAATAAAATTTGTTATAATGATTGTTTAAGCTAAAGAAAATGTTTGGTCTAACTATGAAATGGGGTAAGGAGGGTTGATTTTTCCGATTGGGTTTCCAAATTTCACCTTAGGAAACAAAAGGTAGGGCGGGTAAAGAGCATCCCGTTCCAGAGGCGATGCTGTGGAATTGAAACAACAGCAGCAATGGTACTTGCTGCCGTGTCCGTCCGTAATGTCAGGAGGTAAAGCGTGTGTACAAAAATAATTGTATGTTAGTGTAAGCGTGTAGGTATAGGCAGTTCTGTTTTCCTGGGTACAAGAAACCTATGCTGACCGGTAGTAGGCGGCTAGGTCGTCGTTGCGATGATTGCTGGTTTAGCTCAAAGGGGTTGCAGGTGAGGCGGTATGGCTGCTGAGCGGGTTTGTTGTAGGTGAACCCACGCCAGCTGAAGCTACGGGATACTCCAAGCAAGGTACACGCGTACAACAAGACCCACTGGCCCCGTAGTCATACTCGCGCTCACCGACCGAGTGTAGAGAGCCGGCAGATAAGCAAGAAGAGGACGACTAGTGGTGACCTGCCGCAAGGACTGTGGAGGTGCAGCGGCGGCAGAAGCAAAAGGCCAGAAATCCAACAGCTATACCTACCGATCTAAATTCGTGGCGCTCAGCGTGAGGCATGCCACATGTCGGTACATACAAACACCTACTAGGAAATGGCGCCCAACGTGAGGCCGCTACGAACGTGGGCCATGCCGTATGATCGACCGCACGCAAACACATAACAGAAAATGGCGCCCAACGTGGGGCCGCTACGTAAGTGGGGCCGAATTTTACCATAGGGTAATTGTCCGTCGGTCCGTTTGGCTTTTTGAAGCATTGCGTTTGTTAGGCATGCTTGGATTTTTGAGGTTTTGGTTGAATACTATAACCTCTTACCACTGCCTACGAACGTTGAATCCCTTCGAAAAGATTTGGTTTTTGCAATCGGATGTTTTTCTTTATTAGCTTCATGCTTTGGATTCTTAGCACAGCTTCAACTAAATGTTGGTTGAGCTAACCGGCACGAATGCTGAGGGGAAAACCGATATGCTTGAGGTTATATGTTTTCTTCATTTTTATAAAATGTTCTTGAATTTTCGTTTTCGCGATAGCTTTGCAGTGCGGATTTTTTTTAAGCCCATGGTAGTAGCTTATAACCTCATTGCAAATGCATTTGATCGTTGAAGCGAGCTGTTAGTTGTTTCATTTTCCTCCGGAAAATCTCCTTACACCCTTCATACAGACCAAACTAGAAAGTTATATCGTTTGATTGATTTTTTTTGGCAATTGATGATTTTGTTTAATCTTATCTTATCTTTATCTTTACCGTTATCTTTATCTTTATCTGGTTGGTACATTTTGAGAGTTTGTTGGTACAAAAATTATATCTTTATCTTTAAGTCTTTTGCGGTTCGATTTTTTTTTTTTGGTTTGGTTTTGCGAATTTTTGGCTGGTGCTATAATTTTTTTTGGTTGATGAATTTTTGGATTTGAAGTTTTTATTTTTTTTGTTGGTACAACACAGTTGTTTGAATAAAGATGTCGCTGAGACACAGTACTGACAATTTGACTATGCAATCGGTTTGCACATTATGCCGTGCGATTTTTATTGAAGGCAGTGATGTATTACGGACGGCGTGTAGCCATACTTTCCACAGATCGTGTCTCTTAAACTACTTGAAGCGTAATTCGTCATGTCCACAATGTCGAGCTGCGTGTAGCAGTCGAGAATTTGTGAAAGCTTCAGCCAAGTATACTGGTATGCAAACGCGATCGCAAGCAAATCCGTCAGAGGAAGCGGAAGACCCTCGTCCATCCACATCGCAAGCAGCAGCAGCAGCAGCGCAGATGTCGGGCACGCCAACTCGATCCAGTAATGCGGTTGCCGATGCAGCAGCCAATGGGGCAAGTGACCTTTCAGACGAAAGCCGAATCAGAAGTGTGGTGGGAGCTATTGTGTCAGCTAGGCAAGCCACAATTCTGGATGGTTTGGAATCACGAGTGACACAGCTGATTGAAGGAAAGCTAGAGGCTAGCTTGAGTAACGTGTTGAGCAGGTTGAATTTGCAAGGTGCACAACGTGAGCACAACCAATTTTCAGCTCACAACTCAACACCAACATTTCCGCAAGAGTTGCCGTATGCACACAACAACAACAACAACCGTGATGGTCAGGTTCCGGTTCCGTTTCGCGTCAGTGACGGATCGACCGTCACCAATTCAGGCAGAATTGCGCATCTTATCTCGAGTTGGGATATCAAGTTTGATGGTGGTCCTAAATTGTCAGTAGATAATTTTATCTTTAGGATTGAATTGCAGGTTATAGATACCCTAGGTGGGGATTTTAGTTTATTGTGCGAGCACGTACAAAGTTTGTTTGTTAACGAGGCCAAGGATTGGTATTGGAGATACCGGCGTTCAGTAGACAGGATCGAATGGTCGTCGTTATGTCAAGCTCTGCGTACTCCTTTTGGGGAGCACAAGACAGATACAGATATCAAAGAGGCCATGCGCAGCCGACGCCAAGGCGCCGCTGAATCATTCGATGAGTATCGAAACGCAGTTTTGCGAATATCTGAAAACCTTAATTCACCGATATCTGAATCTGAACTTGTGGAAATTTTGCAAAGAGGCTTACGACCGCATATTCGACAGCAGTTGCTGTACGTCAACATTAACTCAATGGCCGAGTTGCGGCGACTTTGTCTAAAAGGCGAAAGTCTGCAAAACGAAATTGCAAAGGCGAGCGTTGCACATTCTTTACCAAATCCGCGAGGTAATTTTCCGCGTCGCCAAGTAAACGAAGTTGATCTTGGTAATGAGTTAGATATAGCAGATTTAAATGAGAATGAAGTCAAAATGGAAATAGAAGAAGTAACTAGACGTAGTATTTTAAAATTAGTTTGTTGGAATTGCCGAAAGGACGGTCACAGATATTTTGATTGTTTAGAAGCTCGTTCGATATTTTGTTATGGATGTGGTGCGGTAGGCGAATACAAGCCAAATTGTAAGAAATGTAATCCGGGAAACGTGAAAGCGAGCGAGGATCGGTATGCGAGTCCTCGCTACGACGTAAATCAACGGAAATAAATGTATCGCATATGCCACCTGCTCACGAGGATCCAATAGAAACTAAGCTAGATGAATGTAAGCGTAATGAAATTATTTCTTATGAAGATAGGTTAAAAAAATATGAAGCTATACGAAATCGAATTTTTAACAGTGAATCAGTAGTAGAGACAGCAATCCCGCGAAGAACATCAACGCGTATGCGTAAATTTTGGCAGAAGGTGAAGCAACAACGAAGGCATGTTGCCAAGATTTGTGCGATTGAGCATAAGCCATTCGATTCGCGTCCATATGTCAAAATCAAGCTTTTTGACAAACCACACCTTGGTTTGCTTGACAGTGGCGCGCAAGTTTCATGCATGGGTGGTCCGTTAGCAAAAGAATTTTGCGAAAGAAAGGAATTCAGGCAGCACAAAACAACAGTAAAAACTGCTGATGGCAGGAAACAAGTAGTTTTTGGAATTTTCCCAATTGAAATCCAATTTAAGGCGCAGAAAGCACTTATTAATTTTTATGTAGTACCAAATTTATCGCAAGAACTTATCTTAGGCGTAGATTTTTGGAGAGCGTTTCAGATTGCGCCAGATATCATAGCTCAAATTGATATCTGCGCAAACGATAAGAAGGCAGATGAGAATTTGATTGTTTTGACAGATCAGCAGAAGAGAAGTTTGGAGACAGTAAAGAAGTCATTTCCATCATGTGAAGTTGAGGGGTTAGGAAAAACAACCCTCATGGAACACATAATCGAAGTTGAGCCGAATGTCCGTCCGATTAAGCAGAGATATTTTCCGATTTCTCCGGCAATTGAGAAGGTAGTGCACAAGGAGATCGATGAAATGTTGAGCCTTGGAGTAATAGAAGAGTCCCCTAATAGTCCGTGGTCCAGTCCTGTCGTGTTAGTCCGCAAGGGAGAAAAAGTCCGTCTGTGTCTAGATTCGCGAAAAGTCAATGCAGTCACAATCAAGGACGCATATCCGCTACCGCATATTGAAGGTATTTTGAGCAGATTGCCAAAAGCCAAATTCATATCTTCGCTCGACCTTCGTCGTGCATTTTGGCAAATTCCGCTAGCTGAATCGTCCCGCGATTACACTTGTTTTACGGTGCCTAATCGGCCTTTATATCGTTATTGCGTTATGCCTTTTGGCTTGTGCAATGCGCCACAAGCATTGTGTCGTTTGATGGATCGAGTAATCCCTCCTCAACTGAAAGACCAAGTTTTCGTGTATTTAGATGATCTCCTAATTGTGTCTGAAACCTTCGCTGATCATCTGTCTGTTCTCGCTGAAGTAGCGCACCACTTAAGAAAAGCCGGCTTGACGATTAATGTTGACAAAAGCAAGTTCTGCATAAAGGAGGTAAAATATCTGGGCTACATTGTAGGTGACGGTACACTTCGTACTGACCCGGAGAAAGTGTCAGCCATACACGATTATCCGCCACCAACTACAGTGAAAAGCTTGCGTCGATTTTTAGGTATGACTGGCTGGTACCGTCGTTTCATTGATAATTACGCAGCCATAACAACTCCGCTTACCAATCTTTTAAAGAAAGGTAAAGGATTCGATTGGTCAACAGAAGCTCAGAACGCGTTTGATGTTTTGAAAGAAAAACTAACGTCCGCGCCAGTGTTAGCCAATCCGGACTACAACAAGCCATTCATCATACAATGCGACGCTAGTACACTAGGGTTAGGAGCAGTTTTAGCTCAGAAAAATGCTGAGGGAGTCGAAGTACCGATTGCGTATTTCTCGCGCAAACTGAACAAAGCGCAGAGTAACTATAGCGTTACGGAGCTAGAATGTCTTGCGGCATTGTTGAGCTTGAAGAAATTCCGAGCGTACGTAGAAGGCCAGGAATTCACTATTGTGACGGACCATGCAAGTTTGCAGTGGCTCATGCGACAGCCGGATTTGTCTGGTAGACTCGCACGCTGGTCTTTGAAGCTTCAGGGCTTTAAATTTAAAATTGAGCACCGACGTGGCTCCCAAAATGTTGTGCCTGATTGCTTGTCGCGACAAGAATTTGAAAATAACGCATGCGAAATTGAAGCTCTACCCATTGTCGACTTGGAATCTCCAGCTTTTGAGTCTGCGAATTACCTTGATTTGAAGCAGCGAATTTCTGAAAACGAAGCACGATTGCCTGATCTGCGTATTGTTGGCAAATACGTTTACAAACGCAACGAATTCGCAGATGGTAACCCTGAACGGGAAGTATCAAATTGGAAGCTGTGGCTACCAAAAGAATTAATTGCAGAAGCAATTAGTAGTGCTCATTGTCCTCCAAATAAATGTCACGGTGGTATAGGCAAAACACTAGAGCACTTGCGGAAAAATTTGTTTTGGCCGAATATGGTTGCCGACGTCAAGGACTTTATTGGCAAATGTACAGTTTGTGGGCAGAGCAAAGCTCCAAACCGAATTCTACGTCCGCCAATGTCTGGTCAATACAGTACGCAACGTCCTTTTCAAAAATTATATATTGATTTGTTAGGTCCTTATCCGCGTTCGAAACAAGGCAATGTGGCTATACTTATTGTCCTCGATCATTTGACAAAATTTCCGCTGTTGAAAGCCATTAGGAAAGCCAACTCCAATGTCATTTGCGATTTTCTGCGCGAAAATGTCTTCAGTGTATTCGGGACGCCCGAAATAATTCTAACCGACAATGGTAAACAATTCAAGTCTACACATTTCAACGGATTCTTAAAAGAGCGAGGCGTACGGCACATGTTCACTGCGCTGTATAGTCCCCAAGCGAACGCTAGCGAGCGTGTTAATAGATCCATTCTGGTAGGCATCCGGTCATATATTGGCAAAGACCAAACGACTTGGGACCGCAATTTGGCTAATATAGCAGAAGCATTGCGCAGCGCTTATCACCAAACTATCGGCTGCTCGCCATACTTTGCGTTGACGGGTCAACAAATGTTGTCGCACGGACGCGACTATGAGTTGGTGCGAAAGCTGCAATCATTTGAAGATACGGTGATAGAAAGGCAGGACAAAATCAAGCTAATACGCGAAGCCTTAAGCGCCAATATTGCTAAAGCGTATGAGACCTCGGCAAATCGTTACAACTTACGTAGTTCGACGAAACAGTTCGAGATAGGCGACACAGTATTTAGGCGTAATTTTGTTCTTAGCGATGCAAGCAAACGATTTTGTGCTAAATTTGCTCCCAAATTTTTAAAGGCAAAAGTTATAGGCAAGAAGGGTAACAATATGTACGAGCTGGAAGATGAAGAAACTGGGAAGCGAGAGATTTACCATAGGAAGGACATACAGGAAAGGAAAATTTAATTCGCATCCCTTTTCCAAAACTTGCAGCTGTGCCGCAATTTTTGTGTTGTACTGGGCTGCATATAAAGGCTTGGGCTGCGCAGCTACTTAAACAGGGCCGCGTATTAATGCGACGCACTGCACTAAATACTAGCGCTAATCAGCCCAGCGCTAATCAGCCCAGCGCTAATCAGCCCAGCGCTAATCAAGCTAGACTTGTGCAGCAGGGAACAAGCAAGCGCTAGCTGTGTTTGTACGCACACTCGGCAGCGAACATGGTTGTTGTTGTTGGTGTGCTGAGCCATTCACGCAAGCGAAGGTGAGCGCTGGACTTTCGCACTGCACTTGCGCTTCTCTTTCGCTGTACGTTTGTACTGCGCTAGCGCGGCGCTCTTAAAGCGCATCTGCGTATCCAGCAGATAGTGGGGTGTGGCGGTGGTAGTGCACTTCGGCTGCACTGCACTTTATGACCTTGCGTAAAGTGTTGGTGGGATGCATTTCGGCTGCCGGCACTTGCATTCCAGGCATGGTGTTGTTGTGTCGTGCAGCTGGGTAAGTCTTTGCTGCTCTGGCTGCTGCATTCCACCAACCACGTAAAGATCACCCCATTGCACCATATTTTGCCGCATTTCTGCAAAGAAGTGGGGTGATCTGCTGGAAGTCGGGTGATCAGGCGATTATGCGCTGTTGCTGCCAAATTTGCTTTATAAGCGGCCGCAGCGGTATGATCGAGAGGATTAGTTGCGGAGGAGTAGTTGCTGATAGCCGATGAGGAGTGGGAGATCGTAAGGTCGAGGCGCGTAGAGTGGTGGTCAACAAATTGACCGGTGCCGTGTCGTTTGTGGCTTTCGAAATTGGCCTTTGGAATTTCGCGAGGCCCAATAGTGGTTCAAGACAGTGGTGCAGCCGAAAATTAAATTGCTGAAGTGCGTGGACAAGTGGCTAAAACAATGGCCTAGTTGGGAGCCAACAAGTCTTAAGTGCCAATGGCGTGAAAACATTTTGGTTATGCTAAAAACTCGCCAGACAAAGTTGTTTGAAAGCCAATGTGATTTTAAAACCTAAATTCAAAAAAATGCGTGTGATAAAAACTACTTCGAACTTGCCACCCAAACATTCGTACGCCAAATAGACAAATTTTAAATTAGCCCCAAGAGCAAAAGGAAAAAAAAAAAAAAAACTCCTTAAACTTATGCCAAACTATGAAACTATTCAAAAGAAAAAAAAAAAAAAAATGTAATAGTTTAAACAAAATCTAGTAAACATTGTGCTAGCTAAAACTGAATAAAACTACTAATTGTGAGTGAAAAGTCGACGAAAGGTCCTGAAGATCTAATACTGCTGCGGTCCCGGGAATGCTGACGAAAAGGCCGAAGCGAGTTAGTCATCGTTGGAGTCCGGAGAAGCTGCCCTAATGCTACCAGGATCTTCGATGAGTGCTAAGTGTTGCTGAAATTCCCCCCCCCCTTAATAAAACTAATAAAGATATGTTTAAATAAATATGTGCGACATATTTCTTATTTTTTTCTAAAATTTTGTTTAAAATTAAATTTGCTAATCTCTAACCTATCCAAAAGTTGAGTAAAAGTTATTAATAATATTATTAATTAATTATATTAATATTAAAATTTTGATATTAAATCTGGACTCTCTATTTATAAAAAGGAAAAAAATATATATATATATGAAAATAGGATTATTAGTACTAAAATAGTATTTTTTTTTCATATAAATTTTATTATTAAAACTTGAACTTCCAAGCCTGTACACCAGTGGGAAAAACCTTAATGCTTAAGTTAATAATTTTTAGGTTAAATTTTGATTATCTACTGGGAACATAAGAAAAAAAAAAAAAAAAAAAAAAAAAAAACAAAAAAAAAAAAAATTTTTTTTTGTAAAAGAGAAAAAAAAGGGAGGGAGAAAATAATGTTTTTTTTTAAAGCGAATTAAAAGAAAGGGAAATCGATAAAGGTGGGAAAAAACTAAATAAATAAATACATAAAAAAATAAATGAATTTAGTTATATCAGGGAAAACGCACGCACACCTTAATAAACCTTTCTTCCCGTAAAAATTAATATAGCAACATGTTCCTGAAAACGCGCATCATGTCGCTGGGCCCAACGCATCGATGGAGCGAGAAAAGCCGTGAGTGAACACTTGAAATTTTAAATATATTTTAATATAGGTTTTAGTGCGTTATTTAAAAGAAAAAAAAAAAGAAAAAAAAAAAAAATCGTTCCTTTGTTTGATTTTTTTTAGTATTTATTTTTTTTTCCTTTCGCTGAAATTTTGGTAAAAAAAAAAAAAAAAAAAAAAAAAAAAAAAAAAAAAAATTTTTTTTCTCTCATAAAAATTATTTGGTTATGTTTTGATTATATAAATAATCACCTTTGAATTTAAGCTGTTTAAAACGAGAAAAAAAAAAAAAAAAAAAAAAAAAAAAAAAGGAAAAGAGAAAAATGTTATTTTCTAAACAATTTTTTTTTATTTTAAGATTTGTTGCTAAAAATTTTTTTTTAATTTAACAACTAAAAAGTATGCCCAAAATTACATATATTATTTGGAAAAAAAATATAAAAAAATAAAAAAATAAAATAAAAAAATATATATATAAAAATATATATATATAGCTGGGAAATTAGTTTAAGAATCTTGGATTTTGTATTAGGTTAAGATTATTAAATAAAATTTGTTATAATGATTGTTTAAGCTAAAGAAAATGTTTGGTCTAACTATGAAATGGGGTAAGGAGGGTTGATTTTTCCGATTGGGTTTCCAAATTTCACCTTAGGAAACAAAAGGTAGGGCGGGTAAAGAGCATCCCGTTCCAGAGGCGATGCTGTGGAATTGAAACAACAGCAGCAATGGTACTTGCTGCCGTGTCCGTCCGTAATGTCAGGAGGTAAAGCGTGTGTACAAAAATAATTGTATGTTAGTGTAAGCGTGTAGGTATAGGCAGTTCTGTTTTCCTGGGTACAAGAAACCTATGCTGACCGGTAGTAGGCGGCTAGGTCGTCGTTGCGATGATTGCTGGTTTAGCTCAAAGGGGTTGCAGGTGAGGCGGTATGGCTGCTGAGCGGGTTTGTTGTAGGTGAACCCACGCCAGCTGAAGCTACGGGATACTCCAAGCAAGGTACACGCGTACAACAAGACCCACTGGCCCCGTAGTCATACTCGCGCTCACCGACCGAGTGTAGAGAGCCGGCAGATAAGCAAGAAGAGGACGACTAGTGGTGACCTGCCGCAAGGACTGTGGAGGTGCAGCGGCGGCAGAAGCAAAAGGCCAGAAATCCAACAGCTATACCTACCGATCTAAATTCGTGGCGCTCAGCGTGAGGCATGCCACATGTCGGTACATACAAACACCTACTAGGAAATGGCGCCCAACGTGAGGCCGCTACGAACGTGGGCCATGCCGTATGATCGACCGCACGCAAACACATAACAAGGCCTTTCTCTTTTCTTTTGTGATTTATGTGTACGATTTCTTCATGTTATGTCAGCAAATTATATAACGGTTTGATTGGGGTCATCCTGACCCCAAAGGACAGCGAAAGCAATTTTGAGCAAAGGACAGACAGAAGGTTAAAAAATATCATGTTTTATTCCAACATTTTCAAAATACAAAATGGCTAATGTGAAAAGTCTTCGATGCGGACTGCTTCTTTACCGTAAGTAAACTTTTCTGTCTGGACATTTTTCTTGATTGGTTATTGAAATTTTAATTTTTAAAAGAAAAACCCCGACCGAACGCAAAACAAATCCTGTGAAAATGATCAGCAATGCATACAAACAGAATTTGAAAATATTGGTAACTTGACGTAAATTTGAAAGTTTTAATGTAACAAAAACAAAAACAATTGAGGTACCGTTCACTTGACGAATCCAAACATTCATTGTTATTGTAAAGAATGTGAATGCTCAAACAAAAACAATTGGAAGGGTGAAAAACAGCATAAATATTCGTTATATCGAATAGCAAATTTCACTTTTGTTCTTAATATAGAACCAGCAATGGAGAAAATTTGGCCGTACGTTAAATCCATAATTCGTTAAATGGAAAGTTCGTTATACTGGACGTCCACTGTACTGTATTCGTCATCTCTTTTGACTAGCACATCTTTTATCATTCCATCAAATTTTAAATCTAAATATTCGTGAGCCAACTCCGCCGTCCGCCTGATTTTCAACTCTTTTTGGCAAATTCTTATTTCCCCTTCCCCGCTTTCCTACACAAATTTCTGGTTCTTCATTACAACTTGTATCGCTGTCACTATAAGGGACCAGCGTTGATAATGCCTTGCGGTTTGGGCACTGAAACAGAACATTTGTTTTTAAAACTTTTATTTATTTTTTTCTTTACTTTTTTTGTTATCAAAGCATTAACTTAATTATTATTTTTTAATTTAACATCAAATTACTGCACCTCAATTTACTCAATACGTAACTACGAACAACTGCACACTTATTTTTTATAACACGCACGTCACACTGCAAAGAATTAAGAAAAAAACCTTTTCCTGCAAATAGGCCATTGTTCACCTTCAACAATTATGTAATATTCACTTTTCACTATTAAAATATTTTCAATTTTACACTTTTGCAATAAAGTTAAAAATTTACTTTTTGTAACTAGAGCAATTTTATCGTATCGCATAGCTAGTCGCGGGCACAAAAAATGAAGGAAAAATGTGAAGTGGACATACGATAAAATTGTTTTTCTCTAACTTCATAACGGTTCATCGTAGAGAAGTGAGCTTTTAGGGACTGATGGCTAGTTTATAGTGCTATCATTTTCGGTAAAAAAAAAATTTCGATAAAAATGGCTCATACGATAAAATCGCGGGAAGGGCTCGATATATTAAAAATAATACGCAAAGATGAAAGTATAAAAATGGCGTTAAACTGGATTTTTTGCATATCCCCCCCCTTCCCGAAATCCTGGGGACGCCACTGGGTGTCGATAACGCAGTTTAGTATTGGCAATTGTGTGTCACATGCTTATCATATGTTTATCGCGGTTTGTTTACACGCACGTTTATCAAACTTCCGCAATTTTTTAGTTATTTTTGTAATCATAAATTTGAGTGCTTTTATTCGGGTTTAGTACAAATTTGGCGCGCTTTTCCTTGCTTATTTTGCTTAAAATTGTAAATTTTAATTTGGATTTAAGTTAATAAAAACTCCACACCAAGACTCCAAGCTATGACGGATCGGAGAGGCACGATCCCAGGCGAAGCCCCAATGACAGAGGTCGAAGCGACTCGAGCTGGAATACAAGGTATACAACTTTTTGCACTAGCTAAGAATAACACGTCCGTATCGCACGACGATTCACACAAGAATCAAATTGTCAAATGTCAAAGAATAGGTTAGGTTAGGTTAGGGTGGCGCTTGAAGAGCTCACGTAGGCCACGTTGCGGCCCGTTGTGGTACCACGTGAAGGACGTGGCTGCCCTTCAGTCTTGCACACCCCCCGGGTTTTAGGCCGGAGCCATCCCGATTCTACAATGAATCGGGCGATGCGGCCGATGCTGGGTCCTGTTAGGTCGGCCAAGCTGCTGAAGAACGGCGCACCCAGCACCCGGAGACGTCTCCTCGCTAGTGCTGGGCAGTGGCACATCAGGTGCTCGACGCTCTCCTCCTCGCTCGCATCGTCACAGCTGCGGCAGAAGTCATTGAACGGAAGACCGAGTCTCCTGGCGTGTGCGCCGATCGTCCAGTGTCCCGTTAGCACAGAAACTGTGGAATAAATGGAATTCCGATTCAGTCGGAGCAATTCGCGTGTTCTGTCTTGGTTAAGCGACGGCCAGGTTTCTTTGGAGATCCTACATAGGTTCTCCTCCGCCCAGAGTCGGTTAGCCAGGCAGGAATAGGCCTGCTTGACAATCCATTTGACGGTCGCGAGGGGGGTGCTACACAACGTAGTAGGAGCTGGAAGCAGAGTACCTTTTCTGGCTAACTCGTCAGCCGCACAATTGCCAGCGATTCCGCTATGCCCCGGGACCGAACTCAGGTGAACCCTGGCATGCTCCGCTAAGTCATTCAGAGCTGCTCTGCACTCTGCAACCAGTTTAGAAGAGGTATATGTACCTATCAACGATTTTATTGCTGCCTGGCTATCTGAGAAAATACATATAGCCGAGGGAAGAGAGGGTTGCGATTGCAACCGACCCACTGCTAGCAGTATAGCCATGGTCTCCGCTTGGAAGACGCTACAGTGGTCAGGGAGACGAGCAGTAATGCTGTCCCCTAATTGATCAAAGAAAACCCCACATCCGACCCTGTTATCAAGTTTAGAGCCGTCCGTGAAGATTTCGATAGCGTTTAGCAGCGGGCGGCGGCCTTCCATCCAGTCGCACCTGCTGGGGATCCCTATAGTGAACTTACGCTCAAAGCTAGGGGGAAGGACTATATAGCAGGGCCGTAGCTAGGGGGGTTAGGGGGTTCTGACCCCCCGAAATGTTAGAACATTGTTTTAATTTATAATATTCTAAACTAGTTACTAATCACACCATGCATGGCTACGTTTACATTGAGCCCAAGTAACCCCCCCAAAAAAAAATCCTGTCTACGGCCCTGCTATATAGTCTATATTCGTCGGGGTTGGAAGAGCCAACCCTAGTATTCTAGTGTGGCCCAGGTCCGTTCGTGCCCAACTGCATATGGCATTTAGCCGCACAGCGGCAATCTTGGCGGACTGCCTAACGAGAAGACTCGAGGGGATCCAATTAAGGATAGCGAAAAGCGCCTTAGTAGGCGTAGAACGAATGGCTCCAGTTATGAGGGTGGCAGCAAGTCTCCTGACTCTATCGAGCTGCTTCAGGTTGACTCGGCTGGCTGCCGCGGGCCACCAGACAACAGCACCATAGAGAAGGATAGGCTCAACCACTGCCTCATATAGCCAGGAAACGACGCGCGGCTGGAGCCCCCATCTGGCACCTACCGCCCGTCAGCAGCAGTAGATAGCCCTGGAGGCTCTTGTTGCCCTTTCAGCGATGTTTGCGCTCCAGGAGCTTGGAGTCTAGTATCAGCCCCAGGTATTTAACCTCCTTACTCAATTTGAGCGGGGTTCCGTTCATGGCGGGGAGTCTGAAAGGCGGAACCTTGTACTTCCTTGTGAAGAGAACAAGATCCGTCTTTTCCGGGTTGGCCGTAAGGCCACAGGAGTTGCTCCATGAGGAGAGGATGTCCAAGAAGTGATTCATCCGTTCGGAGAGTACACTTGGAAATTTTCCAGCTATGGCCATTGCAACATCGTCAGCATAGGCGACGACCCTGCAGCCAACAGCCTCTAACTTGACAAGCAGTCTGTTCAGGGTTAGATTCCACAGGAGCGGCGACAGAACGCCCCCCTGAGGGGCACCCCTAGTGACTGACCTGCGAATATGTGCCGTCCCTAACGTAGAGTTTATGAAACGGCAGCTAAGAAGGGCGCTGATGAAATCTGTCAGTTTACGACCAACGCCAAGTTCAGAGAGAGCCACCCCTATCGCTCGAGGGCAGACATTGTTAAATGCGCCCTCTATGTCTATGAAAGACACTAGGGTGTACTCCTTGAATGCCAGCGACTTGTCTATATAGTCGACCAGAGAGTGCAGCGCGGATTCGACTGACCTGCCCCTTGTGTAGGCATGTTGCGAATCCGAAAGAAGAACTGGGTCAATGAGGCTCCTAATATGGACGTCGAGTATCCTCTCGAGGGTCTTAAGGATAAAAGATGTCAGACTTATTGGCCTGAAGTCCTTGGCCCTGGCGTGGAGGTCTTGCCGGCTTTGGGAATGAAGACAACATCCACCTCCCGCCATGGGAGGGGGATGTGTCCCCATTCCAAACATGCCCTAAAGATCGCGACAAGCCATGGCACCGTCAATTCCGCGCTTTGCTGTAGCTCGGCTGGAATGACGCCGTCCGGTCCCGGAGATTTATAAGGCTCGAAGGAGTTAATGGCCCACGTGACCATGGTGCTATCGATGCGGACGTCCGTTAAGGACCAGGAAAGTGGTTCCTCCGGAACTACCGCTTCAGCGGAGGTGAGGATACTCCCCGGAAAGTGCACGTCACCTAACACCTCCAGGGTTTCCCCACTAGACTCCGTCCAGACACCGTTTGCCTTCTGCCAAATGTCAAAGAACAAAAGCTTGAAAAGTGACAGCTACCGAAATACCGGGTGATTCAAAATAACACCTCTTGTTGGAAAACCCTATATCAAGTGATTCCGTGTTTCATTCATGTTAACATAGGATATTTAAGATTGACCACGCCCACCTGATATGTCTTTTAGCCACGCCCTATAATAACAAATCAGCCATGGTATATTTGTCATAGCAATATGGGTATCAAAGGATTCAGCGTGTCATTGCCGCAAACATAGGCTATAATATAATCGGTCACACCCAATTTCCGCGCCCACTAAACTAACAGAAGAAAGCTTCGGTACATGTCGGTAAATCAGTATTAATACCAAATGATTCCGTGTTTCATTCATATTAATATATGATATATAAGATTGACCACGCCCACTTAATACGCCTTTTCGCCACGCTATAATAATTCAGTTATTGTATTTGACGTTAAAGTATAAGACGATATGGATATCAAACGATTCCGCGTTTCCCTACGGCAAGCATGGCTTTATGGGATTGGCCACGCCCCTATGTAAGCCCCCACACTTATAAAATTACCAGTGGTTTAGAACGTTTATCTATACTATTATATCAAAACAAGTGTGACGATTTTTGAGCCACAATCAGGCAAAAACCACTGAACCGATTTAGATAAAATAAACACCAAACATTTTCTTATCTGGGGGAATGGTACATAGGCTATATAAGAATGGCCACGCCCCCTTCTTACGCCCACTATGGTAACAAAACTCTTCAATGGTATGCTTTTTTAAGACAATATAAGTATCAAACGATTCATGTCTGAAAATTAATGTTGATGTAAAATGATTCTGTGTTTCATAGCGGTAAACATAAGCTATATAAGGTTGACCACGCCCACCTTTTACGCTTTCCTGCAATGACCATTATGATGACAGAAATTAACTGTGGTATATTTGTGCAAAACAATATGGATATAAAAAAATTTTGTCATTGCAGCAAATATCTAAATGTTGTATATAAAAATTAATGTACTATATGTTTGTTTGTTGGACCCACGACACTAAAACTCAAAAACTAGACAGCCGATTAGTTGAATTTTTCACGGAATGTTCGTCTTGAGTAAGTCTCGGTAAACCGCATAGTGCGAATACGACTCGATAGGTAGGCGTGGCACCTCCAATACAACTTAAATTTTCAGTATGGAATATTTTCGTAACGAGAAGTCGGATAGCATTAAAATTTGGTGCGGGGCCACCGTTTAGATGTTCTGTTTCACTGGTATTTGATGGGCGTTGGACAAGGGGCGTGGCACTTTTAAATGCCGGTGTAACTTTGGAACTATAGCGTTCCCACCAATAACACTCGGTACTTTTCACTGGTAAAACTTTGTGAGCGTTGGACAAGGAGCGTGGCACTTTTTAAGCAACTCAAATGTTTTGATTAACTGTGAAACTACAAATCACACATCAAAGATTTACGTTTTAAATGTGCCCTTCGACATGGAGAATGGGGTGGGTATTGGACGGGGGCATGGCACCGCCCATTGAACCCAAATTGTTAATGTGGAATAGCTTCGGAACAATAAGTTGGAAAGCTTTGAAGTTTTGTATACCATCGTCCCATAGATGTATCATTCTACTGGAAAAATTTTATGGGCGTTGAAGAAGGGACGCGGCATATTTTTTTTTAGTGAAATTTTCCGCGTAACTTTCGAACTGAAAGTCGCATATCAATGAAACCGGGTCACACCCTTCGACTGTAGGAATGGATTGGGTATTACATAAAAGAGGCGTGGCATCGCCCATAGAGTGTAGTATGAAAAAACTTGATTTATTGGGTCCATTGACTTCAAGCTTGCGTGCAAAGCCGCAGGGTCCTACTAGTTATTTAATACAGTGCACTTGCAAAAACGTGAATTAATAAAAACCAAGGCTGTTCACGTTTACGAGATTGTTCAAGTTTACGATTGTTGAAAAATAGGTTTTTTTTTGTTTGAAAATACTTATAAAAAAGATAATTGAATTAAATTTTATAACAAAAAGTTAAAAAGGGACGAGTATATACACATTTAAGGTTGTGGGCGATGAAATGTTTGCGAAAAAGATACACAACAGGGTGTTCACGTTTAAGAGCCTTCAAGCATTGTTCACGTTTTAGAGCATTCAATAGGAAAAAAGTTTTCACGTAATCGAGAGAACACGTATCGAATGTTCGCGTTTTCGCGAGTGCACTGTATTTTTAATCACTATGAATGGTATGTATGTTCCCACATTAGGGCCCTTTCACCTTTAAACATTTAAAAGAATAATAATTTTTTTGGTAAAACCGATGCGGTTTTTTTAAATAGAGGTAGCACAGCTATTTGCATGATCTAAAAGCATGTATTGTATAATAAGTGTTTTAGATCGTCGGCTGGATCGTCGGTCCTTCAAGATGTCGATACAACCCTTCCTCTGGCTTCTACGTCCGCAAAACGCCTTTGCTTAATCGGTAAATGCATTTTTTTTATATGGTGAAAGTCGCACGATGCCGCATCAGGTGAAAATAAAGAAGTCAGAAAATCACTCACAAGTTTCTATCGACGTGTCAGGACATAAATGATGACCAACATTTATGTCCTGACAATCGTTTTTAAATCGCGTGAACCACTAATGAAGTCTGCCACGTCATAAATGATCATCATCATGAACTTGGTTCATCAATTGAAATGTTTCGGGACGCAATAACTTCGCTTACAGTGAACGAAATTTAATAAAATTTCTAAGTCGCATATGGGATAGTACTACCACAAAATGCCCTCTTTAAAAAGAGTTTAAGTTCAGTTTACTTTAAAAAGCATGTAATACTAAATTGCCAAAAAATTGTTTTTTAAATCCCCCATGACCAAGTTCTGGCTACGCCCCTGGATTCTAGTACTTTTGGTTTTGGGACTAGTTGTGAATCTTTTGGACCTGTCACAAAGACATGGGTTCTCTAAACCTTTTCTAAACCTACCTTGGATTACAGATTATTGTGAACTTTATTTATTGCTCAGAAAGAGAAACAAGTTGTCATGGGTTATATCCTTGCTGCAGTTGTTGTCTCACTGCTCCTTAGTCGAAAAGTAGTGTTTGACCGCTTCCACATCAGCTTTTTCAGGTCAAACTATGCTAGGAATGCGCCACTGGCTAGAGCCCTTGCGGAACTGAATAGTGTCCCACCTATAGTCAGTAAGTTCTGTATGTTCATTGGCTTATTAAATAAATAAAAAAAAATATATATTCGGTTTCGGTTCGGCCCAAAAAAGTGGTTTCGGTTTCAGTTTCGGCCTTTTTGCCGTTTGTCTTTTGGGCGGCGCGCAGTGTAACGAGTTCATATAACGATTGGACAAAAGTCGCAATAGTTGTCCTAGAGTAATGAAATTTTGCACACGTACTTTATTTTACATGAACAATTTTTTTGTAAAGTTATAGAAAAATCAAACAAGAGACACGCCCACCTCCCATACAACCTGAAATTACAAACCTTTGTGAAAGCCGCTAATATTAGTGTAGGACCTTAAAATTTGGTACACATGATGTTTTCTTTAAAAGTACAGTCCACACAAAATTTCATTGAAATCGGTCCATTGTCATGCCCTCCCTTCATATAACAGTTTAACCCATTAAAACCTGACCCCAGAAGGGCTTTTGCGATTTCCATAAAATTTTACACAATCTTAGTAATTGACCTAATCAAGAAAAAAAAATCAAGCAAATAATTCATACCACCACCCCCTGAACCAGGAGGGTACGTTGCGCAAACGCAATTTGGGCCTTAGTCACATACAAAACATAAAATAATAAAACAAAAAATTTTTTTAAAACTTATTTTTAAATAGTTTAGCATTACAAAATGCAGCCCACAAAGGGATTTTGATAGGTTTGAAGAATAAGTATTTTTAATTGAATTTAAAAAATTCCCCAAAAAAAACCTTTGACTTTGGATCGAAAAAAAGATATGAATATTTAAAAAATTTTGAAATTTGAGTATGGCAGAATCTAAAACGATCAATTCGAATCCAATTCTACCCATTTTCAAGTCTTATATCTTTATGAATTACTTAATGTAGCGAAATTCCCAAACGTTGCGCAAACGCAACGCTCAGGGCTTAATGGGTTAAAGAAAATAGTAAAATGTATAAATATAATAACAACGTGGTGGTAAGTCGACATTTTATAAAATACTAGCTGGGCTTCGCACGCAAGCTCTCTTCTTTCACCCGATACATATTTTGAACGCATGGTTGAACCCATTTTGATTTAAATAAAAACATATGTCTATTATCTTTGATGCCAAGTGGTTCTAAAAATTGTGAAGTCAAAGGGCCCTTTAAATCATGAGTTTTCACGTTTACTCTAAACAAAATCTTAACCCTTAGTTTACCACGGTAGGTTTCGATTTTCAAGAATATGAAAAAACATTGTAATTATTTCCCGATTTAAATGCTTTTTGTCCAAGTTTGAAGTCAAAAGGACCAATAAATCGTGTTTCCATGCAAACTGTTAACCCATTGTTGACCCCGTTACATGTTGATTTTCAAAAAAGTGAAAAACACGTGTCAAATTATTTCTCACTCAGAGTACTTTCACAAAGTTTGAAGTCAGTGGGCCCGTTAATTAATTTTTTTTGTTACAGTTTCGCCATACAAACTTTTAACCGGTCGTTGACCCCGTCCGATTTTAATATTTGGCAAAAATGAAAAACACGTACCTATCGAGTTATTTTCCATTTAAAGTACTTTCACCAAGTTTGAAGTTAAAAGGCCAAAAAAATTGTTTCTTCATACATACTTTTAACCAGTCGTTGATCCAGTTAGATTTCGATTTTGAAAATAATGAGAAACGCGTGTATAATTTTTTTATTTCAAGTATTTTTATAATTTTTGAAGTCAATAGGCCTATCGGTTCATGTTTTTTCGAGTCTACCCTTAAACAAATCTTAACCCATTATTGGTCCAGTTAAATTTTGATTTTCGAAAAATTATAAAATACGTATCGAATTATTTTTTGTTTAGAGTATTTTCAGGAACAATATGTCAATGTTTATGTTTCAATATGTCTCTGAAATCACTTTTCTTCATACAACACCTTAACAGATGTTTTGCCCCTTTACACCCCGAATTTAAAAAAATCCCGTCTTAGCGGAGGTTCATTTTTCAAGATGTATCTACAGTTCAAATTTCATGTTCGTAGCTTCAGCGGTTTGGGCTGAGCGATGATGAATCAATCAATCAATCAATCAGTCAGTCAATTAGGGCAAACAATCTATGTATATAAAAATGGAGGCGGTACCACGCCCTCTTGTCCAGTGCTCACAACTTTCTTCTAGTCGAATTGTGCTACTAAGTGGAAAGTTCGTACCAAGTTTCACTGATGTGTGTGTGTACTGCACAACTGTCTGAGCATAAAAAATGTGCCACGCCCTTTGACCAACGCCCCATTCCCTCTTTTGAAAGATATGATTAAGTGGTAGGTTCATACCAAGTTTCATTGATGTACGACTTACAGTTCTGCTGCATAAAAAATTTGCCACGCCCCTTGTTCAACGCCCATAAAATATTATCGGTAGAATGACACTTCTATGGGACGATGCCATATTCAATTTCAATACTGTGCGGCTTACAATTCCGGAGCTATTCCATATAAAAGATTAGAGTTGTATGGACGGAGCCACGCCCTCGTGTTAAATACCCGCTTCATTCCTCTGCCGAAAGGTATGACTGAATGGTAAATTCGTACTAAGTTTCATTCATGTGCGACTAACAGTTCCAAAATTATGCGGATAGTTTGGGTCAAAAAAATGTGCCACGCCCCTTGTCCAACGTCCATAAAATTTTAACATTGGAATAACACATCTATGAGGCAACGCCTCACTAATTTTCAATGCTGTGCGACTTACAATTCCGAAGCTATTCCATTTAAAAGAAATGAATTGTATGGGCGGTGCCACACCCCTTTGTTCAATACCCACCTTATTCCCTCTGCCGAAAGATATGATTAAGTGGTAGGTTCATACCAAGTTTCATTGATGTACGACTTACAGTTCTGCTGCATAAAAAATGTGCCACGCCCCTTGTTCAACGCCCATAAAATTTTAACAGTAGAATAAGACATCTATGAGGAGACGGTACACTAAATTTCAATGCTGTGCGACTTACAATTTCGAAGCTATTCCACTTAAAAGATTTGAGTTGTATGGGCGGTGCCACACCCCCTTGTCCAATACCCACCCCATTCCGTCGGTCGAAGGACACGATTAAATAGTAAGTGTGAACTAAATTTAATTGATGTGTGACTTATGGTTCCAAAGTTATTGTCTAAAAATGTATTCTGGTGGCGCCACGCCCCGTTTTCCCGACTTTTCTTTTTTTATAAACCTTCACGTAACAATTTCGAACAAACCCGCCGAAGGAAGTATCCAAGTTGGTCCAGCCGTTCTCGAGTGATACGCAGTCGAATGGACCACGATTCATTTTTATATATATTGTTACGAAATTCCCCAGTTCGTTATCGACGGTTCGTTTTGATTGTATTTGAAAATAAAACAACTTTAATTACTCAGCAAAGATCAACAATAACTTTATTTCGCAGATTTACGCTTCGCTTGTATCTACACTTGTTACCACTTTGCTTGCTTAACACAGACTCGACTCCTTGCGCTGCCACTGCTGCTTTTATACCACTTTCCTTATCGCGCCGAAGTTTCTTGCAACTTCTAATTGGAAAGCGCTCGACCATTCTCGCACAGCCCATTTCGAGAACCATCCTTGCCATATCGGACTATACCAAGCGAATTTATAACAGTTTTGCTGTACTTCACAGTGCATGCCTAAAAGTATGCTTGGAAAACATTCGTGCGGAGAAAGGCATTCCTGTACAGTGCGGCACAGAATCTCTCATCGTATCACTGCCCATCACTTAGATTTGTTCGTCCCGAACAAGTACCGAGGCTCCGCCGGAGTAAGACGCCAGGCGCTCCAAATGGACTACTTTCAGCCTGGCGTTTCCGCTGCAGCAGCGTTGAACCCTGTACACCACGTCATTAATCCTGGTCACGACCTTGTATGGTCCTTCCCATGACGTTTGAAGCTTTGGAGACAAACCTTTCCTCCGCTGCGGGTTGTAAAGCATTACTAGATCGCCTTCTTGGAACCCCGCTGTGTTAGCTCGTAGATCATATCTGGCTTTCATCTTATCGCTGACCAGTTGGATACGGTCCCTTATAAACTGGTGGATTTCTTCCAGCTCCGATCGCTTATTAACTGCGTAATCCGTCTTAGCGCCTTCCGTCGTGCTGACCACTCCGAACTTCAAGTCAGCAGGCAACCTCAGCTCCGTGCCGAACACTGCTCGTGCTGGAGTGAGTGATGTCGTATCGTGCGGGGCTGACCTATATGCCATCAAGAACAGCGGAATATGCGTGTCCCAATCCTTTTGATTCCTGCCTACTACTTTCCGCAGATATTCCTCCAGTGTTCCTTATTCTTATTGTTCCTTATTCCTAGTAGCTCACACACTTCCTTTAATACCAGAGACTCGAAATTCCTGCCTTGATCCGAGTGCAACTCCATTGGAACTCCAAATCTGGCCACCCAGTTGTTTACCAGCATTTCCGCGACCGTGGCGGCCTCCTGGTTAGGAACAGGATACACTTCGGGCCATTTGCTGAAATAGTCCATTACCACCAGCACATATTTGTTGCCCTGAGTGCTGAGTGGGAATGGCCCGGCGACGTCCATGGCAATTCGCTCAAAGGGCGCTCCCATGTTGTACTGCTGCATGCGGCCCCGAGATCTTCTTGTTGGCCCTTTCGCAGCCGAACATCGATCACAGCTCTTAATCCAATCGGCGACAGACTCCTGGCATCCTACCCAGTAGAATCGCCTCTTTATTTTGGCGACAGTTTTTGTAATGCCTAGGTGCCCTCCGCTAGAGTCGTTATGGTATGCCTCGATCACCTCGTTGATCCTGCATTTCGGGACTAAAATTAGAGAATTGCTGGTCCGGCCATCCTCACTCTCCCACTCGCGGTATAGGCAACCATCAGACAGCCGCAGACTTTGCCACTGCGCCCAGTAAGCCTTCGCGATCGAGCTCTCACCGGCCATCTCCTGCCAGTCTGTACGTGCGCCCTGCTCCTTGCCTTCAATGATTTTTTTAAGATCCGTATCCTCGCGCTGGTCCTTTTGTATCCTCTCCGCAGACCACTCTTCCTCTGGCATAACGCTGACCAATCGTACGTCCACTATCTGCTCTTTGCTTTCGGCTCGCGAACAATGCCTGCATTCGGTTTTGCACGGACGGCGTGACAAGGCATCGGCATTTCCATGGCTGCTACCCTTGCGATGCTCTACCGTGTAGTCGTAGCTCTGCAGCCGCTCGATCCACCGCGCCAATTGCCCTTCAGGATCTTTAAAGTTCAGAAGCCATCTCAATGCCGCATGATCTGTGCGCAGGCGAAACCTTTGTCCATACAGATATTTGTGGAAGTGTTTTACGCAGTCCAATACCGCCAGCAGTTCTCTCCGTGTCACACAGTAATTGCGTTCCGGTTTCGATAAAACCCTACTGTAGTACGCTATCACCTGTTCCTGGCCGTCTATTATCTGTGATAGCACACCGCCAATACTACTCCCGCTTGCATCTGTATCCAGCACAAACATCTCCCCAGGCACGGGGAAGGCCAGAATTGGAGCGCTGCACAGTTTTTCCTTCAGACGTGCAAAAGCCTGTTCCTGCTCCTCGTTCCACTCGAAAGCTTGGCTCTTTTTTGTCAGTTTGTGCAGGCTGCCAATGCAGCCCTTTTAGCACGCGTTCCATTAGCCGCTCGAATGTTGCTGGTGCGTTGCAGAGTCCAAACGGCATGACGGTGAACTGCCACAAACCATCGCCAACACTGAAAGCCGTTTTCTCCTTGTCCTTGTCTGCAAGCTCTACCTGCCAATAGCCGCTGCGTAAGTCGAGCGTGGAGAACCACTGCGTGCCTGACAGTGTGTCCAGGGTGTCATCGATCCGAGGTAGTGGATAACTGTCCTTCTTGGTCACATCATTGAGCTTCCGATAGTCCACACAAAACTGGGTACTGCCATCTTTTTTCTTGACTAGCACAACCGGCGAGCACCAGGGGCCCGAAGAAGGCTCTATGACCTTGTCTTTCCGCATGTTCTCGATCAAATTTGTGACCTCCTCCCTCTTGGCCAGAGGAACTCGTCTTGGCGGTTGACGAATCGGTTTTGCACTTCCGGTGTCGATGCTGTGCTTCACTATGGCTGTTCTTCCGCCTGCTTCTGTCGCAAATATTGACCCAGAGTGCTGCAGGAGTGACCTCGCCTTCTGTTTCTGCTTGGCCGTCAACTCGCTGCTCCACTGGTTCTCCTGCGGTATGGCGTCCATGTTAAAACCGCTCTTCTTATTACCTCCAGGCGGGCTACTCTCGCAATTGACCACTGCTACAGCTTCCTTACACTCGCCAATTACCTCATCTTTTCCGACATATCTGGGTGCATTCAGGGGGTTCAGTATTCTGACTGGTATCCTGCCATTTTTAGGTTCCACTAATGTACGTCCGATGATGATGTTGTCGTGTCCTTGTTTCGGTGCTTCTACTACCCACAGCCGGCTTGTCCCATCGTCCTCGTCCACCTTTGCCCACACAATCGCCTCAGAATTCGCTGGTATCCTCCTGTGTTGACACGATACAACCTTCCTTACCGCCACGCTTCGCTCATAGCCGGTGTGCAGCGGGAATTCAACGTTGGCATATCTCAGCACATTTTCCTTCAGGTCCAGCGTAAAACCTTGCCTAATCATGAAATCCACGCCGATAATCACGTCGTCCATTATATCCGCGACGATGAACTCATGTTCCAGGCTGCTGGTGCCGATAGCAATCGTTTTTGTAACTTTACCTCTTACCGGCGCGCGCTCGCCAGTCGCAGTCCGCAGCTGTATGCCATGCAGTGGTTCCCAGTTCTTCAGAAGCTTCCTTTTTATGATCGAATATGACGCTCCAGTATCCAGTGTCAACACGAACAACTTTCCATCTATCTTTCCTTCAATCGTCAAGCTGCTGGGTTGTCGTTTCAACTGTGAGACAAGGACGGTAGGGCAGCAGGTTGTGGGGATCAGCTCACGCCCCTTTGGGCTGACCCGTTTTAGTTTAACGACTCGTCGTCCTCAGCCCTGCGCTTGTTGGCTGGGCCTCGATCGTCAGTATTACTCGCTTCAGGCGATTGCGAACGAGAACGGGAACGCCTCTTTCGTTGGCGGCAGTCTCGTGCTATGTGACCCTGCTTGCCACATGTCCAGCAAACAACTTTAGAGGAGACAACCCGTGGCCTGCCCGGTGTCTCAGAGCTTATGGCCTGGATCGAAATTTCGCTGTCTGGCTGGATTTGGCGTATCCTTGCAGGTGCATACCGAGCGCCTCCAATCCATGTCGCCTCATATGTCATCGCGCTGGTCACCGTTTCCTTGTATGTCGCCTTGCCCATCATCAACGCACTGCGACGTGTCTCGGGGTCATGAAGACCTTCAATGAACGACTCAATCTTCATCCTCTCGAGATCATCAGCCCCGAATTTTGGGTAGCACAACTGTACGAGCCGCTCAATGTCTGCTGCATATGTCTGCAGCGCCTCGCTGGCTCTCTGCCTGCGGTTCTTCAGCTCACAGTAGTACAGCGTATGGTTGTGCTCGTTGCTGTACTTCACTGCCAACGCTCTCATGACGGCCTCGTAATCACTTCTCGAACATTCCGGAACTGATTTCATTACCTCAGCCGCAGGACCTTTCAGCGCCAGAGCCAATCTCCGACCCTTCCTGACATCGGTCCACTGATTTTCCAAAGCAGCTAAGTCGAATTGCAGTTTAAATGTATCGAACGGCGTAGCACCATCATAAGTAGGCACTTCTGTTCGGGTGGCGAAACTTTCCGGAACCGGCGGCAAACATTCTCGTGGCTGTACTTCTCTAAGCCGCTCGTCGATTTTTCTGTTTACCGAATCCTCCAGACTGTCAACTCGTTTGTCTAAATGTTCTACTCGCGTCTCCAGGTGCTCAACTTTCACATTAATCCTGTTCGAAATCTCTTCCACTTTCTGCTCCAAGCGCGCAGAATTTTCCTGAAGCTTGGTTTCCATTCGCTCTGCTACTTCTCGGTTCGTAGTTTCGATTTTTGCGGAAATTTCCTGATTCGTAGTTTCCATTTTGGCTGCCATTTCACGGTTGGAAGTCTCAAACATGCCTTTAAGTGCAACCATAAGCTGGCTCATGTCCATTGCTTGTAGTGGCGCAGCCGCTGCAGTCGTACTTTGCAATGACGCAGCAGCAACAGGCGATTCCTCGACCTTGGCCGACGCCTCTTGTTCCTGCGTTCCGAACTCATGTGCAGCCCAATCGATGCCTCGTGACTCACACGCCTCTCGCAAGCGCAGCTGCAACTCCACCTTTCCGCCAGCAGTCGGCAAATTCCAGGCAGCCAGCTCTTTCTTCAGCTGGTCCACCTTCAGCAGCTCGAGTTTAACCATGTCTGCGTTTTTATAATTTTATTTATTATTTATCTTCAGTAATACAATCCTGACTTTCTGACACCAAATGTTACGAAATTCCCCAGTTCGTTATCGACGGTTCGTTTTGATTGTATTTGAAAATAAAACAACTTTAATTACTCAGCAAAGATCAACAATAACTTTATTTCGCAGATTTACGCTTCGCTTGTATCTACACTTGTTACCACTTTGCTTGCTTAACACAGACTCGACTCCTTGCGCTGCCACTGCTGCTTTTATACCACTTTCCTTATCGCGCCGAAGTTTCTTGCAACTTCTAATTGGAAAGCGCTCGACCATTCTCGCACAGCCCATTTCGAGAACCATCCTTGCCATATCGGACTATACCAAGCGAATTTATAACAGTTTTGCTGTACTTCACAGTGCATGCCTAAAAGTATGCTTGGAAAACATTCGTGCGGAGAAAGGCATTCCTGTACAGTGCGGCACAGAATCTCTCATCGTATCAATATAGATTTGCAATGTGTTTGACTAAGTACCTGTGCAATGATATTGCAAATAAAATTGTTTAGTCCCCTGAATGCTTATCGTATTAAAAATACCAAAAGACTGTATCAATCGAAAAATTAAACATACAACTATGTCAGCTGGGCCCCGCGGCTTCGCACGCAAGCTCTTTTCTTTCACCCGATACATATTTTGAACGCATGGTTGAACCCATTTTGATTTAAATAAAAACATATGTCTATTAACTTTGATGCCAAGTGGTTCTAAAAACTGTGAAGTCAAAAGGCCCTTTAAATCATGAGTTTTCACGTTTACTCTAAACGAAATCTTAACCCTTAGTTTACCACGGTAGATTTCGATTTTCAAAAATTTTAAAAACACATTTTAATTATTTCCCGATTGAAGTGCTTTTTGTCCAAGTTTGAGTCAAAAGGACCAATAAATCGTGTTTCCATGCAAACTGTTAACCCGTTGTTGACCCCGTTACATTTTTATTTTCAAACAAGTGAAAAACACGTGTCAAATTATTTCTCACGCAGAGTACTTTCACAAAGTTTGAAGTCAGTGGGCCCGTTAATTCATTTTTTTTTTAGAGTTTCGCCATACAAACTTTTAACCGGTCGTTGACCCCGTCCGATTTTAATATTTGGAAAAAATGAAAAACACGTATCGAGTTATTTTACATTTAAAGTACTTTCACCAAGTTTGAAGTTAAAAACCAACAAAATTGTTTCTCCATACATAGATTTTAGATTTCGATTTTGAAAATAATGAGAAACGCGTGTATAATTTTTTTTTTTCAAGTATTTTTATAATTTTTGAAGTCAATAGGCCGATCGGTTCATGTTTTTTTCGAGTCTACCCTTAAACAAATCTTAACCCATTATTGGTCCAGTTAAATTTTGATTTTCGAAAAATTATAAAATACGTATCGAATTATTTTTTGTTTAGAGTATTTTCAGGAAGTTCGAAATCAATATGTCTCTGAAATCACTTTTCTTCATACAACACCTTAACAGATGTTTTGCCCCTTTACACCCCGAATTTAAAAAAATCCCGTCTTAGCGGAGGTTCATTTTTCAAGATGTATCTACAGTTCAAATTTCATGTTCGTAGCTTCAGCGGTTTGGGCTGAGCGATGATGAATCAATCAATCAATCAATCAGTCAGTCAATTAGGGCAAACAATCTATGTATATAAAAATGGAGGCGGTACCACGCCCTCTTGTCCAGTGCTCACAACTTTCTTCTAGTCGAATTGTGCTACTAAGTGGAAAGTTCGTACCAAGTTTCACTGATGTGTGTGTGTACTGCACAACTGTCTGAGCATAAAAAATGTGCCACGCCCTTTGACCAACGCCCCATTCCCTCTTTTGAAAGATATGATAAAGTGATAGGTTCATACCAAGTTTCATTGATGTACGACTTACAGTTCTGCTGCATAAAAAATTTGCCACGCCCCTTGTTCAACGCCCATAAAATATTATCGGTAGAATGACACTTCTATGGGAAGATGGCATATTCAATTTCAATACTGTGCGACTTACAATTCCGAAGCTATTCCATATAAAAGATTAGAGTTGTATGGACGGAGCCACGCCCTCGTGTTAAATACCCGCTTCATTCCCTCTGCCAAAAGATATGACTAAATGGTAAATTCGTACTAAGTTTCATTCATGTGCGACTAACAGTTCCAAAATTATGCGGATAGTTTGGGTCAAAAAAATGTGCCACGCCCCTTGTCCAACGTCCATGAAATTTTAACAGTGGAATAACACATCTATGTGGCGACGCCTCACTAATTTTCAATGCTGTGCGACTTACAATTCCGAAGCTATTCCATTTAAAAGAAATGAATTGTATGGGCGGTGCCACACCCCTTTGTTCAATACCCACCTTATTCCCTCTGTCGAAAGATATGATTAACTGGTAGGTTCATACCAAGTTTCATTGATGTACGACTTACAGTTCTGCTGCATAAAAAATGTGCCACGCCCCTTGTTCAACGCCCATAAAATTTTAACAGTAGAATAAGACATCTATGAGGAGACGGTACACTAAATTTCAATGCTGTGCGACTTACAATTTCGAAGCTATTCCACTTAAAAGATTTGAGTTGTATGGGCGGTGCCACACCCCCTTGTCCAATACCCACCCCATTCCGTCGGTCGAAGGACATGATTAAATAGTAAGTGTGAACTAAATTTAATTGATGTGTGACTTATGGTTCCAAAGTTATTGTCTAAAAATGTATTCTGGTGGCGCCACGCCCCGTTTTCCCGACTTTTCTTATTTATAAACCTTCAACAAACCCGCCGAAGGAAGTATCCAAGTTGGTCCAGCCGTTCTCGAGTGATAAGCAGTCGAACGGACCACGTTTCATTTTTATATATATAGATTTCGGATTAACCCTTGTGTGCGCACCCACTTAAAACCTTATACTTGAACCCCCCATGGTCTGGCCAGACCATGGTGCAAAAAAGAGGATTGTGCTAGTTAATATATTTTTTTTTATATTTTTGTTGATGAGTTTATACATATTGTTACGAATACTTAGTCTAGTGGGCTGTTACGTATCTCTGGATTGTGTAATTTGAAAATAAAACACAGTCAGTTTCTTAAACGCAGACAATAAAATAAACCAACAGTCACTTTATTATTCACACTTTACTGTTCGTACACTTAAGTATTTGCTTAATTACTCCGTGTGGCAACTTCACTTGTCAAAACCAGACTGACTCGCTGCGCCGCATCCGGCCGCCTTTTATTCCTGTCAGGCCATCGCGCAGATCGGTCCCGCACATTCCGGAGTGGACTAAAAGTTTCCATCATTGCCAGGTTGGACTAAAAGTTATTATCGCGGCCGTCGTTGCCAGATTTGACTAAAAGTTACTATCGCGGCCGTCGTTGCCAGATTGGATTATAGCACGGCACGTAGCGGCAGGGTTGCTTTGCACAGCGACAGACTCTCTTATCGTTACAGACTGTCTTATCGTTACAATATCTTAGTATGTGTGAGTGTTTGTCTGCGTATGTTTGTGTGTGTAGGCCTGTCAAAAAAAAAGAAAGTGTGAATACAATAATTTCTGTTGCTTTTTCACTTTTTATTTAGGTAAAAAGGTAAAATTATGCTTGATTTATAATATACACAGTGAATTTCAACTTCAATAAATAAATTCTGAAATTAAACATATACGACAATAAGCAAAAAAATTAAAAACGTAAAATACGTTGTTATGGATTTGCCTCAACTGCTTCACCAATGCAGTGGTTGCAAGGATATCATGCAGTATAAAGACTCAAACACATTGAGATTTTATATTGTACATACATATACAAATCGTGTTTTGATATACCTAACACATTTGTATTTCTGGATTCCTTTCACTATTGACAATTATGCTTTGAAGTCGAAAAGGTAGCTGACTAATACAGAACACTGAGAACTATTGGCTGTCAATAAGACAAAATACCTTCTATTGACCACTTAGTTCCATCTATCTAAAAAACCTTTCGTTCAAGCAAAACATGCTCAACATGTTATTGTTCATGCTAAACTCGCTATCTCCACGTTGAACTATCATATTGTTACGAATACTAAGTCTAGTGGGCTGTCACGTATCTCTGGATTGTGCAATTTGAAAATAAAACACAGTCAGTTTCTTAAACGCAGACAATAAAATACACCAACAGTCACTCTATTATTCACAGTTTACACTTTACTGTTCGTACACTTAAGTATTTGCTTAATTATTCCGTGTGGCAACTTCACTTGTCAAAACCAGACTGACTCGCTGCACCGCATCTGGCCACCTTTTATACTCTGTCCGGCCGTCGCGCAGATCGTTCTCGCACGTTGCCAGATTGGACTAGAAGTTTCCCTGATGACCGCGACCATCGTTGCCAGGTTGGACTAAAAGTTATTATCGCGGCCGTCGTTGCCAGATTGGGTTATAGCACGGCACGTAGCGGCAGGGTTGCTTTGCACCGCGACAGACTGTCTCATCGTTACACTGCCCACCACTTAGACTTGTTCGTCCCGAACAAGTGCCGAGGCTCCGCTGTGATGAGGCGCCAGGCGCTCCAAATGGACTATCTTCAGCTTGGCGCCTCTATTGCCGCAACGTTGAATCCGGTATACCACGTCGTTAATCCTAGTCACGACTTCGTAAGGTCCTTCCCATGACGCTTGAAGTTTCGGAGACAAACCTTTCCTCCGCTGCGGGTTGTAGAGCATTACCAAATCGCCTTCCTGGAACCCTGCTGAGTTGGCCCGTAGATCGTATCTGGCTTTCGCCTTATCGCTGACCAGTTTGGTGCGGCTCCTTATAAACTGGTGAATTTCCTCCAGTTCCGCCCGCTTATTGGCCACGTAGTCTGTCTTAGCGCCTCCCATCGTGCTGACTACCCCGAACTTCAAGTCAGCGGGTAACCGCAACTCTGTGCCGAACACTGCTCGGGCTGGAGTGAGTGATGTCGTGTCGTGCGGGGTAGGTCAGCCCCAGGAACAGGGGGATATGCGTGTCCCAATCCTTTTGATTCCTGCCTACCACTTTCCGCAGGTATTCCTCCAGTGTCCGGTTAAAGCGTTCCACCATGCCGTCGGACTGTGGGTGCAAAGGAGTGGTACGCGTTTTCTTTATCCCCAGCAGCTCACACACTTCCTTGAATACCGCAGACTCGAAATTCCGGCCTTGATCCGAGTGCAACTCCAACGGAACTCCGAACCTGGCTACCCAGTTGTTTACCAGCTTTTCCGAGATCGTGGTGGCCTCCTGGTTAGGAATAGGGTACACTTCGGGCCATTTGCTGAAGTAATCCATTACGACGAGCACATATTTGTTGCCTAGAGTGCTAGTTGGGAATGGGCCGGCGACGTCCATAGCAATCCGCTCGAAGGGCGCTCCCACGTTGTACTGCTGCATGCGGCCTCGAGATTTTCTTGTCGGCCCTTTCGCGGCTGAACATCGGTCGCAGCTCTTAATCCACTCGGCTAGAGACTCCTGACATCCTACTCAGTAGAATCATCTTTTTATTTTGGCGACGGTTTTGGTGATGCCTAGGTGCCCTCCACTGGAGTCGTTATGGTATGCCTCGATGACCTCGTTGATTCTGCTTTTCGGCACTACCATTAGGGGGTTGCTAGTACGACCATCCGCGCTCTCCCATTCGCGGTACAGGCAGCCTTCCTTCAGCCGCAGACTTTTCCACTGTGCCCAGTAAGCCTTAGCGATCGGGCTTTCACCAGCCATCTCCTGCCAGTCTGGACGTGCGCCTTGCTACTTGCCTTCGACGATTTTTGCAAGATCCGAATCCTCATGCTGGTCTTTTTGTAGCCTCTCCGCAGACCACTCTTCCTCTGGCATGACGCTGACCAACCGGACGTCCACTATCTGTTCTTTGCTTTCGGCTCGCGAGCATTGCCTGCATTCGACTTTGCACGGACGGCGGGACAAGGCATCGGCATTTCCATGGCTACTGCCCTTGCGATGCTCTATCGTGTAGTCGTAGCTCTGCAGTCGCTCGATCCACCGCGCCAATTGCCCTTCAGGATCTTTAAAGTTCAGAAGCCATCTCAATGCCGCATGATCTGTGCGCAGGCGAAACCTTTGTCCATACAGATATTTGTGGAAGTGTTTTACGCAGTCCAATACCGCCAGCAGTTCTCTCCGTGTCACACAGTAATTGCGTTCCGGTTTCGATAAAACCCTACTGTAGTACGCTATCACCTGTTCCTGGCCGTCTATTATCTGTGATAGCACACCGCCAATACTACTCCCGCTTGCATCTGTATCCAGCACAAACATCTCCCCAGGCACGGGGAAGGCCAGAATTGGAGCGCTGCACAGTTTTTCCTTCAGACGTGCAAAAGCCTGTTCCTGCTCCTCGTTCCACTCGAAAGCTTGGCTCTTTTTTGTCAGTTTGTGCAGGCTGCCAATGCAGCCCTTTTAGCACGCGTTCCATTAGCCGCTCGAATGTTGCTGGTGCGTTGCAGAGTCCAAACGGCATGACGGTGAACTGCCACAAACCATCGCCAACACTGAAAGCCGTTTTCTCCTTGTCCTTGTCTGCAAGCTCTACCTGCCAATAGCCGCTGCGTAAGTCGAGCGTGGAGAACCACTGCGTGCCTGACAGTGTGTCCAGGGTGTCATCGATCCGAGGTAGTGGATAACTGTCCTTCTTGGTCACATCATTGAGCTTCCGATAGTCCACACAAAACTGGGTACTGCCATCTTTTTTCTTGACTAGCACAACCGGCGAGCACCAGGGGCCCGAAGAAGGCTCTATGACCTTGTCTTTCCGCATGTTCTCGATCAAATTTGTGACCTCCTCCCTCTTGGCCAGAGGAACTCGTCTTGGCGGTTGACGAATCGGTTTTGCACTTCCGGTGTCGATGCTGTGCTTCACTATGGCTGTTCTTCCGCCTGCTTCTGTCGCAAATATTGACCCAGAGTGCTGCAGGAGTGACCTCGCCTTCTGTTTCTGCTTGGCCGTCAACTCGCTGCTCCACTGGTTCTCCTGCGGTATGGCGTCCATGTTAAAACCGCTCTTCTTATTACCTCCAGGCGGGCTACTCTCGCAATTGACCACTGCTACAGCTTCCTTACACTCGCCAATTACCTCATCTTTTCCGACATATCTGGGTGCATTCAGGGGGTTCAGTATTCTGACTGGTATCCTGCCATTTTTAGGTTCCACTAATGTACGTCCGATGATGATGTTGTCGTGTCCTTGTTTCGGTGCTTCTACTACCCACAGCCGGCTTGTCCCATCGTCCTCGTCCACCTTTGCCCACACAATCGCCTCAGAATTCGCTGGTATCCTCCTGTGTTGACACGATACAACCTTCCTTACCGCCACGCTTCGCTCATAGCCGGTGTGCAGCGGGAATTCAACGTTGGCATATCTCAGCACATTTTCCTTCAGGTCCAGCGTAAAACCGTGCCTAATCATGAAATCCACGCCGATAATCACGTCGTCCATTATATCCGCGACGATGAACTCATGTTCCAGGCTGCTGGTGCCGATAGCAATCGTTTTTGTAACTTTACCTCTTACCGGCGCGCGCTCGCCAGTCGCAGTCCGCAGCTGTATGCCATGCAGCGGTTCCCAGTTCTTCAGCAGCTTCCTTTTTATGATCGAATATGATGCTCCAGTATCCAGTGTCAACACGAACAACTTTCCATCTATCCTTCCTTCAATTGTCAAGCTGCTGGGCTGTCGTTTCAGCTGTGAGACAAGGACGGTGGGGCGGCAGATTGTGGGGATCAGCTCACGCCCCTTTGGGCTGACCCGTTTTAGTTTAACGACTCGCCGTCCTCAGCCCTGCGATTGTTGGCTGGGCCTCGATTGTCAGTATTCCTCGCTTCAGGCGATTGCGATCGGGAACGGGAACGCCTCTTCCGTTGGCGGCAGTCTCGTGATATGTGGCCCTGCTTGCCACATACCCAGCAGACAACTTTAGAGGAGACCACTCGTGGCCTGCCCGGTATCTCAGAGCTTATGGCCTGGATCGGAATGTCGTTGTCCGCCCGAATCTGGCGTATCCTTGCAGGGGCATACCGAGTGCTCCCAATCCATGCCGCTTCATATGTCATCGCGCTGGTCACCGTCTCCTTGAATGTCGGCTTGCCCATCATCAACGAACTGCGACGCGTTTCTGGATCATGAAGACCTTCAATAAACGACTCAATCTTCATCCTCTCGAGATCATCAGCACCAAATTTTGGGTAGCACAACTGTACGAGCCGCTCAATGTCTGCTGCATATGTCTGCAGCGCCTCGTTGGCTCTTTGCTTGCGGTTCTTCAGCTCACAGTAGTATAGCGCATGGTTGTGCTCGTTGCTATACTTCGCTGCTAACGCTCTCATGATGGCACCGTAATCACTTCATAAACATTCTGGAACTGATTTGATCACCTCGGCCGTAGGACCTTTCAGCGCCAGTGCCAACCTCCGACCTTTCCTGATATCTGTCCACTGATTTTCCAAAGCAGCCAAGTCGAATTGCAATTTAAATGTATCGAACGGCGCAGCACCATCATAAGTAGGCACTTCTGTTCTGCCAGCAAAACCGTCCTGAACCGGTGGCAAACATTCTCGTGGCTGTACCTCTCGAAGTCGCTCGTCTATCTTTCTGTGCATCGAATCTTCCAGACTGTCCACTCGTTTGTTCAAGGACTCATCCAGGTTGTCAACTCGTTTGTCCCAATTGTCCATGCGCGTCTCAAGATGCTCAACTTTCACGTTCAGCCTATTGGAGATTTCCTCTACCTTCTGCTCTATGCGCTCAGAATTTTTCTCGACTTTTGCCGAAATTTCGAGATTCGTAGTTTCCAGCTTCGCCTCCATTTGCGCCGACATTTCGCGAATTTCACGATTTAAAGTCTCGAACATGCCCCTCATTGCAACCATAAGCTGGCTCATGTCCATTGCTTGTGGTGGCGCAGCCGCTCCAGCCGTACTCTGTAGCGAAGCAGCACCCGCAGGCGACTCCTCCACCTTGGCCGACGCCTCTGGTTCTTGCGCTCCGAACTCGTGCACAGTCCAATCGACGCCTCGTGCCTCACATGCTTCTCGCAAGCGCAACTGCAATTCCACCTTTCCGCCATCAGTCGGCAAATTCCAGGCAGCCAGCTCCTTCTTCAGCTGGTCCACCTTCAGCAGCTCGAGTTTAACCATGTCCGTGCTTTTATAATTTTATTTCTTTAGCTTTTTTTTTATCTTCAATTTTCCACAATCCCACTTCTGACACCAAATGTTACGAATACTACGTCTAGTGGGCTGTTACGTATTACTGGATTGTGCAATTTGAAAATAAAACACAGTCAGTTTCTTAAACGCAGACAATAAAATAAACCAACAGTCACTTAATTATTCACACTTTCACACTTTACTGTTCGTACACTTAAGTATTTGCTTAATTATTCCGTGTGGCAACTTCACTTGTCAAAACCAGACTGACTCGCTGCACCGCATCTGGCCACCTTTTATACTCTGTCCGGCCGTCGCGCAGATCGTTCTCGCACGTTGCCAGATTGGACTAGAAGTTTCCCTGATGACCGCGACCATCGTTGCCAGGTTGGACTAAAAGTTATTATCGCGGCCGTCGTTGCCAGATTGGGTTATGGCACGGCACGTAGCGGCAGGGTTGCTTTGCACCGCGACAGACTGTCTCATCGTTACAATATTGTATTTTCCATCAGTAGCAAAAGATAATTTACAAAAGATAATTTGCAGCACCGTTATTTTTACTTCCAGCAACAAACGAATCCTTAACTTAAACTTAACTTAAATCCTTAAACTTTAAAAAGTGCAGGTGGTTCATTCAATTATCCCACAGAACTACGTATTCATTCAATGAGCCAATTGCGAGAATTATTTTCCTGTGTAATTTGTATGCTTCCGAGTAAAACTTTAGTGATAAGTATTCAACATTTAAGTTAAGCTTATTCAAACTATTTAATTAATGACTTAGAATAAATAAATAAATAACTAAACATCTTAATTCTGTTGCTCTAAAGCATTGGTTTTCGCTACTGCTTTTTTTCTTTTTTTTTAAGAAACCTGTAAACCTTATCCTCGAAATAGCATTTGCTTCCTTCAATCTCTGTCACAGAAAACATACAATCCAATTGATTAAAATCAGACACGACAAGACCACAAATACTTCCTTCGCTTCAGAAATGTAATTGAATTGACACCAAAAACACGAATATAACAGCGAATACAATGGATAAATATTAATTTTGAATGTGTTCAGACATTCTTTTCTAACAAAAATTATAATTTACTAACCTAAAAGAAAATAAAAGCCAAGGCTAGTGAAAAACATTTGGACCAGGTACTTTTTGCGCTAGCTAACTCATGTGACTATTAACGAGATGGCACGAAAAAAGTGCTTCAAATCGGGTCCGATGCAGCCCTATGCTCCGTAGAGGACTGAATAAGGAACAAACGAAAACAAATATTTATAAACAATTCTGACACTTATTACGTCGAAAATAAAAAAAACTGAAAATAACAGGCAACTTTGTATGAAAATACACCATGGTCTTGCCAGACCATAGGGGGTTCAACTAAGGGGTATAAATACGTTTTGCACGATTCTCGCCTTGTTTTTGTAAAAATTGTGTTCATGTATTGGTTTTTGTACTTAGAAAGGATCAGTTGAGGATATCATGAAATATGAACCCGATAGCTTTACTACAACCTTACTAAAAGTGGACCCAAAGTTCAATATGGTCTGGTCAGACCTGGGTGCGCACACAAGGGTTAACAAGAGTTTAATTCAATATTGACATGTTTGAATTCATATTTTAAAATACATACAATTAAAAACAAAATATATATACAAGAAATTAATACAAAATATATACAAAATATAAATTATTCACTAAAGGAATTTTCATCATCATCATCATCATCACTAAAGCTAATATCAAGGGGTACAACTAAATTTTCATCGGTATCTTCTCTTTGTTCTACATGTGGCATCAAAAAAATTTATATTTCATTTCCATACTTTTTTTTTAGTTTCCCTTTTGCCTATATACTTCCAGCAACGGTTCGGATTGCAACAATAAGGAGTTAAACAAGTCCTTGTTGCAGAGTATCCTACTTATTTTTCTTGTATGTTTTAATCTATTATTTCTTATTATTTTATGTGAACACTCGAGTGCTTCTTCCGACAGTGTTCCAATTGGACTTGAAGAATATCTTATTTATCTGCACCGTGTATTAAAAGCTTGTGCACTGTCACAGGCATGTAATACTGCTCACTCGTTTTTTCTTAAATGCAGAGGTCAAACTGTTGCTCAAGAAATTGTTTCACGCTAGGAAGAATGCTTTCTTTTTTATTTGACTTCGCTTGCAGCCAAGCATACAAAATTGTTCGAATTTGAGCTCGAGTAGTCACTGAAAAAGTTGTATAACTTCAGAAAAAGCAAGCCAAAGCAGCTGAAATTTTTATATAGAAATCTACATACTTGCGTGCACAAAATATGAAAAAAAAGAAAAAAGTGATAAGAAGTGATTTTTTTTAATCGTCTCTGAAATCTGACTTTAACACTTTTTTTAAATTGAAATTTCGCTGTCCGTTTTTTAACGGGAAAAAGCAGATATGACATTATTGAACGCAGGTTATAGTATTACCAGCTTAAAAAAACAGTCAAACATTGTTCTGCAAATAATTTCGGCAAGTTTATCGATTGTGGTCAAAATTATCGAATTTCAAAGTTGGAGTACAAAAACCGCTTTCAATGAAATGAAATTGAAGCAAAGGGAATGCTAACTTTGAACACTGATAACTCCTACAGTTATATATATTTTTTTTTAAATATTTTAGATTTGTCTAAGCCAGTATATTGTTAACAGAACCTCATATGGATTTTTACATTTTCGACTTTGCAAATATCGACTTTTGTCCATACTCGTTACACTGTGCGTCGCACACTGGGGTAATATATAAGTAAAGTGGCGATGAATTCAAAAACGAAAAATAAAGATACAGATATGTTCTTAGTACCGGGTTAAAGTGGATAAAATTCTGCAACACTACGTGAAAGAGTTGTTGCAAAATAGTTTACCATTTTCCCGCAAAGCACTATGAAAGTTGACATTTATTTTCATTTGGCGCGCGCACAGCGTGAAACGTGAATTTTTCAATTATTTAAATCAAATTTGCTTTACAAGTTTTTAAAGTAGCATAAAAGTGATGATGGAGGCTTCTTGTTCAGGTAATATTTTTGTTAATTAAAAAAAAAGCCTAAAACTTGCCTTATTTTGACCCTATTCATAGACATATAGTTGTTTGTTCAGTGATGTTCACCTAAAATATTGTCATAATCGTAATCTGTGGATATTCTAGCAACTTTCTATGAAAAAAAAGTTGCGATATTGTTGCGCACTTTTGCAGCATTTCGATTTTTGTATGTGAAGTCTGCAAAATATGCACGCGGTCCGTGAAAGGAAAGACAAAAAAGAAATGTAAATGCAAAAAAAAGCAACAAGCGAAATGTTTTATGTTCGTTTTGTTGCTGTTCAATGTATGACTTTTAGTATTGCTTTATGCTTTTTAAACTACATTACGGGGGGCCGGCATGTTAGATTTATATTAGCCAGCATATTAGGTGACATATAAGGCGGGATATCGCGGCACGTAAGTATTTTTGGGTTTTAAGATATT
The DNA here is from genome assembly GCA_963971225.1 of Melieria omissa. NCBI lineage: Eukaryota > Metazoa > Arthropoda > Insecta > Diptera > Ulidiidae > Melieria > Melieria omissa. The sequence continues at coordinate 67,283,031 of OZ020270.1, forward strand.
TATGGTCAGCCGCCGTGGCTCAGTTGGTTAGTGCGCGGTCTAGCGAGTCGAATGCAGAGCGACGCTAGTTCGAATTATGCATGTACGGGTGGTTGCGGGAAGCTAGGCCTTAGTCTCGCGTAAGCGGGCTGTCGTGCCAATCAATTATTATTATTATTAATTAAGATATTTATGAAACACAATACAAAATCATCTCAAATGATGCTGAACCAAATAAAATTTCGATATCTTAGATTATTTCATTTGTCTTTGTTGTAGGGTGTGGGCAAAACTAGGTCAGCTGACCTTATTTATCAGAAGTTGAAGTATTGGGCATTGTTATTGTTTGTATTACTTTTGTGTAATCGATTGAAATAACCGCAGTGAATTGCATTAAACTAATTAGGTATAGGGTAATTGCAAAAGACTACTTTTTCAAGATATTAAAAAAGGTGGTTGTTTTCATTTAGGAACGAAATCCAATGTTATTTGGTATACTCGTTAAAGTTTTTATTACATAATGACCAACTCTTTGCCTTAAATTGTGCTAAATCTTTCGTTGAGTACTATCCCTGGTATAACATGCCTACGGCGTTAGATTTCGGCTTGCGCTACCACTGCATTTCGGTGCAACTCGACGCTTTCGTCCGGTGACACAACGGTGACCAGCAAAGAAAAAGAAAGCTAAGGCCAGCCGTTGACTTAGCATTTTAGCTTAGCTGGACCGTAGCACTTAGATTTTAGTTTAGTCGATAAGAATCGGTGTAAAGGTGCATAGCACCTAAAGGTGCATAGCACCTAAGGTGTAAAGGTGCATAGCACCTAAGCGAATAAATAAAGTAATAAAAAAGGCACATAGTGCCTAAAACACGCGATTGGTTTAACTGGCGCCCAACGTGGGGCCACGAAAAAAATCCTCATAGAAGGATTACGCGTACGAACGTGGCCGAAGGCTGATCCCCCGACAATTAAGTGCAAAAATATTAAAAAATAAAATATGAACTGAAAATCGTAACAACAGAACTTATAATTAATTAATAATTACAATTCCTTATAAAGGAAAAAGATTGGACAAAAATTAATATAAACCAAAAGGGTTTAGTGAAAAAAGCAAAGAAAGACAGTGAAAACCCGTATAAAAGGATTGGACAAAAAATTTAAATAAGCCAAAAGGGTTTAGTGAAAAAAGCAACGAAAGACAGTGAAAACCCGTATAAAAGGAGTGGCTAATTTAAAAAAGGGCCCCAAAGCAGAAATCTTTATAAAAAGACAATTTGAAGTTTAAAAGTTTGAAAAACTGTTAAAAAATTGTTTAAGGCTCTGCACGCCAAGCCGAGGCGTTGCCAACGAGGGACAGTAACCTACAGCAGCAGACACGGCAGCAGCAGAAGTACTGTAAGATTATTGAGTAGAGGATAAGTGAATTTGTTAGAGTTAAGAATATTATAATTTAAAATAAAATTGTGGTGCAAATTGTAAGTAGAAGTAAGCTTCGCTAAAATAGCGTAAAACGATAAAAAAAATTGAACCTTTGATATAAGGGTATAAACAAGTTCAAATCTGCGAATCCGTAGCCAACCCAAGAGTTGACCGGACCCTCCAGATTAAAAGAACATTAAAATTAAAATAAATTATTGTAAAGAATGGTCCCCATTCTACTAATAAGAAAATTTTGCGGAGATTTATAACAATTAAAAACCTTGTAAAACTTCGCTTACGCGTACAAGCATAGTAAAGAGATTGTAATAATTTTTGGAATCTAAAACCAGCCGTGTCATACCCTTTTATTTAAAGGAAGTCGGTAAATAATAAACTTTCCTTTGTTAAATAAAAAAGGGGCAAAGTTATTTTAGCAAACCCTTGCGAAAACTTGTGTAGAGAATCCCTTCGCTAGAAAATGGACGATCAAACCATACGGGCTATCCTGAGCTCCGCCGTCAAAACGGCCGTGGAACAAACCAAGCAGAGCTTCCAGACTACGGTGGAAGACTTGACGCGCAGGCTTAGCTTGCTGGAGGCACCGCCCGCGGTAGTTGAATACAGGGAGGTATCCATTGATCCCACCGTAAAATGTGATGAATCACTTGATGTGATTAAGGGGCACAACTAGTTTGAAATTTTGAAAATTTCGTTTTTTGTTTTATTTCATATTTTTATAGTATAACTATCATAGAAAAAGTATACGAACGGATTTTGTCGAATTCGTAAAAGTCTCTGAGATACAGAGCCTCAAACCCGTCTCGTTCACTACGCGGTAACACGGTTTTAAAACTTTAAACGCGTTTTTCTCAAAACTACATTTTTCAAATTTGCTGCAGCTGTAACTTGATAACAAATCATCCGATCGACTTGGGTCTTTTTTTAGCTTATTGTGTATTTGTTTTTCCATACAATGACCCTCCAGTTTAATGATAGGATGAAAAGTATAATATGCCACGCCAGAAACCATCAGATTTTTCAGCAAAATTTTAATTTTTTTTTCAAAAAACCGCCATTTTGTTGCATTTTATTTTTTTTTTACAACCGAGGGTCATTGTATAGGAAATATAACCTAGTTAAGTAAAATTTTTGGTTTTTATTATTTCAGGCACTGCGAAGGCTACAATCACTGCAGCAGTGGGAGAACGTTTTTTTTTTTGAAGACTCAGGAGATGGTGGATAACTTGCTGAAAATCGAATATTTTCATTTGAAAAAATTACTTTGTATTCATTATTTATGCATAAATATATCTGCAACATTTTAAAACACTCGATGCAATACTTCACAAAATTCAAAATTCACAAAAATCTCCTTTTTCAGGCGGTCAAACTAGTTGTGCCCCTTAAGTCATTGCCCGAGTTTGACGGTAGCCAGTCTCGGTACGTTTCCTGGAGACAGGCTGCCTTCACGGCTTACAGATTGTTTCAAAATTACGAGGGAAGCTCCAAACACTACCAAGCGGTAGCCATTATAAGAAATAAAATTATCGGGCAGGCCGACTTGATATTATCCTCGTTTAACACCATACTGAATTTTAAGGCCATAATAGCCAGTTACAGGACCAGATAAACAATCTAACTAACGTAGTTAACCCTTCTGTTCGTGAGAAGGTCCCTGAGGACCTTTTCGATTTTCAAACTCTCATAACTTTTTATTGTTGTAGGATCGAATATTCGAACTGGACATGTATTCCAAGAGAAAATTGTGCTAAAGCTATTAAAATTGGTTTCGAAGTGATTCTAGGAATAGTTTAATTTTAATTGAGGTTTAACAACGTTTAGTACGCGGATTAGTGAAAAGGTCCCTAGGGACCTTGTACTACTATTTTCAGAAATAGCTAACATTTGCACTAATTCGTCTGGCCAGACGAAAATATTATGGGGCTAGGGTATGTATATAAGTATATATATACACAAACGATGTTATTTATACATTTTTATCTACAAATACACTGTAAAAAGAATGCTATGATTATATGATTTTTTTTTACTTTTTTTTTTAATTTTAAGGTATTTAGCCACTACTTATATTTTATTTTTTGTAGTTATATGTATATATTTATATAATATGTGATATGCATATTTTTTTAAACTTTTTTTCATGCAATGCATGTATGACACTTGCGTGAAAGACAAACGTTGTCTTCACATTGCTGGCAACGAAATCCAGTTTTGGTGCTTGCAGCCCTAAATTATTAGGAGTATACGAACTGACCAAGGATGCAATGAGTATATCAAAAAATAAAGGTTTGTTTTTTGCATACTTAGTTTTTGAAAATTTTACTTAACCCTTATTCTCATACCCGGGTACCCGGGTGCCCACTGCGATGTATTTTCGTGAAAAAAACTGACAAATAATGAAAATTTTTTTTTTACCTTTCGGATCCTCGTTATTTAGGTGAAAAGCGAACAAATCATATATTTAAAAAATTTTGTTTTTTAATTAACAAAATATTGAAAACTTAAAAATTTCATGAAATGGGTACCCCGGGTGCCAAACGACGTTAGTAAGTTTGGGTATGAGAATAAGGGTTAACTTTACTTAATTTTCCATTTTTTAACATTAAACAATTTTTCGTCTGGCGAAGACGAAGATGTGAATAAATAAATTGACTTCAATACAAAAATAATTCATAAACGCGCTTGCAAATTGTTTCGATTTGTTACGTTTTATATAGATGGTTAAAGTTCTAAAGTTTCATAAGCCCAACCATATAAAGTTTCGATATTAAGCAGTGAATCGAGTGTGAAAATTTGAAATTTGTGTAAAAGTAAATTATGTCATATACAGTGTGTTTCACAAAACATATTTGTCTGTAGAATTTTAAAGAAAGAGTGTTTCAAAATTGTATTATTTGTTTACTGTTACACACCTAAATACCTAGTGCGCGATATATTAATATGCAGTCCATTCCCCATAGTTTTCTAGAATTGCTTGACATCGTCTTACACAACTTCCGCTTAATTCTTTGGCATAAACTGGAGGCAAATTCTTCCACATTTTTTTATGGTCGCAGAAAACTGCTTGGTTGTGAATATTTTTTTCCACGGATCTTAGCCTTCATAAAAGTCCATACATTTTCAATTGGATTTGCATCGGGACTTTGGGCAGGCCAACCTAGTTGTTGTATACCTTCTTTCATTTTCCAAAATGTGCATAGGTGACTACGGTGTTTTGGATCATTACCTTCTTGTAGAATCCAACGACTTGTATCCGGCCCCTAAAGTTTTACAGCAGACTTTAGCAAACATTTTTCATAAAGTTTAATCATAAATTTGGCGTCTAAATTTAGTGTAGAGACAGTCAAAGTGCCAAATCCTTTTTTTTTAAACATGGACTTTTGTAGGGTGCTTAACAGTCCGCTGAACAAATTTTTGGCCTTTAGCGATACAAGCTTTCCTCCAGATATTCGAAACAACGAAAGTGGACTCATCCGTGAATATAACTTTACTCCAATATCGAACCAAGTTTTCCTTTTTCCAAACTAGTAATTTTTGGATATGAATGTCAGTCAATAGCGGTTTGTAAAGTGCTCCTATTTCGAAATTAAGCACAAAAATAAAATGCTTATTACACCGTGCATATTTACTGCGTGGTGTATGTATTTTAAAATTTACCGTTTGATTGGTACCGTTATCATACACGGTAAAAAGTTTAGGCTAATTTGGAACACACTGTATTTTTCTTCATCATAAGAAAAAATTATATTTAACAAAAATTTAATTCTCAATCAATCATTATTGTGCCCTTTTACTAATATATATATAGGGTGTTTTTTTTAGAGGTATAGAACTTCGAATTGAAATAAAACACAAGAAAAACGTTTTAATGTCCATCAATTTGGCTTTATTGGAAGGATAATTTTATGCCATTAATGTTTAAATATGATTTCGGGCATGTGGCCGCCGCGGCTGGCTCGAATAAAGCCAATTCTACAGGTCCAATTTTTAAAGTTGATGGACAAAGCTCCAATTGCTGTGCACGGTGGCGAATCGATTCATTTGGGTCCTCTTCAACATTTTGCTCTACAGCGGCAATTGTTTCTTCGGTGCGCACTGTTCGACGTCTCTGCGGATGCGTATTATCACATAACATAGGTCCCTGGGGACCTTTTCACGACGCTAAGGCCAACGGGCCACTCACTAATCGGAGGGTTAACACGCTGGTGAAAAACATGCGACGGACACAGGTGGACACCGGCAACCTTTTCGCTATTTTGACCAGCAGGAATAGGGCAATAATAACGCAGCTCAACGATATAATCCTAACCGTGGCACTGGGCAAGCTCGGGGTAATAAACCCCTCCATTCTAGACAGTAGGGATGTTGAAAATGTGCTAAGAACAGAAAATTTCAGCGTAAAAATGTCAGCGTAAGCGAAGTTATTCGAAATTCAAAATTAAAAATTCTTCAGAACAACGAAATAATCATATTCCTTGTGAAATATCCAATAGTAGAATCAATATGTAATAAAACCATCTTACTTCCTGTTAGCCATGATAAAAAGACACCATGTATGAAACTAATATTACGGCAAAATGTAACAATAGATTTAAGCCATTAAAATATTGTGAAACAGCCTTAGCAGTAACCTTTTGTAAACTAATGAAGGACACTGAGGCCCCATGTCTGGTGCAACTGCTCAACCACTATTCAGCAACATGCAAAACAGCATCAGCGCACAGCCAGCACTCCGTTATAACCATCGCGGACGGGGCCATGGTACTCGATGACAACTTTGCCACAATTACCGAGAAAGATAAACCAGCAACAAAGTTAAGTGGCACCTTCCTTGTCCTGTTCGACGATGAGGTATGGATCAATGGCACCCTCTATCACAATCTGAAGCGAATGAGCCGTCTCAAGCCGCAAACGCCGCTGGCGCACAGTCTCCATCTCTCCGAACACCAGGAAATTCTGTCTCTACCATATCTCCACCGACTAAACTTGAAAAATCTGGAGCATATAGAGGTGGTAAGAGACGAAATTCGCGTAAAACAGTCGCAATGGTTTAGCACATTGGCCGTCTTTGCGGGCGCCATGATAGCAACACTCGCAATCATAGAATTGACGAGACGTTTCACCAAAAACAAACGCGCAAATAACCTTCGATTGATGATGCAGAAAGTCGAGGACGACTTATCCTTAAGAGGGGGAGTAGTCAGCGCCAGCGCCGAAACCTGCGCCAAACCGTCGACGTCAGCGACAAATTCCGTGGGAACGGAGCGTCTGCTACGTCGCACAGTGGCTGATTCTGCCGACGTAGGTTGCAAAAGTCGATTTTGTCATGTTCGATTTGGGGGAAACTGTTATACTTGTCCGATAGATAAATGCTTGGACCTAAGAAATCCGAAAACCTTAACTAAATTGGACAAATAGTTTTGCTTGTAGAGCCCGTCAAAGTTGAGAAATTTTTAGAGTGTGAAATAATATCAAGCAATTTGCACTTTTTCGGCAAAGCTGAAGTTTTAAAATACGGAAAGGAGCAAATTAATTGAAACTTTTTGCACCAGCATCGTAAAAGAAGGCATTTGTAGTAAATAATTAAATATAGAAAAAAAAAGTTGGTTGTTGTTGTTGTCTTTTCATAGGCACTCACTTGAAGCACTGTTTTTATCACTCTTTTTGAACTTTCGATAGACTTTAAAAAAAAAGGCCATACTTGCCACGGTTCCGTCTTTGGGAAAATTGTTCACTAGTTTTCTTTGAGTACTACTCTGAAGAGATCGGGTGCCCGATTTTGCCCGACTGGATTTTACAGCGATTTTTCTGTGGCCACCTCGCGCAATTTTGTGCTTTCGGGTGCGTGCGTTCGAACAAGTTCGTCAAGATTTTGATAGTGAATCAATTACACGCGATTATAATCGTTGCCAGGGCATGCAAATTTGGATTTTGGCTTAATTTAAGAAGTTATACAAGCTTGCAACTCCATATTAAGTCGACTTTTTTTTGCGTATATTGCTGTAAGCTCAAAGTAAAGAGTACTTTTGCTGGATGCGCAGTTCGCACGTGCGAAAAACAAGGTGGCTTTCTTTTCCGGCAATCAGCTATCATGTATCCTTTGATGTAATGCTTTTGTTTTTAACAAAATACTTACACTGTGCCTGGCATACATTTTTTTTTTTAATTTGAGCGAAACTCAGTCAGTCGCCATTAGTCATAGAGTTGAACCGCGCCAATGAAACAATTAGTTATTGAAAAACAACTTATATCTATGTGCATTGCCTAAAACCCACTTATATGTCTGGGCTGTTCAAAAATATCACAACGGGTAAAAACCTAAGAACTGCAGGTACCTGCTATTACTATAAGCTTAGTGCCTGCTATTTGAATGTAAGTAAAGTTAGTTTCGAATTTACCCTACAAGAACTGCCTGACCAAAACTCCAACACATTGATAGGAATTTTCAGATTTACTAATACATGCGCATGCATTTTAGCAAAATTTTGTTGTTAAATGCTTTTCAGCTGTTGTCAGTTGGATTGTTCATATTACTTTTGCTAAAGCTAGAATGAAATAAACCCTTTACAACCTACATCTATTACCTACATGTGATAGAAAAGCGCACCTGTTCAGAAAGTCATTGAACTTTCATAATTGCTACCTACGTGTGCTAGAAGGTGATAGCAATAGAAACACCTGTTCGAAATGTCATTGAAGTTCGCGCCATTTGTGTTGTGAACTGGAAATTGCGAAGAAGGTAAGAAATTTTCAATTTTATCTAACATTATTTATTATTAATAATTTATTGCATTTTGCAGGACTAAACAAAGCGTAGAAGCAGCGATAAGCAGTGAGAACAGGAAGGAACGGAAACCATTAACAAACAGAGATAAGTACATAATAATAAGTTCAAACAAAAAAGTGAAAGTGACCGTGCAAAAAAGTGAAAGTGTAAAATGAAAAAAAGAAGTTTTGCAGCCCTTGTGAGCAAGGAGAAGCGAGAGTTCGAAGCTTCTATAAAAAAATTTAAGAATCTCGATATCTTTGCTCGTGGGGACTGCAACACAGAAAAAAATCGTGAATTTGAGGGCGACGGGGATTCCGTAGCGTCCGTAAAGTCCGTTGAGTCCGTCCAGTCAATTGAGTCCGTGTCCGATGAATGCGTTAAGAAATCTTGGGAATTAAAACAGTGGGTAATCAGAAACAAAATTAGTCAAAATGCAGTAACCGATTTGCTGCAAACTTTACGAAAAGTAGGAGTAGATGGTTTTCCTGTGACTGCGAAAACTCTACTAGGAACAAAAAAAGGAAAAGTGGACATAAGTGAAATGGATGATGGCGAATTCATCTATTTAGGTATTCAATCTTTCTTTCGCTCACGTTCATTTAATTATTTAAATGAACGGAGCGAAGTTTCGCTTGATATAGGAATTGATGGCCTTAAATTATTTAAAAGTTCAAACAGGGTTTTATGGCCAATTTTAGGAGCAATTGTAGGGTTTCCAAAGGAAAGTCCTTTTGTTATAGCGTGTTATTCTGGAATGGAAAAACCGCATAACATAAATGATTTTGTCAGGGAAATGTGCGAAGAAGTTATAACATTAAAAGAAAACGGTCTAAAAGTAGGATTAAATGAAGAAATTAAAAAATTTAATATTTGTTTATTTATATGCGATTCGCCAGCTCGCGCTTTTGTTACGGGTGTGCAATCGCACAATGGGAAAAATGGATGTCCCAAATGTTGCCAAGTAGGCAAGTATGTGGAGAGAAGGGTTTGCTTTTCGACAGATGCTGAAGTCTTAAGAACAGATTCATCATTTGAACGAAGAGAAGATCCATCTCACCACAGCTTTGCTTTCAAAGAGCGTAAAGGAGTATTGGAACTTACAAGATTTGGGATGGTCTCACAATTCCCATTGGACGTGATGCATCTGCTCGACTTAGGCGTGACTAAAAAACTTATTAATTTGCTAATAAAAAAAGGCAATGTTACCAAAATGAATCAGAAAATAAGCCTTCTTGAAAATAATGTTCCAGTTGAATTCGGACGGATTTCGCGTGATATAAATGAAATAGCTAATTGGAAAGCAACTGAATTTCGTCAATTTTTGCTATACTCTGGTATATTCATATTAAAAGACTCCATTCCAAGTGACCTTTACTATCATTTTTTATTGCTTCATGCTGGCATTCGACTTTTATCTTGCGAAAGGTCACATACAGTAGAAGCAGAAGTCGCCAATAATATCCTAAAAGAATTTGTAGTTTTGTTTTCTAATATTTATGGCGAACATTTAGTTAGCTTTAATATACATAACTTGCTTCATTTAACTGATTGTGTTAAACAATACGGGCCATTAGATAACTTCTCCGCATATAAATTTGAAAATTTCATGCAGTATCTAAAAAAGTTAATAAATAAACCTAATAAAATTCTACAGCAATTATATTTGAGGTTGCATGAAAGGCAGGATTTGAAAAACTTTGGGTCATTTAAACTAGATGCAGGGAAAGAAAAAGATTCGTTTTGTTTTAGTAGGGAAATGGGTCATTTAAAAATTAAATCTGCTGAAATGCATTTAGGAGAAGAAATAGTTGTTGGTCATAAATTCGAACAAATAGAAAATTATTTCGAAGAACCGATAGAATCTTCATCAGGATTAGGAATAGTATTAGTAAGCATATTAAGTGCCGAACAGGTGAAAGTTTCTAAAAAAGATATTCAGTACAAATACTTTAGTATACCCACTGAAAATAATAAGTTTCTCCTTATACCCCTTCTGCACCACCTTTTTCACGAATTTTCTCAATAAACTTCTTTGCATTTCTCACTAAGATAATTAGGCTAAGTAATGTAGTTTAACGAATTATATACACAAATGGATAATTTCAGCGACTTATTTAACGACACGGAATCGTCCTCCAGTGGAGCAAACATTTCAAGTACGTATGCATAATTAATTTTCCTATGGTTTTACTCTATTTCGTATCTTTTAGCGCGTTTCAATATCAGCAGAAAACGCTTTGTTCCAAATTCACCTCGATCTTCGTCCACCCCACTGAAAAAACAACGTTTGGATGAAACTTTGGCATTGCCAGGTAAGTTCTGATTGATTGGAGTAAGAATGTACTGTCATGAATTTATGTGTTATTAATGTATTCCAAACAGCCCGCCCCAGCCCCCCAGGAAACATATCAGCAGCTGCTCCAACCCAACCAAGCTCATCATTTGAACAGGGTAAGTATGTTAGAATAAAACCAAAAGATTTAAGATACCTAAGATTTAGAACTTTAACTTTGTTTAAATTGACACGAATTCAAATAGTACACGTCCATTTTGAGTATGGTACATATGTTCATACTCTTTACCATTCCTCTTCATCATTACTCTTTACCATTCCTTTTCCATTCCTTATTCAGAGGTGCGCCAACAACTAACAACTATCGTCAATATCCTTGGCAATTTGCAAGAACGCATGGTCCAAATTGAAAAGGCATTGGTAGAAAATGTAAACTCAAAGTAGTCATTATTTTTTTATAAGTTTTTAGCTAATATAACATCTTATACATAGACTTCAAACAAAGAAGAAGTTATGGCGCAGAACAAAGTTCTGCGCGAATCGAAGGTACTCCTCAAGCAAGTACATACTTCGGTGTCGATGATGACGGGGAAAACCCAAAATGAAAAAATTTTGGAAATTGCGAATACGTTACCAATTTCAACTCTAGACGTTATCATGGACATTGAGGAAAAACTTAAAAACAAGGACTTTGTTGAAGCTATGGTAATTTAAGTATTGACAAGTAGCAGTAGCTTGTGGATTGTGGTCACAATTAGACATTTGTAAAGGTAGTACTAAGGTGGTCGAAACCGACTAAATCACTCCTTGTTTGTTTTTTCGTCCTCCTGTAAAAGTCGTTTAATGTTAGCGTTATTATTATTATTTTAGTATAGGAAGAATAATCTTTAAGAACAATAATATAATGTTTTATTTTTTCCATTTGTATAAGATTTCTCATCTCTATGCGATAAAAGGGACTTCGCAGGATATTGACGCACTCTTGCGTCAAATGTTTACGGACAGCTTGCTGATTACGTTTAACTGGGATGGCAGGTGGGAGAAAAGGGCTTTAAACAAGCTTAAGTTGGTGGATCAGATCTTATACGGTACATCATTATAATCCCAAATAAATAACTACTATAATTGAAATTGTGTTTCTTTATTTGCAGATATTTTCAAAGGTCAAGGGCGTATGAACTTTGAGAAGGAAATAAAGAGAGCCGTACATTTGAGCCACCACCGTCAAAAGCAAAAATTGTTTGTTAACAAAAAATTAATAACCAATGTATATAGTGTTAATTTAAATTAGTCTAAGTATTAGTTTAGTTTAATATTAGTATTTATTTATTAGTAATTTAATAGTATTATCATTATATATTTCTAGTTTAAAGTTATCTATTATATAAATAAGTATTTTTAAGTATTTATATAAAACTTATCATTAAAATATAATTAATAATTTATTTCAATGTTTACTGTAAATATTTATTTCTAATCAATTTATATTAATGTTAATTAGAAATATAATTTGTAAATAAATAATTAAATTTGGAAAAATAATTACAAATCAAAAAGTAAAACCAGCGTATTTTTACTGTCAGCAAACATGTATATCAGTATGCGACAAACACGCATATTTTCACCAAAAACAAACGAGACAGCTATACATTTTTTGCGTTCTAAAATGTCAACATTGCATGCGTGGGAGTGAGACAGACTGAGTGACAGCAATAATAGGAGTAAACGACATAGCTATACATTTTAAATACGTAAAACAACAGGTGTAAGAATGAAAAAGGAAATCACACGTATACATGAGTTTCTATCATTTTTGTTAACTGGCCTGTAGAAAAATGATAGAAACTTTGTTCCGAGTGCTGACCGATATTTCTATCAGGCCTGACTATCAAATGACCGGTCATATGACCGAAAGTGTTCTTGTAGGGTAATTTAAACTAAACATCACTTCAACTCCGCCACTGCAACTAAACCGAAGAAGAAGCACAATCATGTTTTTAAAAAATTCGAAGCTGTTTGAAATATTTACTATTTCGAAGACAAAGGAGCAGTTCGTTCTGGTTACGTCGAATTGGTTACGTCGAAAAATGTACAAAAAGTCAATTTTTCTTTGGACAATCTTAAGTTTAAAAACAATGCTAAAGCTTCATTAGGACTATATTTGATCGGTAGCACATTGGGTGGGGTGGGAATACTGTTTTTTATTCTTTTAACGCGACCCGGGCTTGCTGGTGAAATTGCTTTCACTATAACGCCTTTCATTTTCCCCTGATCCTTATTTTATTTTATGATCAAAGCTTCTGAAAAGTGGGTGGCAGTTAGAACTTCCTGGTTCTCATTTTGAAAGCAAAATTTGTGAATTTTTATCTTTAAATTTGACTCTTTCAGCTTATTTCTTAAATTTCTTATTTCTTTTCATCTTTTTTAATCCATTTTCATTAATTTTGCAACTAAAATTTATCATTGTTGCTCGCATTATTCTTATTTACCGTAAGCCGAACTTTTGCAAAGTATTACGTAGCACCCTGTACCTCGATTGAGTTTATTTTTGAGAATACAATAGCCTGATGAAAATTTTCCAATTATCTCTATTCGTTCAGGAGTTATTAATTTTGCAACCTGAAATGACATATTGAGCCACTGTGCGTCGTTGCGCACGTTGCGTTTAGCCGTTTGTCTTTTGGGCGGCGTTAGATTTCGGCTTGCCCTACCACTGCATTTCGGTGCAACTCGACGCTTTCGTCCGGTGACACAACACGGTGACACACAACGGTGACCAACAACAAAAAAGAAAGCTACGGCCAGCCGTTGACTAAGCATTTTAGCTTAGCTGGAACGTAGCACTTAGATTTTAGTTTAGTCGATAAGAATCGGTGTAATGGTGCATAGCACCTAAGGTGTAAAGGTGCATAGCATCTAAGCGAATAAATAAAGTAATAAAAAAGGCACATAGTGCCTAAAAACGCGATTGGTTTAACTTACACAGTATTAACACATAAACCCGAAAATGAAAAATTTTGAGTTGTGTCACTTTTGTAGTGCATGTACGATTTTATTGTGTAGCGAGTGAACAGCTATTTAGTGCAGCTGAGCAGATATATAGTGAAAGGAGGAGTAATTTGGATGCTTTTTTTTAGCATATATTATTAAATTATTTAATTTTGAATATTAGCGAGTAAGGTACGAAAGGGTGATTATTTTATTTTTATGTTTAAAGGAATGAATTGTTTTTATTAATAAGTATTGCTACGAATATGAGTTCTTTAATCTCTGGATTGTGCTTGGCAAATAAAACACACTTCAATTGCTAGACGCAAAACGCAGTCAGAAATCAACAATCACTTTATTTACAGATTTACACTTTTCTTGTCTTTACACTCGTTACTACTTTGCTTCTTCAAATCAGACTGTCCTCCTGCGCTGCACCCGGCTAGACTATCTCTCGATCGTTCTCGTACCTTGCCGTATCGAAAATAAAGCAAGCTGGCTGTACTCTAAACTGTGTGCCTAAAAGTATGCCCGTAAAAGCATTCATGCATAGCACAGCGACAGAGTGCCTCATCGTTACAGTATTTATTTATTTATGTTATGTTTGCTCTTTATTTACCTAAAGTAAAATTCGTTTGTAAAAAAATTGTGATTTTGATGCTTGATGTGGTGATTTTGATTTAGAAAGTTTCGGTTTCGTTTTCTGCCGAATATTAAAAAAAAACGAAATTCGGTTTCGGCCCAAAAAAGTGATTTCGGTCGGACACTATCGAAAAGTCAATTGTGTACTTATTAAACTGTTTTTAATATTAAAAGGTGACCCGTAAAGTTGCTATGTTTGAATCCATTATGTCCATGTAGCGTTAACATGTTTTTAGCTAACTACATGAAGAGATGTCAGATTGAAGTCTTAATGTCGACAGATGGGTCCGTTTTTCATAGCTCCGGTAATATGGCGTTCAAACTGACGACTTCAACGTGTTTAATGTGCTTAAACAAGTTAACAAGTTAAATAAACAAAACCAGTTCGAAAACCTGTTTATTCACATGCAATTGTTGTTGGAAATTAAACGTGTTAACCTTCACCAATTTTTATATACGGAACAGTGGCGGCTTAAGGTGTTCGGGGGCCCGGGGCGACGATGGCGGAGAGCCCGGTTTATTTTCAGCCCGGTTTATTTTCATGTCGGAAAGGGTTAAATCTCGAAAAAAACAGAAAATCTTGCTTCGTCACTACGATCTAGCCATTTTTTTAAGCTACCCGAGCAGGAGAATTAAATTGTTTTCCGATCAGAGCCTCATAACACTACTCGACAAAAAATGAGCCAATCGCGTACACCTAAAAATAAAAGTGTTTTCTAGACTAACTTTGGCCGCTGAACACGAAACTGAAAATCAAAAAATTTTGTAAGAAACGTTTTCGAAAAGTTTTCGAAAAACTATTTTTTTTCTGTTGTTTCAGTTATGAGCACATATCGCCTAAAAGAACTATCCGATTAACACGATCTGTCCGTCATTCAGAAGATAATATTTTAGCCTTTCTAGTAACAACTGGGGAAGTTACTGACGGTGAAAGTTGTAACAAAGTGAATTTTTCGACCAATTTAAAAAATCATAAATTTTCATAAATTTTCAAAATTTTCTGGTCCTGCCATCCCTGCTCTCCCACTCGCGGTATAGGCAGCCATCCTGCAGACGTAGACTTTGCCAATGTGCCCAGTAAGCCTTCGTGATCGGGCTCTCATCAGCCATCTCCTGCCAGTCCGGCCGTAATCTCTGCGCTTTGCCTTTGATGATCTTCGCGAGATCCGTATCCTTGCGCTGGTTCTTCTGTAGCCATTCCGCAAGCCAATCTTCCTCTTGCAGAACTCTTACCGACCGTACATCCACAATCTGTCCCTCGTTTTCGGCTTGCGAATTATGCCTGCGCTCGGTTTTGCACGAATGGTGTGGCAGAGCGTCAGCCCCTCTTGGCGACGTCTGTTGTCCGGAACGCTTTTCTCGCAGATGGCAGTCTCGTGATATGTGTCCTCGCTTGCCACATCGCCAGCAACTGACTCTAGATGACACTGCCCGCAGCCCCGCTGGTGCCTCCGAGCTCACTGTCTGGCTTTGCGTGACACGTCCAGATTGGGCTCGACGCCTTTCCGCAGATGAATGTCGAAAACCTCCCCTCCAGGCTGCCTCATACGTCATCGCGCTGGTCACCGTCTCCTTAAATGTCGGCTTGCCCATCATCAACGCACTGCGACGTGTCTCTGGGTCATGAAGACCTTCAATAAATGACTCAATCTTCATCATCTCGAGTTCATCAGCGCCGAATTTCGGGTAACACAACTGTACGAGCCGCTCAATGTCTGCTGCATATGTCTGCAGCGCCTCGTTGATTCTTTGCCTACGGCTCTTCAGCTCGCAATAATACAGCATTTTGTTGTGCTAGTCACTGTGTCTGGCTGCCAGCGCCTTTATGACGGTCTCGTAATCACCTCTCAAACCTTCCGGAACTGTTTTTATTACCTCAGCCGCAGGACCTCTTAGAGCCAGTATCAGTCTCCGACCTTTCCTAACATCGGTCCACTGACTCTCCAAAGCAGCCATATCGAATTGTAGTTTGAATGTGTCGAACGACGTAGTACCATCATAAGTAGGCACTGCTACGGCAAAACTTTCCTCAACCGACTGCACCCTTGCTACCAGCTGTACCTCTCTAAGCCGCTCGTCGATTTTTCTGTTCACCGAATTCTTCCAGATTGTCAACTCGTTTGTCTAAATGTTCTACTCGCGTCTCCAGGTGCCCAACTTTAACATTAATCCTGTTCGAAATCTCTTCCACGTTCTGCTCCAAGCGCGCAGAATTTTCCTGAAGCTTGGTTTCCATTCGCTCTGCTACTTCTCGGTTCGTATTTTCGATTTTTGCTGAAATTTCCTGATTCCTAGTTTCTAGTTTCACTGCCATTTCTTGATTCGCAGTTTCCATTTTCGCTGCCATTTCTTGATTCGCAGTTTCCATTTTCGTTGCCATTTGCGCCGACAGTTCGCGATTTTCACGACTGGAATTCTCAATTTTCGCAGAAGTTTCCTGAAACATGCCTCTCATTGCAATCATAAGCTGGCTCATGTCCATTGCTTGTGGTGGCGCAGCCGCTGCAGCCGTACTTTGCAACGACGCAGCACCCGCAGGCGATTCCTCCCTTTTGGCCGACGCCTCTTGTTCCTGCGTTCCGAACTCGTGTGCAGCCCAATCGATGCCTCGTGATTCACACGCCTCTCGCAAGCGCAGCTGCAACTCCACCTTACCGCCAGCAGTCGGCAAATTCCAGGCAGCCAGCTCCTTCTTCAGCTGGTCCACCTTCAGCAGCTCGAGTTTAACCATGTCTGCGTTTTTATAATTTTGTTTTACTTTCAGTAATACAATCCGAACTTCTGACACCAAATGTTACGAAATTCCACAGTTCGTTATCGACGGTTCATTTTGATTGTATTTGAAAATAAAACAACTTAAATCATTCGGCGCAAACGCACACTAACAACCACTTTATTTACAGATTTACACTTCGCTTGTATCTACACTTGTTACCACTTTGCTTGCTCAATACAGACTTGACTCATTGCGCTGCGCACTTCTGCTTTTATACCAGTTTTCTTATCGCGCCGAAGTTTCTTGCAACGTCCAATTGGAAAGCGCTCGACCATTCTCGCACAGCCCATTTCTTCGAGAACCATCCTTGCCATATCGGACTATACCAAGCGAATTTATAACAGTTTTGCTGTACTTCAAAGTACATGCCTAAAAGTATGCTTCCAAAGCGTTCATGCACAGCAAAGAGTGCCTTTTCGTTTCATTATCTTTAATATTTTGGGTGGTCTCCGCGGGCCTTTATAATGATTCGGCATGCTCTGTACTAGATTGTGTAGTATTTTTGAGGGAATTTCCAACCACGCTGGTGAAGTTTTTTCCCATAATCTGTCAATATCCTTTGGTAAGTCTTTTTGGGCATAATTTTTCTCTTTAAGGCAAACCACTAATGTTCTATGGGGTTTAAGTCCGGTAATTGGGGTGGCCAATCAAAAATGTGTATCCACTCTTTGGTGGCTCTGTCTGTATGTTTTAGATCGTTGTCCTGCACAAAAATTTTTTCGTGACCCGTCTTTTTATAAAAGATATCTAAACTTAGTAGGTAGGAGCCCTCTCAAATCGTAATAAAGTCGCTTACCATCATTCTACTTTTGATACGGCGCAAAATTTCGACATCACTTCCACGGAAACAACCGCATGCTATAAGAGAAACAACTTCCAAACTTTAGAGTTTATTGTATATTGCAGTTTGGGACTTCAATTTGCTTGTCTACCCAAGTGTAACGTTTACCAAACGATGAATTTTTGTTTCATCCTACCAAGTTACTCTCCGCGAGTCATCAACGGGAGTCATTGCGTACTTCTTAGCAAATGCCAACCTGACCTTGCGATGACGACCAGTCAACAATGTTTTTTTATGTTTTGATCTTGGCTACAAATCCGCTTTCGTTTAATGTCTTTTGGACGGTTCTAGTGGTGACTTGTATACATTAATCAGCTTGTAGTACTTTTGCGATGTCTGTAGCAGTGTTAGTGGCAACAGTTAAAATCAATCTGTGAACAACACGCTGAACCACCGGAAACTACTTTTTCTTGCGACCATTTTTGCTCGATCTGGGTGTTATATTATAGCAATCTTTAATTTTTTTAGCTACACCGATTGATATTTTGTGTTTTCCAGCAAATTTCCGATAGGTGAAACTACTTTCAATGTCTTTTGCAAAAATTTTCTTTAAATTCTGCAAAGAATTTTCGACCTATTTTAAATCAGCAAATTTAATTAGAAGTTATGTACTTTGAAAAGTTTTTGGAGCATAATGTTATATATTATTTATCTTCTCAATACACCGACGCGGTTCCGAAGAGAACTAATAGCGATTGTCGAAACAAATGCTCTAATACGTAGCTTTGACCGATCGCGGACAAAAGTGTTCACACGTGCCTGCAAATATTTCTTTAGAAAACGGTATTTTGCAGAAAATATAAACAGCTAACATTATCATGGTATAACATGCTAGCTTGAAGTAAAAAGGTGGCAAACTACGATTGCTATACTCCAAACAAGTACCCGCGAATTTAACATTTTGTGAAATTTAATTTTTTTTGAACAGTTTTGTCCGCCACTCTATATTAATATTTTTCTTCTCATCCGTTTTATAAGGACAGCTTTAATTTTTGAGCTAAGTTGGTAACCAAAAACAGGAAATGGACTATTCTTAAGAGATTTCAGGTCTAAACGTGGAAGGGGAAAAAAGGATCAATGAGGTTTCAACCCCACAAAGTGGGCGAATTAGTTGATTTTTCAAAAGAAATGTCATAAATGCATTTTCAGATATATTCTCATAAAATTTCGTATTAAGACTTTTAAGTAATACTGCTACAACTTTATCATATAGCTGCCATAGGAACGATCGATCAGAAATGTGTCGCGTAGAAAACTTTTTTTAACCAAATTTGGTGCATTAAAGTTGCAATATAATTTATAGAAGTGTTAAACTTGCTGTTGCTGTCATATATGGGCATCTCCCAAAAAAGGTCCACCACGAGTGAAAAATTCAAATTGCTCAGAAAAACTTTTTATTATCCAAAAATACAGCTTAAATATCTATATTTTATAAATGCAAAAGAATTTTTAATTTTTTTTAATTTTTGACCGAAATATACTACTGTAAAAGAAAAAAACAATTTTTCTGAGCCTTTTGACGAATTTTATGCACATTTTGTCTTTGCGTTTTTATCTTATTCAAGTAATATTATATTTTTCTTGTAATGCAAAAGTTTTCTACTAACAACAATCTTATGTATAAGAGAAAGCGAGAGAAAGTGGAGTTCGAAGAACGGAAGTTTTTTTAGTTTGCTTCTTCCTGTATCCTATTGTCGCGTCCGTGCCCAAAAAACCTTATTAGTTGTTGTCATTAGTGGACAAACTTTTCAAATGCAAGTAGCTGTCAGTTTTTAAATAGGTGCATTGTTCCCGTTAGGAAAATATAATAATTGGTTCCCGGCAAAACCGGAAAACAATTTTATGGGTGTTTAAAATTTGTCGCGTCCGTAACCGGAAGCTCTGAATCGATTCGATTGTTATACGATTTCCGGTAAATTTCCGAATTTCTTGAGATACAATTTTTTTTTCAGAATATTGACTCTCATTGAACATTTTAGCAATAAAATACAAGAAAATATCAAAAAAATAATTGTTGTTGAGAATAACAGCTTCATCAATTTTGTACGATATATCGTACAATGGTCCGCAAAGGAGTAAAAATGCATGACACTTTTTTTTCGTTTTTTTTTAATTTTATGAACAATTCATTGGCTTATTTGATAAGAAAATATAAATTTAACAACAAAAATCAAAACGTGATTTCATTTTGATCGAAAACTATATAAATTATAGATCCTTAGACCTTAGAAAACCGTTATTGCTGTTGCAAAGCCCTTTTCCCCTCAATAAAACACAAAATCAACTAAACACCATATAGCTTTGTAGAAAGATACCGAATATAGCCGATTCTTATTATCGTAGTGGGAGTGGCAAGTACTCATGTCTAACCTTACATAATCTGTGTCTGCCCAGTGAAACACAAAATCGTTAATTGTTATTTCTGAATAGAAATAGTCGATTAGTCGAATTTAATTAGTCATACGATTTAGTGATGGGCGTGGCATTCAGGCAAACAGAAAAATTCTGTTACCAATTCCATAACTTAAAAAAAAATGCTACATCACTTGCAACCTTTGCCTGCCATTTGTACGATAAATCGTACAAAGCTTTGCAACCCTTGTGTACAATACTATCGTATTCGTATATCGTATTCGTATATTCATTCGTATATCGTATTGTACGATATATCGTCCAATTTTTTAAAGGCTCGGGAAAAATATTTAGAAGCAAAAATTGTTAAATTTAATAAGTTTTATAAATCAACTGAGATTCAAACTTTGAAATTGTTTGTCTTTTTGCTACTAAAAAGTATTACATATTGATACGATGAGAAATTCTGTGCCGCACTGTACAGGAATGCCTTTCTCCGCACGAATGTTTTCCAAGCATACTTTTAGGCATGCACTGTGAAGTACAGCAAAACTGTTATAAATTCGCTTGGCCGATATGGCAAGGATGGTTCTCGAAATGGGCTGTGCGAGAATGGTCGAGCGCTTTCCAATTAGAAGTTGCAAGAAACTTCGGCGCGATAAGAAAAGTGGTATAAAAGCAGCAGTGTGTAGCACAAGGGGTCTGTCTGTGTTAAGCAAGCAAAGTGGTAACAAGTGTAGATACGAGCGAAGCGTAAATCTGCGAAATAAAGTGATTGTTGATCTTTGCTGAGTAATTAAAGTTGTTTTATTTTCAAAACCAATCCAAACGAACCTGTGAAAGTAAATTCGTAACATTTGGTGTCAGAAGTTCGGATTTTGTTACTAAAGATAAACAAAGAATAAATAAATAAATAAAATTATTAAAACACAGACATGGTTAAACTCGAGCTGCTGAAGGTGGACCAGCTGAAGAAAGAGCTGGCTGCCTGGAATTTGCCGACTGCTGGCGGAAAGGTGGAGTTGCAGCTGCGCTTGCGAGAGGCGTGCGAATCACGAGGCATCGATTGGGCTGCACATGAGTTCGGAACGCAGGAACAAGAGGCGTCGGCCAAGGTGGAGGAATCGTCTGTTGGTGCTGCGTCATTGCAAAGTACGACTGCAGCGGCTGCGCCACTACAAGCAATGGACATGAGCCAGCTTATGGTTGCACTTAAAGGCATGTTTGAGACTTCCAACCGTGAAATGGCAGCCAAAATGGAAAATGAAAATCGTGAAATGTCGGCGCAAATTGCAGCGAAACTAGAAAGTACGAATCAAGAAATAGTGAAAATGGAATCGGCGAACCGAGAAATATCGGAGCAAATGGAAGCGTGCAACCGAGAAATGGCGACAAATTCTGCGCGCATAGAGCAGAAGGTGGAGGAAATTTCCGATAGACTGAACGGGAAAGTTGAGCATCTTGAGACGCGAATGGACAAGTGGGATAAGTGGGACAAACGAGTAGACTGTCAACTCGTTTGTCCCACACAGGATTCGGTAAACAGGAAAATCGATGAGCGGCTTAGAGAGGTGCAGCCACGAGAATGTTTGCCGACGGTTCCGGAAAGTTTCGCCACCCGAACAGAAGTGCCTACTTATGATGGTGCTACGCCGTTCGATACATTCAAACTGCAATTCGACTTAGCTGCTTTGGAAAATCAGTGGACCGATATCAGGAAGGGTCGGAGATTGGCACTGGCGCTGAAAGGTCCTGCGGCTGAGGTAATGAAATCAGTTCCGGAATGTTTGAGAAGTGATTATGAGGCCGTCATGAGAGCGTTGGCAGCGAAGTACAGCAACGAGCACAACCATACGCTGTACTACTGTGAGCTGAAGAACCGCAGACAAAGAGCCAGCGAGGCGCTGCAGACATATGCAGCAGACATTGAGCGGCTCGTACACTTGTGCTACCCAAAATTCGGCGCTGATGATCTTGAGAGGATGAAGATTGAGTCGTTCATTGAAGGTCTTCATGATCCGGAGACACGTCGCAGTGCGTTGATGATGGGCAAGCCGACATTTAAGGAAACGGTGACCAGCGCGATGACATATGAGGCGACATGGATTGGGAGCAGCCGGTATACACCTGCAAGGATACGCCAAATCCAGCCGGACAGCGACATTTTGATCAAGGCCATAAGCTCTGAGACACCGGGCAGGCCACGGGTTGTCTCCACTAAAGTGGTTTGCTGGACATGTGGCAAGCAAGGTCACATATCGCGAGCTGCCGCCAACGAAAGACGCGTTCCCGTTCTCGATCGCAATCGCCTGAAGCGAGGAATACTGACGATCGAGGCCCAGCCAACAAGCGCAGGGCTGAGGACGACGAGTCGTTAAACTAAAACGGATCAGCCCAAAGGGGCGTGAGCTGATCCCCACAACCTGCTGCCCCACCGTCCTTGTCTCGCAGTTGAAACGACAACCCAGCAGCTTGACGATTGAAGGAAAGATAGATGGAAAGTTGTTCGTGTTGACACTGGATACTGGAGCGTCATATTCGATCATAAAAAGGAAGCTTCTGAAGAACTGGGAACCACTGCATGGCATACAGCTGAGGACTGCGACTGGCGAGCGTGCGCCGGTAAGAGGGAAAGTAACAAAAACAATTGCTATCGGCACCAGCAGCCTGGAACATGAGTTCATCGTCGCGGACATAATGGACGACGTGATTATCGGCGTCGATTTCATGATTAGGCATGGTTTTACGCTGGACCTGAATGAAAATGTGCTGAAGTATGCCAACGTTGAATTCCCCCTGCACACTGGCTATGAGCGAAGCGTGGCGGTAAGGAGAGTTGTCTCGTGTCAACATCAGAAGATACCAGCGAATTCCGAGGCGATCGTGTGGGCGAAAGTGGACGAGGACGATGGGACAAGCCGCCTGTGGGTTGTGGAAGCGCCAAAACAAGGATACGACAACATAATAATCGGACGTACATTAGTGGAACCCAAAAATGGCAAAATACCAGTAAGGATACTCAACCCACTGAATACACCCACATATGTCGAAAAAGATGCGGTCATTGGCGAGTGTAGAGAGGCTGAAGCAGTTGTCAATTGCGAAAGCAGTCCACCCGGAGGAAGTAAGAAAAGCGGTTCTAACATGGACGCCATACCGCAGAACCAGTGGAGCAGCGAATTGACAGCCCAGCAGAAACAGAAGGCGCGGTCACTCCTGCAGCACTATGGGTCAATATTTGCGACGGAAGCGGGCGGAAGAACAGCCATAGTGAAGCACAACATCGACACCGGAAATGCGAAACCAATCCGCCAACCGCCAAGACGAGTTCCTCTGGCCAAGAGGGAAGAGGTCGCAAATTTGATTGAAAATATGCATACAGAAAAGGTCATAGAGCCTTCGTCAGGTCCTTGGTGCTCGCCGGTCGTGCTAGTCAAGAAAAAGGATGGCAGTACCCGATTCTGTGTGGACTATCGGAAGCTCAATGACGTGACCAAGAAGGACAGCTATCCACTACCTCGGATCGATGACACACTGGACACACTGTTAGGCACACAGTGGTTTTCCACACTCGACTTATGCAGTGGCTATTGGCAGGTGGAACTTGCAGACCAGGACAAGGAGAAAACAGCTTTTAGTGTTGGCGACGGTTTGTGGCAGTTCACCGTCATGCCGTTTGGACTCTGCAACGCACCAGCAACATTCGAGCGGCTAATGGAACGTGTGCTGAAAGGGCTGCATTGGCGGACGTGTCTGGTATACCTCGACGACATAATCGTGATGGGTAAAAGCTTCGACGACCACCTGGAAAAGCTGAAGGAGGTATTTGAGCGAATACAGAAAGCCGGGCTTAAACTCAACCCGAAGAAGTGCTCGCTGTTTCAAAAAGAGGTCAAATATCTGGGTCACACGGTTTCCGCTCGCGGAGTACATACGGACGAAGGCAAGATCACGGCGGTGAAGGAGTGGCCCCGACCACGCAATCTACACGAACTCCGCAGTTTCCTGGGGCTGTGCACATACTACCGAAGATTCGTTCCAGGATTTGCGAACATAGCTGGCAGCTTGCATAAACTGACGAAAAAGAATCAAGCCTTCGCGTGGGCTGAAGAGCAGGAGCAGGCTTTTGCACGACTGAAGGAAAAACTGTGCACTGCTCCAATTTTGGCCTTCCCCGTGCCTGGAGAGATGTTTGTGCTGGATACAGATGCAAGTGGGCATAGTATTGGCGGTGTGCTATCCCAGATAATAGATGGCCAAGAACAAGTGATAGCGTACTACAGCAAAATTTTGTCAAAGCCTGAACGCAACTACTGTGTGACCCGAAGGGAATTGCTCGCAGTATTGGAATGCGTGAAACACTTCCATAAATACCTGTATGGGCAAAAGTTTCGCCTGCGCACAGATCATGCGGCATTGAAATGGCTGCTGAACTTTAAGGATCCGGAAGGCCAGTTGGCGCGGTGGATCGAACGACTGCAGAGCTACGACTACACGGTAGAGCATCGCAAGGGGAGCAGCCATGGAAATGCCGATGCCTTGTCACGCCGTCCGTGTAAAACCGAATGCAGGCATTGTTCGCGAGCCGAAAGCAAAGAGCAGATAGTGGACGTACGATTGATCAGCGTTATGCCAGAGGAAGAGTGGTCTGCGGAGAGGATACAAAAGGACCAGCGCGAGGATACGGATCTTAAAAAAATCATTGAAGGCAAGGAGCAAGGTGCACGCCCAGACTGGCAAGAGATGGCCGGTGAGAGCCCGATCGCAAAGGCTTACTGGGCGCAGTGGCATAGTCTGCGGCTGTCTGATGGTTGCCTATACCGCGAGTGGGAGAGTGAGGACGGCCGGACCAGCAATTCCCTAATTTTAGTCCCGAAATGCAGGATCAACGAGGTGATCGAGGCATACCATAACGACTCTAGCGGAGGGCACCTAGGCATCACAAAAACTGTCGCCAAAATAAAAAGGCGATTCTACTGGGTAGGATGCCAGGAGTCTGTCGCTGATTGGATTAAGAGCTGTGATCGATGTTCAGCTGCGAAAGGGCCAACAAGAAGATCTCGGGGCCGCATGCAGCAGTACAACATGGGAGCGCCCTTTGAGCGAATTGCCATGGACGTCGCCGGGCCATTCCCACTTAGCACTCAAGGCAACAAATATGTGCTGGTGGTGATGGACTATTTCAGCAAATGGCCCGAAGTGTATCCTATTCCTAACCAGGAGGCCACCACGGTCGCGGAAATGTTGGTAAACAACTGGGTGGCCAGATTTGGAGTTCCACTGGAGTTGCACTCGGATCAAGGCCGAAATTTCGAGTCTCTTGTATTGAAAGAAGTGTGTGAGCTACTAGGAATAAGGAAAACTCGCACCTGTCCTTTGCATCCCCAGTCCGACGGCATGGTGGAACGATTCAATCGAACACTGGAGGAATATCTACGGAAAGTAGTAGGCAGGAATCAAAAGGATTGGGACACGCATATTCCGCTGTTCTTGATGGCGTATAGGTCAGCCCCGCACGATACGACATCACTCACTCCAGCCCGAGCAGTGTTCGGCACAGAGCTGAGATTGCCTGCTGACTTGAAGTTCGGAGTGGTCAGCACGACGGAAGGCGCTAAGACTGATTACGCAGTTAATAAGCGATCGGAGCTGGAGGAAATCCACCAGTTTATAAGGGACCGTATCCAACTGGTCAGCGATAAGATGAAAGCCAGATATGATCTACGAGCTAACACAGCGGGGTTCCAAGAAGGCGATCTGGTAATGCTTTACAACCCGCAGCGCAGGAAAGGTTTGTCTCCAAAGCTTCAAACGTCATGGGAAGGACCATACAAGGTCGTGACCAGGATTAATGACGTGGTGTACAGGGTTCAACGCTGCTGTAGCGGAAACGCCAGGCTGAAAGTAGTCCATTTGGAGCGCCTGGCGTCTTACTCCGGCGGAGCCTCGGTACTTGTTCGGGACGAACAAGTCTAAGTGATGGACAGTGATACGATGAGAAATTCTGTGCCGCACTGTACAGGAATGCCTTTCTCCGCACGAATGTTTTCCAAGCATACTTTTAGGCATGCACTGTGAAGTACAGCAAAACTGTTATAAATTCGCTTGGCCGATATGGCAAGGATGGTTCTCGAAATGGGCTGTGCGAGAATGGTCGAGCGCTTTCCAATTAGAAGTTGCAAGAAACTTCGGCGCGATAAGAAAAGTGGTATAAAAGCAGCAGTGTGTAGCACAAGGGGTCTGTCTGTGTTAAGCAAGCAAAGTGGTAACAAATGTAGATACGAGCGAAGCGTAAATCTGCGAAATAAAGTGATTGTTGATCTTTGCTGAGTAATTAAAGTTGTTTTATTTTCAAAACCAATCCAAACGAACCTGTGAAAGTAAATTCGTAACAATATTTAAAAATTCCTCCGCAGAAGCATCGCATCGCCAAATTCTTGCAGAGCTGCTTACAAATCGCACTCACACTGTAAAGCCACGGCGATTGTCTTTTATATTTTCAAACAGAATGGTAAAACATAACCTACTTAATAAGAATTTAAAAGCCGTTTCATAAAAAAACGTTCGCTGTCAAAAAAAATTTAAAAAAAAAATTGTACGATATATCATACAAATTTCCGGAAAGGGTACTGTACAAATATGTTCAGCTAGTTAATTAATTTAATTTAATTTAATTAATTTATTAAGTTATCAGGTGTACAACTTTGCTTCCGCCGTTTTTTTTCCAAAATTAAAAGCTTTATTGCGAAAAAGTGCTTACAGATGTATTATTCAAAGTATTGTCCGTCGCTAGCGACAACTTTCTCCCATCTTTCCGGCAATTTTCGGATCCCGGCTCGAAAAAGGAGTCCTCTTTTGACGCTATCCATGAAGCAATCCATTTTTCCAATTCTTCGAAGGATTGAAAATGTTGATCTGCCAGGCCGTGTGCCATCGAACGGAATAGGTGGAAGTCAGAAGGGGCGACATCTGGGGAATACGGCGGGTGGGGCAAGACTTCCCATTTCAGCGTTTCCAGGTACTTTTTGACCACTTTTGCGACGTGAGGCCGAGCATTGTCGTGTTGGAGGATGACTTTGTCATGTCGCTCTTGATATTGTGGCCGCTGTTCTTTTAGCGCGCGACTAAGGCGCATCAGTTGCGTTCGGTAGCGATCTCCTGTGATGGTTTCACCCGGTTTTAAGAGCTCGTAGTAAATCACACCGAGCTGATCCCACCAAATACAAATCATAACCTTGGCGCCGTGAATATTCGGTTTTGCCTTCGACGAAGAAGCATGCCCGGGCTTTCCCCATGATTTTCTGCGTTTAGGATTATCGTATCGAACCCACTTTTCATCACCGGTTACGATTCGATGTAAAAACCCCTTACGATTTTGTCTTTGAAGCAGATGCTCACATACAAATAGACGGCGCTCGATGTCCCTCGGTTTCAACTCGTACGGCACCCAGTTTCCTTGAGATGTTTTGAAATGGCTTGCTGACTCACTCCCAACGATTCGGCAAGCTCTTCTTGGGTTTGGCACGAATCTTCATCAAGCAATGCTTCTAGTTGTTCATCTTTGAAGGTTTTTTCTCTTCCACCACCATGTTTGTCTTCGACATCGAAATCACCATTTTTAAAACGTTGAAACCACTCCCGACACGTTCTTTCACTCAGAGCAGCATCACCGTAAGTTTCTGAGAGCATTCGATGCGCTTCAGCTGCATTTTTTTTCGAATTGTAACAGAAAAGTAAAACTTCCCGCAAATGGCGAGAATTGGGCACATAAACGGACATTTTCGAGCGTGAATAATACGAAAACAAGAACAACTGTCACTGAAACGGCGATGACAATTCGTTAGGCACTGTCCACACTCACTTTAAAGGCATTACCATCTATGTATTTCAACCAGCCTCAGCCGGTACAGCCACCTATCGGAAAACGGCGGAAGCAAAGTTGTACACCTGATATTTCTAAAACCAGTTTGCTGCGATGTGATGAATGAAAGGTGCATTGCTAATGATTGTAAGAGCTGTGTGCGCGATATTAAACAAGATCTAATTCCAATAGAGTTCCTCAGGAAAATTAAATAAACCACACTAATAACTTTTAACCCTCATCCGACGTTCAAAAAAACTCACACATAAGATGTTCGGGTGATATTTCACCCATATGGTACTTTGCATTGTTTTAATGAATTTTTTGACCAATTATAATAAAAAATAATTTGTTATCTTTAATCTTTATTATCATATAGAAAAATAAGTTGACAAATTTTTCTATATTTTTTTGCAATTAGGGCAACTAGGTTAGGTTAGGTTATTGTGGCTGCCTCTGTAAGAGACCCACTCGGAGGCATATTATGAGACCCGTTGTGATAAACCACAAATTTCACCCATTTTTAAATGTGTATGTAATACTGTTTTTCGAACATATCCCTGCAAGCAACTCGGTAGTCGACTACAAAAATAACTCACTTCTAGTTAACTTTCATGACCTAACTATAAGCTAACTACAAAGTAATGCAGAACTTCCCAAAAAACAATGCAACTTTTGCTTTTTGGCATATTTTAAAGAACAGTTAATTGCTATTTGTTCTTATGCGATTTTATGTCACTAACTATAAGCTAACTGCAAAGTAATGCAGAACCCACCCAAATTTAATGCGTGCGTCTGTGGCATAGAAATTAAAAAAAACAGTTAATTGTTGTTTGTTTTTTTGCTCTTTGGAATTTTATTTAACATATTTGTCATTTTCTTTCGTGCATTATGAAATCATAATCAGTGCTTTAGCCTCGTGCGTGCGGTCGCAGTCCATCGAAATAAAATTAATTGAAATCTAAGTGTAAAACTAAATTAAAAAACGTGAATTGTTAAACAATTTTATATAATTATTTCAAGTGATTGCTTTAATTTTCATTATTTAAGCTAAGCCAAAATGAGAGGTGCAAGCAAAAGAAAGTTAAGAAGGCTTTTGGAAAAGGAAATGGATTCGTATTCAAATAAATTAAATTCATGTAATGTTGGTAAGGGTTGTTCCTCTGCTAATGTGCAGAGCCAAAACGGAATTTATATTGAAAATATTTGTGTCCAAGAAAATTGTTCCGAAAAAATTGTCCAACAAAAAATGCATTAAAAGAAAAAATCGGTGATTGGTATTTTAAAAATAGGCCATCTCGCAAGTGTTTTCAAGAGTTGTTAGGTATTTAAACATTTTTCAAATAAAAAAGGAAATACAAAAATTTTAAATTTACAAAACAATCATAGAAATATCCATTTTTATGGATAAAGACGTATTAACTAATAGTTGAGTTATAGCTGATTTAAATAAAGTCAACTTGAAGCTAACTGAAATGTAATTAGTTTATAGCTAACCACAAATTAGATAACTTTGAACTAACTTTTAAATAACTAACTTTAAGCAAAGAATATGAAGTAATATAGAACGCGCATGTGGGCACACAAGTGTTTTCGGTTGCTATGATGCGAGCGGGAAGAGCGAAGCGTAGGCATTTGAAAATGTTAGGTTCATAACATTTTCTGTTAGATTTGCGTAGGACAACAGCAAAAAGCTATGTTATTGTTCGCAACGGCTTCACTCGTGTACATTGAAGTGGTGGTTGTTGCAGCGTAGTGTTCGCTCAATCATTTTTTGCATGCATGTTTCTTGATCTTGTTTGCCGAAGCGCAAACAAAAAACAAACAACGAACGAAGGCATCGTCATCATCGTTTCAGCGAAGATGACTCGGGATTCGCTAATGTTTTTGTTGTTGTCGTTTATTGTGTGTATGCTTTTTGGTTTTGCTGTAATGTCACTATCAATCGAAGATTTGTGGTGTATGGCTGTTTGCTCAAATGCTGCGCTTTGATTGATTTTTAAAACCTGCAAATATTTAGACGTGGTTGAATCCAATTTGAAATTTTCACAAATATTTTTACGTGGCGAGTTCCAAGTAAAATCATTTGTTTATATTTTGACGTGGGTGATAACAATTTTGAACCTTTTGCAGCGGTTTTTTTTTGACGTGGTTGAATCCAATTTGAAATTTTCACAAATATTTTTACGTGGCGAGTTCCAAGTAAAATCATTTGTTTATATTTTGACGTGGTTGATACCAATTTTGAACCTTTTGCAGCGGTTTTTTTTGACGTGGTTGAATCCAATTTGAAATTTTCACAAATATTTTTACGTGGCGAGTTCCAAGTAAAATCATTTGTTTATATTTTGACGTGGTTGATACCAATTTTGAACCTTTTGCAGCGTTTTTTTTTTGACGTGGTTGAATCCAATTTGAAATGTCTACAAATATTTTTACGTGGCGCATTCCAAGTAAAATTATTTGTTTATATTTTGACGTGGTTGATACCAATTTTGAATTTTTTTAAGAAGTATTTTAACGCCATTGTCCAACATTGTAATTCTATTTTGTGTTTCGGTTTGTTACAATATGGCTACAAATATAAAGACAAATAGAAATTCCTCAACGTCTGGAATTCAATGTTGTGTTCGCAGTTGCAAAAAATCGAGACGACAATGCGAGAATCTTAGATTATTTAGATTCCCCGCTGCTGATTTCGTGTTTGGCCAAATTTGGCGCGAAAAATGCAATATATCTTATGACGACTATAACCGAAAACTGTATATTTGTGAAAATCATTTCTCCAGTACTTATGTAGGAAAAAGGTTTCTAAAAAAGGATGCGATTCCAACCTTAAACTTAGACGAAGATCATGAGATTTCGGATGAAGAATTTTTAGAACCAGATTCTTCATTGAAACGACCACGTTATGATGACATAGTATGCAGTAATTGCGAAAAAAACGTCAAAATAACCCATTATTACAAAAAGAAATACAGCGACCTATTAAAAAAATTCAAAAAAATTAACGAAAAATTGCGAAAAGAAAAGCGCTTTATTTTAAAATCCAAGAATTGTTGTTCAAAGACTTTAAAAAATTCAATTGATTCTTTAAAACATATCAACTTGGAATCCAAAACATTTTGTAAACTTTTACTTAGCACCCGGCCAAAAGAATATTCTGACGAAGTGAAATATTTAGCGCAAAATATTTTTTATATTTCACAATCAACATATTCTTTCCTAAGAGATAAGTTAAATTTCAATTTGCCACATATCAGCACCTTAAATCGGTGGGCTCCAATAAAGTTCCTTCAGCCCGGTATCAACAATGTGGCTTTTGAATTCATTAAAAAGATGTGCTTAGAGTTGGAGGAAAAAAATGAAAATAATATGGTTCTTTTAATGGACGAAATGGCAATACGTAGAGAATTACGATACAATCAAAAACTAGATTTAATTGACGGATTTGAATGCACAGGCTTCGAAAGAACAAAAAAAATTGGTAAGCAAGTATGTGTATTTATGTTGAAGTCCATGTTCTCGAGTTGGTGTTCAATTTTAAACTATTTTGTGTCAGAGAATGGATTAACAGCAGATACGTTGTGCAAAATAATTAAAGAAAATCTTAAAATTTTAAGCAATTTTGGTATAGTAGTGAACGTTTTGGTTTGTGATCAGGGGTCTTCTAATAGAAAGTGTTTCTCCGACTTAGGCGTATGTATAGAGAAACCATACTTTCAATTTCAAAATAAAAAAATTTATTGCATGTTCGATTTCCCACATTTAATCAAGTCATTGCGAAATGGTTGGCTTAAATGCGACTTGAAAACGCCTGATGGTTTAGTTAGCTTTAAAGCAGTTCAAGAGCTTTGGGAGAGGGAAGAAAATTGTAAAACCAAAATGTGCCCAAAATTGACTAGACAACACATATTTCCAAATTCATTTGAAAAAATGCGTGTTAAATTTGCCACGCAAGTGTTCAGTAAAACAGTTGAAGCTGCTATCAGAACAATTTCAGACATAAGTGGATTTAAAAAAATCACACAAGAGGTAGCGTTATCCACAGCTGATTTTATAGCAAAAATTGATCAAATATTTGATTGCATGAATAGTGGATCTTTGTATGCAGATAACTGCTACCGATCTGCTCTTCAGAGTTTTTTATTATGACAAAGGCCTTTAACCAGGACAAGTTGGAGAATACGTTTGCTGTGTTAAGGCAAAAAGGAGGTAATAATTGTAACCCCTCTGTAGCCGAACTTAATAATATCTTAGCCAGGTTATTAGCCTTTAAAATAATAAAGTTTAGCTCCTCTACCAATTGTGAAGAGACGCAAGATTCAATGACTAATTTAATTTCAAGCGCTTCTTTTAATGAGGATGTTTTGCAGGCTAATGGCGATGATAATGACAATGAAATCCTGGAAAATCTTGATCTAAGTAGTGAGGCGTATTTTGTAGGTGACACCTTTTGTAATCTGAAAGATATTAACTTAGAGCTGGTTTCCATGAGGTATTTTGTTGGATACGTAGCGTACAAAATCATTCCTAAATTAAATTGTGAAAAATGCGGTGACGAATTGAGAAAAAGGGATGAAGTTTTGACTGCTCCAAGTGAAATTTTTATTTTTCACAAAAATTGTCAGTCAATTTCTGATTTTGGTAATCTTTTTGCTCCTTCCAATTCCCTAATGAATGTATGCATAAAACATATTTTAATTTTTCATAAAATCTTCGAAGCAGAACCTGAAAAAATTGGTATTAAGGCACATGTTTTACAATCTTGTAAAAATGCTACACCTGAATGGTTCCATGGTGAGTGCTGTAACCATAGAGTCCAAATTTTAGATTTTCTTATTTTAGTTCTTCTACGAAAACACTGCATGTGGGCTGTGCAAAAAGGAAGTTCGAAAGAACGAAAATTGAAAATAATTGTTGGCAAATAAAAAAATTCTTATTAAAAATTATTATTTATGAAAGATAAATTTAAACGAAAGTAAAACAATAAACATAAAACCTTACAATAATATTCTTAATAAATAACTATAAACGCTCTTGTGCAACATGTTTGCACCCATATTTTACTACACCAAGTTCACGCATTTTTTTTGCTAATTGTAATTTGCTTGTGATTATAAAAAAGAAAGCAGAAATAACGACGCAACAATTACCAACAACATCAATGCTATCCCGCCTGCACGGCACAGCGCAAAAAACAGTATACCGCTAACTTTTTTTTGTTTGCCAATATTATAATGCTATTCCCCGCGACAACAAAAGCAGCGTTCATCGTCATGTTTATCAAGTGGCGCAACAGCAGCGAGAATACGAATGAGTACAGAAGCGACTTCAATTCACATGTTACGCCGAAGTTACAGAGATTTCTGCTGTTAGTAACAGAGATTTCTGCTGTCAATAACAGAGGGTACTACCAGCAGTACCCAAGTACAACGCGTTTGCTTGTATGAGATGCGCGTTCTATATTACTTCATATTCTTTGCTTTAAGTTAGTTGAAAAGTCATGCAGAGTCGGACAATTGACTACTGCCTAGGCCATCGCCATGTTAAAATAGTCAGTTGGCTCCATTGAAAATAATCCAACTATCAACCACAACTAGTTGAGAATTAGTTAGATTAAAGTGCGTTAAAAGTTAATTGAGTTGCCGGCAGGGATGTTACAGCACTCATTTCAATCGGATGGGGAAAGGGGCAAGGAAGGGCAGTAGTTTACTAAAACATTGTGTTCACCACAAGTATACTTTTTTCAGGAATTGCAAGCAGAATATGTCTCTCGGTCGTTTTTGATATCAAATTGGCGCCGTGTTTCAAAAGTTCATTTACTTTTTTACACTCTGATTTTCTGACAAGGTTTGTAAAAATTGCTGTATTGAGATAAGAAGTCAGCATGAAGATTTTCCTTTCGCTTACGTTGCTCTACGCAAAATCTTTAACTTTACTAAACTAAAATCTAAGTCTTCAAGAAAATTTCGCCGAAAATTTCCAGATGGAATCGACAGCGATTAGTTTTTCGCTTGACGGTATAGTTAGTGAACAATCAATCTTGGCGAATGGTTTTGTCACCGATAGAACGAAAAATTGGTCTGCCTGTTGTGTAACTCTACAGATTATCAAAAGATTCCCCATTCGACTTATAAACACCACCACAATAATAAGGGGAATACCCTTGGAAAAATTTGTCGCGTCCGTATTCATGATATTCCTAATTAAAAAAAGGTAAGACAAAATTCTCATATTTCATAAGTCTACGAAGAAAAGTTATCCTTTGACCTTCATTTGCAAGTATATATATAAAAAAAAAGTTCCCAAAAATCGCTAAATTTTGTATATTTCTATAAGAGCTTCAAAAAACTTATTTTTTTTGTCGCGTCCGTTTCATTGGATAATTGCTTTTTATTTTGTACTAATTTGTACTAAATCTTTCAAATATATTTCTAAAATGTAGCACCATTTCAGCGCGTTAGAACACTTAAAAAACATATCGACTTTTTGTGTTTCTTTCTTGTTTTTGGTGTAATTGAAAGCGTGCGAATGTCGCGTCCGTGCCACTGGGAGATGCCCATATGTCTCTTTACATAGTTTTACATTTGTTGTACACTCGCCCATTATGTATTAGCATAATCGCGTTATGTACCGTACGGGAAAAGTAGAAATAAACGAGCTGTCAAACGAACCGCACGCGTCTTTTTTTTCTACAGAACAAAATCTCGGGCTTTGTAAATCACCGCATCATTTTTAGTCCTTCGAGCCGGATCCCCCGCAAAAACCGCTAAACGATTTATCCGAAACTCGCAAACCGCTTATTACCGCTTAGGAATTAATTCAACATCATTCGCGAAACCGCAGTTAAAATCGCAAAATGTTAAAAAACATTTCGCTGTTCAGCTCTGCTCAACTATGTTAACTGTAAACTCTCTTAGAGCAAAGTGTTATACTCCTTTTGTGTTCAATCTTAAGGCTGCAGCCCAGGACCGTAGACAGGATTTTTTTTCGGGGGGGTTACTCAAAATAAAGAAATGTAAGGCATTGTTAAATTAATTTTCAATTTTATTGAAAAACGAATTTTATATTTCAGAAAACTAACAAAAGAAAACATTTGTTGCATTCATTGCTCTGTGGGCATAACAAAAAAGAACAAAAACAAACTAAAACACTAAAAGATGGCTTTTATCGAGATCCATAAACGATACGCAACTATTGGACTAATGCTAAAATTAAATTAATACATAAATTAAAAATGTAATGTGTAAATTATATAAACTAAAAGTTAAATGATTATATAAATTTAAGTAAACCAAAATTTATTGTAATATAAAATTAAGACGCCTAGACTTTTTTTCTGCAAAATCATTAATGACTTCCTCAGTGTTCAAATTAAATCGGCGATGGATACTCATTATGGCTAAGCCATTGAGCCTTTCCTCACCTGTCGAATTTCGCAGAAAAGTTTTTATTCTTTTCAGCGTCGAAAAAGATTGCTCCGCTGTGCATGTAGTGACCGGCATCGTCGCATATATTTTTAGCAATGAGAATATGCTGGGGAAAAATGTCTGGTTGCAATTATTTAATGCTTCAATAGCAGAGGTTGGTGGATTTAATATTTCTTCTTGGCTCCATTTCTTTCTCCACAAAGCAAATTCTGGAGCAAGTGCTGTTGTGTCAACGTTTTTGTAAATTGCGAACTCTTTTGCATCAGAGGCACTAAAAGCAACTTCAGTTTTACAGCATATCGAAGGAATGAAGCAGTTAAGTTTTTTAATGATCGATTTATGTTGAATAAATTTGTCTCGTAGTTGGGTAGAAATATCATCGATAAACGGAACAGCAATAACTACTCTATAGTAAAATTCAGGATCTGTTGTTCGTATACCAATATCCATTCCTTCTTTTCGGATACATGCGACACGTGGAAGTTTTATTTCTACATTCACAGACGTTATATTTGTGCGAAAGTCTTCGATCACTTGTAACACAACTTCGATATGCTCAATTGCGCTTGGTAAATCTAAAGTAGGTGATTGTAGAGTCTTACATAATGACAGAGTGAACGAAAATACTTTCGAAGCAATAAATAGGCTCACAACAAATTCGCAGCTTATTCAAGATTTTAGAAGTGAGTTCGCTTTAGATGAAGTTTCAATATCAGGATCAAGCAGTAGCTCCTCACCTTGGCTCCTTGGCATCCCAGGATCTATCAAGGTTTCTTCGGAAATCGGGTAGATTTAAAGCATATTAACAGGGAACAACAAGTCGTAGTACAATGGACGTATAATTGTCTGAGTGCTGCGCTTGCTAGATCGTTCCGACAAAGGAAAAAAAAAGCTCCTCAAGTGTCATAATAATTGCCAAAAGCATTTCTTTAAATTTGAGCAAGCCATCATG
Source organism: Melieria omissa (assembly GCA_963971225.1). Classification (NCBI taxonomy): domain Eukaryota; kingdom Metazoa; phylum Arthropoda; class Insecta; order Diptera; family Ulidiidae; genus Melieria; species Melieria omissa. Next base: position 67,319,357 of record OZ020270.1, read on the forward strand.
ATTTTCCACCCAGCGAGTTGCGCACATTGATATTAGTTTACTAGATCTAGCTTCCGGGAATAGTCTTTTAATTTGTTCGGTCAAAACAAGAGTTCTCTTGGCCGACTTTTTGAAAAAGGACGTAACTGTCTTAACAGCTCCAAAGCAATGTCGAATATATTGAATTTTACATGCATGCCCCAATGCTAAGTTCAAGGAGTGGGAACAACAGTGCACGTACAAAGCTGTGGGATATGTTTTTCTAATGATTGCTTGCACTCCACTGAAGCTCCCCTTCATTGCCGCAGCACCGTCATATCCTTGACCTACTAAATAATTTGCGTCTACTCCTATATCTTTTAAGCTTTTCAGAATAACTTCAGCTATATTATGACCAGTAGATTTTGTTATAGGCACAAATTGCAAAAATCCTCGCGGAGCACACAATTTTCGTGATCGTCTATGTCAATATAACCACAGAACAAACAATATACAGAATGCGCATCTGGTGTAAAGAAAATTTTCTTTGCGGGTTCCAGCGGTAGGACCCGTTTGTTGATGCGGGGGAAGCAGTTAAAGGGACGAGAACGCACAGAGCGCGAGAGCGTAAGCTGAGAAGCTGCGACCGCGCACCACACACTGTTGTTGTTGTTGTTGGGCAACAAAGTGATGTGCCGCTTGCATGTTGGTGGTGGCTCGTGCTCGCTCTCCGCTTGCTTTTTTACAAACAAGAATAAGAAGTGGACAGGCTAAGTTTTCATAGAAAAATTGATTGAGCGATCGTCAAGGCACATAAGGTGGTAGCACTACGGGAGAAACCAAAATTCAATGGATTTTATAAGTTCTTTTGGTCTGTTTGTAAAATAAAAGTTGTAAAAAGTACAAATGGCTACAATGAAAATAAATATATGTGTTAAATATTGAAACAACCAAGACGCATTAAGAAAGTGATAATAAGTTGAAAACTATTGCTACAATGTTGTGCTAATTATCAAAGAAAAAAAGTTTAATCAGTTCTGGTGCTGCAACTACCTATTGAATTTGCCTTGGCAATCGCTTTGCCAAATCAACCACTATTTCAATGTGCATGAGTAAAGCCAAGCTGGCTTGCTGCGGAAAGCAACAACATTGCGTGTTGTTGTCGAAATGAGAATAAAGCCCAAAACAATCGAATCTATGCGTATACAATACATTAATTCATTCATTCATATTTCATTTATTCATCAATTAGTTTTTACACAAGTAGATTACTAGAACAACATATGTTAAGTAATTATAAGCAAAAATTACTATGCAGCAGTGCAATTAATTTAGCCTTACAACTATCCCTGCTTTCTGAGAATAGGTCCAACTGACGACCTAACTCATTTACGTGCCTTAAACAGCGGTTGAGCGGTTCATTCAAGAAGTAGTTAGTTCTGCAAAGGGGAATACGAAATGTATCCCATGATCTTAAGTCCCGCGAGGGGCAGTTGAAAATTATTAATTTTAGCAAAAAATGACAATTAATGTGGTACGTCACCACGTCTCTAATAAACATTATAGCATACAATTTCCTACGAGTTTCCAATGTTGGCAGTCCAAGTAAGAGGCACCTGCTTTTGTACTCGGGCACGCTACCATTCCAGTGCAGGCGATGAATGGCATACCTGGTAAAACGTTTCTGGATTCTTTCGATTCTTAAAGAATACCCAGAATAGAGAGGATCCCAAATTATACTGCAAAAAAGAAAAGTATAGGCTTTTGAGGGCAAAAATATCACAGAATTCATTCGAGTTTCTAATTACAAACCCGAGCATAGACCTTGCTTTGGCAATCATAAAGTCTATGTGCTTGGAGAAGCACATCTTGTGATTGAATATAACCCCCAGATCCTTTTTTTCGTAGATTCGGGAAAGAGTATCATTTCCAATTGAGTATTGATAATCGATTACGTCTAAACGCCTGCTAAATGACATATATTGACATTTGACGGCATTAAGAGGTAATGAGTTCGTCACACACCAAGCCTGCAACTTGCATAAATCATCCTGAAGTTTAACGCAGTCAGACAATGATTTCACTGTACGAAATATTTTTAAGTCATCCGCATACATTAAGCAGGACGACTCTAAGATGAAATCAGGGATGTCATTAACGAAGATCAGAAACAGAAGTGGTCCTAGGTGACTGCCTTGAGGCACTCCAGAGGTAACGTTTATAACATCGGAACTTGTGTTGTTTATGCGGACAAACTGAGTTCTGTCACTCAGATATGAAGCGAGCCACTTGAGGATGGTCGAGTCGAATCCCATCCGATCAAGTTTATTGAGTAAGATGCTATGATTAACCCTATCAAAGGCTTTTGCAAAATCAGTAAATATTGCATCACATTGGTTACCATATTCAAGTTGTTTTAGGACAAAATTAGAGAATAAAGTCAAGTTTGTAGACGTAGATCTACCCTTTATGAAGCCATGCTGATAGGGAGATATGTGTTCTTTTACCAAAAATAATAGCCTATCGTGTACCATTTTCTCAAGTAGCTTGGGTATACAAGAAATTTTACAGATGGGACGATAATTCTGGATGTCAGATTTGTTCCCAGACTTGTAAATAGTGTAGGGGTAAAAGCTGGTGCATTTGTTTGTTAGAGTACTGAGTGCATGTGTGTGTGTGTGAAGTGTATTTAGTCTATTATAGGCGGACCTCGCCTCAACAGTGGATGGCTAAGTTTGAGCCTCAGTGGAACTTCTTTTACGATAAATCAAAACGCATGGTTTCAGATAGTCGCAAGAACAGAAGTTAACTTTATTCCGTAAAAACTATGGCTTATAAAGAAAAACATAACTGTTATACGCGCATAGCATTTCCAATACTCCGCCCATTATTCCAGAGCACAGTTTAAACTGACCAATCCGTAGGCAAGGACCAAAATAGCTGATCTTGCACATTTCCGTTGGGAACAGTGCGCTGCGGTAGGTAGCGTTGAACTCGCTTGGGCGCCGTCACAAGTGCTGACTTGCTTTGTTTACAACTGCGGCGACGATTGCGGCGCGCGTAACCTGACACCCGTGCATAACGGAATGCGTAATTGCCCGATCGGACGGATAGTGTAGGTGTGAGTGACCATGTGGTACCACTACACCATTGCCCTTAAGCGAAAAATTATTACCCGGAATAATTTTTAAGATAGTGTTGGTTGGGGGGTTTGGAAATGCTTTACATTAATTTAAATATGTGTATAGATAATAATATAGGTGATAGTAATTATATAATTGGTAGTTTTCTTATAGTAGTTTCTTGTATAAGTTGTATTTGTATGATTAATCAGTATTTATATAATAGTTTTCTAATGATAGTTCTGAGGTTGTAGGAGTAATTGCTATGATTACACGTGTAGTTGTTATGCTTAGCGATTATCATTCTTACATTGTAATTGACGTATGTCTAGATTATAGTACCTTACTTCTATATTTGGTTTAAGTGGCTAGGTATTTATGGTGTACGGTTTTAGTGAGTCGTTGTGGACTTCTTTTTCTTTTCCGTTGTAATCGATTACGGAGTTTACTCCCTTTCGTTCTAAAATTCTGTATGGTCCGCTGTATGGACTTATGTTCTTTTTTCTGTTTTCCACTTTCAATAATACTAAGTCATTGACTTCCAAGCGCAAAGGGTTGTTGTATTGCTGGTCTTGTTTATGTTTACGTTTAGTTTTTGTTTGAATTGTGCTTGTCTTAGCTTTTTGTATTGCGTCATGTAACCTGATCTTTAGTTCGTTTGCATAATTGTCGTAATCGTAAATCGGTTGTGTGTGCTTGAGTGTGTCAGTGGGTAACGACGGTAATTTGCCGAAAATGAGTTCGAATGGTGTGTATTCTGTGTCGATGTTAGGTGTCGTGTTATATGCAAATGTGTAGTACGGTATCCATTTATCCCATTCATCATCATTGGCATAATTTAGTAAGAATTCATTGAGTACCCTATGGTTTCTTTCTAGTGTACCTATTGTTTGATGGTGATAAGGTGTTGAAAATACTTGTTCTATTTGTAAGAGGGAGCATATGTTGCTCATTAACTCATTTGTGAACTCTGTTCCTCTGTCTGATTTAAGAATTTTGAACTGTCCGTATTTCAAAATCAATTGTTCTACTAATGTTTTTGCTGTGGTGGTCGCGTCTTTGGTGCTCATTGGGTGCGCTATGACGTATTTGGTTAGTTCGCATTGCATCGTCAGAATGTATCGATAGCTGTTGGACATGCGGAGTGGTCCGACAGTGTCAATGGATACAATTTGGAAACTGTCGCTTGGTGTGGTCGTTATTGTAATTTGTTCTTTCGTGTGTTTTGTTTGTTTGTTTTTGGCACATTTATGGCAGTTATTTATGTATGTTTTTCCCATTTTGTTCATGTTTTTCCATGTATATCGCTGTTTGAGTTTCAAAACTGTTTTCCTTACACCAAGGTGTCCTCCATGTGTGGAATTGTGGAATTCTTGTATTAGTTTGAATTTTATGATGTCCTCTTTTATTGTCTGGGGTGGGGTGTATATTAATATGTTCAAATTTGGCCTTATGCATTTCTTGAATGCTTTTTCATAAATATTCTTCAATTCATTTGTGCGCGTCTTTTTAAATATTTCATCACTTGTCGACAGTGCTAATTCTTTAATATTGTATTTTCTCATGGTACATATGAGCTTCTCCATAGTCGAAACTAGTTTCGTAGGGTTATCGCTGCATCGTACTGTTACATTTTCATCAACTATTTCGACCATTGCCTGGGCTAATGGCTTAGTTGGAATTAAATTGGCCTCAAAATTAAAGTGTAATTTCTTAATATTTTTGATATCTGCTATGGACGTGCATTGCCACATATGAAGTTGATCAGGCTTCTGTGTTGTGCAGTTCTCCTTAGGTGTATCTTCTAGTCCTTTTTCGGACATGCCCCGTGTAATTGCTAGTGTTCGTTTAACAGATTTATCTTCTGTAAGAGGAATCATTGATTTTAGATAGTCTGAGTCAATTTTGATTCTTGACAATGCGTCAGCGTTGGTGTTCATTTTGCCTTGTTTGTATATTATGTCAAAGTCATAATCCGATAGATCGAGTCTTATTCGTGTCATTTTGGATGACGGGTTTTTGTGTGTGAATAAGGATACTAAAGGTCTATGGTCTGTTATTACTGTGAATCTTCGTCCGTACAGGTATGGTTTAAAGAAGTTAATCGCCCAATGTATGGCCAATAGTTCTTTTTCAATTACGGGTTTGTTTAGGTCATGCTTTTGTAAAGATTTGCTGGCGTATGCAATTGGAAGATCTTCGCCTACTTCGCCTTGCGAGAGTACGGCTCCTAATGCGAAATCTGATGCATCCGTTGTTACTAGGAATGGTTTGTCAAAATTTGGGTATTGTAGAATTGGTGGGTTTATCAATAATTGTTTCAGTTTTGTGGAGGCTTCTTTGCACTCTTTACTCCAGTTGAATTTGGCGTTTTTCTTTTGTAGGGAATTGAAGCATTTAGTAATTTTCGCGAAGTCTGGGATGAGTTTAGTAATTGCATAATGCAGTGAATCTTCTGAGATCGTTGGTTTTGTTTGAGGATATCTTGAGGGATTTTTTTTTTTTTGTTCTTAATGTACAATGTAATGTAATAACAAGTTGCGAATGTTTTCGGGTGTGTTTGTTGGGTTTTATGTTATAAGTGTTGTTATAATATTGCTGTTACGTATTCTTGTGTACATGTTTTTTTTGTATTGTAAAATTATGCCAGCCGCCGTGGCTCAGTTGGTTAGTGCGCGATCCAAGCGAGTCGCATGCAGAGCGACGCTAGTTCGAATTCTGCATGTAGTAACACCTAAAAAAAATAACGGGAAATTCGTTTTCTCTTTCAGTGGCTGTCCTCTCAGCTGGAAATGACAAACCTCTGAGAGCAAAAATTGCCTATGAAAAAGCTCCCAACCTGCCGTTCGGAACCGGCATAAAACTGTAGGTCCCTTCCACTCGCGTACAAAATTCACACGCACAACACGGGTGGTTGCGGGAAGCTAGGCCTTAGTCTCGCGTAAGCGGGCTGTCGTGCCAATTAATAATAATAATAATAAAATTATGAAAGTAATTGTAAATGTATAGGAAAATGTTGATGATTTAGGTGCAATTTTCTTGGATCTGGCGCGTCAACTGTCCATCATTCGGTAAAACGTTCTTCAAGTCTTGTGTGATTTCCTGCACTCGGCGCTGTGGTTGTAGTAGTTGGTTTACTGTGGTGACAAATTTTACACAGAATCCTTGCGTCTGGGCGGTTGCGATGGGGTTTCATCAGGTGCGTTACTTTGGTAGTTAGCTGTTTGCGTAGCGTTTTGCTGTCTGTCAATCTATGGGAAAACTGTTTGGGACGGACCATTGTGGTGGTCCATAAGAAGGTGATCGTAGCCATTGTCATTGGTGCCTGCGTTTTCATCATTGCGAGGTCGGATGTGTGTTGTCAGTTCGTGGTTTTGTTTGTGTTAGTGTGTCTTTTTCCGCAGGATGTGGTGTTCAAACGTAAAAGTCTACAGGATCGTAGTCTGCAGGATCGCCATGTAGGGGTAAAAGCTGGTGCATTTGTTTGTTAGAGTACTGAGTGCATGTGTGTGTGTGTGAAGTGTATTTAGTCTATTATAGGCGGACCTCGCCTCAACAGTGGATGGCTAAGTTTGAGCCTCAGTGGAACTTCTTTTACGATAAATCAAAACGCATGGTTTCAGATAGTCGCAAGAACAGAAGTTAACTTTATTCCGTAAAAACTATGGCTTATAAAGAAAAACATAACTGTTATACGCGCATAGCATTTCCAATACTCCGCCCATTATTCCAGAGCACAGTTTAAACTGACCAATCAGTAGGCAAGGACCAAAATAGCTGATCTTGCACATTTCCGTTGGGAACAGTGCGCTGCGGTAGGTAGCGTTGAACTCGCTTGGTCGCCGTCACAAGTGCTGACTTGCTTTGTTTACAACTGCGGCGACGATTGCGGCGCGCGTAACCTGACACCCGTGCATAACGGAATGCGTAATTGCCCGATCGGACGGATAGTGTAGGTGTGAGTGACCATGTGGTACCACTACAATAGGGATAAGAAATGATCTTTTCCATTCCAACAAGAATTCTCCGTGAGCCAGTGATCTGTTAAAGATTATTGATAATGGAAGGGATAGCGCTGAGGCACATCTTTTCAACAATATTGGAGGGATGCCATCCTCTCCAGCTATAGGGTCATCGGGTAATGACATAAGGGCCCGACACACTTCCTCAACGGAAAATTGTGGACTGGTAATGCTCAGCAGGGCATGAGACATAATACTACATCTAGGTGACACCACAGAGGGATAAACATATACAGAACGGAAAAATTCTGCAAATAAATTACACATTTTTTGAACATAAGAAGTAGATTCGCCAGATAGTTCCATGATTGCAGGAATTCCAGTACTTTTCTTTTTGTTATTTATAAATTTCCAGAAACGTTTACCATTTACCTTAATTTCACTCTCCATATTCAGAATATAATTCCGATATAAGAATGTGTTTAGAACGTCAAATTCTTTTTTCAAACGACAGTAAGTTTCATAGCTATCCTTGTCATTATTAGATTTACGATACCGTTTATATGCTTTTGTTTTTTTATTGTTGATGTTAATAAGCCTACTATTGAACCAAACTGGTTTAGTGGCATTTCTTCTGGGCTTCTTTGGAACAAACCTATCAACCACCAAATCGAGCTTATCCCTGAAAAAGTCGTAATTCTCCGACAATAGAGGCGATATTAATGCGGACTTCCAATTTACAGAATCTAAACAATGCGAAATATCATTGAACTTAGCTCTAGAGAAATTATAAATATCGCAACTATTTTTAGTGGGCTTAATGTAATTAATAAAGCGGAAGCTTATACACAATGCCTTGTGGTAAATTGAGTTAGGCAGCGGGGGTAAAGAGAGGGGCTCGACATCAAATTGCAATTGATTGTCTACGAAAATCAGATCGAGTAACCGATTATTTTCATTGTGGATTTTATTTATTTGAATGAGATTAAACTCAGCAAATGTGTCGAGAACCGCGCATTCACTCTCACTCGAGACTTCATATGGTATCAGTTGGTTTATATCACTAACATAACTCCACTTAACATTAGGCAAATTAAAATCGCCAACAATAATAATATTCTGATCGTCCCTACAATCACTGAGTATAGAACAACAATTATTTACATTTGCATTGTATAATTCAACAGGACTAAGCGGTGGAATATAACTAGCAGATATAAAAATAACATGGGATTTATCAATTACAATTTTAATAATAATTTGGTCTATGTCGTAACCTCTCATGACTGAGGTAACATCAGTTGGCAGTTTGATCTGTGTACAAGGCAGAGAAGAGCGAACAGCAATGAGTACGCCGCCGCCTCTAAGGAGTCCAGTGGTACTTGACGATCTATCTTTACGAAAAACGTTGTAAAGACGGCAATCAAACATTTCAGCGGTGTTATGGCATGATGTGAGCCAAGTTTCCGTTAACACTATAATGTCGTATAGACAGGAAGAAGAGAAAAACAGCAGTGGCAGAATTTTAGTTCTTAATCCACCAGCATTCTGATAGTAGAGAAGAAATTCAGCAATACTCGATGATCCACTAGGAGCGCCTGCGTCCGCTAAGTTTGCGGTGGATTCAAGTCTCTTTTTGGAAAATTTTCAAACGGCCGGACTCTTACGTTCTCTTGCCACAGAGAAGGATCTAAAATTTTATCATAGAATTGCTCAGCTACACCTAATTTGAATGATATTCTCTTTATGTTCTTAGCTTCGGTGCCTTTTTTCACTAATTTGTAGCACAAGAGATAATTCTTGTCAATATTAGCATGACTGTGGACGTAATCCGTTATGTTTACCTCAGTCACAGTGGGACTAAACGATGACAAATGTATCCATCTCATTTGGGCGATCACATTTAGCTCGCTGCTAGTTTTGCGTCCAACAACAATTTGTTTGGGGTTTTTCTTTCTTACAACAGCAGTAAAGCGGGCATCAGCAGCATCTAAATGGGCTGGCATGCTATTCTGAGATGGGAGCGCTTACTCTCTCGGTTCCCTTTACATTTTCCTCACCTTTGTTGCTTCCCGCCCGCGTCTGAAATGAAATCGCAAAATTATTTCAGATGCGCCTTCTGTATACTGTTTATTCTGTGATATAACGTACACAGAGTGACATCTGCTCAATTTGTGTACTATCCGTTGTCTCATCTACTAATACAGAGAAAGATTTCGCTGCATTTACTCTTTCCACAATTTTTCGTTGAATGAGTTCCCCGCAGGTTGGATAGTAGGACTCAAATAGGTTGCGTTTTTTGCAGCATTTTCAAAATGTCGTTTTGAGTTTTCATCTCCACAAGCTATTCGCATACGCAAAAGCGCTCGTAAATTGCCATCGTTATGCTCCGACTCCTTACCGAGCGCTCCACAATCATCTGTCCCCCGTAATGCCAGCTCTTGCCGACCACATAACTTAATCACCTCAAAAATAGGAACTAACTTACTTCTGTTGGCTTTTATTTGCTCATTACGTACGGTGTCTACTTGCGATCGTATGTCGGAGATAGCCTTGGTCCAAGTTTTTGAAAAATTGTCCGCATAAAGAACGCTGGACAAATGGAATTGACATTTTAAGTGCGCTTCAAAACTTTCTATTGCCTTCTTCCAGTTTTTGAATGGTTCAGTTACAAGCGACTTCAATTGTTGGTGAGATCCTTTTCCGGCGCATTCTCCAGCAAAAAGTACACAATATTTGCATAGTGCGCCTTGTCCTTTTTCTTGGGTATAAACAAGCCATTGGTATCTATAAGATTAACATGATAAATTCATGTCAAATAGCATATATTTGGAAATTATACCTTTTCAACCAATGGTATTGAAACTTGAGATTTCGTTTGCCAGTTTTATTAAAACTAAAAGTCTCCGCTGGCATCCACGGTGAAGTCAGAAGGCTGTATTTTTTATTATCATTGATTGGTGTTCCTATAAAGGCGCCAATGTCCGAATTGTTGGTATCTGGAGACTTGAAGGTTTCTGCTGGAGTAGCTACATCATTTAATGTAATGCAGCCTTTTTGCTGCCCAGGGGCACTTTCCTCTGTGCGTTTTTGTTTTTGAAAGCCGTATTCTAAAAGCGAATGTCATTTTGTGCTCATTTCAGCTTATTTAAACTTGCTGTCTGTTATACAAATGTAACGTAAATCATGTAAACAAAAACAGCTGATCAATAGGGTTTCCTGATTGCAATATCTGCTGCTTTCTTCTATTACAAAAACCAGTGTTGCAGTTCAAATTTGTATGCAAATCGAGAATAGTTTAATTTGCTTGGACTAGCAAGCATTACACACAAAACCAAGGCACATTGAAGAGATAGAAGCAAGGGGCAAGCTGCTTTATTTACCTTTTTTTGCGGTCTTGTTGTTTTAATGAGGATTGTCAAAATCGTTCATTTTGATTGGTTGCTAGGTTGTTGCTATTTTCAGTTGAGCTTGTGCAATAATGGCGAGCTATTACAAGAATAAGTGCTGCCAACGCACGTCCACAGCAGCGTTGTTAACAATCATATTTTCATATTCTATCATATTTTCTGATTGTTTTCTATTTTTGCAGCTTCTCCAAATCAAATCAAAACCCGACAGCTGACTGAAAATAAGCTTCCAAGCTAAATTAAATGACTAATTTAACTTAATTAGGCACTTTGGCTCAATGTAAACGTAGCCATGCATGGTGTGATTAGTAACTAGTTTAGAATATTATAAATTAAAACAATGTTCTAACATTTCGGGGGGTCAGAACCCCCCTAAGCCCCCCTAGCTACGGCCCTGCTGCGGCCCATAGAATCCGTTGCGTACGTGATTTTCGTTCGAAGCAGAAATTTGGTTTTCAATTTTGCCAATATGTTTGAAGAAAAATTAATAGAAGCGATGCAGCAGCATGTTAAATCATCTTTAACCAAATTGAACAGCAAACTAAAATTGTCTTTGCTCATTCGAACAGTCTTTTTGAATTGTTCGGAATCATTGTTGTACATTTCTTCAAAGCTGGAGGAAAAAAACCGCGTGTGTCGCGATTTTGGTACAACGGCCGTACCCAAAATCTGCGTCTATTTTTTATGATTTTCAGCTGATCATACGCTTCATGCATCAATATAACCATTATGACCAACTCAAGGACGTCGTCAATTTCCATTTTTATTAAAATGTTTGCCAAAGCTCAAAAAAATCACACAATTTTTGCTTACTCCCAGAAACACAGAATATATTTATTATCCGTTGACAACGTATTCATTGGGTCGAGTCTCTCCGTCATTCCGTCGCTGTCAGTTGAGCACTTGACGCAACGGATGCAAAGTATTCTATGGGCCGCAGCCTTTAAAAAGACAACTGTTTTAATGGCAAATAATGTGAAAACACGCGATTCCGCCCTCAATGCGATCAAAAGATATATGACGAAAAGTATATATGATTTGCATACAATGGACTTTGAAAACATATACAGTTATTTGCAATTGTTAAATGAGCAGTGGTGAGATTCAACCTAGCACAAGATGTCGTCGAAACCTCATGTGGCGCTGAAAATTTCGAAATGGAAGAAGAATCCCGCGTACAGGCCGATTGGTATTCTACGGCATTAGCAAATTTCAATCCATCAAAAAAAGTGTTAGCTGTACCCGTAGCAGATGGTGAAAACGCTAGACAAGTGTGTGCATCAATTCGATTGCCAAAAATGGAATTGCCAACCTTTTCGGGTGACTCCACCGAGTGGATATCATTCCACGATGCATTTCAATCGCTTGTTGACTCAAATGGTAATTTCACAAATGGTCAAAAACTTCATTATCTTCGAAGTTGTTTGAAGGGAGAAGCTTTGCAAATCATAAGCAGTTTTAAAATTTGCGACGCCAACTATTTCCTTGTTCATCTGTCAATCAGTAAGCTTGCATATGAGACACGAAAACAGTGGAAGCTGTCGTTGGAGAGTGATGAGCCGCCAACGTTCGAACAGTTGAACATTTTTTTGGAGATACGATGTCACTCTCTCGCTATGCTTTCGGCATTCAACCCTACAACAAACGTGCTCTCAAACAAATATTCCGCTAGAAGTGCAGCAAAACAGTCTACGAATGCGCTTCATGTAGTAGAAGAACACAAAAGTACCGCACTGTGTTGCACATACTGCAACGGCAATCACAAAATGTTCATGATCGAATGTCAACGCCAGTATTCAGTGGGTTAAAGAGATCAATGCATGCTTTAATTGTTTAAGTAAAGGGCATTACAGGCCGAAGTGCCGCAGCTATTCCACGTGCCGAATTTGCCAGCAACGTCACCATACACTTGTTCACTCTCCCGGTAATACCGTTACTGCTAAACCCACGGCTGTTGAAGCCACGACCGCTTTCGCTCACGTGACTGTTGGAGATTCTCTGTACGCTGCCGAAACCGTTCCTTCTGATAAAGACCGCACTGCCTCTTTCATCGTCGCCGCTGCACCGCCCAATTCAGACGCCTTTGCCACTAATTCGTTGTTTGACACCACTGTGTCTACCGCTGATGCTATTTCATGTCATGACGCAAAAAAGGTTATTCTTCTAGCTACCGCCGTAGTACAAGTTCAGGACTGTGCCGGCTGCTGGCAAACTGCTCGATTGTTGTTTGATACAGGTTCACACGCTTCATTCGTCACCGATTCGTGCGTTCAACGCTTACGCCTGCCGCGGAAATCATCATCTGTGTTAATTACTGGAATTGCGTCCGCCAATGGTGGACATTCCAATGGGGAGGTGTCACTTTCGTTGTCATCACGTTTTTCGACTCGGCAGTACAAAATGAATGCACTCATTCTCTCGAAAATTACGACCGACTTGCCAACAACCATCATACCAGTTTCGGCGTGGGCTCATTTGAAAAAACTTCCGCTTGCTGATCCGCAGTTTATGAAGCCTGGTCATATAGATATGTTAATTGGAATGGATTACATCAAAAAGTATGGAACATAAAGAGTGTGCATCTCATACAAGCAACAATGTGAATGCGGGTGCTGATATCGCCACCCGTCTTCTAGATGCGGGGGGTAGACAACAAGAGGAAACACTTGAAATGACAGCACAATGCTCTGAGCGCAAATCATAGAAACACGAATGCCGCGTCTGTGCTCACTCGTTCATTCTCGCTCAATTGTCCGAAGAGGAGGAAGACGATGTGCTGTTGTTCTTGTTGTTGCGCTGGCGAAAAGCTGAAATTGTAAAACGATTTCTATTTTCTGGCTGGCTTTTGTTCTTCTTCTATAAGCCTGCACGACGTCGCATATTGCTCCTGAACTCACTGCCGACTGTAGTGTGCGCAAAATCATAGAAAAGAAAATAAAATATGGCTGGCATGGCGATCTATATGATCACTACAGGCAATTAAAAAAATAAATAATAAGTAATCAACAAAGACAATTAAATAAAAATGGAATTGGGAGGAAAAGAAAAGGTTTTTTATACCCCGTAATAATTTTCCGTCCCGTTCTTTGGAACTTTTCTTACGGCCCACATATAATGCTTGTTTAAAAGAACTAAAATAAGAAAATCTAATATTGTAAATTTATGGTCACATTATTCGCCATGGAACCATTCAGGTGTAAAATATTTAAACTATTTTTAAACGTAGGCATGCCGTAATAACATTTTTCTTATGACAAAATACTTGCCTTATTATTAATTTCTTGATTTAGTGCCTTAGTAGTGCTTTCGCCCTATTGAAAGTCAATAGACCAATTAAATTATGTTTTTCCGTACACTCTTTTAACCCTTGGTTTCTCCGTTAGATTTCGATTTTCAAAAAAAAACAAAATTAAAACACGCATCTAATTATTTCTGATTTCAAGTGTATCACAAATTTTAACTCTTCAATTCCCAGTGTCACCTGTAGGTGACAGATGCTTAATATTTTTTTTTTACCACATAGGTGGTGAATTTTGAAATTCTAACACTTCTATAGCAAAGTCAATTAGTAGTAGGTAGGTAGGTAGGTGGTAGTGGCAGCTCTCATATGAGAGCTCACTTAGGCCAAGCTAGGCCCATTGTGATACCACAGGATCTCTAACCCCTTTTATTTGTTGTTAGGATGTCTCAAACCAGCCCGAGCAGGTGATGAAGCGTATTAGGCTCTTGGCGTCAACCTCCGATAAGTCCGCGAGGTTGGCTGTATGGTAAAACCCTAGATGTTTTTTCCGTTTCCTACAAAGAGCAGGACAAGTACAAAGCAGGTGGAGAATTGTTTCTTCCTCCTTTATGTCTCTGCAGCTTCTGCAGAAGTCGTTGGCCAGGTGGCCCAGCCCTAGTCTAGTAGCGTGGCTGCCAAGGATGCAGTCACAGTGATGACTCCGACAACAACCCTGAGCGTGCCCCTATTGAGGTTTAGCAGACTTTTGGTGCGCTTCCAGTCCAGCTTTGGCCAGATCTGTTGCGCTGTCTTGCCTCGCTCTGAGGCCGCCCATGCATTGTTAGCGGCTTTGGTCATCGCTTCCTCTATCACCAGCTTGCAGGTACTCAATGGAATACCTAAGCCGGCGAGTTCTGAGGATAGCTCCCTAGTCGTTCCTTGTCTAGCCAGTTCGTCTGCCCTGCAGTTCCCCGGGATATCTCTGTGACCAGGCACCCATATAAGGTGGATTTTAAGCTGCTCAGCCATCTCGTCAAGAGATTTGCGGCAGCTGATCACTGTTTTGGAAGTCAGAACATGAGACCCTAGGGCCCTGATAGCCGCTTGGCTGTCAGAGGGAATGCTAATATCTCGCCTAGAGACACTGCCCTCTTTGATCAAATTCAGGGCAGCTTCAATGGCTAAAACCTCTGCTTGGAATACGCTGCAGTGGTCCGGCAGTCTAAAAGAGTAATTTATACTAAGTGAGTCTGAAAAGACGCCTCCACCAACAGCTCCGTTTAGCTTGGCGCCGTCGGTGTAGATCTGGTGTGAGTTTCCTATTAAGGATGTTGAGCTTTCCTCCCAGTTGTTCCTGTCTGGAATGGTGCTTGTGAACTTTTTGTTAAATTGCAATTGGGGGGGTGAAGAATCCAGTTCCCCGAACTCCTTCAAGAGAGTAAGTATCCTGGCATGACCCCGGTTAGACTCCGACCATTGGCCGTTAGCCCGTAGCCTATAGCTTGTTATAGCCGCTAATTTCCTACAATGCAGATCTAGCGGAATAAGGTGAAGCAGGGCTTCTAAAGCTGAAGTTGGTGTTGTCCTAAGAGCGCCCGTGATGATGACGCAGGCTGCCCTTTGAACTTTGTGGAGGTGTTGGAGGAGCAATGTTTTTTCCAAAGCATTCCACCAAACCAGGCACCCGTAGGTTAAGATGGGTCGTACGACAGCCGTGTAAACCCAGGGCGTCATGTTTGGTTTTAGGCCCCAGGTTTTCCCCAGTGCCCTTTTGCAGGTGTATAAGGCAATCGTTGCCTTTTTGACCCCATTGAGGATGTTCGGTTTCCAGCTCAACCTCTTGTCAAAAATGATTCCAAGAAATTGTGCTTCATTCTTGAAAGGGATTTCTGTATTGTTAAGTGATAGAGGAGGTATGGGTGGGGGTTTGTACTTCCTCGTGAATAGGACAACCTCTGTCTTTCCAGGGTTGATGCCTAATCCCCGACTGGTAACCCAGCTGTTTACCTTGTTAAGCAGTACTTGCATTAGATCTCTGATGGAGTTGGGAAACTTGCCCGAGATAGTGAGAACTATATCGTCTGCATACGCCGTTACCTTGCCGCACCCCCCTCCCAGGGACTGGAGCAGTTCGTTAACTACCAGGTTCCAAAGGAGGGGGGAGAGGACTCCGCCCTGGGGAGTGCCCCTGCTCACCCCTCTCGAGGTGGAAGAGTCGCCCAGTTCAGCGCAGATAACTCTGCTCTGCAGAAGATTATCCACCCAGTTCACCAAGCCACCCTCCACCCCAAGCCTGGCGAGCGCGCCCGTGATGGCTATAAGCTCGACGTTATTGAAAGCCCCCTCTATGTCCAGGAAAGGTGCTAAGGTGTACTCTTTGTGTTCGAGTGATTTTTCGATCGTGTAAGTCAGGGTACAGATTTACCCTTAATGTAGGCATGCTGATCCTTCGAAATGAGATCCTGCCTGATCGTTTGTCGTAAGTAAAGATCCAGCAATCTCTCTAGTGTTTTTAACAAAAAAGAAGAAAGGCTTATTGGTCTATAATCCTTAGGGCTAGTGTGGGAGCTTTTGCCCGCTTTGGGAATGAAGACCACCCGTACTTTGCGCCAGTGTTCCGGTATGTAGTTTAAACCAATACTGGCTGAGAATATTGAGTTGAGGAGTGTTAAAATTAACGGTCCGGCATTTGAAGTTGTGCTGGGAAAATGCCATCTGGTCCTGGTGATTTAAACGGGTGGAAACCAGCGATTGCCCATTTGATTTTGTCAATCGATACGATACTGTTTATAGAGGCGACACAGTTGGTGCTGGCCTGAGTTCCTAACAGCCTTTCGTGTTGGCTGATCGGAAAGTGGGTATTTGTAAGAAGTTCAAGTGCTTCACTTTCTGATGATGTCCAAGAACCATCGGGGTTTTGTAAAGCACTTGGAATAAAGGAGGAAGAGGCGAGTAGTTTCCTGAGTCTTGCAGTCTCGGAGACACTTTCAATATTGCCGCAAAAGTCGCTCCAGGAGCTTCTCTTAGCCTCCCTGAGGCTTTTCTTGTAGGTCTTGAGGGATTCTTTATAAAGGTCCCAGTCTTCTTCAGTTTTGGTCCTCCTGGCTCTGTTAAAGAGAGTCCTAGAGTGTTTCCTAAGCTCACTAAGATCATGGTTCCACCAGGGGGGTTTACATTTCCCTCTGGGCATGTACTTAGGGCAGGCGAGGTCTTGGGCCTTAGAAAATGCCAGAGTAAGTCGATTAACAGCCGATTCTAGCATCGCTTGTGTGTTTATTTCAGAGATATGAATCGTTTTGATGTGCCTATCCACTGTGCGGGTAAACAGCTCCCAGTTTGTTTTCCTGGGGTTGTTTACTGCTCCGGGGGTCGCTGTCAAGAGTGAACTCTATATACCTATGGTCGGAAAAAGAGTGTTCATTGGAGACCCTAGGTCTAGAACCTCCTCCCTATTTCTGGTTACAAAGGTGGGAGTGCGCCCTATATTACACACAAGAAGGTTTGAGGTAGAAATGTAATCAAAAAGTGACTCACCTCTATCGTTGATGTCTGTGCTCCCCCAGATACAGTGGTGAGCATTTGCGTCGCATCCAATCACGAGCGCAGTGTTGGACTTGGCGGCTTCAGTTGCCAGGTTCCTGACTGGATCCGGCGGTGGAGGCTCTGGATGGTCATGAGCCATATAGCTAGACGCGAACCAGTGGCATCTCCCCTTAAGCATCAGGGAGATGGAGACCAGATCGTCGTCGCTGAAATTAGGGAGCAGATGCATTTAGTGATTTTTTCACAAGGATACAGGATCTGGGTCTACCTGTGCTGTTAGCATGGACCAGCCTGTAGTTCGTCGCTCTCAATCCACAAACCTTGTTGGCTACGAGCCATGGTTCTTGGATGAGAGCGATGTCGTCTCCGCCTTTAGAAAGGCGGAGGAGTAGTGCAGCCGAAGCTGCTTTAGAGTGGTGGAGGTTTATCTGAACTACTCGGACCATTGTCTATTTCGCTCATGTCTACCTCCACCACAGTAGCGTCGAGGTCATCGTCCGTTTCGGCGAGAAGCTCGGACTCCCTCCAGAAATTCCCGAAAGCCGTGGCCATCTCCGATCCCGAGGAGATTGATTCCGCCCGGGATAGGCGACGTAACGGCTTTGAGGAAGACGGTTGGTCATCTGTCGCCTCTGTTGCCAGGGTAGTCGTCTCGGCTGGCAGCCCGTGCGGGCTACCTTTGCCGGGGTCCGTCGTGGCTGGCAGCCCTTGTTGGCCGCCTTCGCCAGAGCCTGTTGAGGCTAGCAGCCCTGGGGGGCCACTTTCGCCGGTTTCAGTCTGCTCGTCCTTCCTGTATACCCTCAGTTTAATGTGCCCAAAACCGAAGGCCACGACACCATTGGACTTTGAAAGGTGCTCAAGGGACTCCTTGTTCACAATTATTGTGGCACAATGAGACCCTTTGAGCTCCTCCAACTTGGCAATTTTCCAATTGTGCGTGGGTATCATCGGGTTGGACAATTGGAGGGTTTCGAGGACTTTAGCCGGATCCGTGGGTTTTAATGGGATCCAGGCTCTAGTCCTTGGTCTGCTGGGGATCGATTCCCTGGGTACTACCTCGAGTTTAGCACCCGGCCAGATCTCTCCCGTTCTGGAAATAGCCACGCAGAAGAGATCCAGGGCCCTCTTGTCCGCACACGCAACCAGCTTTACGTGGCCTTGATGCCAACCGCACATCTGGTATTGTGGCACCGGGCCCGGATTCTCCTTCATAACGTCCAGAAAGATGTCGGCGAGGAAATCTTCCACCAGTTTCCAGTTTGACGGAGTAATACTTCCGTCAGGGTCGGAGCGGTCAACGACCGCTTTAATGAGACTGCTTTTCAACATGTCGCTGTAGGTGGCTGCTGTTCTGAGCGAGCTGCGCACCTTCTTGGCAGTCGGGGCCTCTTCCTCTGTAGAACGCTGCCTTTTGGCGGCGGTCTCAGTGGTCGGTGCCCCGTCAAGCTCCGCTAACCTAGCAGTGGCCCAGGTAAAGGACTCTTTTTCTTTTTGAGTCCTGCGGTTCTCTGGGATACATTGTATCCGTTCGAGTACTCGCTTGGCACTCTGGCGTTCTCTATAGCGGACTTTTGAGTCCTTGATTTGTCGAGTGCTTGCTGTTACCGCAGCTCCGCTATGTTTGTTGCTGTTGCTGGACGGAGGTCCGGCTTTGGCAACCACAACGTTGCTGGGGTCAGCTGTAGCACTAATGTTTGTGGCTTTAGTTGCGGAGGCAGAGCCTTGGCATGGGATCTTCTGATCAACCAAGGATGCTCCTTTTTTGGCGGTGGGCGCTGGCTTGTCTGCTTCACCCATCCCCGGCTTTTTAAGAGGGCCGGCCTCTGGTTCCGTCAATGTTCGTACGTTTGTTTTTGGTTTTGTGTTTGTGTTTTTTGTTAAAGTGTCCATAATTGAGTCCCACGAGTGATGGAGAAGGGGTGGTCCACCTGTGCAGAGATCCGCAGTGCACAGGTAAGGCTAATAATCCGGAGGGCGCCAGGTATCCGGATACTTCGTTCGCGACTGGGCTATTTGAAATGGCCCCCAGCCAGGCTGACCATCGGCACGGGTCGTATGACACCTTGGTCCGGCCCTTACCCCGATCCTATGGAAGGAGCAACAACCTATCATACCGACCGAACTATTGAAGAGTGGGGTCAGTGGGGCGAAGCCCACATCCTTAGCTGGCTATCACCAAGGTGAACTGTTTAGCCATTACCAGCCGGCACCCACGTGGAGGGTTTGGAGGAGGATTTTTGCCGGCCAATTAGTAGTACTTATTTATTTATTTTTTCTGGCAACACTAACGAAACGCCATTTGTCAAATTCATTAACTTTTTCCGGGCGTAGTTCGAGCAGTGCAAGTTTTTGTGGTTTCTTTCGATATAAAATGAGGGTAGTTTATATATTTTTAATGTATTTTTTTGTCTTATCCAAACGTATCTAAGCTATTTTATTTAAAAAGGAAATTTCTTCTTTTACTATTTTGGGCATGGGAATTGAAGAGTTAAGTCAATATGCCTATCAGTTCATTTTTTTCGTGTTTTTCCCATATTCTCAAAATTGTAATCAACCATTTGAAGATAAGGCTTGTCCACGAAATAACTTTTACAATGTAAAACGAAAAAAAGTATAGTAAGCACCGAAATTTCTAAAAAAAAAATTCGCTTTTCAGAATCTGTCAAATTTCAGCTATTAGTGGTCAATTGTATTTTGAAATTCAAAGTGATTCAATCAAAATGGCATCTAAAGAAGAGAAAATTCGACAAAAAATAATTGCCCACTTTTTCGAAAATCCAACGGCTTTGTACGCATTGTTGGGAAGACTAGCCAAAGTTTCCAGCGCAACAGCTAGAAATGTGGTAATTAAATACAAGAAGGACCTGTCCACATCCCGTATCGTCGGAGCCGGACGAAAAAAAGGTTTCGTCTATAAGGTGAAAGTTTCTCTGGAAAAAAATCCAAACCAATCTTTACGAGATTTGGCACGAAAATTCGAAGTTTCGAAATCATACATTGCGAAAATTAAAAGACACTACGAGCTCAAATCTTTCGTTGTTCAAAAAGTGCCAAATCGTAACTCCGAAGTGGAAAAGCGTGCCAGAAATCGAGCCCGAAAACTTTTATCGAATGATCTGTGTCGTTTTAAAGGCTGCGTGTTAATGGATGACGAAACGTATGTCAAAGAAGATTTCATACAGCTTCCAGGTCGAGGATATTACACAGCATACCTGAAGGGTGGCGTTATGAAAAGGTTCAAGTATAAACGGATGGACAAATATGGTAAAAAGTATATGGTTTGGCAGGCCATATGTAGCTGTGGCAAATACACTCGTCCTTTTGTTACAACTGGCACTCTTAACAGTAAAATTTACTTGAAGGAATGTCTCAACAAACGACTTTTGCCATTGTACAGAGAGCACGCTGTTCCACCTTTATTTTGGCCAGACTTAGCAACAGTCCACTATGCAAAAATTGTCAAAGAGTGGTACCAAAGGAATAAGATCCGTGTTGTTGAGAAAAATCACAATCCCCCAAATTGCCCACAGCTTCGGCCAGTCGAACGATTTTGGGCAATAATGAAACGAAACTTACTGAAATATAAAAAACGTGCTAAGGGAAAGATTGATTTTATAAAAAAGTGGAACAGTATGGCCAAAAAAATTGGAAAATCTGGTGTGCAACATTTGATGAGGGGATTGAAAGCAAAAATACGTAGATTTGTAAGAAATCCAATTGAACTTTAAAATATTTGTGCATTATCACAAACTTTGAGTTATAAGAGATAATAAATACTCACACAAACATTAGTTCAATATTTTATTTAGTAGCTATTAATAATAGAAAATGTAAAAGTTATTTCGTGGACAAGCCTTAGAAACAAATAATTTTACTTCGACCTCGCCACGTTTCGACCTCTCCCAGTTTGTTTTCCTGGGGTTGTTTACTGCTATAACCCTCCGGGGGTCGCTGTCAAGAGTGAACTCTATATACCTATGGTCGGAAAAAGAGTGTTCATTGGAGACCCTAGGTCTAGAACCTCCTCCCTATTTCTGGTTACAAAGGTGGGAGTGCGCCCTATATTACACACAAGAAGGTTTGAGGTAGAAATGTAATCAAAAAGTGACTCACCTCTATCGTTGATGTCTGTGCTCCCCCAGATACAGTGGTGAGCATTTGCGTCGCATCCAATCACGAGCGCAGTGTTGGACTTGGCGGCTTCAGTTGCCAGGTTCCTGACTGGATCCGGCGGTGGAGGCTCTGGGTGGTCATGAGCCATATAGCTAGACGCGAACCAGTGGCATCTCCCCTTAAGCATCAGGGAGATGGAGACCAGATCGTCGTCGCTGAAATTAGGGAGCAGATGCATTTAGTGATTTTTTCACAAGGATACAGGATCTGGGTCTACCTGTGCTGTTAGCATGGACCAGCCTGTAGTTCGTCGCTCTCAATCCACAAACCTTGTTGGCTACGAGCCATGGTTCTTGGATGAGAGCGATGTCGTCTCCGCCTTTAGAAAGGCGGAGGAGTAGTGCAGCCGAAGCTGCTTTAGAGTGGTGGAGGTTTATCTGAACTACTCGGACCATTGTCTATTTCGCTCATGTCTACCTCCACCACAGTAGCGTCGAGGTCATCGTCCGTTTCGGCGAGAAGCTCGGACTCCCTCCAGAAATTCCCGAAAGCCGTGGCCATCTCCGATCCCGAGGAGATTGATTCCGCCCGGGATAGGCGACGTAACGGCTTTGAGGAAGACGGTTGGTCATCTGTCGCCAGGGTAGTCGTCTCGGCTGGCAGCCCGTGCGGGCCACCTTTGCCGGGGTCCGTCGTGGCTGGCAGCCCTTGTTGGCCGCCTTCGCCAGAGTCTGTTGAGGCTAGCAGCCCTGGGGGGCCACTTTCGCCGGTTTCAGTCTGCTCGTCCTTCCTGTATACCCTCAGTTTAATGTGCCCAAAACCGAAGGCCACGACACCATTGGACTTTGAAAGGTGCTCAAGGGACTCCTTGTTCATATCATCGGGTTGGACAATTGGAGGGTTTCGAGGACTTTAGCCGGATCCGTGGGTTTTAATGGGATCCAGGCTCTAGTCCTTGGTCTGCTGGGGATCGATTGCCTGGGTACTACCTCGAGTTTAGCACCCGGCCAGATCTCTCCCGTTCTGGAAATAGCCACGCAGAAGAGATCCAGGGCCCTCTTGTCCGCACACGCAACCAGCTTTACGTGGCCTTGATGCCAACCGCACATCTGGTATTGTGGCACCGGGCCCGGATTCTCCTTCATAACGTCCAGAAAGATGTCGGCGAGGAAATCTTCCACCAGTTTCCAGTTTGACGGAGTAATACTTCCGTCAGGGTCGGAGCGGTCAACGACCGCTTTAATGAGACTGCTTTTCAACATGTCGCTGTAGGTGGCTGCTGTTCTGAGCGAGCTGCGCACCTTCTTGGCAGTCGGGGCCTCTTCCTCTGTAGAACGCTGCCTTTTGGCGGCGGTCTCAGTGGTCGGTGCCCCGTCAAGCTCCGCTAACCTAGCAGTGGCCCAGGTAAAGGACTCTTTTTCTTTTTGAGTCCTGCGGTTCTCTGGGATACATTGTATCCGTTCGAGTACTCGCTTGGCACTCTGGCGTTCTCTATAGCGGACTTTTGAGTCCTTGATTTGTCGAGTGCTTGCTGTTACCGCAGCTCCGCTATGTTTGTTGCTGTTGCTGGACGGAGGTCCGGCTTTGGCAACCACAACGTTGCTGGGGTCAGCTGTAGCACTAATGTTTGTGGCTTTAGTTGCGGAGGCAGAGCCTTGGCATGGGATCTTCTGATCAACCAAGGATGCTCCTTTTTTGGCGGTGGGCGCTGGCTTGTCTGCTTCACCCATCCCCGGCTTTTTAAGAGGGCCGGCCTCTGGTTCCGTCAATGTTCGTACGTTTGTTTTTGGTTTTGTGTTTGTGTTTTTTGTTAAAGTGTCCATAATTGAGTCCCACGAGTGATGGAGAAGGGGTGGTCCACCTGTGCAGAGATCCGCAGTGCACAGGTAAGGCTAATAATCCGGAGGGCGCCAGGTATCCGGATACTTCGTTCGCGACTGGGCTATTTGAAATGGCCCCCAGCCAGGCTGACCATCGGCACGGGTCGTATGACACCTTGGTCCGGCCCTTACCCCGATCCTATGGAAGGAGCAACAACCTATCATACCGACCGAACTATTGAAGAGTGGGGTCAGTGGGGCGAAGCCCACATCCTTAGCTGGCTATCACCAAGGTGAACTGTTTAGCCATTACCAGCCGGCACCCACGTGGAGGGTTTGGAGGAGGATTTTTGCCGGCCAATTAGTAGTACTTATTTATTTATTTTTTCTGGCAACACTAACGAAACGCCATTTGTCAAATTCATTAACTTTTTCCGGGCGTAGTTCGAGCAGTGCAAGTTTTTGTGGTTTCTTTCGATATAAAATGAGGGTAGTTTATATATTTTTAATGTATTTTTTTGTCTTATCCAAACGTATCTAAGCTATTTTATTTAAAAAGGAAATTTCTTCTTTTACTATTTTGGGCATGGGAATTGAAGAGTTAAGTCAATATGCCTATCAGTTCATTTTTTTCGTGTTTTTCCCATATTCTCAAAATTGTAATCAACCATTTGAAGATAAGGCTTGTCCACGAAATAACTTTTACAATGTAAAACGAAAAAAAGTATAGTAAGCACCGAAATTTCTAAAAAAAAAATTCGCTTTTCAGAATCTGTCAAATTTCAGCTATTAGTGGTCAATTGTATTTTGAAATTCAAAGTGATTCAATCAAAATGGCATCTAAAGAAGAGAAAATTCGACAAAAAATAATTGCCCACTTTTTCGAAAATCCAACGGCTTTGTACGCATTGTTGGGAAGACTAGCCAAAGTTTCCAGCGCAACAGCTAGAAATGTGGTAATTAAATACAAGAAGGACCTGTCCACATCCCGTATCGTCGGAGCCGGACGAAAAAAAGGTTTCGTCTATAAAGATATAGCTCGTAAGGTGAAAGTTTCTCTGGAAAAAAATCCAAACCAATCTTTACGAGATTTGGCACGAAAATTCGAAGTTTCGAAATCATACATTGCGAAAATTAAAAGACACTACGAGCTCAAATCTTTCGTTGTTCAAAAAGTGCCAAATCGTAACTCCGAAGTGGAAAAGCGTGCCAGAAATCGAGCCCGAAAACTTTTATCGAATGATCTGTGTCGATTTAAAGGCTGCGTGTTAATGGATAACGAAACGTATGTCAAAGAAGATTTCATACAGCTTCCAGGTCGAGGATATTACACAGCATACCTGAAGGGTGGCGTTATGAAAAGGTTCAAGTATAAACGGATGGACAAATATGGTAAAAAGTATATGGTTTGGCAGGCCATATGTAGCTGTGGCAAATACACTCGTCCTTTTGTTACAACTGGCACTCTTAACAGTAAAATTTACTTGAAGGAATGTCTCAACAAACGACTTTTGCCATTGTACAGAGAGCACGCTGTTCCACCTTTATTTTGGCCAGACTTAGCAACAGTCCACTATGCAAAAATTGTCAAAGAGTGGTACCAAAGGAATAAGATCCGTGTTGTTGAGAAAAATCACAATCCCCCAAATTGCCCACAGCTTCGGCCAGTCGAACGATTTTGGGCAATAATGAAACGAAACTTACTGAAATATAAAAAACGTGCTAAGGGAAAGATTGATTTTATAAAAAAGTGGAACAGTATGGCCAAAAAAATTGGAAAATCTGGTGTGCAACATTTGATGAGGGGATTGAAAGCAAAAATACGTAGATTTGTAAGAAATCCAATTGAACTTTAAAATATTTGTGCATTATCACAAACTTTGAGTTATAAGAGATAATAAATACTCACACAAACATTAGTTCAATATTTTATTTAGTAGCTATTAATAATAGAAAATGTAAAAGTTATTTCGTGGACAAGCCTTAGAAACAAATAATTTTACTTCGACCTCGCCACGTTTCGACCTCTCCCAGTTTGTTTTCCTGGGGTTGTTTACTGCTATAACCCTCCGGGGGTCGCTGTCAAGAGTGAACTCTATATACCTATGGTCGGAAAAAGAGTGTTCATTGGAGACCCTAGGTCTAGAACCTCCTCCCTATTTCTGGTTACAAAGGTGGGAGTGCGCCCTATATTACACACAAGAAGGTTTGAGGTAGAAATGTAATCAAAAAGTGACTCACCTCTATCGTTGATGTCTGTGCTCCCCCAGATACAGTGGTGAGCATTTGCGTCGCATCCAATCACGAGCGCAGTGTTGGACTTGGCGGCTTCAGTTGCCAGGTTCCTGACTGGATCCGGCGGTGGAGGCTCTGGATGGTCATGAGCCATATAGCTAGACGCGAACCAGTGGCATCTCCCCTTAAGCATCAGGGAGATGGAGACCAGATCGTCGTCGCTGAAATTAGGGAGCAGATGCATTTAGTGATTTTTTCACAAGGATACAGGATCTGGGTCTACCTGTGCTGTTAGCATGGACCAGCCTGTAGTTCGTCGCTCTCAATCCACAAACCTTGTTGGCTACGAGCCATGGTTCTTGGATGAGAGCGATGTCGTCTCCGCCTTTAGAAAGGCGGAGGAGTAGTGCAGCCGAAGCTGCTTTAGAGTGGTGGAGGTTTATCTGAACTACTCGGACCATTGTCTATTTCGCTCATGTCTACCTCCACCACAGTAGCGTCGAGGTCATCGTCCGTTTCGGCGAGAAGCTCGGACTCCCTCCAGAAATTCCCGAAAGCCGTGGCCATCTCCGATCCCGAGGAGATTGATTCCGCCCGGGATAGGCGACGTAACGGCTTTGAGGAAGACGGTTGGTCATCTGTCGCCTCTGTTGCCAGGGTAGTCGTCTCGGCTGGCAGCCCGTGCGGGCCACCTTTGCCGGGGTCCGTCGTGGCTGGCAGCCCTTGTTGGCCGCCTTCGCCAGAGTCTGTTGAGGCTAGCAGCCCTGGGGGGCCACTTTCGCCGGTTTCAGTCTGCTCGTCCTTCCTGTATACCCTCAGTTTAATGTGCCCAAAACCGAAGGCCACGACACCATTGGACTTTGAAAGGTGCTCAAGGGACTCCTTGTTCACAATTATTGTGGCACAACGAGACCCTTTGAGCTCCTCCAACTTGGCAATTTTCCAATTGTGCGTGGGTATCATCGGGTTGGACAATTGGAGGGTTTCGAGGACTTTAGCCGGATCCGTGGGTTTTAATGGGATCCAGGCTCTAGTCCTTGGTCTGCTGGGGATCGATTCCCTGGGTACTACCTCGAGTTTAGCACCCGGCCAGATCTCTCCCGTTCTGGAAATAGCCACGCAGAAGAGATCCAGGGCCCTCTTGTCCGCACACGCAACCAGCTTTACGTGGCCTTGATGCCAACCGCACATCTGGTATTGTGGCACCGGGCCCGGATTCTCCTTCATAACGTCCAGAAAGATGTCGGCGAGGAAATCTTCCACCAGTTTCCAGTTTGACGGAGTAATACTTCCGTCAGGGTCGGAGCGGTCAACGACCGCTTTAATGAGACTGCTTTTCAACATGTCGCTGTAGGTGGCTGCTGTTCTGAGCGAGCTGCGCACCTTCTTGGCAGTCGGGGCCTCTTCCTCTGTAGAACGCTGCCTTTTGGCGGCGGTCTCAGTGGTCGGTGCCCCGTCAAGCTCCGCTAACCTAGCAGTGGCCCAGGTAAAGGACTCTTTTTCTTTTTGAGTCCTGCGGTTCTCTGGGATACATTGTATCCGTTCGAGTACTCGCTTGGCACTCTGGCGTTCTCTATAGCGGACTTTTGAGTCCTTGATTTGTCGAGTGCTTGCTGTTACCGCAGCTCCGCTATGTTTGTTGCTGTTGCTGGACGGAGGTCCGGCTTTGGCAACCACAACGTTGCTGGGGTCAGCTGTAGCACTAATGATTGTGGCTTTAGTTGCGGAGGCAGAGCCTTGGCATGGGATCTTCTGATCAACCAAGGATGCTCCTTTTTTGGCGGTGGGCGCTGGCTTGTCTGCTTCACCCATCCCCGGCTTTTTAAGAGGGCCGGCCTCTGGTTCCGTCAATGTTCGTACGTTTGTTTTTGGTTTTGTGTTTGTGTTTTTTGTTAAAGTGTCCATAATTGAGTCCCCCGAGTGATGGAGAAGGGGTGGTCCACCTGTGCAGAGATCCGCAGTGCACAGGTAAGGCTAATAATCCGGAGGGCGCCAGGTATCCGGATACTTCGTTCGCGACTGGGCTATTTGAAATGGCCCCCAGCCAGGCTGACCATCGGCACGGGTCGTATGACACCTTGGTCCGGCCCTTACCCCGATCCTATGGAAGGAGCAACAACCTATCATACCGACCGAACTATTGAAGAGTGGGGTCAGTGGGGCGAAGCCCACATCCTTAGCTGGCTATCACCAAGGTGAACTGTTTAGCCATTACCAGCCGGCACCCACGTGGAGGGTTTGGAGGAGGATTTTTGCCGGCCAATTAGTAGTACTTATTTATTTATTTTTTCTGGCAACACTAACGAAACGCCATTTGTCAAATTCATTAACTTTTTCCGGGCGTAGTTCGAGCAGTGCAAGTTTTTGTGGTTTCTTTCGATATAAAATGAGGGTAGTTTATATATTTTTAATGTATTTTTTTGTCTTATCCAAACGTATCTAAGCTATTTTATTTAAAAAGGAAATTTCTTCTTTTACTATTTTGGGCATGGGAATTGAAGAGTTAAGTCAATATGCCTATCAGTTCATTTTTTTCGTGTTTTTCCCATATTCTCAAAATTGTAATCAACCATTTGAAGATAAGGCTTGTCCACGAAATAACTTTTACAATGTAAAACGAAAAAAAGTATAGTAAGCACCGAAATTTCAAAAAAAAAAATTCGCTTTTCAGAATCTGTCAAATTTCAGCTATTAGTGGTCAATTGTATTTTGAAATTCAAAGTGATTCAATCAAAATGGCATCTAAAGAAGAGAAAATTCGACAAAAAATAATTGCCCACTTTTTCGAAAATCCAACGGCTTTGTACGCATTGTTGGGAAGACTAGCCAAAGTTTCCAGCGCAACAGCTAGAAATGTGGTAATTAAATACAAGAAGGACCTGTCCACATCCCGTATCGTCGGAGCCGGACGAAAAAAAGGTTTCGTCTATAAAGATATAGCTCGTAGGGTGAAAGTTTCTCTGGAAAAAAATCCAAACCAATCTTTACGAGATTTGGCACGAAAATTCGAAGTTTCGAAATCATACATTGCGAAAATTAAAAGACACTACGAGCTCAAATCTTTCGTTGTTCAAAAAGTGCCAAATCGTAACTCCGAAGTGGAAAAGCGTGCCAGAAATCGAGCCCGAAAACTTTTATCGAATGATCTGTGTCGTTTTAAAGGCTGCGTGTTAATGGATGACGAAACGTATGTCAAAGAAGATTTCATACAGCTTCCAGGTCGAGGATATTACACAGCATACCTGAAGGGTGGCGTTATGAAAAGGTTCAAGTATAAACGGATGGACAAATATGGTAAAAAGTATATGGTTTGGCAGGCCATATGTAGCTGTGGCAAATACACTCGTCCTTTTGTTACAACTGGCACTCTTAACAGTAAAATTTACTTGAAGGAATGTCTCAACAAACGACTTTTGCCATTGTACAGAGAGCACGCTGTTCCACCTTTATTTTGGCCAGACTTAGCAACAGTCCACTATGCAAAAATTGTCAAAGAGTGGTACCAAAGGAATAAGATCCGTGTTGTTGAGAAAAATCACAATCCCCCAAATTGCCCACAGCTTCGGCCAGTCGAACGATTTTGGGCAATAATGAAACGAAACTTACTGAAATATAAAAAACGTGCTAAGGGAAAGATTGATTTTATAAAAAAGTGGAACAGTATGGCCAAAAAAATTGGAAAATCTGGTGTGCAACATTTGATGAGGGGATTGAAAGCAAAAATACGTAGATTTGTAAGAAATCCAATTGAACTTTAAAATATTTGTGCATTATCACAAACTTTGAGTTATAAGAGATAATAAATACTCACACAAACATTAGTTCAATATTTTATTTAGTAGCTATTAATAATAGAAAATGTAAAAGTTATTTCGTGGACAAGCCTTAGAAACAAATAATTTTACTTCGACCTCGCCACGTTTCGACCTCTCCCAGTTTGTTTTTCTGGGGTTGTTTACTGCTATAACCCTCCGGGGGTCGCTGTCAAGAGTGAACTCTATATACCTATGGTCGGAAAAAGAGTGTTCATTGGAGACCCTAGGTCTAGAACCTCCTCCCTATTTCTGGTTACAAAGGTGGGAGTGCGCCCTATATTACACACAAGAAGGTTTGAGGTAGAAATGTAATCAAAAAGTGACTCACCTCTATCGTTGATGTCTGTGCTCCCCCAGATACAGTGGTGAGCATTTGCGTCGCATCCAATCACGAGCGCAGTGTTGGACTTGGCGGCTTCAGTTGCCAGGTTCCTGACTGGATCCGGCGGTGGAGGCTCTGGATGGTCATGAGCCATATAGCTAGACGCGAACCAGTGGCATCTCCCCTTAAGCATCAGGGAGATGGAGACCAGATCGTCGTCGCTGAAATTAGGGAGCAGATGCATTTAGTGATTTTTTCACAAGGATACAGGATCTGGGTCTACCTGTGCTGTTAGCATGGACCAGCCTGTAGTTCGTCGCTCTCAATCCACAAACCTTGTTGGCTACGAGCCATGGTTCTTGGATGAGAGCGATGTCGTCTCCGCCTTTAGAAAGGCGGAGGGGTAGTGCAGCCGAAGCTGCTTTAGAGTGGTGGAGGTTTATCTGAACTACTCGGACCATTGTCTATTTCGCTCATGTCTACCTCCACCACAGTAGCGTCGAGGTCATCGTCCGTTTCGGCGAGAAGCTCGGACTCCCTCCAGAAATTCCCGAAAGCCGTGGCCATCTCCGATCCCGAGGAGATTGATTCCGCCCGGGATAGGCGACGTAACGGCTTTGAGGAAGACGGTTGGTCATCTGTCGCCTCTGTTGCCAGGGTAGTCGTCTCGGCTGGCAGCCCGTGCGGGCCACCTTTGCCGGGGTCCGTCGTGGCTGGCAGCCCTTGTTGGCCGCCTTCGCCAGAGTCTGTTGAGGCTAGCAGCCCTGGGGGGCCACTTTCGCCGGTTTCAGTCTGCTCGTCCTTCCTGTATACCCTCAGTTTAATGTGCCCAAAACCGAAGGCCACGACACCATTGGACTTTGAAAGGTGCTCAAGGGACTCCTTGTTCACAATTATTGTGGCACAACGAGACCCTTTGAGCTCCTCCAACTTGGCAATTTTCCAATTGTGCGTGGGTATCATCGGGTTGGACAATTGGAGGGTTTCGAGGACTTTAGCCGGATCCGTGGGTTTTAATGGGATCCAGGCTCTAGTCCTTGGTCTGCTGGGGATCGATTCCCTGGGTACTACCTCGAGTTTAGCACCCGGCCAGATCTCTCCCGTTCTGGAAATAGCCACGCAGAAGAGATCCAGGGCCCTCTTGTCCGCACACGCAACCAGCTTTACGTGGCCTTGATGCCAACCGCACATCTGGTATTGTGGCACCGGGCCCGGATTCTCCTTCATAACGTCCAGAAAGATGTCGGCGAGGAAATCTTCCACCAGTTTCCAGTTTGACGGAGTAATACTTCCGTCAGGGTCGGAGCGGTCAACGACCGCTTTAATGAGACTGCTTTTCAACATGTCGCTGTAGGTGGCTGCTGTTCTGAGCGAGCTGCGCACCTTCTTGGCAGTCGGGGCCTCTTCCTCTGTAGAACGCTGCCTTTTGGCGGCGGTCTCAGTGGTCGGTGCCCCGTCAAGCTCCGCTAACCTAGCAGTGGCCCAGGTAAAGGACTCTTTTTCTTTTTGAGTCCTGCGGTTCTCTGGGATACATTGTATCCGTTCGAGTACTCGCTTGGCACTCTGGCGTTCTCTATAGCGGACTTTTGAGTCCTTGATTTGTCGAGTGCTTGCTGTTACCGCAGCTCCGCTATGTTTGTTGCTGTTGCTGGACGGAGGTCCGGCTTTGGCAACCACAACGTTGCTGGGGTCAGCTGTAGCACTAATGTTTGTGGCTTTAGTTGCGGAGGCAGAGCCTTGGCATGGGATCTTCTGATCAACCAAGGATGCTCCTTTTTTGGCGGTGGGCGCTGGCTTGTCTGCTTCACCCATCCCCGGCTTTTTAAGAGGGCCGGCCTCTGGTTCCGTCAATGTTCGTACGTTTGTTTTTGGTTTTGTGTTTGTGTTTTTTGTTAAAGTGTCCATAATTGAGTCCCACGAGTGATGGAGAAGGGGTGGTCCACCTGTGCAGAGATCCGCAGTGCACAGGTAAGGCTAATAATCCGGAGGGCGCCAGGTATCCGGATACTTCGTTCGCGACTGGGCTATTTGAAATGGCCCCCAGCCAGGCTGACCATCGGCACGGGTCGTATGACACCTTGGTCCGGCCCTTACCCCGATCCTATGGAAGGAGCAACAACCTATCATACCGACCGAACTATTGAAGAGTGGGGTCAGTGGGGCGAAGCCCACATCCTTAGCTGGCTATCACCAAGGTGAACTGTTTAGCCATTACCAGCCGGCACCCACGTGGAGGGTTTGGAGGAGGATTTTTGCCGGCCAATTAGTAGTACTTATTTATTTATTTTTTCTGGCAACACTAACGAAACGCCATTTGTCAAATTCATTAACTTTTTCCGGGCGTAGTTCGAGCAGTGCAAGTTTTTGTGGTTTCTTTCGATATAAAATGAGGGTAGTTTATATATTTTTAATGTATTTTTTTGTCTTATCCAAACGTATCTAAGCTATTTTATTTAAAAAGGAAATTTCTTCTTTTACTATTTTGGGCATGGGAATTGAAGAGTTAAGTCAATATGCCTATCAGTTCATTTTTTTCGTGTTTTTCCCATATTCTCAAAATTGTAATCAACCATTTGAAGATAAGGCTTGTCCACGAAATAACTTTTACAATGTAAAACGAAAAAAAGTATAGTAAGCACCGAAATTTCAAAAAAAAAAATTCGCTTTTCAGAATCTGTCAAATTTCAGCTATTAGTGGTCAATTGTATTTTGAAATTCAAAGTGATTCAATCAAAATGGCATCTAAAGAAGAGAAAATTCGACAAAAAATAATTGCCCACTTTTTCGAAAATCCAACGGCTTTGTACGCATTGTTGGGAAGACTAGCCAAAGTTTCCAGCGCAACAGCTAGAAATGTGGTAATTAAATACAAGAAGGACCTGTCCACATCCCGTATCGTCGGAGCCGGACGAAAAAAAGGTTTCGTCTATAAAGATATAGCTCGTAGGGTGAAAGTTTCTCTGGAAAAAAATCCAAACCAATCTTTACGAGATTTGGCACGAAAATTCGAAGTTTCGAAATCATACATTGCGAAAATTAAAAGACACTACGAGCTCAAATCTTTCGTTGTTCAAAAAGTGCCAAATCGTAACTCCGAAGTGGAAAAGCGTGCCAGAAATCGAGCCCGAAAACTTTTATCGAATGATCTGTGTCGTTTTAAAGGCTGCGTGTTAATGGATGACGAAACGTATGTCAAAGAAGATTTCATACAGCTTCCAGGTCGAGGATATTACACAGCATACCTGAAGGGTGGCGTTATGAAAAGGTTCAAGTATAAACGGATGGACAAATATGGTAAAAAGTATATGGTTTGGCAGGCCATATGTAGCTGTGGCAAATACACTCGTCCTTTTGTTACAACTGGCACTCTTAACAGTAAAATTTACTTGAAGGAATGTCTCAACAAACGACTTTTGCCATTGTACAGAGAGCACGCTGTTCCACCTTTATTTTGGCCAGACTTAGCAACAGTCCACTATGCAAAAATTGTCAAAGAGTGGTACCAAAGGAATAAGATCCGTGTTGTTGAGAAAAATCACAATCCCCCAAATTGCCCACAGCTTCGGCCAGTCGAACGATTTTGGGCAATAATGAAACGAAACTTACTGAAATATAAAAAACGTGCTAAGGGAAAGATTGATTTTATAAAAAAGTGGAACAGTATGGCCAAAAAAATTGGAAAATCTGGTGTGCAACATTTGATGAGGGGATTGAAAGCAAAAATACGTAGATTTGTAAGAAATCCAATTGAACTTTAAAATATTTGTGCATTATCACAAACTTTGAGTTATAAGAGATAATAAATACTCACACAAACATTAGTTCAATATTTTATTTAGTAGCTATTAATAATAGAAAATGTAAAAGTTATTTCGTGGACAAGCCTTAGAAACAAATAATTTTACTTCGACCTCGCCACGTAAAAATATTTGTAAACTTTTTAAATTGGCATCAACCACCAAATTTTTAAATCAATCAAAGCATTGGCCAGCAAAAAGCCATACACCACAAAGATTCGATTGATGGTGAGCTGACAGCAATCTGTGCAGCAAAAACCAAATGGCAACACCAAAAAGCATACACACAATAAACGACAACACCAAAAACATTAGCAAATCATCTTCGTTGAAACGACGATGACGATGCTTTGGTTCGTTGTTTACTCTCCGTTTGCGCTTCGACGAACAAGATCGCAAACTGTTGAGCGCGAGCAAATTTCCCGCAACCTATGCCTCCGCTCCAGGGCTGCCGAACGTACTACTATAGTAGTATTTTACTACTATTTCATCATCTGTACTACCGTACTACCCACAGGCCGATTGTACTACTATTTTCTGAAATATAAGTTTTAGCAGTTGACTTTTCATATTTTAAGTAAGGCTAAGTTTAAGGGGTCATTCTCATGCGCGGACAGGAAAAATGGACATTCTTCAGAAATTATTTCCTTTGTGAATACGAGGAATTATCAAAAAAAGATATTCCACTTTAATTTATTCATTTTTATGGTACAAAAATAAAAATTAAAAAAACAAATTTAATTCAATTAATTTTTTCAAACACTTTTTTTCGATAAAAGACACGGCTTCTGCCGCGTCGTGGTCAGCTGGCGGGGATTGTCTTGAGTCACAGGATTATCTGAAACAATTGTTGTTTTTGAAGATTTTATCAATTAAAAAAAATATGACATTTTTTAACATATCGGAGTGAATTTACTAGGGGCGATAGCTAAGAGTATGTAGAATGACGTGACAAAATCGCAGAGAATGAATGGTTTTTTTAAATCATCCCCGCCATTTCAAAAAAAGGCGTTCCGAGAAAAACACGTTTAAAGTTTCGACTAACCGCTAGAATCCTTGACCGCTCGTTATATAAATGTCTTGTAGAAGCCGAAATACTTGAAATTTTCCAATAAAATTTTGACAGCACCTTCTTCAAGGATGATACATTCCAAATATGTTAAAAAAAAAATTGATTTTTACAAAATTTCACATGAGAATGACCCCTTAAGTTACCAAACTGAACATTGCCGAAGCACGAAATTCCAACCAATGTTGCTGTTTTTTATTTCTAACCAAATATCTTTGGTTCGTGGCAGTGGCGTCCCCAGGATTTCGGGAAGGGGGGGGATATGCAAAAAATCCAGTTTAACGCCATTTTTATACTTTCATCTTTGCGTATTATTTTTAATACATGTTGAATAAAATTGTACATACATACATATATGTATACATATACTAACATAAACTTCTTAAATTCAAGTGACATGTATTTTTAAGTCATAAAATCCCAACCAAAAAATTCAAGTTTGTTTTAAGTTATGACATTTCGAAAACAACTGCTAATAGAATTACGAAAAGACGTATTTTAAAAAGCACACCAGCTATGTAAAAAAAATCAAACATTTACAAAATGTATGACGTTCTGAAATTTTATTATGTTATGATAGAGGTGACCATGTTTCCATGTTTACCCGCAATTCACCAAAACTATGTAAGTGAATTTTTTTTAGTTTCAACAGCTGATGCAGGGTTGGCATGAAGCCTGCGTTTGATTACTATTTTGGTAAATAGTCGACACTTTTGGGAACATTGAAAATACAACTATTCTGCGAGAACAAATGCAATGCTGATTTTTTTATTCATTTATTCTTAACCCTTCTGCGGGTATCCGGTTCTGGCCAGACCATATTGAACTTTGGATCCACTTTAGTAATGTTGTAATTAAGCTATCGAGCTCAAATTTCATGATATCTTTAACTGATCCTTTCTAAGCACAAAACCCAAAACCATGGCTTGGCCAGACCATGGTGTATTTTCATACAAATTTGCCAGTTATTCAGTTTTTTTTGTTATTTTCGACGTAATTATTGTCAGAATTCTTTATAAATATTTTTTTTATATTATATATATAGTTTCAACTAGGTTTTTCCATCTGACCCGATTTGAAGCACTTTTTTCGTGCCATCCCGTTAATAGTGACGTAAATTAGCTGGCGCAAAATGTACCTGGTCCAAGTGTTTTTCGTTCGCCTTGGCTTTTATTTTCTTTGGGTTAATAAATTATAATTTTTGTTGGAAAATAATGTTGAAACATATTCAAAATTAATACTTATCCATTTTCCAATTCGATTGGGTGTTTTCTGTGACAGAGATGAAAGGAAGAGAATGCTATTTTGAGAATCAGGTGGACATTGTTTTTGAACTTCGACGCTGGAGTTAAATCAGAGAGGAAAATCTCTAAAAAAATTTCCTTAGCAATAGCGGAAACTAATGCTTTAGAGCAACGAATTTAAGATATTAAATAATTTGCTGCGAGAGGCAATAATAACGGTGCTGCCAATTTCACGCTTTCATTTGGCCCTGAACAAAACGAAGCTTCTGATACTGATAGAAAAAATGGTCGTTTAGATAGTTCAATGTGAAGATAGCAACGACGAAGGCGACAAGGAAAACGATATCCGGCCAATTCAGCATGAACAACAACATGTAGAGCATGTTTTGCATATTTTTCTTTGGCAAAGCAGTTCAGAATTATTAACAGTGCAAGGAATCCAGAAATATATATATCAAAACCCGATTTGTATGTGTCGAATGTAAAATCTCAATGTGGTTTAGTCATGATACTGCATTATATTGTTGAAATAATTGCATTGGTCAAGCAGCTGAAGTAGATCCATAAGTAACGTATTTTACATTTATACATTTTTTTTATTTTTTTGCTTTACTGCCGTATTTTTTTAATTTCAAAATTAACTCATTAAAGTTGAAACTCGCTATTTACCTAATTATTCTAGTATATTTTCACCGTTTTACGTAAAAATAATGTAGACAAGCAAAAGAAATCATTGTATTCACACTTTCTGGTTTTTTTATATCCTTAACAACAATCCTCGACTATCATCTTGTTTACATTATGGTCTGGCTAGATCATGGGAGGTTCAGTTATTAGGTTTTAAGTGGGTGATTACAGAAGCGATAAAGCAAATAATAAAAATGTTTCACAATTCCATATTGTTATAGCAAATTGCATAAGTGAATTCTCCGACCAAGGGGGGGGATCCATCCCCTAATCCCCCCCCCTGGGGACGCCACTGGTTCGTGGGCAGCCCTACCACATGTGTTTCCGTATGTTTCACTTTTTGATGGACTTTTTTCAATCAAGCAAATGAGCTCGTCGTAGAGTTACCGTTGTGCGACTAAAGTGACAATTGCACCTTTTTGAACCGCGTTGCCAAATGCTGTTCGTACAATAGTTCACATTATTCTAATCATATGATATAAGATGTTGATAGTCATAATTGTTGTTGATTTATGACTCATAAACTTTGAGAACAACGCAGCAGATGCGATACCCAAAAATGAACATCGTGAAATAATAGAGTAATATTACTGTATTTAAGGGGCACAACTAGTTTGAAATTTTGAAAATTTCGTTTTTTGTTTTATTTCATATTTTTATAGTATAACTATCATAGAAAAAGTAAACGAACGGATTTTGTCGAATTCGTAAAAGTCTCTGAGATACAGAGCCTCAAATCCGTCTCGTTCACTACGCGGTAACACGGTTTTAAAACTTTAAACGCGTTTTTCTCAAAACTACATTTTTCAAATTTGCTGCAGCTGTAACTTGATAGCAAATCATCCGATCGACTTGGGTCTTTTTTTAGCTTATTGTGTATTTGTTTTTCCATACAATGACCCTCCAGTTTAATGATAGGATGAAAAGTATAATTATGCCAGGCCAAAAACCATCAGATTTTTCAGCAAAATTTTAATTTTTTTTTCAAAATACCGCCATTTTGTTGCATTTTATTTTTTTTTACAACCGAGGGTCATTGTATAGGAAATATAACCTAGTTAAGTAAAATTTTTGGTTTTTTTGATTTCAGGCACTGCGAAGGCTACAATCACTGCAGCAGTGGGAGAACGTTTTTTTTTTTTGAAGACTCAGGAGAGGGTGGATAACTTGCTGAAAATCGAATATTTTCATTTGAAAAAATTACTTTGTATTCATTATTTATGCATAAATATATCTCCAAAATTTTAAAACATTCGATGCAATACTTCACAAAATTCAAAATTCACAAAAAATCTCCTTTTTTCATGCAGTCAAACTAGTTGTGCCCCTTAAATGCCTCGATAGTCCAGCGGGTAGCGCGCTGGCTTCTCATACCAAAGGCTCCAGGTTCGATTCCTGGCTCGGGCTGGTGAACAACTCGTCTACTTCTATCGCTATCCACATGAAGGGAATGAGAATTACAAGAATCGCACAAGTGCGCTCTTGGCAGGCAATGGCAAAACCTCCAAGTGTGAACGAAAAACTGCCAATTGCCGTTCGGATTCGGCGTTAAACTGTAGGTCCCCTCCCCTCCCTTTCCCCATCCGCTTGAAATGTGTGCTGTAACATATGTTGGAAAAACAGTGTTGCATACGCATTTCAAAAGCGGGTGAAATATGTGGTATCACAATGGGCCTTTCAGGCCTCCGAGTGTGTCTCTTATAGAGGCAGCCACCGCAACCTAACCTAACCTAAATACAAATTAATTTATACATTTTTGTATATTCTTGTAGGAACCTTTTAAAATTTGATAAAGACAATAAAGTGGTTGCTAGGACGTCGACGAGTCATAAAAATTAAACTAAGGTGAAACTCGTAATCATTAGAATATCCTGATATAAGTGTATATTTATTTATTTATTTATTGCAACGAAAAATAAAAATACAATTTTTATTTTACGGAAAGGGAGGAGCATGGCTGCTAGGGCCTTCAGCTCGCTGTAAAATTAACTTAATTATTAATAATTACAGTGTTTATATCTTATCTACTAATTTACAACTTTCTAGATATTTGAACACTAGTTTGATATTTGTTTGATTAGTTGTTGAGAGCAGTTCGAACGCGTTTTTGCCGTTAAGTACTTTTCTTCTGATTTTCTCGAAGTGTTTGCATTGCGAGAGTATATGCTCTACTGACGATTCGTTGTAGTTGCAAAAGTGACACATTGGTCGTTGGTTACCGGAAAAGAGGTATTCATGTGTAAGGCGGGTGTGCCCGATGCGTAGTCTGACAAAGGCTTTGATTTCGGTGCAAGAGCAGTTGGTAGGGTACAGGGGTTTTTTCCCCGTATTGTTTACTTTTGTATAATGGTGGTTAAGGCTGGACCAGTCAAGTTCTTGTTCCTCACTAATAAGTCGCGCTATTTCTTTGTATACGTCAGTTTTTGCAAATGTAGGGAAGAGCAGTAATGGTTGTCTTGATGCCAACTTAGCCCCTTTGTCCGCCAGTTCATTACCTGCGATGCCTGTATGACCGGGGATCCACATCAGTTTAATTTTGGATGCGTTTTCGATTAACAGATCTCTTATTGTTGAGATGATGCTGTCATCGTTAAGCATGTTGCGAACTGCGTTGATGGTTGATTTGCTATCCGAGCAAATGATATATCTGTTTTTTGATTTTGCCGCGAAAGATACCGCTTGTTGCACTGCTAGGGCTTCAGCTGTGAATACAGAGCATGGATGTGTAGCTATTCCATTTATTATTACAGCGCCACCGCTGTCGACAGTAGCAAACGACGTAACGTGCGTGGATTTTGATGCATCTGTGTATATGCACTTCCAGCTCTTTGTAGACAGTGCGTTTATCGCTTCTAAAAATATTTGTTTGAATTGTGCGGGGCATGTGCCTTTTTTGGTATGTTGTTCTAATTGTTCTAGAAACGAATTCTCGGTTAGCAACCACGGTGGAGATTTTGGTGCTTTAATGTACAGAGGTTTATGCGCAAGTCCGTACAATTTTGCGTAGCCTATGCACCTGCTGATTGCGGATTGGTGACTTAACTGTCGTTTGTGCTTTGACGCTTTTGCTATCGTGTCCCATAACATTTTATTGCGTCATTGGAATAGTTTTGGGATCAGCTTAAGGGTGTTGTGTTTAAGACGTTGTTCGATAGTAGGAAGGCCAGCCTCTGCTAATATATACTTTACTGGAGACGTCCGAAACGCGCGAATACTACGCCGAACTGCTGCGTGATATGGGCCGCGTAAAGTATTTACAATACTTTTTGCGCAATATCCGTAAATAATAAGGCCATAATCGATTAAAGACAAAATTAGTGCTTTACAAACGTTTGTGAGTGTTGTGATGTGAATATAGCTATGTTTACATGATAGGTACTTTATGATGTTCAACCTTGAATTAATATTTCTTTTTAAATACAATACATGTTCTTTAAAGGTTAAGCTTGAGTCAAAAATTAGACCTAAGATTTTTAGTGATTTCACATTTTTTATATTAACATTGTTAATTGTAATATTTAAGTTTGTACATCTTAATTTTTTACATATGTGGAAAGTTTTACATTTTTCGTAAGACACCCGAGTACCTAAGGTAGCCGACCAGTCTGACAAGTTCTTTAAAATGTTTTGAAATAAGTTATTGACAACAGTAAGATTTTTAATTTTAGTAAATATCAGTACGTCGTCTGCGTATACAATGTGTTTTATCTGTTTATATGGAGATATTATGTTACTAATTGTGTTGAAGGCAATAATAAATAGGATAACGGAGAGTGGTGATCCTTGCGGGATACCATTGTATAGATAATGTTTATTTGAAAATGAATTATTGATTCTAACTCGAAAAGTTCTATTTGATAAAAAGGATTTTATGAAGTTAAATATTTTTGTGCCCACTTTCCACTTTGCCATTTGTTGTAATATGACATGAGCTCCGACCCTATCGAAGGCTTTTTCATAATCAAGGCTGAGCACTGACACGTGGTTTTTTGTAGAAACCGCGCCTTTAACAAAATGTTCGAAGTATAATAATGCATCCATAGTGCCGTGGCCTTTTTTGAATGCAACCTGGTTTTGGCTGATTAGGTTATATTTTAACATAAACCACATTAGGCGTCTAGCAACAATTTTTTCTAGTACTTTTCCGGTACACGGCAGTAAAGATATTGGGCGATACCCAGAAATGTCAGTGCTCGGCTTGTTGGGTTTAGGGATAGCGATGACTGTTGCCATTTTCCATATTGTCGGGTATACACCGCGGTCAAAAATTAGATTGTATAGAGATAGCAACCTTGTTACCAACAGTGGTGGAAGGTGCTTAAGCATAGGATACGAAATGCGATCTGATCCTGGTGTTTTACCGCTCATCTGGGAAATTACAGACAAGAATTCAATTTTGGTGATTGGGGTATCTAATTGTCTTGCTTGTTTGGACGGGTTGGGGTTCTGATAGATACTATTTAGTGTTGAGGCTTTTTCGGTAACAAATGATGGGTGAAAGTTTGAGTCATGGGAATATTGTGACCAGCTCTGTGCAAAGTTAGTCGTTATCTCGGCGGCACTTGTGATGGTTTTGCCATCTGAGCAGATGAGGTTAATAGTAGGCTGTTTGTATGTCCCTGCAAGGAGGTTTAAGGAGGACCAAATTTTTGATATGCTCATTGAAGGGTTTATTTTTTCTGTAAATTTTGATAACTTTTCTCTTTTGGCTTCTTTTGAATGCTTTCTAAAAATTGAATTAGCTTTCTTATAGGCAATAAGATTTTCAATCGTTTGGTTGCGTTTGAATGCTCTCCAGCTGCTTTGTTTGTCTAATCTTAGTTTGTTTAACATGGCGCTCCACCAGGGCACAAAATTTTTTGACTGACGTTTGGCACTTTGCGGGATGGATAAGTGCGCTGCTGTGCGGAGTATTTTATGGAAGTTCGACGTCTCTTTGTGGACGTTATTGGAAACTGGAAAAGTGAGGTGAAGTTTTTCGGAGGAGGTGAAAAAGTTTGCCCAGTTCGCTTTATCTGTTTGAAATTTAGGTTGAGACGTTGCAGGGGTTTTGCTGTGGCAGAGGTTTAATTCGAGTAAGATTGGAAAATGGTCACTGCCATGCAAATCATTTAAAACTTTCCAGGTAATTTTTGGGGCAAAGGCAGAGGAACATAGGCTGATGTCAATACATGTCAGTGTCTGGTGAGTGGAAAAATGGGTGGGTGAACCGTCATTCAAAATGTTTAGATCGCTGGAGAGAATACAGTCTTCTATAATTACACCTCTGGGGTTAGTGGAGGTGGCGCCCCAGAGGGGGCTCCATGCATTGACATCTCCTAGCAAGATAATGGGTGTCGGAAATTGTTTAGTGATAGAAAGAATGTCGTTGGAGGAAAAGCTTTGTTGAGGAGGAATGTATAGGGAGATAACGGTGAGTTTACAACCAAGGTTTATTTCAATAGCTATGCATGACAGGTTTGAAGTAATTTGCATTTTCTTATGTGTAATATCTTTTCTTATCAGGACGCCGACACCCTGTTTACTACTATTATTTTGTGGCAAATTGGAAAAGTAACCTATGTAGTTTTTGGAAGTGGTTGGGATTATTGCGTATGGAATGTGAGTTTCTTGGATAGAGATTAGAAATGGGGAGTGCTCTTTAATCAATAGTTGCAGTTCTGTTGAGTTATTAAAATAGCCTTTCATGTTCCATTGCAAGATCTTATACATAAGAAAAGAAAGAGAATGAAGAACGGGGCAATTTAAGAAAGAGCATGTTGAACAATATGTACATATGTATACTGCGTATGTACTATATCAAGGTATAGTGACATGAGTAAATTAGAGAGGACGAGAACTATGATTCATCTGATGAATCTGATAAGCCTGAGAGGTTATGGTGTGAGATTGTAGGGTTAGGAGTAGGTAAAGGGAGCTTTTTTGATGTGAATACAGGGTGGTTTGAAGTTGGCTTTGTTGAGGAAGATGTGGCTAGATTATTGTTTGATATCGGGTGAGTTTGAGTTGACGTTGTTGGAGTAGATAAGACTGGTGTTTGTTTAGGATTAGAACTTCTTCCTGACGGATTTACGCTTTTAGGTGGTTGGATAGAATCTGCTGTGTTAGTTGTTTTATACACTTGTAAATTGGTTTGACTTATTGGTGGGGTGGTTGTGTCGCTAACAGTGGACGCGTAGGTTTTGGATTGTGGTGGATTTTTATGCTGAGAGTTGTAGATATTTTTGGCTTCATTAAGGGGGCATTTAAGCTTTGTTTTGATTTGGAGAATTTCTTTTTGTTCAGCGTATTTCTTGCAATCTTTAGCGGAGGCGGGGTGCTCCCCGGCGCAGTTAGCGCAACGTGTGCGGGTACAAGGAATAGGGAGGTGCGGAGTAAGGTTGCAGTTAACGCAAGAAGCAGGGTTTTGGCAGTGTTTCATTGTGTGACCCAGCAGCTGACACGACTTGCAGCGCATTGGGTTCGGATAATACTCGCGCACTTTTACTTTGTACCAAGACACTTCGATGCTTGAGGGAATATGGTAGCGGTCGAAAGTTACCAGTATAACTCCGCTGGGTTGTTTTTTACCATCGATGAATTTTTGAAATTTATAGATTGCAACCACGCCTTGTGATTTGAGTTCTTCGACTATTTCGTTATCATCGATATTGTTAAGAAATGGAGCATAGATTGTGCCCTTTGTAAAGTTTAAGGTTTTGTGAAGTGTGAAATTGACGTCACCGATGCCAATGAGAGACTTGGAAGATAGGAATTTGCCAGCAGTGGTGTTGTTGCTCACTAACAGCAGAAGATTCCCATCACGCAGCGGTTTAATGGAAGTGATATCTTTGCTTATGTTTTGAAGCGCTTTGTGCACAGCAAAGCATGAGAAATCAGAGAGTTTTTTACTGCTTGCCGAAGCAGCAACGATGAATTTTGGATTAACAGTTGTCTTTTCTGGGAGTAATGGAAAGTCTGTTGGAAGTTCTTTTAGTCTCTTTTTTCGTTTTGCTTTCGGGCTGCTGTCTAGCAGTGCGAAGCGGTTTTGTCCCACGAGGGGAGGGGGCCCGGAGGCCATGTTCTAATTTTATTTGATATTAGTCAATTTAATTGAAATAATTACCAAGTGTGAATAAGAAAGCTTAGTTTTATGAAAATGAGATTGATAATATTACTAATAACGTGATAGGAGAACAATCACGATTTGAACACACGCTCGAAACACTGCGGAGGTAAGTAATCACAATACGCACGTCTGAATTCCACGAGGTATAGTCGGTGACTGAAGTGTATAAAATCGTTCGATTTCTCTTGGGGTTGAAATTTTTTTTAACCATATTCGATAACGATATTTGATATTAATAAAAAATTTTTAAAATACTTAGTTTTATTATGGAATTTTCATCTTATAAAACAAATTACGGGAAAATTTTTGTAGAATCATTTTTTTTACATTGTTTAGGAAATATGCATGTGTACTACTCAAAGTCCATAAATACTACCCAAAAATCATAATTTGTACTACTGAAGAAAAATTGAAAACGGCAGCACTGCTCCGCTCATCTCTTCCGGCCCGCATCAAGAAACACGCTTGACAAATTTTTGAAGATGCGTATTCTGTGTATTGTATATTCTTTGATTACATGGATCAATTTATCACTCCCGAAATCCGTAAAGGTGATCCTGGCACACCAATGGCATAAAACACCGTGTTTTGCTGGCTGCTGTTT
Organism: Melieria omissa; assembly: GCA_963971225.1. Classification (NCBI taxonomy): domain Eukaryota; kingdom Metazoa; phylum Arthropoda; class Insecta; order Diptera; family Ulidiidae; genus Melieria; species Melieria omissa. Next base: position 67,363,386 of record OZ020270.1, read on the forward strand.
GGCCACGTAAGTTGTGACAAGGCTGCCGTAGCGTACACACATATAAACTTACACTGCGACATTCAATTGATAAAAGCACTTAGTACGAAATATCTTACCGCTGAAGAACAGTTTTGTGAGGATCATTTTGAGACCCCATTTCAACGCGCACCTGATGGCCGCTTCATCGTTGAGCTTCCACTCAAGAAAAATACAACGCTAGGTGAGTCGCGCAATCTCGCCGTTCGCAGCTTATTACGAATGGAGAGACAGTTTCTTGTTGACGAAGATCTCCGCGGCCGTTATTGTAATTTTATGCAAGAACTTATACAAATGAAACACATGGTGGTTGCAAGTGATTCGCCATCAAATTGTTATTACATGCCACATCATTCGGTATTAAAGTAATCAACCGCTACAACTAAGCTTAGAGTTGTCTTTAACGCTTCAGCCAAAACGTCAACTGGGTACTCACTGAATGATGCCTTAATGGTTGGGCCTCAACTATAGCAAGATCTCTTCTCAATTTTGATACGATTTAGATCGCATCGCCACTCTTTAACGGCCGACGCACAGTGGGGTAATTGATGCCGAAAGTGCAGATTACTTCCCCAAAGGCTATTTAGATATGAAATAACTACTAGGTTTAGTTAATTGAACATTATAAAGTAAAAAACAAGTGTTTTTTTCTGATATGCTTTTGTGGAAATTTTTTTTATAAATGATAAAAAACTAATAGTTAAAAAAAAATTGTAAAATGAAAGTTGAGTTAAACAGCTTAATTAAAACATTTCATCGTCGTCTCTAGCAGCCAATTCAATTTCATCATTAAAATCATCATTATAATCTTCATCAGCATCATAATCATCACCGTCACCATTATCATCATTCATCATTATTACCAACTCCATAGTATCTTTGGGCATAAACTGCATTTTTTGTTTGGCAATTTTCTTATCACTACATAGTATAAAGCAAAGTCGCTGTCGCTGTCTGTCCCTATGTATGCTTAAATCTTTAAAACTACGCAACGGTTTTTTAAGCGGTTTTTTTTAATGGATAGAGTGATTCAAGAGGAAGGTTTATATGTATAACACATGTTTGTACGGCAGGTGGGCGTGGCACCTCCCATACAACCTAAATTTTTAATATGGTATATCTTCGGAATTAAAAGTCGAACAGCATTGAAATTTAGTACAGTGTCATGGTGTAGGCGTGTCTTTTCATCGGTAAAATTTAATGGGCGTTGGACAAGGGGGAGTGGCACCGCTCATACAACTCAATTCTTTAATATGGAATAGCTCCGAAATTATAAGTTGCTCAGCATTGAAATTTGGTACAGTGTCATGGCGTAAGCGTAACATTCCACCGGTAAAATTTAGTGGGCGTTGGATAAGGGGCGTGGCACTTTTTAAATCCAGGTGTAACTTTTGAATTATAGCATTCACATCAACGACACTTAGTATAAACTAAGGATTTGGTCGTGTCCTTCGGCAGGGGGAATAAGGTGGATTTTGGACAAGGGGGCGTGGCACCGTCCATACAACTAAATTTTTTAATATGGAATAGCTTCGGAATTATTAGTCGCTCAGCATTGAAATTTTGTACAGCGTCATGGCGTAAACGTGTCGTTCCACAAATAAAATTTAATGGGCGTTGGAAAGAGGCGTGGCACTTTTTAAATTCCGGTGTAGCTTTTGAACTATAGCATTCAAATCAATGACACTCGGTATAAACTTATTATTTAGTCGTGTCCTTCGGCAGGGGGAATTGGGTCTATTTTAGACAAGGGGGCGTGGCACCGCCCATACAACCCAACTGTTTGATATGGAATATCTTCGGAATTATAAGTCGCTCAGTATTGAAATTTGGAACAGTGTCATGGCGTAAACGTGTCGGTGCACAAATAAAATTTAATTGGTGTTGGAAAGGGGCGTGTCACTTTTTAAATTCCGGTGTAGCTTTTGAACTATAGCATTCACATCAATGACACTCGGTGTAAACTTATTATTTAGTCGTGTCGTTCGGCAGGGGGAATAGGGTGGATTTTGGACAAGGGGGCGGGGCACCACTCATGCAACTCAAATTTTTAATATGGAATAATTTCGGAATTAAAAGTCATACAACACTAAAATTTAGTACCCTGTCGTCTCATACATGAGTCATTCTAATGATAAGATTTGGTGGGCGTCAGACAAGGGGCGTGGCGCATTTTTTGTGACCCAAATATTTTGCTGAACTTTAAGTGGCACAGCAATGAAACTAAGTACGAACCTACCATTTTCCCTTCCGGCAGACGGGATGGTGCGGGTATTGAACAAGGGGGCTTGGCACCGCCCATATAACTTAAATCTATATATATATACAAGAAAGTGGCTGTATGTGGGTTACGGCATCACACTCAAACGGACCGTTTGGGCGAGACGAAGTTTGCCGGGTCAGCTAGTACTTGATATAATGGGGTCAGAAGTGATCAAACATCTTTTAAAAAATATCTTCCATGGTATTTTTCCTGCTGCTTTTCCGTGAAAAATTCTCTCTGAAACTCTTGAAATCCTCATTTCGGGCTTCCTGAGCTTCTTCCGATAGTTGGCCGATTGGCAACAAAGCATGCGATATAATTTCTGGTCCATGTATCAAATATTTGTGCAGTGTTGTGGGCATACCATGGATAGCATTGTACAAAATGTCTTGCAGTTTTTAATGTGTAGCTGCGGAATTTTTCCATTTCGATCTGATGGCCACTGGAAACAACCATAATAATGATGTGCAAGCTCTTAATCAATTGTATGACGATGTTTGTGATTGATGCAGATATTTCTGCATTTTGGAAGAAACGCCTGGCAGTGTTGCCATCATTCGAATTCCCAAACCCAGCTTTTGGCTTGTAAACAATCAATCCAATTTTGTCTTTGAACTCTTTTTGGATGCGCGCTTTATTTTCCGAAACTAACAGTTTCTCGTCTGCCGTACGAGCTTGCCACTTTTTTATGGGAAGTTTATATGCTAGATGGAGCAAGCATTCAAAAAATCTAATCCACCCGTGTAGAATGGATAACCCGAATTGTAAATTTTCAGTTTAACAACTCTATTTACCATGTTCTCAATTTGATTGAAATCTTTTGCAGTAGCGCCACATACGTAACATTGTTGGGTGCATGTGGTTTCGGTTAGTGCGTTGCATACTTTTGCATCAATCATGGCCAAAATCAAATTGTGCTTGACTTGCAAATATTTATCTCCAAGAGGCACAAAAGTATTCGAAAGATGTCTTATTTCGTCATCGACTCTTTCCTTTTCGTTTCTAGAAACTGCTGCGGATTCCTTGAAAAATTCAATTTTTAACTGCCTACAAAATCGTGTAGAAGCGGGTCGCGGCTTTTGCCATATAATTTTGCTTCCACAAAACATTCGAAGTGGAACAATAGAAGTAAAGAAAACAAATGCATCGCTTGCATCAGAGTCATTATATGCTTGCTTATATCGACTATGACCAGAGCTTCCATCAAAACACCACTTCGTATACAAACATATTGTAACGATAAGACAGTCTGTCGCTGTGCAAAGCAACCCTGCCGTGCTATAATCCAATCTGGCAACGACGGCCGCGATGGTAACTTTTAGTCCAATCTGGCAACGACGGCCGCGATAATAACTTTTAGTCCAACCTGGCAATGATGGAAACTTTTAGTCCATTCCGGAATGTGCGGGAACGATCTGCGCGATGGCCTGGCAGGTATAAAAGGCAGCCGGATGCGGCGCAGCGAGTCAGTCTGGTTTTGACAAGTGAAGTTGCCACACGGAGTGATTAAGCAAATACTTAAGTGTAAGAACAGAAGTGCCTACTTATGATGGTGCTGCGCCGTTCGATACATTTAAATTGCAATTCGACTTGGCTGCTTTGGAAAATCAGTGGACAGATATCAGGAAAGGTCGGAGGTTGGCACTGGCGCTGAAAGGTCCTGCGGCCGAGGTGATCAAATTAGTTCCAGAATGTTTACGAAGTGATTACGGTGCCATCATGAGAGCGTTGGCAGCGAAGTATAGCAACGAGCACAACCATGCGCTATACTACTGTGAGCTGAAGAACCGCAAGCAAAGAGCCAACGAGGCGCTGCAGACATATGCAGCAGACATTGAGCGGCTCGTACAGTTGTGCTACCCAAAATTTGGTGCCGATGATCTCGAGAGGATGAAGATTGAGTCGTTTATTGAAGGTCTTCATGATCCAGAAACGCGTCGCAGTGCGTTGATGATGGGCAAGCCGACATTTAAGGAGACGGTGACCAGCGCGATGACATATGAAGCGGCATGGATTGGGAGCACTCGGTATGCACCTGCAAGGATACGCCAGATTCAGGCGGACAACAACATTCCGATCCAGGCCATAAGCTCTGAGATACCGGGCAGGCCACGAGTGGTCTCCTCCAAAGTTGTCTGCTGGGTATGTGGCAAGCAGGGCCACATATCACGAGACTGCCGCCAACGGAAGAGGCGTTCCCGTTCCCGATCGCAATCGCCTGAAGCGAGGAATACTGACAATCGAGGCCCAGCAAAACAGTCGCAGGGCTGAGGACGGCGAGTCGTTAAACTAAAACGGGTCAGCCTAAAGGGGCGTGAGCTGATCCCCACAATCTGTCGCCCCACCGTCCTTGTCTCACAGCTGAAACGACAGCCCAGCAGCTTGACAATTGAAGGAAGGCTAGATGGAAAGTTGTTCGTGTTGACACTGGATACTGGAGCGTCATATTCGATCATAAAGAGGAAGCTGCTGAAGAACTGGGAACCGCTGCATGGCATACAGCTGCGGACTGCGACTGGCGAGCGCGCGCCGGTAAGAGGTAAAGTTACAAAAACGATTGCTATCGGCACCAGCAGCCTGGAACATGAGTTCATCGTCGCGGATATAATGGACGACGTGATTATCGGCGTGGATTTCATGATTAGGCACGGTTTTACGTTGGACCTGAAGGAAAATGTGCTGAGATATGCCAACGTTGAATTCCCGCTGCACACCGGTTATGGCGAAGCGTGGCGGTAAGGAAGGTTGTATCGTGTCAACACAGGAGGATACCAGCGAATTCTGAGGCGATTGTGTGCGCAAAGGTGGACGAGGACGATGGGACGAGTCGGCTGTGGGTAGTAGAAGCTCCGAAACAAGGACACGACAACATCATCATCGGACGTACACTAGTGAAACCTAAAAATGGCAGAATACCAGTCAGAATACTGAACCCCCTGAATGCACCCAGATATGTCGGGAAAGATGAGGTAATTGGCGAGTGTAAGGAAGCTGTAGCAGTGGTCAATTGCGAGAGTAGCCCGCCTGGAGGTAATAAGAAGAGCGGTTTTAACATGGACGCCATACCGCAGGAGAACCAGTGGAGCAGCGAGTTGACGGCCACTATGGGTCAATATTTGCGGCGGAAGAACAGCCATAGTGAAGCACAACATCGACACCGGAAGTGCAAAACCGATTCGCCAACCGCCAAGACGAGTTCCTCTGGCCAAGAGGGAGGAGGTCACAAATTTGATCGAGAACATGTGGAAAGACAAGGTCATAGAGGCTTCTTCGGGCCCCTGGTGCTCGCCGGTCGTGCTAGTCAAGAAAAAAGATGGCAGTACCCGGTTTTGTGTGGACTATCGGAAGCTCAATGATGTGACCAAGAAGGACAGTTATACACTACCTCGGATCGATGACACCCTGGACACACTGTCAGGCACACAGTGGTTCTCCACGCTCGACTTACGCAGCGGCTATTGGCAGGTAGAGCTTGCAGACAAGGACAAGGAGAAAACGGCTTTCAGTGTTGGTGATGGTTTGTGGCAGTTCACCGTCATGCCGTTTGGACTCTGCAACGCACCAGCAACATTCGAGCGGCTAATGGAACGCGTGCTAAAAGGGCTGCATTGGCGGACGTGTCTGGTGTACCTCGACGACATAATCGTAATGGGTAAAAGCTTCGACGACCACCTGGGAAAGCTGAAGGAGCTATTTGAGCGGATACAAAAAGCTGGGCTTAAACTCAACCCAAAGAAGTGCTCGCTGTTCCAAAAGGAGGTCAAGTATCTGGGTCATACGGTTTCCGCCCGCGGAGTACATACGGATGAAGGCAAAATCACGGCAGTGAAGGAGTGGCCCCGGCCACGCAATCTACACGAACTCCGCAGTTTCCTGGGCCTGTGCACATACTACCGCCGATTTGTTCCGGGATTCGCGAACATAGCCAGCAGCCTGCACAAACTGACGAAAAAGAGCCAAGCTTTCGAGTGGAACGAGGAGCAGGAACAGGCTTTTGCACGTCTGAAGGAAAAACTGTGCAGTGCTCCAATTCTGGCCTTCCCCGTGCCTGGGGAGATGTTTGTGCTGGATACAGATGCAAGCGGGAATAGTATTGGCGGTGTGCTATCACAGATAATAGACGGCTAGGAACAAGTGATACAGTAGGGTTCTATCGAAACCGGAACGCAACTACTGTGTGACACGGAGATAACTGCTGGCGGTATTGGACTGCGTGAAACACTTCCACAAATATCTGTATGGACAAAGGTTTCGCCGTGGCCGCCGTGGCCGCCGTGGCTCAGTTGGTTAGTGCGCGGTCCAACGAGTCGCATGCAGAGCGACGCAAGATCGAATTCTGCATGTAGTAACACCTAAAAAAAAATAACGGGAAACTCGTTTTCTCTTTCGGTGGCTGTCCTCTCAGCTGGAAATGGCAAACCTCTGAGAGTAAAAATTGCCTATGAAAAAGCTCCCAACCTGCCGTTCGGAACCGGCATAAAACTGTAGGTCCCTTCCACCCGCGTACAAAATTCACACGCACAACACGGGTGGTTGCGGGAAGCTAGGCCTTAGTCTCGCGTAAGCGGGCTGTCGTGCCAATCAATTATTATTAATTATTACAAAGGTTTCGCCTGCGCACAGATCATGCTGCATTGAGGTGGCTCCTGAACTTTAAAGATCCTGAAGGGCAATTGGCGCGGTGGATCGAGCGACTGCAGAGCTACGACTACACGATAGAACATCGCAAGGGCAGTAGCCATGGAAATGCCGATGCTTTGTCACGCCGTCCGTGCCAAGTCGAATACAGGCAGTGCTCACGAGCCGAGAGCAAAGAGCAGATAGTGGACGTCCGGTTGGTAAGCGTTATGCCAGAGGAAGAGTGGTCTGCGGAGAGGCTACAAAAAGACCAGCGTGAGGATGCGGATCTTGCGAAAATCATCGAAGGCAAGGAGCAAGGCGCACGTCCAGACTGGCAGGAGATGGCTGGTGAAAGCCCAATCGCGAAGGCTTACTGGGCACAGTGGAAAAGTCTGCGGCTGAAGGAAGGATGCCTGTACCGCGAATGGGAGAGCGCGGATGGTCGGACCAGCAACCCCCTAATGGTAGTGCCGAAATGAAGAATCAACGAGGTCATCGAGGCATACCATAACGACTCCAGTGGAGGGCACCTGGGTATCACCAAAACCGTCGCCAAAATAAAAAGACGATTCTACTGGGTAGGATGTCAGGAGTCTGTAGCCGAGTGGATTAAGAGCTGCGACCGATGTTCAGCCGCGAAAGGGCCGACAAGAAAATCTCGAGGCCGCATGCAGCAGTACAACGTGGGAGCGCCCTTCGAACGGATTGCTATGGACGTCGCCGGCCCATTCCCAACTAGCACTCAAGGCAACAAATATGTGCTGGTTGTAATGGATTACTTCATCAAATGGCCCGAAGTGTACCCTATTCCTAACCAGGAGGCTACTACGATCTCGGAAAAGCTGGTAAACTGGGTAGCCCGGTTCGGAGTTCCGTTGTAGTTGCACTCAGATCAAGGCCGGAATTTCGAATCTGCGGTATTCAAGGAAGTGTGTGAGCTGCTGGGGATAAAGAAAACGCGTACCACTCCTTTGCACCCACAGTCCGACGGCATGGTGGAACGCTTTAACCGGACACTGGAGGAATACCTGCTGAAAGTGGTAAGCAGGAATCAAAAGGATTGGGACACGCATATCCCCCTGTTCCTGATGGCGTATAGGTCAGCCCCGCACGACACGACATCACTCACTCCAGCCCGAGCAGTGTTCGGCACAGAGTTGCGGTTACCCGCTGACTTGAAGTTCGGGGTAGTCAGCACGACGGGAGGCGCTAAGACGGACTACGTGGTCAATAAGCGGGCGGAACTGGAGGAAATTCACCAGTTTATAAGGGGCCGCACCAAACTGGTCAGCGATAAGGCGAAAGCCAGATACGATCTACGGGCCAACTCAGCAGGGATCCAAGAAGGCGATTTGGTAATGCTCTACAACCCGCAGCGGAGGAAAGGTTTGTCTCCGAAACTTCCAGCGTCATGGGAAGGACCATACGAAGTCGTGACTAGGATTAACGACGTGGTATACAGGATTCAACGTTGCAGCAATAGAGGCGCTAAGCTGAAGGTAGTCCATTTGGAGCGCCTGGCGCCTCATCACAGCGGAGCCTCGGCACTTGTTCGGGACGAACAAGTCTAAGTGGTGGGCAGTGGAACGATAAGACAGTCTGTCGCTGTGCAAAGCAACCCTGCCGTGCTATAATCCAATCTGGCAACGACGGCCGCGATGGTAACTTTTAGTCCAATCTGGCAACGACGGCCGCGATAATAACTTTTAGTCCAACCTGGCAATGATGGAAACTTTTAGTCCATTCCGGAATGTGCGGGAACGATCTGCGCGATGGCCTGGCAGGTATAAAAGGCAGCCGGATGCGGCGCAGCGAGTCAGTCTGGTTTTGACAAGTGAAGTTGCCACACGGAGTGATTAAGCAAATACTTAAGTGTACGAACAGTAAAGTGTAACCTGTGAATAATAAAGTGACTGTTGGTTGATTTTATTGTTTGCGTGTAAGAAACTGACTGTGTTTTATATTCAAATTACACAATCCAGAGATACGTAACAGCCCACTGGACCTAGTATTCGTAACAATATTTTGCTCATTTCCTCATCGTCCAACGTATCAATAATATGTTTTTGAAAGGAGACAAGGCGCTCAACAGTGTGATTTAAAAGACCTTGCAAACTTACATGGGCTGAAATCTCGCATATTTTAATAAACTCAATACTAGGATAACAATATTTTTTTGTTAACTGAACATATGAATAAGAGGGAAACTTTTCTGGCGCGGACTGTCGTATGATGTTGTATTGATATCGAGATAACTTCGCTGCCACCAAAACAGATAAAGCCTCTTCTTTGGACATTTGAGCTACTGCTTTTATTTTTTCAATTGACTGACGGTATTTCTTAGCTTTAGATGGTGAAGTTGTTATCCCTTTTATTAGCTTCGACGCATCTACTTGCCCAGTGGCTCTAAAGCTCATTTGAGCAGCATGAGCTAAAAGAGGTAAGAGGTGTTGTGTCCCTTAACACTTTAGTTTTTTTTTGCTTTGGTGCCTTCATAACATTCGTCAAATTATGTCTCTTTGCGGCCGCGTTTCCATTGCATAAGAGTAAAAGTTATGGAAGAATCCAGCCATGTGCGATTTGCTTTGAGGAAACGCTCTTCGTGTCTATTTGACCTAATCCAACGCGTTTTGAATTCAGAAATGAAATGATTTACAGTGGCAGTAAATTCTTCCATATTTTCCTTCGAGGGCTCAATACGTTCTTTTAGTTCGACTCTTAAGAAATTTAATTTATCATCAAATTTTGTTGTTCCAGAGTTCTTCATGATGTCGTAGAGATTTTGACGAGTAAGCCAAATAATATTGGAACTCGTTCCTACAAGGAAAATACTCAATTGTTGTAAGATTTGGAAAAATAGTCACTCTCATTTACAATTTACCCGAGTTAGTTTCACACATCACTGTGGTTACTCCAATCTATTACACATGACACGAAAAATACATTATAAACATGCTTATAACAATGCTTATTACCGCAACAGTAGACAAAAGATTTCGGTCAACTTTGTTTCATATTTACCCTACATGTACATATGTACGTGATTACCTTGCATCATTTTAAGCAGTTTTGTATTTTATTGCATAAATTTTTTCGATAAAAAACATATTTAGTTTGCTTGTTATTGCGTTTGGCGATAGGCCGTCGAGGAGTTATATATGTATTATCTAATATGCTGTGTACTTCATATAAATTTAATACATCGACCCCCGTAATGTAGGGTGCACAGAAGCTAAAAACATTGTAAAAAACACTGAACTGAAAAGCAATGAAAACAACAATTAAACCTTTTGTTTATTTTTCTTCATTCTTTTGCACATTTCTATTTGTTATCAATTTCGTTTGCAGAATGCATGCATGAGGCATGAGATGCGCACACAAAAATTGAAATGCTGGAAAAGTGCGCAACATTCGCGCAACTTTATTTTTCATAAAATGTTACTGAAATATCTAAGCTATTCGCTAATGAAAGCAGTTTCGCTCGATCTCACAAGACTCACAACTATATTCCTATGAAAAGGTCGAAAATACTACAAATATAAAGCTTTTAAACAAAATATCAAATAAAATATTTATAAACACTTTTGAACAAAACAAAATACACACTGCATTGCTGAAATACCTGAACATGAAGGCTGCATCATTAATTTTCCAAAAGTTTTTAAAATTCACACAAAAAAATCGTTTTGAAACTGAAAATAAATGTCAACTTTCAGAGTGCTTTGCGGGAAAACGGTAAACTATTTTGCAACAACTCTTTCACCTAGTGATGCATAATTTTATCCCCTTTAACCCGGTACCAAAAACATAGTTTTATCTTCATTTTTCATTTTTGAATTAATCGGCACTTTACCCCACTGTGCGACGTGGCGAGAATGTATAGACAGGTGTATGTCGCAAAGAAACATACCGATTTGCAACGTATTGTATGGCGCTCTGATCCTTCGCTACCTATTCAGGACTTCTGCCTGCTACGTGTTACTTATGGGGTCGCTGCTGCGTCGCATTTAGCTATAAAAGCCCTACAGCAAACTGCAAAGGAAGCCTATAATGAACACACTGAGGCAACCAAATTAATTTTGCGCGATTTTCACATGGAGGATTTATTAACTGGTTCGTCAAGTATAGAAGAGCTTAAAATTCTGCAACGAGAAATATCCACCATTCTTGATAGCGGTGGTTTTGAATTAAGACAATGGGCTTCTAATTGTTCCGAAATAACTAACTGCCACACTTTAAACACTTTGAAGAAAATTTACCATTACCTCGCGGAGGGTAAGGAAGTGCACGCTTTGGGATTAATCAGGAATACCGAACACGATTTTTTGACGTTCGACGTAAATTTAAAGGAGCCACCGGCATTTCTTTCAAAAGTGCATTCTTATCGGATGCAAGTACTCTATTTGACCCGCTAGGGCTCTTAGCGCCCTGTACAATGAAATCAAAAATTTGCAGAGACCCAAAATAACAGTTATGAATTTTTAACAACTCGAAAACGTTGCGCATTTTTAAGAGATATTTATAAATGTTGGACAATAACTATTATGAGGGGACAAAATACTTTTTTCGCCATTTCGTAACTATTATTCGTAATAGAGTCCTGCACAAGTATGCATTTTTTCTATTCGAAAACATTAAAATGCTTATGAATAGAATACTTCACTTAATCTCTACGGACCGGTCCGAATGAATACGAGTACAGCTCTCTTCGAGTACGAGTAAGCTCCGAGCAGAAACGAGTAGACGTAAACTATTTATTCATATTCGCTCGAAGCGGGAAAACGAGGACAAAAGCATTCGAATAATAGTACAAACTGCTTGAATATTCGAATATACTCGTTTAAATATTCCTAAGATTATTTAGAGATATTTATGTTGTATATTAATATTTATTTATTTATTATGCTACTTTCTTCAACAATTTCCATTTTGCGTATTAACTAATAAGCCACTTCAACCGCACCACAGGTATACACATGGAAAAGTGACATACTGCGCATGAAAATATTCAATGAAACTGTTGATCTTCGAATATTTCGCAAAGTTCTCGATTACCGAATACGAGCACTGCAGTATTCGCTTCTCACCGAATACGAGCACTGCAGTGTTCGCTATTCACCGAATACGAATAGAAACGAGAAGCGACGCTCGCTGGTTCTCGTTTCTATTCGTTTCGTTGTACACATTCTTCGAATACCAAGTACCCGTACAGTATGTACAGTAGTGTAGTCGCCAAAATGAATATATTCATGCAGGATATTAATTCGTAACAACTATGTTTTCTGTTGCCTAATAACTATTACACTGAGCAACAGCCAAAATTTTTCCGTTTTTTGATTGTTTGAGCGGTTTGTAAGTTATTGGTGATTTTTGCTAGGAGGTGTTTTCCACGTATTTTCGTCTTTGAATTTTTATTGCATTTTTAATATGTCGAAAAACACATAACTTTGACTATAGTCGATTTCGATTGGTCAAGGGTTAACATGGCTATGGCCCTTCAAAGTTGAATTTTCGCGAATTTTTCATAAAAATTAATTTAAAATCGGTGTTGAAATATTCAACTAGGAGTTAGTGTGCAATGTATAGTGTAAGGTTGTTACTTAAACTTATAGAACAGTTTTTTTTATTGTATGTGTCATCTCGGCCTATGCTTGTTAGAATGTAAATGCGACTTCATCTTCTGAACACGTGTTTGTATTGAAATCTCCTAATGCTTTTCGCGTCATTGACGAAAGTAGCTAAAGTATTTTCGCAAGCGTCAATATTCGTCTTTTCAAGGGCATTAACAAAATTTGAATTGGTTCATTACTGTAGGAGCTATTCTAAAAAGAGTTTCATCACACAAGTAAAAACTTCAACCTCACACACTTCCTGTTTTTACATATTTCATTGCGACATATTTTTAGGGCGCAAAAAAATCAAAATCAAAGCTGAAATTTTTATGAATTAAGGGCATTTGATGAATGTGAGCATTTTCATACCGCTGCCTAAAATTGTGCTCCGATATTATAGCTCAAAAGTAAATCCTTGCTTTTGTTGCTGAATTTATCAATGGAGAACTTACATATTTGTACACATACTCTATTACAAACATCGTATTTCAAAAATTTCTTTTTTAATTGAAAGCCCCAATATTCTTCTTTCAGTATATGACAATATATATTTTTTGTAAGAAAAATTGTTTTGAGTATTTGCAATCTTGCAAAGTAACTGAAAATTTGACCTTGCCAATTTGAACCGACTTTAATGTTTTATTACATAGTTTTACATACATAGTTAGAGTATTGTTAATCTGTGATAAAAAAATTGCGTTTTAAACTTCAGGTTTGTAGGAGCTGCATGCGTATAATGATCAAAAAACATGGAAAACGCCCTCCGAGGAAAACCATCAATATTTCCTAAACTGCTCAAACAATCAAAAAACTAAGTACGCAGTTGTGATCAGCGTCCAAAAATCCTTTAGAAAAGTATGGTTTGATTTCAGAAAAAAAAATAATGTCGATTTTGTTGCTCTGTGTTATCAGTATATATTTTACAAAATAAACGTTATCGAGCAACGTAAAAAAATTTCTCACAAAATAAACGTTACCGAGCAACGTAAAAAGAGTTTCTCACAAAATAAACGTTACCGAGCAATGGAAAAAAAAATTTTCTCTCATAACAGTTATGCGATGACGCAAAAAATATTTCTCTTAAAATAATCGTTATCGGCGATGTGAAAAAAATTACTCGCTGATGATAGTTATTAGGCAACAGAAAAAATATATGTCACGAATAATAGTTATACATAGATTTAAAAATAATTATTTCAAAATAATAATTATAAGTAACAATAAAAATATTTGTTACAGTGAAACAGTTATTTTCCAACTTTTTCCTAAAAACGTTATAACTGTTATGTCCCTGAAAATTTGGCGACATTTGGCGTTCTAACGCCGACTGGGACGAAGCAGTACCGAGCCACATAGCGGAGTTTTGGATGTCTCACCGACGTGGGTTAATGTCGCTCTCCCAACTGAAACTCACCCGATGGCTTGGCTCTGGTGCAACAGGTTCACATACGGAGCTACACATTTTCGCTGATGCGTCAGATGCGTAAGCTCGCTGCCGTTATGTATGGACTCCATACAACCGCGGGACAAAATTAGACGGAGTGGTCCGTTCCTCATTTGGCATACTAGTTAATCATGGTCTGCTGAATTGAAATCTCTAATTTGTTTTTCTTAAACTTTTTCAGTTTGGCAATGCCTGAGTCTTAAATTTTCAAATTTCATCACTTTTGGAGAGCTATAGCACCTAGTGTGTTGGCTAGATTTTTCAGATTTTACATTTAATCGGTAACATCAACCTTGATTATTGCAAAGAGTAACAGAAATTGTCTCAGGACCCTTTAATTTTGCAATAAAAACGATAATAGACGTATGTTTTGCTTTTTTGCAGTTTTCTCAATTTTTCATGCTGATTGCATACTTTTAGGCATAAAAAAAATAAATTTTGTCGAAAAATAGGTGTTTAGACCACTTTTCAAATTGAATTATTTTCTGAGATCGGAAGATATCGGAGGATATAATTACATTATCCGAAAAAGAAAGAATGCTTCTAAAAATAAAAAAATCTAGGAACATACTTTCACATACTTTTTAGATATTTCCCTCCAAGTTTTAACAGCGAAAAGGGCCACATCATTTCTTAATCTATATTAAAAGTTTCAGCAATTTCTTGGTAACCATGTATTTTTACAATTTTTTTTCCTCAATAGACTAAAAAACAGAAAAGATGTGTTTAAATTTTTTTGGGAAAAAAGTTTAAACTTTGAGCCGCTATTGCACACACACTAATTAATTTTTTGCACAGATTTTTTGGGGTTTTCTTATTTGGAGTTTTACCTTTTAAATGACATGAAAATCATTAAATTCTGAGACTATAAATTTTTTGAATTTTGTCTATGGAACGAATCACTGTGTGATGGTGCGATTACTATTGCCCTAGTCACTGCCAAAACAAAAGTAGCACCGCTCAAAGTAAGGACGTTGCCCCGCCTGGAATTGTGCGCTGCGCACCACGCACACTGTGTAATTTTGCATATCTAGCGGAACTTTATTCAAAAATTCGAATGTCAAAAAAAAAAAAAATTTAATAATTCAAAATTAGCTAACACATTGAGGGATTCGATTCTCGTAGTATTTTCTGTTTGGCAAAATCACATCGCGAACGATCATCTTGAATGTGCAGCTATTTGTATAAAGAAAATTGTTGAAATTTGTGAGTCACTTGTGATTTAGATGTAATTCGAGATTATCACGGCGAACGCGCATATACAAACTCTGTTATTAGCTATCAGCACCTTTTTCGCCACCTTATCAGGTAAACTTGAATACCGTTATGTATATTATTAGTGGTTACAGAGCAATTTATTCGGACATATAAAAATTTTTCAAATGTTGTGATTTTGCTTTGAGATTACAAAATGTATCCGCGTGTATCCGATTTAAAATGTCTCTTAATAACTGCTTTGGTTCATGTTTTTGAAGATTCAGTTAAATTTGGCTGCCCATATTTGCCCCACTCATACAAAGTTTTTTTTTTTGCTTGGTCTCTCCACGCTACCCGCGCGTGTGCGAAATGTTCAATCTAGCGGAACTAAATTAATAACTCTTGAATGCGTAACGATATCGTCGTGAAATTTTGTACAGATACTGCTGGTGTTTCACCTGAGAACTGGTATGCATATGGGCATGGTCCGCCTACTTTCAAGTAGGGTTGCCATCTATATATATAAAAGAAAGTGGATGTATGTATGTAAGCGCATCACGCTCAAACGGACCGGCCGATTTCCATGAAGTTGTTTTTGTTGAATTACTATTGAGTCAGTTCAGGTTCTGGAAATCCTCACACCTGGTCACTTCATTGTTGGTGAGCCTTTAAAGACGTTACCGGAACCCGAAGTTCAAGATTTCAAAGGAAATTTACACTGGCACGCAATTTCGTCGATGAGGCAACATTTCTGGCGGCGGTGGTGTAATGAATACCTTCTAAGTTTACAACGCCGCACCAAAAAATTATGTTGTTGCTATAATGAATGAGTCTACATCTCCAGCGAAATGGAAACTTGCAAAGGTCACCACCTGGGGAACGATGGGAGTGTTCGAGTCGTTACATTAAAAACAGGCGATGGAGAATTTGTACGACCGGTAGTCAAGCTTTGTTTACTACCTACCAAAACCGATATTTTTTCGGAGGATACATCTGGTTAGATTAATTAATTAAGTTATATGCCCTTGTAATTTGTTCTAATCTTTTTGCCACCTAAATATTGTTACGAATACTAAGTCTAGTGGGCTGTTGCGTATCTCTGGATTGTGTAATTTGAAAATAAAACACAGTCAGTTTCTAAACGCAGACAATAAAATAAACCAACAGTCACTTTATTATTCACAGTTTACACTTTACTGTTCGTACACTTAAGTATTTGCTTAATTATTCCGTGTGGCAACTTCATTTGTCAAAACCATTTTGATTTATTCATTAATGATATCTCCACATGCTTCTCGACAGCAAAGTTTCTGCTTTATGCGGATGACCTAAAGATTTATTCTCTGATCAGAGACTCCCACGATTCTCAACTACTGCAGATCGATATTGATAATGTCAGCAATTGGTGTATCAAAAATCGGTTATCACTGAATATCAACAAGTGTTTTCATGTTACCTTTTCTAAACGTTGCAAAGTCATTGACACTTCTTATCACATTTCCATGACACGCCTGTTGCATGTTGATGAAATTAAAGATTTGGGCGTAATCTTTGACTCGAAGTTCTCGTTCGCTAATCATATTAATTTTGTCATCTCTAAGTCTTATGCCATGCTTGCTTTTGTGAGGCGTCATAGCTCGGATTTCACCGACCCGTATACGCTGAAGATTTTGTATATGGCACTTGTTCGTTCCAGGCTTGAATATGCGTCCTTCATCTGGTCTCCATATTTTGCGTGCCATGGCGCTAGGATTGAGAGGATCCAAAAAGTTTTCCTACGCTTTGCATTACGTATCTTACGCTTTACAGATCCCATGCCTAGCTACGAATCGCGATGCCTATTGATTAACTTAAAATCCTTGCAAAGTAGGAGAACAATCCTGTCTTTGTCCTTCATCTTTGATGTACTCCGGGGTATGGTGGATTGTCCCACACTCCTAGAGAGGATTTTTCTGAATATTCCAGCTAGATCTCTTCGTTGCTCAGAGCTCTTCCATGTTGGTATTTTGAGGGCTCTGTATGCGCGAAATGCACCTATCACCAGAGCCTTAATTGAGTTCAATAGAATCTCCAAAATTGTTGACATTGATTTTTCAATTTCAAAAAATCGTTTCATTTATTCGTTAAATCTTGTTTATAAGTAGCTTCATGTGTTCAACTTAGCCTATAAGAATTTTTATTGTATTCATTGGCTAATCAATACTAAATAAATAAATAAATAAATAAAAAAACCAGACTGACTCGCTGTACCGCATCTGGCCACCTTTTATACTCTGTCCGGCCGTCGCGCAGATCGTTCTCGCACGTTGCCAGATTGGACTAGAAGTTTCCCTGATGACCGCGACCATCGTTGCCAGGTTGGGCTAAAAGTTACTATCGCGGCCGTCGTTGCCAGATTGGGTTATGGCACGGCACGTAGCGGCAGGGTTGCTTTGCACCGCGACAGACTGGCTCATCGTTCCACTGCCCACCACTTAGACTTGTTCGTCCCGAACAAGTGCCGAGGCTCCGCTGTGATGAGGCGCCAGGCGCTCCAAATGGACTACCTTCAGCTTAGCGCCTCTATTGCTGCAACGTTGAATCCGGTATACCACGTCGTTAATCCTAATCACGACTTCGTAAGGTCCTTCCCATGACGCTTGGAGTTTCGGAGACAAACCTTTCCTCCGCTGCGGGTTGTAGAGCATTACCAAATCGCCTTCTTGGAACCCTGCTGAGTTGGCCCGTAGATCGTATCTGGCTTTCACCTTATCGCTGACCAGTTTGGTGCGGCTCCTTATAAACTGGTGAATTTCCTCCAGTTCCGGCCGCTTATTGGCCACGTAGTCCGTCTTAGCGCCTCTCGTCGTGCTGACTACCCCGAACTTCAAGTCAGCGGGTAACCGCAACTCTGTGCCGAACACTGCTCGGGCTGGAGTGAGTGATGTCGTGTCGTGCGGGGCTGACCTATACGCCATCAGGAACAGGGGGATGTGCGTGTCCCAATCCTTTTGATTCCTGCCTACCACTTTCCGCAGGTATTCCTCCAGTGTCCGGTTAAAGCGTTCCACCATGCCGTCGGACTGTGGGTGCAAAGGAGTGGTACGCGTTTTCTTTATCCCCAGCAGCTCACACACTTCCTTGAATACCGCAGACTCAAAATTCCGGCCTTGATCTGAGTGCAACTCCAACGGAACTCCGAACCTGGCTACCCAGTTGTTTACCAGCTTTTCCGAGATCGTGGTGGCCTCCTGGTTAGGAATAGGGTACACTTCGGGCCATTTGCTGAAGTAATCCATTACGACCAGCACATATTTGTTGCCTTGAGTGCTAGTTGGGAATGGGCCGGCGACGTCCATAGCAATCCGCTCGAAGGGCGCTCCCACGTTGTACTGCTGCATGCGGCCTCGAGATTTTCTTGTCGGCCCTTTCGCGGCTGAACATCGGTCGCAGCTCTTAATCCACTCGGCTACAGACTCCTGACATCCTACCCAGTAGAATCGTCTTTTTATTTTGGCGACAGTTTTTGTAATGCCTAGGTGCCCTCCACTGGAGTCGTTATGGTCGATGACCTCGTTGATTCTGCTTTTCGGCACTACCATAAGAGGGTTGCTGGTACGACCATCCGCGCTTTCCCATTCGCGGTACAGGCAGCCTTCCTTCAGCCGCAGACTTTTCCACTGTGCCCAGTAAGCCTTAGCGATCGGGCTTTCACCAGCCATCTCCTACCAGTCTGGACGTGCGCCTTGCTCCTTGCCTTCGACGATTTTTGCAAGATCCGCATCCACGCGCTGGTCCTTTTGTAGCCTCTCCGCAGACCACTCTTCCTCTGGCATAACGCTTATCAACCGGACGTCCACTATCTGCTCTTTGCTCTCGGCTCGTGAGCACTGCCTGCATTCGACTTGGCACGGACGGCGTGACAAAGCATCGGCATTTCCATGGCTACTGCCCTTGCGATGTTCTATCGTGTAGTCGTAGCTCTGCAGTCGCTCGATCCACCGCGCCAATTGCCGTTCAGGATCTTTAAAGTTCAGGAGCCATCTCAATGCCGCATGATCTGTGCGCAGGCGAAACCTTTGTCCATACAGATATTTGTGGAAGTGTTTTACGCAGTCCAATACCGCCAGCAGTTCTCTCCGTGTCACACAGTAGTTGCGCTCCGGTTTCGATAGAACCCTACTGTAGTACGCTATCACTTGTTCCTGGCCGTCTATTATCTGTGATAGCACACCGCCAATACTATTCCCGCTTGCATCTGTATCCAGCACAAACATCTCCCCAGGCACGGGGAAGGCCAGAATTGGAGCACTGCACAGTTTTTCCTTCAGACGTGCAAAAGCCTGTTCCTGCTCCTCGCTCCACTCGAAAGCTTGGCTCTTTTTCGTCAGTTTGTGCAAGCTGCTGGCTATGTTCGCGAATCCCGGAACAAATCGGCGGTAGTATGTACACAGGCCCAGGAAACTGCGGAGTTCGTGTAGATTGCGTGGTCGGGGCCACTCCTTCACCGCCGTGATTTTGCCTTCATCCGTATGCACTCCGCGGGCGGAAACCGTATGGCCCAGATACTTGACCTCCTTTTGGAACAGCGAGCACTTCTTTGGGTTGAGTTTAAGCCCGGCTTTTTGTATCCGCTCAAATACCTCCTTCAGCTTTCCCAGGTGGTCGTCGAAGCTTTTACCCATTACGATTATGTCGTCGAGGTACACCAGACACGTCCGCCAATGCAGCCCTTTTAGCACGCGTTCCATTAGCCGCTCGAATGTTGCTGGTGCGTTGCAGAGTCCAAACGGCATGACGGTGAACTGCCACAAACCATCGCCAACACTGAAAGCCGTTTTCTCCTTGTCCTTGTCTGCAAGCTCTACCTGCCAATAGCCGCTGCGTAAGTCGAGCGTGGAGAACCACTGCGTGCCTGACAGTGTGTCCAGGGTGTCATCGATCCGAGGTAGTGGATAACTGTCCTTCTTGGTCACATCATTGAGCTTCCGATAGTCCACACAAAACCGGGTACTGCCATCTTTTTTCTTGACTAGCACGACCGGCGAGCACCAGGGGCCCGAAGAAGGCTCTATGACCTTGTCTTTCCGCATGTTCTCGATCAAATTGGTGACCTCCTCCCTCTTGGCCAGAGGAACTCGTCTTGGCGGTTGGCGAATCGGTTTTGCACTTCCGGTGTCGATGTTGTGCTTCACTATGGCTGTTCTTCCGCCTGCTTCTGCCGCAAAAATTGACCCATAGTGCTGCAGGAGTGACCTCGCCTTCCGTTTCTGCTTGGCCGTCAACTCGCTGCTCCACTGGTTCTCCTGCGGTATGGCGTCCATGTTAAAACCGCTCTTCTTATTACCTCTAGGTGGGCTACTCTCGCAATTGACCACTGCTACAGCTTCCTTACACTCGCCGATTACCTCATCTTTTCCGACATATCTGGGTGCATTCAGGGGGTTCAGTATTCTGACTGGTATCCTGCCATTTTTAGGTTCCACTAATGTACGTCCGATGATGATTTTGTCGTGTCCTTGCTTCGGTGCTTCTACTACCCACAGCCGACTCGTCCCATCGTCCTCGTCCACCTTTGCGCACACAATCGCCTCATAATTCGCTGGTATCCTCCTGTGTTGACACGATAAAACCTTCCTTACCGCCACGCTTCGCTCATAGCCGGTGTGCAGCGGGAATTCAACGTTGGCATATCTCAGCACATTTTCCTTCAAGTCCAGCGTAAAACCGTGCCTAATCATGAAATCCACGCCGATAATCACGTCGTCCATTATATCCGCGACGATGAACTCATGTTCCAGGCTGCTGGTGCCGATAGCAATCGTTTTTGTAACTTTACCTCTTACCGGCGCGCGCTCGCCAGTCGCAGTCCGCAGCTGTATGCCATGCAGCGGTTCCCAGTTCTTCAGCAGCTTCCTCTTTATGATCGAATATGACGCTCCAGTATCCAGTGTCAACACGAACAACTTTCCATCTATCCTTCCTTCAATTGTCAAGCTGCTGGGCTGTCGTTTCAGCTGTGAGACAAGGACGGTGGGGCGGCAGATTGTGGGGATCAGCTCACGCCCCTTTGGGCTGACCCGTTTTAGTTTAACGACTCGCCGTCCTCAGCCCTGCGCTTGTTGGCTGGGCCTCGATTGTCAGCATTCCTTACTTCAGGCGATTGCGATCGGGAACGGGAACGCCTCTTTCGTTGGCGGCAGTCTCGTGATATGTGGCCCTGCTTGCCACATACCCAGCAAACAACTTTAGAGGAGACCACCCGTGGCCTGCCCGGTATCTCAGAGCTTATGGCCTGGATCGGAACGTCGTTGTCCGCCTGAATCTGGCGTATCCTTGCAGGTGCATACCGAGTGCTCCCAATCCATGCCGCTTCATATGTCATCGCGCTGGTTACCGTCTCCTTAAATGTCGGCTTGCCCATCATCAACGCACTGCGACGTGTTTCTGGATCATGAAGACCTTCAATAAACGACTCGATCTTCATCCTCTCGAGATCATCAGCACCAAATTTCGGGTAGCACAACTGTACGAGCCGCTCAATGTCTGCTGCATATGTCTGCAGCGCCTCGTTGGCTCTTTGCTTGCGGTTCTTCAGCTCACAGTAGTATAGCGCATGGTTGTGCTCGTTGCTATACTTCGCTGCCAACGCTCTCATGATGGCACCGTAATCACTTCTTAAACATTCTGGAACTGATTTGATCACCTCGGCCGCAGGACCTTTCAGCGCCAGTGCCAACCTCCGACCTTTCCTGATATCTGTCCACTGATTTTCCAAAGCAGCCAAGTCGAATTGCAATTTAAATGTATCGAACGGCGCAGCACCATCATAAGTAGGCACTTCTGTTCTGCCAGCAAAACCGTCCTGAACCGGTGGCAAACATTCTCGTGGCTGTACCTCTCGAAGTCGTTCGTCTATCTTTCTATGCATCGAATCTTCCAGACTGTCAACTCGTTTGTTCAAGGACTCATCCAGGTTGTCAACTCGTTTGTCCCAATTGTCCATGCGCGTCTCAAGATGCTCAACTTTCCCGTTCAGCCTATTGGAGATTTCCTCTACCTTCTGCTCCAAGCGCGCAGAGCTTTCCTGAAGCTTGACTTCCATTCGCTCCGACACTTGCGCCGATATTTCATGGGTCGCCGTTTCCATTTTCGCTGCCATTTCACGGTTGGAAGTCTCGAACATGCCTTTAAGTGCAACCATTAGCTGGCTCATGTCCATTGCTTGTGGCGGTGCAGCCGCTGCAGTCGTACTTTGCATCGACGCCGCACCTGCAGGCGATTCCTTCATTTTGGCCGACGCCTCTTGTTCTTGCGCTCCGAACTCGTGCACAGTCCAATCGACGCCTCGTTCCTCACATGCTTCTCGCAAGCGCAACTGCAACTCCACCTTTCCGCCAGCAGTCGGCAAATTCCAGGCAGCCAGCTCCTTCTTCAGCTGGTCCACCTTCAGCAGCTCGAATTTCACCATGTCCGTGCTTTTATAATTTTATTTCTTTAGTTTTTTTTTGTATCTTCAATTTTCCACAATCCCACTTCTGACACCAAATGTTACGAATACTAAGTCTAGTGGGCTGTTGCGTATCTCTGGATTGTGTAGTTTGAAAATAAAACAGTCAGTTTCTAAACGCAGACAATAAAATAAACCAACAGTCACTTTATTATTCACAGTTTACACTTTACTGTTCGTACACTTAAGTATTTGCTTAATTATTCCGTGTGGCAACTTCACTTGTCAAAACCAGACTGACTCGCTGTACCGCATCTGGCCACCTTTTATACTCTGTCCGGCCGTCGCGCAGATCGTTCTCGCACGTTGCCAGATTGGACTAGAAGTTTCCCTGATGACCGCGACTATCGTTGCCAGGTTGGGCTAAAAGTTACTATCGCGGCCGTCGTTGCCAGATTGGGTTATGGCACGGCACGTAGCGGCAGGGTTGCTTTGCACCGCGACAGACTGGCTCATCGTTACAATATGTTTTTTGAATTTGAAATTGTATTTATGTTGAACGTATTTAAATCGTTCAAGGGCGGCGGTATGTTGCTCTCATATACGTCTCTATACATAGTTTTACCACAGATAACTCATCATATAGATGTCCAGTCTCATACGACGAAAACGGCACACAAAAAGTGTGAATAGACGTCGTGCCGTGTGGACGTGTTTTTCCTAATCTCTCTGTTGATCATAATTATATAAACACTCGTGCTTTAGTGGGTCGATCATCCTGCTGACTATCGTTATGCCATGCGTATGTGGCCTTAAGGTCGATCGTGGCCAGCTTAAAGTACAATGTGCCAAGTGCAGTGACATTTTTCATCCAAAATGTGTAAAGTTATTATCGGTCGACATTGAATATATGCAAAAAGTGAACAAGCCATATTGTTGTACTCAATGCACAAAAGCGCGCCGAAATTCTATTCTATCGTCTCCTCGCTCATCAACTCCGCCAATAGATAGTGTATCGGCTACCAACAACTCAGCTTGTTCGCTGCCACCTGCTTCGGCTCCCGAGAGAGCCTATCCGCCACCTGAGTGCGACGCGATAGTAATCGCCTTGCAAGCTGTTCTCCAAGAGGTTAGATCTCTTCGATCTGATCACGAAAAAGCGACCGCAATAATTAGTTCTTTGCAAAGCGACAAGGAACTTCTGATTAAAAAAGTTAAAGATCTGCAACTAGAAGTACAAGCTGTTCGTCGTTTACTTTATGAGCATGCTAATGTCGCTGCTACAATCCCCACCATAGCTAGTGACATTAAAGATCTTCGGAATGACCTGAATAACATGCATTCTAACATTTCTGCAACCTCAAAACACAATAAGCTGGCGCCTGCTCTGGGCTCAACGACACCGGCTCTTTCCTCTGCTCCACTGTGTCCACTGAAAGCATCATTGACTACGTACATACTCATGCTGCTATAGATAAGAGCGATCTTTCATGCTACATTTTAGTAAAGAAAGACTCTGTAATTGAAGGACTGAAGAGAGTATCGTTCAAACTTGGCGTAGCAGAAGTGTACTACGACAAAATCTTCGACCCTTCTCTTTGGCAGGAGAATATTAGAGTACGACCGTTTACAAATTTTCCAAGAGAAGAGGCGAAACCACTGCAGTCCTAGCGTGCGCTGACGCTGTTATTAACTCTGCAAATGCTACAGAATCCCTATTGTATTATCAGAATGCTGGCGGGATAAGAACCCAAATGCTACCGCGGCTGCTTTTTTCTTCATCGTCTCTCTACGATATCATAATTTTAACAGAAACTTGGCTCTCTGAATGCCATCATACTGCCGAAATGTTCGATTGCCAACTATATAATGTATTTCGCAAAGACAGATGCTACCGCACTACCGGTCTCTCTAAAGGCGGCGGCGTACTTGTCGCTGTTCGTTCGAGTTTGCCCAGTACGCAAATTACCCTATCCTCTGATACGTGCTTGGATCAGGGTCTTTTAGATATTGATCAAATTATTGTTAAAATTGTCATAGAAAAATCTCATGAATTGTTCATATCTGTAAGTTACATTCCACCATTAAGTCCAAACGAATTGTATAAAACGCATATAAGTAACTGTTGCACCGTATTAAATAATCTAAATCACAATCAGCATATCATAATATTGGGTGACTTCAATTTACCCAATGTTAATTGGTGTTTTGATGATGATGCGAAGCAATTATTACTATATAACGTATCAACCGAGAGTGAATGCGAGGTACTCGACACTTTTGCTGAGTTTAATCTCTGTCAGATAAACAGTGTTCATAACGACATCAATCGTATACTGGATTTAGTTTTTATAACCAGCGATCTAAAATCTGATGTCGAGCCCATTTCTTCACCCCCTCTTCCTAACTCTATCCACCATAAAGCATTATGTGTGAGCTTTAAACTTATAAACTATATCAAATCAGTCATTAATTCTCGTAAGAACTATAACTTCATTAAAGCCAAATTCAATGACATTTCGCGTTCATTAAATTCAGTTGATTGGGAATCTGCGCTTAACAAGCCCCAATTATCACAAGCCTACTACGTATTTCGAGACAATTTGAAGGCGGCCATTGATACGTTCGTTCCTATTGTACCAGTAAAGAGTTTTAGACTTCTTAGACTTCTTATATCCGCACTATATCCTTAATGTAGAGAGTGAAATAAGGGCAAATAGTAAGCGTTTTTGGCAGTTTATAAACAGCAAAAAGAAAGACACTGGAATCCCAGACATGATGCATTACTTGGGAGAATCATCGTCGGATATCCATAAAATTTGTAACTTTTTTGCATCTTTCTTTCGATCAGTTTATGTCTCTCAATCTGGAATCGAAATTGACAATAACACAGATAGCAAAGCATTTGTCTTTAAAGGTTTACATCTCTCAGTTGAAGAAGTTTTAGGTGGCCTTTCGACCTTGCCAAACAACCCAACTCCAGGAGAAGATGGTTTTCCTCCTATTTTATTAAAAAATTGTGCACAAGCCTTAGCCCTACCATTGTCAATAATCTTTAACGAATCCCTGCGGCGTGGCGAGTTTTTACAGGACTGGAAAAAATCCTTTATTATGCCTATCCATAAGTCTGGGAGCAAGTCGGACATTTTAAATTATCGTCCGATCTGCAAAATCTCAAGTATACCTAAACTTTTCGAGAAACTTGTCTATGATAAGATTTTCTTCCATATTTCAGAGCTCATATCGCCTTATCAGCACGGCTTTATAAAGGGTAAATCCACTTCTACAAACATGGCCTTATTCTCTAATTTTGTCTTAAAACAATTCGAAACAGGTCAACAATGTGACGTTATATTTACCGACTTTTCGAAAGCCTTCGACAGGGTTAGTCACAAAATCCTTCTTGCAAAGTTGGAATCAATTGGATCTCATTCAAGTATGCTTAAGTGGTTTGCATCGTACCTAACTGATAGGACCCAATTTGTTCGTATAAACAATACAAAATCGGATATCGTTAATGTTACCTCAGGTGTGCCTCAAGGCAGCCATCTTGGGCCGTTACTTTTCCTGATCTTTATTAATGATATTCCGGACGTCTTCCTGACATCGCGTTGTCTGATGTATGCAGATGACTTGAAAATATACAGTCGCATAGAGAACGTATCTGACTGCATTAAACTTCAAGAGGACTTATCAAAACTGCATTCTTGGTGTGATGCTAACTCTTTGCCACTTAATGTTGGTAAATGCCAGTGTCTGTCTTTCAGTAGACGTAAAGTCGCGATTAATTTCCATTACAAAATAGGCACTGTTACCCTTACAAAAATTTACGAAAAGAAGGATTTGGGGGTCATCTTCTCCTCGAAAATGTCCTTTTCCAAACATATGGACTTTATGATTACCAAATCTAGGTCCATGCTCGGCTTTGTAATGAGAAATTCGAATGAATTCCACGATGTTTTTACTCTCAAGAGTTTGTATTTTGCATTCGTAAGATCGAACCTAGAATATTGCAGCATCATTTGGGATCCATTCTATTCGGGTTATTCCTTAAGGATCGAGAAGATTCAGAAACGCTTTACTAGATATGCTATTCACTCTCTCCGTTGGAAAAGTATTATGCCTGAATATAAAAGTAGATGCCTTTTGCTAGCTTTGCCGACATTAGAAATGCGAAGAAAAATTTCCTCGGTAATGTTTATTAGAGACATCGTCACGAGCCATATTAAATGCCACTTCTTGCTTGAGTTAATACTTTTCAATTGTCCTGCACGTGGCCTCAGATTTAGCAACATGTTCTACCTACCTTGTCATAAAACTAACTTTAGTCTTAACGAACCGCTTACACGCTGCCTAAGGCAGACAAACCAATTCTGTAAAAATTTAGATATATTCTGTAATTCTAGAGAGAGTTTTAAGTCTAAACTAATTCTGCTGTCACATTTTTTTAGTTGCGATTAATTGTAATTAACATATTTATGTACATAATATATATACTGTTACGAATACTAAGTCTAGTGGGCTGTTACGTATCTCTGGATTGTGTAATTTGAAAATAAAACACAGTCAGTTTCTTAAACGCAGACAATAAAATAAACCAACAGTCACTTTATTATTATTACACTTTACTGTTCGTACACTTAAGTATTTGCTTGATTACTCCGTGTGGCAACTTCACTTGTCAAAACCAGACTGACTCGCTGCGCCGCATCCGGCTGCCTTTTATACCTGTCAGGCCATCGCGCAGATCGTTTCCGCACATTCCGGAGTGGACTAAAAGTTTCCATCATTGCCACGTTGGACTAAAAGTTATTATCGCGGCCGTCGTTGCCAGATTGGACTAAAAGTTACTATCGCGGCCGTCGTTGCCATATTGGATTATAGCACGGCACGTAGCGGCAGGGTTGCTTTGCACAGCGACAGACTGTCTTATCGTTACAATACTTTAGCTTTTAGTAATCTATCTGAGTTGTACTCTAATTGATGAATTTAAATAAATAAATAAATTTCAAGCTCTTAATTACAGCTTTTTTCCGCAAAGCTATTTTACGCAAACAGCTCCATGTGCTCATCCAGAACTTTTGCCGGATTGAATTAATTTAGAATTTCTTTCCTTGCTTTCTGATATTCTTTTCTGCAACATACATTTATGATTTTACGATCACGTACTGTATTTGGTGTAACAGGTAGAGAGCACCATTATTTTTCGTAAATTTCGCCTCGGGTTCTAAGCTGGGCGAGGAAGCAAAATTTTTCTTTACATGTAACGCCTTTTTATAAACCTTTTTAATCGGTTATACCTGAAATTAACCCATATAAGCCCGGAGAAGGTTAGCTGGAGCGGTGGCTGCCTCTATAAGAGACACACTCGGAGGCCTGAAAGGCCCATTGTGATACCACATATTTCACCCGTTTTTGAACTGTGTATGCAACACTGTTTTGCCAACATATGTTACAGCACACATTTCAAGCGGATGGGGGAAAGGGGGGAGGGGACCTACAGTTTAACGCCGAATCCGAACGGCGATTGGCAGTTTTTCGTTCACACTTGGAGGTTTTGCCATTGCCTGCCAAGAGCGCACTTGTGCGATTCTTGTAATTCTCATTTCCTTCATATGGATAGCGATAGAAGTAGATGAGTTGTTCACCAGCCCGAGCCAGGAATCGAACCTGGAGCCTTTGGTATGAGAAGCCAGCGCGCTACCCGCTAGACTATCGAGGCCGGCTAGCCCGGAGAAAATTTTTTGTGAATATTCGAATGAAACAGTATTTTTTAGGGTTAAATGAGGAATTCCAATTCAAATTCAAATTTGGGGTAAAAAAAATTTTCCGATTTTTTGTTTTCGAGATATTTGGTGTTCGATTAATCGAACGCTGGGCACCACTTGACTTTTTTTTATCATTTTTTTCTGAATGGTATAATTCAAAACAATGAGTGTGAAGGGCAACGTTGCATCTCTTACATAAATAAGAACTAGGTTTATGGCAAGCCTTGCATCTCCATTTTTTAAGGACTGTATCGAAAATTATGAATACACTTTAAAAATCATATAAAGTGGGCTATGCAATGTTGGTTGCTCAGCAATATCGGTTTTTAGATTCTAGAGGTTCAAATTGTTATTTTCGTGAAAAATTTGTTGTAGTATATCGAAACGCTTAAAAATGAGAGGGCTTTCCGCAAAACTTCGTCAAGAAATTTTGTCCAAATGGGCATCAACCAAAGGAATGTCGTATAGAAAACTAGCAAAAGAAGCAAATGTTAGCCTGTTTGCTGTGCAAAAACTATTCGCCGGTATACTACACATTGCACATTTGAAGATTTACCAGGACAAGGTTGTAAAAAGGGTGCATCCTAACCATTGCTAGATACTAAGATATGTGCCTTATTTAAGAAAATAAGGAGATATCCGTACGCGATTGCGCAAAAAAAGTCGGAACGAGTGCAGCAATGGTTCAACGTGCCAAGAAGAGAATCCAGTTGGGAACATATAGAAAGCAAAAACAGCCGAAACGAAGCACTCAGCAATGCGCGCAGGTGAAAACCAGATCCCGAAAATTGTACGACTATATTTGTAGGCAAAAATTTGATTGTATCATAATGGACGACGAAACATACGTGAAATTGGACTACAAAACGCGGCCAGGACCCCAATTCTACGCAGTTCCGAAAGGCAGTGAAATTTCAAAGCTGGCAAATCAATTTTTGGCGAAAAATTTGGCAATAAGATTCTTGTTTGGCAAGCAATATGCAAGTGTGAAAAAATGTCGACTCCACTCTTCACGGACAAGCCCCTGAACGCTGAAATGTACCTAAATGAGTGCCTCAAGTATAGATTGCTGCCGTTGGTGAAAAAACACACTGGTAAGACTTGGTTTTGGGCCGACTTAGCTTTTTGCCATTATGCTAAGCCAGTACTAACGTGGTATGAAGAGAAGAACATAAATTTTGTTAAGAAAAACATGAATCTTCTAAAGTGTCCAGAGATACGCCCTATCGAAAAATTTTGGACGTTGATGAAGAGGGTACTTAAAAAAAGATCTAAATTGGCTTACTCCGTTAAAAAATTTAAAAAATATTGGAATAGTGTTAACAAAAGATTCTGGCTGTGTCCAGAATTTAAAAAAGGACCTCGACAAAAAGATTAAAAATGTGGGTTAGCCTCCCACTAAATAATTTTTTTTGTTGCTATTTACAAAAATATACAATGTGAAATGCCATTTATAAAAAAAAATAAATTCTAACTTTTGTTATGCACTGGTATGAAGCATGTTTTGGTGTATTTATAATTTTCGATACAGTCCTTATTACTTTCTATTTTTATAATGAGATGTTGCCCCTTTATTCGGGGAAGGCTTTTTGGCTGGGTCTCCTTTGGAGACCCTGATGGAGCCTCAAATAAACTCATTTCGTCGATATCATGAGATAATTCTCCTTCATCCGGGGTCATTATGAGGGAATAAGCAATATCCACCCGAAAATCTTTTCGAATGTTTTTCTTATGATAACGACGATTGAAGCAATCAAGTTTTCATGCGTTAACAATGGCTGATTTTAAAACATATAAATTGTTGCCTTTTTTCAATTGCTTTCCAGTTCTTAGTTGAGCGCCTCCAATTCGGTTTGCTCTTACAGTGCCTGTTGCGCGTAATCCTTTTTCAGATAACAAACATAGGAGGTAATAAGATGTTAAATAATTATCAAAATAAATCATGTGACAACTTGGGCAATCAACATTTTCTAATAGGCGAAGAACTACATCAGCTCCTAATCCAAGTTGCTTATCATAGTTGTCCATTAATCCAGCATATGGTTTACAATTATAAAGATAACCAGTCGCTGAACAAAGACACCATAATTTATAGCCAAAGCGAATGGGTTTACCACGTATGAACATTTTGCAAGGATGTCGTCCAAAATATAGAACCATTTGTTCATCAACAGAAAGCTCTTGTTCCCTGATACCGAATTTTGAAAATTTTTGGTTTATTAATTCAAACAATGGACGGACCTAGTTTAACAGAAATGTAATGTCAGCAGTTAATCCCATAACAAATACATGTAAAATATTACCTTGGCTATTTTATCTGTCATGTCCAACTTGTAATTGTTGTTAAAGTGGATGAATTTTTTGATTTCACAAAACCGATTTCTGGGCATGCATAACTTTACAATAGGCACACCTAAAGTTGGGTGACTTGACCAATAGTCACGAATTGTCGGTAGAGTATGGTATCCTGATAATATTAAAATACCAAGAAATCGCTTCAAATTGGTAATGGTAAGGCGGAAATATGAGTTTTTTTGCTGTGCATAACGATTTGTTTCTTCAGTAATAATTTGAAATACCTCGTTATCAAAAAATAGTGCAAATAACTCATAAGGTGTTTTATCTTTGATGCTATCACCCAACTTGTTTTGAATATGGTCGAGTGATTCCGCTAGCGGGACAGTATCATATTCAAATAGCCTTTCCAGATTTCCTCTGTGCACCCATTTTGGTTTACCAAAAGCTGACAAAGGCTTATAGTTACTCGTTGACTTTTGTAGTGATTCAACTCGTTGCTTTTTTGTAGAATGTTCTAATGAAGATGATGTTGATGCTGGTATAAATTCAATATCCCCAACTTTGCTTTCCACATGAACACCAGTACTTTTTTCAACCGCATCTATCTCAAAAGTTCCAGCACAATCGACGATATTCTCAGGCTATTTTATTAAAAATGTTGGTTTATCATATACAATATTTCTGGTATATACACTTACTTCATTCATTGGTATTATATCATCATCAAAATCTTCTTCATCAGTGTTTTCATCCACTTTTTCAGGTGGTACAATGGCAACAGTAGCAATTTCTGTTTCATCACTCCATTCTTCAATGATAGCCAGCATTTCCGCTTTTGTAAGAGCACGGCGACAAAATTTTTTAACACTTGGTGTTTCCATTTTTAACTCACTATTGCTCCGACTACACAAGTTCACTTCACCACGAATAATACATAAACGAGACAAATGCCGATTCAATGTTCACTTTAAAACTTTTGCTAGGCAACCAGGTTACTGCGACTAAGGTATTTCAAATAAAATCATTGCTAGGCTTTAATCGTTGCTTTAAAACTGTTGCTAGGCAACCAGGTTACTGCGACTAAGGTATTTCAAATAAAATCGTTTTATCAAATCAAATTAAAAAAACAAGTGCCAATTAACGCCCAGCGTTCGCTTAATCGAACACCTGACTATAAATATATATTCTGATTATAATATAGGTTTTATGCGAAAAGTGCAAATATGTTTTTAAGAGTTTGATCAATTTTTAACAAGACTGCATACTTACTTTTTTAAATATTATTGTTTTTTTATGTTTTTCGATACTTTTAAAATTACAACAGGAAAGAGTTGTGAGAAATGGATATATTTATTTCGTATTTTACAAAATACATCACACCATCATATCATGCAAAAAGTTCGCGTTTAAAGTTAAAAAACAGCCCAAAAAAATTTATTGAAAATGCCAAAATTTACTGTGCGATTAATCGAACATTGGGCCGATACGGGTTAATAATGTGTTGCAAAATTGTGATACAATATAAATGAATCGGCACTAGAAATATTTCAGCGCACAAATAATTATTTCGTATGATCAAAGAATATGAAGACTTTATTTTCTTTGGTGTGATACATACACATCGTTGTCAAGGCAACGCATTGACAATAGCTGCGGCGCCAGCAGGTCTATCCTTTGCGTCGGCGTAACTGTATTGCGACAATATAGTGACCGCTGAACAATTCAATTCGTTTTGGCAAATTGTGCCGGTCTTCTTCTTCTTGTTTGCGAAAAGCAAGTGCCTGGGCGTACCACAGTGTTGCGAGTTCATATAGCGGAGTGACAAAAATAGGAGTGGTCGTATATAAATGGAATTTGGTATACGGTTATTGTATGAGTAAAGAACTTACTGTACAAAATTTCAATGAAATCGGACCAAAACTTCGACTACCTCCCATACAAACGGATTGGAAAAAACTTTATATTAACAATGAAAATTATCTCAGTTCATAAAAGATACATTCAAAATATTTGTATTTTAATATAAATTTATTTATAAATATGTATATAGATAAAATGCGCTTTTTTCAAGTGTGATTGAAAATAAAATCGCGATAAAGTGCTCCACGGCTGCTCAGAAATTGCTCTTAGAGGGTTAAAATCTTAGACTGACCCCACTAATTTTTCCTCCTGAATCTTTTTTTCGAACATTCCTACCACCTATCTCCAACCCTTAACGAGGCTCCCATATAAAACCATCGTTTTTCAAAAGTGGGCTCCTGCTGCTCTCAGGTTGGTCCCAGACGTACCATATGGGCATCTCCCAGTGGCACGGACGCGACATTCGCACGCTTTCAATTACACCAAAAACAAGAAAGAAAACGCGCTGAAATGGTGCTACATTTTAGAAATATATTGGAAAGGTTTAGTACAAATTAGTACAAAATAAGAAGCAATTATGCAATGAAACGGACGCGACAAAAAAAAGAAGTTTTTTTGAAGCTCTTATAGAAATATACAAAATTTAGCGATTTTTGGGAACTTTTTTTTATATATATATAGGGTGTTTTTTTTAGAGGTATAGAAATTCGAATTGAAATAAAACACAAGAAAATCGTTTTAATGTCCATCAATTTGGCTTTTTTGGAAGGATAATTTTATGCCATTAATGTTTAAATATGATTTCGGGCATGTGGCCGCCGCGGCAGGCTCGAATAAAGCCAATTCTACAGGTCCAATTTTTAAAGTTGATGGACAAAGCTCCAATTGCTGTGCACGGTGGCGAATCGATTCATTCGGGTCCTCTTCAACATTGCCTCTACAGCGGCAATTGTTTCTTCGGTGCGCACTGTTCGACGTCTCTGCGGATGCGTATTATCACATAGAGTAAACGTAGTGCGAAAACGACCCATGGTTAACCGATGGATGGACCGATTTTGCTCTGATGGACGATTATGTCGACCATAAAATGGACGGAGCTTGCGGTAAACTTCGCGAACTGAACCATTATTTTCGAAATAAATTTGCACGATTTGCAAGCGTTGTTCTTTTGTCAACCTGTTCATGATGAAATGGCAAACCAAACTGAACATAAATGACATTAGAGTTGCCAGATTTTACCACAAAATGCCAGTTTTATCTCTATTCGAAAAACAAACCTCTAAAAAAAACACCCTATACATGCAAATGAAGGTCAAAGGATAACTTTTCTTCGTAGACTTATGAAACATGAGAATTCTGTTTTATCTTTTTTTAATTTGGTATATCATGAATACGGACGCGACATCACGGACGCGACAAATTTTTCCAAGGGTATTGCCCTTATTAAATACAGTAATGGTTTTCATTATAACACTTCAGCTTTTAATAAAAAATAACACATAACAAGTTAAATTCAAGTTACAGCAATCAAAATAAGGAAAAAATAAAGTTAAAAGTTCTTAGTGTGGTTTATTTAATTTTCCTGAGGAACTCTATTGGAATTAGATCTTGTTTAATATCGTGCGCACAGCTCTTACATACATTAGCAATGCACCTTTCATTCATCACATCGTAGCAAACTGGTTTTAGAAATAACTTAATAAATTAATTAAATTAAATTAATTAACTAGCTGAACATATTTGTACAGTATTTTTCATTAACCTTTTCCGGAAATTTGTATGATATATCGTACAATTTTTTTAAAGATTTTTTTTTCAGCGAGCGTTTTTTTATGAAACGGTTTTTAAATTTTTATTAAGTAGGTTATGTTTTACCATTCTGTTTAAAAATATAAATCACAATAGCCGTGGCTATACAATGTGAGTGCGATTTGTAAGCAGCTCTTTGCAAGAATTTGGCGATGCGATGCTTCTGCGGAGGAATTTTTAAATATGTAAAACTTTCTACTAGCAAAAGACAAACAATTTCAAAGTTTGAATCTCAGTTCATTTATAAAACTTATTAAATTTAACAATTTTTGCTTCTAAATATTTTTCCCGAGCCTTTAAAAAATTGGACGATATATCGTACAATACGATATACGAATGAATATACGAATACGATATACGAATACGATAGTATTGTACACAAGGGTTGCAAAGCTTTGTACGATTTATCGTACAAATGGCAGGCAAAGGTTGCAAGTGATGTAGCATTTTTTGTTAAGTTATGGAATTGGTAACCGAATTTTTCTGTTTGCCTGAATGCCACGCCCATCACTAAATTGTATGACTAATAAAATTCGACTGTTTGACTATTTCTATTCAGAAATAACAATTACTTAACGATTTTGTGTTTCACTGGGCAGACACAGATTATGTAAGGTTAGACATGAGTACTTGCCACTCCCACTACGATAATAAGAATCGGCTATATTCGGTATCTTTCTACAAAGCTATATGGTGTTTAGTTGATTCTGTGTTTTATTGAGGGGAAAAGGGCTTTGCAACAGCAGTAACGGTTTTATAAGGCCTGATAAATGTTACTCAATTGTTTATATATATAATTTCTATAGTTTTCGATCAAAATGAAATCACATTTTTGTTGTTAAATTTATATTTTCTTACCAAATAAGCCAATTAATTGTTCATAAAATTAAAAAAAACGAAAAAAAAGTTTCATGCATTTTTACTCCTTTGCGCACCATTGTACGATATATTGTACAAAATTGATGAAGCTGTTACTCTCAACCAAAATTATTTTTTTGATATTTTCTTGTATTTTATTGCTAAAATGTTCTATGAGAGTCGATATTTTGAAAAAAAAAATTGTATCTCAAGAAATGCGGAAATTTACCGGAAATCGAAAAACAATCGAATCGATTCAGAGCTTCCGGTTACGGACGCGACAAATTTTAAACACCCATAAAATTTTTTTCCGATTTTGCCGGGAACCAATTATTATATTTTCCTAACGGGAACAATGCACCTATTTAAAAACTGACAGCTACTTGCATTTGAAAAGTTTGTCCACTAATGGCAACAACTAATAAGGTTTTTTGGGCACGGACGCGACAATAGGATACAGGAA
This sequence comes from Melieria omissa, assembly GCA_963971225.1. Taxonomy (NCBI): domain Eukaryota; kingdom Metazoa; phylum Arthropoda; class Insecta; order Diptera; family Ulidiidae; genus Melieria; species Melieria omissa. The sequence goes on from OZ020270.1 coordinate 67,399,025, forward strand.
GAAGCAAACTAAACAAACTTCCGTTCTTCGAACTCCACTTTCTCTCGCTTTCTCTAATATATAAGATTGTTGTTAGTAGAAAACTTTTGCATTACAAGAAAAATATAATATTACTTGAATAAGACAAAAACGCAACGACAAAATGTGCATATAATTCGTCAAAAGGCTCAGACAAAATTTTTTTTCTTTTACAGTAGTATATTTCGGTCAAAAATTAAAAATTCTTTTACATTTATAAAATATAGATATTTAAGCTGTATTATTGGATAATAAAAAGTTTTTCTGAGCAATTTGAATTTTTCACTCGTGGTGGACCTTTTTTGGGAGATGCCCATATAATAATGTAAGACTGATCCCAATTCATTTTCCCTTTCGAATATTTTTTCTATACACACCTAACCGCTACATCCAACTCTTAAGGTGGCTGCCATACAAAACTAGTAATTTTCAATGGAACTGGCTCCCCACTTGTAAATGTAGTCAAGTAAGCGAAGAAACATCGTATCTTTCAACCAAGCTTATCATAATTACAAAATTGCTTAATCGACATTTATTTGCTTAAATACTAACTAAATGCTTTTGGTCATAATATTGTTAACCAATATTGTGATTCTTGGAAATTTGGTTTGCTTTTGATTTTGTTTTATGTTTGTTTGCTAAATTATTTCTATTTCTTATTTTCTAAATTATTTATTTGTATTTATAATTATTGACGGCAAACTATTTTTAGTAGATGAGTGTTCGAGCACTCCAAAACCAAACAATTCACCAATCAAGAGATCTAGAAACCAAATAAATTGTTCATTAATCGACAGCCGCCGTGGCTCAGTTGGTTAGTGCGTTGGACAACGAGTCGAATGCAGAGCGACGCAAGTTCGAATACTGCATGTAATAACACCTAAAAAAAATTACGGGAAACTCGTTTTCTCTTTCGGTGGCTGTCCTCTCAGCTGGAAATGGCAAACCTCTGAGAGTAAAAATTGCCTATGAAAAAGCTCCCAACCTGCCGTTCGGAACCGGCATAAAACTGTAGGTCCCTTCCACCCGCGTACAAATTCACACGCACAACACGGGTGGTTGCGGGAAACTAGGCCTTAGTCTCGCGTAAGCGGGCTGTCGTGCCAGTCAATTAATTAAATTAATATTTTTTTCACGGGTCGTAAAAAAAGGAATATATTTAAAATGAAGTCTTGGCGGCTACAGTAAGGATAGACACTCCCGCCTGCGCATTCGACCATCAACACTTAATCCCGACTGTTTGGTTAGAAGGTATGATAACAGACAAGTGCCGTTTTAACTACAAATCACATATTTCAATATCTCAAAATAGAGCACAATGCATGTGAAGCGGTGTTTGTGTGAGTGACATTAGAGGCCAAAAAGCTCTTATCGGAGGCCAAATTTGTCGAACTTTTTGACACATTTTTTCCTTGGCCGCTGGACATCTAGGCTATTCCCCGCGTGGGGCTATTCCCCGCACCACTATTTTCTCAGAAACGGTAACACTAAATCTCAAATGCGCATTCTCATTGTATGTGTCATACTATGAGACATGTTTGGTTGGTGAAAGTTTTTTTTCCCTTCCAGTGACAGATCGTCGAGCAAGCCTAACGTTTTTTTGTACTCCTCGCTGCAATTTTTTCGGTCCACAGAATTTGAACTTTTTCTATATAATGTTTTATATTTTCATTTAAAGGTGAGTGTTTTTTAAACTAGAAGGCGAGTACTTTCGAGTGAATATAGAGCGTTTTTGGTTTTGTTTTGTGAAATTAGTTTGGCATCATCGAATAGACAGAGGGATACCATGGGGCTATTCCCCGCACTTTGGTATGGGGCTATTCCCCGCACCTCCATTTTTAGTTCTATGCATACAGCGTCATTTAGTTGTCATTATGCTTGACAATTGAGATGTTTTTAGTTTGTTCTTCATCGATTCACTTGGTTATTTCGCTGTTGTTGATTTTCGCTCTTTGTTTTTTTGTGAATTGTGAAGATGGTTCGAAAATATAAACGAAAAGCCGAGGCAAAAACGTATACTGTTGACAGTATTGTGCGTGCTTTGAATGCAATTCGACTTGGAGCTTATATTCGAGCTGCTGCGCGCGATTTCCGTATTCCAGAGAGAACTTTACGTGACCACTGGAATAAAAATCAGTCATTATTGCAAGCAGCACAAGATGAAAAAACAACAACCGTATTTCATATTTCCGCGCGTAAGATTCCAAGAGCATTTCCTAACTGGTGGACCAACCGGATGCTGGGGCGGTGCAAATCCATCCGGATTTATGAACGGTAATATCTTTTTGGATTTTATGAAACGCTTTTGCAAATTTACACGGTGCACAGTGGACAATCCAATTCTGTTGTTGCTTGACAATCATGTGTCACATCGAACACTGGATGTGATAACATTTTGCCGTGAAAATGGCATTCATATGCTGTCGTTCCCGCCCCATTGTTCCCACCGTCTCCAGCCGCTTGATGTATCCGTTTTTGGCCCGTGGCGCAAAGCTGCAAATAAACTTTGCAAGGATTGGGTCGATACTCATCCAGGTAAAGTAATGCAAATCTATGATTTGCCACCCATTTTCAAAGATTCTTTATCAGTGGGGGCAACGGAATCAAATATTCAGGCTGGCTTTAGTGCGCCGGGAATTTGGCCATTGAATCTGTTCAAGTTTCAAGACATCGATTTCATGCCAAGGGCGACAACCGATCGTCCGTTCGTTCCAGCTAACAGTATTGCCAAGGCCGATATTCCGATGGCAGTGGATATTGAATTGCCTCACAATATCTCACAGCAAAACATTGAATTTGACGATGATGAAGATGATTCGGCTCAGCTTCGTCCATTGGGCAGAACATCAACACCAACAAATTCCACTCAAGACTTGGTTTCATTGCTGCGAGACATTCGGCCGACTCAACAAGCACCACCACGTTCCGAAAACGCTCGTAGTCGAAAAAGAGGAAAAACGACTATTTTAACATCCGACGAGTCGATTCAAGAGATTCAAGCTGAAAAAGAAGCACATGATGCTAAACAAACGGCCAGCCAAAATCGAAAAGCAGCTACTGCTGCGAAGAAAAAAGCCGCTGTATTGAAGAAATTGACTGCTGAAGCAAAAAAAGCAGCCACAAAAAGGTCTATCGACACAACCGCATCGACACCAGGACGTGTGAGCAAGCGGCATAAGACCACCGTGGAATATGTCGATGAATCAAACTCCGAAGAAGATTAAATGGTTTAAATTTCCCTCGTTCTCATTGAATTTTTCATATTTTTCTGACAAAATGCATTTTTTCCATGTCAACTTTTGAACTTGTGTAAGATTATGAATAAAAAAACACAAAAAATATTAAAAAAAACAAGTTTGGATACTTATTTTCGAGTTCATTTGCTTTGAAAACGGGAAAATCGGGGGTGCGGGGAATTACCCCACCAGCGGGGAATAGCCCCACAATTTTCGATTTTGGGACAATGGCTGCAGCTCGTTACGGGTAAATCACACACTATAAGTAATGTAGTAACAAAAGTTGCGCGTTGGGTCCAGCTTTCCAACGATACCACTCTTGTCTCGAAACTCAATCCGAGTCGCGAGATATTCGGATTTATGCTTACATGCGGGGAATAACCCCATCTTACCCTATATGATGAGTTATCTGTGCCTCTTCCAATGTTACAAAAAAAAAAACATCAGCTTGACCCTATATTGAGTTCGCTTTGATTTTAATTTTCCACTTTTGCACTTAGAGCAATCAGCTGATCTTGCTCAACAGCTGAATTGATAATTATCGATTAATTTCGACAGTATTGCCATATTTAAATAGGTAAATGCAGTATAAATGTACATTTATTTCGTACATTTACGCCAGCGATAATTCGGATTTGAGTAAGTAAATGCACGAGTTAATTTGCAATAAGCATCTTAATTCGCACTAACGCTGCCGCCTGTCTATGCTATTAGGCGTGTAAAATGAGTTTGTTTATGCTATATATACAACAATTAAGAAAAATTATCACTTTAACCTTAATTCCCAGAATTTTCAAAGTAACGTAAACCCAGAAATGAGACTGTCAGAATCAAATGAGCTAAACTCAGGGCCATAACAGTTACAACGTTTTTAGGAAAAAAGTTGGAAAATAACTGTTTCACTAATTACACAGTACAACAGTAAAAAAAACCCGCGGAGTTTCTCAACTGTTCCTTATATTTTCGGAGTCGCTGAACACGAATATGTAATTATTTTTTTCGGGTCACCTCTAGTTTGGGTTTTACAGGGTCTTGAAATTACAAGCTACACCCCAATTAAAAAAATTAATTTAAATGGTTGAACTTATCCTGGTCTAACAATATTAGTATCAAAAGAAAGAGAATTATGTCTCCAACTCAAATCAAATAATTTTGTTGTAATTATCCTGGCGAAAGGATATAAAAATGTCCTTTTAAGAATGTATGCTTAAGGGGCACAACTAGTTTGAAATTTTGAAAATTTCGTTTTTTGTTTTATTTCATATTTTTATAGTATAACTATCATAGAAAAAGTATACGAACGGATTTTGTCGAATTCGTAAAAGTCTCTGAGATACAGAGCCTCAAACCCGTCTCGTTCACTACGCGGTAACACGGTTATAAAACTTTAAACGCGTTTTTCTCAAAACTACATTTTTCAAATTTGCTGCAGCTGTAACTTGATAACAAATCATCCGATCGACTTGGGTCTTTTTTTAGCTTATTGTGTATTTGTTTTTCCATACAATGACTCTCCAGTTTAATGATAGGATGAAAAGTATAATTATGCCAGGCCAGAAACCATCAGATTTTTCAGCAAAATTTTAATTTTTTTTTCAAAAAACCGCCATTTTGTTGCATTTTATTTTTTTTTTACAACCGAGGGTCATTGTATAGGACATATAACCTAGTTAAGTAAAATTTTTGGTTTTTTTGATTTCAGGCACTGCGAAGGCTACAATCACTGCAGCAGTGGGAGAACGTTTTTTTTTTGAAGACTCAGGAGATGGTGGATAACTTGCTGAAAATCGAATATTTTCATTTGAAAAAATTACTTTGTATTCATTATTTATGCATAAATATATCTGCAAATTTTTAAAACATTCGATGCAATACTTCACAAAATTCAAAATTCACAAAAATCTCCTTTTTTCAGGCGGTCAAACTAGTTGTGCCCCTTAAGTATCCTGGAAGTTTTTCTACAAAAAAAATTGAAAAAAATATATTATAAAACCCTTACCATGCACCAAAACATTGTGAAATTTCATGTTAATCAGTCCATTGGTTCAGCTGGAAAAAATGGTTGAAGTTTATTTCAACTCAAAAACTTAAATTATTCCAAAATTTTTCACAGTGCAAACAATTTCAGCTCTTCACAAAACCCGCCCAGTTTCTGAACTGCTCCTTATAATTCCGGAGCCGCTGATTACGAATATGTAATTTGTTTTTTTGGGTCACCTCTAGTTTTGTTTTTACAAGGCCTTGAAGTTGCCAGCAACACCCACCATGAAAACGAATTTAAATGGTTGAACTCATCTTAGTCCAACAATATTAGTATCAAATTAAAGGGAATCAATTATTTTGCCCAAAGCCATGTCAATGTCAATTTTACGTTATATTTTGAACTATTTTTGAACTAGAAAATATTGCATTAGTCGTGTTTATTTAATATAATGCAATACAAGGACAAGTAATTTGGTACTACCAAAGAATATGAAGTAATATAGAACGCGCATGTGGGCACAAGTGTTTTCGGTTGCTATGATGCGAGCGGGAAGAGCGAAGCGTAGACATTTGAAAATGTTAGGTTCATAACATTTTCTGTTAGATTTGCGTAGGACAACAGCAAAAAGCTATGTTATTGTTCGCAACGGCTTCACTCGTGTAAATTGAAGTGGTGGTTGTTGCAGCGTAGTGTTCGCTCAATCATTTTTTGCATGTATGTTTCTTGATCTTGTTTGCCGAAGCGCAAGCAAAGAGCAAACAACGAACCAAAGCATCGTCATCATCGTTTCAGCAAAGATGACTCGGGATTCGCTAATGTTTTTGTTGTTGTCGTTTATTGTGTGTATGCTTTTTTGGTTTTGCTGTAATGTCACTATCAATCGAAGCTTTGTGGTGTATGTATGGCTGTTTGCTCAAATGCTGCGCTTTGATTGATTTTTAAAACCTGCAAATATTTTGACGTGGTTGAATCCAATTTGAAATTTTCACAAATATTTTTACGTGGCGAGTTCCAAGTAAATCATTTGTTTGTATTTTGACGTGGTTGATACCAATTTTGAACCTTTTGCAGCGGTTTTTTTTTGACGTGGTTGAATCCAATTTGAAATTTCTACAAATATTTTTACGTGGCGCATTCCAAGTAAAATTATTTGTTTATATTTTGACGTGGTTGATACCAATTTTGAATTTTTTTAAGAAGTATTTTAACGCCATTGTCCAACATTGTAATTCTATATTGTGTTTCGGCTTGTTACAATATGGCTACAAATATAAAGACAAATAGAAATTCCTCAACGTCTGGAATTCAATGTTGTGTTCGCAGTTGCAACAAATCGAGACGACAATGCGAGAATCTTAGATTATTTAGATTCCCCGCTGCTGATTTCGTGTTTGGCCAAATTTGGCGCGAAAAATGCAATATATCTTATGACGACTATAACCGAAAACTGTATATTTGTGAAAATCATTTCTCCAGTACTTATGTAGGAAAAAGGTTTCTAAAAAAGGATGCGATTCCAACCTTAAGGGGGTCTTCTACCTTGTTGGTTCAAAAAAATCGATTTTATTTTTTTTGCAGTTTTGTGGCCTAGAAGGTACTAGAAATATAATATTCAAAGGGTATAACCGAAATCTTATTATTTCGGGGTTTTTAGAGTCATCGAATATAGCTCCGCATGCTGTTATCGCAGCGCTCATCGCCACTTTAAATGCAATTTCCCAAAAGTTGTGTTTTTGCAACTGGTTGGCAAGATATCTCGAGAACTAATTGATCAATTAACTAAAGTGATATATCAAAATTTGCGGAAAACATGTGGCTATCGTTTGACACGAGCTTTTTAGATTTTTTTCATTTTAACGATTTTTACAGCTATTCTTGACCTTGAAAACGTAGACATTTTTGTTTGTTTGTTGCCTGTTTCGTGAAATTTTGGAATTTTTCAAAAACCTCGTGTCAAACGATAGCCAAAGTCATAAAAAACTAAATCATTTTGGTTTTTTTGTTTCAGACGACTTTCATGGGCTGAATCCATGATGAAATTATAAAGGTGAGTTCTTCATTGACAGAAAACTGAAAAAATTGGTTGACATTCTGTCTTATAGAAACGTCGATGAAAAGAATGTGGTATTTAATGCTTTTAAACAAAAAGGGGGAAAAAATTTCAGCATTCATTTCTATAGGCGATACAAATAAAAATGTTGCTTTCCTTTAATCGTTATATTGACTTTGAAATTTGGTATCACTGTAATTTCAATTGTCAAAAAACATCAGATTTTTCAAACCGTTGTGCAAATTTTAAAAAAGGCCAAGCTCTAGCTGCTCCTTGTGCCACAGCGCACTTCAAAATCGCGCTAAATTTTATCACGTCCCTCAAAACGAGCAACGCAGAGATGTGTGGAGCAAAGTAGGTGGCGTAGAGCTAAGCAAATGTGCGCGGGTTTGCGAAAATCACTTTGAAGAAGCTGATTTTTAAATGTCGCATTCATTTTAGAATAAAATATTTAAATATAAAGATAAAAAATAATCAATATAAAAAATCAAATAAAATGCGCAAAATAATAAACTAACCTTAAACCTTTTGCTACAATCACTATTTATTAATTTGTATTTGAAACTTTTAATTTACTTCGTCGTTTTCCCCCTTCTTTTGAAAGTGTACTACACAACATTGGTTCTCGTTGTATAAGACAGTGTCAAAAACAAGCTGTCAAGGAAGATCTCACCTTTATAATTGCATCATGGGCTGAATCGTGACAACCGTTTTAGTATAAATTTTTCGTAAGGGACATTTCAAGGTCAAATCACGGTCAAACTAGAGACAGTAAAATTTCAGAAAAATTAATGTTGAAAGTATAGAAATAAACGAATTCAATGCAAAAAACCGAACCTTGATTGCATTATTGGTTCCCCTACAATCTATTGTCAAAAAACAGTATCAAAAACGAGGCCACAAGGTAAAAGACCCCCTTAAACTTAGACGAAGATCATGAGATTTCGGATGAAGAATTTGTAGAACCAGATTCTTCATTGAAACGACCACGTTATGATGACATATTATGCAGTAATTGCGAAAAAAACGTCAAAATAACCCATTATTACAAAAAGAAATACAGCGACCTATTAAAAAAATTCGAAAAAATTAACGAAAAATTGCGAAAAGAAAAGTGCTTTATTTTAAAATCCAAGAATTGTTGTTCAAAGACTTTAAAAAATTCAATTGATTCTTTAAAACATATCAACTTGGAATCCAAAACATTTTGTAAACTTTTACTTAGCACCCGGCCAAAAGAATATTCTGACGAAGTGAAATATTTAGCGCAACATATTTTTTATATTTCACAATCAACATATTCTTTCCTAAGAGATACACTAGTCAGAATAAGTTTGCGTACAGGCAAGTCAAAAATATTTTATGATTAATTTTGACCTCAAAAATGGGTTCTCTGTTTATAAAAACTTATCCACATTATTCATATATGCCTTAACTGCACTTTTTGTTCTGTTTTAGATGAATTAAAATAATAATTTGCCATGTATTCGTGTTTATTGAAAATATACTCACAAAACGGTGCAGAATAAGTTTGCGTACAAAACTAATAACGGGAACTTCCGGTTATGCTCTTTATTTTTTTTGGAAAATTTGTATTCCATTGAACAGTAAACGGACTTGTAAGTTATTTGGAACCGTATATGTGCTTGAAATTTAATAGAAATGGATAAAGAATAATCTTACAAAAACTTTGCAAAATTGACAAAAAATTTCATGAAATTAGGGAAACTTTTGGGAGAGCACATTCGTCATTTCAAAAAGCCATCTTAAATCTAAAAAAAAAACAGAAAATCTTGTTTGGTTACTACGATCTGACCATTTTCTTAAGTTACCCGAGCAAGAGGATTCGATTGTTTGCGATCAGTGCATCACAATCTAAGGCTGGTTGCATCCAATATCTTCAGAAATGTACAGAAATATTTTATAAACCCCATTAGCACTGACTTTATAAGAAAAGTTCTGAAAAAAAAAAACATACTTCCCCTACATAACAGCATGTAAGAAGCCCATATTTAGCTTACTTACAAGTAGCACAGAATTGCTTTTGTAAAAGAGTCCATCAAAGAGTATAGAAACCCGGATTTCCGGGACGATATGTTGTTATCTATAGAAAGTGAGACGATTCATTATTATCTGATAATGGTTTGGCATTAAAAGGTATGAACTATTTTGACGAGGATCCTGTTAATAACAAAAATCTGAAATTAACAGTGAAGCATAGCATATGTGGAGATATGGTATGGGGCTGCATGTCAGGAAAAGGAGTGAGCAGGCTGTGTTGTTTTATTCTGAAATGCTTCCGGGGGGTTATTTACAGATTCTAAAAGCTTATGTAAGCCAAGGTTTCAAAACTTCGGATCAGATTCCAACATATCTTTTCAACCTTAGCGCGCAATGCATACGATGTGAAGCTATGTTTGCTATTAACTGGCTCAACAAAGTTGCAAAAGTCCCTCCCTAGTCACCTACCGTGCATCTAATTGAGTATATAAGGGGTTCAGTTAAACCCTGAGCCCAACAACACTCCATCTTCTAAGATATAGTTAACCAATACAACAATTCAAGGATATAACAAAATAACCGCTGAAAAAACACCGAATTTAAAAAAATTTGCGCCAAAACTTCTGCAGGGAGTTCAAGCGAGAAAAGAAAATTCACAAAATTATTAATTTTTGGACAAAACTTAGTTTCAATTGAATTTTAACTACATAATCTCATCTTGTACGCAAACTTTTTCTGAGGTGAATTCATAACATATTTTGTTTTTGGCCCTCCTTTTACAGTTTGGTCAAGTTTTTGTTATTATTATCTTAATGGAATAAAAGAACTAAGTTTACGCAAAAAATAAAAAATATTTTGTTTTTGAAAAATTACTTTAAGTGATTTATTTTTCATATGAAAAAACTACGTACCCCTTGTACGCAAACTTATTCTGACTAGTGTAAGTTAAATTTCAATTTGCCACATATCACCTTAAATCGGTGGGCTCCAATAAAGTTCCTTCAGCCCGGTATCAACAATGTGGCTTTTGAATTCATTAAAAAGATGTGCTTAGAGTTGAAGGAAAAAAATGAAAATAATATGGTTCTTTTAATGGACGAAATGGCAATACGTAGAGTATCGTAATTCTCTAATGAAAAACTAGATTTAATTGACGGATTTGAATGCACAGGCTTCGAAAGAACAAAAAAAATTGGTAAGCAAGTATGTGTATTTATGTTGAAGTCCATGTTCTCGAGTTGGTGTTCAATTTTAAACTATTTTGTGTCAGAGAATGGATTAACAGCAGATACCTTGTGCAAAATAATTAAAGAAAATCTTAAAATTTTAAGCAATTTTGGTATAGTAGTGAACGTTTTGGTTTGTGATCAGGGGTCTTCTAATAGAAAGTGTTTCTCCGACTTAGGCGTATGTATAGAGAAACCATACTTTCAATTTCAAAATCAAAAAATTTATTGCATGTTCGATTTCCCACATTTAATCAAGTCATTGCGAAATGGTTGGCTTAAATGCGACTTGAAAACGCCTGATGGTTTAGTTAGCTTTAAAGTAGTTCAAGAGCTTTGGGAGAGGGAAGAAAATTGTAAAACCAAAATGTGCCCAAAATTGACTAGACAACACATATTTCCAAATTCATTTGAAAAAATGCGTGTTAAATTTGCCACTCAAGTGTTCAGTAAAACAGTTGAAGCTGCTATCAGAACAATTTCAGACATAAGTGGATTTAAAACAATCTCACAAGAGGTAGCGTTATCCACAGCTGATTTTATAGCAAAAATTGATCAAATATTTGATTGCATGAATAGTGGATCTTTGTATGCAGATAACTGCTACCGATCTGCTCTTCAGATTAAGAAAGAATCGCACACATTTATTCAAACATTTTTATATTATCTAGAGGAAGTGAAATTTGTTGATGAAAAAAAAACGAGTTTTCTTCCAAGATAGCATGAAACTATCCTTAAAATCGGTCCTTCTACTTGTAGATGAAATATTAAAAGATAATTCGGACAAGTTTTTTATTATGACAAAGGCCTTTAACCAGGACAAGTTGGAGAATACGTTTGCTCTGTTAAGGCAAAAAGGAGGTAATAACTGTAACCCCTCTGTAGCCGAACTTAATAATATCTTAGCCAGGTTATTAGCCTTTAAAATAATAAAGTTTAGCTCCTCTACCAACTGTGAAGAGACGCAAGATTCAATGACTAATTTAATTTCAAGCGCTTCTTTTAATGAGGATGTTTTGCAGACTAATGGCGATGATAATGACAATGAAATCCTGGAAAATCTTGATCTAAGTAGTGAGATGCACGAGGCGTATTTTGTAGGTGACACCTTTTGTAATCCGAAAGATATTAACTTAGAGCTGGTTTCCATGAGGTATTTTGTTGGATACGTAGCGTACAAAATCATTCCTAAATTAAATTGTGAAAAATGCGGTGACGAATTGAGAAAAAGGGATGAAGTTTTGACTGCTCCAAGTGAAATTTTTATTTTTCACAAAAATTATTAGTCAATTTCTGATTTTGGTAATCTTTTTGCTCCTTCCAATTCGCTAATGAATGTATGCATTAAACATATTTTAATTTTTCATAAAATCTTCGAAGCAGAACCTGAAAAAATTGGTATTAAAGCACACGTTTTACAATCTTGTAAAAATGCTACACCTGAATGGTTCCATGGTGAGTGCTGTAACCATAGAGTCCAAATTTTAGATTTTCTTATTTTAGTTCTTCTACGAAAACACTGCATGTGGGCTGTGCAAAAAGGAAGTTCGAAAGAACGAAAATTGAAAATAATTGTTGGCAAATAAAAAAATTCTTATTAAAAATTATTATTTATGAAAGATAAATTTAAACGAAAGTAAAACAATAAACATAAAACTTTACAATAATATTTTTAACAAATAACTATAAACGCTCTTGTGCAACATGTTTGCACCCATATTTTACTACACCAAGTTCACGCATTTTTTTTGCTAATTGTAATTTGCTTGTGATTATAAAAAAGAAAGCAGAAATAGCGACGCAACAATTACCAACAACAATGCTATCCCGCCTGCACGGCACAGCGCAAAAAACAGTATACCGCTAACTTTTTTTTGTTTGCCAATATTATAATGCTATTCCCCGCGACAACAAAAGCAGCGTTCATCGTCATGTTTATCAAGTGGCGCAACAGCAGCGAGAATACGAATGAGTACAGAAGCGACTTCAATTCACATGTTACGCCGAAGTTACAGAGATTTCTGCTGTTAGTAACAGAGATTTCTGCTGTCAATAACAGAGGGTACTACCAGCAGTACCCACCATACAACGCGTTTGCTTGTATGAGATGCGCGTTCTATATTACTTCATATTCTTTGGTACTACACTTATTTGGTAAGCTAACAGTATATTAATTTTTAGAATTGTGCTTGTGAACATGTGCTTCTTTCAGCGTTTTTTAGAGAAAAGAAAAGAACGATGAAGTCCGAGCCGCAGTCATCTGTTTCAAGTTTGCTGCCGTCTTTGTATATGTGGTTTTCTCAGGAATTAAAGATGTTAAAATAAAATTTCATAGCCAGCCACAAATCAAAAGACTATAAAGAATTAGTACAAAGAATAATGTCTGCATTCACAGATATTAGCGTACTCATATAGTTGAAAATTCATATGTTCCATAACCATATCTGGGTTTTCCGTTTAAATATAGACGAATTATCTGATCAGCCTAGCAGGATTCCACCAGAAAATGCTCCAAATGGAAACTAGATGTAAGGGAAAAGTTCTGGAGTGTGAAGGATAGGTAGTAGTAGTAGTAGTAGAAGGAAAGTAGTTTAATTATTTCGTCCTTTTGACACAACGGCTGTATTCATCTTTCAAGTCATCTTGCTTCACACTCCAGCAGTATTCTGCAACCATGGCATGTAAACTCTTTCCCTTATATCTAGTTTCCATTTGAAGCATTTCCTGATGGAATTTCTTGCCATGTTGATCTGATAATTCTCCCATATTTGAAGGAAAAAACCCGATATGATTATGGAACATATGAATTTTCAACGACATGAGTACGTTCATATCTGCGAATGCTGAAATCATTCGTTTTACTAATTCTTCATAATCTTTTGATTTGTGGTTGCCCAAGAAATTCTCTTTACCCTCTTTGAAACACAGCCATGCACTTCTCTCCTTCTGGCTTAGTTTGCTCTCAAATACTCTTTAAGTAAAGCGCGTATATTTGGACAAATTTAAACACCTACAGATCTACATAAACACAAAATATGTTATTTTTACAAATTGAGATATAAGAGATATAATAAGATACATATAAGATGAAAGTTTTAATCAAAATACGATAAACAATTTACTTAATTTGTGTTTACCTTCTTTAATCTTCGCATCACTAATCCAATGGAAATTACTTCTTATGTACTGAAAACCTTTACCAGCTTAGCCCAAAGCCTTAATTAAATTTTTCACGGCACCAAGCTCGAGATGAAAAGAGAGGAGAATTATTCTGTTTTTCGCAACCAGAGCTTCAGCAATAACATTTTCTATTCAACGCTTGTTAGATTTTCGATCAGAAATTTTTCTCAGGCTATTATAACCAATATTGTTGGACTAAGATGAGTTTAATTCAATTTAAATTCGTTTTCCAAGTTCAAAATGCAACGTAAAGTTGACATTGACATGGCTTTGGGCAAAAGAATTGATTCCCTTTAATTTGATACTAATATTGTTGGACTAAGATGAGTTCAACTATTTAAATTCGTTTTCAAGGTGGGTGTTGCTGGCAACTTCAAGGCCTTGTAAAAACCAAACTAGAGGTGACCCAAAAAAACAAATTACATATTCGTAATCAGCGGCTCCGGAATTATAAGGAGCAGTTCAGAAACTGGGCGGGTTTTGTGAAGAGCTGAAATTGTTTGCACTGTGAAAAATTTTGGAATAATTTAAGTTTTTGAGTTGAAATAAACTTCAACCATTTTTTTCAGCTGAACCAATGGACTGATTAACATGAAATTTCACAATGTGTTGGTGCATGGTAAGGGTTTTATAATATATTTTTTTCAATTCTTTTTTTAGAAAAACTTCCAGGATACTTAAGCATACATTCTTAAAAGGACATTTTTATATCCTTTCGCCAGGATAATTACAACAAAATTATTTGATTTGAGTTGGAGACATAATTCTCTTTCTTTTGATACTAATATTGTTAGACCAGGATAAGTTCAACCATTTAAATTAATTTTTTTAATTGGGGTGTAGCTTGTAATTTCAAGACCCTGAAAACCCCAAACTAGAGGTGACCCGAAAAAAATAATTACATATTCGTGTTCAGCGACTCCGAAAATATAAGGAACAGTTGAGAAACTCCGCGGGTTTTTTGAAAACCGCAAAATTGTTGTACTGTGTTATTATTTTGAAATAATTATCTTTAAATCTATGTATTACTATTATTCGTAACAAATATTTTTTTCTGTTGCCTAATAACTATTATCAGCGAGTAATTTTTTTTACGTCAACGACAATGATTATTTTGAGAGAAATATTTGCGTCATCGCATAACTGTTATGGAGAAAATTGTTTTTCCATTGCTCGGTAACGTTTAGTTTGTAAGAAATTCTTTTTACGTTTCTCGGTTACGTTTATTTTGTGAGAAATATTTTTTCGGTTGCCAGTAACTATTATGAAGTAGAAATATTTGTTTACGTTGAATGATAACTACTATTTTACAAAAATAGTTTTTACGTTGAATATACCGGTACACAAGAGAAAAAATGGAATATTGTATGTGACAGTGGCAGTGGCGCACGACTTACATAGGTCCTTCTGAACGCTATTAAAAAAAACTTCATTTTAAAATTTTCACTGTTTTATTTCTTGTGTACAGTCACCAAATAAATTTTCACAAATATGAAAACGCAGACATTCCTAGACTGTTGAGAAGGAAAGCGAATTGGTTTTCTTGTAGTAGAGGGGCTACAAGAAACCATACATACAGTCTGTCCAGTAGAAGCGTGATCGACCAGCGTGATCGATCACTTAGAGTACCGTTATCAAAACAATTTGAATGCCCCTAAGTAGCCTCATCATTTTTGTAATACGCACTGCAAAAATTGTCACTTTCGTGAAACAATTACAAAGTACACGGTGTTTTAACAAGATGAGTTCCATGTGAGAGGAGGCATTTGAAACCATATTACTTTGTTTACACCCTAGAGGGCCGTAAATGTCAAGTTTAGCTGCAGAAAAATATATGAGGAAGTCGAAATCATTCGTAACGGGTTGGACGAATCGGTATATGGAAGCAAAAAATTTCGACGATTTGGCTGGGCGGGACCTTGAAAAAAAGAACTCTCAAAAACAGGGCAAGAAAATCATTGATTTGTTTACGACGAAGCCGGGCTTATTGTTGCGTAAAGCTAAAGCAGTTTAAGAGAAAAGTGGTGTTCAAATATCAAAAGAGACGATTCGAGGTCGTTTAAGATCTAACGACGTTAAATACCGGAGCTCCTTAAAAAAACTGTTGCTCTCATCATCATATAAATAGTAGTATACCTTGTGACCGAAAAGTTTCCGGAAATTTTAAATAAACCGCAAAATTCTTAATCTTCATCAATATTTATTTTATCTCCTTCAAAATATGCTCCATTAGAAGCGATACACATATGCCAACGTTTCTTCCAATCATCAAAACATTTTTTATAGGCGCTTTCCGGTATGGCTTTGAGTTCCCTCTGCGAATTCTGTTTTACGTTTTCTTTTCGGTTTCGGCTCGTCTTTTCCTCTCCATTCCGATGATTGTTCTCTTGTTTGCATGTCGTACTCGTAGACCCATGTCTCGTCACCAGTTATGATGCGTTCCATGAAAGTTGGATCGGAATTGGCACGATCAAGCACGTCCAAAGAGATCTGTTCACGGTACTCATTTTGAAGAAAATTCTCAACAAAATCGCAACACACTACTGAGGTGAACTGGTTTCAACAGCTGCCGTAAACAAACTGTCTGACAGATCGCGCTCATTTTTGGCATAGTAATTAAGGACAGTGCTACCAACCTACAGAAACTTAAAATATCGAAAAATATACAGCGCGCGAATTTTAAATGAGAATTTCCGGAAACTTTTCGGTCACAAGGTAAATCGATCTTGGTGTACCGCTAACAATCGATTGATCCAACGAACTGTTAAGGACCCAGTAAAGGTCCATGTTTGGGGCTGTTTCTCAGAAAAAGGATTTGGGCGACTTTTCGTTATAACCACCAACTTGAACGCGGTTTTGATGAACAAAATTTATGAAAAAGCTTTATTACCATCAGCTGCGAAGAAGTTCAGGAGAAGAGGACTCTCTTGGATTATACAAGAAGACGACGACCCCAAACATCGCAGCCGAATGTGTGCTGAGTGGAAACAGCAAAATGGGGTAGAAGTGTTAGATTGGCCCTCACACTCACCTGATGCCAACCCGATAGAAAATGTGTACGGAATACTAAAGCAGAAACTCAGAGGAAAAACTATACAGCAAAATCATTATCGAGACAAATTCGACTGATTTGGAGTCGATTGCCTCGGCAACTTGCTCAGAACTTAGCGCAAAGTATGGGACGGAGGTTTGATGCCATAATAGCGAATGGCGGCGACTATACCTGTTATCAAAAATATTGAGTAGAATGAATATTATAAACGCATAAAATGCAGTTTATTTGAAACGAATCGGACAAGTAGTTTCCAAGTTACGCCGATCACGCTTCTGCTGGACAGACTGTACGTACTGTGAGCGTCAAAAGAAAGTGTACACGGTTGTTTTCTGTGCTTTTAATTTTATTTCAGTCTTTTACATAACGATTTAGTTCCTCATTTAACTTTTTTTAAATGTACCATTAGCCTCTTTCTATTTAAGAAAAAAGTTACATTAAAAATATTATTATAAAAAAAAATCTACAGCAAAAACATAAAATACTCCATTTTCATAGCGTCAAAAGAAAGTATACAGTGGAAAGGAATTTATGAAAAATGGTATTTCAATATTTTGTTTGCTTTCCTTTCGCTTTGATTACAGTCTGCAATCTTCTTGGCATTGACTCCACCAATTTTGCGGTAATTTCGGATGCAATTTTTTTCCATTCCTCCAACAAAGCCACTTGTAGAGAGTCCTTGCCACTTATTGTCCTTTTTCTAATTTGTCGGTCTAGATGTTCCCACAAATGCTCAATGGGATTGAGGTCCGGTGACTGGGGGGGATGATCCAGTTGTTTGGGTGTGTGATAAAGCAGCCATTCTTTCACTATTTTTGCTGTGTGCTTGGAATCGTTATCTTGTTGAAACACCCAAGTTCGATCCAAACACAGCTTTTCGACGCTAGGTGGCAAATTATGTTTTAAAATATTGAGGTAGTCAATTTTTTTCATAGTGCTCTCTATGAAAACCAAATTACCCACTCCACTCGCCGACATACATCCCCACACCATCACCGAACCCCCACCATGCTTTACTGTGGATATTATATTCTGTTCGGAAAATTCCATATTGCTGCATCTCCATATTCGAGCTGGTTTTTTCACGCCAAAAATTTCAAACTTGCTCTCGTCGCTAAAAAGTACATTGTTCCAGAAGGTATTATCTTTATTTTGATACTTTTTCGCAAAATCAAGACGTGGCTTTTGATTTTTCTTTGATATGTATGGCTTTGCTCTTGGAACTCTTCCATGCAGACCCTTTGCATGTAGTGCTCGACGAACTGTGCTGGCGCTAAATTTGATGCCTGATGTGTTTGAAATGTCTTCTGAGATTTTAACCGCACTTTCTGTTGGATTTTTCTTTACCCTTCGTACAATTGACCGAATTTCACACTCAGTTAGTATCTTTGGCCTACCAGACTTTGCGCGATTTTCAACATTTCCCAACTGTTCATATTTATCAATAATTTTTTTTAGTGTATTGTGGCTTCTGTCAATCATATAACCAATTTCACGTAATGTTTTTCTCTCGGCACGCAATTTCAGCACGAGCTTTCGAATATCAAGAGATGTTTGTTTACCCATCTTCGAAAAAAGTTGATTGTAAATAACGACCAAAATCCTTTTGTATTGATCACGACTAAATCACAAACCATACTAATCAATTTAGTTATATTGTCTAAGCTGCGATACTAAAACAAATGACAAAGGATAACGGTACATTTTATTCGTGGAAAATAACCAAAATAATTGCTTGCCCGACTATACACTTTCTTTTGACGCTATGAATATGGAGTATTTTTAGTTTTTCCTGTAGATTTTTTGTTATGATAATATTTTTGATATAGCTTTCTTTTTAAATGGGAAGAGGTCAATGGATGATTTAAAAAAAATGTTTAACGTTGAACTAAATCGTTTGTAAAAGACTGAAATAAAATTGAAAACACAGTAAACTGTGTACACTTTCTTTTGACGCTCACAGTATACAAGGAGATGGCGGCGATGGGTAAGTGGTGGCTGCCCAGAAATAAATGCAGAATTTGGCTTGACCAACTAAAAATGTAAACAAAAAGCAGCTGTTGCATTTAACTCGGTTTTGGTGGAAACGCTTGACAATTCTCAAGCTTAACAGAGCCCTTAAATGCATTTAAGCGCTCGGTGGAAATAGGCTATTACTGTTGGTGCTTCTGCTACTGTTAGTGTTTTCGTTGCTGTTGGCGTCACTGTTACTGATGGCGTTGCTGTTGTTGTAAGCATTTTGGTTGCCGTCGCTGTCGGGGTAGCCGTAGACGTAATTCCTCCTTCGTTTGATTAAAGACTCTCCTGAGGCTTCGGTATTATATTGATTTTATATGTTCTTAATTTGTTGTTGAAATATATGTATATATAGTAGGGCGGGTCAAATTGTATGGAACGATTTTTTTGATGAAGCGTATAGCAAAAACGTAATCTATAGGTGATTCTGAGAAATTTTGCTCAAGAGACCAAAGCTCTAAGTCGGATTTGGAGCCCCCCAAAATTTAAAAATAAATTGAATTAAAAATGTAAAAATAGTGTTTTTTTGTTGAAACCTTGAAAATGTTGATTTTTTCAGATCGATTTTCCTACAAAAAGGAGTTCGAAAACAAAAAAATTGATCGTAATAAAAGTTATTGGAAATTATCTGAACTTTCATAATCTGCAAAAAAAAATTATCGGAAAAAATCGAAGAAAATTCGGAATTTATTAGTTAAAAGTTCATTTTAGGCTATTTTTCGACAAAAAATTCCTAATATGTCTACTAAAAATAAAAAAATTCTAAAAAAATTCAGATTCTGAAAGGTGATAAAAATACCTTTCAAACAAGCCCAGATTAAGAAAACTACTATAACTCTATCCGATTTTATGACGAATTTAATTAAATTATTCTATGTATACAGTGGACCCTCGGTTAACGAACGCTCCGCATAACGAACACTTTTTTTTGGGAAAAAAAGTTTCTCTTAACGAACGAAGTTTCGCATATCGACCAACGAAAAAGGGGGAAACTTTAATTACATGTAAAATTTTGTCTGTGCTAAGCAACGAAACAGGGGAAACCCCGAATACACATTAAAGTGCTGTCTGTGTTTAGCTTTTGTTTCATAATTGTGCATTTTGTTTTATTTTTGTGCATAATTGCCTGTGTTCGTAAAATGTCCGTCCAATATATATTCAGTTCCTTAAAAATTGTATACGTTTCATTTAACATTTTTCAATAAAAGCTGAACTTTAAATGGTGTATTTTTTCAGTTCTTTTGATGCATTTTATGTTACATTCTTTCAAAAAGAGTTCAAATTGAAACATATTAGAGTGTATTTTTTTCGACCTGGAACGCATTAATTCATTTTACATTGATTTATATGGGAATAATGGTTTTGCTTAACGAACGTTTCGCATAACGAACAAGATGCTGGAACCAATTGTGTACGTTAACCGAGGGTCCACTGTATATTGAAAAATATCTATTTTGAAATTTTCGGGGGCTTCAAATCCGACTTAGAGCTATGGTCTCTTGAGCAAAATTTCTCAGAATCACCTATAGATTACGTTTTTGCTATACGCTTCATAAAAAAAAATTAACCCGCCCTAATATATAGCCATTAACAAAACGATAACTGCCAAAATTAATGTAAGGGCTAAAGAATTGTATATTGTGTGTTGTTTCTTATGGAATTTTAATTCTGTAATTTCTTCGATAGTTGCAACTTGTTGTATAACAATTTCATCAAACGTTGGCTGTAAGCAAAGAATATGAAGTAATATAGAACGCGCATGTGGGCACAAAAGTGTTTTCGGTTGCTATGATGCGAGCGGGAAGAGCGAAGCGTTGGCATTTGAGAATGTTAAGTTCATAACATTTTCTGTTAGATTTTCGTAGAACAACAGCAAAAAGCAATGTTATTGTTCGCAACGACTTCACTCGTGTACATTGAAATGGTTGTGTTGCAGCGTAGTGTTCGCTCAATCATTTTTTGCATGTATGTTTCTTGATCTTGTTTGCCGAATCGCAAGCAAAGAGCAAACAACGAACCAAAGCATCGTCATCATCGTTTCAACGAAGATGACTCGGGATTCGCTAATGTTTTTGTTGTTGTCGATTATTGTGTGTATGCTTGTTTGTGTTGCCGTTTTGCTGCCCAAATTGCTATCATATTTCTATCAATCGAATCTTTGTGCTGTATGGCTTTTTGATGGCCAACGCTTTGATTGATTTTAAAATTTGGTGGTTGATCCCAATTTAAAATGATTACAAATATTTTTACGTGGCGAGTTCGAAATAAAATTATTAGTTTATATTTTCACATGGTTGATTACAAGTTTGAGAATATGGGAAAACTACGAAAAAAAATTAATTGATGGCTATATTGACTTCAAAATCCATAAAAACACTTGAAATCAAAAATAATTAGATACGGGTTTTAATTTTTTTTAAATCGAAATCTAACGGACAAACCAAGGGTTAAAAGATTGTATAAACAAGCATAATTTAATAGGCCTATTGACTTTCATGATGTCGAAAGCACTACTAAAGCACTAAATAAAGAAATAAATAATAAGACAAGTATTTTGTCATATGAAAAATGTGATTTAGGAATGCCTACGTTTAAAAATAGTATAAATGTTCTACACCTGAATTGTTCCATGGCGAATGATGTCACCATAAATTTACAATATAAGATTTTTCTTATTTTAGTTCTTTTAACCCTTATGTGTGTGATGGGGTACCCGGGTACCCAAATCACTTTTATATCGAAATTTTATACACTTCCGGATAACCTAGAAAGATGAATCTTCATGACAACTCCCAAAATGGTATTCTGTCTTCATTTTCGGGTGTTTAATTCCATTTATTTTATTTTGGAGGGTGTGGCGCAACATTTTACTTTTTACACCCTTACCCGTGTGCTGGGGTACTCGGGTACCCCAATACATTTTATATGGAGTTGCATAGATTTTTCCTGTAAGTAAAACTTTGTAAAGTTAATAATTTGTTATAAAACAATTTTATCAACGAGAACAATCACTCAATCGATTTTGAGGAAATTAAAAAAATGATTTTGGTTATATAAATTCTGAGATGGTCAGTTTCTATGCAACCCGCAGGCTCGGCGTCAGAGGCTTCTATTGGCTTGAGAGGCTTCGGAAATGGAAAATTCTTCATCACTTTTACTTTCGTACATTATTTCTTGAATTTCGGTTGAGATAAATCTTTCACAACGAGCTCTTGCTGAATAAGAACTAATTTCAGAAGTTGCTCAGATCTTTCACAATGGAATTGAAACTAATTACTAATGATTAATTAATTTGTTACAAAGTTCAAATGTAAAAAATTTCCGCGAGGAATGACCTTCCATTGAAATTTACAGCAGCGTATGAATGGTATTCCCCTTTTTATGAAAGCGGGATCCGAAATTGCACAAAAATTCATTACTAGAAATTAAAAAACAAGTTTGGAAGACATTTTTTGTAACAAGGGAAATCCCAAAATGTACTTTTATATTACTGAGATCTTTAAAACTAAGCAAAAACAGTAAAATTTCTTACAGTGCGAACAAAAAGTGAGAAATTTTCATACAATTTGTACTGGGGTACCCGGGTACCCCATCACACGGGCAAGGGTGTTTTTTTCAGCACACACACTAGGGTTAAGTAAGGGCTAATAAAAACGTCTTCCTTTCTTTCCAATTTCCCTTTTTAATTGTCTTTTGTGATTACTTTTTATTTATTTTTTATTGCCTGTAGCGATCATATAGGTCACCACGCCAGCCATATTTTATTTTCTTTTCTATGATTATGCGCACACTACAGTCGGCAGTGAATTCAGAAGCAATATGGAACGCCGTGCAGGCTTATAGAAGAAGAACAAAAGCCAGCCGCCAGAAAATATAAATCGTTTTACAATTTCAGCACTTCGTCAGCGCAACAACAACAACAACAGCACATCGTCCTCATCTCCCAATCATCCCACGCCGCAGCAGTGTGCTAACGCAGACTCGCTGCAGTGAGCGCAACCAAAAGCAAGCCTTCGTATGTTTATTTTCTTTGCTTCTACTCACATGTTACGCCGAAGTTACAGAGATTTCTG
Organism: Melieria omissa; assembly: GCA_963971225.1. Lineage (NCBI taxonomy): Eukaryota > Metazoa > Arthropoda > Insecta > Diptera > Ulidiidae > Melieria > Melieria omissa. The sequence continues at coordinate 67,421,861 of OZ020270.1, forward strand.
CTGTTAGTAACAGAGAGTTCTGCTGTTAGTAACAGAGGGTACTACCAGCAGTACCCGCCATACAACGCGTTTGCTTGTATGAGATGCGCGTTCTATATTACTTCATATTCTTTGCTGTAAGGCTTTAGGTTCCTTTATATTAGATTGTATTACAAAGTGTTGGTGGAAAACAGAGTCTTGATTATTAAACGTTTCATTATTGATTTGAATATTACAATTATGGAAGGTGATGAAAAGGTTTCAGCTTAAATTTAAAGTTCGTTCATCACAAGTGGTGTTAAGAAATGACTTATTACTTTTCTTAATTAATACGAGTCCAGGATTAATTTCTTCTATTTCTGTGTTTAGCAGCCGCCGTGGCTCAGTTGGTTAGTGCGCGGTCCAGCGAGTCGCATGCAGAGCGACGCAAGATCGAATACTGCATGTAGTAACACCTAAAAAAAAAATAACGGGAAACTCGTTTTCTCTTTCGGTGGCTGTCCTCTCAGCTGGAAATGGCAAACCTCTGAGAGTAAAAATTGCCTATGAAAAAGCTCCCAACCTGCCGTTCGGAACCGGCATAAAACTGTAGGTCCCTTCCACCCGCGTACAAAATTCACACGCACAACACGGGTGGTTGCGGGAAGCTAGGCCTTAGTCTCGCGTAAGCGGGCTGTCGTGCCAATCAATTATTATTATTATTTCTGTGCTATTTGATTTTACGTTGATACAACTATGCTTAAAAATATATATATTGGGTTTTTTCAGTGTTTTTATGGATATGTCATTATTATAAGAATATGCGGTGTTTTGTATAGTTACAAGTTCTTGTGTTTAGAATAGCAATGTTTCAAAATTTTTATTTGTTATCGTGGTGATTAATGTTCTTGGGACTCTTACAATATGATTTGGTATTAATATTACAAAGATTACGTTGAAGCAGTGGCGGCTTAAGGTGTTCGGGGGCCCGGGGCGGCGACGGCTGAGGGGACCCCCACAAAACGGTGCAGAATAAGTTTGCGTACAAAACTAATAACGGGAATTTCCGGTTATGCTTTTTACTTTTCTTTTGAAAATTTGTATTCCATTCAACAGTAAACGGACTTTCAAATTACTTTGAAACGTATATGTGCTTGAAATTTTATAGAAAGCAAAAGAAACCCAGAGAAAAAATGAAAAATAGATAAAAGGATAATCTTACTAAATCTTTCCAAAATTGATAAAAACTTTCGTGAAATTGGGAAATCTTTTGGGAGATCAAATTCATCATTTCAAAAAGCCATCTTAAATCTCGAAAAAAACCGAAAATCTTGCTTCGTTACTACGATCTGGCCATTTTGTTTAGCTACCCGAGCAGGAGGATTAGATTGTTTTGCGATCAGTGCATCATAACACTACTTGACAAACAATGGGCCAATCGCGTACACTAAAAATAAAAGTGTTTTCTAGACTAACTTTTGCCGCTGAACACGAAACTGAAAATCAAAACATTTTTTAAGAAGCGTTTTCGAAAAATTTTTGAAAAACGATTTGTTTTTCTGTTGTTTCAATTATGAGCACATATCTCCTAAAAGAATTATCCGATTAACACGAGCTGTCCGATTATCACGAGCTTTCAGAAGATAATACTGTAACGATAAGACAGTCTGTCGCTGTGCAAAGCATCCCTGTCGCTACGCGCCATGCTATAATTCAATCTGGCAACGACGGCCGCGATAATAAGGGGAACTTTTAGTCCAACCTGGCAATGATGGCAACTTTTAGTCCAACCTGGCAATGATGGCAACTTTTAATCCAACCTGGCAATGATGGTCGCGATCATCATGGAAACTTGTAGTCCACTCCGGAATGTGCGAGAACGATCTGCGCGATGGCCGGACAGGTATAAAAGGCAGCCGGGTGCGGCGCAGCGAGTCAGTCTGATTAGTGAAGGTGCCATACGGAGTAATTGAGCAAGTACTGAAGTGTAACGATAGTGAAGTGTAAAATAAAGGATTGTTGGTTTAGTTTATTAACTGCGTTTGTGAAACTGAGTGTGTTTTATTTCCAAATTACGCAATCCAGAGATACGTAACAGCCCACTAGAACTAGT